>OY770262.1:329210068-330595401 GCA_963669355.1 Chorisops tibialis
CAACATTTGCTAAGGAACCTGAAGGTCAGAGGCCCTACTATAATAAGAAATAAGAAAAATTTCTTATTTCTTATTACTTCCATATTTATTTCTACTAAAAAGAAAAAGGAGACATTTCTTATTTCTTATAGTAGGATTATAAGCCCTTTCAGGTTCAGATTAAGGTGATCCAAATATACCCAGGAGCAAACCTGTAGCCTAGTGGGTAGAGTATTGGTCTACAATGCGAAGGTCGTGAGTTCAAATCCCGATCGACGTATAATTCCAGCACAATGCCTGCTTGGGTATACCTTGGGCACCACAATCTACGAAAATGAAAAATTCGGAGATGGCGGGTTGTGGGAAGGGCTAGCAACCCTTCCATAATAATTAATGAAAATGTTAAGGAATCTGAAGGTCAGGAGGCCAAGGCCCGACTTGAGTTGTAGTACCATTGAAAAAGAAGAAGCTAAGTTAGTAGAGATAATAGAAAACGAGATCTGTCCCCAAAACGTGGCAGCAAAGAAGTAACAAAATGTTTGTACTTTATTCGTTACAAGCCTATTTATACTTTTCTGGTAATAGTCTAAACATTAAAAAGTAATAAAACTTTGAGAGAAAATAATTTCCTGTTACCAAAACGTATAAATTAATATTACAACTTTAGTCTATTTTTGTATTTGTATCGCAGGTGCAAAAAGGGATAACTTAGGTCAATTTTGAGTTAAATATTATCGTGAAAATGTAGTGTTTTGCAAACTTTAACTTTTTTTTCGAATATCCTTAAATCAAAAACTTTGTGAGGCAACTGATTTAATGAAAATGTGGTTAGTTTTGAAGTTATTAAAACTTGAATACAGGAAGTTTTTAAAAAATTATGAAAATGCAAATTTTACAAACAAACATTTTTTCATATTTTTTGAGAAATTGGCAATTTTTTTCCCATAACTGAAAAATAAATCTTTTCACCGAGGAACCAGTTTTTTTTCAAATTTAAAAGTTTAAATAGTACAATAATATAAAGTAATAATAATACATTCTGAAATGGCAATTTTTTTTAATGGTTCATCATTTTCACTTAAATTTTTTTTACATGTAAATGATATTTTTCGATCCTCTCTCTATATTAGTATAAAGATTGATTTGTAGTAAGTCGAAAAAAAAATCAAAATATTAAAAACTACACAACCAATTAAATTTTATGGCGATTTCAAGGTACATCGAATTTTCATAGCCATTTTTTCCTGTCAGCTCCTGGCCATCCAGCTAATCGGATGCCTCTTTCTCAGGCAATTTATCACCACTACAACTATTTTGAGGTTTTCGCATATTTTTCGATTCGAAATGACCTCATCTTCAACAAAAATGCCTTTTCGGTACGAAAATTTTCTAAGTCAATACCTTCCATAAAGTTAAAGCACGTTCACTTTGTTGAAATCTTTAAATCTTGAGCGATATAAACGAGACATGGAAGAAGGGATGGGAACAATTTAATGATTTTATAAACTGTTATTGCAATTGGTACATCCTGGGTGTAGCCTAGTGGGTAATGTGGTAGTCTAGAATGCGAAGATCGTGAATTCAAATCTCGGTAGACGTATAATTCAAGCATAATGCCTGCGTGGGTATATCTGGGGTGCTTCAATCGGCGAAAATGAAAATTCGTAGATAGAAGGTCCGTCCGTCCGTGTTCGCTCTCTACCTCGAGAATACGTTTAGGTAGAAAGTTCAAATTTTGTTCACGTCTTTTTTGACGAGAAAGTAAAATTAAGTAACGAGCTAAATCGCTTCACCCTTTCTACCTCTTCCCATTCAAAATGACTCATTTTCAAAAATTTACAATAATCAAATTTTCTTGGAAGCTAATAATTTGGAATTTGGATTATATTACTTTTATTGTAAATGTAATCTATGATATGAAAATTATTCGAATACCCTTACTCCTTCCACCACCTCCCATACAAACTGTACTTTTTCATGAAATACTATAAACAAATTTTCTCAGTACGTATTACAGTCAACGTGCTAAGATTTTGTACTTAATTCGTAATTAGCATTATTATTAAGATTAAAAAAAAAAATAATTGATTAGCTTCACTCCGTCTACCCACTCCCACAACACAACTTTACAAAAAAAACTATTTTCTTGAAAAATATGAATGTTATTGGTCTACAATTTGGAAGATGCCAATTGCATAATGTTTGTAGTAATTACAAAAAAAAAAAAAATTAATAAGAACTCCTTCTACCACCTCCCATACAAACTGCACAACTTCACTAAATCTAATACACCAATTTTCTTAGTACCTATTCAATTGTTAAAGCTTAAATTTTATGTAGGACATTTTGATAGTTACTCCAGTATGAAAGACATTACTTCGATGCCATCAACACTTCTACCTTTCCTCATAGAAAATTTCTTAAGATCACCAAAATTTCTAATTCATCTAGAGTATCGTATGCTTGGGCTTTACGTGTAATTGTAGTCCTGTTATGTTTATACTCCAGATGAAATCTGAGAGTATATTATGTTTGCCTTGCCGTTAGTAACGCTAAGAAGTAATGCTCGCACAGAGTCGCCAATATTTTTTGTCACTCAAAAACCTCGATTCCGAGTGACCGTCTGTCTGTCCGTCTATCTACAACATAACACCGGAAAGTTTTGACTTATCGTGCTGAAATTTTTTATATATTATTTTTAGCAAAAAAGTAGCTTTAAGTTCGTTAACGGGCCACATTCCCTCACTTCTTCTAACCCCTTCAATACAAATTCCATGCAATTTAGTAATTTAAACAAATTGATTTTTCTTCGAAACCTTTTCAGCTATTGACTTGAAAATTACGTCATAGGATAATGATGTAAATATCAGTAACGACAAAAAATATGGATCTGACCCCTTAACTTCTACCCCTGTCATGGAAATGCACGAATTTCAAAAATGCATTTATTCGGTTTGCATTGCAACTATAGTAAAGCTAAACGAACCAATTTTTGTCGTAATTAATTTTATTGCAAGTGCAACTAATTTTGTAAGAACTATCAATTTCACCTCACTCTTTCTACCCCCTCCCATACAAATTTCACGAAATTTCGGAATTTTAACTAAATTATTTTTCTCCAAAACAGTCAAAGCTTTCAACTTTAAATTTTGAGAAAAGTGCTATTACAAATATCATTGATGTCGAAAAGTTTGGTTTTGATTCGAATACCCCTTATATCCCCTCTTATGCAAATGCACAAGTTCGGTAAATGCTTTTAATCGATTTTCATTAAAACTATAGAGGGTACAAACTTAAAATTTTGCCACGATTTGTCCCTTAACAATTGCAATAAATGCTCAAACAATATCAACTTCGCTTCACTCTTTCTACCATCTCCCATACAAGTTTTTGTATTGAAAATTCAAGAAAAGTTTTTATCCTTCGAACATATGAATAACAAAGCAATGTGATTAGGATGTTGATAAGCAGATTCCAAATCATTCAAAAACCTCCCGCTTTCTCTGTATGGGAGGTGCCAAAAATGCCATAAATTGAGACAAAAATTGTTCAATGTTATCGAAAATAATGAAAGCGACAAACTTTAAATTCAGCATGAAACATTTTGAATACTATGTTCGGTGTTGTATACAAAAATTACAAACCTCTCCCCTCTGCTTTTCCGGTACAATAAACTCTTCCCTATTTCATTTAGAGCATCATGACGGTTGTTTTTTTTTCAGCTATTGTAACTTAATTGCGGGTATAGAGTGACATATGTCAGGCTTCTACAATTGATAAGAGTGGTGAATTCACAGGTGTTGATTGTGACATATCTTCCAGACTATGGTATAGTGCGGCTTCTTCTTTTTGTATGGAGTGAATTCACCGTAGGGGAAATAAATTTCAGGGAATGAAATCATTATAGTTTTACAATGTAAACGCATACAAATTAGTTGTTCGATTTTAATATTTAGATTGTTTGAATGTAGTCTAGTGGGAAGCGCGTTGGTCTACAATACGAAAGTCGTGAGTTCAAATCCTGGTCGATGCATAATTTGAGCACACTACCTGCTCGTGTAGGAATATCTGAGATACATAAATCTGCGAATATAAAAAAAATCGTAGACGGTCTTCCGAAGACCTAAGAAACCGTTCTTTTGAAGGGCAGGAGGTCAAGGTTAAGAAGAAGATGTCTAGAGTAAATGATATTGCTTTGTCGTTTGAGCTTCATCTGCGAGTATTTACGTACTGACAATTGTACAGTGTGCTTCTGTTTTGAGCGAAAAGAATCTAAAACTGATGATTATAGATACTCGATACACACTAACACTTCTGTCCTAATAGAGTTTGGACAATGCATGTACATCGATCGCGCGGGAAATTTTGCCCGAAATTTGAATTTTCTCAATTCTTTATCTTTTATGAAGTAAACACAATCATATTGAATTTATGAAAGTCATATTTATTTTCGGTTTTAATGATAATTCTATTCAAAAACTTGTAGTTTAACGCAAGTTTTCGCTCGTGTTCGTACATTTGAAATCGGTCAAATTTGGCTGATTTTCGTATTTCTTCTGTTGCCTTCTTGTGCTTCTAAATGCAGTCTTAACTGTTGGTATTAGAGCATTGTCCAAACTCTATTAGGACAGAAGTGTTAGTGTATATCGAGTATCTCTACTGATGATAAGGGCATATTTTTACATTTTTGCGTATGATGTACATATAGGGGTTAAGAAGTCAAGGTCGGCGCTGAAGTGCGTTGAAGTTTGCGAATTCGGGTCATTATGCTTTGCGCAATGAATCATATTTTAATGATTTAAATACCTTTTTTCATTAGACTCTACAAAAACGAACCATAATGTATGCAAGCATATGCATGAAAATAGTAAGCTTACCTTAGCGTGTAAAAAATTGAAAAATCGTATCCAAATAAAAATAATCCAATTGGTGTGATGAAAATTCTTCGAACCATAGAACCATAGTTTTTCAACTCTCAGAAAAAATATCCCTAAAAAACAGAAACACACGTGACGTCAGCGGGGCGAACAGAGACGCGCACGATAAAATTCAAGTAAATTGGAAATTGGCGGCTGATTATTAGCACTCATTAAAATCACATTATTTTCCATGTTATTACATTTTCACCCAATAAAGCACTGTGTACACGGTCCTGCGGCAGACACAGGTGAGTTCCCCGAATACATGACACCCTAAACGCGGCACCACACTGCGCTCGGTGGCAGCTACCTTTACTTCACCAACACTCGAATTTTACAGCCTGGGCTGCGGCATCGCATGTCTCCATGCTGTTCTTGACGGGTTTGCCTTGCGTTTCGTTCCGTTTTTTTTTCTTTTCTTCACTCTTGGCGTTTCGGAGTCGGTTTTTGAGATATTGCGACAACCGGTTGATCGCGCAGCAGAGGAGCTACAAAACTTAATGGCCGATTGCTCAAGTAGCTACGATCGCATGCGCACGGTTACGATCGCATGCGCGGTTAAAACGGGAAGCTAAGGGCTAGTAACTGCCAAAAGCTCAACGTGATTGTCGTATTTGCGCACACTTTCCATGCGACGCGCACATCAAAACACTCGCCGATAAGGAGCGACCGGTGTTCGTTCGTTGTTCTTGGCTTACCTGTCCGCGCGGCACTCGCGAATCGCACTTTAGAAGGTAAGACCGCCTGTAATTGGCTTTTTTGTCACCCGTTACGTGACAGAAGAGTGGACGGACGGGACGGAAACCGAACCGATACGGAGCAACTGAAAAACCACTTTGCCAGACGACAGACAATTCCAGATCCCTACGGTAGTCGAGGCTACTCTCGAATAACCAGCACACACCGTTCACGATAAGTTGGGTGTCTTGGGCGATCGGAGCGCGAGTCTTGGGAATACGATACTATTTCCGCGCACGACAGGGACACCCCTATACGAATCCGACGTGAACTAGAACGGAATAGGAAGATAGAGGGAGGGAGAGAGAGAACTTCGAGTCAACACCTTCATCAGGTTTTCTCGTATTAAACTCGTTTACACAGGTGCGCAAGGTACGATAAACTCTTTAAGACTGAAACACGCTGTCGGGGGCATAGAGTTAGGTAGTCTTAAGTCTTATTGTTCCGATCTCGGATCTTGTCTGCGTCCATCCACATACGGAGCATACCACAGGCCGAACTTCCAGAGTAGTTGGAGGGAGCGGGCACGAAAATACCTTAACGTGAGCCAACAACCGAAAGACGCACAAAAAAAATCAATTTTTTTCTCCGCTTACGTCCATATATCTTTTCTTATTTCCTTTTTTTTTCTCTCTCTCAAAAGATGCCTACTAAGCGAAACCACTGTCCATAGAGGTCTTAAATCTCAGAGGAATCGCTCATCGTTGGGTCCTACTACTACCGGATCGTGATGAAAAAGTGCGCGCGCATCTTGCTGTGCTGACTCCCGAACATGTATCTTCGGTTCGAGCCGCAGACTCTGCGAGATCTGAGCACGGCTTAAGTGCTCTACTCTCAGTCTTAGTCAGTTTCGAAGCTCGTCTTAAAGATTGATAGAAAACCAGCGAGATTAAAAAAAAATACAAAAAACCCGACTTCAGCCTATGCCAGAGTTAAAAAAGGAAAATAGATAAGTTAAGGTAATTGGAAAGAGAGGTGTGATAGCCGGTTTCCAGTCACTCAATTTTTTCTTAATTTCTACCTTTTTTTTTGTTGCTCCGAACACCTCCTAAGGTAAGTTATGAACGTCTTGTGCTCAGAGCAACTAAGAAAAAAAGGTATACAGAAAAATTCTTCGTGTGGTATTTTTTTTATCAGCTACTTCAGGTGAAACAGTGGTGGCGTTAGTTTTAGTAAGCGTTTATTATAAATGGAAAACTATAATGAAGTCAAATTTGATTTTTTTGTTCTTATTGGTTTATGAGTTATGTTAGTCGACTGTCATGTTCATATAAATTTTCCGATAAGATAACGCATTCATGGTACCTAAAGTTAGTTAGTAAGAAGCAGATTGTCGTGGTATAGTAATTGTAGACTGGGGGCTTATAAAGTTATGTATCTTGAAATTAGGCTGAATCGATAAAATCCTGTTTTTTGTTTTAAGTTTTAGTTGCTCTTGATAGTAGATACGACACCGGTGACGAAGATTAATTTGTGGTATACAGATGAGAAGATAGCGAAACTACAACAAGGTGGGTGATAAAAAAAATTTGTGTTAGAAGTAAATATTTTTTTACCAATTATTGCGTACTGAAGATTTTTTTTTGGAAATATCATAGTTTAATTGGCTTGAAATAAAACTATTTTGGAACGAATTGACTGGCAGCGGCAGCACTGTAGTCGTAAAGGTAATTGGTTTGATTTTCGCTTCACGCACCTTTTATTAATTTTTCATTCGCTACTGGCATTCAAAGCACAAAAGTTCCGCTTCTGACAATTTATTCTCAGTGTTGTAAAATTTGATATAAAAAAAGTTTAATACTTAGTTTGTATCGCTAAGAAAATAGGCTTGGAATGGATTTTCCTCAATCCAAAACTTGATAATAGAATGCCCATCCTATGTTATACATTTTGTTCCCTGTATAAGGGAAAAAATTGCCAAGCATTTGAACGAACTGACTCCCTTCACCACTCATACAAAATGAGATAATTTCGATTTTTTTGGAAAATGCAGAAGCTAATCAAACATATTAGTGACAATAATAATTACTTCTGAACTCTCATAAAAATTGCAAAATATTTTGTTACTGAGTAAAAATTTTTTTTAGTTCGTAGAATTTTTTCATTCAATTTTGGTATAATGGATATATTTAAAAATATTACTTCTTCTCTTTCTCTAATGTAGTTTTCAGGTAACACCAAGAGGCGGAGCTGCCCCCCCGCCTCCGCACCTAGGAACATGAAGTGGCCCCTTGGAAAGCTAACAACGTATTATCTTTTTATTAATGAAGCTAATCTCTGTTTCGTTTTCATTCGACTAAATTGTGCTTTTTGTAGATATTCGCCACAGTCGCATTCAATCAAATCAATCAAATTCCTGTTAAACCCTTATAGGGGCGTAGGACAGAAACAACTCTCTTCCACAAGGCGCGATCCTGAGCATCGGTCCTTAGCTGTTGCCAGGACTTGTTTATTCCTCTGGCCTCTTGCGCAACTGCTCGCTTCCATGTGCTACATGGTCGACCAACCTAACGTTTTCCTTGAGAATTATAGCTCAGAACCTGTTTGGCGATATTTCGGTTTGGTTTCTTGAAAGTATAGCCGATCCACTGCCACTTCCGTTTCTGAATCTCAATCTCTATTTTAGTCTGTCGTTGGAGATCACTTTTGGTCAGAATATTCTCAAAATGCATCGGAGCTAGTGGTTCACGAAAGTTTGCAGTTTTGAACGGTCACTTTTCACGTAGTACAACCATATAATAACACTGATTTGATGCATGCGTCAAAAACTCGAAGCTCGGAGCAAAGATAGATATCTCTTAACCTCCAGAAAGTGGAAAGAATACCGAAGGCCTGACGAGCTTTATTTAGATGAGCTTCAATATTGTTTTCGGCTCCGCCGTCTATGCTGACAATGCTTCCGAGATAACAAAAATCTTGCACCTCTTCCACATTTTGTCCGTTAAAAACCATCGGTGTGCTCGTGTTGGAACCCATGTGCATGTGGTCTTACGCACATTTATTTTCAGCCCATTTGATCATTGGTTGGCAAGCAAACACACGTCTTTAGCATAATCAAGGTGACTTAAGATGATAAATAGTCTCCATTGAAGATCTTTATCTTTCTCAAACAAAGAAAAAGTAATTTATCTCAACAAGAAAAAAAAAATATCGTCCCTATAGCACCAGAAGATGTATTTCCAAAATGAAGAAATTTAAAGTGTTATTAAAGACGAATTTTATGCCACCCTAGAGACAACCTAAGATTCGTTGCCCTCGAATGACCTAAAAAGTGTCTTAGAGAATTTTAATGCGAAAGTTGGAAAGGAGGAGGCTCATAGAGGAACAGCAGAAGGGCACAGTTTCCATGATACAACCAACAACAATGGCCAACGTATTATTGATTTCGCAAGCAGTAAAAATTTGATAGTAAACTCAACGTGCTTCCCACATCGCGATATTCACAAACATATGTGGGCATCACCAGATGGTCACACCTTCAACTAAATAGATCACGTTCTAATTGAGAAAAGGGCTGTTTCCAACATACTTGATGTACGAACCCTTCGCGGTACAGATTGTGTCTCTGATCACTATCTAGTCAGAGCTAAGTATCGATGGCGAATAGCTTTTTGTCGATATTCAAAAACAAGTAGAGCGCGTAAGCTCAATGCCCATAACCTTCAAAACGAATCGGTGGCGCAGCTGTACATGTTTGCACTGGATCAACACTTGAGACCAATATATGAAAGCATCCATAAAATGCCAGTGGAAAACATGTGGTCGAAAATACGAGGTGGCATCAAGTCTTCTGTAAAAGAGATATTAGGAAAAAATAATGAATGTCGCGATGCAATAGATAGAAAGGATGAGGCCTACAAAATGATTACTGAACGACAAACATGAGACAAAAAGGATAAATATGACGAGCTTAGGCGATTTGCAAAAAGACCTAAAGACGAAACAAAGGAAGTACTATTAGGACAAGATACAAAAAATGGACGATGATATGAGACAAAATAAAACGCGAGATGCATACGCAATAGTAAAAGCCTTAAAAGGGATATAAGTCAAAAACTAGTCTCTACCAAGACGTAGAGGGTAAAATCACAAGAAATCAAAAGAAGATGGGCTTCCTACTTCGAACATCTTCTCAATCCCTCTCCATTAGACAACATCTCAAATGAGGTTTCAACTGCCAAAGGAGAATCATCAGCTCTACTACCCACGCTTGACGAAATCACGAAAAACTAAACAAAGCGTCGGGAGTTGACGAAATACCAGTTGAACTTCTGAAAAACAATGGAAACTGTATAGCTGAAATACTACACAGCATGATATGCAAAATTTGGACATAGGAAAACCTACCCGACGATTGGTGAAACAGCATAATGTGTGCAATTTATAAGAAAAGAGATAAGCTGTGCTGTGAGAATTACAGAGGAATATCATTGTTGTGTATATAAAATATTGACAAAAATAATTGAACTTCATCTTAAGCCCTATACTAATAAAATAATTGGCGAATACCAAGGTGGACTCAGATTCGGACGATCTATAACAGACCAGATATTCTCGGTGAAAAAAACTGAATCCCAAGTGAGAATACAAACCGATTCCACAATCAGCTTTCGAACGGAATGGTTTAAAGCAGAAAGAGGAGTAGAGGTCTAGCCCCATGTTTTTCAACTTGGCACTAGAGTATGTCGTCCGAAATATTCCAGTCGACACCAATAAGACGCTACTATTGAAGTCCACCCAACTAGTAGCATATGTGGACTACACAAACATTCTCGCAAGATCGTATTTGTCAATCTTGACACAGCCGCAAAAGAAGTCGGGCTGCGCATTAATGAAAGCAAAACAAAAGTAATAACGCAAACAAGAAGGAGAACGCCTATCAGACGAAACACAACAATTGCGGAATACAATTTGGAGAGTGTGGACAACTTCATATATCTTGGGGCCAATCTAACAAACAACGGCAATGAAACAGACGAAATCAATCGACGGATAATACTAACAAATAAGACGTATTATTCGGTACTTCCAATATTGAAATCCAAGAAAGTGAACAGGAACAATAATCTGCGAATATTTAGAACTAAGCAAATAACGCATTCGAAAGAAATGTCCTCCGAAAAATTTTGGGACCTGTGAAAGAAGGAACGGAATGGTGAATAAGATACAACCAAGAGTTGTATCAACTCTATGTCGAACCAGAAGCTTCAAAGTTTATCAAGTTACGTAAACTGTAGTGGGCTGCCCAAGTGGAGCGAATGGAAGACCCCCAAACGTGCTCTTAAAAGCAAAGCTAGTGGAAACAGGCCCGTGGGAAAACCACGCAAGCGATGGGAAGACTCGATTGATGAAGATTGTAGAGCCATCTTAAAAATTAGCAGCTGGAGGACACAGTTTTTGGATTGAGACGATTGGAGGCGCCGACTTCAGAAGGCCAGGGTCCGATTTGGGCTGTCGCGTCATAGATGATGATGATAAAAACTTCAAAAATTGCTAAAAAAAACACTAAAACGAGAAAAAAAATTGCAGATTTTGTAATTTTTCGGATCTATGCCCTATTTTCCGAGTGGGTGGAATATTCTTTCTGCAATCTATGCAGAAAATCAATGAGGTTAATAAAAAAATTTTGGCGGAAAAATTTCGACAAGTGTAGTGAGGGACATTTCGATTTTGAAAACGTCTCGGCCGATTATTTTTGACTATTTTTTATTCAACAAGGCAAGAACTTAAGGGAGCGGATATCAGCAATTGTCCGTAAAGGTATCAACAATATCCATATTGTCAATCCTGTAAATGAAGAATCACAACACACGAAATTTTAATTTTGACTCAAAAAATCCAAATTAGCCACGTTTATATCGGTATTAAGTTAATACTTCTTGGCGCTTAATACGAATTAAAGTATGGCATAAACGAAGAAAATTGATTTAGACTAGTTCAGCGATCAGATTACTACTAGACTATGTTCCTGACATTGAACTATTGTTGATTCCACACTCTTAAACGCAAATATCACTAGTTATTTATTACTTTGTTATGTTAATAATAAAGTATAGTGATCGGTATTGGAAAAAAATATGCTACCCAGAAATTTTGTTTTTTCGCGTTTTATTACTAAAATAGCCTAAAAATGCAAAAAAAAAATCTGGCTGTACCCATACGTCGGCCGCCGTACACCGGACGTGTACGCTCAGCGCACATTATTTCTCAAAATCTTTTAGAAAGTTAATTTTTGGGTCGATTGTAGATGGTTGCAAATCTGAAGCGGACACCCATTTGGGGGAAAATAAGGGTTAAAGAGGAGGCGAAGGGGCACTAAAACCGAAAAGAACTCGAATGTCTCAACCAAGGTTCTAGCTAGGAAACTGAAAATCAACATATTTATATAAAAGGGTTTGTGGGACAAACTTTAAAAATAAGCCTGTTCACAACAAGTTTCAAGTGCAATGAAAAAAACACGGAAACTGAAAATTTTTTAATGACATTGTAAGGTAGAAATTTGAAAATTTTCAGAATCGATTAAAAAAATCCCTAAAAGTATGAAATATTAACTGGTCAAATAGGTTCAAAACTTCTACCCCTCCCATGCAAAATTATTCTTTTTACCATTTCCAAGAAATCAATTATCACTTAACTATTAAAAGCTATCAATTTGAAATTTTGCAAAAAAACTTTTAAAAAAAGTTGAAATATATTTGCGTGAGAAGTTTTGAGATCGCGCTTGCCCTTCTACCCCTTCTCATAAAAAAGTATGATTTCGACCAATAAAAAATAATAATTGATTTATTAATAATCAATTGATAAATAACACATTCAAATAATAACCAACAAATTAAAAACTAGGAATTCAAAATTTTTAAATAAAACTGTTTACAAATGTTCACAAATTTTGCGATTCACTTATCTCCTCTAACTCTTCCCATGTTTGGTTTCGTGAATGTAAAATACACCGAATTTTATAAAAATTCTATGCAACTTCGTCTATGAAACTGAAATTCTATACAGAGAATATTGGACGTGATTCAAGCAATACATTAAAAAACTATTAACATCCACTCACCCTTACTATCACCCTCACTCTTCCCCTAATAAAAACCCAAATTTGTATAAATAAACGAATGAAATATTTATTATATGTACTGTAACTATTGATCGTATTCGCAATTAAGTCTTAAATTGACAACAGCCCTGCTCTAGCGCCCCCTTTCACTTAGTCTGCCCTAACCACTACAACATGCATTTTGCACGCATCTCCAACTTGTTCCAAGAATAATAAAATTGCGCCCGACTTGTTGGCCGTTTATTTTGTAATCATTTTGATTCTGAATAAGAAATTAAGGCTGTTCTGTAAAATTATGCTCTGCTTTATTTAAAAACTGAAAAATTAAATCAGTTTTTGCATCAATTTTTTGACATATAAATTAAAGTGATTAGTTTAATTCCGTGTTTGGCGATATAAACTGGAATGGTAATAAGTTCATACCTACTAAGAACAATTTAATTTAAATTACTGTGCCCCATCACCTTTTATCACCTCTCTTATAAAAATCATTTACGAGTATTCTGAAGAAGCTTGAACGACAGTCTCAGTCAGTCTGAGCTTTGTACACAAATATGCTGATGGTTTTATTATGTTTTTAATAGTTAAAACATAGTTAGACAACTATGGAAATTCACGAACTATTTCTAAGAAATTTACTTTTGTGACCATGAAAGATTTTTGTACACAAATTTGTTTATAAAATTCTTTTGGAAACGTGATACCGAAAATTGAAAAATCGAGTACGGTACACGTTTATCACAGTATTAGTTTATTTTAAATCAATTTCAGGGTACCTTAAAGAAAGGTTCCTTCGTTTTTGTGAAATATAAAATATATCCGAATGCAAATGTGCCCGTGCGAACCACTCGTATATAAATGTTATCGAAGTGTTAAATAATAAGTATTTTGATTTATATTCGTAAACCTAATCTTAATTTCTTTATCGAATTCAAACTTTTCTGATGCTTCAAGATCTAATTAAATCGTTGGATAGTTCGTCTTATCTCCACAGCAAACGAATAAAAAAAAATTCGAAAAAATTTTGCATTGCTATCGTCTCATTAATAAATTTTGTTTAAATAAGAATTCACTAACAAAGTTGCAAGTTCTGTAAATAAACAAATCGATTTTTGTTCCAAACTGATTAAGCAAAATATGCAATCAAAAATCCACTCAGCGTTTTTACGCTCCCACAAAGGAACTCGATTTGATCGCGTTTTGGTCTGCGAAAGGGTATTAAATTTCAATTCGCTGTCTTATAAAAGGATAAAAAAAAGTCGTTGTTTTTTTTACATTGCTGACGCCGAACTATGCCGCCTAGCATCGTCTTGAGTTACATTTCCTTGTAGTGACCTTAAAAGTTCAAGACGGAAAAAAAAATCTCTAAAAATTAATGATGGCCCTTTTATTGAGTATGCACTCGGCTACTTAGCTTACGGTGGCTTCGGTGAATTTCTTTCCTTTCAGTCTTACAATTGTTCGATAAGTAACCTGGCCGAACAATGCGATTTCTTTTAATCTCCAGATGAGTGATGGACCGCCGTCCAACTGTTATCTTGTCGAGTCTGAAAAATAAGGTATGGGTACGCATCCTCTTTCATTATTATCGTCTGACATAGGCACAGCCGTATCCTAAATTTTTGAACGCCTGCCCAAAATGTCATCAGGACCTAAAGATGAAATTTGACACCACGAAAAAAGAATAAGACGAACTGTGCGTTATAAAATCTCGAATTTCAATTAATGCACCTGTCAAGGTGTACAAAATGACGGCGTGTTGCCCGACGAATTTTGCGAAATTTTCTCTCCGGTGGAAACTTATTGAACGACCGGATCTGGTGTTTGTAATAGCGTGAGGGAATCACGATGATGGCGTCTTAAATTTAAAGTGATTCCATTACAAATGGAAAACCACAATTCAATTCGATACACAATCAATCTTAATCTCAGGTAACTTGCTTTCGGAGACACATTATCCACATGGATTAAGAAAGGTAGGAAAAAAAGAGACGATTAAAGCATTTTTTTTTTAAGCATGGTATAAAAAATGAAGCAAAGAAGACTTATCTCGGTCATAAAGAATGAACTACCAACGTCTACACTGCTTGATAAATTTTTAATCGCCAGTAAAATTAAATCTATATGATAAATCTTGGTCGTATATGAGAACAGTTTAAATAGTTTAAGCTGAAATTAGCGAATTTTGATATACATTTTTTTTTTACGGACTAAGTAAACCACATCCAGGCTGGTTTTTAAGAAAATGGATACATCTTGCTCGTATTCCGGAATCTTTGAAGTCGTAATTAATCAATCCAACGCTGGTTCCACACATTGTTATTCGCCGTACACTGAGGAAGTATTTTATCAAATACTAAATAATGTGGATAGTTGCTCGTAAATATTCGGCGCTCATACTTTCCCACTTTATGTCGATTGAGTGTCCCGGCGAATGAAAAGTACTCGATATTCGTAATGAATGTGTGGAGCAGTCTTGAGGCTTAAATTTTTAACAACATATGGAAGTTTCTTCCCAAATTGAATGTTCCGCAGATCAAAGGAGTTCTTCGTGAAATTTGGGTTATCGTTAGTTATGAGGTTTTGAATCAGGCGCAATATTCTTACCCTAAATTCACATAGCCTTTCGAATAGGAGTATAGAATTGGTATTTTCTCATAGAAGTTTCATATGAATTTGAAAATCGCCATCTTAACAAAATGTGAAGCGAGTTGAGACGGTCTACCTCATTACACGAAATATTATTCAAATTATTATTAATGCAGTGTTCTATCTATTTGTTGCTACTTAAGTCTACTTTTTGAAGAGAATTATCAATTTGCTGATAATTTTGTTATACAAAATTTGGTTTTGTTATGATTTGAAATATAAACAATAAGATATTCTTAAAAATAATGCTTCCAAATTGAAAGTAGCAGTGTACAGTCCAACTATGTACATACACCCAAGAAGTTCGATAAAACGCAGTTTAAAGCCGCAAAGAAATTGTAAATTTACTTGAGACGTTACCTGCCCAAGAATCCAACAAAAAACTTTGTACACAAAATCTTAAGCTAGTACGAGTATCTTACGAACATTCACGCCACAGTATGTCTTTCGTTTTTTTTTTATTTTCTCCATAGTATTCAGATTTTATTCAAAGCTGCGGCTTTAACTAAAAAAAGTCGAGAAATAAGCCACAAAACAGTCGCTCTGTAAAATTTCCAACCAAAACCACCAACAACAAACCATTTATAGTAGTACTAGTGTATAAATCGGGTGGTATGTATAGATGTCCGTCTGATTTTGATTCCGCTCGGCAAGCATAATGGCTTCCTGAGAGGTAGCTGCACCTTCTGATTCTCTATAAGATCCTCTACCCATACAACAGAAAACAACATCTTCCAAGACAATTTCCATGACAGCATGAGAGTATACCTATCGCAATGGAAGAAAAAAGAAGAATCTGACTCGCTCGCTGTACCGCGATCATAAGGTAGGTGCGATAAAGGTGTTAGGTTGCGGCTAGTGAGCAGTGACGGAGTATTCTTCTTTCGGAATCGGATCATTGTCAGACTAAGATTTTAAGACGCAAATTAATTACCCTGGCTTAAGGTAATAAAATGAGGATTTATTTCGTATAACGTTGGGGGAAAAAATAAAATAGAAGAAGAATCGAAAACGATTTCAGAACTTCATAGGAATTAGCTTAGATTTGAGTGGAAGATGTTATTCAGGATGTAGACGAATGGATTCATGAATTTAGAGATGGTTTCGTAATAAATTCGTATTAAAATGGTGTTGTGGGAATACGAGTAGAAGTAGATTTGAGAAAAATGTGTAAGCAAATTTTTCAGATCATAAAAGTCTTAACAAAGAACAATTTTTTTTTCCAAATATACGTAAATAGGTACTGCGGAATTTCATCAATTTTATGCTGTATCAATTATTTAACTGCATATTATCTTACGTGTTTTAAGAACGATGTCCACCAGCCTCTCTCCACTTCTAATTATCAAATTTTTATTATGTGTTTGCTGACCCTTCGTCCTCTCATGTCACAGCGATCGAGACAAATTTTGCCTTTTAATAACGAGTCCAGTCTGTCCACTCCTTCTACAGCCTCCCATATAAATTGCCAGTATTATTTAAATCTGTAAAAGATACCAAACTGAAAATTGGTACCGTACAAAGTGAGAGAAGTAACATACCAGCTAAACATTTAGTAAAAACCTACCACCACAAATTCGAGTATTTTTCTTAGAGAAGCCATGTCATCAATTTACGTAAGAACTATACAATCTTGAAAATTGGCTGCTATTTAAAAATTAACCTTTTCATTTTCTCTCAAATAAATTGAATTAAAACCAGCCATGTTTTACAATTACACTGAAATTCAAACAATGACTGTTTTTTCTATTCGAAATTTTCACGTTAATTTTCTTGTCCGCTATTATTCTGCTCTTATGCTCTTACACTTATGTGACACTTGACGAGTGAACGCGAGTCAGGTTTATCAACAATTTAATGCACGAAATCATATATTCAATTGAAAACGTGGCGTATTATAAACAAACAATTTTGCCGAAACCTTAACTTTTGTTTTTTGAATATCCTTAAATAAAAACCTTGACAAGGGAACTGGTTTAATGGTAGTGTTGGTTGTTTAGCTTTCAACTTATTAACACTTTTGTGCAGGAAGTTTTTAAGGAAATATAAAAATGAAACAGTATTGCGTGCTGAAAAAGAAATTTTTTTTTTCTGAAGAGTCTTGATTTTTATTTTAAGTTCTTTACATGAAAATGGTATTTTTTGCCCCTTTTTTTTTATTAGCACAAATCCTGATTTATTGTGAGCAGAAGAAAAATAAAAATAATAAAAATTACGCAATCAATTAGATTTTACGAGCATTTAAAGGTACATCGAATTTTCGAAGTTAATTTTTTTCCAGTTAGCCGGTTATTGAGCTCATTGCAAGGCATTTTTTTCTCCAATTTATCACTACTAAAACTATTTTCAGCTACTCGCATAACTTTCCGATTCAAAATTACTTCATTTCCAACGGAAACGCCTTTTCGGTATATATAGTCCCTTAAACAGCTCAATCTTGGAAGCGATATAGCTCTCTTCATCGCTTCTTGAATTGAGATAATTTGAATGAGGAAAGATATAATTTTTCTCGTTTTTTCACGCACAGTAAAATCTAGGCAGTCATTCATTTCCCGAACATCAAGACTTTGGAATGCATTGCCAGTCAGAGTGTTTCCCAACGATTACAACCTGCAATGCTTCAAAGGCAATGTTCACCGTCATTTTCGTTTTTCTCCAATTCCTGTACCGACACAGCTGTGCATTGCATTATAGGGTGGCCTCCACAGTTGTGTTCGGTTCCTTAAAAAAAAATTTATTCATTAAACATTTTTATATAATTTAGAAACAAAAACTAATCCATTTAAATTATTCATTACAAAGTTATTAACTAAAAATAAAACAAAGTCGACAATTTGCCTCCAATAATGTCTTCGTACATTTAAGATTTCGCTTGCCCTTCGATCTCTTTGCTGATAATTATCGATCATAATTATTTTCCACTCATAACGGTTTGTAATAACAGTAAACAAATGAACACGTGTCTTTACTGTCAAATGTAACTTTTATGAGTTTCGCTCAGAATTAATCGAAATAATGCCTGGAAATATGTACTCTTTGTTTGAAGAGTGTAAGCTTATAGTGAATTTACACGTAAAGGAACAAAAATCATACGCGAAAATAGCCAAACTACTGTCCCGGAGCCGTTCTACTATCCAACCTGTAATCGGGCGCTTTAAATATGAAGGCCGCATAGGGGATAAGACTAAATCAGGACGCCCTACAATTCTCACTGATGCAGATCGGCTGCAAATCAAGCGTGTGATTGCCAAGGATCCTTTGATAAGTGCACTAAAAATTAGTGCAGAGCTCCGTCAATCCAATCAAAAAGAATTTCATTCAGAAACAGTAAAATGAATGCGTGATTGATGCCGGATTTAAGTCTCGTACACCTTGCAGGAAGCCACTGGTAAGTAAAGTAAATCGCAAAAATCGTTTGGACTTCGCTCGGCAATACCAAAATGTATCTTTCGAGTTCTGGCGCAATGTTATATTTTCTGATGAGTTCAAATACAACATTTTTGGGTCTGATGGAAGACTTAGAGTGTGGAGAAAGCCAGGGAAAGCTTACAACCCAAAAAACACCATCACAACTGTAAAACACGGCGGCGGCGGCATAATTGTATGGGGCTGTATGGCTGCGAACGGCGTTGGAAACTTAGAAATAATTGAAATGATCATGGATCATCGGACATATATTGAAATTCTCTAGAGAAATTTGGAGCCAAGTTCTGAAAAATTGGGTGTATCAAAGCATTTTTACTTTCAACAAGATAATGATCCTTAGCGCATGGCTTATAATACTAGGATGTTCTTGGTGTAAAAAACTCCATATTTGCTTAAAACACCACCTCAAAGTCCTGACCTCAATCCCATTGAGCAAATGTGGAACGTGCTGGAAAAATGGATCTGGACTCATCATATTAGCTCAAAACCTCAGTTAAAACAGGCTCTTTTGGAGGAATGGCCGAAAATAGAGCCAAGCTATGCAAAAAAAACTTATAGAATCGATGCCACAAATTGTCGACTTTGTTTTATTTTTAGTTAATAACTTTTTAATGAATAATTTAAATGGATTAGTTTTTGTTTCTAAATTAAATAAAAATGTTTAATGAATAAATTTGCATTAAGACTTTTTCAAATTTTTTGCAACACTTTATTGTTTTTTATCATTTGAGTTTCAAATAGCTACTGTACGAAAACATTATTGGTGCACTGTATATAAAACATTTGTAAGACCTGTGCTATGCTATGGCAGCGAAATGGGGACATTAACTCAAGCATTCGAAAAATTAATTAACGCCTTTGAGAGAAAGGCCCTGAGAAGAATCCTCGAACCTGTGAGGGATAACTGGAGAACACGATACAATAAAGAATTGTATGCCATCTTGGGCAATCCAGAAGTGTCAACCCTCATAAAAATTAAGAAACTACAATGGGCTGGTCATGTAAAGCGGAAGGATGACGGAAGAATTCCCAAACGTACACTAAAAGGGAAAGTTCATGTAAAAAAGACCGGTCGAAAAATTACGGAAGGGCTGGGAGGATTCGATTGATGCCGATAGCAAATCACTGCTAAGATTTTCAGGATGCGAAATGTTCATGAGGCTGGAACGCCATCGTAAGTAAGTAAGTAAACGTTAACGATGTCGCATCGCAGGAGTACCATGTCATTCATTAAGCTAAAAACATGATTTACTCAACATTTATTTGTTTTATTTAAAATTATTAGGTTTTGAATAAATACTGTTTTTTGTATTACTTCTTTCATTAAGTTCATTGTTCTTAATTTTTCATGTTCCATGTAACTGATTACTATGCGTACATTATTTACGGATCGTTCATAATTTTATACTGAATTTTCAGGCGCTAGTTTGACTTCAAAAATATTCAGGCTTTAAACAGAATTGGTTCTTCCCTTACACAGTACTTTCGAAAATTTTAGAACCACCCTTACTAATTCACAAAATTCAATATATGTAGCTCCAGATCAAAAGCATAATTTTTTCAATGTTGCCTCCAGTAAATTCGTAAAACAAATTGAAGGGTGTATCTTATATATCATTCCACTATCGGTCAGAAGCAGTGTATTTATAACATTACCAACCGTCACTTGATTTAAAACATTAAAACCAGCACTCTCCAATTCAATATATATATCATAATTTTCTTTTATTTTATTTGCTTTGGCAGTGCTGAGCATAAAATGTTTTTCTTTTAAATAATAAATAAAAATATAATTTTGTTTACATTATTCAAAATTAAATCTATCTAAATACATTAAATTGTTAATATATATTTTCATTTCCTAAAAGTTCTAAATAAAATTGAAGTTTTCTTTTCTATAGAGAAATTTTTGTGTTGCAAAACAGCAAAAAAAAAATATATTTACACAAAGTTGTACTGAATTTAATATATTTATAATTAGTAGTTAATTAAATAGATGAATTTGGTAGAGGTATTTACCGACCTTGGGGATATCAATATATCATTCTATGGACACGAAATACACTCCTATATTATTTTATAGACAGTTTTATTGCACAACGTTAAAATACTGAATGGTTATATATTTCAGCAATATTGTGATTTTTTTTAGTTGAATTTTCTCATTTTCATCTATAGTGGAATTAATTGAATGATTTTTGGTTTCATTTTGTTGTCCGAATCTCTTGATTTGAATGTTTTTAAGCACATGTGAGAAGAAGAAATATTTTAACACTGACGATTATGGTATAAAAATTACACACAACATTGCCAGTGTGCTAGAATTATGCGTAGACTGCGATTTGTCGTACATTACAGGTCAATTGAGTTGCACTGTTGGAAAATTCGGGGCAAGAAATGCGCATTTTCAGGTCAAGTTCTAACTAGTGCGCAGACCATTTTCCCAGCAGTACAGAATTTTTTTACAATAGAACAAAGGAACTGTTAGAAAAATTGTTAAGAGCAAAACCAGGTCACATTTTTTCAGAATAGAAGTCACCATTAGTTAAAGCCCATCTTGAATCGATAAAGAGCTTAGGCTTTGACTTTTTTAAAATGCATTTGCATAAGACTTAACAAGTTGGCTGATTCCTTTTTAGCCCTTTTTCGGCCCTCTTATACTTTTCAAAAATTGTAAATGCATAATTTTGTCCTGCTGATTGATTGATTCATTTTTAAATCGAACTGTTCGAATATGGAGCTACCTTCCCATCTCAGTATTCCCGAAAGACTACAACATTCAGCAATTCAAGAAAAGTATAGTCATTTCCGTGCCCATCTATTTGATTCTCAAAACCAATATCCTTCCCTTCTTACCGAATCTGTGCTTCAGTACAAAAGAGTAACTCTAATACTTCCAGTGTCACATAAAAAGCACATTCTAAAAAATTGAAAAATCTAGAAACCATCCCGAACGAGCTGTTATTATTGCCCTCATCATCATCATCAATAGCTCTACAGCCCAAATCGGGTCTGGACCTTCCGACGTTGAGGTTCTTTAACATTTGTCTGTTATTGTGAAAGGTTGTTAACCCTTCACACAATCATCGTTCAACAAATTTTAATTTTCTCAGATTGAGGTGACCCAGCCTTATCCACGCAAGCTTTGTGCCAAATCTATATGTCGACCGGGATTTGAACTCACGATCTTCGCATTGTAGACCCACACGCTACCCACTAATCTACATCCTAGCTTTATCATTGTCCTGGTATTCTCAAAAAAAAAAAAATTCAGGCTTATAGTAGGCCCCTGCATCAAAATATAAAACGTTGTCTCAGAGACCTGGACACCAACTTTCTCAAAACTTACTTGCCGTCAAAAATTCAAATCATTTCAAAAAATAAACTGCCAACAAGTCGGGCGAAACTTTATTATTCTTGCAACAGTTCAATATAGAGTGGTTAGGGAAGACTAAGTGAAAGGGGGTTCTTTGGCAGGGCTATTGTCAATTTAACACTTTGCGGAAAGGTTCAAAAACTCTAGTACATATAATCAATATTTCATTTGCTTATTTATGCAAGGGCAAGCGATTTCATTTCAACTATTTTGAAAAGTTTTTGTGCGAAATTTCAAATTTTTAGCTTTTAATAGGTAGGCGATAATTGATTTCATATAAATGGTCGAAAAAACAATTTTGTATGGGAGGGGGTAGAAGTTTTGAAGGTATTCGACCAGATAATATTTCAAACTTTCAGAAATTTTTTTCGAATGCATTTCGCAAATTTTCAAGTTTCTACCTTAAAATTTCATTCAAAAATTTTCAGTTTATGTGTTTTTTTCATTGCACATGTTATACCTTGTGCACGTTAGAACCCCACTTCAGTGTACAACAATTTTGGAACAAATTATTATTTTTCTTCTATGTATATTAAATAGATGTATCGATGTACAAAATTTAAAATTTATATCTTTTACCAGAGCCCTAAAAAATCACTCAAAATTTTCAATACTTTTGCTTTTCACCTCCCTCCCCTTACACCCTACAACTTAAATTTTGTACCAAAATTAAAGACTATATAGTTCTACAATCTAACAAATTTTTGATTTGATATCTGTGCTCAATTTTGAGATATAACGATTTGTAATTTTGGGAAGTGCGCCATTTATGAAATGCTCACCGTTTCTCCTCGCTACTATTATGTCCACATGTTATATTTTTTCATATTTCGCTAGTGTAGCTTAGTATATGTTTCAAGTTTCAATTACATAGCTTAAGAGACAGTTCAGATATTCATTTTTAAATGATTTTCTTTGCACTCCCCTGACCCTCTCCCTTACAATAATTAGCCTCTATCTAAGCTGATTCTGGTGGATCTATATGCCACATTAATTGTCTCAAAATATGAATTTTTTGTGATTAGTAATTTTGAAAATCTAATCGCTTGAAGAAAAAAAATTCGGCCGATAATTTGTTCTTAGCCCCCCTCCCCTTTTATTTTTAAAGTTTGTCTCACAACTCTCTTCATACCTCTGCTGATTTTCAACTTCATATCTGCAATCGTGGTGGAGATATTAGCAAGTGAAGTTTTTGATTCTTTCCCTCCCTCCGCCTCCCGCGGGACGTATGGCGGGACGAATTTTTTCTTGCATTTTTAGGCTAATTTAGTCATGAAACGCGAAAAAAAAATTTCAGGGTAGTAATTTTTTTTTGTGTTAATCACAATGCTTTTTTATTAGAATAATAAAGTAATTACCATGGAATCGGCAAGTGTCGCGCGATTACTCCTCATTTACACACCATCCTGCAAAAATAATTTCAAATTCACTATTGTCCGTTACTTAGTAGATTGTAACTAATATTTTCCTCACTAGAACCATATCTGATCTGCACCAAATATTTTTATAATGTTTATCAAACTTTTTCTTTTTCTATGAAAAAAATACTTTATCAGTTGGAACTATATGTAAGTAATCAAGACCATTTATCTTCAAACTCTGGTGTATGAGTATCATCGGGGTGGATGATACTGATCCACCCCGATCAACCAACAATCAAGAATCTTCTTTCCACATGTGCTTAAAACAGTTTTATCAGACATTTTTCATGAATCATTCTCATCTATATTTATTTTGTTGTTTTCATTTTTTTTAATAAATTTGGGTCTTAGTTGGAATTTCTTTAAATTATTTTTATTTTATTTAAGTTTTCTTTTAAGATACTTTTGTTTAAGTCTTTTTTCGCTTTGTAACCTGCATGAGGTTGTAGTTTTTTTTTGTTTTGAATTTTTTTCAAATATATGAAGGTTAAAAAAACTAATAAAATCACATTTGAAGAGATTGAACGAAATAAAGAATATCATTTTCGATGTTTTTTTTCATTATTCAAAAATATAAATGCAAAAAATTGAACAGTTGAAAAGTGAGTCATTAAAGAAAATGACTGAAGAAGAATCGAAATAAGGCATTGTTATATTTTTTAATATATTTTTTTCCTATTTTAACATCTTTTAAATTCTTTATGTCCTTATTGTTTTTTTTTGTTCTTTTTTTTTAATATATTTTCGTTTTACATATATAAAAGGAAACCTCAATATAATTTATAATATTAAATTTATAAAAAAAATTTGTTTGCTGATTCAATCTATATTTATTTCTCATTTTTTTTAGTTTTCATTTATTTAAATAATCTATTTAATTTGTTTTTAATTTTTTTTATTTAAAAGCACTTGTTATTCAGTTTTGTTATTTTTTATCTACTTTAGTTTTATTCCAATTTCGTCCCATTTTATTTCGAGTCTTAGATGATGTACATATGTGTGTTTTGGGTTGTTTTTTTTTAATAATAAAGCTTTATAAATATTTCGTTTGTTCTTTTTTCTGTTTAGAGTATGATATGAGAAAATTATATATTGATGCAATTACATTCATATATTTGGTTTTTATTTTGTATTTTATTTTTTAGAATTTCTTCTAACTACAATAATATTTTTTTTTTTGTGTTTCTTTATACTTTAATTTTTAATTTTGTTTTTGAGTAGCTACCATCAATTTATTTCTCGAAAAAAATATTTACAGATAATTTAAAGTTTGCTTGTTTAAGGTCAAATCAGTTTCCTTGAAATAAAAATAGAATAAATAGTTGGCAGAACAAGTTTAACAAATCGAAAGGAAGTTTTAAATTCCTATAAGATGGGATCCATCATTTCAAAATGCTTTTAGCCTGGAACTGTAATTAAGTAAGCTAAGCTTGCTTTAGATACATCGGATACCGTCATAATGCTCTGCAAAAAACTTTAATTATTATTTATTAGCACCTCGACGTCACGTCATACACCTTTACCGTACCGCTAAATCTGATAATCCGTTTGGTTTTTATAACCACTTTTTTCCGCGGAAGGTTTTTCTTAAGAAGTTTAGTGTTTCGAGAAGCGAATAAATTCGAAGAATTACCAAGCCATTTTAATAAATGAATGAGGAGTGCCGAGTCAATGGAATTAAGTGTATACGAATTTACATAAATGCTTTTAATTTCAGGGGGTGTACTTGAGTAGTTTTTATAAATCTAAGAGGAGATTTTGCTATAATGCTAGGAGTATTGCTCATAAATGGCAGAAAATAAGAAATTTTTAGACTTCCTATGTGAATGATATTTTCGTGTAAAAGAATTGTTATTATGTGCCTGCTGATTGGCTATAAAGGCTGGCGATTATTCTGGTGAAACTATATTACTCGAATCGAGTATCAAACTCGATGTTAAAATCGATTTGGGATTACTTATCTCCATTCGAGAAGTTAGTGTACTCGAAGGAGGAATAATTCTTTGTTTTTTGTATGTTTGATGATATGATGCATGAATAACTCTTTGAATTCGTTAAAACCAAAGATCTTTTGGTAGAAGTTATATTTTCACTTTTTAAATTTTCGGAAAAATACAACTAAATATTTATTATGCGTGCTATTTTCAATAGCATATTGTTTTATAGTTCAATAGGACGCCAAAAAATGCTAATTCAACCAAAAGAGTAGGCGAATTAGTAGATAGCGTGTTAAATGGCTTATGTGGATTAATATGGATCCACATAATCTGCGATTATAAAGATTCTCAGTATTTTGTACTTTTGTCGACAGAACACATCTTACGCAACCTGAGGACAAGAAGATCATGGCCCGATTTGTCCTAGATCAACTTTCTTGCAGGTTCATATTTCTTAGAAAATCAACACAAATACATTAATGTATTTTAGATGATCATGTCGTGCAATGAAAAGTAATGCATACTTACCCCGTTCTAAGCTTAAAGTATGCCTAACCAATATTGAATTACAGAAATCTAAATTTAAGTCATCGATCTTCTAAATTGAATTTGAAGTAAGAGTATTTGATAACTGACATTTCAATTCTTAAACTCTATGTGAAATCTGCGAGTATGTTGTGTTTGCTCTAACGTTTGTAACGCCAAGAAATAATACGCGTACAGAGCCACCTAGGTATAGAAATGATCATTAAAGAATCCTGACCGTCTGTTTACACAATAAATCTCGAACAGCTTAAGCTACTGAGCTGAATTTTCTTCCATGTCATTTTTAGAATAAAAACAAGTTTCAAGTTCGTGAACGGACGGATCCTTCAACCTATTCCATACAATTTCTTATAATATAAAGAAATTTAATTTTCTTCAAAACTATCAAAGCTATAGAGTTGAAATTTTCTTCTTCAATGGTACCACAGCCCAAATTGGGCCTTGTTCTTCTGACCATCAGGTTCCTTAAAATTTTATTTGTTATTGTGGTATGGTTTTCTTTTGTGGTAGAAATATACTTCGGCCGGGAATTAAGCACACTTCCATACAAATCACACAACAACGAAAAAATCAATGGTATCAATCTTCTTCAAGTCTGTGTCTGTGAAAGCTACAAAGATAAAAAGATTTCATACCAATATATTTTGCATGATTGAGTGTTTTTAGCATCGAAAACATTTTTTAAATGAGTAGACATATAGAAATTTTGCCATTAGTTCTTTATAGAATTCACAAGGAAAAAAACAATTCACTATAACTGAAAAATAATTCAAAAAGTATTTTCTAAGCTTTAGACCACAACAAACAATCTTTAAAATTATATAATTGAAAAAGAATCACTTCATACTTTTATTTAACATTATTTTAAAGCTCTAGAAACATTCATTTATTATACTTATAATTTTTCTGTTCGTTTCATTTAATTTATTTATTTTCCTTCATTTTAAATACACACTAAATTGTGCGGAGAAATAAACTATTTTTCTGCATTTTATTTACTTCCAAATTTTTTAAATATATTCTTTGTTCCATTTATATGTTTATTTTATAGTTCCTAATCATATTTTAATATCTAAATGGTCATCCCTATGGGTGTGAGTTT
The DNA here is from genome assembly GCA_963669355.1 of Chorisops tibialis. Lineage (NCBI taxonomy): Eukaryota > Metazoa > Arthropoda > Insecta > Diptera > Stratiomyidae > Chorisops > Chorisops tibialis. Next base: position 329,237,222 of record OY770262.1, read on the forward strand.
CACATTTAATTATTATTTAGATAATTTTTTTTTTAAACCAATTAAAATTAATTCAGTTATTTCCCCATACAGGCTTTTTTTAAATACATTTTATCGTGTACTAATTTCTGTTGAAATAACTCATTTATTCTTAAAATATATACTACACGTTGCATAAGACATTTTGACAAGGATACACACCAATTTTGAGTATGCTCAGAATTTAATTATTTCTGCTATTCAATTTATTACATGGTAATTTAATATAATTTAATTGTTGAGTTTTTTTTCTTTTTCTTTACTTGCTATACATTTACAATAAATTTCCTACAAATATCAGTTCTCTCGGAAGAGAGGATTTTCTGTTTCAATTTCATATTTTATTATTTTAACTAAATTTTTGGCTGGACTTCCAAAGTCCCAACATAAATTATCTTTAAAATTTTTTTTGTTTTAATTGATAATTCGATTAAGGACTCGAGAAAATTTCTTTCACAATGTGCGAAACATTTTCCGCGAATTATCACTAATCGAAATAAAAAGATAAGACTAAAATTCCACTTTTTAGATTAATCTTGGTGTTCTATGCACACAAATTTGAAAATAATTTTATAATTTTCTATTATAAATTTGACGCCTTTTTTCTCTGTAGGCTCACAAGTTTTTTTTTGGTTTGTTTTTAAGTTGAAGGCATATTTTATAGGCGATTTAAATTTCGATTCATCTCAAAGTGTTTTTGAATCGAGCAATAAATGAATTGCGAGTAGTTAGCCTGCCTTCATCCAACGCTCTATCGAGTAGTCAAGAGCTGCTATCCATCTGAAATTAGTGATCATTTCTGAATAGTAGAATTGTATAGTAAAGAGAGATAAACCTTTTCTTGTCCAATTCGGATTCAGTGCTAAAGTAGAAATGCCTTAATTTGTTTTCGGATGGAATTAGTTCGAAAACGAATTTCTTTCCTACGGTACTGCTGGAATACGGCTGTGCCCGATAACCTTGTAGACACGCCAATCCTGTAAAATGTTTTTTTTTTTAAATTAATTATATTTTTACTATTCATGTTTTGGAAAGAATTTGATGGGATACTCACCAAATGCATTTTTGCTATTTGCATCCTGGTAAAAATAAAGACATGCATCTTTCAAAACGCAATATCGTTTCGACCAGCCACGCCATCTGCTGCCCAATTTCATTAAATATCCGAAGCAATCGGGCTTTGCTATACCATTTGGAGGTAGACGTAGATTTCTAGTGCTAAGAGCGGGCGAAAAAAGAACAATTAATTCCTCAAACTTTCATGTTTCAGGACATTCTACCTGACTTCCAACCATGGATCACATTGTGTTGATGCATGGCTCATTACAGCCACCCATCGATTTGCAGCTTCATCGGAATCAGCCGCTAAATATAGGGGGATGCCTTCGCCAGAATCGATTTTAAATGCGTGCGAACGGCCAACATCGGAACCACAGTGTTCAACTGTATGATTCGTCAATAGTACGGCACCTACAGGCTGAATATCCTGTTAAAAAAAAAAAAATTTTTTTTCATTTCCAATCTCGCAATATAACTATCAAAAAATATTTACAGCATCGGTTTTATAATAATAAAGGCAGTGATCGGGTCTCAAGCAGAACCATCTTCGCACCCATTTCGACGAATTCGGTGCTCCCTTTGCTTGACCACCTTGTCGCCACAAGTAACCGGTGTATAAAGCCGGCGCAGTAGTGTCCTGTGTTTCATTCGATAGTATTCCAATGGTTCGTGCAACTTCAATTTCCAATGTATCACAGCCGTCATGGGCGATTTTCACCACTTCCGAATGATTTTTATCGATCACCGGGATTCCGTTAACCGATAAAAGGATGTCGCCAACTTCTAGACCGCAACTTTCTGCCGGTGTATCCGGTTCGATAGCAGATACAACAACGGGTTTTGAGCCATGTATTCGAAAGCCAAATTCACCTGTATCACTGCGAACTACGATGGTCTTATCGGTAGCTGAAAAATATGTATTTTTGTAATTTTTCCTTTTTTGTAGTTTAGAATTTTGAACCATTATTCGTGAATATCATTAATATTTTGATCAATAAATTACGCCATTTCAAATAAATTTTCGAAATAAAAAGTCTTTCCTAAAAATGATACAATTAGTCATGTTCAACTGTATTATTGTTGGACGAGTTGCGGTTACATTGAAAGTCAATATGCAGGTTAAAATGATAGCTGTACGAGGAAAGATGGGTACGAGGAATGGAGCATTGTCAATTGTTTAGCACTTAACTTCAATTATTATCAATAGTTCTAGTACCTACAGATCTATTTAAGCACGTTCAGTATGTATGGAATGATGGAACATTATCAAGAGATCGGTTAATCATCATATGCCGGAATATTAGTTTGACACTTGCATTAAATTCAAATAAATTCTGTGTAATTTAAATCCTTTTTGTATCGGAGAAGATAAAAGAAATGGCGAAATTATATTTTCAATGAATTTTTAATTATTTTGTTTATTGTTAAAATTGTTCATTCAAAATTTAAGGATCGTAGATTGGTAATTAATGGTTTAATGGAAATGGTCGAAATAGTACTCTTGTATATATTAGACGTACTGTTGAGTCATTCTATACCAGAAGAAGAAGATACTCTGTATGTCACAATCGATAACTGAGAATTCACCATTCGTGAAGCGGTAAGTTTTCTGGTTTTCTTTTGTAAAATTCATCCACCTTAGGATAAATTATTCGTTCAACAGTTTTTAGTTAAGCATTGAAACTTGCACATAGTTCTTGACGTTAAAAACGTACCAAAAATAGGTCGAAACTTTCTTAAATTTCACTCCAAATGTAGGGCTTCTCCTTTGACAAACTTTAATAAGGCGTGTCTACTGTTCTACGAAGGGAGGAAAGAAGTGGAAGAACTAGATTAGTTAATTGCTTCGTGCCTTTTAAATTCGGTTTCAAAATTTCCGATTTTTTGGTTCACCATCCTAATAGTCATAGAAAGTCTCCTAGCTTTACAAAATAACGAAGTTACAATTCAATATTTTTACTGATTGTTGAGATATAATTAAAAAAAAAATAAACGCTGCACGGAACTGTTGCTGGAAATATAATATCCTGCTAGTATAGCTTAATAAAGCACAACAAAGTTTGTATATAATTATATAGCTTTGTATAGGATAGTCGAGATATTAATTTGAATATGGGTTTCTTCACAACTTTCTATTTCTAGGCCACTGAAATTTGTGATTTATTGCATTTTGAGACCTTTTGCAAAAGTTCATTTGGATGTGATCTTACAAAGAAACCTTATTGTTCTGATTGGATTCATTCGTAGTCTTAAATTGGAATCAAATTTTTACCCGTAAGGTAGAAGTAGAAGTTGATGCACTAATTGTTCAATTAACTAGCCCCTAGTTAGAGATACAACTGAAAAAATGTTTGAGGCTTTCGTTTGTTTTTCTTTCTCGATTAAAATACTTTATTATTAGGATAATAAAATAATAGAAACTCAAAACTAAAGTTTTTTTCCACTCATAGTTTTGGTGATAATAAAATTATATTTCAATGACTTGCGAATATTTTCTATGCTGTTACTCATTTGGTTATTCAAACTATAATTGATAGAGATATGAGAAATATTCTATTTGCAAGGTTTATATATAGTTTAGCTATTTGTCGGTTATACAGTATTGTTCCTATTTCCACTTCGTTCCATATGTTAAAACCAAAATTATCTTGTTTTCAAAAATTAAAATAATTTAAATAATAAAATCAAATATAAATACCACTCTCTTGTCCAGTTAATGTTTTAATTGCTTTCCCTTCTTTTGCCCAAACGATCAACATCAATCGCAATAAATCCTCTAATTTTCGCCTGAGTGACTCAGGAGAAGAATTAGCTGCAATAAGTTCTAAAATAAAATAAAATGAAATCATAGAATAAAAAAATATTTAGTAAAATAATAAACAAAAAATTAGTAACATAAGCTTCGAACAATTTTTTTTTTAGTTTAAAAAAAAAAGATAAATTATTTCTTGGCATCACTGTACAACGAGGTAAAAAGTGGTTTGTGTCCAGACTTAATCCACCATTTCAAAATATCCACAGTTGTTGAGGCCTTTATGGCAATGGGACAATTAGCGGCAATAATGAAAGAAACAGATTTGGCAAAGAAATGAAACCATTTCTTTTTCTTTTATTCAATGGATCATGATAACGCATTGAAGTGGGTATCAAAAAAGTCGCATTTGATTTAATTAGAAGCATTTTTCCAAGAATTAATGTGTACGTGTCTTTCGTGGCAGTCAAAAAAGTATTCGGGCAGAAATGAATTCTTGGAATTTCACAACGTTGTTATTATATTTGGTGATATATATTATAATTAGTATAGCTATGCCTGTTGCATTGTTAGTCGCAATTATTTTAATAATGGTTCGTAAAATGAGGAAAGTTGAAATTTGTGTTAGGAGGCTTATTATTAGCCATTTTAAGGACAATAAATCGGAAATCGTGGAAGTGAGTAAATCGATAGTTCATGATATAAATGCGCGTTTCAAGGAAACTGGATCCATCGATAAAAAGCAGAGATCAGGACGTCCACGTGTATTTAATGCCCGTGAATAAAGGTGGTTAGTGCGGCAAGTTAAGAAAATCAAGTTAAGCGCTACTAAATTAAATGCACGGGCGCAAACCAGATTTGGGGTGGCTGCCAGTACTGAAACTGTTAGAAACGTCCTTCAAAAACAAGGGTTGCTAGGAAAAGCCCTACATAAACAGAACAAACTAACGAAAGTGGTTTCGATTTGCGGTTGAGGATATAAACAGATCCCACGATTTCTGGGAAACAGTTATTTTTGCAGACGAAAGCAAATATAATAAGTTTGGATCAGATGAAAATGATTTTGTTTGCCGGAGGCCAAACACAGAGTTGGATTTAAAGAATCTCAAATGTGCAGTGAAACATGATGGCGGGTCGCAATTAGTTTAGGGCTGTATATCTGTAGCTGGTATCGGCAATCTAAAATTTATAAATGGTAAATACGATAAATATACAAAGAGGGCATATAACGTTGAATATAGATTGACAAGAAATTGCATTGTATCCCCCCCCCCCCCTCTTCCGCTCGTAACAGCCTACGCAAAAGCCTGTCGAGTGAACTCCGCCCTATGTAAAGGCGAATATTGGACGATCCAGTCAAAACATGTGGATACTTCGTTTAAGAGTGACGCGAGGTGTAATAATGTATGCTGCACAGAAATGAAGTGAAACACTGAGACACAAAACTTATGCGAAAATGTTATAAAAAATTCTTAGAGTAAGTGAGTGTGGTTTGCAGTGGGTTTCATACCATCTCATATGATATATGATAGCTGTGCCGCTAGACAAATACAAATACTAGCGAAGCACATCGAATATGCCACAAAATGTGATAAGCCGATGTTTAACAGTGGAAGAGAAAAAAAGAGAAACGGACAAGTACCAACCAAGTAGTCAGGCTACTGTAATCGAAAAAAAAAGGCGGATGGACGTTTAGACTCATAAGAGACAAGGCACGGTAAAGGCGATTACTACATGAGCCAATTTGTGTCATGGCGTGGCTGTTATAGAAATTATTTGCATATTTATGGCCATGATTGCCCAATCTACGAAATGGACAGAAGAAGACTAGAAGTAATTGTGGTACAGAATATTAGCGACGACAACATTGTCCCATATATGCTGAACAGCAAAGAAATCTAGGACATGGTGTTTGAGATGTGCGTGAGTGTCGAGCTATGGAAACAGAAGTGTCTACAGTAATTACAACAGTTGACTGTTAAATAAAATAGGTAAAGTGACTGAAGTTTGAGTTTCATGCTCCTCCTTCCTCCTGGCGTAATATTTACCGGAATTCCCAAGGGTAGTGGGTTATGCTAGGGTGTTTTTAGCGGATTAAAGCTCCGCACACACAATGCTTTCAAAGGTTTTCCCATGTTAAAAAAAATACACCAACTACCTATCGACTGTCCGCAATTGTCAATTGTTTTTTTATCTTGAACTGCTTGTGCGCACACAGTGATGCACACAAACATATATAAGCGCGCAGAAGCACAGACAAGCATTAATAAGCACTTCACGGAAACAGAGAAGAGTCTTTTTGAATGGGTGTGATGTGGTATAAAAAGGGTAAGCTTTCATGAAAGGAACACTGTCGAAATTTGAAAACTGATTAGGTCATGTGATCGACAGCACGAATAGTGTGAATTTTAAAGCGACACATTGTGAACGATAAGTATTGATGAAATTTTTGAAAGGCGTGAACTAGTTTTATTTTACTTGAAATCTAGCGACCCTGAGCGCACTTCAGCATTTATAAACTGACTATTCTGGCTCTGTTTCTGCTAGAAATTTTCAGAAGTATATAAAAACCTCTTTTGGTTGAAGTTAGGCATTTTTAAGTACGCTAGGTCACCAAGTTTTATAATTTAATTTACTACGTAAGTCATCGTTATATTATCTTCTACTTCTACAATGGCGCTACAGCCCAAATCGGGCCTTGGCCTCATGGCCTTCAGGTTACTTAACATTTTTTTATTGTTTATTGTGGAAGGGTTGATAGACCTTCGCACAACCCGCTATCTACGAATTTTTCATTTTTGTAGATTGAGGTGAACAAGGTATACCCAAGCAGACAGTGTTCTGGAATTATGCGTTGACCGGGATTTGAACTCACGACCTTCGCATTGTAGACTAATACACTACCCACTAGGCTGCACCCTAGCTTGTTATATTATACATTTGTGTATTTATAAAAGGCGTAGTTTAAGATCTACATTTACACATTTGATTAATTGAGATCAATTTCAAACATGTCAAAAACATGATGTTTATAGATATTTCTGTAAATGTTTCCAAGAACTCGCCCCTGCCTCTAACACCTCCCATACAAACCACACAATTTCACTAAATCCAATACACTAATTTTCTCAGTACCTATTAAATTTTTGAATCCTAAATTGTGTATAAAACATTTTGATAGCAACTTTGGCTTGATGAGAAAAAATGGTTCAATGTCGTCAACCCCTGTATCACTTCCCCTACAAAATTTATTGAAATCAATCAAAAAAATTCTGTTCCATTTAGAATATCACACGTTTGGGATTTACGCCCAAGCGTAGTCCTGCTGTGATTTTTGTTGTGATATGAATACAATTATACTTACTTCAAACTAACATTCTATAATACGACTACATCATCATCAATGGCGCGACAGCCCAAATCGGGCCCTGGCCTCCTGAAGTCGTCGCCTCCAATCGTCTCGATCCAAAGACCGCGTCCTCCAGCTGCTAATTTTTAAAATGGCTTTGCTGTCTTCATCAACCGAGTCTTCCCATCGCTTGCGTGGTTTGCCTACTGGCCGGTTACCACTCGTTTTGCCTTTAAGAGCACGTTTGGGGATTCTTCTGTCTTCCATTCGCTCTACATGGCCAGCCCACTGCAGTTTACGTAGCTTGATGAACGTTGAAGCTTCTGGCTCGTCGTAGAGTTGATACAACTCATGGTTGTATCTTATTCGCCATTCCGTTCCTTCCTTCACAGGTCCCAAAATTCTTCGGAGGACCTTTCTTTCGAATGTGTTAACTGCTTTTTCGGAAGTTCGCGTTAATGTCCACGTCTCGCTGCCATAACAGAGCACAGGTCGTATAATAGTTTTATAAATCCGCAGCTTATTGTTCCTGTGCACTTTCTTGGATTTCATTATTGGAAGTACCGAATAATACGTCTTATTTGCTAGTATTATCCGTCGTTTGATTTCGTCTGTTTCATTACCGTCCTTTGCTAGATTAGCCCCAAGATATATGAAGTTGTCCACACTCTCCAAATTATATTCCGCAATTGTTATGTTTTGTCTGATTGGCGTTCTCCTTCTTGTTTGCGTCATTACTTTTGTTTTGTTTTCGTTAATGCGCAACCCGACTTCTTTTGCGGCGGAGTCAAGATTGACAAATACCTCCTTAGCACTAGGGAAGGATCTTGCTAGAATGTTAATGTCGTCAGCGTATGCTACTAGTTGGGTGGACTTGAATAGTAGTGTCCCGTTGGTGTCGACTGGGATTTTTCGGACGACATACTCTAGTGCCAAGTTGAAAAGCATAGGAGCTAGACCATCTCCCTGCTTTAAACCACATTCCGTTCGAAAGCTGGTTGTGGAATCGGTTTGTATTCTCACTTGGGATTCAGTGTTCGTCATTGTGAGTCTTGTTAGTCGGACTAGTTTTGGAGGAATTCCAAAGTCAAGCATGATTTGGTACAGTACGCTCCTATCGATACTGTCGTATGCTTGTTTAAAATCTACGAATATTTGGTGCACGTCTGTGTTATATTCCCAGCATTTCTCAAGCACCTGTTTCACCGAGAATATCTGGTCTGTTGTAGATCGTCCGGTTCTGAATCCGCCTTGGTATTCGCCAATTATTTGATTAGTATAGGGCTTAAGACGACGTTCAATTATTTTTGTCAGTATTTTATAGGACGTACACAACAATGATATACCTCTGTAGTTCTCACAGCAGAGTTTGTCTCCTTTCTTGTAAATTGGACATATAATGCTTTTTCGCCAGTCGTCGGGTATGATTTCCTCTGTCCAAATTTTGCATATCATGCTGTGCAGTATTTCAGCGACACAGTTTCCACCGTTTTTCAGAAGTTCAACTGGTATTTCGTCAATTCCCGGCGCTTTGTTTCGTTTTTGGTCACATAGGGCTGCTTTGATTTCAGGAAGCGTGGGTGGTGTCGATGATGGTTCATCTTCGTCAGTTGAGGCTTGAATTGAAATGTTGTCTGTCGTTATCGGTGCTACTGGGATGGGATTCAAAAGATGTTCGAAGTATGAAGCCCATCTCCTTTTGATTTCTTCTGTGTCGCTGATGATATTGCCCTCTGCGTCTTTGCAGAGACTGGTTTTTGGTTTATATCCCTTTTTCAAGTCTTTTACTATGGCGTATGCGTCCCGCGTATTATTTTTTCTCATGTCGTCGTCCATTTTTTGTATCTTGTCATTATGGTACTTCCTTTGTTTTCGTCTGCAGGTCTTTTTCGCATATCGCCTAAGCTCGTCATATCTTTCTTTTTTGGCTCGTGTTGGTCGTTCAGTAAAAATTTTGTAAGCTTCGTTCTTTCTATCTATTGCTTCGCGACATTCTTGGTCGAACCAATCATTACTTTTTCGCTGTGCTTGATATCCTAATACCTCTTCCGCGGAGGATTTGATGCCGTCTCGTATTTTCATCCACGCATTATCCACTGGCATATTTTGGATATTTTCATATATTGGTGTCAGGTGTTTATTACATGCTAGCATGTAAGCCTGCGCCACCGTTTCGTCGTTAAGCTTGTCGACATTGAATTTGCGAGCTCTACTCGTTTTCGAATACCCACGACAAGCTATTTTGCATCGATACTTAGCTCTGACTAGATAGTGATCAGAGTCACAATTCGCACCGCGGAGAGTTCGTACATCAAGTATGCTGGAAGCAGCCCTTTTCTCAATAAGAACGTGGTCTATTTGGTTGAAGGTGTGACCATCTGGTGATGCCCACGTTCGTTTGTGAATATCGCGATGTGGGAAGCACGTAGAGCTTACTATGATATTTTTGCTGCTTGCGAAATCAATAAGACGTTGGCCATTGTCGTTGGTTATGTCATGGAGACTGTGCCCTCCTGTTGTTCCTCTATGAGCCTCCTCCTTTCCGACTTTTGCATTAAAATCCCCTAAGACAATTTTTAGGTCATTCGAGGGCAGTGAGTCATAGGTTGTCTCTAGGGTGGCATAAAATTCGTCTTTAGTTACATCGTCCTTGTCTTCTGTTGGTGCGTGAACGTTGATCAACCAAGTGTTGAAAAATTTAGTCTTTATTCGGATTGCACACAATCTTTCACTTATTGGTTTGAAGCTCGTGACCTGCTGTTTAAATTTTTTGTCAACGACAAAAGCGACTCCAAACTCTCTGCTTCCCGACAATTTTCCACTTGGATAGATTGTGTGTGATCTCATGTCCATGATTTCGCGACCGAGCCATTTCGTTTCTTGGATGGCAGTTATATTGATGTTGTGTTTTGCCACTTCTTCGAGAAACTCTTTCAGAGCTCCTGTCCTAAATAAGGATCGAACATTCCAAGATCCAATAGAGTAGTCCATTTTTCGTTTGCGGGGTCGTTGCCGTTGAGTCCATCCTTTCCGAGGCTGTTCTTCAGGTTTCTGGACAGTGTTCTTTTTCCGGTGATGCGTTGTCGGCGCCTCGCCCAACCCCCGACCTGGAGGACCGGTCCTACTTATTTATTACACCCTAGTAGAAAAAGGGTGGGAGTTTTGAGCTAAATATGACATGCTGGAGTTCTCACAGCTATGCTGCAAGTCCAACTATGTCATACTTTTTGCCTACTTCCTGAGACGCACTGGTGTTACTGGCCATTCAGGTTAACTCCATGTTCCCTCCTCCTTTCTCAACTCGGGCTTGGGACCGTCTATGGCGGAGTTAATACGACTACAAACCATTCAAATTTTCAAATCGCAAACTAATTTTTAAGCTTAAGTTTACTTTATGTACAGCTAAAAGATTAAGAATTACTAGCACGTTTACAGAATATGAAAGTAAAAAAGGCCCTGTTACATTTATATTGAACGTTATGTTTACTCTCTGTGGTGGGTGGCATCTATAACATCGTAGAAGCTGATTAATCGTTTCATATCATGTACGGGATTCGTCAAATTACTATTTAATGGTAGATAGCTAGAATTGGTCGTTCAAATCTATATCTCTGTTTTCAAAATAAAGTTGTCGTAATAATTTATTGTCATGTGATTCCAATCTTCTCTTACTCCAGAGTTTAGTGAGGTATGTCATAAATGGAGGCATCCCCGCGCAGTTGTAGATGACTTTGTTGGAGAAATATTTACATATTTTTTTCACGCAATCGCATTGCCAGACAATGTCACAGAATCTTTCGTTCGAACATTTCGATTCTCTTCGCTATTGTTGTTGAAATTGAAAGCCAGCGGGAGAAGCCGTACGTCGGCATTGGTTTTATTACTTGGTTATATGTATAAGAGAAGTTTGGAGTTCCTGTGAAAAGAGCGCTTCTCCAATGGAATGGGATGAAAACATGATTGTTGAATTTCAACAAATTATTCATATTAATTCCAAGATGTTTAATGGTGTCCTTTAGGGGAATTGATTTTCCGTCCAATATGAGACTAAGTTTTCTGCTCTTTCGTACAACGTGCCTTCTTCCTTTATCACTAGAATTCCTAAAACAAATAAATTTGGATTTCTCGGAACTTATTTGAATGCCCGATTTTTTACAGAATTCGTTTATTTCGCTTAAGTGCTTAGCCACTTTATTTAAGGCTGTTTGAGGATTCGCAGATTTAGCGTAGATGACTGTATCATCCGCGTAAAGCAGAGCGTTGGAGATTATACAGGATGAAGGCCTTCGATCATAATGAGGGGAATCAAACATATTGACGTTATATAGTTTGGGACCTAGAATAGAGCTTGCGGAATTCCTCTAAGGATTTCAACTGTAGGGTATATTTTAGAGGTGGAGAACTTTAAATTAAAATAAAATACAGTAAAATGCTTTTAATATCCATAAAATTGGCTTTATTTAAAAGATAATTTTATGGCACTCGTTCATGCGATTTGACGCCATTCGATTTTTTTTCTCTGAAGATATGTTAAGTATCATATTTACCATATATAAACCAGAAACTATTGAGCACTTGGAAGCAAAAATTCGACGCGTTATTGCCGAAATACAGCCTGATTTACTGCGAAGAGTGTGTGAAAATTGGACTTCAAGTGCCAGCCGCGGCGGCCACATACCCAAAATCATATTCAAACATTAATGCCTTAAAAATTATCTCTCAAATAAAGCTATGGAAATTAAAAACAGATTTCTGTGTTGTACTTCAATTTAAAGTTCTCTGTCTCTAAGCATCCGTTACATATGGGGGTATGACTTCTAAAGGTATGGAATTATTGAAGTTTTCTGCTCTTTTAAAAGGTCTTTTGCTTTGATATTTTATATGAATATATTTATTAATTCATTATGCATAAAAAATAAGGGTTCATCGTTCGTAGACCACATTCACAGAAATAGATATAAAAGCACGTTACAAGTGAAATAGACTTCAAGCAATAAGGGCGATCATTTTTGAACAAAATAAAAGTTCACTGGGTTGTATGAGGACATTCATGCAGCAAAATGTTTGGAAATCTTGAAGTCGGAATAAAAAAAATAAAATTTCATGAACGAAATTTGAATTTACTTGAAGCACTACGAGCATTAAATAAAAATAATAAGAATGCGATGAACGGATGAGGAACTGAAATTCATAACTTTTTCTGATCTTTTCTAAGCAAATTTTCAGTACTGTTCATTAAGGTACAACTGCAATTTACTTTCTTTAAATTATCAATGCCATGAATTTGAACAATTCCAGTACATTGTTCAAACTGAAATGCTAATCGGAGCTGCAATGTAGCAGCGCCAGGCGACTTTGGCATTTTATTTTTCCATTGTCGAAAAATCATAACATTTGTGATAAAGAATACTTGACTATAAAAGCGCGCAAAAACTGAAGCGACATAGCTATTCTTGTTTGAGTAAGCTATAAACAGAGACGAATTTTATTAGGTTTATTAGTGAATTATTTAAGATGCAATCAATCAGTTTCCTATTCAGTTGTATAGGATAGAAATTAAAAGAAAAGATTTCCGGATTCTACACTGTTACGCTTAATTATTCGTGACGTTTCGGTCTCTCCTGAGACCTTTATCAAACTGATCGACAATTACCAAACACAATTATTATATAGAAGGAACGGTTGAACTTCAACCGAGTCACCGGATACAAGTTATCAGCAGTTTGGCTACCTGCATTAAATTTGGTAAGAACAAAATCCGTACTCAGAAATCCTAAACTAATTTAACTACCTGATACTAATAATTAACCTTAATTAACTAATTTAACCTTCCTCCTATATAATAATTGTGTTTTGTAATTGTCGATCAGTTTGATATAGGTCTCAGCAAGGACCGAAACGTCATGAATAATAAACCGTGTAGAATCCGGAAATCTTTCCTTTCAATTCGAAATGCACTGTGAAAACATTCACCAAACCATTAGGATAGAAATTTTTCTGATCCATAAGAAGCAATCCTAAACAGCGGCCTTTTAGTTGTTGCCAGAATTCATCATAGTCATTTTTCGAATGCTGGTTATTACCGTATAATCCGTGTTTTCGAAGCATCCCTATCTTTAAGACTACGTGTGATAAAACCCATGGCCAGTGAGTGTCCTTTTGCCATTTTTAGAGCAATCTACTGCTTTCATCCAACAGATTTGCCATTAGCTGACTTTTACGGCAATCAGGCTTGTCATGGACAAATTCATTCCACAGGGAAAATTTAATGATAGCCGAAGTAATTTTTCTTTTGCTTAAAACCCGTTGCTCTAAGTGCGCTGAATTATATTCTTTAAAGCTGTTATAAATAATCCTGAAAATTATAATGAAAAACAAAAATATAGAAATTCTGACCTCGAGATTGCGTTTCAAATCTTTAATTTGGAAGGAATTGCAATTTCTGTACGAAAATTCAAGCTATTTGTGGTGAAAATGTTGTCTTTCTCATAATTACAGCACTTAAATACATTTCAAAAAGACTCCGATTTACTTGTTATATCGTTTGGATAATTACAAAACTAGAGAAGCGATTTTTTTTCTAAAGAAATTTTCATTGCAAAAAAATTTAGTGATCAGATAATTTTTTCGCCGACTTTTCTGCTGGCTTTTGCAATTTAATTAAATCCGACCAAAATTTTGTTTCATGTAAGCAGCGTACTAGGGTTTAATTTTGTACTATTTTCGAAGCAAAGAATAGAGCCCCATATTAAATATCTCGAAGAAGAAATGATAGTGGTAAGCAGTATTGCTAAATCAATTCATATCCGTACACCGTACCCATTACATTAAATTAGACAAGTTTGAAATAAATGCTTATAGGCTTTCCAAAATTGTACGCGAATATTCAGAAGAGCGACACTCAACACTCACACAATAAATTAACCAACCACATAAATAAAAGTGAACTAAATAATATCGAGGTAGAATTACGAGTAGAGTAAATTTTCCGGAACTGTAGAAAATATTCCAATCAAAAGAGAAACAGGAACAAACGACTGAAACACGTGATAAGAATTTTAATTGTTAAAATTTTAACTTACTATAAATTTTTATCATTGAAAATACAAGATACTACCGAACTTGTTAAGAAAAACTCTCCCCTATATCCTAGTAGTTGTTGTAATAAACATCATAATATAAAATTCAAGGTTTCAGCCTTAGTATTTATGTTTTCAAAAAGAACAAAATTAGTTTAACAAAATCGCACGTTTATTAAAATATTACAAAACAGTTTAATTGGAATTAATTTAAATATATTTTTGCGTGTACATATTTCCCAAAAATCAAGTTTCTTGTTAGCCTCGAAAATTAACCTAATCAATAATCAGTCTATAACATTATCCCATATCGAATTTCTCATCTCGTCGTATCTGGTCGCGCATAACATCATAAATTCTTTATAAAGAAACTCTATTTCACTATACATACATATATCTCAATAGCTATACTTGAGCTACTACAAGAACATAAATAATTATTAATGCATTTCAAAATAAAATTTTTCATTCTAATCTCGAGTAATTTTCCAAAAATATTTCTCACATGTTGTCCTTGAAATTTTATAATTTTGCTAAAATGAAATTCTACTAAAATTAGATTTTTAGATAAGCATTTTCTTGAGAGAAAAACCGGAAAGAGCAATTTTTTTCGGGACAACACTGATATTGATCATATGACCATTCCAAATGCCGAACTTTTCCCCACGGTTTATCGTAACTATTTCAAATTTATTAACTCGCCTTACCTATCATCTTTCATCGAGGTTCTAAGGCCTTGCAATTCGATAAAATTTATTTAATTTTTGACCCAATTTGGCCGAACACACTATGAGATCACGCACCGATCAAACTTGCGTTGCTCCGAATTCGCGATCTACACACCAAGAAAAGACCACGTTAATAATAGAAATAAAGCTGAAAGCAGCAAGCTGTTTCGAGCGTAAGATTCACCACGCGACTAAAACCCAAGTTTGCAGCAGTGTTTTGAAGATTTTGAAAATGAAAAAATATCTTAAGGGAAGGGTGGGTTCGACGTTCTATTCGATAAGATCGCGATTGCAAAAATGTTCAACATTTCCATTAGATTACATCACTATAGATAGTACAGATGGACAGATGAATGATTTTTGCACGTTTTTCTCGTACTAAGCAGAAGAAGAGTGTGGTTTGTTTTTGCCGGGAATTGTGGGAAAAATAGCTTGAAAGCATTGGCAGAAAAATGACTAGAAACTAATTAAATATGAATGGCTGAGGCCGTAAAATGGATCCCTGTGGTGCATCAGGTTAGAAGATGAGTAGTGAGTTCGGTAAACGGATTTGAGATTTGGTTATGAAACCTTATATTTATTCTGTAGTTTAATCTTTTAAGTTGCATTTAATGAATCTGCTAGTTCGTCTGGCTGGATTTGGACCAAGTGGGGAATAATATCGTTTATTATATATATTATTATCGTTATTAATATACATAGAAATCCAATGGCGTCAAATCGCACGATCTTGGTGGCCAATTCACAGCGCCGCGCCACAAGATAACACTCCTTTCAAATTTCAATCGTTTCGTTCACTGTGTGGCAGGTTGCGCCATCCTGTTGAAATGGATCTCGAAGACATTTGCCTTCGAGATCCATTTCAGCAATTTGAGGCCAGAAGAAGTTGTTTATCATCTCACGGTAACGGATGCCAATAACGGCGACTGCATTACCGTCCGCATTGTCGGTCCTTTAGCCCAAAATGCGGGCCAAACAGTGACTCGCGGTGGATGCAGGGGACGTTTAAGAATAACTTTTGGATTCGCAGCTCCCTAAATGTGACAATTTTGCTTGTTGACATGGCCATCAAGTTTAAAATGCGCCTCATCAGAGAAGATGATTTTCTTCGAAAAAGCACTATTCACTTGTTGTTGCTCTAAGATCCAATTCCTTACGTTGTGCATCCGTGTAAGTCTTTATCACTAAACCTCAATACTCACACAATACAACTGTCACACAAGAACGCTGCACGACCAACACCAAAAAAATACAGCTTGATTCAATATATGCGGTCTTAATGGGACACCCTATATATTCCGAGAAAAGGCATTTTGGATTACTTGGATTCAACTTGAATTTCTCTTGTTTCACGCCTCTTGGGATTTATTTGATATAAAAATCGCTCGGTTTTAGTTCATGAAACAAAAAATTCTTTTCCATAATTCTTAATATGTTGATTAATTCACGCTATTGGTTGACGAAAATTTACAATAACAAAAACTGTCTGCTGTTTTTTGAAAAAAAAAAATAACAATTTTTTTCCGTATTTTCTGTAAAACACATTAATTTGAAACACCGTTCGTTTAAACAATTTCTCTCAATGTGGAACAAAATTAAAAAGAAAAACTCAATGAGTCTTAAAATTTTCGCATAATTGCCAATTAATAACGCATCAATCACCATAAATCAACAGAAAAATCGCAGAAAAATGTCTTTAAATATTAAAATCAAGATCTTGTGACGCCTGTTTCCATGTTGCTCAAGAAACGATAAGTGCCAAAGCAGGAAATAAAAAGCTTTGATCGTAATCGAAAGTGATTTCATTCCAATTGTTGTGTTATAGTGACACAATCGTAATTAAAAATAGAATTTGAACGCCCAGTTTGAAAAATAAGGTACCACACCGCTTCATTTAAGTATTTAGAGGTGCTTCCATTTGGCGACCATCTCCCCCCTCAAAATGTGATCGTCATAAGGTCACACTAATGGGGTATGCCAAGACAAGATCATCGTCATTATCGTGTGTGCGAACTATTTTTAGGACGACCGGCACATACATTGTTCCGCATGGTACGCTTATAATTAGGCAGGTGGTAGTACTTACAGAACGAGTTCGATGTTTGCCGGCGATACATCTCGAAACAGGACTTCCGATGCACTAGACGATGCGTTGTCGATTGGAACTTCTTGCGGAAATCTTCTTCGGATTCGGTTGAACCGCGACGCTCCAAGGTGATACGGGAACGATCTAGAAATTAATTATTGCGGATGGGGTTTATTTGGCACTGAGTAGATCTTTCAGTTGGCAAGATCGCGCTTCTAGTGTACGTACCCAAACTTCGAAGGTCATGCTGCTGCCAGATGTCGCGATCAGTTAGCCAAACCCAGAGGCCAAGTCGGTAGTTTCCGTGATAGACACCTTGCTCACCATCGCTCTGATGCGATCGAATACTGGATGATCGATCTGGCATTACACATGGACTTGATCCGGCCGGTCGAAGTATTGGCGAACTGTGCGCTAGTTTGTCCTTGCCGCGTTCTTCGCTCTGTAAATAAAATTCTAATTAGTATTTTAGACAGGAAGTCTTCGGTCCTAGAAAATTACCTTGGCTCTTGCATTTTCCTGGCGCGAACGATAGTGTCGACGATCACCATGTCGTTCTTCCGATCGAAATCGCTTGTCCATTTTCTTGTAGAGACGCTGCGACGTCTTCGTAGTAACTGGCGAGTCTGCAAAATCAGCGGGCGGTTTCACAATATCGGGCCCGGTGTCTTCGGCAGCTGCGATCGATTCTTGCGAGCCAGATACAGCGGTTACAATTTCAACTTCCTTTCCGCAATGATGGCAGTGTACTTGTTGATCCGGAGCAAGATCTGCTTCGCTATAGAAGACAGAATCGG
This sequence comes from Chorisops tibialis, assembly GCA_963669355.1. Classification (NCBI taxonomy): domain Eukaryota; kingdom Metazoa; phylum Arthropoda; class Insecta; order Diptera; family Stratiomyidae; genus Chorisops; species Chorisops tibialis. The sequence continues at coordinate 329,255,090 of OY770262.1, forward strand.
ATCCGGGCGAAACAGATCTTAAGGATTCAGTAGATTTGGCTTTGAGTCGCTTGTCCCCTCCACTAGTTGATTCAGGACGCACCTTCTTTGGACTGATTTGCGGTTTTTGATATTTGGACGGGCTTTTGATTGGAGGCGCGATATTATTAGTTTGACTATCAGGACTTTTGACCGATTGAGTAGTTTTATTTTTTCGAGGTAGTGAATCCTCGCCAGATGTGCTCCTGTTTCTAGTTTGCCGACGCACTTTCGGCCTAAAGCGTTTCGTTTTATTTGGACTCGTTCCGTCCAGAATGTTCATAGCTGTTCGATCTTCGGGCGAGATTTGCTTAAAGCTTGGTATAGGTTTCTTAATTGGAGAAGTTAGCGCTCGCATATTTTCGCGTTCGATGTCCAGTTTCATATTATTCCTCCGTCTACGTCGTTCCTCTTCGTTCCAATCGCGGGATTTCCTATGCTTTGCTTGTCGGTGATCTTCATCGTGCGGACTCTCGTAATACCCAGACGAGGAATATCGCTTTTCACTACGCTCGTCTTCAGATATCGATTCGGATTTCTTCTTCTTCTTTGCTGCGACCGTTGTTGGCTTCACGATCGAGCTAGGCGATGTCTTTGTAGTCGCCTTTTTACGTGCAAGATCGGTTAAATTATAGCTACCAGTGGAACTACTACTCACGGAATCGGACGGGGACGGGGCAGCTATTACCGCAGCTGAATCAGCACTGCTAGTCGGGATCACATCATCGGGTTGAGGATTCTCCTCGGACAGTCCATCACCGCGAGTGGAATACAAAGATGATGCACTCTCGAAAGATGACCCATCATGCGTTACAGTCTGTGAGCTCTGAGCTGAAACTTTACACAAAAATCATTTGGTTAGGTAGCTTAGAAAATGGGTCTGCACTAATCTCATGGAACACATCAAAATTAAGAGCTTCTAGTTCAAGCTGGCATTCATCACAACAGCAAATACCATTAATTGTGAAGCATCAGGGCGTTTAAATATGCGCTAAACATCGACAGGACAACATCGAATTGGGCAAAGCTAAAGAACCAGTGAAAAGCCTCAAACCTGGTACTTGTGTAGATGATGAGCTTGCTGTTGGTGGAGTCTTCATACCTGGCGCCCTTTTGGAATTATCTGTACAAGTTACATAGTCGTCGGTATTAGTGCTGCATTCGGATATATCCGTATTAGTTTTTGGTCCTGAATCACCTCTGGTAAGGAACTGTTCGCACGGCATATGTGGAGTTGATGGAAAATCGGGAGTTTCGGCTGGTCTGTAACAGAAAGAAAGCTGCAAATATAACATTTATGAAACCTGACTAGAAGTCTTACCTTTGTGGACTATGTGTATGTACTAAGGGCTCGATCTTACGACGATCCTGCAATCCAGGAGACAAAGTTCTAGATGATCGTCGGGACGATGGTTGAACTCGAAAGGGTACCTCATGATCATCGCCTTCCATACTTTGCGAAGGAATCACAGCAATTAATGGGGTTTGTATGTTGGTGGTTGGCACTACGGTCGTCGGAGACTCCAAAATTGGCTTTGGTAGAGAGGTGGTCTGAGTTGCGGCAGGCTTTAGTAAAGGCGATGGTAGATATGGTACCGACTGGAAGAATACAGACTCAAACTTAATAGTGATATATCGAAAGACCTCATTATCTTATTGGAGTACAATAAGATGCAAAGAAAGTACACTTGTATAATACATTGGATAAAGAACAATTCTGCCAAGTAATCTTTTAAACATGAACCTATTTCAAAACCCAGCAGGATACTCTTTTGTTATGCTAACTCTTCTATTCAATCGTAAACTCAATATACAATTTATTTGAAAGGTGTAGTTTACCAAGCAAGTTGCTTTCAATAAGCAACTTTAAATGGTTCGGAATTCATTGAACATCTAGAATTGGAAAAGAGTTTGTCGTATTTTCGAGTCTTTCCTTTTCAGATTTTTTACGTAAACTGTATTGTTGAAAGTTAGTCCGTTCATGTGCCGTCTTATCAAGAAATGAACCGAGTAGTATGAGATTATGTTCAGAGTTTGTGAAAGTATACCAAGTTTCGGCAAATCCCAGAAGTGTGACATACTGTTTAATTCCTTTCGGGTGTTTGCCTTCCTGACCAAATATCCTTAAATACCAAACAAGTTTCTAGTGTGGACTTCACAACTAAAGTTCTATAAAAGACCCATTCTTCTTTCGAGAGGTAAAATGGTCCGTGTTAATATTCGAATTTCAGATGTCCTTCTAAGCGAATTACTTTTTCAGAACTCCGATTTACATAAATTCAAGCTTAAGTGGCTTCCAGAAGAATTTCAAAAGCCAATCTGGCTTTGTAGCAGAATACCCTTTGTTTACAACACATTACAATAATTCAAATCAGTCCCGATTTCTGTAGTCAGTGCCAAACATCCTTCTATTTTCACCTCATTCGCGATTAAAAGGACTCAGAAAAGAAAACCTTTTCCGAATGCAAATTTCATTTCTTTTCCCTTCAATTTCTTTTACGATCAAAGTCAAACGAGTTTAGCAAAATAAACTTTCTGAAGAAAAGCGAAATCGGACGAAAAAATGAAAGAAAATCATTACAGGTCGTGCGCGGCAGTAAATTGCAAACTCCATCAAAAACTGAACATCAACTACTACAACAACAACAGCGTTTCTTCCTTCGCTTGAGCGTTTTATTTGAGTTTTATTCGAGCGACTTTCCTGAGGAATGTAACTTTTTCCTCTTAGCGTTTCGTCTTTGGCAATTGGCATGGAAAAAAAAACGAAAAGCACACGGAAAAGCCGAAACCTCGAGCGACGCAGCCTAATGCGAATGAGAGCATTTCATCAGGACGAGCGGCATTAAAAGAAAATAAACCATGGATACCTTAAGGCCTGTCAGGATGGATGATGAAGACCGAGACGATTCTGCCAGAACTGTCGGCAAAAGTGTGTAAGCCTATGCAAACCTTCCGCCTTTAGTTGTACTTCCCAATACGGGTCGTCCGCATACTTCATGTTCCCGTGACACTCTTGGTGAACCATTCCGGTAACTAGAAGCCTGAAAGTTTGCCTCGGGCAGAGGATTGCCCTTACCCGATGTCGGTAAAACTTGTACGTCTTGTACGAAATACTGACTATTTAACTTTTCCCTTAGGTTCATGAAAAATTCAATTTCCTCGCCCTTTAAATAAAATATGTTAAATTTTCTGGGAAAATTTGATGAAGCCATTTACATTATTTCCTGAAGGCTCCAAACCTAGCCGGGTTCCAGTTTCGGGTCGTTGCGCTAACAAGCAAATGAGCAAATAAAGTGAACCCCGAACCTTAGCCGGGAATTGCCAATGGATAATTATTTTCGGAATTGTGTACCTTGAGAAACGTACATATGTATGCTTCACGATGAGATTGAATGATAATGATCTTGGGAGTTCTAAGATTCGATTGTTTCACGAAAGGGTATTAAGAATTTTGAATTATGCTCCAGAGGTTTCTAATTAGCTAATAAGTCCAATGGAATATTAAATAAATATTTAATTACGGAGATTTTTGTTTGAATCACCGGAAACTGCACATAAAGTTTTTGAATTCTTCTATTGCATAGAATTTTCATGCTAGATGGACTCATAACGCTAAATCAGGCGTGCCACTGTCTCGACCGAACAAAGAATTAAGTCTTACTGCAAGACAACAATTAGAACTATCTGCTGAAAATACAAAACATATTTCTACAAATATTTTCTTCTAACTAATCCGAAAAATCGCTGACCAAGGAATATTCACTACTCTCATTTTATCCAGCTTGTGCGTTCTATGTTAATGGAAGCACCTGAAAAATGACTACGCTAGCGATATTTCCATGTACAATAAATTCCTTACCATCTACGCTACTATCCCTTTTAGTTCCTATAATAACCGCAATCTGTGCTTCCATAATCGATACGTCCGTCGTCCCAATACAATCCAATAAGTTGGACAATCAGTACAAAAACTGACTAAACTTTTCCATCGCCATAAGATACGGAGAAAAGTTCCTGATAAGCACATAAACCTTTGATAGCATAGATACACGGTACGATAGATAATATAATTCCAATGTCATGAAAAATCGATGCCGAGAAAAATTGCAACAATCAAGAAAAGGACAGACTAAAGTAGGATGAAAAACTTTGAATCAGCTTCCTCACGATGAGCTCAATATGATTGCAGACCGAAAATGGATTCATAATGACAATAATGTGCTTTATGGCTCCAAAAATATCCTCTAGTCACGTTGAGTGAATGTGTTTGTATGGGACTATGTAGAACAGGCCGCAGACATAAGGAGCAAGAGGAGCATAGCCGTGACAAAGAAAAAATTTAGCTCTATGATGAATTATCGTTAGTGCGATCTCTGGACTCGGGAAGGTTCTCATTACAGCTTAAGCGAAAATCCTCTGTAGAATTTCTAGTAAAATGACCATTAAATTGATCGCTCCAACGAGCAGAAAATTCCATACGAGCGAAAAAAATTATTCCTCAAGGCGTAGCCAATAAATAAATTTTATGGGCTCAACTTTATGTCTGAATATTGCGAAAGTTGAAATCTAGGACGTTTTAACTTTCGCCAGATTTTATGGTATCCGGCGGACCCATAGAAGCACCACTAACCTGATCAGAAAATTGTTCTTCCAAGTCCAGGGCATCCGTATCGATGGAACTACGTTGCTGGTGCTGAAGAAGAAGGTGCTTTCGTCGTGATGATGGTGTCAGTAGTGGGGGTGCAAGTTCAAATTCTCTGAAAACGACACGAAAAAAAAACAGAAATTATAGACAATTGCGACTTTGGACAAATTTCGAAAATAAACTGACCTTGGTTCAGCGTGCAATACAGTGGCTTGGGACTCATTCCAGATCCCATCAGAATGGTCCCGAGTCGAGTCGTTGACCAGCGAGTCCGTTGAAGGATAGGCAGATTGGACGGCAGCAGACAATTCTTCCTGACACGGTGAAGGTGGAGCAGATTTTGGAAGTCTTGTATCCTGTTCGGCACTTGGATCCTCCAGACTGATGGAACGTTTTCGGAACGCTTCGCGTTTTACACGTAACGTTCCACCGTCCGAATCAGACGGCAATGTTAGCAATTTCTGATGTTTGTCACAGATACCTTCGTCCTTGATTGGCAGGTTCTGGTATTGATATTCCGGCGAAGTGGAAGCATTCGGATGGGTGAGATCTTCCTCTGATGCCGAGGCGACGTGCAAACTGTCACGCTGATCTTGACGCTTCTCGAGAAGAATTTCGCCTTCCGAAAGGGTTTTTTGTAGTTTCTTGCGACGTGTACGAGGACTAGGAGTTGGCGATACATGAGGCTTAAAGTCTATAAAAATCTCTTGTTCTTCGTCGCATCTATCGCCATTCGACTCCATTACATGTTCGCTTTGTTTCTCCATAGCGACAGAATCACCTTCTGATTCACAAGTCGAGCACATATCATCGGATGGTTCTCGGTCTACGATTGCAATCGGAACACGCTGGTATTGCCATGGCATGGATTGACGACGAAGGATGGCGTGCGTTTTGGGTGTTATTTCTGGACCCATCGATGCTCGTCGCCTTTCGTATGGCTGGTTTGAGTCCGAGGAGCTCTGGCGCGAGGCTTGCTCCTTATGCTGAAAACTGGGTACCGCCACTCCGCCGCCATTAAGCAATTCGGAACATTCGGTTACGTGTCGACACACCTCATGCTGGTGGTAAGGTTCCCGACGTGGCAAACTATAGGTGTAGAATTCTTCACGTTGATTATGACCACAAGTGCGACGGGGCAAACTGTTCGATTCGTAGTCAAATGTTCCGTGGCTGCTGCTGGCACGTGACAAGCTACGACTTCCCGACGATTGCACACTTTCTTGCGAGAAATTCATTATTCTTAGCATGTCCTGAGACGTTTTCGCAGTCGATGTTGTTGTAGTAGTGGCGACACTCTGCACGGAGGAAATAGGGCCATACGAAAGTCCAACTGATGGAGAGGGTGTCATGCCAGTCATGTCCGATGAACGATAGGACATTGCACTATCCTGTGAGTGATTTCGAGAGTGGCTGGTGGTAATTTGGTCGCTAGTATGTGATGAAGCAGGCCGCGATTGTGGCAGGTCAAAGTAACGCTGGTCGAAGTGTGAAACTGTTGGAACAATGAGTGGTGAACGTGGCGGTTCTTCGGAATGGGTTCGATGCAGTGGTTCATGATCTGAAGGACTGGTTTAAAGAATATTTAGCTATCAATATTAGATTGAGAAATAGGCAGACCCACGTTTTTGGCTCGTCAACAGTGACGACCTGGTCGGCAACCTGTCCTCTAGCTCCAACCATTTCCGATAAGCTTTTCGTTAGTTTCCGACCATTGGAAATCCCATTCGTTTGAGCACCTTGGGACACCATTTTCACCTGAAATTTATCGAAAATTTTAATTGATTTTTCATTTCATTTAAGCTGTTATGAGACGATAAACTTTAGTGAAAAGCTTTACTCGATTCTCGTCTCGTCTAGACATTTAACCTTATTACATCTAACACACGAGCATAACACTGATAAAGTTAGTAGAAGGACGACTATTTCACCGAAAATTCAAGGTTTATTTTCGTCGAAGGAAATTATGATTGCTACAGGAGTCGGTCGATGGAAAACTTCAAGAACCAGACAAAAACAACCTTAGCAAAATTTATTATCAGTGGAAATTGGCCTTGAGCCCCGACTTCGGCCAAGGGAAGGTACCTACTTAAGAGCTAGTTCACTCGATGGAATTACCTTCAGGCCGAATCGTAAACCAGAAATGGGAGCTCGCATCCCTGAGCTGATTACCGCACCTTCTTGAATATGAGTTGAAAATGTGTAAGACTAAATCATGCATGTGCGACACATTAAGGAGCTATTTTCAGCGTGGTGCCTCTGAGGGTTTGTGGCAGGGTCGTGTAGACTTAAGTTCAAGGTAAACCTTACATAATGTCACCTAAAAATGCCATTGATCGATTGCGGGTATTTTTAGAAATATGACGGATATATATAAAAACAATTTCACGTACTTAGAGTCGGTTTTTTTCTGTTCGATGCTATTTTCATCATTTTATGGTAATTCGCAATAAGGACATAATTTGAAGGTTATTTTTATTGAGAAATAGAAATTTCTCACCTTAAACGATGGTGGTTTGATGTAGAGCATAACTGTAATAAATCACCTTGGGAAAGGATTTTTTCCGGCTCTTCTTGTTCTTGGGGCGATACTATCCACTTATTAAACGATAATTAAGTTTTTGCTTGAGCTTTGTTATATGAAGATAAAATATCAGAGTTCAAACGATGAAAACAAGTGAAAATAAAGCGGCTACTCTAGCAGAACAATATTTCTAAAGAAGCTTATAATAATCGAATAAACAAGATGGATTTAAGAAATTCTGGAAAATTTTGAATTAGCTATAGACGAAATTAATTAAACCATTTATAATTCCAACAGGAGCTTCAAGACGGAAACGAGAATTAGTGTTGGATTTAGTTTAGGTCTGTAGTCATGACGGAAATTAATCGAAGTCACACCTAAATTATAGAAGTTGTAATTTAATCCTGCAACAAAAGTTGGACTACTTTCATTTGATAATTTGAAAATAGAAAAAATTTCAAATTTTGGATGCCTGTGGATTAAGATTTACAATCAAGCACATTTTCGCATCTGTCAAATGAAAAATTCTTGGCAGAAGAATAAAGTTTCATATCGCTGAGTTAAACTGTTGGGTAATAAGATACATTTTATTTTTTTAATGTTCCACATTGAATCATAGCGCAGAAGGTTACTTGTGAATGCTTTCTATTTTTTGTAATATATTTTATTTTCAAAATCAAAAGGACTTGGAGAATCGAAAAAAAAATAAAAATAATTTATTTAAATTAAGTTCCATTTTGCATTTCAATATTTTGGCAAATCTCTTGCAATTCTGAAATTGGAAGTTTTGACTGAGGCATAAGGATGGCCAGTACTCGATTTGAGTAGTAGCACCAATGAAAAAAAGTTCAATTGATAAAATCTTCTACTTCTATCCAAATCGACTTCGACCGAAACCAGGCATAGATTTTCTATTTATAGCATTCCGAAGCATTGTCAAAGCAAATGCAATGAGTAAGTTTTTGCGCGTACTTCTGAAACCAAACCTATCAAAAGTACAGCATTATCTTAACAGTGAAAGTTTTTGCTAAGATCCTTGATTTTACTTTCAATGAGCACGTTCTAAATACTACAATTAATTTGGCGAATTAAAAATTATACAACTTATTCGAAACTGTTTTCTGAAACTCGGATCTCGTACCATTGCACTTCCATGAAACTCATAAAACAAATTCAAGTCAATCGATACTCGGAAGTCCAGAAGAGCAAGTCGAAAGATAGATGTGCCAATGGTCAGAAAGACTCGGATCTTATATCCTATCTAGTAGATCTATCCTAAAACATGGTAATCCTAGAGGATGTTTCTCGCCGACCTCAACTCTATGCACAGTTCCACTTGAGTCGATTTCGAAATATTCCAGGCCGCAAGGATATTCAGCTCTCCAACAAGCACTCTCGCCACTACTCGCAATTGCTCTGGTTAAGTGTCATTCAGTATTCAGGAATAAGGACGAAGTCTTGTGTGGATTGGTAAGCAGCACTCAATTTCTAAAGTACACTTATTCTATTGAAAATTTTTGCTTATTCCAACTTTGGTGCAGTAGAAACCGTCATCGTCGTCATCAGGATGCATTCTTTACATGATTCCTTTTGGCTCAATCAGTTTTTATGGCAATAGTAGCACCATATATGCTGAAGGATACATCCCGTAGATAAGTGAAATTGGTACCAAGGTCGACATTCCTAGATACCTGTGCTTGTCTAAGAAAGTAAAATATCCGATCAAATATGTATCCTGTTAGGATGGAATCACTCAAGGGATACGTTATCAAACAAATTGCTAAAAGGAAATTCCGACGGAAAAAACATAGCAAATAATACTTACCCTGTGTATCGTTCGCGGACTTAAGGATAAGAGATGTGGAGTATTACACTTGCGATTCAAGTAGACTTCGGTTTGTGTTGCTTGCGTTTTCATAGCACTGCGCTTGATCTTCTCAACGACAAGGACTTCCGGCTGTGGCATAGGGGCTTGCTGAATGACCAAAACAGATCCATGTGAAGGTGTTGCTTGCTGTTGCATCGATATGTGATGACTTTGTTGCTGATGCTGTTGCTGTTGAATCTTTTGCGCCAGCACAACTGTTTGCTGTTGCATAGCGGAAGGCAAGGATTGTTGTTGCTGCGGCTGTTGCTGCAACTGATGACCGTGATGGTGATGATGATGGTGGAACGCAACTGATGGTATCATTTGTTGCATTTGATGTGATGCCATTTGTGTAGGTGGCACGGGCTGGTGGTGTTGCTGATGTTGATGCTGCTGGGGCTGCAGTTGACCGGTTGAAATAATTGGCTTTTTTCCGCCAATAAGTCGTTCTTGACTTCGGGCTGAGCTTAGTCGACCCGATGACCGTAAACCCATTGCTGCCGCTTCATCAAACGACGTCAGAGTATGCGAGCGTGCAAAACTCACGTGTTTTGTCCTGGAATTGAGAAAGGAGAGACCACTCGATTTATTTCAGGATTTGTTAGTATGTTATCGAAATTGTGGCTATTAATCGAGATTTTAAAATGATATATCCGCCTGATTGAGCGTGTCAAACGTAATTGTGTTGGAGTGGAGATAATAAATCAAAATATGATATAAACTTTCGAGATTATTCAATAGATAAATGTATTAGATTCATTGGAATCATTGCTTGGACTTTATCATTCAACTTGAAAATTGTTTAGGTCTGAATGAAATGCAATAATTCTAAATAACGGTAGACAAAGTTTGCATCAAACAATCAGCTTTTATAATTTTCAAGGAAATTGGACATTATTTTCCTCAAATTGAGGCATTTGAGTGGGAGGTGGCAGAAGAAGTGGACGGTTTTGGATGATTTCGAAATTGCTTATCCACTACATTATCACAATCGATAGCTCCAATTTTAAAATCGATTAGCCATACATGTTCGAAAGAGAAATGCGTTTGGGAGGGAGTAGAAGGAGAGAAGTAAATTTGGTACTTTTCTTAGCATTTCTTACAATTATTAAGGTACACCTTCAGGTAAAATTTTAAATTTCTGCTTTGTCTAGTTTTAAAGAACCGATTTTATCAAAATTATGCATTTGTATAGGAGAGGGTAGAAGAGGTTTACGGATCAAATCGAAATTGTTTGACGTTAATGATATTTACATTATTATGCTTTGCTCAAAATTTAAGTTTCGAATAAAAATAATTTAACTGAAATTTAGAAATTTCGTGAAATTCGTATGGAAGGGAGTAGAAGGAATGAGGTAAAGTTGATAATTTTTTTTAAAACTGATTGCAATTATAGTAAAAATAGTTCTGGTGAAAATTCGTTCTTATATCTTTGCTAGTTTCAATAAAAATCTATGAAATGCATTTATCAAAATTGTGCATTTTAATGTGAGGGGTAAAAGGAGTGAAGGGATCGGATCAATATTTTTTTCCTGTGGATGATATTCACATCAATAACTAAAAATAGAAAAAAAAGAAAAATCAAATTTCTAAAATGTCGAAATTTCATAAAATTTCTATGGGAGGAGTTAGGAGTAGGGGATATAGCCCGTTCACAAACTCAAAGTTTCTTTTTTTTCGCTAAAAATGACAGACAAAATATTTCCGCACGATAGCTCAAAGCGTTGGAAAGTTATGTTGTAGACAGACGGTCACTCGCAATCGAGGTTTTTGAGCTACAACAAATCTAAGGTGTTAGTTACTAAGAGTATAAGTCAAAAATCAGCTGTTTCTGTTTTTTTATTCATTTTTTTTTCAATTTATACTAGATAGTACAACTATTTTTTTAAAAACTGTGTTATGTATTAAGAGTAAAAGTCAAAAAGTATCTCTTTTTGACTTATACTCTTAGTAACTAACACGTAAGAAATATCTCTGTACCCTTGGTGACTCTGAGGAAGCATTATTTCTTAGCGGAACAAAAGGTAAGGCAATCACAAAATACTATCAAATTTTATCTAAGGTATAAAAAATCCGTCTTTCCATACGCCGTCCGCCGCTGTACATATTCACTCATATCTTTGAGGCTGTTAAAGGTAGAATTTTAGATTTTGGATGGATTGTTGATTGGGTAAGTGAGCTCCATTACCTAGATTTTGGGGAGCGAAAGAGGGAGGCGGGGAGGGAAAGAGTCAAAAACTACACTTACTAATATCTACAAATGCAGATAGGAAACTGAAAATCAGCAGAGTTGTAGGACAAACTCTAAAAATAACTTTTTTTCATCCATTGGGGTACGAAAAGGGGAGGCTGAAAACAAATAGTTGACCGATTTTTTTTTCAATTATCTTTGGAGCTACATGATTAAAAATTCGTATTTTAAGACCAATTAGGAGGCATACAGTTCCACTATAATAAACTAAAAGAGAGGCCAATAACTGTAAGGGGGAGGGTCAGGAGAGTGCAAATAAAATCACTTAAAAATTAGTATCTGAAGCTATGTAATTGAAACTTAAAACATATTTAAACTATACTACCGGAATACAAGAAAAATATAAAATTTGGTTATATTAGTAATGAGGAAAATGGAGAGCATTTCAAAAATGGTGCACTTTTCAAAATTTCAAACCATTATTTCTCAAAATTCGAAACAACTATTAAAATGAAATTTTGTCAAATTATACAGCTACATATATGATGTATAAATTTTGAGAAATTTTGAGATGGGTGTGTAAGGGGAACGTAATGGTGCGCTACAATCTCGAAAATTTTCACTAGTTTTTTTAGGGCTCTGGTAGTAGATACAAAATTTAAATGTTGCACGAGCATACATCCATTTGAGATATTGTACATAAAGAAAGAATATTAATTTGAACCAGAATTGTTATCCACCAAAGAGGCGCCCCAAGTTGCACTAGGTGTTTCAAGTGTGCTAAAGATACACAAAAATTCAAAAATATTCAGCGAAATTTTGAGCTACAAACTTGAAAGTTTGTAAAATTCGTTTACGAAAAAATCCCTAAAAGTTTAAGATATTACGTTTTCGAATACTTTCAAAATTTCTTCCCCCTTCCATACAAAAGTATTTTATCGATCATTTTTTAGAAACCAATTATCATTAAACCATTAAAAGCTATGAACTTGAAATTTTGTTCAAACACTTTTAAAAATATTTCAGATAAAAATCCATCAAAAGTGCCCTTCCACCCATGCAAAAGTATGATTTCAGCCAATTTCAATAAATCAACTCATAACCAAAAAATAAAAAGATATGAGCTTAAATTTCAAGAGAAATGAAATAACACTGCATCACAAATTTTACGATTCTCTCAACTCTTCTAACCCCTCCCATACATATATATGGTTTCAAAAATATAAAATGTACCGAATTTCATAGAATTTACTTCGTCTTTGAAACTAACGTTCTATACAGCGAATTTTGAACATGATTCAAGCAATCAATTAAACCATTATTAACATCAACCCACTCCTTATAACGCACTCTCCTTCCACACAAACCCAAACTTGCATAATAATCGAAAGGCATATTGACACAACGTACAGGAGCTGCAGTTAAGTGTTAATTAATTGACAGCTGTCCTGCCCTTTGTCTTCCCTTCCCACCACAACCTGCACATTGACTTACAACGTATCCTTAACTTGTCCCAAGAACAATAAAGTTGCGCCCGACCTGTTGGCAGATTTTTTAAATGTTACCTGCAAAGATCGCTCTCGGAAAAGGCCATGCCCTATGTACCTATCTCTCGAAAAAATTTCCGGAAAATTCTACACACTGAAAAATCCCTAATTCAAAATTAGTTTAATAAAAATAAGTAACTCGAGCTTGAATATAGAAAGCAACATTTAATAATTATTTCTTCTTCTCTTTTTTGTAAATATAACTTTGTATATTGCAAAAAAAGTTCATAAATGAATAACATTTGAACTTACTTACAGAGATTGGTCTTTGTTTTAACATTATTTAAATATTTTTCAAAGACTCTGAAAAAACCTTAGAGCACGTCCTTCATTACAATCGAATTCTCTTGTCGTGCTCTTTGAAATTTACGAGGTAGAAGTCAAATATGTAAGGTAAGATACATAATACATCTACTTGAAACAATTCGAGCTGAAAAGAAGCTTGAAAGTCAATTTGAAGCCATTTTAATATTTCAAATCTCAATCTTGTCACAACACACACACACGTGCATTTCACCGTACGCATTTCGAAACTTATGGTTCAACCTGTTGCTATTCTCCATTATTTCAACTCCCGAAATAGATTTTCAGCAGTATTTGCACGTGAGTTGAGTTCTTAAAGCGCTTAAATAACAATGATATATATGCAAAGGGTATAGATGGGAATGTTCGGCGCCAACGGGTACGATTTCCATGGCCACGCATGATTGTAAATTTTTAAAAAGGATTCCGAAATATAGAGTTATGTGTTTTTTCCCTGCTGAACTCTTCCATGCCAATTCATCATGCAGTGCTGGTCTTATACAAAATCGTAACTAATTAAGTACTCGCCGGGCTTATATTCATGTTTATGATACTTTTGTTACATACACGAGTACGTAATCTTGACATGTTAAGGGATAAAAGAAATCTAGCGCAAAGAAAAAACATAAGAGAAACACATCTGTGCAATCACATAGTAACATTTTCGAAAATCTGCGAAATGCGAAATGGTGGATGGCAGAATCCTTCGTTCCGCAGCTATGAATTATTTATTCCAGCTTGCTAAGCGGTTGTAAATGCGCTTCCGTAGGTGCTTAGTATACGCGGATATTCGGAGCGTATCCTATACATATATGAAAGGGAAACATAGCGATGAATATATCCAGGTTATGTATATTACCTTTATAAGTTAAGTATGATTCCACCTGACGACAAAAGAAAGAAAGTTGAAAAAAACAGAGTGAATAGGAAGTGTTAGATATTAAGAGGACGCGATTGTTGATAGTCAAGCTGACACGGAGGGAGCACGTTATAGTTATAGGATTTCACTCGATTCAATTGATTTTTTTCAACCGAGTGTAGCCTGAGTGTAGCGAATAAATTGGACATAACGCTCTAAATTGCTTGGCATAAACACATCCTTTGAATGACGTAAACTTTATCGTTAGTTCTAAGTTTGTCGCGATGATGTGATTACGAGGGTGTTTGACTATGTATAGCCTCTTATAATATGATAAAAACGAGTGTTAAGAACTTCGTTATACATATTTCGTTTAGAACAGGTGTTTTTTTACTATATATGTATGCGTATAACAATATTATTATTGCATAAATTTCTGAATTTTATTTGGATATTATTGTGTAACAGATTCTTACCTAAATATGTGACATCTGCATGGAAAAATATACAAATTCGAGTTTCAATAGAATTAATAATTTTTCCTCAATGGAAATTAACTTAGAAAAGTCAAGCACAATTATTTTGGAATTTTCATAAAAAAAAATCATAGACTAACTAGGCCTCTCGGTTAGTTTTTTAACTAGATTTTGAAGGAAAATACATATATTATACTGTAAATTTAGAATCACATTTGAAAACTTGCTCGTTTGATTTTTATGTTACTTTGTTAAATATTTAAAGGTTATTTACTCCTCGGAACTTAAGAGTATTTCTAATGTTGCAAGAAAATTTATTGTAACAATTATATAAACGACTACTCTGGATAAACTTTAAAACTTTTTTTCTTCAAAAGAACATGGAAATAGTTATAACTCCAATATGTATGACATATGTATATGAGCCGTTAAGAGCAAAGGTGTTGCAAGTAAATTTTTTTTAAATTGGTTTTTAAACAACCAGGCATTAAGTCAAACCAGATTGGTGTAAGTCTAGGCTCAAGAGTTTGTCAGTAGATGACAGGGGAATGTTGAACAGAACTGCGGAACTATTTTGTGCAAAAGTGGTGTACGTCGTTATCAAGAAGAACATTATCAGTTTTATGAAATTCGACCATATTTTCATTGATCTTAACTGTAGTAAAGTAAGTTGTGTTTGCTTGCACATAACCGTTCGGACTTAGAGTCAAATGTTCGCTCGTTGCATTCTAAATGCAAAGAGGTGGGACTGAAAATAAATGTGCGTAAAGTACATGCACATGGGTTCGAACGCAAGCACACCGATTGTTCTTAACGGACAGGATGTGGAAGAGGTGCAAGATTTTTGCTATCTTGGAAGCATTGTCAGCATGGACGGCGGAGCCGAAAAGGATGTTGAGGCTCCCCTAAATAAAGCTCGTAAGGCCTTCGGTATCCTTTCCCCTTTCTGGAGGTTAAGAGAGATCTCCCTTCGCACGAAGATGCGAGTTTTTGACGCATGCGTCAAATCCGTGTTGTTATATGGTTGTACTACGTGGAAAGTGACCGTTCGACTTACCAAGAAACTACAGACTTTCGTAAACCAATGCCTCCGGCGCATTTTAGGAATATTCTAGCCAAAAGTAATCTCCAACGACGAACTTTGGAGTACAACTCGCCAGACTAAAATAGGTATTGAGATTCAACGGCGGAAGTGGCAGTGGATCGGTCATACTTTGAGGAAACCAGAGCAAAACATCGCCAAACAGGCTCTGGATTATAATCCTTAATGAAGACGTCGGGTTGGTCGAACGTATTCAGCAACCTTTGTCAGATCTGAAAGGTCATAGCGTTATTTAATAAATACTCTTTTATTTCCAAACTCACGATTCCATGAAAATTATAAGTCACAAATTTAGTGTAAGTCACAAGATGCAACAATATAATAAGCATGTTCATTGCAAAAGTGGAGTGAGTCATTTTAAATGCACAAAAATGGTGCATTTCTGTTCATAATCAAGAAAATAGGGATTGTTAGTTCAACATAATGTCTACGAAACTGCTTGTGTAGTGGTAAATAAAATTAATAAACACTCTATTTTGTACAGCATTTCTACTAAACCATTGCATAACTCAAAATCTCTATTAACGACTCATGTGGTAGTAAAAGCGTGATCAAATTTCAGTACTGTCCAATGTTGCTTGATTTTGGTGATCGAACGAGTACCGGTAGATGCAGTGTATTGCATTGAGGCGACGAAAACCAACAACAGTAATTTTGTAAGTTTCCGAACCTCTATTGGCGTCCTTTGCTGCTTGACTTACAACATGAAAATGAAAAATTGTAATAATTTTTTTAGAATAGAAAATATGGGTCGATGATAATAATTTTGTAATTGATTGCTTGAATCACGTTCAAAATTTGCTGCATAGTTCCATGGACGAAATAAATTGAAACCATACATTTATAGGATTGGGTCGAGGAGTTTTTTTTTTTTGCATTTTTAGGCTAGTTTAGTCATGAAACGCGCAAAAAACCAAATTTCAGGTTAGCAATTTCTTTTCCAAGTCGATTACAATTCTTCATTATTAGAACTATAAAGTAAAATAAAAATTTCATTATAAGCAAAAACAATAAAAAAAAATACGAGCGCAGAATATAAAACTCTTTTTCATTATAATTTTTCCAGGGTTTGAATTTAAATTTTCAATTGGAAATTATTAAATTATTATTAATTTTAATTTTACAATTTAGTGAAACAGTTTATCAACCACAAAATTGTTCGGTTTATTTTTGGTTTTTTTCGACAAAAATTTACAAATTGTTTAGTTATTTTAGCAACCTTTTCAGGTCATAAATTTTCACAAGAAATGTGACCTTTTCGAGGTATTTTAGTTCGTCATATTTTGGACTAAATAGGAACTATTTTGATCGCCAAAAATTGTGTCTGTATTTTTCGACTATAGGTAAAATAAATCTCAACAGAAAACGATAAAAGTAGCTGCAAAAGATCGAGTACTTCGCTGGACAGGTCGGTATGATCTTTGAGAACGATCGTCAAGCAAAAGAAAAAGTTATGTTAAAAAAATATTTTAGTTTATCAGTATTCAGATAAAAGTAAACGCTTCTTAAAATACTGGCATTGCAGGAGTACACGCTACCACTGGGTATAAATATATAATGGAAAAAAATATGTAAAACAGAGAATGCGATAAATCTCTCATCAAATTTTTCGGACTAAAAAATAATCAGAATTTAGCAAGGTTCGAGTGCTTCGATAAATTCTCAGTTTGGTCTTCAAAAAAAATGTTCGGACCAAAAGATATTTAGGGATTAACATTTCATTATTATTTCTATGCTTCGAAAACATCTCCTACCGAACATAATACCTTTATCTCATGACTTATTGCCATGACAGAGCATTGCATGACCAGAGGGTACAATTATTTTCTCGCTATCTATAAAGTATTCATTTCAATTATTCTTCACTGTTCCGTCTACGCTACATAAAGCATTTCTTTAGCCATTGATTTTCTAATTCCCAACTGAAAAATCTTCACAGAAAATGCATTTTCCTTCTTCATTTTTCATTGCAGTGCATTTTCATCTCGAGCATAAACATTTTTCCCATCATAAAAATATCAATATAGTAAATAATAAAAGTGCAATACAAGTAGCTTTGCAGAAAATGTAGGTGTATCTCGCATAGATGGAAATTTATAGATAAAAGTTTAATGTAAAGGAACATTGGCCGGATGCAAGGTAAGCCAGGAATCAGTATAAACCTAGATAGATATTCAAGGATATGTTTTTCATCATTTTCAATCGATGATTGAAAATTGCTGGGTTTTCTACTGAGTAAATACCTGACGTGATTATAGCTGCTCACGGTGCGAGTCGAGGGAGCAGCAAACTTTATTGTAGTCAACATAATTTTTCTTTCGAACGATGCGAAGTACTCGTACTCATAATCTCGGAAGCCTTGGAGTGATTGAATTATTTTCTTTTTTTCCGGTTTCTTACATTTTTTGATTCTTAAGTGCATTTCTTATTTTTTCATCGACTTGGAAGAGAAGTTGGCAAGAGATTCTTCAAGTTTGTGCAGAAAAAGATAAAAATTGTATAATAAAAGCAGAAAGGAAAAATGAAATCCCTGAGGTTGCATGGGCTGTCATGTAGTTAGGTCGATTGCTTCCAACTGTAAGAAGTTAAAAGATTGAACTTAGCGTTTTAATTCAGAATGTCTTTCTTGAGGAAATATGTATACATATTTTTTCTTTTATTTTTTGCTTTCAAGGTAAGTGGGGAGAAATGGAAAAGAACTTGGAATAGGTCAACCAAATGCATATAATGTGTTTCGAAGGAGTTTAGAATTACAGTAAATGGATTATTCTATTTATGTACAAGTCAAATGTAATTTTATTTGATAGGATTTAATTTTTCAGTGACTTTTATTCTAAATGGAAATCCCTACAAAATCTCGAAACTCAGAAAAAAATAAAAATAATAAATAAGCCGAAATGCAAAATTACGACAAATTAAAATAAACTGAAACGTAAATTAATTGAAAATAAATTTGATATTTGTTTTTCTCAAGAAAACGCTTGATTAACAGTGATTAAATGATTTTTCAGAGAAATTCTATTTAGTTGAACCACGAAACCGAAGTTGTTTTTAGTTTCGAACTTAGGACATAAATATTCAAAATGACCGTGATTAACCATTACAACCAGTATTACATTCTTTTATTCAATCTACAAAAAGCTATTATATAATTTTCCAACGGATAGATTTATTAATACTTAATTGAAATCCACAAATGCACAACTAAATCCTTCTGTTAAGTTCAATTAAGTTCAATATTCAATTCGAATTTAAGCCATTGTGAATCACAAAACCAGCGATATAGCACAATTCAAATGCAATCGAATTCAAAAGATTTTAACTTCAGATATAGAACACATTTGTGCATATAAGCATAGTGAAACCATTGCGACAAATTTTCAATTAGTGGCATTTTGTGAATCTACTTTTAATTACCTTGGTGTAGCAATCTCTACAGGTACAACAGGTGGCGGTGGAGGAGGTGGCAAAACAGTATGTGCAGGACATCGATATAACCTGTAAATTACAATAGACAAAGGGAGTGTGTCAGAAAAAAAATTCATCCAAGGCTGATAAGTTAATTTCAATTGAATTCCATTAGTAAACTTTTGCTGCGGCTTTCTCCTAAAAGCTGTGCACTATACGACTTTTACTATCGGATTGGAACTACATGAATTTATATTGCTTTGTAGTGGTAGCTATAAAATGCATGCGTGCAAAATTTGTCGAGTGAAATTTCATTTCACCAACCTCAAATTGGTCGCAAATACATAGAAGATATCTATAATTATTTCATAGCTAGGAATGAGGTAAATATTGGTATACGTAATTGGAAATTTCATTACCCGGCAATTTGTTCGGTGCTTTGACTTAAATACGATTTTGGAGGATATGAACCAACTACGTACGGTCCCCGCTGAAAGTCATCATAATCCGGGCAAATGGGCCTGAAAATTCATTAATTTATTATCAAGCAAGATAGTGAACACACACAGGTATTTGACAAGTCTTGCTCTGGAATTCTATTTAAATTCTAATAGGAATACTAATTATATTTGGTGTATTTAAGGATTTAAAATACCTGGGGCCTTCGAGTCTAACAGCATCTTCATCGGCTGGCATCCAGGTGTAACGTTTTGCATCGCATGTCCCACCACTGCTGCTTGTACTTAAAATCGAGGTCGGACGTCGTCGAAAATAGGAACTTTCTAAGTCTTCATCGTACTGCACTATGTCTTGTGGATGGTATCTATTTTAATGACAAAGGAAAATAAACAATGATTGATTACTTGTCTTTTTATACTCTAGATGGAATCTATGAGTATATTATGTTTGCCTTACCGTTTGTAACGCTGAGAAATAATGCTCACACGGAACCGTCAAAATTACAGAAATATTTTTGTCACACAAAAATCTTGATTCTAAGTGTCTGTCTGTCTGTCCATATGTTTACAATATAACTCTCGTACGCTTTGAGCTATCGCGCTGTCATTCAATTGTATAGAGTAGATTCAAATCATCATAAAAGTATTATACTTTTCGAGCATATCCGTTCATTATCAAATTGCGAAATTGTATCTTTTTTTGTGAGATGGGTAGTAGGCGTAAAGCCATTTGACCCGTTCACGGAATTGACCTTACTTTTTTGTCAGAAACGACGAATACAAGATTTGATTTGCAGCTCAACAGGTTCCCAAACTAGAGAGTGCACGTATGGATGGACGAACATCCGGTTTTGAGGATTTCGAGTGATAACATGAACTTCTGTATCATTCATTTTTTTTTCTCCGAGCCTTATTTTGTAGAGTTGCAAGTTCTCTGGCAAACTTATAATACTCATAGATTTCATCTAGAGTATAAAAACGTAAAGACATTCAAAAAAGATATTGCTCGATCTACAAAAGCTTTAACCGTTTCGTTTCTCATCAAAGCACGACAAATATAGTCAAAATTATCAGATTCACATTTTTTTTCCTGACAATTTTTCGATCAGCTCAAAATTTTCCTTAGTAACAATACTTAGAACGAAGGAATGCGAAAGCACTGGTAGTAAATACCGCAAAGCATATCCCCTTTCTATAGATGTCAAATTTCATCGAGTCGACCGCAAAAATTTTGTTACGAATTGGCACCGCCAGTCTGGTGTATACATTTTTCAAATCGCATCTCTTCCATTTTTCTCTGTGAAGGCTTTGAACTTTCGTAGATCAGAAAAGGCATCGGAAAAAAGCTGTCCTGAAGCGCGTAAGGTATGTCTAATATTGGACGAAAATAATGCGCACTTGTTTCGTAGAATTTTTTAAATAAATAACTTAACTTAACAAATGTTACACATACGTTCCGTTTTGAATTTAGTATTTCTGGACTCAATGGAAGGCAAAATGTAAGGGAAGCAATGCATGCCTTGCATTAATGGACGCCACGCCACTAGCTACCACTTCCCGTACAAACTTCTATAGAAAAGTTTTTCCCATATGAGAGCTCTCGACTTTAAAATTGGAACAAAGCATAGCGATACTAATGTTCATGAGCAGATTTCAAATCGTCCACAAACCTTCCACTCCTTCAAATACCTCCCGTATAAATATCATAATTTCAAAAATTTCTTTGAAAATTATTAAAGCTACAAACTTTTATTGAGCACGAAACGTTTACATTTGTGATATATAAAAATTATAAACTAGCCCACTTTTGCTCCTTCCACTACCTCCCATACAAAAATAAATATTCTGAAGAATTTGAAATTATATATTTTCTTCCTTTATTTGACCGAAGTTACATGATTTACACTTTTGGTGTTTGATTCAGATATATCTATCAACCAACGAAAAGCCGTGGCATTCATTCAAAGACCTGCCATTGGATCAAGGCTATGCTCGATGGCAGAATTATAAAATCAACGCTATCCGATTAAGTTTTAGCTGTTATTGCTGCCAAAGGGTTCCGAAAAGATGGGGTAATTTCACCCATCTTATGTGGAGTCTGGTAGTTGATGTTCTGCTTCTAGAACTTACAAACTCTGGAGTGGAATCCCAGAGATATGTAGGTGACCTTGCCATCCTAATTAAGGGCAAGCTCAAAGAAACTATTACAAAAATAGTGCAATGTGCCCTAAGCCAGGTAGCAACCTGATGCACACATGTAGGATTGTGTATTAATCGGAAATATGATCAATTATTGTTTTTACCAAAAAGGGAATTAAAAAGAAATTGTGAAAGTCCGAACTTTTTGGTGAAACACAGGAATATTCAAAAGTGAAGTGACATTTCTAGGAGTTATCTAGGAAAACTTCTTGAAACACACGTGGAAAGTTCATCTAGACAGTGTTCTAGAAAAAGCCAGAATATCCTTTTCAATTTACAGGAGACTTCAACACATGGGGTTCAATTCGAAGCTGACATACTGGATGCAGACCTCTGTTTCTAGGCCAATAGTAATATGCAGCATCTGAATGCTGGCGCAAAATACTGGAAAAAACCTACTCTGCAAAATCTGAAAAAACACAAAGACATGCTTGCATTGGAATAACTAGAGCAATGAGAACCACTTCTTAATTTGGAAGTATAGAGGAAGGCCTGTAATAGAACTTGCAGACTACTAACCATTGAAGACGGGAAATAACGCAAAATTGCGTGTACCCTTCTCTGACTTCAGAAACTGAAAACGAAGTAGTTCTTGGGATACCTCTCTCTGATTAAAAGGTAGCAGTTTCACAAAATCATTTACGGTGATTTTCCCAGATCGTCGAGACTGGGTGTCAAATAGACTGAATTTAAGAAATCATCTGGTACACAAATGGCTCTAAAACGGAAAAAAAGGTAGTTCGTGGAGAACGCCCCAGTATGCATGAATTCTGTTCAGTCTTTCAATCTAAGTTACATGCAATAGCAATATGTATTTGGGAGAAAATAAACAGAGCATAACATAATCAAGACATTCACATTTTCTCTGATATTAGGGCGGCAATCCTAGCTTTACAATCATCTCAAATACAATTAAAGCTCGTGTGGGATTGCCTTCAGTACTAATGGAACTATGAAATAAGAACAGAGTAATTCTCATTTGGATCACGGGACACAGTGGCCTTTAGTATATTTAACAAACTAATTAATTGGCTAAGAGAGAATATTAAACTGATTTCGCAGGTTCTCTTCCTTTTTGCGGGATACCACTCAGTACTGCAAAAGTGAACATCCAAATGTGCCTTTTACTGGGAATCAGTATCAGGCAATAAGCATGCTAAGGTTCTTATGTCCAAACATTCGGTTAAAGAACTTCTTACTGTATGCAATTAAACAGAAATCTGACTCTTAGAAGGTGTCCTAACTGGACACTATCACATGAAAAATAATCTTCATATGATTGGATTCTCTCTCTGTAGAATGAGCAATGGGAAGAAGAAAACCCCAGAGCATATTCTCTGTGAAAGTGAACCACTGGTGAACAAAACGCAACTGTGTAATCTAATCTTATCGAATACCCGAAAAAAGTCTTGAGCCCATATTCATTTCGGACGGACAAAATTTTACTCTACACATGACGGCGATTTCGATCAACCTAGCCATACAGTCTACATAGCACAGTCAGTGGTCAATTTGTTGGATTGACGATTCTAAATCCGCGGATTCAATTATACTTCTCCACATTAATTATATGCTGTCAGCGCGTAGGGCAAGCCTTTTGGAAACGAAATAAGTTCAGTAAACGGTCATTTACAGCAATGGTATAAGACATATTTATCCGAATATGTTTTTTTTATTTATCTAGATATCGGTTATAGCTTTATCCATTTCGAGTCATTTATTGGATCTAAAGACAGAATATTCTTATCATAGCACCGTTTATATCGATAACACGATAGCCTCACCGTAACTCGTGACCTTTTGACAGTTTTAACCGAGCGCTGAAACCAAAGTAGATTTTCTAAGTTTTTTGGAAGCAATAAATATCTACAAGTCCTTGTTAAAACTTGACTTGAGTTCCACTCGCACCTTTTGGCCGGTGGTTTTCTATCCTAAAAAAATCTCGTCGAAAAAAAAATGGATCCCAAAGTCCCTGCCGTTGAGGACGCAATGAACGCACACGCAGCGTCAGCTGCCTTGTCCTCTTTCAATTATATTTCAATGGAAATTGTTCTCCGGAAATTTCCGACTTCATGATTTTCTACCCATAAGTATAGGGGCTGGTCTATAATAAATGCAGCAACTTCGGCTTTGACTTAACGCATAAATATTTGTATGCAATTTAACAAATTAGGTAATAAATTAAAAATTTCTAATAATGTTAATATGAAATAATGCACCGAATGTAGACCGACTCTTTTGCTCAAACATTTCTTTGGTCACACTGTGATATTTCGTCGTTCGTTTGTTAACTGTTCAACACGAATTTGAAAAGAATGCGATATCCAAAGGTCTAAGGTGTACATCAACCGCCGTTTCCGAACCAAGTCCTCTTAAGCTCTTCTCTGTTCCTCCCAGCTCACCGATGTGCCTGTACAAAATGCGAATTTCGCTAGTTCCGTTGTTATTTTAAACAATACTCATAGAAGTTTATGATGCCACAATTAACTAATGGTTCATAAGTGGTTAATTAATGGAGTTATCACATTATATGACATAATAAGCATTGCACAGGTTCTTGTCTGCAACGAATCGTTAACCACTAATTGACTTCAACTCCTCGCTTATAATCTTCTATAAATTCACATCCAATTCAGAGCTAATTGGAATCCAATCAGGGAATTAATCGGAAATTTACTCTACCATGTTTGTTCCTATTTGAACAGGTGTACAAGTAGTGAGTACACACATAACATTAATATTTTAGAAATTAACTCAATTTATTGGATTTCTTTAAGAACTGTTTCATGAGAAAAGGACTACCTAGGGCCCGATAAGACACATCTACCTCGATCATTAATCAAAACACTTGGCAAATTGATGTAATTTCGATTATCACAAGAGAGAATCGGATACTTCCATCAAAAGTAAATTACGATCGAAATAGGTTTAGGGAATAATGCAAAAAAAAAGAAAAAAATTCGCAGGAATCGTGAAAAACAGAACGGATAGAGATTACACCCAAGAGAAATGATTTAGCCATCAACCTATAATACACTTATACTGGGGACGGATCCTTCATGATAGACATCGTTCTTCGAAACCCAAAAAATTCTCAAGAATCTTCTTACCAGAACACTCAAGGAAATTCGAGTCACTTTCATCCAACTTTCGACTAAAGCTATATAAAATTTTTCTCGCCCGATTTTATATTCTAGTAAACAACTGCGCCGATAGTGTTCTAGTTTTATAACGGAGTATAGAGAAAGCAACTAAGTTTTAAGATTTAACTGAAATACCACCTACCTTGGATATTTGTAAAAAGGAGCATAGTCCGCAACATTTTCGTCTGATGGTGCTCTTCGCCCAACACATACTCCCAAGAACGATTGTGGCGTTCCTCGTCCCGACCAGCATCCAAAAAAACGTTCGCGTCGAGGTCGTTCGATTGAGCTCACTTGTCTATCCGACAGGCAATACTGGAAAATACGAGAAAAAAAGGACGAAATCGGATCTGATAAGAAAAAAAAACCCGAATTTGAGTACAGGAAAACAACAAAGGCTGAAGGATGCTCTACTTCAGTGGGGAATTAAGGAGCGGAATCATGAAAAGCTTGTTTTTTTCCCTCCTAAAAAATACTGCAACCAAATAACACATATTCAGTTTACTCGAACGGACACATACAAGATTGACATTGTATTCACAAGCTTCTCAGGATCGTGTATAGATATGGGGTAGCGTTATAGAATTTATCAAAGGGCCCCCATATCATATCTTACCTGTTCGCGTATGTCACCTTTCGAGTAGACAGACGTTCTGGGATATAATCCTGTTGCCTGAGGATGAGGCTTCTTACGGCCCATATTTTCATCTTCCGAATCGTAACATCGACTTGGCGTATGGATGCTATTTGTCTGCGAAAAGAGGGCAAAGATTGAAGGATAAGTCAATTTTTATGTCAATATTTATGTTCTTCGTTTGACAATGAAGATAAAAAAAGAAAAACAACACAACCGGATAAGTTGAATCAGTAAGAAAATTACGCTTCGTTCGAAATTTAGACCATTACCCAGTCCCAAAAATAGTTGAGAAATATTTTTTACTTAATACAAGCGAAAACATTATGAAAAATCAAAGAAAATTAATGAAAATTTATTAAAACGAAACTTTTGTATGAGAGGTGGTAGTTAATTTATGGAACTGGTTTGCTAGTGAACTTGCAAATGCTCAGGTTGGATATAACACTTGTCTTGGAAGCGAGGAGACAGTAGGAGAATATTGAAAATATTTTTTTTTAATATATCGTACAATGTTGCTTTCATAAAAAAAAAATTCTGAATTTTTAACACATTATCAGATAGAACATCTCATATTTCATTTAATTTAAAATAATTTGACCAAAATTCACTCCCTCTAACTTTCATGTATAATTTTGCAGTTTCCTTTCACAAAAACCATTCCGCTATTCAGTTTGAAACTTCCACCAGATTTTTCTCTCCATTATATGATCGTATCGCATTTTCGAAACATTTCTTTCCATTATTTAGGGGTTTGTTTACCCAGAAAAACTACATATATAATCTTACGCCAGTCTAGAAAACATTGTTTAATGTGGAAATATTTCTCGCACATAAACATTTGTGGATTACGATATATTGTGCACGTTGAATGCCGTTGATTCTCTGTATTTATTTCAAAAAAGAGGGTGAATATAAACATTTCGTTAGTATCTTAGTGGTAATAAAGGACATTCGTTTTCCTTCGATATGCCATTTAAACGTATTAAGATTAGATTTTCTCGAACGTCTCGGACTATTAAAAAGTCACCGAACCATTTTGAAGTGTGATTTGAAGAAAAGTTTTAATGCGATTTCGGAATTATTCACGTAGCGAGTGCACAGGAAATAAATATTTCAGAATATTGCAAAGCTTGGGGTGTTGTAAGATATGAGTTTCGTTTGTGACTGTAATAAATTTTATGATGCCTTGATTTTTCACTAGAAATAAAACAGGAAATAACGACCTGGATGTTTGTGATTTTTATCTTTACATGAAGCTGCTCAGTTTTTATAAAGATAAGCTTCAACAGCATTTTAAGTGTGTTTTCTTTATTGCATTTGTTACACGTTTCAAAGATTAATAATAATTTTGAATTTCAGATTTCGTTTTTTATTCCAAAAAAAAAGTTGCCATTGAGCTTTTGAGAAAATCTTTGTCATGACACATCCAACTTGAAAAATTAGTAGCAAACGACAGAGAATTCTTTGAAAAAGCAAAGCGGGATGGTAGTTGAGAGATAACTTATGGATTCTTTGTCTCAGATTTTAGCAAAGAAATATGAGTCTTTAAGCACTGGACTTGGAGAGATTTCTTCGAAAGAGTCAAAGAAACTTCTAAGGCAGCACGACTGCACACAGTATCAAAGTAGAGATTGCGAAGGTTGTGTAAGTAGCAGTAATGGTGATATATAATATGCTCTTTTCGTTACATCAATGTAGAGACTCTATCAGAGCAAGGGCAAGCGATTCAATTGGGTGAACTGACACCACTATTCTTAACTATTATTAAACAGAAAATAATTCGGATTCAGAAATAAAATTGACAGATTATTTTCTACATTGTGACGAAATAGTATCGATAATTTGTAATTAAAATCACTCTGCGAAACGATATTTCAAGTTTTTTTTGTGATAAGTAGGTAGAACTGTCCTTAATTATTATCCCAAAAATTAGCAAGGTCTGCTAATTGGTTTGATTGCAGCAGATGATTGAATTGGTACACCTCAGTAGTCCATGGCGATTTTTAAGATGGATAAAAATATGCAACAAAGAATTTGTCTGCGGAATCGTTGCGAACGTTGGAAAAGGCTTACGGTGAATCAGTAATCAAAAACACGAGCCTTTAAGTAGTTGAATGCCTTTAAGGACAGTCGAGAGATCGTTGAAGACATGCTTCGTTCTGGACGACTTTCGACGTCTTCGACTGACGAAAACATTCAAAAAGTGAAAACAACATTAAACAAAAAAAGCACTCGAAACTTTGCGAATATCTTACAATGAAAACTTTGGATATCAAAGATATTTTTTCATCAGTTACAAAAAAAAAATCCTTATGAAATAAATCAAATTTATCACTTATCTTTTCGTTTCGCTTAACCAACTTATTGCAAAACGATAAAAATCTTTTCCTTACTATGGTTTAAACCATCGCATTGACGAATAAATCCTCAGCAATTACTTCATGTACTGCAGTGCACCATAGCCGTGCCAAAAGGTCGCAATAAGATTAAATTTTTCCGAAATGTTAAACTCTATGATTTTTCCATGAAAGCGAAAAATTTTCAAATTTATATTGAGGCCACCAATACACTCGAATTCGTAGTTGAAGAATATCTAGAGATAGTTTGAACTAAAATATTTTAGTTTCATGGTCTGCTGAAATTCAATATAGCATGTTATGATGTTCTTTAGAAAAAAATTTGCATGTATATCAAATGGTATCAAGTATTTTATTCTATTCCAAACGGGTATTGGAATACGAGCATGTATGACATGAAATTGAAAAATAGATTGAAAGGCGTTTAGATTTATTCTAAACGCCTTCTGAACTCTGACTCGAACATCTCGAGTATCGCAGCATATCTGATTTCTATATAATATGTTCAAGAGTTCGTATGTTTGCATATTTAACGAATTCAAATTCTTCCTAGAGATTTGTGCTATTTATAGTATAGTTATCCATATTTTATAATTAATATCTATAGATTAAATATATCTTCTACTATTAGAGTCACGTTGGATTTACATCTTGGAACCCAGTCAGAATCGGAATCGGTCAGAAACATTTTGCTCGGCTTGCTGATAGTTAATTGTGCAAGGTTTGACGATAGGACGTTCTTTAAAAAACCACTAAACATATCATAAGGAGTTTTATTAAACAATTTTTAAAAACTTCGGATAATTTAGTTCGATATATCTAAAATTATGGCACATGTATGAGAGGGATAGAAACGGTGGGATAATTTTAATAACTTTCAAATTGAAAGTGAGCATTCGCATCAGTCATCTCCATATAGGTTACCGCGTCTTATAAATATGAATAAATTTAAATATCATAAAATGAAAATTTCTAGTATTTTCAACGTAGGCATGGCTAAGTATCAGCAGCATGATACAAAAGGTCTCAGACCGGTTCAAGGATGTATGTCGGATTCCGGGGTCTCTTTTTATTCGCCTAACGTGACTTCACTATACACCAGATACCAGATTCCTTTTAAGTGTTTCTACAAAACCTAAGCGCTCAATTACCAGGCACAATCAAAGATAATAAAATTTAATCTGAAAATTCTCATTTAGTAACAAAATTCCAACACACAAATCTGTATCCTAGATATTGCTTTTGAATTTACATTACATTTAAATTTGTATCCGAGAGTCTAAAGCCGTTCAATTAATGGCGCTAGTTACATATATGAATAATTCACTCGAAACAAAATGAATGCGAAAAGCAATCGATAAACTAAATTTAATGCGGTAAACTAAATTTAATGAAAGGTGTATTCCTATGGATAACTGCAATAAATAAAGATCCACGTATTGAAGGCTATGATTTAAATTGGGTGGGGTGAAAAAAAATCTTGCATTTTAAATATTTAATCTGATAATTTGGGTGGATTTGACATACTTATTTTATTTATTATATAATTCAGTCTACGAGTATTATAGAAGATTTCTTGTTTTTTGGTTAAATGTTCATAACTTTCGCATTCAGTTGACGATCATTTCCAAAAACAACGCAGATCCGTCTAGTTTTTGAATTTCAGCTAAATCTTTCAATCGACATTTCTAAATCATTGAAAGTAATATCTCCACAATATTCAGACATCAAAGAAAAACAACTTTTCGGTGGTCCTGGGACTTGAAATTGTAAAAGTCCTCTAAAAATTAAGAAATTTATGAATACAACGACGCAAAATCATAAAATGGTGTATTAAGTACGTAAATTATCTCCACACAAAGTCAATATGTATTTTTGTTTTCAAATGTCTAGTCATAATTTTCAATCAATATCCCTAATTAATTTTTATTTCCATTTCTTTTCGCTTTGATTTATAACGAATCATGAATAAAATTTATCATTTAATTATTTCCGAGATTAAAAAAAAAACTTGTAGCATTCTCGAAGCTCGGAACTCATCAGACTCCCCAGGGAAGGGAATTTATGTTGACAATTTTATCTCTGCTTAATGCCGCAATCTCAAGGGTTTTCTAGGCAAAGGACAAAATCTGAATGATTATTTCTTGGACATGGGTTGGGGATAATTGAACAGAAAATCTGTTATTATAATTGTCTTTTAAAGCTTTAAAATTAAATTATCGATTCAAAATTCTGATTGATAAATTGGCCAGTTCTTCTTAATTGCTTTATAAAAATTTATATTTTCCGAATCCGATTAAAAAAATTAATTTTGTTGTGGGACCGACCACAGCGAGTTTTGTCTGTAAAGATGAAATAGAATGAGATTCAATAAATGTGAAAATATATGTTATATAAATTTTTTTAGAATCCTGAATAGTGGCACTTGAATTTGAAAGTTCTGGGTGTATCCTAGTGGGTAGCGTGTTATTCTTCAATGCCATGGTCAAGAGTTCAAATCCCAATCAACGTACAAATAA
Source organism: Chorisops tibialis (assembly GCA_963669355.1). NCBI lineage: Eukaryota > Metazoa > Arthropoda > Insecta > Diptera > Stratiomyidae > Chorisops > Chorisops tibialis. The sequence continues at coordinate 329,285,343 of OY770262.1, forward strand.
TTCGGGAGGTGGTAGAAGCAATGGGTAATGTAGCCCATTCACAGGCTTCAAATTTTCATTTTGCTAAAAATGTATGGAAAAATGATAGATAGCTCATAGCGTTCGAAATTTAGAACATGTGAATAATTCGAGTTACTGTCTGTCTGTCAGCAAACAGACAGTGACTCGAATTCAAAGTGCTTTCGCAAATAAATTTCTACTTCTACAATGGCGCTACAGCCCAAATCGGACCTTGGCCTCCTGATATTCAGGTTCCTTAACATTTTTCATTACTTATTGTGGAAGGATTGTTAGCCCTTTGCACAAGCCTCTTTCTATGAATTTTTTCATTTTCGTAGATTGAGGTGACCAAGATATATATATCCAAGTAAGCAATGTGCTGGAATTATATATTGCGCCGACCGGGATTTGAACTCACGACCTTCGCATTACAAGACCAACACGCTACTTACTAGGCTACACCCTAGCGAACAAATTTATCTTGCCTTATTTCTTAGAGCAATCGCAACATAACCTCCCAGAACTCATACAAGCATAGGGTATAAAAACCTGGACGCAGCCTCCTTTTAGACGAGTCCTGCCCAAAAAAAAAACAGTTTAGTTTCTTGCGATCAGCATCGACTTCTACCAATTGATTTAAAGAACAAAAATGGTTTTTTGTTAGCGGAAGCATTGTCAGCATGAACGGCGGCACAGAAAAGGATATTGAGTCTCATATAAATCAAGCTCACCAGGTCTTCCTTTCCCCTTTTTTGGTCCTTAAGAGAGATCTCCCTTCGCACGAAGCTACGAGTAGTTGACGCAGGTGACAAATCCACGCTTTTATGTGGTTGAGCTACACGGAATGTCACTGCCCGACTTAAAAAGAAACTGAAAACTTCCATGAAGCACTGTTTACAACGCGTTTTAGGGGTATTTTGCCCAGAAGTGATCTCAAACGACGAACTTTGGAGTATACAACTGGACAGCTGAAATAGGCATTGAGATTCAAAGACGAAAGTAGCAGTAAATGGGTCACACTTTGAGGAAATTAGAGCGAAACATTGCCTAACATGCAATGGATTATAATCCTCAAGAAAGAAGTGTTGGTTTATCATATAGCACATGGAAGAAGAAGAAGTCGAGCAGGAGGCGAAACGAATAAACAAGTCCAAGCGACAACGAAAAACCGATGATCAGGATCGCGGCTCCTAGAAGAGAACTGTTGCTGCCCTTTGGCTCTTTAGGTGGTCTTAAGAAAAAATTAATTGATTGATTGATTAGTTAGAACTTAGGATATAATATATATTTATTTTTCATTTATTAGACATATTGTCCTCAAACTGCAAGACGCACAGAGCTTGGAACTTCAAAATTATGTAGTTCAAGTGCCCTAAAAGGTACTGCTTGCTGATTTACTTTACTTTATTCTAATATTAAAGTATTTTATACTTTAGATGAAATCTGAGAGTATAATAATTTTACTATCAAGTTTATAACGCTAAGGCTACCGACACACGATGCGAGTTAATATATATTATCTCGCTTTTCGATATTACTAGTGTCATTATCCTATACATAATTCGGCCTACTTATATCAAAATAGGAAGTTAATATATATTAACTCGCATCGTGTGTCGGTAGCCTAAGGAATGTGGCTTGGAAAAAAACGAATGATATATAAGTTAATATCATCACTCAAAAATCTCAAAACCGGATGTCCGTCCGTCTGTTCGCGTTCTAGCTTAAGAACGCGTTGAGCTAGAAAGTTCAAATTTTGTACAGGTTGTTTTTGATGAAAAATTAAGGTCAAGTTCGTGAACGGGCCAAATCGCTCCACCCCTTCTTCCCCTCCTTTTACAATAATTCACAATAATCAAATTCTTATGGAAACTATAAGAGCTCATAATTTGAAATTGGGAACATATCATTTTTATCATGAAAAGGATATATGGCACAAAAGTTATTCGAATCTCTTTACTCCTTCCACCACCTCACAAATAAACTGCACTTTTTCATGAAACACTTTAAGCCGATTTTGTCAGTACGCGAAACTGCTAAAGTAGCATTGTTCTTAAGATCGATAAAGTTTAATTAGCTTCACTCCTTCTACTTTTGAATTTCTGTTTGAAGCCAAACAGCGAAAACCAGTTTTTACTATACCACTCGTTTCGTAGCACAAATTGAACAAGACCCTTTTTTCACCAATAATGCATTGAAAACATGACCTGCAAACTTTTTTAATAATTACTTCATATCTTCTTCAATGGCATACAGTCCAAATTAGACTTTGGACTTCTGATATTCAGGTTCCTTAACATTTGCTTGTTGTTTATTGCGAAAGAGTTTGTTAGCACTTCGCACCACCCCTCTTTTCACGAACTTTCATTTTCGCAGATGGAGGCGGCGAAGATATACCCTCGCAAGTACATAGTGTACTACATATGAACGATTGAAAAACCTCTCTCGTTTGCGACCAGCTCTTGTCTGAGTTTATAGTCCAGATCTGGACCCGTTCCGATTACTGTTTGTTCCCATAACAGCAGAAAGAACTTCGGGAAAGAAAATTCACCAAACGATGAAAAGGTGAAGTCGGCAATTTTAGCCTATTTCGAAGGCCTTGCTAAAACATTTTTTTTAGAAAGAATTAATAAACTTTGTGGGAGATGTGATAAATGTATAAATGTATTGAAAAGGAAAAATAATAGCTTGTTTAATTTTACCCCCCTTATTTGTGATTCCGCAAAATGTTTGACCTCCCCTTGTACATAACTAATCCTTTTGTTTCGGATACCTTATTTCCAATAGTAATTATCAACAAAACGTATCGTATTATATAATTATCGTATTTAAAGACAATTTCAAGCTGACTTTAATCTTTCCATCGAAAAGCGTCGAGAAACAGGTTTTCAGTTCATTATTCAATCTTACTATTTGTAGCTTAAGGGGTTCAACGCTGTAATTAATTTCTGAATGGCACATTTGAATCGATTGTTGATTTTACACATGTTTTCCTGAAATATTAAACAGGTGAATTAACTATCGCCCAAGAAAATTAACAAAACTTGTCGGAAACAGATATTACGATAATGGTATTGCCTTCAAATCTATAAATGCGTCGTAAACTGCTAAATACTTGAAGTCAAATAATTGAAGAAATTCTCGCAAACAAGACTCTTGAAGCTCTGCGGATTATCGAAACGCTATTGAAGCGGTGTAGTTAGTTGAATCCTATTATATGCCAATTATAATAGGAGATTTGCTCTTAGCAGTTTGTACGCGAAGCTCCGTAATGTGAAAAGGAAAGGTCTAATATCCAGTTTAAGATAAAGTAGGTTATTCAGAATATTGAGCTGAATACCATTATATCGTAGCATAGGCATACAAGCGTATGTATATTATTATTCAGGACTAACGATCGAAACTGGCAGAGGAGTCTGAAACCGCATTACCGAAGATTTATGCGGCCATTTTCAGTTTATAATGGCATTGAATTTTAGGCTTTTGTGATATTGTACATAGCGTCACATATGAGAGATTCCCCGTTCGAAAGACATAAAATATCGAATTATGTTTTGTTATGACACAGAATGATGCCATATAATCGTTTTTTTCGAGAATGAAGGACGTAGGGGTTATAACATGATTTAAATTGAATCAGACGGCACTATATTCTCGGACTCGAACTTGATTTCGAAAACATTTGGACGAAGATTTATAACAAGAATCAAGATTAATAAATCTAATTTTATTGAAAAGTTAATAACGTTAAAATTGGTCTGGTGCGTAAAAATAGACGGGTCGAATATTTTTCAAGAGAGTTGATAAATTAGTGAAATCGAATCCTATTGACTGAGTTGTACCAGAGATAAGTGAAGATGTAAAGATGTCTCACTCAGTACAAGAAAAAAGAACACACAAGAAGAAAAACCTCACTGCCTTCTCTCGCATCCAAGCGAAGGAAGCATATATACCCACATAAGGACGTAAGTTGGGAGTGAGTGTAACAACGTTTTGAATGTATCACTTTCATGGAGTCTGATCAGCTTTGGCTACCTTGTCGTTTGGAAGGCGTACTTGGCTAGGCTAAGAGGATTAAGGGAGGATAAATTTTGGTCAGTAAAAAAATCCCCCAAAGACAACCCCATAACCTTGCCAACCACGTTGACAACCAATCAGAAAAAAAAAAAAACGAAGAGTTCAGATTACTGTATATAATAAGAAAAACTTCAATATAGATAAACGTAAGAAAAACACGATGTCACAAAAAATTCCACCCGATTCTGAAAAAACAGAAACAATTACAAAAAACAACCCCTATATAAGAGCAAAAAGCCAAAAGAAAATCGAAACCCTTTCCTTTTCTTTTTTTCCCATTGTTTTTTGCCATTTTCTTTACAATGCAATACAATTCAGACACATTATAGCCATACACCCGATTTAAATATCCCAATAATAAATGAAATACATCATTAATAAATTCTTCCTCAGATACACACCAGAATCAAAATAAACTTCACCCGCACATCCTAAACGGACTCCATTTACGAAATCATTTGGCCCAAATAATTTTGTGGCACATACTCGAGCTTGAAATGAAGACATCCCAAGCCGTACTCAGAGCAAAGTACCTGAAAAATGGAACTTTGTGACCAGCAACTGCTTTGCAACTTGTAACCATAGGCATATAAAGAGTCATAAAATATCTTAAACTGAACCGAAAACGAAGTTCGATAATCAAAACATAGTTATTCACAAACTATTCACGATCGCGAAAAATATTAAGAACGCAAAGTCGCGATCCTCTGTTTTCTTTCTCCCTCACAAGAAGGGTACCAAAATAAAAAACAGTGAAACATTTTAAGATTTTTTGGTACTTGTCTTTTCATATTTTTCCTCGTTTTTTTTTTTTTTTTTTTTGTTAGGAACAATAAGCTAGGACCTTAGAATCCAAGAGTAGTGGTATAAAGGGGAACATAGATTGAATTTTTATAAAAGCTTCTGATGATGTACCCGTGGTTAGATCTGAAACGCGTAGAGCCAACCAACCAATAGGCAATGCCAAAAGTCATGGCGCATAATAATGCGACCATATGACCTGAATCTTATCACAAAACAGAGTAAAGGGAGGCCAATGAATAAATAAATGTTAAAACTTTATATAACTGCACTCATTCCAAACCTTTTCATAGAGTCTTAAACATTCTCATAAGAATTTCTCACACAAAATTTAGATAAATGCTGCCATTCATAATTTACCTAGAGACCTTCGCATAGGATCTAACACAATCTCCATTTGTGGAATTTTTTTACACATTCATAACATATAATATTTTTTACCATTTTTTCACTCATATATATTTTTACAGTCTTTCATACATATACATCTTAAAACATAAGGAATCAATCCTTTTAAAACAGGATTTTGACTGCAAGATATTCCCCCAGACCGTGTACTGGAATAATTTAAAATCCTTGAATGTGAATAACTAACACACAAAGTAGTAATGGTAGTAGTAGTAGTAGTAATAGTAAGTAGTAGTAGCAATAGTAATTAAAACTTAAAAAGCTAGCCGGGTTTTCTCACACCTATGTAAGAAAAAGTCTAGTTACCTGAAAAACAAGTTCCTGATATTGACACTAATTACAATACAATACTTACGACTTTGCCTGATTATTAACATTGTCACCAATAATTATAATTTGTTCGCTTAGTAATAGCACTTGGCAATGTAACAATTACGAATTGTGATAAACTACCTCACAATAGTTTCGCATCTAATCATAGGCAGAGATAATATGGCAATGGTTCGTCAAAATATGTTCAAAATTGTCACTCCAAAGTGCAATTTTTTTTAAAGAAAATAACATAGTACCGATATCGTATCACAAACAATGTGAAAGATTTGATTACAACGTATTATAGCTTCAAGACTCCCAACTCAAACCATTTTCAGTATTGGTAAATAGAATGTATGTTTGAGAATCCGTAGTTGACGAGGTAAGGATCCTGATACCCTGTAAAGAGGACAACACAAAGGTTAGGAGTACGTAGAGTATAGTAATTACGTCTATCGCGAGAAGGGTGATAGAGCGGATGCTGAACGAGGGCGCTCAAACTTTGCGTTGTCTGTGATGAGTTGGTTTGAGTATAGCTTCATGCTGTGCCTTATGACAAATGATATTGCATTAATAATTTTTTAAAGTCAAACTCTGACGGTACAGGTACTTAGTGATTTGTTAACTCGCCTTATCACGTCATTATTGGATTAAAAAAATTATTTAATACTTAATGCTTTCGAGAAAAAAAGCTAAAAGATTTGAAATTTAATAAAATGTTCGATCATGTGGGAATACGTTTTGATTAGGAAATTTTCAAAAATTGTTACTATAATTTGTATTCTCTCTTGGTTGCTAATATTTAGTCAAAAATAATTTTCAGTAGAATTGAGTTTGCTGTTTTATTTCATAAATCATTATTTTTTAAATTTTTATTAGTTTTTGGTTTATGTTTAAGATAAACACTTTAGCAACGGACAATTTAACGCGAGGCAGAGATAGTTACTTGAGTTTAAGTATGCCAAACAAGGATAGCGAAACAATTCTTTCGAAAATTTGACAATTGTTTCGAACTATTTAACGTGGAAAAGAGTTAGTTGCAATATTTTTAAGTGTGCCAGACAAAGATAGCGAAACGATTTTTTCGAAAAACTTCGAGCATTTCGCCAATAAGGGAGGGAAATACTTTCATTCCCATTTTCTTAAACGGCAAAGCATGCTCATAGTCCCTCCTTATTATATATCCTCCTTGATTCTACTTCATTCATTGATTATGATTGTGAAATTTTGATGTCGCTTGCTCAACAAAACACAAAGCAATAAACTAGAAAGCACAAGAACTATGGTAATGGAAAATTCAAATGCCGCGAAACAATTTAATTGCAACAATTTCGAAATTCAATGTAGCTAGCGATTGCAACACAATAGTTTCGTACTGAAGTCCGCTCGCCATTTCATCTGGAGTACATATTCCATGATTGAGTACTACGCCCAATAATAATCTTATTAAACCAAATTTCGTGTATGGAATCGTTACGAATATTGGAAAAGGCCTACGGTGATTCAGTAATATATAAAACTCTTTCAACTAAAGCTGAATTTAAAAAAAAAGTACCGTGAACAGGTCACTATGGACATGCTTGATCGTGCGAATTCTGATCCCACATTCATGGAGCGTATCATAACTAGTGATAAGACATATGTAGGTCTACGTGTTTGACATGCGAACGAGTCAACAATCGTCGGAGTAGAGGAAAAAATGAACCGAAACCGAAAAAACCACGCCAAAGACGCTCAAAAATCAAGAAGATGCTCATTATTTTTGTGAATATTCGAGGTTTGATCCATCATGAATTCGTTCCGGAGGGACAAACGGTCAATAAGGAGTACTATTTGACCATATTGAAGCGTTTGCTTGAGCAAATTCGTAAAAAACGGCCTGAATTATGGAAGGAGAATTCATGGATTTTCGACGATCAAAATGAAAAATTAGCCTCAATTGTGACTGAATTTAAGACCAAAAAAGCAACAAATTGCATCAATCAACCACCGTATTCACCAGATTTGGCCCCGTGTGACTTTTTCCTTTCTCCGAAACTGAAATTACCGCACCGTGGAATTCGTTTTCAGTCGATCGAGGAAATAAAACAAAAATCCCCGTGGACTACTGAGGGGTACCCAATCAACAAGCTGCTTTAAACAAACTGATTAACAGACCGCACCAATTTTTGGGATAATAATTAATGACAATCCTTCCTGCTTAACAAAAAAAAAAAAAACTTGAAATATCATTTCTCAGACTCATTTTAATTACGAAGTGCCCTTACTTTTTTGTCACAATGTATGGAAGGAAATCGCTAAGAATTTTTGCAAAAGGCACTTAATGGGCACGTTAACAATCAATTTACCATATCGACCTTGCTTAGAACCAGCCTCCTTTCCCTGAACTAGGCCAGAAGGTGCTGACATAGTGAAATTTCATAACGTAACACATGCTAGCCCAAGTGGACTTATTTCTAATGCCAACTGTTGAAAAATGAAGCATTTTTATGGCAACAATTTCCCCATAAAAGTTAAATGAAGAAAACGTAAATCACGTTTAATGAAAAAAAAATCAATCATCATGTAATTTATATAAAATGCTTGATTTTGAATCGAAATAAAATAACACAACTCAAATTTGCTTAATATTCCTTCTCTTGCCGTTAACAATTATTTCCCACGCAGAAAAGTTTCCTTTCGAATTTTAATTAAATTACCTTATATTTGATCCTTAAAAAATCAAAGCATTATTCTTAAAAAAAACAAACGTCTACACACCTTTGCTGACACCTCGATGTTTCCTAATGATATCGCATGCTGTAGTCCTGAAAATAATTAAAAAAGAGAACTTTTTAATACTGTAAGTAATGTGATAGCGCAAAGACAATTTAATTCAATTTAAGAAGGCGCAACTAAGGGCTCGTTCAAATAAATTGCCGGAATGATCTAAGCCCTAATGGGTGGAAGAGAAATAAACTTTCCGATTGCGTAATACATTCTCTCGGAATAGAAGGTGCTAAAAAAAAAAACTTAAATACTCAAAATGTTAATTTTTTTTTAAATTTTTATTGCACTTTTCATCCTTCTATTCATCTCTTCAAAAGTTCTAATGTTTCTCATCGTCAACACGTCTATCTGTCGAATTGCTACGACAAAATATCTAAGAAAGTTATACGACTGTCGTGTGCCACTTCATTTCCACGCCTAATGAGTTCCGTGTAATTGAGAGGCTTGAGAATGGAGTTCTTAAGGTGCTCGTTTATGAATGATAATTGAAAGTAATAAGACCGAGTGCGTACACCCACGGTAAATTTTTAGCAAAACAGAAAACGGCTTTGGCAAAGACAAACAAATCTAAAAAAGTTCTGACTCGAATTTTTAACACATAAGAAAACAATTTTGTTAAGAAAAGACTTTGATGTGGTTTAGAAATTCCTAACCATTTTTCAATTCAACACACGAATCCTCAGAAATTCTCAGATGTTAGCTCAAAAGGTTGAACATTTCTTTAATAAGTTAAAGTTTTTGAAATGACTTTATTATTAACGCAATTTTATCCAAAAGGTTAGCCTAGAAAAATTTACGCTAATGTTTATTTTTTTTTTCGGCAATGAACTTTTCGTTCGGTCATCCAAAGTAGCCCCATACAGCTCATTTAATCGATTCGAAAGTGGAGCGCTAAACTTTAAAAGGGATTGCGAGCGAAAGTGGTAAGAAAATACAATGACAGCAATTTAAACGGGGAGTATTTAGTTGGGAAGGGATAGCATAATAAATATAAGTCAGAACAATTTAAGGCAACTTTACTAAGATTTTAAGCCATAGAAAATATTGCGCTGTATTCTGGTTTGCGTTGAAAAATACAAACAGGGTAGTCGAGAGCTTAATTGAACTTATTTTTAATGGTTATGTACGAGCAAACGTGTGACCCAATTGTTTTCATTCACAATTAGTAGTGACAATTATTTTCAGGTTTAAAATAATCAATTTTAAATGAAAGTGTGGTTTTTAAACCTTAAATTTTGGAATGTTGGTATACTATTCGAAGACTTTTTAAAAAGGAAAATCGCTACTCTTAAGATTTTCTAAATGAAAAGTTTCGATTGCTTTATACACATGAAATAGATGAAATTATATTCGAATTTTATCCAAAGAAAATCTTACATATATCTCGATTATAGGACGAAATCGAGTGGTAATAGCATTTACGAGGGACATGCTAAAAATCTCTGCTGATAAAAACAGAGTTAAATCTTTCTCAAATAACTGCAAATGAAACAAAACCATTCTCAAAAATTCAATTTTCCGTAGAAATAAATCCACTCATTTAAATCTCCACTCATTCAGTTCCAGTTGAAACAATTTTCAATACACCGTGATAAATTTCGAAGCAATGATAAATTTTTCAAGCAATTTCCTTTTACATATATGGTTGTCCAGATTTCCACCCTTTCTACGAACTTGCATGTCAATTTTGCATTGCTTCAATGACTAGAGGGTGCCTGTCAGGGTCGAAAACTGCCAATTCGCCTTGTATTACCTTTTGTTCAAAGTTGAACGGAGCAAAAGAGTTGGGAGGAGCGAAAAAAAACCCTGCGTGATATCTCGTATATATTTTGAAGAGGGTTTATGTGTGTTTTTTTTTCTGAACCCTTGAATAATATCTATAGAAAATCAGAACCGAGAATCAACGATGGATAGCAAATTGCTAACAATCTGGGAGCGTGTTAGCCTCAGTATGATAAATGTATCCTCGAAGTAAAACTGTAATAGCACAAACACTTACAACAACTCGAACAACAACAACGCATGGCAGAGTAATGTAGAATATGCGGGTTGTTGGTAGATATTTTCATATCATGCTCACATCGAAGGGATTGCGATATGTATAGCCATGAAAAAGGATCTCGAAGAATAGATTCATGAGGATAACACCTTGCAAAATTTAACGTTATTAAATTGAAAATTATACTGGCATAATTTCAGATTTAACACGTCTCGCATTGACTTTTGTTGAAGTTTTTTTTTCTGTTCTTTTATCTGGAAAAGCTGTGAATTTGTAAATCTGCATAAGAAAATGTGCATGATTTTCTCAATCTCATATAAATTTTCTCCAATGTAAGCTAAGACCCTTCCAATTTTTCCACGTAATGGATTATTTTTCCCTCAGTTAGCCTACTATCGAGAATTCCAAGCAAAAATCTTTCTATCGAAAAAAAAAATGATAGGCTTCATAATATTTGTAGGTTATTTACGGACATAAATGGCTTTATTTGAAGGAGGAAGTAGCTAGTTCGTTTAATAAGTAAGGCAGTGTGGAGCTCGTGGTATAGAAGGGTTAGTTAATCACTTGTACGCATACGAACGGAATCTATTCCGCATCAGATCAGGCACATCTATCAAAGGCCGAAAGAAAAATGTGATACTGAAAACAGCACAATCTCTGAATAGACCCTTAGCCGGAATTGAATGCTGAAAAAAGGAACGAAGATAACAAAGGCAGCCATTCAAGAGACAGTAAACAGGATCGGTCCCAGAAGGCAATTTTTTTCTGTTATTTTCCCTACAGTTTCAGATTCTCGTCTTCACATAAAGCGTTCTCATAGTAAGGTATGATTTTCCTCAGAAAAAAAAAAAAAAAAATCGGTTTAAAATTTAAATGCACAGCAACAAAAATCTACACATGTTTGAATAAGAAGCATTTCCCTTTACCGCATTACATTTTAGAATTCACCAGTATTTCGCTCAATTCAGTATAACCACGGTAGCTGCAAATCTATCCTTCTCTTCTTCCGTGTATGCATATTTGACTAGGAAATGCTACTGAAGATGACATCCTGACAAGCTAGACCTCTTCCGTACTCAAAGATATTTTACATTGATAGACTCAACTTAAAGTACCATGTAAACCCCAAACCTGCTATGCTTTACATTTCACGAATAAGTGTACTATTCTGCAAGTTGATGCAAACTGTATTAAAACCAAAACTTGTAGAATTTGAAATTTTCATGAAAATTTTGTTCATTTTCGGTAGAAATAAAGAGTCATTTATTTTTAATTGTGACGTGAGTTTATAATATGTCGTATTGAAATTATGGCGAAATGTAGAGAGAAGTTATTGTAAGGAGTAAAAAGTTTTAAATTATTTTGTAGGCTTGCGATATTATGGGAGTTATGAATTTCCTAATTATAGCTATAACTTTTTGTCGAAATTCAAGAATCTTTATGCTCACTGCAATATTAATTATGTTTAAGGACTTTAAAGAAAAATAGAAAGAGTTCAATGCAATAGAAAATAGTTCTTAAATTCATAAGAAAAATTTGTGTGGGATGTGGTAGAAGAGGTAAGCAAATTCCGCGCAACTACTAATCAGTATTGTAATCACCGTCAATCAATCAACCAATTTCATAGGACAGAGACAGTTCTGTTCCAAAAGTCGCAATCTTGAGCATCGGTCTCCAGTTGATGTCAGGACTGCTTTATTCCTCTGGCCTCCTGCTTGGTTCCATCTATCGAGCCCAACGTCTTCCGTGAGGATTATAATCCAGAGCTTGCTTGGCGATTTTTAGCTATAGTTTCCTGAAAGTGGGATAGATCCACTGTCATTCCCGCTTTGAAATCCCAATGCCCCTTTAAGCCTGTCCAGTTTAGTCTGACCATAATATTTTTTAAATGCGTAGTACGCATTGGTTCACGAGAGTTTGGTGTTTCTTGGTTAGCATAACGGTCACTTTCTAGTTAGTACAACCATATAACAACACGGATTGGACGCATGCGTCAAATATTTCGTGCGAATGGAGATCTCTCTTAACCTCCAGAAAGAGGCACGGATACCGAAGCCTGACGAGCTTTAATATCCTTTTCGGCTCCGTAGTTAATGCTGACAATGCTTTTGAGGTAACAAAAATGTTGCACCTCTTCCACATCTTGTCCGGTGGGGCTGCGTGGGTCAGCTTCGAGCTCTCCACATTTCGCTTTTGATTTATATTTTATTTCCCCTCAAAGCGACATCGGTTCAAATTTAGCGATTGTCGATATTCACTTAAACTCGACTGGTTTGTTTCAGTTTACAACGAATGAGTGAATTTCGCCTCTTTTTTCACTTATTCACTGTAAACTGATTCGTCTCCCTTTTGAAATATATGCGAATGAAATTTTACGACTTTTTAGCCGCTCACATTTCCGTTTATCACTATCAGAATTCCTTAATGCAAGGAATTGCCATAAAACGGTTCCAAATTGAGATATGGAAATCGAATTATCCTCTGGCTCATCATTTAGTGAAGGGACGAAACAAACAACAACATCCCAACACCAAATACATAAATATAAATAACACAAATAAAAATTGACAAAAAATTGGCATCAACTAGCATTAAGTCTACGCTTTAAACACAGCTTATCAATACAGAAGTCGAATACATCAGCATTCTCATTATTTTCTCTCGCGAGACGTGAAATTGGCTCATTCATACCATAGTTTGTCCGGTGAAAGCTAATCTGTAGCAATCTAGGCTGCCTTGGTAAAAATTGACCAACAGCAAACTGCATCAAACTCAAAAGTGTAGGAGAATCCACTAACCCTGTAAGAAGTTTATGAGCAAAAACTACATCAGCTACCTCACGTCGTTTCGAGAGTGACGACATATTTAAAAGCTTAAGTCGATCGAAATAAGGAGGAAGACGAACTCTATCACTCCAATTTAGGTGGCATAAGGCTATTCTCACACGTTGAATTGATTCAATTCTACCAATGTGCTCATCATAAAAAGGAGACCAAACTTGAGAAGCATATTCAAGATGAGATCTAACGAATGTGTTATAAAGAATCAATTTAACAAAGGGATTGTTAAATTCCGTTTAGATGTGTAGCATTTCTTTCTCATGATATCATGAGAAAATTAGTTTGAGTTGTTTGTCGTCTGCCTATGTGATTCATAGGTCTTGGCATACACGTAGTTCTCGATTTTCTGATTTTCTACTTTTCCTGTTCCTTATACAAGAAAACTCATTATCGCTTACGATGTCATGTACACAAAATTTCTTTCGGCATGTACAGCGGTTGGTTTTTAGGTCTTTTTCTTAATTTTTCGAGTATTGGAATACTCGAATAGTATTCCTATCAGTCGTAATTTATGCTGCAATTTGCACTGGTTCGAGATGAAAGACGTTAAAAATAATAGTACAATCCGTTTTGCTCAAAATTTTCCCCTCTGCATCCTTGAGAAAACTCATCGTGTCAATGACGGAAAAACTTGTTGGAAATGCTTGTTGCTAAAAATCTTGCTCTCATGTGTTTTCGCCAGGACTTCGTTGGGTTCCTTTTTTCATATGATATGCGGTCGACCAATTCCATATGGAGATGCTCAGAGCTGTCTCATTTTAGGTTACTCAAGGTATTACCAATGACTGTCTCATTCGCCTTTCGGAGCACCTATATTGGTCTATCGAATTACACTTCCAAGTCAGTCGTTGAAGATGACTTTGTCTAGAATAATCTCGAAGTGCGTCGAAGATATAGTCTTGCGAAAGTTTGCTGGGTCTTGGTAAGGTTATCGGTCACCTTCCATATAGGGTCTATAGGATGGGTTTTATGCATGCTTCATACACAATTTCTTCTGCAAGGAAATATTCTTTTCAAACTAAGAATGGGAATTCTTAGGATCTTGATAAATGGAAAAACAATTGAGTTGGAAAAAAGATTTGTTTAAAAAAAATAACAGTTTTATTAAAGAAAGAGGTACATAGAGTCTTTTCCAGAAAAATCTGGCAAGTCTTCCACATCTTGTCCGTTCCGGATAATCTTTGTTTCAGTCCTGCTTCTTTGCATTTTTAATGCAAAAAACGGACGTTTGACTATAAATCCGAACAGAATTAGTAATGCTATATTTTTTCATCTGCATCACAATCGCATTCAAAAACGGATCCGATCTTATCGATAAGGGGTAATAAGTCGGCTGCTTGCTGTCGGCTCCAAAACCTATCAAGGCAGGGGGGAAAGCCGAAGGCCTGTCTTCGGCTCCGAAACTTACTTAGATAGGGGGGAACAATTCGAAGTACATGTCTTCGGCTGCGAAACTTGTCTATCGCAGGGAAGCAAGTGCTGGTTCAGAAAGCTAAGTGCGATTCCAGTAACTAATTGTCCCGATTACCGATTAAAGTGCAAGTAGCTCTGCTTCGGTTGCGGAGCCTGACCAGAGGTAATCTAGTACCTCGGGAGCTGGGGAGCCCATAGAAGGTTGCTTTTACCCCCAGCGACGGTTGAGGTCGTCTTGACGAACACAAGGTGGCTGTGGTGGTCCATATCGTGGGCAGAGCAATTGTTCCGCGTAAGGTTGCGTGATCCTCAACCTGGTGCCATGACCGAAAGGCTGGCAGAGATATACATAGATAGGTCTCGCATCCAGCAGTATGAATGCCGAACTTGCTTTAGGTCGTTAGTGATTGTCGTCTTATATATATATATAATTCGTGTTGCTAAAGACAACAGTGAGGTTAAACCTTCGTGGTAGTGAAGAAAAAATAGTAGCGAAATATGTATAAGCCTTGGAGAGGCACTTCACGCCAATATCGAACACCAACGCCAGCATGCCAGTAGAAAAAGTGTGGCAAAACATCAAAGATGGCATTACATCTGTCGGAGAGGAGGTGATAGGACAACAACCCCGGCGCATTGGTTCGACAATGAATGCCAAGGTACCATCGAGCGAAAAATTCAAGCTAACAAAATATTAACGGAATGGCCAACACGAACCAAACGGAACAACTATAATGATTTTAGACGATTTGCAAACAAAATATGCAGACTGAAAAATCGGAATTACAATGATGACAAAATTGAAAACATGGACGAAAATTTTAAATTACACAAAACTAGAACCGCTTATTTTCTAGTTAAAAGGTTGAAAGAGTGATACCAACCGAAGACGACCCTCTGCAGTGATGCAGAAGGCAATGTCATAAGTAATGCGGAAGATTTAAAATTTAGATGGGCACTATATTTTGAATAACTCCTCAATCCGAGCACATCTCTCGCACGAACAGCAGCAGCAGGCATAATAGTAGGTTAAACTTATGTAACAGCTAATGAAGGATCCTCTTTTTGTCCCCCCACTCTTGAAAAAGTAAAAACGGCCCTAAAGGACCACCCAAATAACAAAGCGCCGGACACTGATCAATATCCAGCTGAACTTTTGAAAGCCGGCGACACCTGCAAAGCACATGTCCTACACAGATTAATCACGGACATATGGAAGCAGGAACTACGTCCTGGAGATTGGCGCAGGAGCATCATTAGTCTAATTTATGAAAAAGGTGACAAACTTGCTGCGAAAACTATTGAGGAATATTTTTTGTGTACGTCTTATAAGATATTGACGGAAATTCTGGAAAAGAGAATTAATCCCTATGCTGACAAAGTAATTGGTGAAGGCAGCACGGACCAGATATTCTCTGTTAAACAGGTGCTAGAAAAGTGCTGGGAACATAATATTGATGTACACCAGATATTTTACTTGAAACAAGCATACGGCAGTATCGACAGGCGCGTACTGTATAAAACCATGTTGGATTTTTTAGTCCCACCGAAACTGTTTCGGCTTACAAGAATGACAATGACCAAGTATTTGTCACAAGCCAGAGAAGAAAACGATCTGACTTCCGGCTTTAAAACAGACAACTTCTTTAAACAAGGGGACGGCTTCGCAACAATGATTTTCAACTTGACACTCGAATATAATGTTCGGAAACTTGCCGTTGATACCAAGATAACACTATGATTCAAATCTACAAAACTCATCACATATGCCGACGATATAGATATCCTTGCAAGATCCCTGGAGAGTGCTAAATAGTTATTTGTAAACTATGTTTCGGTAGCAAGGCAACTTCGACTACGTACTAACGTAAAAAAATCAAAAGTTATGACACAAACTAGGAAAAAGACGCCAATCAGACAAAATATTACAGTAGGAGACTATAACCTAGAAAACGTAGACAAATTTGTATACTTAGGGGCAAACCTATCGAAGGGTGAAAGCGAACCCACCGAAATCAAAAGAAGGATAATGATAGCTAACAAGACGTATTATTCGGTACTTCTAATAATCAAAAACTAAACTAAAAATATATAAAACAATTATAAGACCTGTGGCAGCGAAAAGTGAACATTAACTCAGGCATCCGAGAAATTAACTAACGCCTTTGAGAGAAAGGTCCTCAGAAGAATCCTCGGACCTGTGAGGAAAGACACGGTCTGGATAACACGATACAATAGAGAATTGTATGTCATCTTCGGCAATTCACAACTGTCAACCTTCATAAAATTTAAGAAACTATAATTGTGATGTAAAGCGGATGGATGACGGAAGTATTCCCAAACGTACACTCAAAGGGAAAGTTAATGGACAAAGACCGGTCGGAAAACCACGGAAGCTCTGGGAGGATTAGATTTTCAAACTGGAAGACGCGTTTACTGAACCGAGCTAGATGGAGGCGAAGTATTCAGGAGGTCAAAGTCCAATTTGGGCTGAGCGCCACCGTAAATAAATAAAAAGAAATGCGTGTTTAAAATTTTTTTTTTTTCCAATTTTCGAAAATTATGGCAGAAGGCACTCCTTGTGATGATTAGTATTCAGCATAGTATCACCAACATGAAAATATTACCCGAATATGAGTTATATGTAAACATCATAAGTTAATTTTCCTTAAATAGTTTATAAATTTTATCCGGAAACAAGGCTTACCAAGCCAACATTTTTCCAAATTTAGTATTATTTTTCCGTACAATACATCTAAATGACAAATTTTATGGTTTCTATTTTACTACGAGCACGTCTTATATCTTTTTTCAATCAAGATGTCCATTTCCTCTGAATATTGATTCTTTCGGGGATCGTTATTTCCCTCTGTCCACATCAAACCCAACCAATATGTCACCCTATGAATTCAGACTTTCATTCACAAATTTGATGTATGAGGACAGAGTCAGTGCCAGCATTTATATTATTCAAAAAATCCAATGAATGATCCTAAATAGAACATGAATGAAATTGATTTGATTTAATTTCAATGATTCAGCCATTTTAAAGCTTCATTTTTCTTGGTATGGACTTTTCTGAGTGACGTTACAGGCGGGCAATTTTTAGCAGGCATATCCATTTTCATTTTTTTATTATGCTATTTTCACTCTCTTGGATCAATCGATCACAAGTTATTAAGTCCAGAAATAGATACAAAGCTCTGGCGCCGTTGAAATTCGTTCAAAGTGAAAAGGTTTTCTCTTGTAATTGTGGAAATTTGTGCACAGTAATCTATGAAATTCGTACCGTGCACGATTCGATTTATTTTATTCTGCTTTAAGAAAGGCCTGTCTTTCAGAATTCCTGTAAGTAATTAAGGACTTCCCTAAAACACGTTCATGAACATTTCATTCCTCATTTCATTAACATCATTACACTTTTAATATTTCAAACCATCGGCAAATACTGGCACTAGAGTCGGCAATATCCAAATGTAATTCTCTAAAATTTTGTCTTTAGTTATTTTCTTCACAATTTTATCTCATTGACGTTTTTTTCTATTTTAATATTGCTTGCAAGTAATCTCAGTTAATTTGAATTAGATTATAAAAAGCAATTTATATTACTGTATAGTTGCAGGATTAAATTTTCTACCCTTTAGGATCTCTTGGTTATCCAGGTGAACTCATTTCTTATGAGCAAAAAATCATCCATCTCGTTGAAATCTCCTTATGAAATTAGTGAACTTTTTTTTCAATCATTTACCAATTCCAAAAGTTTCTCTTACCACAACTCTGTCACGAAAAAAATTACAAAAGTTTATTTAACGAAACTTTCAAGATGTTGGACTTTCTTAATTTCGTTTTTTGTTGCGCAAGCAATATTCTCTTTTTATATATAGTTGGTTCAACTTAATTTTTTCCATTAATATTTCGCGTGCGGCGGATTAAAATCTTTTATTTAGTCTTTCGTTTTGAATAAATTATAAAATAAGAATAACTTGTTCTTAAGCAGATCTACAATTGTTCGAATAGTACAATCATTCGATACACGAGACGAAATGAAGATTTTGGTGTCTTTAAGAAATTATAGTATTTTGTATAAGGGTGGTAAAAGGGGTGACGACGTTGTTTTTTCATCATGTGACAGTTGCTTTCAAAATCTTTTACACAAAACTTGAACTTAGAAAATTAGATAATGAGTTAATGGGACTATTGATTTTTGTGAAATTGCGCAGTTTGCATAAAGACGTGATTGAATCAGTGGGGAGAATCCAATATTTGTTATTAGCAATTGCTTCAAGAATTGAAATTTTTCAAATTTCTTTCTTCGAATTATTGCGAAATTGTGTCGTTTTTTACGGGAGGTCGTGTACACAAACTTAACCTTACCTTTTTCCCCAAAAATAGCTACTGAACATTTCGATGGTTTCTATATTATTAAAACTTAATCCAAACAATTGTAAAAGCCATCCTTAAAGCAAGTAACGAGAAGTGTTGGTTTTTACGATAAGCATTAATTTTCGAAATTTTCCAAGTATATTTTCAAATACAAACGAAAACGCACGTGTGGCAATGAAGTTTTCACATTTTATTGCATTCAGCTTGCATGGTTTCTTTCTTCCAATCGCTTCTGTTTCAGAATGGGAGATACAAGAAGTCACGAAATTTTCCATTTTAATTTTTATCAGAACTCATACGGAACCTCCAAAGTGGCAATTTCAAACAAGTGGAATGGTTTAGAGTTCACCTAGCTAGCTTGTCGAAACGTTTTAGTCCTTGCTATGCTCCTGTATTCTTGTTGCTGGGTTTTTGCTTACGGAGGCAGTATGTGCAGAATACAATTAGATTTGTGTTTGCAGAAGTGTTTGTACAAAAAACTTAATATGGAATGCATCATACCGTTTACTTTGTTTAGTGTTTGCAGTTATTTTGTATAATTAGTTAAATTGGTTTCCGCAGAGAATTTTTCAAAAGGAATTGGAATGATTTTAAAGCCAACAGCTTTTTTTGGGAGAAATAGATACATGACTGGTTATTCGATATGAGTTAAATAATTTACTTGATTGTTCGGTTCAAAGTTATCTAAAAAGGTAAACCAAGGAAAAAAATAACTAAACCATCCTCAAATTTTATTATTATTTCCCAGAATAATTTTAATTACAAGGTCTCGATACTTTGTTGTCACAATGTATTAAAATTTTGAATCCTAAATTTTGTATAAAACATTTTGATGGCAACTCAAGCGAGATATGAAAAAAATAGTTCAATGTCGTCACCCGCTCCACCATTTCCCTACAAAATTTCTTAAGATTTTGATCTTATCTCTTTCATCTAGACTATCGCAGTCCTGTTATGTTTTTTTACTAAAAACTCAGCTCGATTGCTCAATGGTTGCGATGATTATTAACAGACATACGGACAGACGATCACACAATTTTTGAATGACCGACAACAAACATTTTTGCAGTCTTAGCGGCTCCATGCGAGCTTCACTTCTTAGCGTCACAATCTTTGAGGTAACACAATTTACTCTCAGCTTGCATCTTGACTTTACGAATCTTAATTAAATCCTGTTTACAAACATACAAAGCCTAATTCCACTTCATTGGCTGTTGTCGGTTTTCTCTTGCCCAACAAATCGCTATCGATTGACATTCTAAAATTTTTCAATAAGGCATCATCCTACAAGGACTCTACGAGTGTATCTGAAATGTTATATCATCGCATCTTGAATTACTAATCCAAGCACGCAAAAGATAAATCTATGATTGAATTCTCCCGAATCACTTAAGCGAAAGACTATCCAGTAATCCTGAAATTTCCTTCGGTACAATTGCTTTGAATTTTCGGGCTTTTCTTCGAGAACGAGCTCTTCGTAAATCCAACCATTCTATCCAGAACATAAATGAGGATAACAAGGACATTATACATCTACATATACGCAATAAGCAAGGATAATTTTGAATTGAGCATCCATTAAAGCAGTTCTGGGCCAAACTTGTAACTTTATACGAGGATCTTGTCAACATTTCACGCATGGAAATATTCTGTTAGATCTGGGGACCATAAAATTTCCGGAAAGGATGGAAATCGTTGTTACGCTTTCCTGGCTTTATTTACAACATTACTGCGTTTTTCACCCATTAAAATTGATAAAATTTGATTTGAATAAAATGCTAAGTTTTGTTTCTTTCGATAACAAATACTCACAAGCTACAATGAATTACTTGGAACTATTCAGAACTTTCCAGCTATACTCGTAAATTTCCTTTAAACGAGTACCTAAAACGAGATATTTACATATACTGTCTTGAATATTTTGCTTATCCAATAAGTAAAGTTTCCAAATCCTTCTCATCATGACGCGTTAATGGTTGTTAGTTCAGTTTCTTTGCGATTTACACTTTTGTTACGGGTATTTTCCCTAAGGATTTTTCCTTTAACAAGAACTAAAGTTTTTTCTTTTCGTTTCGTTAACCAAAATATCTGGATGAGTAGTTTTCATCCCAAAAGACTTGGCGAGACGTGTAGAAATTTCGAAATTTCTATCGAAGATTTTACGATGAAATTCATTTCGATTGTAAAACGCACTGAAAATTCTCCAGAGAGAGTTAGGTCGACTTTTCCTTGCCGGTGTGGACGGAATAAATTGAATTTTCCAACGTTGGTTTTCTTTAATAGAAAAATTCATGGGCTAAAAATAAAAAAACCGAAACAAAAGTTTAAGTAATGTGAAAAAGAATTCCGATGGTGGTTTTTATGAGTTTTTCTTGCTGGTAAGCTAAAGATCCTTTTATGTCAGGATTTTTTTTTTCAATTTCGTATTTAATTTATTGTTTGCTTAGCATAGTTCGTTGAAAGAATGACTGAGCGAATGTAACGTAGACACGGTACAGAACAAGTAATACATTATGCCTTATTCTAGAGCTTTGGAAGAAAAGGTATGTGTTTTTAGAAAATTATCACACCTTCAGAAAATTCAACTTGTTAGCAATTTACGTGCGTAGCAGACTACATTTTTGTGAAGTGAGAAATCATGATCTTCTATCAAAGTTTTGAAGACCATTTCAAAATAATTTCGCGAAGTTTTGATATCTCAAAAGTTTCAAAAACAACGAAATAAATTAATAAAATTTTGGCGAATTTTTGCAAAAATTGTTTCATAGTTTCTAGGCTTCGAATTTTTTATTTGGTGCCGGAATATAAGAAATTGTCTGACTTTTGTCAGTAGTATAGTTTTTCTATATGTATAAGATTACACGTACAGTTAGAATTTTTGCTGAAAGGACACAAATCAATTTCATGCTCCTCGAGTTCTTATTATTAAAAACTGCTTCATTATTCGCCTCTTCTTATATTACATTATACTTAACATAAACTAAATTTAAGGAGCATACTTATTTGTCAAATAAAAGTTCATTAGACCGATTGACTAACCTCCGAAAAACCTCATTAAAACAAAATTGTTATCAATTTAAATGCTCTCACAACCTAAATTTAGTACCACTCAAACGGATCAAATCTAAAGTCAACTTGAATTCTTATTCGGGAGTTTATAAAGTCCTGCCTTAAAATTACGCTATAAAAGGGGCGAATTTTTCCGCTAGAACTTATTATCTCATTAAAATTATCATTGCAGAAAAGGTGCGTTATCCGAGGACCATGATCTGTTTTATGAGCGCACACTCTTATGCTGTCTTTTTTGGAATTTTCGCCGAAAGGAATGTGGGTCTTATATCGTTCAGTGGAAATGGGTGCAAAAGTGTGAAATGTTTGCGTGGTATAGAATTTTCTTATCTTAATTTAATAGAATTTATCCTTAGGTATGGCGGAATAATGCGCGAAGGGAGGCGACACTTAATCAGGTAATTGTTTCTGCTTGAGAGGAGTTTTTTAAGAAAAGTGTGTCCGTGTGAAGATAAATTCAGTGGGATTGAGTGAAATTC
This sequence comes from Chorisops tibialis, assembly GCA_963669355.1. Taxonomy (NCBI): domain Eukaryota; kingdom Metazoa; phylum Arthropoda; class Insecta; order Diptera; family Stratiomyidae; genus Chorisops; species Chorisops tibialis. The sequence continues at coordinate 329,307,893 of OY770262.1, forward strand.
GCTCTAGAAGAAACTTAGACGGTGTTTATGATTATGTCATGAGAGAACGGAGAGGGCTGTAGTTACTTTATAGTCATTTTGGGAGGGATTTAACCATAAGGAGAGCATATCATTGTTACCTCTTCTTTTTAACTCATATTCTTATTGAACACTCAAATTTGAGAAAACCATGCAAGCCGCATGTCTCAACGAGGTCAAAAACTATCATAAATATGGTCGTAAATTGCGGAAGGTCGGTTGAAAAATGCGCAAGCTGCCGAGTACTCAGAAAAAATTGGTGTAAAACTTCTTCCATAGCATTGGGATAATTTATATTATTCAAAGTGGTGGATAAAACTAATGTCATTTATATTCAAAACGTTATATTTTTATAAAATTTTTTGCAAAAACAAAGCATACATGCATACTTAAACAAGAAAGTTATAAAAAAATATTTTTAGTTGCATTGCTTTCTCAAAAGTTGTATTTCTTACACGTTCTCTAAAACTGTTCATCCGCTTGATGTAAGTTTTTTAGTTTTTCATAGATAATCAGACTATATAAAAACAGAGTGAAGTGAAATTCAAAAATTTTAATTTATTAATACTGTACTATGAGACTGACTTGAAGCTTTCTTTTCGACCAAATTAGATGTACTATACATTCAACCATCGCAAACATTATAAAATTCTACTCCACTCTATTTTCTTGTTTTGCAATCTATACATATAAATAGAATTGCAGTTTCTGTCTGTTGTTTTCTTATAAATGACTATAAGTTAGTGGTTTGCTTTATTTGGACAATAGCTAAGCACACGTTTTTGAAATTCTTCTCCGTCAGTCTGTCTGTCCGTTTTTCTGTCTGGCTTTCATGCAGAAACAGCTCAGCCGATTGTAATGAAACATTCTTAGTTTCTTAGGTATGCTTGGAGACGTATCCAGCTTTCGGATTCTTCTACCCATTCCCATACAAAATAACTCTTTTTCAAAAATACATAATAACCAAATTTTCATGGAAACTATGAGAACGAATAATTTGAGAGTTAGAATATACAATTTTTACCATAAATGTGATCTATGGTATCCAAATAACTTAAATCCTCCCATTCAAACTGCACTTTTTTATGAAAAACTTTAATCTAATTTTCTCAGTACGTATAGCAATTATCGAGCTCAACTTATCCAATATCCTTAATTACTACTATTCTTGCTTACAAGCTATACGCACTTGGATATCCTTTTACTCTCATAGATTGGATCAGATCTTACCTATCTAATCGTACCCAGAAAGTGATTTTTCGAGGTGTTTATTCCTCTGCTATACCCAACATATCTGGTGTGCCACAGGGAAGTCATCTAGGACCACTGTTATTTATTTTATTTGTTAGTGAGTTCGGCTATTTCCCGCTCGAAAATTTTGCTCTACGCTGACGATGCGAAATTGTTTCGCAAATATTTCGAATCAGAATTATTGCGCATTGCTTCAAAATGATTTACAACGTTTTTTTGACTGGTGTACATTAAACTGTATGCTTTTGAATATTAGTAAATATGCAAGCGTTTCATTCTTTAGGACCAAATCTCCCATACATTTCGATTATGTCCTAGACGGTAGCACACTGCAACAGACAGATAAAGTACTTGATCTCGGTGTATATTCTATTTCCACATTTACGTTTGACGATCATATAGACTACATAATCAGCAAGGCCAACTCCGTTTGGGGTTTCGTTAAACGGTTGTGCAAGGACTTCAATGATTCTTATATAACTAAGACTTTATACTGTGCTTTTGTACGCTCTATTCTGGAGTATGCTTGTCGAGTATGGGCTCCGTATTACGAGGAACATAAGAGTAGGATTGAGTATGTACAGCAAAGATTCTTAAGGTTCGCTCTAAGGGATCTTCCCTGGTCTGATACGTTGCGTCTTCCTCCTTACGAACAGCGTCTAAAACTCTTTTCTCTAGAGTCGCTTGAGAATAGACAGATTATCCTTAGGGCTGCTTTTGTATTTAAATTAATCTAAGGAGAAATTGATTCCCCATATTTGCTCGAAGCCATAACTTTTAGTATTCCGCGTCGATCCTTAAGAAACTATGTGCCACTCCACATTTCTCACCATCGCACCAACTACGGACAAAACGAACTAATCGCATCTCTTTCGCGTATTTTCAACAATAATTACTACTGAGTTGACTATAATTTATCTAGCATGCAGTTAAAGTCAGCCTTATGCGACAAATAATTTGTGATTGTTGATTGTTTTAAATTCTCGTATGATGTATTTTTTACGTACTTTTTTGTAACAATATTTTGTAAGTAATCATTGTTTTGATGAATTTTGAAATAAATAAATAATTAAAATAAACCGATTCGCTTCTCTTCTTCTTCTCCATCTAGTACAATGTTACACAATTCAATAACTTTTCAAAAATTCGATTATCTTGAAAAGTATGAATGTTACTGATCTGCAATTGAACATAGATCGATTACATGATAATTATAGTGGTTTTTAAAAAAAAATTTCAAAACCCGACACTTCTTCTACGAGTACCACCATACAAACTGCACAATTTCACTAAATCCAATAAACTAATTTTCTCAGTACCTATTCAATTTTTGAAGCACAAATTTGGTACAAAATATTTCTATAGCTACTCCAGCATGATGTGAAGCAAAATAGTTCAATGCTGCCACCCCTTTCCAATTCCCCATACAAAATTTCTTAAGATCACAAAAATTTGTATTTCATCGTAGCACTGTTATGTTTCTGAGCTTAATGTTATTTTATTTAGACTTTTTTTAGAGTTAACACTAATAGTTGAATTTACTTTTCCGTAAGGCTATTCAATACGTATATGATCTCAAATCACTACTGTGAGCACGGGCCTCCCTCAAACAAATACGAGTATCATGGTTTCATTTTTAATAATTAATGGTTCTGATTGCAATCGGCATTGTGTTGAAAAAGGCTTTAAACTAAGCAGACTATATATCTCATGCAATGTGATAATAACTTCTACAATGGCACTACAGCCCAATTCGGGCTTTGGCCTTCTGACCTTCAGGCTCTTTAAAACTTCCATCACTTATTGTGGAAGGGTTGTTAGCCCTTCGCACAACCCTCTATTACAATTGTGTTGGAATTGGCCATGTGTTGGAATTGTACGTCGACCGAGATATGAACCCACGACCTTCGCATTGTAGACTAACATGCTACCCACTAGGCTACACTCTAGCTCAATATATATTACTAACTAACTGGGAAAATTATAAGAGTGTGACGGATGCCACTTAGCAGATCTGCAAACACTAAGAACGGTTTAAGGCGTTCAATGTCCAGTTACGTGCCATCACAAACAAAAGGCACACACCTCCAAAGTTGCGGGATCGCTGGTGATAAATAAATGGGCAAAGTTTCATTCCAATCGGGTTAGTGGTTCCTGAGAAAATTGATCATAAATTTTGCATTGAAAAGTCCGAACGATATGCTCCCCTTAAATTTACTTGAAATGTTTCGAGCAACTTCACTGTGTTAATAGTTATATTCCCAATGGACTTATTTAGGAAAGCTATTGTAGTTTTCAACTACACTATACTGCATCTAATGACGAATTAAATCGATACCGCCAATAAACTAGAAACTTTCACTACAATCTGCAATTTGAACTTAAACAAGAAATAGCAACTTTATTTCCGCAAATTAATTTGCTTAATCAGCTTGTAGGTATAAACAATTAACCCGAAAATTGCCAGAATTAGGAAAGTTTAAGAAAGCAATAATTTTTGAAGAGCTTGGTCCTTAAAACGATAGATCCGAAGAAATGTGATTCTGAGGCATACGTTTCGAAAAATCTGTGCAGTTTTCAAGCACATACAAAATTTTCATCATTTTTACACCGAAAATTCAGAACAAAGGACTTATGGAACTTTAATTTTTGTTCTGAGTTTTTCTCGAATATTCAGGATGCATTTCATGCATCGTTGTACTATACTGCGAACCTAAAAAGAATAATTAATCTTATTCTGGTAAAGAATTCACACCAGACATACAATGCATGAAGTTGACATATATATATTTTTTTTAACTGCAAAAGGCATTATCAAAAACAGAAAAATATAGAGTATAATTCTAGTCCATATATTTCATACATATAAAAAAATGTAATTGGTGTATAGTTGCATCGCAGCAAAAGCATGGGGCGAAGTGTGAATGAATAATGTTAAGGGAAGTTCGTCGTCATGATTCTGACATAGATGTTCTTGTATACCATTGCACACTTCAATATCATCACTCATGCTGGCAACAATGGACCAAGTCGTTCTTCTTCCATGATTACAACTGAAAATAAGCAAATGACAATTCGAAATGAAGTCGTTCGAGAACATGAGACTGACGGTACGACAATCAACAATGCTTTCAAGTTTTAAAGAAGACAGAACATTTTCAGTTTTAGTTTCTTTGAAAACGAAATGCAGTTTTATTACAGAGAAAAAGAAGAGCAATTTACTTTACAGTTTTTTAATTGAAAATTTTCATTCAAGCCAAACTTCAATTTCTTTTCAATTCATCTTATGGTTTCGTAAGCATATTATTCACTATAATTTTCTTTCTTCTTCCAACTTACCAGTGCTGTAATTATGATTTTATAAAGTATTTTCTATAAATTTGATCTCCAACCCATTTCTATTTAAATCACAAACTCTAAGCCTGATTGATAAAATTGATTTTCAATTTTCGTCGAAAGAAAACATTGCCCAAAAAAAATGAACTGCTTGAATAAAAACCCTTATCTCTATTCTCATTTTTGTACCTTACTCTCGTGACATATGTCCAAAGTATCTTCAGGGGTAGTTGGTGTCCCGTGAAATCAGCTGCCAACTATCTCGGGTTTTTGTTTTTTAAGAAATTGCTACCCTACTTTATTCTTCAATTTCGAACTTGTGGTGAGCTATCGATTTCTTATCCAGTTCAAACAGCAAACAATTGATTTCGTACCATAGGTTTTGATCACAGATAATCCACTTAGTGACTCTACGAAGCCTAGACGTTTATCATCCTAGAGCCATTTCTTCCGCATTTCTTCCTATTCCTTTTGACTCCTTATCATCTGTTAGCACACCGAATCTTTTCCTTGTTGAGGTATTTCAGTTTCTACTGACAACTTGTAATACAGGGTACTATGTTGCATGGAGGTAGACCTTCCTCCATCGACCAATTCGAACTTCCTCGGCAGCTAGGGTTCGGATCTTAGCCCACAAAACATGTAGGTATGTCTATCTATACGGGGTAAGAAAAAAATCTAAGCAAAAGTTTTCTATTTTCCATGCTCTTCGAAAATTATTTCCCGTGACCCTTTCGTATCTTTTCGGGGCGGTTATTTTCAGACTGATGTTTCAAAAGACTAAAAAAAGAATACTAAAGATTCAAAGATATTTTTAATACTCCACAACGAATGTCCAAGCAACCTTCAATGTTTTTGCTCGATTGGATTTGATTTTACGAGCCAGCCATTTGGCAATTTTTATGCTCTAAAAATATTTTTTCCCATTTTTGTCAATTTTCCATAGCGTAGCATAATAACTTTATGGAAATTTGTTTATGTATTTCAAGGTAGCTAATAAAAAAGGATCATATTTTATCATTTTAAGCTACTTGTATTCGGCTTGAAATTCATCGATGGGTTTTGTATTTTATGGAACACTTCCTTCAGGTGAAAAAGGTAGATAAAAAAGCTGAGCGAAAAAAATTCACCCTCTCTCTGAAAACCTCCTGAAAGATTTTCTCGCTGGGGTCGTGTACACTTCATCAATGCCGTCGAGCCGCAACGTTTTATAAATTTACAAAGTTTTTCGCCTGCTCGAAACTCTCAACTTGGGAAACATTTAAATTTCCACTTTGTGCGATAATGTCCTTGGAAGTTCTTCGAAACATATTTTTGTTTGACGAAGTTCTAAACTGCTCGGTAAAAAATTGTCGTCGTCCCCATTACGTAAAGCGTGTTGTCTTTTCGTCACAATGTTTCGTAAAAAGTTTCGCCATTCATTTAAATTTTGGTCAAAAAAGTAATTAACTTTGGACCTTTAAAGTGTCGGTAATCGGTGCGGCGCGGGCGGATGGATATGGAGAAATGTGCTCATGAAAATGACATTTTCGCAGTAAATTGGACGATTGGTCATTATTTGGGCTATATAAGCGTTTAATGATTAAATCATGATGGAGAGATCGTTTCGAATAAATTCATAACAAATGGATTTGTAGAATGTTTGGGAATTCGTCTATTTCGGGTTTGTATAATGGCAGTTGTGGCTTGCTTGTCTTTCAATGCAATAAGGCGTTTAGGGCACTGATACATTATTGTTGTTATTTCGTCAACTCTTGCCAGCACATTGAAATTCTTGGGCCGGTGTGTAAAAGCACATGAGTCAATTTTGTCAATTTTTCAGGGGAGAGTTTTTAAAAAAAAGAAAACTATGTAATATGTACTCGAAATTCTACTTTTCCTTCAGAAACACATACATTATTTATGTGAAACACTTCAAAATATGACTAATTGGTTAATAGCCCTAATGCATTGTACCTTTCTGACTTGAGTTGGCAAAAAAAAAACATGTTTTGACTAATGTGCCTTCACACACCGGCTTAAGAGTTGATTCAAACTACAGCGTTTTTAATAGATTGAATTATTTCCTTCTTGTCCATTTTATTACATGTCAGCCCTAGTCGCTCGCCGTATGTTTTCAGTTATTCTTTAACCACAACAAATATATCTTCTTCTACAATTGCGCTACAGCCCAATTCGGACCTTGGCATCCTGACATTCAGGTTCCTTAACATTTGTCATTACTTATTATGGAAGGTTTGTTAGTCCCCCATTTTCATTTTCGTAGATTGAGGTGACCAAGGTATATCTAAGCAGGCAATGTGGTGGAATTAAATATTGCGCCGGCCGGGATTTGAACTCATGACCTTCGCATTACAAGACCAACACGCTACCCACTAGGCTACACTCTAGCTACAACAAATATATGCGCGCACGAATTCCGATCATGTATATTCTCACACTATTCCGCTCATCAAATGTTCCAGGTCTTCAACCAATAAGAATTCGGCAATACTAAAAAAACACCAGTGAGCTCTTTACAAAGAGCAACAACAATTAGACATGGATGGACATATTACTCATCGTCAATGATATACAGAAGCGGCTGATAGCGATCAGCTGGAAAGGAAGTGATGTATATAAATAGCCGACAGAGAAATGATTTATAGAAGCAACTGACAGCAAACGGACGACAAGGAAATTATTTGACCAACAAGAAGTATAAAAAAAGGGCGAGCGCTGATGGAACAGGTAGTCGAGATCAGATCGTCGCGTGGTGAAGTCGTAGAGACAAAAAGCAAAAGAGTTCTGTGAACCACGGTGCGAATTAGCATACGAAAGCGACTCAAAAAGTGTAAAGGCGACGAATAAAGTTTGCGTAAAATTGTTTTTTTGTTTACTGGAAGTCCAGAGACCTCCAACGTACTATTGTGTATTTTTAGTAAGGTTGTTGTTTTGCAGTTGCTATCGAATCGAAACTTAAGGCACAACCAAGGGAATATAATTTGCTAAGCTTTGCATGGTATTTTGAAGACACAAGAGGTAGTCATTAGTAAAGCAAGTAATAGAGGGAAGGGAGTAGAGCGGCGGGAAATGCCAAAATCCACTGGAATTGGAGAGTAAGAAACGGCCTTCGTAAACTAAAAGAAAAGTGTGTTCCGAAATCTCAAACCACTTAGTGAGACAAGCGTTAAGGCCAACCGTCTTTATTTTTGTAAGTAGCGGATTATGCCATACTGTGTCAAATGGCTTGGGTTTTTCCTCGCTGACTTGAATTCATCTATCAAATAAATTTATCTCGTTCTCTAGAAACTCCATAATATGGTCATGAATTAAATTTTTCGATTTTACATTAATGATTTTATGACTGACAGTAGTGCTCAATACTCCCGAGACCACTGAAGTATTGGCTGTGATTAGCAGGGTTCGAATTACTTTTATTCTAGGACTGGGCTGAACATTCGCTCCTTTCGTAAGAGTGAAAAATTCCCTGTGGAATAAGAGAAAATGAAGATGGTGAGTATGGTTACAATAATTAAACTACAAATCGCCTGCGATTACAATTTCAGTGTTGACACCTGACACTGAAATTGCATAAATTTTCTGGATGGAATCAGATAATTTATCATCTTCTGGTTGCTGGTGCTTCTGTTAACATATCCAAAGTGAATGATGTACTTTCTAAGAGAATTGATTAACCAGAAAAAGTTAAACTCCAGAATGGATATAGCTGCGATAGAACCCAGTATAAAGAGCGATAAGTAAAACTCTCCACTCGCCAACTAATGTGTGTATGTGCAGAGAAATAATAAATATAGTAATAAAATAATTAGAAAAAATGCCATTAATCATTAGCATAATTAAAACGGAGGTAATCAAAAAATTAAAATTAATAAACCTTTATTTTGAAATCCATTAAAAAAATTGAAATAGAAGAATACGTAATTATGTGAATAAATTAACATTATGGAAATTCGTCCACTAGTCCTTCTACCTTCAAAGGATTGGGCGGTCTTTAATTAAATTTTAGATATTCTACACAAGTCGATGACTTTAATTTCATCAAACAAATAATTAGCCGGATTTGTGGCTTATGAAAATTTGTATGGCGGAGGCTAAAAGAATGGCAAATGAGGTGTTTTCAATAATATTTTAGTTTTTCTTCTCTCCAAGTAAATAGTTAAAATTTTCTCAAACAGACGTTGCAAAATTTTACTATTTTTGTATGAAAGGCGGTAAAGGCAATTGTTTAAAGTTGACAATTTCTTAAAGATTTATCGCTATTGATTTAATATAACCTTAGTGCCCGATGGCAAGTTTTTAGATTGTAGGAAATCGATGTATTTTCTCAAAATTTTTACGGGTATGGGAGGTTGTACAAAAAAAAAATCCGTTCATATTGTTTACAAAAAAGCATTTTGGACCAATTTCCAAGACACTAGCATATAAAGGTTCGACAAAATCCATTCTAGTTACAATACAAATAATTTGCTTAACTTTAAAGCTACAGGTCTAGCAACGATGTAATTTGAAAAACTAAATGTGTAAAATAGTTGGCTGTAGGCTGTATAACATCTAATTTTGTTTGGAAATGATTTTAGTTCTTGTAGAAATGGTTTGAAAAAAAACTGTATTTGAATTTAATGCGAAATATTTCCGTATATGATGTTAAGAAATGCTCTGAAAACCGTTTCTTTAATAAATCAATATATAAAAGTCATATTTTTATCAATTTATGCATTACACGACATTTAAAAGCCTCAAGTTTGGTATATTTTCAATCGTGATCCAAATAATACTGAAAAATTCTAATTGGAAATTCCTTTTTGTAATTGAACAAAATATTGGGTAGACATCCAAAATGGACATTCAACTAATTTGTGAAACAAGCTTTCCTTCATAAAGAGAGGCTACAAGGAGAGATTTCCAAGCAAATAAAATTTTTACGTTAGTTCAAACCAATTAGTCCTTTCATTACGCCATAAACGCCATCAAAGCTGCAACGTAAATCTATAGACATTTCCATTCCAAATAACCTTAGTCCTTTACAAAACCCTTCTCTATTCCTCTACAAATAGGCAGAAATATCTCTACTACAAGGCATATCAACTAAACTTGACCCTAATAGTTGCTCTGAAAAAGACCAAAGAGAGAGAGAGAGAAAGAAAGATTGGCTTTTTAGCCCTTCTATCGTATTAGTCTCAATTTCCAAATCAAACATCCTAACCGCGTTGATTTTATCTCAAAAATTCTCAGTACAGTTCTTGCTTCAGCCACTGAATCGAAAGGCTCCAAAAAGGACACATCCTAACCGAACAATGAAACCAATACAATTGTAGCAATAGTTGACCATAGAAATGAATCTGTAGATGTCAATCGGCTGAAAATTCCTTTTATGCTCAGTGTTATATGAAAATATTCACACATCTGTATACACGTCTCTAGTGAAGGATTAACTTGAGTGCCCACTATATCTATATACTATTTGGAAATGGAAGGCACAACGAAGAAGGCGACGATCTTGTAATTTATGTACAAAAAAGGACAATTTCCCGATATGAATCGTGCAAACAATAGCGCATACATAACTGGCGAGCAAAGGACAATGAAACGCTGAAATTCCACACAATGTGCAGTCAGTTTTAATGAAAAAGTCAAACGAGAGTTCATCTCGACTATAATAGAGGAATCTGCAAACAAAACGAAACAGTGAAAGAACGTTTTGTCTTTGAAAAGGATTTCGATTTTGTTAGCATCTCACAGAACTTTGAAAACATTCCACGCAAAGTTCAGTATAAAGGATAAAGCCAATGACATGTCATGACTGGGTTATAGCATGTGAGAAACGTACGTGCAAATCGAACTGCAGTTATGGTTAAAGCTCAGTAATTTCATCATGATTTATTACCTAAACTTGATTCCAAGACGGTCAATATCGGTGAACCGTGAAATTGAGTCGATTTGGCTCAAAAATTAATCTCTGGATGTACGTATAGGGTAGTTTGGATGAAAGCAAATGTATAGCGGTCGATTATATACATATATAGCGTGTTGATCTAAAATGCGAAGGTCATGAGTTCAAATCCCGGTCAACGTATAATTCCAGCATATTGTTCACTTGGATATATGTTGGTTACCTCAATCTACGAAAATGAAAAAAAAAAATCATAGATAGACGGTTGTGCGAACCCTTCCATAATAAGTAGTGAAAATGTTAAGGAGCTTGTTGTCAGGAGGCCAAAGCTCGATTTGGGCTGTATTGCTATTGTAGAATAATTAGTTGTGTATTTTAAAGGTTTAATTTACAAGGAATTGGCTACCTCATTTCAACGCGAAAAATTACTTCATGGCTGGACAACCCTCAACGGTGAGCGCAAAAAATGAAAATCTGAAGCGTAAAGCATTTTCACCCCTTACCTGGATCCTTCAAGAGGATTCGCTCTGGCAGAGCTAGATAAAGAAGGTATCTAAGATGGCTGCTATGCTAATGACATAGACGTAATTATATATTGTTGCGAGCTAGAGGTTCGCCGGGATTTCAAGAGAAACGCAATTCGTTTAAAAATAATAATGGATAATTTATTTATTCGCACTTTTTACTTAATTTACACTTTTACTTAATTCGCCTATTGTACGGCACCACTGATATTGTTTTCTATCGCTTTCACTACCGTTCGCGTTCGGATGTCACTGACTGACTGACTGCTGTCTGGAAGTGGTGTGCATTTATACTAAATATCCAAGTTTCGCAAAGTTTCTGCTGGGATGTTTTCGGGTGTGTGTTTAGACTATTGTAGTTCCGTCGGGTGTTTGCTTGAACGTTCTAGATGGCGTTTTACACATTAGGGGATAATGTTCTTGTATTTTCCAGAAAGATCAATTACGTGGTTGCCAGATCTATAACAATATAATAAGTATGTCACATGCATTAATGATCGTATATGGCTCGTCTATGCATTGATCCCTGGTCATGTTTACGAATATATGAAGCTGGGGCGATCAGATCCCACCATAAATGTAGTCCAACTGCCATTCGCCAGCAAGCCTAAACATCTAGGACTCATCCTAGATAGGAAGCAGGACTGGAAAGGCCACGTCCACCAAAAGATCCGCAAAGCAAAAAAAAGCACAGGGGCGACTTGGGATCTAGCCAAAGCGCTATAAGCGTGTTAAGAACCACGTTAATAAATGCTCTAAGTGAAATTTTTAGACTAATGCTAGTAAAACAATTGTCAGACTAAATGTATTTGGCATAATCAGGCAGACAATAAATGAATACATCTGAAGATTATAACACGCCTACGGATGCAAAATGTATCAAATTTAAATTTACTACACTTTACAGAAATCAGAACGGTCTGAGTGAAGTTACGCTGGCAATATGAATTTTCAGATGAATCACTTAGTGATGTACACCGATAGGCAATTCGCAGTGTGCCTGTTCCGTTCTGAAGCATAATAGGTAAATATGTTACGTCGGTGATCAAAAAAATGGTTGCAAATGGATGATAGAAAAAACGATCACGATTACCAAGCCGCGTTGATGGGACTAGCCTCTTGCAATAGTAATCCCACCTTTACATCCCAAAATTTATAAAGACTAAAGGCCTTTCTACTTTGGCCCCCAATCTGGGTAATAAGAATGCCATGGAACTGGTAAAAAATGGAGCAAACCTATCCCTTATAGAAACCGGAAGTCCGTCCTTGGAATAGCGCACAATACTACTAACAAACTGTTAAGGTAGAAATATAGAAAGATGCTTCGAGGCACTATCTAAATGACTTGAAAAATAAAGCACTGTTCTTGTTCGTGACTCAATAATGGGAGTTGCTTTAATGGGTAGATAATTTACACATTCCAAACAGGTTCAATGCTTCTTCTTGACCACTGATAAACTTTTTTGAAGATTTATTTATTTATTTATCTACAGCTTTAACAGAGATAGCTCCAATAATGTAAAACTGACATTAAAAAAAGTAATAATAGTAAATGATGTCTTCTTCTTCCTCAATGGCACGACTGCCCAAATCATGCCGTGACCTTCTGATTTTCAGGTTCCTTAACATTTTCATTACTAATTGTGGAAGAGTTGTTAGCTCTTCGCACAACCCAATATCTGCGGATTTTTCAATTTCGTAGATTAAAGTAATCAAGATATACCCAAGCAGACGGTGCTGAAATTATGCGTTAACCGGGATTTGAACTCACGACCTTCACATTGTAAGGCAACACGCTACCCACTAGGCTACACTCCAGATAGCAAATGATTTAAAGGAAGTAATTACAAAGAGCAAAATTAGTTAACACAAAAGCAAGAAAAATAAATAAATAAATAAATTACAAGAGGACCCGTTACCCTAAGATAGGTTAAATATGTGCTTAATTGTGTATAAAAATGATCTTTATGGAAAATTTAAAGTACAAAGCTTCAGGAGATCATGCGTCCTTTCAAATCTAGGACTAGGCGAATAAACATTATGTAGTGCTTGAGGGAGATAGAAAATATCAAAATGATATGAATGATAGTTCGATATGCAAAGGTGAATTAACGACACAGTTAGCGATTTTGTATAGTGTACACAGGTTGATTAAAATACGTCTCCGATAAATGGATAAAAGATCAAGTTCAGCCAAATGAGTTGCAAAGGAAACATGCGATATGTCAAAGCGATAGGATAGCGAGCAAGAGAATTTACGTTGAGAAGACTCTATAAGGTCACACTGGTAATGGAGATTCCAAATGGGTGAACAGAACTCTAAAATAGAACAAACTAACGTTTTGAACTGTAAGACAGCAACGTTACACTCGAAAAGGACTTAGTGGACCGCAATATAAAACCAGAGAAGCGATAGGACTAAGCTGATATTTCAGCATAGTGATGCGATAACTTTAGTTTATTGTCAAATACAACTCCAAGGTCCTTATAAGTGTTAACCTCAGAAAGACGAGTCGAGTTTATTGTGTAGGTAAAGTTATATGAGTCAATTTGGCAAGAAAACTTCATAAACAGATATTACTCGATGTTAAGAGAAATTTCAGATGATAAAAATGATGGAAGGTCATTTATGAAAACAAGAAATAAGAGTGGACCCTGAAGAACTTCAGAATTCTTAACCTCCAATTCAAAGCTGAAATTTTTCCATATCGCTTTAAGCCAAATAATAACTTTAAATGGTGAACTAAAAAAAGCTAGCTAACAAAGCTACTGACATGAAAATTTGATCAAACTATTCTGACATGGTATGAATAAACAACCTAAACTAATCTTGATGCAATCAATATATTAAAAAATTATAAACTTCCCACCTTAGCTTTACTTCACATCATTATTTTTAACGATTTTAAAAAAATTAAGAAATTCAACTTGATATTTTGATATCACTCAGTTATTAGAAATCCCATTAATATACAATTTCCAAAGAAAATTAACTGCGTCAGCATTAAATTCGTGCTTTTAAAGATATGCGATATCTTTAACGAAGTCGCAGAATTCAATTCGATATAATTTGTATTCAAGTTTGCCCAGATAGATATAGATATATTCCACATCGCAAAAACGAAGTATACTTAGCTCAGCCAACAACAAACTGTTATTTCCGCAATATCCTACACCGAATAAAATGAAAATAAATTTGTTTGTTGTGCAGTGTGCCGAAAGGATAATTGCATTTTTCTCAAATTTCTATGCAAATGAAAAACATTTCTGTATCCGGTTTTTGCGTTTCAGGTCCACACGGACTACACGAGACGTATGTTCCCATTTCAGAAAAATGTTGATTTTTTCGTCAGGATAATAAACCTCAAGCCATAAATCTCCTTAATTGCACTGTGGATTAATTTTTTCGCTACTACAGCATTTCTTTCACTGCAGAAAAGCAGGAATGAAAGGATTTGAGTAAAAAAAGTATTTTAGTGAAGAAGGCATGTATTTAAAAAAAAATATTTTAAGTAAAATTAGTTATTTACCAAATTTAACATAAATGCTTGCAATCACACAGTATTGCGGTGCAGTTCTGTCCTATTTAAGGTATTTCCGACCCTTTAAAAAAACGAGGATAAAGGATGCCCACAAAAACACATGAAAGAAAACTCCGTTGAGATGCGATTCCGACAAACTACTGCTTTTTTGCACTAAGAAAGGGATGAAATCATCCTGTGTGCACCCACACTAAAAAACTCACTGGCTTTACTTGAAGCGAAACCGCACAATGCACCACGACATTCAATTTCGAATTAAATTTAGATGTACGAAAAAAAAACGCACGCAAATTTTTTTTATTACACCATCACCCACTAAACTAGAGAGCCGCGAAAGCAGCACCGCAGGACTCAGTGCGTCCGTTCTGGACAAGGTGACGTCACAGACTGTATAATTTCATCTCGTGCGAAATAGCATCGAGCCGAGAAAATACGGAAATGCCATCGCAGAGAAAACTGAACAGCAGGGGATTCCTGCACTCTGATCGGCACGCGGGCAGCAAGACGAGGAAGCCGGGCAGACTGGAGCAGAAACAGGAGCCAGGATACAGAAGCATCCGGAGGGTGGACGGGAAGGTCGGGCGACACTCACTAAAAGCGTTCATCGTAAGCATCCCCAAGAGTGTTTGAAGCGCCATTTAATTTTCGTGTGTGAGGCTGCCTCCCCGTTGCTTCTCTAGGTCGAGATGTAGATGGCGTTGTATGCGAATCCTTTTGGAGACATGCGGGAGGTCTGAGATCCACATGACCTGGTATTAGGGAGAGTGTAAACCTATACACCACCGTATAGTGGCGGAATCATCTTAAATATTTGTAGCATGCCTTTTTCTTGTCTGGATATGTGTCGCGGTGTGGGTGGGTATAAGGACACGGAATGTGTCGAGATGGGTTACCAGGACTATTTGCCATGAAGTGGATCCTGTGGAATGTATTCGAGGTTTCCTGGAAGTAATTTCGGTCGGCAAGAGCTAAAATGAGTGAAGAACGAGATACAAGGTGCATTCGAAGCGAGTTTTGGACTCGAACGTTTTGCTCGAGCTCATCCTAACTCTGGACTGAGGAAATGAACAGTACATCTGAATTAGTTTGCATAGTTACCAGGAAGAAGAGATACCTTTGCTCGTTCATATACCTTGATGTATTTAGCATACTTAATGGCTTAGAAGTAACGCAGTCCATTGAAAACTCAAATCCTTTAAATAAGTTTAAGAATTTTCGAAATAAATGCAAATTTGATTTTGAAAAAGGGAACAATTTCGATCCTTTTGCAGTATATAATTGCAAGTAGGGTTTTTTTGTCATTATACGGGCTTAATGCAGTCATAGTAGAAAGCTGTAGAATTTCAAATAGGAAGCGTTCATTTGGTAAAGTAAATGTTGACTTTGTATAATTTTGAAGCCAAGTTTTAGTTGAGGATCGAGAGTGATATATTTGGGGTGAAATTATCAGAAAAGCATGAAAAATTGAAGAGAAAATAAGGAAGAGTTTGGTGTAGTAATTTTAACAAGTTTTGTAAACTAACATTTAATATTTTGCTTTGCGAAAAGTTCTCCTTGTTTTCAAGTAGAACAATATCAGTTGATGAATTGATATTATCAATTAAATTCAAACCATCATGCTATTTATTTTAGACTAGAAGAAAGAAGAATTTTATAATTTTTTTTAAGTTTGGAATCTATCATTTTGAAATGATGCTTTCCAGATAAGAGAAAGGACTTGAAAAAACAATAAGCATAATAATTTCATGAAAATCTTCAAGTTGTATGTTTCAAAGATGCATAATTTGATTAAAACTCAACGAAAAGGAGTTATTAAGGTAAATATGACAGTGATGGACCATTTAAGCGCTTAAATGACACTTCACAAATAACTAACTAATGCTAAAACTAGTAAAAATCGTACTCTACTGTACTCTTTAAGAAATAACTGTCATTAAATTTGGGTTTGTACCATGCTATGTACAAGTGAGCCAAATACAAGTTTCTTTTTAAAAATGCAATAAAATGAACAAAATTAAATTTTTTCCATGTATTATGGCTTTATTAGTAAGAACAAACATTCCCACTAATGATGAAATACAACTTTGTTCAAGTTGCTGCTTTGGCTGGCTTCGCACTAGCGCATTCTGTGACTCCAATTTTCAAGACCATGTCGATGGTTTCGGGCTGTAGCTCACGGATTGCATGGATGATATTGGCCTTAAGTGCCTGAATCGTTTCAGGATTGTTGGCATAACATCGGTCCTTCACAGCTCCCCAGACAAAAAAGTTCAAAGGGGTCAAATCGCAGCACCGAGGCGGCCAATTGACATCGCCAAGACGGCTGATAATACGATTTGGGAATTTGTTGCATAAAAGATCGATTGTGCCATGGGCTGTGTGGCATGGCGCGCCATCCTGCATGGACCAGAGGTCGTCCAAGTCCATGTCAATTCCATTAAAAAAAAACTTTCTGTCAAGATTTCGAGCGGTAAACAGCTTTCAGTGTCAAAATAACCTATGATTTAAAAAGAAACCACTGGACGGCTCACCCTGTATTCTAAACGTAAAAAATATCGAGCCCTCCCACAAGTACCTATAATGGGTCCAAGTTTTTACTGAGACTACTATAATGGACCCCCTAGTAAGGGGTCAAAATTTTTGAAGATTCTCTCCGATTTTCTTGAGCTGTTCTGCTGTATATTTTGCAAATGCAGTTATAATCAGTTTCCACCACCCAAATTATAAATAAATATTGGTATTTAAGAAAAAATAGTTCAGTATGAAGGAACATCTGGAATTTTTCTGTGCCTATTGTAGACCACACCTGTACTATACACTAACATGAAGTTTCCAGTTTTATAATGCTGCTTATAATTAATTTATAACCATTTTTATTATCTCAGATGATAAAAATATTAATAATGATAATAAAAGCCAAAAACTAATTTTAAAAAGAGAAAAAGGAAAATGACATTAAAGCAAAATGAAAGATTTCTTCTCTTAGCAAAAATACTTCAATTTTGTTCTTGCTCATATACGGATCAGCATATCCATAGTATTTATCTAAGGGACACGCTTTCCCACTCTATAACATGGGGAGCAGCTCCACCGACCGTGTGATACGCCTCTGCTTATTTCTTTACTTAGGATGGCGCTACAGGCCTCACCGGGCCGTGACCTCCAAGATATATTACCAGCCAATTGTAGGTTCTTGAATTTTATAAGGGTTGACACTTCTGGAATGTCGCCCCTGCATTGCATCTTTGTCTGAGAGCTTTCCTCTGTGAACGGGTGTCAGAAAAGGTTGCATATTATCGCCAGTCATGTCTGCCGTGGTAATAAATCTTATCTTGAAAGCTTTACTGGAAGGCTGGGAAGGTATATGTTTTCAGTGGTTACAGTTCAAAATTTTAGGTCCGCTTGATTATGCTGATGACGTGCATTTCGTTGTCATTTTGTTTTATAAATTAGAATGGAAACTTTGATAGTTTTGTTGCTTTTAATTCAGAGATTAAATTATAATTTGTGAAATTAGGTAATTTTGTATGAGACGGAAAAGAGGGTGTGAAGAAATTGTGTTTTAAGACTAGTTTCATAATTATTTTTCATTTGTCTATTATTCAAAATTTTGGCATTCTACGGGATCCTACAGAGATATTAAATTTCGATATTAAAAAAGGTTTTTTTCAGCTTTTCTTAAGCTATACTTACTGTACGGACCAATACCAAATTGAAACTTAATATCTTGGACAGGTATTAATTTTTACCTGTTTTAACTTTAATGCTATTCTCGTGGTGATAGCATCAAAATGCGAGTTTTTTATTCAATAATTACGAATTTAAATCAGTTAAAAAATAATTTTGGACCTTATTCCTCTTTTTGTAGCCCAAGGTATCAAACCTTTTATTAATTTATTTCCCATATCCTTCCCTTAAATCAATTAATGCTAGTTTTGCTTATCGTTTTTCTATCTGAAATAATAGTTAAGAAGTAAGCAAGTTTATTGTTCGGTTCTAGTTCTCCATCAGTTTGGAAATTCCCAAGCTAATATCATTATTAATTGTTCTTAAAAATTAGAGGTGTCATAATATTCTGGTACTTTAAAAACTTTCTTTTAAAATAAAAATCATCCTCATTAACTAGATTATATAATTTCTTAGGGCTCTATTCATTGCTATTTCCTATTGTGAACCGTTCTTATGATATTGCTCGTATTCCGACTAGAATGCACAGAAATCAATTCAAATGAATAATAGATTCTCGGCTTTATTTTCAGATTATTTTTACTACTATAACAATGTTTATTTTTACGCCTTTGAAAATATTACGCGAATATGAGATGAAATAATCGTCCTCAACGTCCGAAACATATGTCCTCTAACCCACATATTATTATTGCAAAATCCGTTTTAATGCCGACTAAACATAAAAACAACGAATAACCCGACATTATGAAGCTCTAAATGCTATCTGCTAGATAATAATAATTCCAGTTTGGCTTAGCAGCTAGTCCACACTTCGTGCCATTACACGTAATCGGATACTTTTACATGTATGAAAACTGACCCCTTCTACAACTAACTCGCCTCAGTGAGTCCTTTCGCTGAAGAAAAGCCTGGCAGAGGAATGGATTTTATTGCGTGGAAACGGGGCGAGGGTATGAAAAATCAACGCACTAACTTAACTCGATAAAGCAGTGAATTGGAAAATTACTGGGAGAATCAGGACTCCAATGAAAGCAGCGACGCTCTTCTCCATCGCGACAATGTCGGCTGTGAATCATGTGTACTAAATAGAAATAAAGTTGACTTGTGTAACGTCCATTTCGGAGAAGGAACGACTACTTTCCACCCGGAAAACAACACTCCAAGTTAGGGTATTTCGTTATAGTAACGCTACATTGAGAAGCTTTTCATGCTTTCCTTCCTTTATGAATGAAATTAAAAGACGTTATCTGATAAATTTATGGAAATTGTATAATTTGATGTCATCGGGGGGTTCAAAGGCATAATGAGTTTTCTTTTTCCTTTCACGTTTTCCGGAACTTTCCGATTATGTTTTGTGCATTCTCGGGAAGCAAATTCCACTCTCGGTTAATAACTCGCCCAATGAATTTGTCAGGGGGAGGTTGACTGGGTAGGGAGATTTCGTATTGCAGTGTCTGTCATCAGAAGAAAAAAATGGTATAGAGATGAAATTACCATTAGAGTGAAGGCCGATGAATTCATGATTAGTTTACCGAGCTCTGGCTAAAGGTTAGCAAAACAGTAATTTTTTATCCATAAGCTGTGATAGATCAAATAAAAATCATGCGACATAGACCTAGTGTTCTGGTAACACTTTGAGGATATTCATCACTGCATGTCTCGAACGCGACAAGAATTCATGGGTGAAGGTGGCTTCAAGCGGCCAGAACGGCGAGATGACGATTAAGGACATTTGCGTTTGTTAATGGGTTTCTCAATTACATTCCTTATCCGCTGATAGTCTGAAGAGTATTTCGTTTGCTTCGAATTAATCACACACATACATTTCATGCTAATGTTTTGGAGAGAGGGGCTGCCACTGTCTTTTGTATAGTGGTTGGCGACCAAGAGATAGTTCTGGTTTTATATGGAAATTTATGCGATTCAGATGGCGGATATTATGGTTTTGATCGTTTGAATTAATGTGGCCATTTTGCTTAGCTTATTACAACTTGAGAATTTCGGAGTCATATAGAAGTTGACAATGTGATAGACGGACATCATTCACTCTGAAAAAACAATTAAACATTTTATAAGAATTCTACTGCAAATGATCCCTAATTCAACTTTTTCGTAATTTATTATGGAAATTGATAAAGGACTAACTGGGGAAAAAACAAAATGAATTAATGCAATTATAGTGAAAATAACTAATAGTAAATTCACACCGGATGATTTCGTAACGATTTCGATGCAAATGTACATAAAGTAAGTCGATGATTCCACGTACAAAATATCTGATAATAAGTCGGGTGCAACTTTATTTTTCTTGAAACAAGTGGAGAATGCGTAGGATGTCTATATGCGATATGCTCCAGTGCATAGAATCAATATTTCATTCGTTTAACCATGCAAGTTTGGGTTTGATTGGGGGCGATGGTAGGACTGGATGGGTGATAATATTTTTTTAATTGATTGCTTGAATCACGTTCAAAATTCTTTGTTTAGAATATTAGTTTCATAGGCGGATTTTCATAGAATTTTTATGAGATTCGGTGTATTTTACCTAAACGTGCAATAAGTTCTGTTACATAGAAAATTTTCAATCGAAAACGAAGACCTTCACTTCGTAAATTTATATTTTCAGGAGATATTTTGAACAGTATTAACAATGGTAAGACACATTTTTCAAAATTGTCTCTTTTTGCCTCAAAACAAGCCAGGAGTCTGCGTAGCAAATCGTCATTTGCAGTACATACCTTTTCCAGAGAGAATTCGTTCCTTGCCTTGATCAGGAACCTCTTCAGGTTCGCCAAATTTAAGTGACGTCTTCTATAGGCCATTTTCTCACGGGCAGACCATAAGAAGTAGTCCAAACGATTGGGGAGTGCCAATCTGAGGCCCATATGAACTCAGGAATGTTTTCTTCAAGCCACACCTTAGTTGATCTCGACTTGTGGGCGTGTGTCGTCCTCCGAACGTGGTATCGCTCTAAGGCATCACAACACGCTCTAAAATATCTTCTTGATAATTACTGGCCCAAGTTTTGACGCCCTTTTCACATGAAAAAAAGCTTGTGGTAGCTTCGTAGCTGGCCCGCCACCAGACCATCATTGATGAGAGATGATGTGCCCTTTGTACTGACTCAATTTTGGAATAGGGGCAGTCACCCACAGCCAGTCCTGCTTACCCTGAAAATGACAAAAGATCTTGGGTTTCCCCTATGGTATTACTCAGAACCAGGTCGAACAATTGGCTATAAGTCGCCGATGGAGAAGATGTCTCCTCGATGTGCGAGCGAAATGAATAGTGATCTGCTGTGATGGTTTCACTCGGTTCCAGCAGATACCACAACAGTTTTCTCTCTTCCGCCACCATGCCGAACCTGGACGTCCAAATCGCCGCTCTAGAAGATTTAAAATCACTCACGACAGGTTCTTCTACTAAGAGCATCCTCAATGTAAGCGATTGAGAGCATTCAACGTACCTCAGTCGCAGATATTTTTGAATTGAAGACAAAAAACAAAACTTCCAGCAAATGACGATAATTTGGATCAAACTTCGACAAATTCGCGCACAAAAAACTTCACAAATCTAATGATGAGTAGTTGTTGACAGATGTCTAAGCTTATAACGTGACGTTTCTGATCCGCCATTGTTGATCATCATTTACTGCTGGCGCCATCTATTGGGACACTGCGGGCATTAATTTGCAATCCCGATATAAGAAATATTTTTGAAAATAGCGGTGGGATTAATCTACCTAATTGGACAATTAAGGATTTGCTAAACTTCAAAAATTATTTTTTCCCACAATTTGTTACAGGATAGGAGACCTACGACTCCTCAAAACCTTGTAGACTTTTTTTAATTTGAAATTTCGTAGAAATTTTTTTAAAAGCTATGAAGCTATTTTATAAAATGAAGAATCTTAATTTGAATATGGCCATCCTTACATTTAGTACCAGTTATCTTATACTGCGCTGTTTAAAAATCTACGAATTATGCAATTAAGGCGACTTGGTTATTTGTTTGTTAGTACTATGCTTTTATTTGTGCACCATTTCTCTACTCGATTTTTTTTTTTATTTTTATTATTTTAGATTGAGCGTAAAAGGAATTGATATGTCGGGATTGTCGGTCGCCTACTTTATAATATCAATCTAAGAATCGCAAATTTTATTGTTTGTGTGAACTAAGAATTTAATTTGAAAATTCAACTTGAATTTTTGCAGAATATTCACAATATTTTGGATATGCGAACATCGTTTCATTATTATGCGACTACGAATTTACTTTTTAAATGAGAAAATTGAACTCATTAGTATTCGCTGTAGCAGAATTGAAATTAAAAATATAAGCGTTCATTAAGCCCACCATGAATGATTAATTAACTTTTATTTATTTATTTTAATTTTTTATTTTTTCAGATTCCTGAGTGGCTCTCTTCTAGCGAGACAAAATTCGATTTTTTCCCGAATTTAATTATTCACAAACATTGCTAATTGCCGATATTTTTTCTGACAATATTGACACCATTAATTGCCAATGATAGTTTCCAGAAATATTCAAAACTTTTATCTTTCATACACAGAAAATGCTTAGCATCCTCCATCAAATGCATTTTGCTAAATTCATCTCGAGAATTGATATGTTTCAAATAGAGTTCGTCATTTTTCATCCACATAAAGTATTGTTCTGAACGATGGCAGTCACATATCACTGTCACCGAAGGAAAACTCAAAAACACCCTTGGAAAAAAAAATTAATCACTCATGCCGTCCCCACCTCAACAAAAAAAGAACTCAGCTACGATATCGTAACACTGACGTTGAGTGAAGGATGTTATCATTCGTAAAGAGGATTTTTCGCATCGTAAATTGGCATTCAATGTTTCGTTATTTCGACTAATAATCCAGTGAGTGATAAGTAAATAGCTAGTACACTTTGTTCAAAAAACAACAACACTGACACTAAAAGATAAATTTATTGTGAATTAGATTTAGCACAGTGAAAGAAAAAAATTTGTCCGGCTTCAAATTTAATGGCTCGGCAAACCCTTCCCGATTGCCTTTTTTAGTTCAGGCAACGTTCTTACGCCATGTAATGAGAAAACTTATTACAGCGTATTAGTCGTCGAGATTCGGATTTATTTCATACGTTTTATCAATGTTGCTTCTGCTTATAGAACGTTTCGATGTGATTATCGAGATAGATGCTAGGTATCGTTACACATTTGAAATGAGCCGAAAATATTCTGTGGAAAATTTGCAAAATTCTCGACGGATAGACCGGATAATTTGTAAAACAAGGCGGGAATATGGGAATATGTTTGGAACAAGATCTTTAGGGAAATAAGCAGTTTAGTGTTGCGAGAATCGTGTTTTTCTTGGAGTTGTATAGAAGGGAGTTCAGAGTGAAAACGAACTTGTTTTGCATAAACTAAAATAGGGTCATGCTATATTACACGTAAGTAATATCAAGTATCAGCTGGGAAGTAAATATTTATAGCGCTACGCAAATGCATGCAAGACTTGTAATGGGGCGTCCAATTGAACATTTTGACACCAGTTTTCATGTTTTGATTAGCCAACAAGGATGAGATCAAACATATCAGAATGCGCTTCAAGCGCAATCATGTGATTTTCAGTATTCAAATAAGTTCGCGTATCAGTGAGGTTAGTGCTCTCCATTAAAACTTATTTGTTACTAGCTAATGCTAAAGCTGGGAAAATGTTATGTTTTTGTCACAATAATGAGGTAAATTTTGGTATGGCAAATTTTCTTTAGTCCGAAGTATAATAAAAAAATCGAAGTTTGTAAACGTTATTAGACGGGATTCCATTCTTAACCATAAAAGAATCGATAAGTCAATTATGAATCAATTATCAATTCAAAACTACAGCATTAAGCATATCTCCATTAGTAATAAGCTTTTGCTGCCCTAATTAAGTACTTCGCTAGCGAACACAACATCAAATGTCTTGATATCAAAAAAGTCAGGACGGCTATATTCTATGCCTACAATGGTAGGTAACTCAACGAATTAAAAAAAAATAACAACAGTAATACACACTATTGTAAACTGGAAATATTACAGTAGAAAGCAGCAACAACCAACACGATACAGAAATGGTCAGGCCTCTGGACCACGGATCTTCTCACTTCCATATGCTGACGAAATATCTAATATGCGGACAACAACACGACTGATTTAGAAAAGCAGATAAAATGTGCGAACTGGGGTGAAAATCATCGATCTGAAATCATCTGATGTGTCGTAAGCGTACAGAGTATATAGACATTATTAATAAGAGTTATACCATTGACACATTGCGGTCCTAATTATAATTTGGCTAATTCGTAATTTAGCTCGTCTTCATCGTTAGTAGATTGGTGACACACAGCACTTTACTAATTAAGAAGAGCCACTCACTCATCTGTCATATTTTTAAAAAGTTGAATTGCATAGCCAATAGGCAATAAAATTTTGTAAGGAAGGTGACAACAGAAGAAAAACGATCCTTAGTCCTGTTTTGGAATCGTTTGCAAGTCATTTTTCATGGCTGGTCATTTAAATAACTATTCCAATATAATTGTATAATTCAGAGCTGTCAGAAAATGACTTTTCTTCTCTCTTGCACGACGAAGCTTTTATGAAAGCTCCAACTCTAGTACTACATTCTTCATCATTATAGCCTAAATTATGAGAAAAATTAGAGGATTTAGCTAAATGAGATGATTTAGCTGAGAGCATGGTGAAATGATTTATACCATTGACACATAGCGCAGCTAAATTATAATTAAGACCTAAATTATCATTAAACGGCTGTGTGTCATACGCTTATTTAGCTAAATTACCAAAATGGTGATCATTTAGCAGCTAAATCATCTCGTCATGCTCTCAGCTAAATCATCTCATTTAGCTAAATCCTCTCATTTTTCTCATAATTTAGGCTATAGCGATGAAAAATGTAGTACTAGAGTTGGAGCTTTCATAAAAGCTTCGTCGTGCAAGAGAGAAGAAAAGTCATTTTCTGACAGCTCTGAATTATGCAAAATCTTGGAATCGTGATTTAAACGCCTAGCCAGGAAAGATGACTCGCAAACGATTCTAAAACAGGACAAAGGATCGTTTTTCTTCGTTTGTCGCCTTCCTAGCAAAATTTGATTGAATTCAACTTTTTAAAATTATGACAGATGAGTGAGTGGCTCTTCGTAATGAGCAAAGTGCTGTGTGTCACCAATCAACTAACGATGAAGACGAGCTAAATTACGAATTAGCCAAATTATAATTAGGACCGCTATGTGTCAATGGTAATAGCTGATAAATGATCACTATTTTGGTAATTTAGCTAAATTACCGTATGACACACAGCCGCTTACTGAAAATTTAGGCCTTAATTATAATTTATGGTATAAGAAAGAATCTGTCATACCACCGAAGAACTCCAACAATTCAAAATTTAATGAAATTGAATCCTCTAGCATTAAGTTTTGCTAAGTTCTTTTGGAAGGTGTTCGTGCAAATTTTCAAGTTCGTAGCTTTTAATTTGTTGGCTATTAGTTGATTTATTGAAATTGGTCGAAATCATACTTTCTCGTGGGAGGAGGTGGAAGGGCAAACGAGATTCCAAAACTTTTCATGCATTTTTATTTGCAATATTTTTAGAATTACAAGTACAAAATTTGAAGTTAATAGTTTCTAATGGTCGAAAAAAAACTTTTGTAGGGGAGGGGGTAGAAGTTTTAGAGGTATCCGACTAATTAATATCTTAAAATTTTAAGCTTTTTTTTAAAATGAATTTAACAAATTTTTTTAGTTAAAACTTCACTAGAAAAATGTTAAGTTTTTGTGTTTTTTCAATACACGTGAAACACCTAGTGCAGGTTAGGGGCTCCCGTTTGGTGGATGATAGTTTTGGTTCAAATTAATATTTTTTCTTTATTTATATCGAATGGATGTACGCACGTGCAAAATTTTAACTCTTTACCTTTTACTAGAGCTCTAAAAAAATTAGTGAAAATTTTCGACGGCATTCGATTCAGTATGGCATAAGAGCCTAATGTCCAAACTTATAGAATTTAAGTGCCCAACTTACCTCACTAAATTAATTTAATAATTTTTATCACACAGATCATTCCAAGTCAAAGTTCAATCAACTCTCTCTAAAACAAAAATATTTTTTTTCACAAAGAGAAGAGCTAAGAAATACCTTCCAAATCCATCTTTAAATATGCTAGGGGAAATAGTAAGCTGGTCGAGTGAAATGAAATATTTAGGAATTCATTTAGATGAAAAATTAACCTACCATGTACTATATCTCACAGGCCGCATCTAAAGCATTGAAAAGTTTGATTATCTTAAACCCTTTCATCAACAGAAAATCAATGCTCTCCACTGATAATAAGATGCTCATGTACAAAACAGTAATGCAACAAATCTTCCTTTACAGGGTACCTACCTGGCAAACGTGTGCAAAGACACTAAAAGACCCTACAAATTATCCCGAACAAATATCTAAAGATTATTTTGGATAAGCCCTGGCATCATTCCAATAAACTCTCAGCATCCAACAAGTCGTTTATGAAGACAAAAAAGAATGTGGGAGATAAAACTGAGCCCTGAGGTATACCGGAATCAATGGAAAAAAGCGCTGAAGTCACTCCATCTAGTACGACTCAAATAGAGCGCTCGGAAACTCTCAATATATTTAAGAAGCAAAATGTTAAAACCAAGGACATTTAGCTTGGCTAAGAGAAATTTTTGCCAAACTCTGACAAACGCTTTAATATCAAGAGCTTGACCTTCACCAAATTTGTGGATTCAAGGATTCCAACTCTCGGTAAGATCGATCAGAAGATCGCCAGTATAACGACCCGAGCGAAGCCCATATTGGCGATCATGGATGATATCTTTATCTACAAGAAGGTTGACTATCATGCGATTGACAATAGATATGCTCGAGTTGTCTCAGAAAATCATCAGAACGATTTTTTTTCAAAGTTAAAATCTATTTAAAACAACATTTTTGACGATATTTTGAAGTTGGGCAGAAGTAGAGTGAAGAAGATCAACATCGTGACATTTCTAAGTTGAAAGAATTTAAACTTACAGCAATATCTAAATAATACAATTCTTCAAAGATACGACAATATAAATACTAATTAGGCTTCAAAATAAATGAAATTTTTTCGTTGAAATATTATAATAGTTCCTTCCCTCTTCTTATATACTATAGTACTATAACCCAAATCAGGCCTTGGCCTCCTGTGCTTCAGGTTCCTTAACATTTTAGTAGTTACTTAGTAGCTGATAAATACAAATAAAACTAAAATTGTATAATTCTATGAGAAAACAATCTGCCAATTTTTAATGAGAAAAAATCATTCCAAAGAAGTTTTGGTTTGTTTGATTTTTAAAGCCACCATGGAGTTTACCATTCTAAAACTATTTGGAATCTTTTTTTTATCACAAAAGAGCTGAAATTATCTAACCACTTAAACATAAAAATAACTGATGTTATTAATATTGCAGAATTTGCCCATCTATTTCAAATTATTTAAAAATACAGTCGCCTTAAACAGAAAACATTTTTATGAATAAATTGATAAATTCGAGTGTACTTGATTCGACAACGTTCTTACATCGTAGGCACTTATTTTAATCATCCAAATCTATCTTGTTACAGTGCTGCTATTTTAAAATGAAATGATTTTCGAATAACTTGAATATTTTGAGCATTCTTAGAAAATGTTTTCCATCTCCAACTTTATCGTCACATTTTCTAGAATATCCCATCTTTTCAAAAACAAATTTTCCATAACGACAGCGTCAGGAATTTTATCTTAAGGTAGCACAGCAAAAATAAAATAAAATACCCCAATGCGAGATATTCGATATAGCGGGAGAAGCAATCTCGAAAAACGTATAATGATAAGGATTATAGGGAGGCCTAGACATCCCACAGTTCTTGACTTTACACCGAACAATATTCAAGCGAAAGATAGAAAGCGTTGCCAATCAACGGACATCGTTTTCCCAGATTTATGTTCTTTTTTCCGGACGAAAATTTTCTATCGTGCCGTGATGTAAACGTGGAAACATGGAATGAGCAAAAAATATTGCTTTTGGCTATTTTTCACAAAGGACGAAATTGTCGGGAACAAAAGAATCGGAATCATTGTCGTCTCTGTCGTCAACCAAAGCTCAATTGAACTTGAATGACACGATCGACCAAATTGAATCAGAGACGAATGCATACAAAGGACTTGATAATTGTTTTGTACAAATGAATGGTACTGAGCATTTCAATAAAACTAAATTACTTTGCGATTAGTTTAATTTTCTACAAACGATATTATCGCTTCCTGAACAGTTTTTAATGTGAATTGAACAAGACTTATTTTTGTTTTCGTTACGGTTTCGTGATGACGGAAATTTTTCGTTTTTGATCAGAAAAAATTTGTTTCCCATAAAATTTTGATAACTTCCGCTCGCTGTTGGCTATCCTTCTCGAAAATAATCCAAATGTTTCCAGCGAAGTGGCCAATCTTTCGCTACTGCAAAAACCATTTTCTGTTGAGTTTTACTCGAGTTTTCGCTGAGACATACAGACAAACGTAAACTTTAAAATACAATTTTAGATTTATCTTACTTCAATTAGTGCAAATCCGTCAGAAAACGAATATTGACATTTATTATGTGGAATTAAAAGTAATTCAAGCATTATGAATTCAGAATGTTGCAAAATAATTGGTGGCAGATATATTTTCATAAAACTTGATAGTAACTGATGTTTTTAGATAAGTATCTAAGCTCTATATGAAATCATTAGCTTTTCACTTTGAAATTATATTTCCATTTATTTTCGAAAATGACATTAAATTAATTTTACTTAAAATATTCAGATGCTTTTCAAACGTAAGATTCAATTAAAAACGTAAATTTTTGCTTCAACACTCACATAACATCTGTTGGAGCGTATTTCTTTGCTGAGAAGCGCATCCTTATGGAAGTTTTTTTTGTCCTAAGAATTTAAAACCAAGGATGACACAATTACTTGCAAGAGACGTCCTTCGCTAATTGTAAATTCTACCTAAGAAGACTGTCTTTTCCATTAGTTGAAAAGGAAATGTAAAAAGAAGAATGGCCGCTTTTAATTATTAATATCGACC
Source organism: Chorisops tibialis (assembly GCA_963669355.1). Taxonomy (NCBI): domain Eukaryota; kingdom Metazoa; phylum Arthropoda; class Insecta; order Diptera; family Stratiomyidae; genus Chorisops; species Chorisops tibialis. The sequence goes on from OY770262.1 coordinate 329,337,304, forward strand.
CTTGACAGAACTTAGTGGTTACAATGATGATGGTCACAGAGAGAAAACTGTGCGAATCGTCCTTGCGGAAATTTTAATACTAATGCAATGTTATTGCACCAAACTGTTGGTTGTAATGTAATTTTGATTTAAATGGAGTTCTTACCCCCGGGGTGCTGGCATAATCCCTTCCTACCAAGTTGAATGGTTTTCACTAGCAACGACAGGTAAGGGCTCATCAAAATTGTATATGACGACAGGTTGCCCAATTGTTAAGGACTTTTCAGAGCTTGCAGTAGTACGTTTAATAGGAATCTGAAATAATGGTTAATAATTATGAAAATGTAATTCATTTCGTAATGGGATTTTTTTTTCGACAATGATGAACATTTTTTCACTAGCATTATCATCAGTAATTATTTTCATACTTCAAAAACACATCTGTACGCTTTTGATGTATTATTGGACAGGTAAATAAAAACGCATTTTTTTCTCTCGAAAGCTTTGCAAAAATATATACTCCTTAAGTATTATGTTTGCATTTTTGGAACACCCTGAATGTTCTAGTCTTATGTAAAACTTGGTTTTTTCTGAGATTGCGAGGCTCCAAACTTTTCCAGTTAATCTTAAAAAATGCACCACAAAGAATTACAAAAACAAATTAGATATTTCCGAAAAAATGTTTGCTTTGACATACATACGTGGTAGTAAGCAATAATTTCATAATAATTATCTTGATTTAGTGTGTTCAATCGATAAAAGAATCAACGTTGAGTTTCAGATAATATTTTAATCCCTCCGATTACTTAATCGAAAGCTATAAAAGTTCGTTTGCGCTTATCGAATGTTTTAGTTAGTATTTTTTCGTTGACTTTAAATTAGTGTGTTTTATTGTTTAATACTTTCATGAAACAAATTAAATTAAAACAAAAAAATGTGTTGCTTAACAATTTTAGCAAGTGCAATAATCGGAGCAGTTGCAGTGATATATTTCTATTCGAAAAGTATTTTTGCATATTGGCGTAATCGTGGCGTCCCGTATATCGAGCCTCAATTCCCTTGGGGTAATTTAAAGGAAAATGGAAAATTTATGAACTTAAAACGCATGCTCGAAAAATTGTATGAAATAAAAGGATCCGCACCATTTGTTGGAGCCTACATTTTCACAAAACCGATAGTTGTTCCGGTCGACCTGGATTTGGTGAAAAACATTTTAATCAAAGATTTCAATTACTTCGAAGACCGTGGATCCTACAGTAATGAACGCGATGATCCTTTATCGGCACATTTATTTTCTTTAGACGGACCGAAATGGAAAGCATTGCGTGCCAAAATGACTCCAACTTTTACGGGTGGCAAGATGAAATTCATGTATCCGACAATGTTGGAAGTTGGCGACCAATTGAATGAAGCTATGGATAACATCTTGAAGACGAAAAGTTCTTTAGAAATTAAAGATTTAGTTGGAAACTATTTTACCGACATGATTGGAACTTGTATCTTTGGAATCCAGTGCAATAGCTTGACCGATCCCGATGCCGAGTTCCGCAGATTCGGTCGAAAAATCTTCAACGAACCACGTCTTCCACCATTATTGCGAGGTTTCACCACTCTTTTCCCCGATTGGTCGCGAAAACTGGGAATAAAAGTCGTACAGGACGATGTTTCGGAGTTCGTTATGAGAGTTATGCGCGAAACTATTGAATTTCGTGAAAAAAATAAAATTTCCCGAAATGATTTCATGGACTTGTTAGTTCGTTTGAAGAATGGTGTCTTACTGGACGAAAATAATGACGAGACAATTGGAAAATTATCATTTGAAGAAGTTGCTGCACAAGCTTTTGTATTTTTCTTGGCCGGATTTGAAACTTCAGCTGCCACAATGGCCTTTGCCTTGTACGAATTAACCATTAACAGTGACATGCAAGATAAAGCTAGAAATGAGATTAAAAATATTCTCGATAAACATAATGGCACGCTTAGTTATGAAGCGCTTAACGACATGACATATTTGGATCTAATAATTTCAGGTATAATTGAGTTTTCACTCGTCTCGAATTCACTGAATTTTCTTGTTTATTTCAGAAACCCTTCGTAAATATCCGCCCGTAACTTTCCTGATAAGAAAAGCAGTAAAGGATTATCCGGTTCCTGGGACGAACAAAACCATCGAGAAAGGAACAGCGATCTTTTTACCATCGTATAGTTTTCAGCACGATCCTGAAATTTATCCTGATCCAGAATTATTCGATCCGGAGCGTTTTACTCAGGAAAAAATTAATGATCGTCATTCTAGTGCATTTTTAGCATTTGGTGATGGACCACGAAATTGTATTGGGCTTCGATTCGGTAGATTGCAGGTAAAAATCGGTATGGCGACACTTTTGAAACAATACAAGTTCAACAAATGCAGTAAGACCTTAAATCCCATGGAGTTTTCGAGTTTTACGCCAGTTTTAACTCCGAAAGGCGGTATTTGGCTGGGTGTCGAAAAAATTTAGTTTGGTTGGAGTTGAAGTTTGTTTAAGATTTACCTATATACAATTCTCAATTTATACTGAAGGAACGCCTTCATTGTAGTTTTTGCATTTCACATTGAAACGAATAAAAGTTGCTTTTAAAGCTTTCTTACTTTAAAAAGAAATAATCAAGTTGAATAAAAACCGCATACCACGATTTTTGATAGTATCATGCAAACTGAGTCTCATGTTTCGTGTTATTTATTCTTGTGTAGATTCAGTGTTGCATACATAAGAAAAGGTCGCTACAGTCGTTCTCACTCCCCTTCCCCAACCTTCCCAATCCCATTCCTTCCCTCCATGACTGTGTTTGTGCATTGCACATAAAGGCCGAAATTGCCTATAACACAGGTCATTCTGTAAAAAAAAAGGTGTAAATTGAGAATTAAGTAAGAATTAGAATTAAATTATTTGTTAAAATTTGTTGTTTTAAATTAATTATATCTTAAATAATTTGTTTTTACAGCATTGAAATTTATAATAAAATCAACATTGGGAAAAATTAATTAACTCAAAAATTTTCATAATTGTAATAAAAATGAAATAAAAATTCACTACGAACAATCTAGAATTATAAAAATAATTTGATAAAGTGTATTAGCCCTCAGTAATAATGAATAATCACGAAAATTTCCTTAATAATTATTCTCAAACTAAGAACCTGAATCTCAAAATTATTAAAATCCTTATGTATTTTCAATAAAACTGTCGATCAAATAAATTGAAAAAATCAAAAAATAATTGAATGATTCTCGTCGCAAAATGATCTCAAATAAAGCATAAGATAATGTTTCCGTGCCGAAGCATTTTAGAGAAATATTCTAAAAGAAAAAAATTATTTGTTTTGAAAAATCTCAGGAATTGAATATTCTGTTAAAAACAATTATCTGAAATTGAAATAAATTCAACATTTTCTTAAATTTTTTAACCAGCTTTACAACTTAAAATGTTACCAAAATAAAACATTTAGCTATAAAAATTATTTTGAATTTTATAAATAAAATTCTTACGAACAATGACTTCGGGAAGTAATTCATTTACAATAAAATTAAATTTATTTATTTATTCATCTATAGAGGATATCTCAACAGACTAAAGAATTACAATTAAAAATCTGTACACATTAAAAATTAAGAAAAACCAAAACAACAAGAAACATTAAAAAAAAAATTATAAATTTGCTACAATATAGGCTTTGAACTGCGGTCGACTGTCAGTAAAATCGATTTTGCCGCATATCATATTAAAGTAGGAGATGCATTTAGAAATAGGTTCATTAAGTCCATAATTTGTGAGGTGCTAGGTGGGATGAAAAATCGCTCTCTGCCTCAATGGCCTTTCTGGAGCATAAATTGGTAGAAAACTAAGCAAATTGATAATGATCTGCAATTATTTTTTATTATTACAATATGAATTAAAATTTGTTTTCTTGTTTCAATACAAATTCGTATAGAATTCATGTTATACTACAGATGGAATCTGAGATTATTATAATTTCGCACTAAAGTTAGTAACGCTAAGAAATAAGGAGAAGAAGTTCATAGTTCAGTCAAAATTCTAGTAATCCAATATTTCCATTTATCCGTCCATGCGATCTCTAGCTCGAGAACGAGTTGAGCTAGACAGGAAATCTTTGACATGTCATTTTCGACGAAAATGTCAACTTAAGTTCGTAAACGGACGAAATCGCTACACATCTTCAGCCTCACGTTGTGAAGTAAGTGCGTTCGAATTTGTGACAAATTTATAGCAAGTTTTTTTTCTCGTTGGGTTTCATATTTTACAGACTCTAGATGAAATCTGAGAGGATATTGTTTTTGGCTTACCGGTTGTTAGTTCTTCGCACATCGTTCGTATAGCTAAGAAAATAATGCTCGCACTGGTTTCGAATTCTACAATGGCAGTACAGCCGAAATCGGTTATCAGCCCTTCGCACAACCATCCTTCTACGAATTTTTCATTGTCGTACCCAATGAGGCAGTATGCTGAAATAATACGAAAACAGACGAATGACCTGCTAGCAGTCATACGAGCGTTTTAGCAGCGGCTGGTAAAGTAGAGACCATTCTACCTTGCCAGCGTCGTATGACCCGTGTAATATTGACGACCTCAAGTAAATTTCAAAAGATATAGTTTCCGGTGGACAGAATTCAGCTTGGTCAGCGAATTTTATTCATTGTTTTTCAATTAATATTCAGTGAATTGTTTTCAATATTCCTAACAGGAGGTTGGAGTGAACTACATATTTTTCGAGATGATATTAGATAAATTCAAACACTTTCGAAAGACGTTGTGAATACACTTTACACGAGTAAGATAATAATTTAATTTGTTCTGCAGCTTATGAATTACTTTATTATTTTAATAATTTTAATAATTAAGTATTGTGATCGACTTGAAAAAAAAAACAATTTGCTATCCTGAAATTTTGTTTTTTCGCGTCATGACTAAAATAGCCGAAAAATGCAAAAAAAAAAATCCGTCTGTCTGTACGCCGTCCGTGGTACGCTGCTGTGTACGCTCAGCGCACATTAACTCTCAAACCCTTCAAGATAGAAAGTTTATTTTTCGGGGGATTGTAGATAGTTGCGGATCTCAGGCAAATCCCCGAGTTCAGGGGGAGGCGGGAGGAGCGCTTAAACCAAAAAATACAAATTCAAACATCTCAACCATGGTTACAGGTAGGAAGTTAAAAATCAACATACATATAGAGGGGTTTGTGGGACAACTTTTAAAAATAATTTAATTTGTTTATCCATTGAGGTGCAAAAAGGGCGAGGGGCTAAAATCCAATTGTCGACAGAATTTTTTTTTTTCAAATGATTATATCTTCGAAATTACTTACCATGAGACTATTAAAGTGGCATACAGATCCACTAGAATCAGTTTAGATAGAAGCTAATTATTGTAAGGGGGCGGGTCAAAGGGAGTGCAAAGAAAAACACTTAAAAATCAATATCTCGGCTATTTATTAAGCTATGTAATTGAATCTTAGAACCTATATTGAAATATACTAGAGAAATACGGGAAAAATATAACATTTGGACAAAATAGTAGTGGGAGTTAATGGGAAGCATTTCAAAAATGGTGCACATTCCAAAATTTCAAACCGTTATACAGTGCAGATATCAAATTCAAACTTTGTCAAATTGTAGAACTACGTAGTTTTTATATTTGGTAAAAATTTTACGTCGAGAGGTGTAAGGGGAGGGAGGTGGTAAGTTTGAGTGGTTTCTTAAGGGCTCTGATGAAAGATACAAAGTTTAAGTTGTTGTGCAGTGAAAAAAACGCATAAACTGAACATTTTTGAAAGTAATTTTAAGGTAGAAACTTGAAAATTTGCGAAATTCATTTAAAAAAAATAATAAAGTTGCGCCCGACTTGTTGGCAGTTTCTTTTAAATGTTGCCTATTTGGCGCTTACACGCGAAACCATCTCTGAAGTATTACATAAAATATTTCACTAAAATTATATATAATAATATTTCTCCTACGCAGATCAGGAACGAGGGAGAGGTCGTTGAAATATTGCATCAAAGAGGTATGCATAAATAATTAGTCAATTTGTTTCGAAGAGTGCGAAGTTACGCTCCTGAAGTGTCAGTGCTCATTCTTCATCTCTTTTCCCTCCTATTATTGAATGTGTTGTATTTTTAAAAAATAAAAAAACTATTCAACAACATTATTATTTTTATTTTCATAATCTTTTTATTTAAATCTTCCTCATTTGAAGGACCGTCTTCCCTTTCGCCAGGTATTTCGATTCTCCTGAAAAGTTTACTTTTTTTTATATTCTAACTCAGAAACAACAAGAGATAAATTAATATGGGGTTTTTTAACTTGCAATACTGGGAGACTCCAAAATGGAGTGAATGTCAAAAATCTGACTAGTTTTTATCTTGATTGTAGTAAGCAATCATATAAAAAATGAAAGAATTTTTATATGATTGCTAATACTTTTTTACTATTGATTGTTAGTTAGTAGTTGTAATTTATGACAAATGAAACGTCTGCAATGTTTTTCTTAAATACATTCAGTGGTTCTTGAAATAATGAGTCATTTGTATTGTATATGAGAAACGGTTGCCTTAAACGATCCCCTTAAGTGAAGTACTAAGCAAATTATTCCCGCCTTCACACGACAATTTTGAAAAACTGCTATATATAACTATGATTTAACTGCGACTGCATACAAAATTGATGTATGTATTCCTGAAGTTTCCACTGAAAGATTATTCTGTAAACTCAAGTTAATTAAAAATGTTTAATGTTTTTCCATGGGTCAAGAGAGACGAGGGGAAAATGGATTGGATTGGGCAACCATAAGAAAGCAGCCCAATAGTACCACAAGGTAGGCATTAGAGTGAAATTTTTGAACTAAACGACAAACTGGATGGCCAAAAAATACCTGAAGATGACAAATACTCCAAGAAATTCAATAAAACTCACGTGGTGAAATGCGAAGATAGCAGCAGCAAATATATTAAGTTAAATGCCAAGAGTATGCACCTTGCTCCCATGAGGAGTAATTGGAAAAAAATATAATAAACTGTGGAAAACTGTGATACCAAGTTGAAGTATGCTTCAAACCTACCCAACTTGTAGCATACACTGACGATATAAGCATTCATGCAAGACCTCCACTTTATTGTAAATTTTGAATCGGTTCCAAGAGAAGGTAAATTACGAATTATCGAGAAAAAATGAAATTGTAATGTAAAAAAAAGAAGACTATAACTTAGATAACAATTCTGTAGTCTAATAGCAAACACACCGAGGAATAGAAATAGACCAGACGAATTATAATCGCTAATACATCGGTACTAAGAAAAAACGAAGGTATGGATAACGATAATAAGGTCTGTTTTGGTGTTGTGGTAGTAAAATATGAAAATAACGTATCAATAAAAGTATGATCTGCAGCAGAATGCATAAATATCTACATATTGTTTATATGATTTCCAAAATAAGAGCGACATCAAGTTCAAATGTTGCCCCATCTGCTATTTTTCCCCAGCTTCTGCGTCATTGAAAATAACCTAATTACCTCCACAAAAACCTTTAATTTACATTTATTTCATACTTTCAAAAACATAATGTGAAGCAGGGTTCTTATCTTCCATTTTATTTAATAATTAATTACAAATTTGAAAAAGAAAAAAGTGTGGTAAATACCCCGGAAATGAGGTTTACGAACAAAACGTTAAGTACGGCTTCAAACAAGTGATTAACACTGTTCACCCCTAAATTCCTTACCTAAGCTATTAGTGGTGTAAAGTAAGAAGCCCAAGAGTTTTTCTCTTATAATTATTACAATATTATTCAAGTACATGGATACCTGTTCCTAAGCCCTAAGCAATCGGTAGGCTGTTTCATAAGGAATTAGACTTTTCTTGATAACGACCAAAAAATTAATGGAGAAAAATATTTAAAACAAAAGTGTTCGAAAAAGTTGAAGTCCTGTGAAATATTTTTAAGAGATTTGCGTGTTCGACGAATTCATTTTTTCAGTGATAATTTTTAAATTTTTCCGAATATAAACCATTTTAGATTAAAGCGAAGTTAACTTGCAAATCAAAATAATACTAGGAGGTGTTTGAATTTAATGTTTCCAACTTAAGGTGGTATTGGTTTTTAATATTTTCTACTTAATACACTGAAGACAAAACTAACTGTCTGTCTTAAAGGATTTCAACAAGAAGTAAAAACTTTGACCTCAATCAAAGATATACTTCATGATACATATTTTCAAAAATAAGTACTTGATTCCAATAAGTGAAATATAATCTTTCAACCCAGAGATAAATTTTTCGAACTAATGGCATTTACATACATATTAATCCAGCTTTCGGTGCTGTATAGTTTCACACAAATTGCGAATTCATGTTTTCTAATGTACGAACATAAATCAGCCAATTATTCACGCAGCTGTCATCATTCCATTTTCCATGTTTTATGCTAAACGCAATAAATCATCACGTACTTCGACCTGAAAATGTTCATCAAGACTTGAAGTGTTTTTCAAAGAAAATTGTGTCACCGTCAAGGGATTAAAATGCGTTATGGCGCCGAATTTCTTCAGAATTTTTGTGTTCTAAATCAATTTTGCAGGTTCCAGCACATTACTTAGATAAAAGAGTGGAAAATAAGGGATTGTAAAATTGATTTCATTTGAAGTAAGTTTATGTATTTTAATGGAATTTGCATTATTTTTTGTTTTAAATATTGTAGTAACTAACTATGTACTTAGTATTTGAAAAAATCTTAGTCAGTCTTAAAGCCTGGCAAGTCCTTTCATCTGTTTATAGTCCAGAAAAAATATAATATAAAGTATTTCACGCGAAGAAATAAAGATCACTCAGAGTCGAAAAGGATACAGAAATGTTTGTTGTCGGTCGAAGACCTCGATTACAAGTCTGTCTGTCTACTAAATAGCACTCGAGATTTTTTTTAAATCAATCTCGAACGTTTACAGCAAAAATGATTGTTTTAGTGATAGAGCCAATCCTTGTACCATCTAAGATTCCATGAAATTTAAAGAAATTAATTTTTTGTTTGGTGAAATTTTTCACAGTGCATTTTGAACTAAAACGGAAGATTTTCGGATTACGCACTGTTTGATTTATTATGGGTAACGTTTCGGTCTCTGTTAAAACTTTTGTCACACGTAATAAATCAAAAAGTTTGTTTCAAATTAATTTTTCTTTGAAACTATTAACGATATCGTCTTGGACGTTTTATTTCGAGAACAATTAATGAAAAACATTTTTTTGATCCAATTGCCACCTCTACCACCTCCAATTTGAATGCGAAATTTTTGAAAATTCAATGTTTCGATTCCCTTAAAAACTAGATAACGTAGAAACATGGAATTTAAACAGAATTAATTTTATAACAATTTTTCTTCAACCAACTTAACTTTCTTACCATTTTGGAAATTGGTCCAGGGTGTGCTACCTATTAACAATATAGATTACTAGATACTAACTAACAGTAAATCTCAATATCATGTTTTTCTACAAATTCCCTATTTCCACTTGTTTCCCTTACACATATCGACTTAACGCACACAATTATTTCGATGCTCGTACTAAAATCAAAATCTTCGAAATACCCATTTTAACACCTCCCGTACAAATCTCAATATTCATTATTCTTCAAGTGCATTAAATTCTTTCACATTTCATTTACTGAATTGCGTACTTGGGCTTTAAGACTAATCAGAAGAGAAAAATTATGTTTCAAATTTTTACAAATATCTTGTTTTTCATCCTATGAGGCACTATTCAAGCAACTAAAAAAATTGCAAACAAAAAGTCTTAGATTAAGTAAACGTACAAAAATAATAATATTTTTCAAGATTTTTTCTTTTGTAATTTGAATAAAGCAGAAAAAAAATTGAGGACTTTTCGTTTGTACACAAACTATGGAAACCATAAAAAAGTTAAATAAAGGTGCCAAAAAAGTGAAGGAAACAAAAAACTAAATTGACCGCACGTTCATTACTAGACTACTCTTCATCTTTAGAGCGGAGGGATGTACCGAGAAAATTGGCAGAAATCTCACGACTGAACATCCAACACGACTGAAGGGACGAATTCAAGAATGTCACAAGAACTCAAGCGACACTTAAGGAGCATGCCGTACTCTCCTAGTGTGGCTGTTATACCTGTGGACAATGAATTTTCCTCAATTTTCTGACTTGATTGTCCTGTCGAGAGCGGCGGTTGTCTTTAAAGTTACCTCTGCATTGTATCGCCTTGAAGCTTTCCGAATATAAAAGAATGGAGAAAATAAAGGAGAATTTCATTAAAGTTAAATCAAGTGAAAAGTGAGTGAAGTATAGGCAATCTTTCCAAGGACTACAAAACAAGTCCACTTTAAAATAAGACTGAAAGAAGTTTTAAGTATAGGGCTAAGAGAGGATCGAATTACAGTTTACGATGACGGAACACAGTTTTACTTGAATATTGATTTTGACAAAACAAGCAAAATGGATGAATTTTTGTTCGAATAACCTTTAAATAAAACAACACTTGCTTTAACATTGAAACCGTAAAATCTTAAGAGAAATTCACACTGAACAGCATTCCTGCCAAGTGCTATTCGTGTCGGTCATAAACTTCAACATCAATGTCTATGGCAACCGGAGAGCAGCAAGACCGGACCAAATAGGCATCCTTTTCCTTTTTCGTCCTAGATGGATGATCTGAAGCAATTTCCGTTGGACGAAAGCCTTTTAAACATTAATCCCATTGGCCAATAAATGTTATGCAAACCGGTTAAGCTATTAACCTATCGAAAAGACCACTGGAAGCCTTTATCGACACTTCGGTATGCTTTTACGGAACCCGACCCACCCAATCAAAGTGGCTATCCAGCGTTCCCAAAAGGACACAATAATTGCTTTGTAAGTCTCCAACAGCCTAAGATGCCTAGCTACGATAGTTTGGGTGCTATAACACCTACTTGACATTGTTCACTTTGACGACGCAGATTTACAGTCTATTCAGAACATTCACCGTCCAATTTTCACATTCACAGGTAACACACATATAAATTGTGAAAACAGCTCATTACACACATCAGGTAGATGGTGTGGATGTCGTCATTTGTGAAATCACAAGCATGCATGCTCTCATTACTGAACTTTACATGGATAAAAATCTTGGTAGAAAATAAAATCACAAAAAATTGTTCTTAAAAAAATAGATGACGACAGAAGATTACCTATTTAAATCCTTGTAACGCTTTTAGTTTATGCTGTCATTAAACTAAAATGAGGGTGGGTTAATGTCCCCAAGCTTGAAAAGTTTACCTTGCCATTGAAGCGGCTGTAATTTGTCCCCCATGCATTGTAACACGAAAATTACCTGTTTGGGATTCCTTACAATTGTTTAGTTGGGTCCTCAGGATTTTCGTTTGTATGCTACTTGTAAAATTTTAAGATGCCTCAGATAGGCTTTGTACCAGCATCATTGTAAAAGGAGTAAGTTGTTATTAAAGTTTATTTTGTACATGCAATCTGGATGCAATTTGATTTTCGGAATTTAAATTTTAGCGTTGGATTCTTCTATTTGGATAAGCAGACTTTGCTAAGTGTAACGAATTGTCAAAATATTTAACTCAAATAATTTCTTAAAGAAAAATTTAAACTTGACCCTAAATACATAAGAAAATTGAAAATCGGCCCAATAAGAGTAACGGGCTTCTTCAACCGAAATTAAATGGCTCAATCTATTGACACATAGCGCAAATAAATTATAATTTGGGCATTAATTAGCATTAAAGGACTGTGTGTCTTACGCTTATTTAGCTAAATTAGCAAATTAGAGATCATTTATCAGCTAAATGCTCTCAGCTAAATCATCTCATTTAGCTAAACCCTTTCATTTTTCTAACCATTTAGGCTATAACGATGAATAATGTGCTAGAGCTGGCAATTTCATTTAAGTTTTTGCTTGCTAGAAAGAAGAAGAAAAGTCATTTTCTTAAAGCTATGACTTATGTATAAGAAATCTTTGAAGCGTGGTTTAAATGTCCAGCTATGAAAGATAACTGCAAATGATTAAAAAACAGGACTAAGGATCATTTTTTTTTGTGGCCATTCTTGCAAAATTGTATTGCTTATTGGTTATGCAATTCAACTTTTCAAAAATATGACAGATGAGTGAGTGGCTTTTCTTAATTAGCAAAGTGCTATGTATCACCAATCTACTAATGATGAAGACGAGCTAAATTACGAATTAGTTTAAATATAATTAGGACCGCAATGGGTTACTGGTATAAAAAAATTATCAGCATTCAAGTCAGACACTTGTACACAGTTCGTACTGATACACTGAAGTTGTCTCGGGTCGCTGGATTTTACTTTGTAATTAATAAAACTCAAACTTCATTATGACGCTTTTGAAAAAATATTAACACTTTTAAAATCACTATATCGCTACTTTAACTACGATTATCGCTGTGGATGACACGAACATAATCATTTAAGGGCAATGCAACGAATCGCACCACATAAATAAAGTATCTATAGCAAAAAGGTGATTTTCCCTTGTTTTTTTACTGCAAGCACAAGAAAAAAAAATCATTTCACTAAGTAACCTCGAGGTATTAAATTAAATCCCCATAAAACGGTATCAAAAAACTCTTCACCACATAAATTTCAATAATATTGCTCATTATTTAATATATATAGCTTAAACCATCATCATCAAACACATAAGAACTTATTATGCTAATCTCTCTTATGATCCTTTTTGTTTGCCAAGTCATATTAAATGCATAATGTGGACATGAAGTGCAATCATCTTTCACATAAAAAGCTACTCACTCAAGATTCTGTATTTTTTTCACTATATGTTTTTTAACTTACCATTTGAACGTATCGTTGTTGCCATTATCCTGGTCAGCGAACCTGGAAGTAGACAAGAAGCAAACATAAGCATTAGATGATTCACTTCACCTTAAAAATCTTCCTGTTGAGTTTGAAAAAAAAAATATTGTAGAAAAGAAAAGTCGGAACTAAGAGTGAAAGTTCAAGTGTTAAATATAAGAGACAAACGGATAAAATACGAGAAAAACAAGAAAAATCTTTGTGAAGACTTTACATTTTCTATCGTGTGTATATAGGTGAGTACTCCTTTTCGAACAAGGACATCATACAATTTTATGCTTTTTTATTATACAGTCTGTTGGTTTTCGCAATGGGCCCACAGGGATATTTTGTGCTCCTCGTTTCCATCTATATTTTTTTTCTCCTTTTATTGAACCATAGACCCAAATGAAATTCAATTATGTTTTCTTGACATTTTGAAAGGGCATGTGTCATAAATGTGAGCGCAACATCAATATTATAATATACTCTCTAAGGTGCTCAACTTAATTTTTTTTCCACATCAAAATGAATGAAAACCTATCCAATCTCGGGAAAAAATACAACAGTATTTAGTTGACTTTTATTTAACTAGTAAAATTTATGATCATTGAATTTACGCATAATTTGGAAAAAAACTAAATAGAAAAAAGTATTGAAGAACTACGATTGCAAACAAAAAATGTGTGCACTGCTCTATTTGGTCAATTAAATAGTTACATTTAAAACTAGCCGATACGATTATAGCAGTTCATGACGGGATAATGTACAATATAATTTGAATTGGCTTATTTATGACAGATTATCATCTAGTGTTTGACCACGAATTAAGCGCCGATAATCATATCTTCCATATCGACCACAATGTATTTCCTGAAATGACCGCACGCATTGCTTATAGTCACATAGATAAATGCTTTTGAATAAGAGTTTTTTTGCGTTCCACCCTGTTTAACTCATGGTGATTCAGCCTTTTACAACACACTTTTAAATCGCTTTAACTGAATTGGCGCGAAAACGTCAAATATTAAGAATGTGGATATCACTCAAACGAAAAATACTTTTTATGCAACTTTGGGGAGTTGAATAGAATAAGTTCGTGCGAGATATTAAGACACTTTCTAAATCAATGAGAATCGTATTTACCCTAAGTATGATTTATGTCCAGTAATTTGTTACACGAGGGGCGTCCGTAAGGAAGTATGGCGAACTTACGAGATGGTATACTCGAATGACCTAGAATTTCAAACAAGTCGCAAAGTAATAGTGATCTATTACATATTTTTTTATTTTACCTATACAATGAAAATAATTTTTAAAGTTTCATGTTATGAATATAAGTTAACTATTGAGCTTTTTTTTTTCACTTTTAAAATTTTTTTGTTTTTTTTATTTGATTGCAAAGTTTTGTACGGCAAAGTTGTAGAACATAAAAACATATTTTTTCGTTTAGTATATTTTTTCGTTTCGACGCATGGCTGCCAATATATGACTTATAAAGTCATTATATTGAAACTCTATTTACACATGGACTAAAAAATTTTAGACACATTTCTCAAATTTATTTATTTTCTATTTGGTGGAGTTTTATACTTTGTTTAGGAGTACTTAAGTCGTCGAGAACTTATACCACGACTTTGCTAGTGAAATTTCAAACAACTGTAACTCTTATAAAACTTATTTTTTTTAATCAAAATTGGTATCAACAGATACAATACACTTCACCCAATGAAATGTAAGTGCATTTATGCCAGTTTCGTAGAAGTCCGACTTTCTAACTTTCTAGACTGAAAAACTTCCTCGAAGGCATTGTTGATGGCTGCTTCATTGTTAAATTGTTTCGCTGCCAAAAAATAATCCAAATGTTTGAAAAAGCGGTAATCGGTTGGCGGGAGGTCTGGTGGATATGGTGGATGATGAAGAGTCTTATATTTTTTTTGACCGTTATTCTTGATACATGAGGCTGTGTTTTGCTCATGTGTAACCCACATATCAAGCTTTTTGACTTTTTGTTGCAAGTGTCGGGAAACTGTCGAATAGTGTACGCCCAGTTTCTCTGCAATCTCCCTTACAGTTTGGCGTGAGTCAGACGCCACTAGTAAACGCAGCTCGTCCTTATCCTGGGTGACCACATGGCTCATGTTTAAGGTCATAACTCCTGATCGGAATTTTTCAAACCATCGCTGTGTGGTTCGTTCGCTTACTGTGTCAGCTCCAAATGCCCTGTTGATGTTTTAGGTTGCCTCCCTTGCGTTGTGGCCAAGTTTGAACTCGTAAAGAAAAAGTAACCGTTTTTGAGTCGATTCCATGTTTTTTTTTTATTTTTTTTTTTCTCTCCGATCTCAATGTCCAAAACTGATATGATACCATGACTAATATACCATGAATGCAGGAGTATTTATAATTCAATATTCATTAATACCAGAACCACCTGGCGGCAGTTTGAGACATGAAAATCGCAACTAACTTCACTTCATCGCGAAAGTCGCCATTTTATCTGCAACAATCTAATATTTCATGAAAAAGTGCGGTTTGTATGAGATGTGGTGGAAGGAGGGGAGGACTTAATAACTGTCGTGTAGTAGATTGAGATCGTGATAAAAGTAATACATTCCAAATTTCTGATCAATAGCTTTTCTGCTTTTCGAACAAATCTGTTTAATGCCAAATTACGAAATTGTGTTAGATTGTATGGGAGGGGCTAGAAAGGTTTAAGGTAATCGTCTAATTTTTTTTGGTGTTACTAATAACTCTAAACAGATAATAAGTGCACAATTTCAGCTCGATAAATTTTATACGCACTGATTAAATTGGTTTAAGGAGGAGAAGATAGGCATTATTTTTATAGAGTAGATTAATATCGTCATAATTTTAAAATTTTCCAAATTTGAGCTCAATAGCTTTTATACTTTTTTAGCAAATCCGTTTATTGTCAAGTGGCGAAATTGTGTCATTTTTTATGGGAGGGGATATAAAGCGGTGGAGCGATTTGGTCCGTTCATGAACTTAACCTTACTTTCTTATAAAAAAAAAAAAAACGTGTGCAAAATTTAAACTTTCTAGTTCAACTTGTTCTGAAGCTAGCGAGGACACGGGCGGATGGACGGAAATCCGGTTTTGAAATTTTTCAGTGATAATATTAACTCGACGTACCACATATGTAGGTCTAGTTATCTTGTGGTAGATTGTTCAAGTACCATAAATTATTATAAAATATTGCAAAAAAAAAAAAAAACATTTACTTTATCGAAGCAAATACCTTAATTGTGATTCAAGTTCAAATCGAATCCAAATTATCACAGATATCGCGCTAGATTTGGACACCATCTCGATACTAGATGGCTTATATAATTGTTAATAACATTTATTTGTACGAGTTAAAATCTACATTATTTACATTTGAACTGTTGAATTTGTAAATCGCAGTGAATTTTGTAAGATTAGAATAACTTGAAACCAAATCTAGTTCTACTACCAAAAATTGCAAATTGAAATAACATTTCTAATTACGAAATTGCACACGGTAGTAATAAGTATTCTAAAAAAAAACTATTTCAATTTCTTATCACAGAAACGAATAGAAATTTCATTTGACATATCTACTGATAATTTAAGATTTAGCATTTGGTCTTAAATGATAAGACTTTAACTACCAGTATAACAGATATGCCAAATCCATTCATGTAGAATATTACGTATAGTATATAAGACAGGTGCGTCTGCCCCAAGTTATGTTATTGTCCTTATCAAATCTGACCTCATTTGTGTTGGGTTCACTAACATGATCTAATTAAACGAAAGAAATGAAAATAATCTTTATTGATGATACATAAATTCTATTCATTCATATTCAGAAAGAGAATGCCAATCATTCAATTAATTCTCAACTTACGAAAATATTTCATTTCAGAATGCAAAACAATTTAGTTTGAAATAAGCACTAGTGTGATTCGGTTGTCGTGTTAAATGTCGAATGTTCCGATCTAAACATAAATGAGTTTACATAATAATATACACGCAATTTTAGTGCTAATTTGGAACTATTAGGTAAATACCTACAAAGTGTTTCATGAAGAAAAGTATTTAAATACGTCGAATATACCTAAAATAAATACGCGATCATCCAATATAAGATTTTTTTGTATGTAAATTTATCCTTAAATGGATAAAGTTGGGCTTTTTAAATTTATTGATTCGCAAAATTGTTCAAATTAAGACAAATAGCAAAAAAAGCTGAATGTTTCTATCGTGAGAGCAGTTCGGCTGCTTAATATAAATTTGAAGAGAATTTCAATGAGAAATATATTGCAAATATGTATATATGTAAAAGTATGTATAATAAGGTGAGAAGAGAGAGATTTGAGAATTTTGTTTCGAAGAATGCTTTGTTGAATTTACCAGAATTTTATTACTTGGTTAGTTACAGATCTCCACGAGCTAAAATTGAACGAGAAGACGAGAAAGTGCTCGTCGCTAGCACAATATTCTCGTGGCCGCGGTACTTGGAGACAAGAATATTAGCTAATCAAATAATTCTATACTTAAAATTAAAACAATCAGGTTTACAGTCTAATACCATTGATACATAGCGCAACTAAATTGTAGTTAAGGCCTGAATTATCATCAAACGGTTGTGTGCCATACGCTAATTTAAATTACCAAAATAGTGATCATTTATCAGCTACAATAAATGCTCTCAGCTAAATCATCTCATTTAGCTAGATCCTCTCATTTTTCTAATAATTTAGGCAATAACGATGAAGATTGTGCTAGATCTGGAGCTTTCATAAAACCTTTTTCGTGCAAGAGAGAAGAAGAAAAGTCTTTGGAGCGTGGTTTAAACGCCCAGCTATGAAATATGACTTGCAAACGGTTCCAAAACAGGACTAAGGATCGTTTTTCTTATTTTGTGGCCGTGCTTGCAAAATTTTATTACCTATTGGCTATGTAATTCATTTCTTTAATAATATGACAAACTTCTATGTGTCACCAATCTACTAACGACGAAGACGAACTAAATAACAGATTAGCTAAATTATAATTAGTACTGCTATTTGTAAATGGTATAACGAAAGAAAACCATTGGCATTAATTACCAATTAAATTCAAATCGAAATTCTGCATAAAAAAATCAAAAACTGAAGGCACCGAATTTAGCTTTGTGGGCGACCCTTATCGATTTTTAGTTAAATGGTTCGTTGAAGAGAGAGAAAGAGAGCAATTTTTCTGGAAATAAAACCTGCAATTGTCGGCTATTC
This sequence comes from Chorisops tibialis, assembly GCA_963669355.1. Taxonomy (NCBI): domain Eukaryota; kingdom Metazoa; phylum Arthropoda; class Insecta; order Diptera; family Stratiomyidae; genus Chorisops; species Chorisops tibialis. Next base: position 329,355,437 of record OY770262.1, read on the forward strand.
GTGAAGCAATTTCGTAACGTTTAATCAGAATTGTTTCATACTGACTTTTTTTCAATTAAAATATTTCGTGGTGAATTAAAAATTTGTAGCTTTAATAATTTTCAAGGAAGTGAACATTGTTTTTCAGAAATTGGGGTATTTGCATGAGAGATAGCAGAGGAAGTAGAAGATTTGGATGACTTTGAAACTGCTTATCAACATCCTTATAACCATGCTTTGTTTTCATTTTAAAGTGTCTCAGAAACGTTTTTCGTGAATTTCTAATATAGAAATTTGTATCAGAGGAGGTAGAAGGAGTGAAGCGAAGTTGATATTTTTTTCGAGCACTTATTATAATTATCAGGGAACAAATCTGACCAAATTTCCAGATTTTACTTTTTCTAGTTTTGATGGAAATCTATATAATGTATTTACCAAAATTATGGATTTGTTTAGGGGGTAGAAGCAGACGTTAATGATATTTGCTTTATTATACCTTACTCAAAAATTCCAGTCGATAAAAATAAGTTTACTTTGAAATTTAGAGATTTCGTTAAATTTGTATGAAGCTTTGCTAGTCTCAATGAAAATCGAAACAATGATTTTTCAAAATTTTGCATTTGGGAGGAATAAATGAGTGAGCGGATCGGATCAATATTTTGGATGGTAATGATATTGACATCGTTATACTGTGACCTAACTTTCAAGTCGGTAATTTTAAATGTTTTTGAGAAAAATCAATTTCTTAAAATTACTTGAAATTAGTGTGAAGGAAGTTCACGAACTAATAGCGAAAAAAAATTTATAAAACAGAGAGACAAACAGACCGACTGACAAACAGACAAATAGACAGACAGTCGATCAGACGCTCACTCGGAATTGAAGTTTTTAGTGACAGCAACTCTTTGTGTACTCCAGGCGACTCTGTGCGAGCATTATTTATTAGCATTACAATCGACAAAGCAACATAATATACTCTTAGATTTCATCTAGAGTATAATTACTGTATTAATAAAGAACTCACCAAAACTCCCATAGATCGCAAACAAGTTGTTTGATAATCAGATTTCAATAAAGTTACGTGGAGTTATTAGTTCTTTTCGATCGGTTACAAAAATATAATTTTACTTCAATAGCTAACTAAGGCAATCTGTTAATATTTTTTCATAATTTTGAGTAAACTGATTTATTCGGTAGCTACTTTTAGTTATGTTCGTATCCTTATCTTGATAGTACTATGCCCATAGCACAGATCTTGCGTTTCATTTTTTTTTTATTCCAAGTAAGCCACATTCAAAAATTCATTGGTTGCTTTGTAACTCGACTCCAAAGATGTTGCTGATATGCTTCGAGTAAGCCAAGATGCGGACTTGTCAATTCGAACATTTCAAAGGAAGTAATCGAAAAAAATAACTCCTCTAATTTATTCGAAAGCTTACGGCCAACGGTTTCCTAACTTTTTAACAATTGTTTCATTATTTTATTTTCCAGATTACTTAAATCAACAATCGGCTAAAAATGATACTAATTCCATTCACTTTAGCGATAATTGCTCTTACAATAGTATTGAAATACATCTACTCTTACTGGAAACGGAAAGGATTCCCATTCCTTGAACCGACTATACCATTCGGAAATTTAGAAACATTTCGAAAACAAGAAGAATCCTTTGGTGTTTCAGTAGCCGATTTATACAATCGAACTAATGAACCATTCATCGGTATTTACTTATTCTTTCGTCCGGCACTTTTAATACGCGATCCCGACCTCGTTAAGAGAATCCTGACAGATGATTTTAGCAATTTTCACGATCGAGGCGTTCATAGTAATAAGAAAAATAGCCCATTATCGGCGAATCTTTTCAATTTGAAGGGCAAAGAATGGCGAGATATGCGATCTATTATTTCGCCAACATTTACATCAGGAAAATTGAAGAAAATGTTTAGTACGATTGAAAATGTTGGCGATGCTATGGAAGAGTATTTGAAAGGAGTCGTCTCAAAGGACGGAAGTGTCGTGGAGCTGAAGGATTTGTCGACAAAGTAAGTAGAATATCCGAAATAGTCGTAAGTCATTCATTTTTTTTTTATTTCAGATATTCCATGGATATAATTATATCAGCATTTTTTGGCGTTGAAATAAACAGTTTTATCGATTGTAATCATGTTTTCAATGAAGTTCGAGATAAAATATTGGGCAAGGAATTTCTCAGCAATTTAGCACAAGCCACTGTCATACTTGCTCCAAAGTATATTCAATCATTTTTAATTAAAATAAGTCTAAGATTCTGCTCTCTAGACTATACGACTGGCTACAACTTTGGCGGGTAAATTCAAAAATTACGAATCATATGATCCGTATTGTGAAAGATACTATCGATTTTCGTGAAAAAACAGGAACTGAACGACAGGATTTCATGCAGCTTCTTATTCAACTTCGAAATACTGGAACGATCAAGGAGGACGAAGACTGGAATACAAATGTGGAACTAAGTTAATAAAATTAAATTTCAAAAATTTCAAAAAATAGTTCAAATTTATTTTAGACGAAGACAAAACGCTCTCAATTGATCAAATTGCTGCTCAGGCTTTCGTATTTTTCATAGCTGGCGTGGAAACAACGTCAGCAACAATTTCATTTTGCTTACACGAGATGACTCAAAATGAAGATGTAAATCAGAAATTAATGAAAGATATACGGGAAAGTTTGGAAAGACACAATGGACAAATTACGTATGATTCGATTCAAGATATGAAATATTTGGAATTAGTCCTTATGGGTAAGCTTACCAAAACAAAAAATATGATCACTTTAAAAAACATCTCCGTCGCAGAAACTCTTCGAAAATATCCTGGATTGCCGATGCTTAATCGAGAATGTTCGCAAAATTATCGAATTCCCGGCAGTGATATTACAATCGAGGAGGGAACAGCGATAGTGATATCGATGCTAGGTCTACATAGAGATCCGAAATTTTTCCACGATCCTCTGAAGTTTGATCCTGACAGGTTTCGAGAAGATAATCAAAGTTACAATCCAAACGCTTATATTCCATTTGGTGATGGTCCCAGAACTTGCATTGGTTACAGGCAAGGAAAACTAAGTGCAAAAGTTTGTATTGTCAAGATGCTGACGCGGTATAAAATGAATGCTTTGGAGAAGAAGGAAATAGAATTTGATAATTATGCCCTGTTGTCACCCAAAGGTGGTATTAAAGTTCGATTAACAAGAATTTGAAATAATAAATAAATGAATTCTATAGGAGACAGAAGAGATCAGGTTTTCATTTCTGCTCAATCCAAACAATTTTCTCTTGCAGTAAGCTCATTGGTAGCTCTGCTTAAAAGTGCCACATAAATTATCATGTACAATAGAGTACGCTAACCATTCATTTTCATTCAATTCTATTCTATTATACAATGTCACTACAGCCCAAATCAGACCTTCGCTTCCTAGCATTAGGTTCCTCAACATTTTCATTAATTTGTTGTGGGTTCGAATTTTCACTTTCACAGATTGAGGTGATTAAGGTGTACCCAAGCAGGCAGTCTGCATCGATCAGGATTTGAACTTTGTAAACACGCTGCCCTCTAGGCTACACCATAGGTCCAGTGTCATACAATGCTACAGTTCTTCATATTTCTCTGATCTTTGAAATCGTTGACAAGATGAAAAGCGACAACGTTTATCATGACCATCTATTGTAATTTGCGAAATTAAAAATATACATAAAATATAAAATATCTACTACTAAAATGGCACTGCAGGCCAAATCGAGCCTTGGCCTTCTGACTTTCAGGTTCCTTAACATTTTATTTATTATTGTAAAAGAGTGGTCAACTCATCGCACAGCCCTCTATCTACGAATTTTTATTCCCACCGATTGAAGTAACTAAGGTATACCAAAGCATGTAATGTGCTGGAACTATGCGTCGATAGGAATTTGAACAGACGACCTTCCCATTGCAGACCAACACGCTACCCACTAAGATACACCAGTGCAACCTTATAAATATAATAAACAAACCCTTGCCTTCTCGTACAGTAAAAAATAGGCAGTCATTCATTTCCCGAACGTCAAGACTTTGGAACGATTTGCCAGATAGTTTCTTTCCCAACAAGTACAGCCTGCGGTGTTTCAAGAACAATGTCCACCGTCATTTTCGTCTCTCTCCACCCTAATACATCCACTTCCACTTCCTATACCGAAATAACTGTGCATTACATTAAAGGGTGACCTCCTAAGTTATACTCGGTGCCGTAAAAAAAAAATATATATATACTTGCAGATTTTCTTTTAATTTTTGAGCGATGTGGTCCTTTAAGAATATAGATTTATCAATTTTTTTTTTTTTCAATATATAAATATAGATTTAGGTTACTAATTATCGATCAAAAAATTTGTTGCGTTTTGCGAAAATTTTTTGAAAGTTTTGTATTATCTGATCAGCCTTAGCAGAACCTTGCATTGAAAAACATAGTGGGATAAAAGGGCTTTTTAAGTGGGCAAAATGTTTCATACAAAACTTAAGCTTCAAAAATTAATTAGTTACTGTTAAAATTAGTGTATTGGATTTAGTGTAATTGTGCAATTTGCATGGGAGCTGATAAAAGGAGTGAGAAGCTCTTAATGACTTTTTCAGGAATAACTATAAAATCATTCAATTGATATGTTTTAAATTGCAGATCAGTAACATTAATATTGTTGCGAGCTAGGGGGTTCGCCGGATTTCAAAGAGAAACGCAATTCGTTTAAAAATAAAAGGATAATTTATTTATTCGCACTTTTATACAATTTCCCGATCACTTCACACTCTTCTGGCAACACCGCTGCTTGTTTATCTATCGCTTTTCCGACGCGGGTTTACTATCGCTTTCACTACCGTTCGTGTTCAGATGTCGCTGATTAACTAACTGGCTGCTGACAGCTCCGTGCTTTTTATAGCAAATCTCCCTAGTTCTGGAAGCTTCCGTCAGGCGGTTTTAGGTGTGTGTCTAGACTATTCAAGTTTCGTCGGGTGTTTGCTAGAACGTTCTAGATGGCATTTTACACTGTAGGGGATACTGTTCTTGTATTTTCCAGAACTATCGACGGTTTTGCCAGATCCATAACAATATATTTTAAGTAAATCGACTTTTTGTAAAGTTGTGAAATTGTATCATATTGTATAGGAAGGGGGTAGAAGGAGTACAACTAATCGTTTAATTTTTATTCGTCTTTCTAATTAGTAAATTCTAAATAAATATTTTGAGCACAATTTCAGCTCAATTAATTTTATACGTACTGAGTAAATTGGTTTATAGTATTTCATGAAAAAGTGCAGTTTGTATGGGAGGTGGTAGAAGGAGTGGGAGATTCAAATAATTTTAAAAAGTGGATTGATATCATTATAAAATTAATATGGTCGACATTTTAAAACAGTTGCTTTTATATTTTTCGAGAAAATTCGTTTATTGTTAAATTCTGAAATTAAGGGGTGATTTGGCCGGTTCACGAATTTGAACTTACTTTTTCACCAAAAATAATGAGTACAAAATTTAAACTTACTACCTCAACGCACTCTAGAGCTAGACAGAACAGACAAAGAGACGGTCAGAAGGACGGACGGATGGATGGATATCCGGTTTTTGAGCGTCAACAAATATTTTTGTACCCTTAGCGACCCTGGGTGAGCAGTATTTCTAGGCGTTACAAACTTTAGGACAAACTTATAATACTTAGATTTCATCTAGAGTATAAGCAGGTTCAACAGTGGGTCAATTAAATATGATCAACCTTGTTCTTAATGACCAGCAGCACGGCGCTCTGCGCACTTGAAAATGGGCATCAAATCGACACAATATACACCGACTTTAGTAAAACGTTCGACCGAGTTGATCACAATGTCTTGATTTTAAAGTTAAAAAAAATTGGTGTGACAGGATCCTTACTTGACTGGCTTAAATCCTATCTTAATAATAGAACTCAATTTGTTAAGTTTCAAGGTCTTATTTCCAAGGAAATATTAGTGTCCCCTGGGATACCCCAAGGAAGTCACTTGGGACCTCTCTTATTTAATGTTTTCATCTCAGATCTATCAGAAGTATTGAAAAATGTTTCACATCTGATGTACGCTGATGATCTAAAAATATATCATGCCATAACCTCGCCCGCAGATGCAGCATTCCTCCATTCCTCCATCCAAGCTTATTGCGCTAGATCATTGGTGTATTCAGAACAAGTTAGAGCTTAATGTCAGTAAATTAAAAGTTATATTTGGGCAGTCAGGTATTGATGTTACAGCCGATGAAATTTTTACTCCGCCTGTTGAAATGCATGCCAGCGGCGGTAAACATCTCGAAGCGAGCTTTGTTGTCAAGCAACTAGCCATGCCAACATGAAATCAAAACATTTTTAAAGCTCAAAAAAAATGTATTTGCAAACATAAATTCAGTTAATAAAGATAATACACCTGATCGTGTGTAGAAAATAAATGAAATGTAGTGAGTAAGGAGAGATAGCTATGTTTGAAAAAAGCTTACTCAATCATATTTGGACCCACTATTAAAAGCACTCTTGTAATTTCATTTGAAAATTCTTAGTCAGTCTCTGCATGCCCAGTGAGGCGGTTTATTTGGATTATTTGTGCATAACAATTTAAGGTTTACAAATCTAATAGTTTGATAGTAAAAAAAGGTGAGTAAAGTGTTACCGCACATATACAGAAAAGTAACTTTTGTTACAATTAATAACAAAGGTTACTTTTCTGTATATGTGTGGTAGAATGTGAATTAAGGCTTCTTTATACCTATATTCTTCTTCCTTGGTATTTTTTGTTAAATTATTCACATTTGAAGTGTAAATGTGCACCTTCGGCTAGTCTTAAGCGTTCCTATATTAGTTGTCAACGTTTTGTAATTTAAATCACGGCGAAAGGGGAATTAACTGCGTCGCAATTTGTAAATTATAGGGCGAATAGATTCAATTCCTAGTTTTCAAATTAAACGTGATCTATTACAAAATATCCTTGTTTGATGTAAGAACGCACAAGAAAAATCGAAAGTACAATAACCATAAAAAGTGAAATATTTACCAAAAAACCCTAAAGAAGAAAAGGACTGGTATAGAAGAGCCGTGTATATAATGAAAATAAAAATATTATCAGTTTGAAAGATAACGATTATCCAAGATTTCGATTCGATTTCACAATTAGGTGGATTTTTGCATTTGCCGGGCTGTTTTTCGATAAGCGGGCTTTAGAAAATTTAATTAAATACCTCATAGTCTAAGGGTCTATCTGACTCCATATAAAAATTATTATTATTTTTTTTTTACAAAACCAAAAATTTTGAAATCGGACAGAATTCTAATCGCTCTCAGCAGCCAATAAGTTTCCAATTAAAATTGTTTATCAAATAAACTCATTTTTCGTATAATTAATTTAAAATACAATGAGTTGATAAAAATTACCAAGCATTTTTTCTTAAGAAATTTTCGAAAACGTTTGAAATTATCCTTGGGAAATAAACTTGGAAATTTTTCTGCTTTTACAAAATATCAAATGTAAATTAACTTGCTAAGAAAATCATTTGCGATATCCAAGGTGATGTCTTCCATGGTATGTAAGCCTGTTTTTCACAAGCATGATTTTAAACGAAGAATTTAAATTTGATTTCACAAACATTGTTGAAGGATGTGTTCCTGGAATCATCAAATCATTCAGTGCCTTACGAAAATTATCGTCAGCAGATATCTTCTGTATTGCGTTTTCGCATGAAAGTTAACCTACAGATTTTGAACGTTATAAGGTATCAAGCAATTACGTTAAATACCATTTCATAACTCCATTCCCATATATTCTCTTGCTACCTAGTGTGGAAATATTCCTGTTTGAAGCTGTTTGTTTGAAGCAAAAATGTAATTCATTAGGATGCTGGGCAAAGAGGTTTGTAATTTGATCTGTGTAGTCCGAACTATGAACATCCGAAATTAATTTTTTCTCGTCGTTGTTGCTGAATTATGGGGTTGGTAATGTTGGGTAATTAGTTGGCTAAAGAGAAGAAATTGATTTTTTTTTTCTTTTTGCATGGAAAGGAGACAAAACAAACACATACTCGTATGTAGTTCGTAGAAGGGCTCGTGATGTGATAAATGGGGAATAGTTGGCAAAAAAAAGCTTGAGAGTTTGCTTAAAATTGGATCGACGTTATGTGGATGATGGTACTAGATATTGAGTTCATCTAGAGCTGATTCAATTTTGCATTATTTTCATACAGTTATTTCCAGGACAACAAAATGATTCTAATTGGTATCGTAATTGCGATTACATCGTTTCTGGCATTCATTCACTACATCTACTCGTATTGGTCTCGTAAGGGTTTTCCTTATTTGGAACCGCGCATACCAAGTGGCAATTTAAACTTTAACCAGTCTTTTACCACACTCTTTGACGAGTTGTACAATAAAACCAAGGAACCATTTGTTGGAATCTACATGTTTTACCAGCCGACACTATTAGTACGCGATCCTGATCTTGTCAAACGTATTTTGGTTGACGACTTCAACAGTTTCTATGACCGAGGTCTTCATTCCAACCCAAAAACAAATCCGATGTCGGCGAATTTATTTAATTTGCGCGGTAAAGAGTGGAAAACAATGAGGAATACTCTTTCGCCGGCTTTTTCATCAGGAAAACTGAAAAATATTTTCTCATCGATCGAAGAAGTTGGAGATTGTATGATTAGGCATTTGGACGAAAATGTAAAGGCAGATGGAACAATGATGGAGCTGAAGGACATAACCAATAGGTGAAAAAGAAGAAGTCTATTCTGTGACGATCAATGACATCATTCATTAACTTTTTAGATACGCCACTGATATAATTATTTCGGCATTTTTCGGCATTGAAGTGAACAGTTTCAAGGATAATAACCATATTTTCAATCATATCCGTCATGTAATGGCCAACCAAGGATTCTTACAGAAAGTGGCTGGAGCTGCTTTATTTCTAGCTCCATCGTAATCTATATATTGGATAATTGATCTGACAAAAGTTTCTAATCATTTCACATTCTCAGCGTTTTTGAACTCTTTCAACTCTATCGGGTTAACGCACATATAAATCAGAAAATGATTCAAATCGTTCGTGAAACTATCGAAATGCGTGAAAAGACGAACTTCGAGAGGAAAGACCTAATGCAACTTTTGATTCAACTTCGGAATACCGGAACCACTAAAGAAGATGGAAATTGGAATGCAAAGCCTGATTCAGGTATTACATTTTTTACTATTTCGATAAGATTGAAATTTAACTATTCATTTCTCAGGCACTACTCAGACGCTTACAATTGAGCAAATTGCAGCACAAATGTTCTTATTTCTTGTTGCCGGATTAGAAACAACTGCATCAGCAATTTGCTTTACTTTATACGAACTGACTCAACACGAAGATATTATGGCGAAGCTTTTGACCAATATTGAAGAAACACTTAAGAAACACGATGGAAAAATTAACTACGATTCGATAGCAGATATGAAATATTTGGATTTGGTCCTTATGGGTAGATTCTAGTTAAAAACTCATTTTCAAACTGAGCCAAATTTCATTTATAATTTTTTTTTAGAAACCTTCCGAAAATATCCAGCACTTCCATTTTTAAACCGGGAATGCACAAAGGATTATAAAATACCTGGCAGTAATTTTACACTTGAAAAAGGAACTGCTGTCGTCATTCCAATGATGGGACTACAACGTGATCCTGAACTATTTCCCGATCCTTTGAATTTTATTCCGGAACGATTTAGTGAGGAGAGTAAAAACTACACCCCGAATGCTTATATTCCGTTTGGTGATGGTCCTAGAATATGCATAGGTACACGAAGGAAAATTCTTTGTGGACGATAAATATTGTATTTCAAAATTTTCTTTTTCCTAGGTTTGAGGCAAGGAAAAATGAGTGCGAAAAATGCAATTGTAAGAATTTTGACAAATTTTAAACTCGAAGCAATCGAAAAGAAGGAAATTGAATTCCAAGATCACACCATATTGCTGCTTCCGAAAGATGGTGCCAATATTAAGTTTACAAAAATAATTAAAACCAAATAAAATTGTACGCAATTTGATGTAAACTTATTTTCGATGGACAGACAAGACTTTTTTCAAGCCGAAGCAAACGTGAATACTCTTTACTTTATTTTTAAAGATATGTAATTTTTTGATGTGCTTTCGGAATAATAATAAATAAATTTTGCTGATATGCTTGGTTGAATTGATAAATGTAAATGTGTTTGATTTGCTTTTTTTTTAAGCTGACCTGTTTCGGTCGATGTTTTTTCGTACGACTTTTTCGCTGGACTATAAATTTTGGACGAAAAAATAAAAGTATAGAATATGAAAATAAAACATTAGTTACTGAACAGAAAAAATATCTGACATATAAAAATAAATAGAAAAATTGGGTACAAATAATTATATCAGGACAAATAATGTCGGAAAAAGAAAAAAAGCATTCACACTTAGGACAAGTCTGTTTTTATTTTTTTTTTAAATCCCTCAAGTTCTATTCTGCAGTAAAAGCAAGGAGAATCCTATTTTCTTTCCCATCTCCCACCACTATGAAATTAACTATAATAGTACCTTCTGACATCTCCGACACAAGTAAAGACATGTTATTATCTAAAAATTTCCATCGTCTCCAATTATCGTCCTATTTCTCTTGTTTTTTGATTCATTAAATCACCTAAGGCTTGGAGCACCAACAAACAGCAAGCCCTCGTTAAATTCTGCGCTACTGCTTTAATTCGAAAATTCAATTTTAAATCATGCAGACTGGTAATTAGAACAATCTTCGGTCACCTTCTTCGCCATCTTCAATCTTTGTCATTATCTTTTGATTCATTAAATTCTGAATTTTTGAAGCCTAGCACTTAAACTTCTTAAATTTTCGTTTCATTTATCTGTTCATTTAACTTTATTTGTCACTGTGATGTTGTTTAATTCGATTTTTTTTATTTGTTCAGTGCCAGCTTATAATAAGTAAATAATAATAATAAAACTGTTAATCTTAATTTTCTACTAAAAGCGAATTAGGTCAACAGAATAGTGTTTTAAATTTAAATCTGCGCTGGTATACAGAAAAATCACTAAAAATTCGTCATTGATTTTAGGTGATCACTCATTTTGCGTTGACTAGATAAGTAAAATCAAGATTAGAATAATCTTTTCGAAATTTTGCAAAATCACCCTTTACAAAATTCAAAAACTGATAATTGAATTATATCTTTCAAATTAATTATAAATCTAAGACAAATTCGGCTTAAGCTAAACCTTGCGCAATCACACAAAAATGATAATAAATATTTTCGTTATCAAAGGAATTTAGTTGATAGTCCGAAATATATAGTACTAGCAGTCCCGCACGGTGTTGCCGCCCGTGACTCGTTGTGGCATGAGACTTAATTTGTATTTAATAAGCTTGGTATTTAGATTTAATAACTCAACTAGTTAAATCAACATCAAATAAAACTTTTTGATGAACTTTACTATCACTTTTCAGACTCGATTGATTATAGCAAACTAAATTTATCAAAGACGATTCTCATTCCTTTACCATTGCTTATAGGCACGCCTTCATATTTATTCGCTATGTCTTCTCCTACTGGGCACGTAAATGCTTCCCATATTTAAAGCCATCAATTCCGTTCGGAAATTTGGAATCTTTTCGTGAAAAGAAAAGTCCTTTACGTTCTCCGTTTCCGATTTATACGATAAAACCAAGGAACTATTCATCGGGGCTTACTTGTTTTTCCGTCCGGCAATTTTAATTCGCGATGCCGATCTTGTTAAGAAAATCCTTAACGATGATTTTGTTACTTTTACGATCGTGGTGTGCATTCGAATAAAAAGCTAAATCCGATGTCGGCTAATATTTTCAATCTGGAAGGCAAAGATCGGAAGGATATGCGATCGAAACATTCGCCTGTGTTTACTTCGGGAAAGCTAAAAGCCATGTTTTCGACTTTTGAAAATGTTGCGAATTCAATGGAACAAAATTTAGAGGGAGTCGTTGTGGCAGACGGAACAGTTAAAAGATATTACAACAAAGTAAGAACAAGTAGTAATGAATACTTTTCAGAATGAATGTTAATTTTTTTTTAAGATATTCCTTAGATATTATCGTATCGACCTGTTTCGGTAGCGACGTCGACAGTTTTACGAATGATAATCATATTTTTACAAAATTTAGAAATATGTCGTTTAATAGAAGCTTCCTTTTCAATTTGGTCAATGCGACGATATTCCTTGCACCAAAGTAAGTTTAGTGTTTTAGATTTTTTTCATTCCAATTTCAATTATAGATTATTTGAGTTGCTTCAGCTTTATCGTGTTTTAGCAAAACAGGGTGAAACAATGATCGATATCGTGTAAACGACAATCGACAATTGCAAGAAGTATGATATCTAAAGAAAGGACTTTATACAACTCATAATGCAATACCGAAATACGGGTGTGATCAAGGAAGACGGCGACGGCGCAAATGCTGCAAATAAAAGTGGCAAGAAGGCGATTTCAATTGAAGATATCGCTGCGCAAGCCTTTATTTTCTTCATGGCTGGCCATGAAACCACGGCAGCCAGTATAGCATTTTACCTGTATGAATTGGCTAGAAATGATGAAGCTATACAGAAATTACAGGAAGACATCAATAAGACTCTAGTAAAGTACAATGGTGAAATTCATCATGGAGATGAAATTTTTGGATCAAGTATTAATGGGTAATTTCTATTCTCAGTCAAGCTATCATACTTTCGACTCATCTGCTTACATCTACTACTACTTCTTCAGAAACCGTTCGAAAATATCCCGCAGTACCAATCCTTAATCAACAGTGTACCAAGACCTACCAAATACCCGAAAGTAAATTTTTGATTGAAAAAGGTAAAAAGGTACAGCTTTTGTAATCTGTATGATGGGAATGCATCGCGGTCCGGCATATTTTCCGGATCCTCTAAAATTCGATCCGTATCGTTTCACACCAGGAAATAAAAATTACAATGAAAATTCGTATATTCCGTTCGGTGACGCACCCAAGACCTGCATCTGTATAAATTATTTGTGACCTAAATTTGGAAATAGTTTAATTAGTAATGTTTTTGATTTATTTTCAGGAATACGACAAGGAAAGCTTAGTAGTAAATTTTGTATTGTGAAAATCCTCACGAAATATAAAGTGGAGGGCATTGAAAAGAAGGAAATTGAATTTGATAATTATCATCTTTCGCTTATACCGAAGGGTGCGGTTTTTGTTAAGTTAAGAAAAATTTTGTAACTAAATATTTAATTTCGTTTAGTACTGAATGCCAACATTTCCAGTGCTTCTAACAATTCCGAATGTTTTTGACCAAATCTGATTTTTTAATAAATTTGATGTTTAAAAAAAAAGTGATGGGTGTAAATATTATCAAAAACAAAACCCCAATCATATGATACTCTAGATGAATTGAGAATGAGTTTAATGTACCGGAAAATGTAATGTCATCTCAAATTCTTTCGAATAGTGTGTAGTGGATTTTGTATTGGAGATGGTAGAAGAAGGGAGGGGAGATTTGTAATTTTTGTATATGGCATCGAACATGGCATGTAAAATGTTTCGTGCTGAATTTAAAGTTTGATGTTTTCAGTATTGTCGAAAAAATTGGACATAGTTTTCCTGAAATTGTGGCATTTGTATGGGAGGTGGCAGAGGAAATGGATTGTTTTACGTGATTTTGAAACTGCTTATTAACATCCCTATCACGATGCTTTGTTTCAATTGCAAAGTCAGTAGCTCTCATATGTTCGAATTAGAAATGCTTTCCTTGAATTTGTAATATAGACATTTGTATGAGTAGAAGGAGTGAAGCGAAGCTGATAATTTAGTTAAGTTCTTTTTGCAATTATTAAGTGACAAATTCTGGTAAATTTTCAAGGTTGCACTTTTTCTAGTTTTAATGGAAACCGATATAATGCATTTACCAAAATTATGTATTTTTATGGGAGGGGGTAGAAGGAGCATACGTTTCAAATCAACATTTTTCGTCGTCAATGATATTTCTATTATTAGACTTTCCACAAAGCTTCAAGTCGATAGTTTTGACAGTTTCGGAGAAAATTATTTAAATTATTTGTCAAAATTTCAAAAAATTAAATTTTCCGTCCTTATTGCTTATTGCTCCTAAGCATCCTACGATGCGGGTTGAGATTTCGCACGCTTGCAATTGGTTAGTTTAGAGATAATTGGTTAATAATTACATCTACTTCAAATATAGGGTTATTCTATATGAGGTGTTATTTTGAATAGCCCGCTATTTCGGTAGATGTCACTTTTGAAGCTGTCATTTTTTGACATTTGACAAGTAGAAACTACGCCATTAAAAAAAAAAGAACGATACACGCTTCAACAACGCATTGAAATTATTAAAATTCACATTATTAAAATTCACTATTCTTGACTGATGAGGCCCATTTCCACCTCGGTGGCTACGTCAACAAGCAAAACTGTCGCATCTGGGGTGCGGTTTATGGTACGGCGGGGTCATTGGACCTTACTTTCGAAAATGAGGCTGGAGCAACAGTTTCGGTGAATGGATTGCGCTATCGAGAGATGATTAATGATTTTTTATGGCCAGAATTGGATGATATTGATCTGGACAACGTTTACTTTCAACAAGACGGCGCTACGTGCCACACAAGCACCGAAGCTATTGATCTTTTACGGGAAAAGTTTCAAAATAACACCTCTTATTGGAAAACCCTATAAATTGACTTCCTTTTTTCATTCTACTTTTATATTACTGATTGCATTTGGGACAAAACATAAACTCTCTGGTACCGGTTTTATGGAGAGGGAACTTAAATTTGTGTTTTCATACTCTAGATGAAATCTGGGAGTATTATAAGTTTGCCACAAAGTTTGTAACACTAAGAAATAAAGCTCGGAGAAAAACATGAATGATTCGAAATTTCATAGAATCACTCAAAAATCTCGAAGCCGGATGTCCGTCTGTCCGCCCGCCCGTGTCCTCGCTAGCTTGAGAACGCGTTGAGCTGAAAAGTTAAAATTTTATACACGTCGTAAGGTCAAATTCATGAACGGGCCAAATCGCTCCACCCCTCCTACCGCCTCTCATACAAAATGGCTTAATTTCGCAATTCGACAATAAACGGATTTGTTCGAAAACCATAAAAGCTATTGATCTGAAATTTGGAATATAATACTATTGAGATGATTGCAATCTACTGTATAAACATTATTTGAGTCCTCCTTTTCCATCCATCACCTCCAATACAAATTGCACTTTCTCATGAAATACTCTAAACAAATTTATTCAGTACGTATAAAATTTATCAATCTGAAATTGTGCACTAAAAATTTATTTAAAACTATTAATAAGACCAAAACAACATCATTAGCTTCACTCCTTCTATACAAACTGACACAATTTCACAACTTTTCAAAAAATTGATTTCCTGAAAAGTGTGATTACTACTGATCTGTAATTTAAAACATGTCGACAGCGTGATGATTTTAGTTATTTCTGAAAATGAGCTCGTTCCTCCTTTTACCACCTCCCATACAAACTGCACAATTTCACTAATTTTCTCAGTACCTATTAAATTTTTGAATCCAAAATTTTGTGTAATGCGTTTTGATAGCAACTCTAGGGTGACGTGAAAAAATTAGTTGAATATCGTCACCCCCTCTACCAGTTCCCCATCAAAATTTCTTAAAATCAAAAAATTTCTCTTTCATCTAGAGTATCGCACGGTTGGGCTTTACGCCCAATCGTAGTCCTGTTATGTTTATACTCTAGATGAAATCTGAGACTATATTATGTTTGCTTTAACATTTGTAACGCTAAGAAATAATGATCGCACAGAGTCGCCAAGGGTACAAAAATATTTGTTGTCGCTCCAAAACCTCGATTCCGAGTGACCGTCTGCCCGTCAGTCCATCTTTTTACTACATAACTCTCGAAAGCTTTGAGGTATCATACTGAAATTTATCATGTCTCATTTTTAGAAAAAAAAAAGAAACTTTATGTTTGGGAACGAGCCATATTCCCCCACTTCTTCTAACCCCTCCCATACACTTTTCATGAAATTTTAAAATTTAAATAAATTGATTTTCCTCCGAAACCATTTCAGCTGTTAACTTGATGTAATGATGTAAATATCATATATGTGAAGAAATGTTGATCCAATCCCCTTACTCCTTCTACCCCCTCCCATACAAATGCACAATTTTCAAAAATGCATTTATTCGGCTTCCATTGCAGCTAACAAGGCTAAAAGAACCAATTTTTGTAATAATTAATTTTATTATTCTTGCAAGTAATTTTGAAAAAATTATCAACGTCACCTCACTCCTTCTACCACCTGCCATACAAATTTCACGAAATTTTGGAATTTAAATTATATTATTTTTCTCCAAAACCGTCAAAGCTATCAACTTTAAATTTTGAGAAAAGTATACTATTACAAATATCACTAATTTCCAAAAATTTGGTTTTGATTTGAATACTCCTTCTACCCCCTCCCATACAAATGCACAATTTTGGTAAATGCGCTTAATCGATTCTCATTGAAAATAGAAAAAGTACAAACTTAAAATTTTGCCAGAATTTGTCCCTTAATAATTGCAATAAATGCTAAAACAATATCAACTTCACTTCACTCCTTCTACTACCTCCATACAAAATTTTTGTACTGGAAATTCAAGAAAAGTATTTCTTCTTCGATCATATGAGAGCTATCGACTTTAAAATTGTAAAAAAACAATGTGATTAGGATGTTAATAAGCAGATATAAAATCAACCAACACTTCCCACTTTCTCTGCCACCTCCCATACAAATGTTATAAATTCAGACAAAAATTGTTCAATTTTGTCGAAATAATTTTCGACAAAAGTTACAAACTTTAAATTCAGCATGAAACGTTTTGTACACTACGTTCGGTGTTGTATACAAAAATTACAAACCTCCCGCCTCTGCTTTTAGCACTTCCCATATAAAATCTCTATTCACTATTCGAAACAATTTGAGATGACATATTTTCTGGTATAATAAACTCTTTCCTAGAGTATCATATGATTGGGCTTTCCGCCTAATCGAAATTCTGTTATGATTTTTCATTAAATTGTATTCACTGAACGATCTTTTTCCTGATGCGGAAGCTACAGGAGTGTACACAGCCTCAGTTAAATTAAAATCATAAATTAGTTGAAGTACTTGCAAATGATTGAGTCGAAATTTGTTTCAAAACTTTCGTGAAAAGGCGGGAACAATTTCTTTATGCTTAATACTTCATTTAAGAGCTCCAGCCCATATAAATCGTTAGCATATTTCTCGACCAGCTCCATACAATGCTTTCTTAGCATATTATTATCTTGTAGCGCTAAACTCAAGCCAATCATGAAATCAAAATGTTGTGCCACCAAGGAATCGCCAGTTTAGTTGCCCGATTCTTATATCAATAGCCTCTACTATGCACGAGTACTCGTATACATATAATTCGGAATCTGCCCGGCTGCATTTAATTCTGCATCTTCTGGAACATTCCATTTTTCATGTTCTCTTCAAATATTCACATTCAATGCTTTGGTAATTTCTACGCTCTGCTTTTGAAAGTCAATAATAATTAATTTCTTATTTCAAGTAATGTGTTTTTTAGATTTTCTTTGAAGAAAACAATTTTTCTTTGAAAATTAGAACAAAACCACCAAAAAGTGGTAGATAGGTATTCGTAGATGCAGGATGATATATGCGTGATAGTGTCAAGCTGTTAGGTTGTGTTGGGTGGATTGCAATTCGCTGTTAGCAAATTGCACCGCAAGCGGTGTAGA
Source organism: Chorisops tibialis (assembly GCA_963669355.1). NCBI lineage: Eukaryota > Metazoa > Arthropoda > Insecta > Diptera > Stratiomyidae > Chorisops > Chorisops tibialis. Next base: position 329,373,279 of record OY770262.1, read on the forward strand.
AACTAGGAACATTGCAAGAAGGCAGTGATTCGGCATTGCTGTTCTCCTATGTGTATGCGATCTTTGGTTTAGTTAAGTATCACAGAACAAGGAACTTTGGCGCCCCCGTATTACTATCACCTTTGCTGTCCTTTAGTTTCCTTTGACTATAGCGATATTTTGTTTAATGTGTAATATTTTGGCACCATCCTATTCTTTTGCAGTTTGCTGGTGCTACAGGTTTGCTCTTATCATATTATAGTATCTTGTGTTGAAATTATCAGGAACTTTGGCGTCCCTGTATTTTCATTGAAATAACCAAGTATTTCATTTGCACTTTGCCGCCCCTTAAGACGCCCCCCTCCCCTTAGCACGGCCCTGCCTATACATAGCACGAAACACGAATGGGCAAGTGAAGAGATGAACAATTAATTTAATAATTATGCCAAACGATGTATTAATATTAAGTTGAGTAAAATTTACAACTATGTATAAGTTCAATTCTAAACAAACTTTCTTTCATTTTCAAAACAAATTCAACTCATTATCTTCATTCTGTAACATTTAAAAAGTGAATCAAATATGTTTGAAAACTTTCTAAACTTATTTTCTTAAGAAAAAAATCTTATTTTTCTATTAATTCTGTGAAAAATTACCTTAAGGAAAATGTAAAAAATAAGGAAAACTTGTCGGTCTGAAATTAACTTCGTCTAACAAAATATTTCAGAAATAATAAAAAAAAAACAACGTGAAAGAAAATTCTGCAAAACAGAACCTACCTACATATATCAGTTTTATATTGGAACACTTTGCTGGATATTTTAGAGTAGACGATATGATGTGTGATAGCGTCGACCTTTCGGATTTTCACAAGTAAATATATTTGTCGATCAGGTTAATGAATTCTCCTAAAACGACGGAGAAAAGATTAATCAATTACATTTCCTCAACAATTTATCGATGACCACGAATTTCCTGTGTCCCAAGTTATAGTTAATTATTCGAAGGCGTTTTGGTAATTAATGAGGAATTGGATAATTGATTTTTGTGTGTCATTACTAGGCTAGGTATGATGTTCTTTTGTCAATAAGATGATTTGGACTGAAGAGAGTTATTAATTAATTTTGAGATTCACTGGTTGTATAGTGTTGAATCTAATGTTTGCAACGCTAGAGAACAATGCTTTGACGGAGTCGCCACGGGTACGGAAATACTTATTTCCGCTTCCGTGTATCCGTCTATCTACAACAAAACCTCGAACGCTTTGAGCTATCGAACTGAAATATTTTTTGAGCCATTTTTAGCAAGTCTTTAAATTCGCGATCGGGCCACACCCCTCTACTCCTTCTAAGCCCCTCGAACACAAATTTTTAAATTTCAAGAAATTGATTTTTCTCTTGAAGTAGACTTGAAAATATGGCCAAAGTACAATGACGTGCATGTCATTTATACTTCATCTTTTTTCTTCTTCTTTGTTTCTATTCCCACACAAATGAACAATTTTCATAAATGCATTATATCGATTTTCATTGCAACTTCTTCTGCCACCTGAACAACATTACTATGATGATTTTCCTTCCACAAGCTATCTTAAAATCATAGGACTCTTTTAAAATAACTATTATTTCACCTGTCCATCTCGCGACTTGTCCTTCTGGATTTTTGAATTAGAGTAGCAGCTACAGCGATGCAATGTTCGTTCGAAGGATGAACTTTTGCCCATGTACGGAAATGCTTGTACTTAGGTTTTAAAGATTTTGTGTTTCACAAATGAATCTGTTTCTCATATGCGTTAAAAATACAAGTAATACCATCCTGTCTATAGATTAATCACATCGCATAAAAGTTCTATATGACAAACATTTAAACTTAAAGCGGCTTCAACTACTTTCTATATTAATGATAAGATTGAAATTGGCTACCGTTTTTTTAATGTGATCAATTTAATATTTTACTATTTCACATAAAAATTCTGTAAATTATTTACTAAAATAAATAAACTGCCAAAAAGTCTAGTGCAACTTTATTATTCTTGGGACAAGTTAAGGATGCATGGAAAGTCAATATGCAAGTTAGAGTAGTTAGGGAAAACCAAGTGTAAGGTGGTTCTTGAGCACGGCTGTTGCCAATTTAACACTTAATTGCGGATACGATCAATAGCTCAAGTACATATAATCAATATTTCATTCGATTATTTATGCAAGTTTGGGGTTTTCTAAGGGAAGGGGTGAGGGGGAATGTCAATAATTTTTCAATTGATTGCTTAAATCACATCCAATATTCTCTGTATATAATGTCAGTTTCATAGACGAAGCTGCATAGAATTTTCAGAAAATTCGGTGCTTTTTACATTCCCGAAACCAAACATTTGTATGGGATAGGGTGGAAGGGATCGTAAAATTTGTGCAGCAATTTTATTTTGTTTCTCTTGTCTGGTGCTCGTACGAAATTTCATGTTCGTAGCTTTTAGTTTGTTGGTTTTAAGTTGATTTATTGAAATTGGTCGAAATCATACTTTCGTATGGGAGGGGGTAGAAGCGCAGCTGCGATCTCAAAACTTTTGACGCAATTTCGTTTCAACTATTTTTAAAACTATACAAAATTTTAAATTGATAGCTTTAAGCTAGGTGATATTTGATTTCTTAAAAATGTTCGAAAAATTAATTTTGTATAGGAGGAAGGTATTCCACTAATTAATATTTCATACATTTATCGGTTTTTTTTAAATGTATTTCGCAAATTTTCAAGTTTCTACCTTAAAATTTTATTCAAAAATTTTCAGTTTATGTGTTTTTTCATTGCACATGAAACATCTTGCGAACGTTAGAACAGGGGCCCGGTGCATAACAATTGTGCAACAAATTATTATTTTATTTCTATATATATCAAATAGATGTATCCACATGGACAATTTAAACTTAGTATCTTTCACCCAAAAAAATTTCTCAAAATTTTTGACATATTCACTTACTTCTTCCTCTCCTTACACCCCTCAACTTAAAACTTTTACCAAAAAGTCTATGTAGTTCTATAATCTGATGGATTTTCGATTTGATATCTGTGCTTAATTTTGAGATATAACGGTTTGCAATTTTTTAAAGTGCACCATTTTTGAAATGCTCCCCATTTCCCCCCCACTACTGCTATAATCAAATTTTTTTCTTGCATTCCGCTAGTATTATTTTATATAGCTGCAATAAATAAATAAATATGTTTTAAGTTTCAATTACATAGCTTAAGAGTAAGTTAAGATATTATCTTTTAAGAGTTTTTCTTTGAAACCCTCCCCCCCTGATCTTCTACCTTATAGTAACTAGCCTATCTCTAAACTGATTGTGGTGGATCTGTATGCCATCGTAATGGTCCCAAAGTATGAATTTTTTATGGTGAGTAATTTCGAAGATATAATCATTTGGAAAAAAAAATTCCGGCGACAATTGATTTTTAGCCCCCCCTTTTCGGACGCCAATGGATAAAAAAATTAAATTATTTTTAAAGTTTGTCCCACAGCCCTCGTTATACCTATGATGAATTTCAGCTTCCTATCTGCATTCGTAGTGGAGATATTAGCAAGTGTAGTTTTTGACTCTTTCCCTCCCCCCACCTTCTCCTTCCGCCTGACAAACCCCAAAATTTCGATAACAAAGCTCACTTATCACATTAACAATTCAACGACAAATGAACATTCTAGCTTTAACGGTCTCCGACATACGAGTCCATATGTACGGCGTACGGCAGGACGGATTTTTTTTTGCATTTTTATTCTAATTAAGTCATGAAACGCGAAAAAAACAAAACTCCGGGGTAGCAAATTTTTTTTTTGTGTCAATCACAATATTTTATTATTAGAGTAATAAAGTAAAATAGAATCCTAACATCAAATTAATTTGATATAATCTTTTCCATTCGCAAATATAGTCCACCTTGGGGTGCTAAAACAAACGGATTTTCGATCGAATAAGTCCATGGAATTATTGTTTGCTGGCAAGTTTTGATTTCAAAATTGTGCAAAAGTGTAACCAGACCAATGGCTGCTTGCATTTGTCCGAAACGCATAGCGATACAATTGCGAGGTCCTTGACCAAATCCCAATGTGGACATTGCATGGCGCTTTCTCTCCTCTTCTGCAATAAAACGATCCGGGTCAAATATCTCCGGATTCGGAAAAATATCCGGATCACGTTGAACTGAGTAAACTGGAATGATTATATTTTTTCCTTTTTCGAGTGTTATGTCCGTATTTGGAATCCGATAGTCCTTGGTAACTGTACGAATCAGAATTGGGAGTGGCGGATGGATTCGAAGTGATTCTAAATAGTTTTCAATTTAATAATCTTATGTTTTAACCCTTAATTCAAAAGTTACATACCGCTGATAATTTGTCGAATATATTTCATTTCATGAAGGGCATCATACGTCAACTCTCCGTTGTGTTTTTCCAGAACTCTAACGATCTCATCACGTGCTTTGGCTTGTAGAGCTGGCTGCAGTGCTAATTCGTATAAACTGTACGACATTGAGGTGGAAGATGTTTCGAAACCGGCCACAAAGAATATAAAAGCTTGCGCGGCAATTTCTTCAATTGTCAGTTTTTCACCATTGCAATCTTCTTTGTTTTTCATTTCAATCAGCAAATCCATGAAATCGTTTCGTCGAATTTCATTCTTTTCACGGTACGCAATTGTTTCCTTAACGACACCCATGAAAAATTCAGTACTATCATCATTCCACATTTTCACGCCACATTTTGCAAAGAATTTCGGAAATTGATTGATAATTTCTTGCACGAACCGTGCATGTCGAAACTCTGTAATAACCTTACGTCCGGCGCTTCGCAGTTCAGCTTTTGGATTATTCAAGCTGTTACACTCGATTCCGAATACGCACGTTCCAATAATGTCCGTTGTGAAGCAGGCCAATAGCTCCTTCATTTCAACCATTCCAGCAACTTCCATATCCGCAGTAACTTTATCCAAAAATCTGGCAGACACATCCACTAATGTTGGATACATAAACTTAATTTTTGCCGAACTGAAAGTTGGACTCAGTTTGTTCCTTAATCGACGCCACTTTTCTCCTTCAATTGCAAATAAATGGGCTGAAAGTGGATCATCGCGTTCATTATAGTAAAACGGACGATCATGAAAATGATTGAAATCCTTGATTAAAATGTCTCGAATTAGATCCAGATCGAGTATCACGGCTACCGGACTAATACTAAAGTACGCCCCGGCGATCGGAAGCGAACTTTTAAATTTCACATAAATCTCTTGAATCATTTCCACGATATGCGTGGTCCTTTTTAAATTTCCGTAAGGAATCGACGGCGGTAAATGCACAACATTGCGTTTACTCCAATAAGAGAACCGATATTGGAAAAATAAATATGCTGAGGTTAAAATAGTTATTAGATAGGCGTACAAGTAAAGCCACGCCATGACAGAGACACGAGCAGCTCACTTTAACTAATTAATCTGTACTGATATTTTGGCTCAGAGCATCACAGTATCATGATTTTATTGCGACATATTTTTCTTGTTTACATGGTAAAAAATATTTTCTATACGCAAATTGAACAAAACGGATCCCAAGATTTTGTATCTCGACGAAAAGTTCAAGTTCACTCAACTCATGACACTTTATATCGACGAACTGTAATGCGATTGGCCGATTGCGGCGACGTACCTTGGCGTCACGGAAAATTGTCGCGCTAGTGAACCCAATATTGAAGTAAAAGGGAGACAGCCACATTAATTGACATGGTCGCGGCTCCTCTTATCTTGCATTGTAATAAATAGCCTTTGGCTCGAGTCGTTGCCTTATTTTACTCAAAATAAAATCTTAGAGTATATTTGTTAGGCTAGGAAATACTTGTAAGCAACTAGAATGATTACTATCGCTCATAATCTATAAATTCGTGACCTTCTATTTTCTCGAAAATTTACTATCGGATGACAGTTGCCAGGTTTTTTTTTGTTGATGGATGACAGTTGCCTGGTTATTTGATGGAATAGAATGTTGCTTTGTGTGAGTAGTTCTGTGAGGGAACGATAATAGTGGAACAGCTTGAGAAATCGAGTTGAAATTTTTTTCCGTTTCATTTTACTTACTTCTTCCATGGTTTCATAAAATTTAAAAAAAAATTATTTCATTTAACCCACTGCTTCCACGTCCTTTCATGAAAATGCATAATATTGAAAAATGTGTACATTAAAAACTAAACCAGCTAGAATCATGATGCAAATTTAATGTATTGAAAAAGTTAAAGGAATTGTCTACACAACGAAAATATATGAGAGCAACAGACTTGCAATTTAGTGCAGACCATGATAATAAGAACGTTGAATACAATTTTCAGAATCGTTCAAATCCTTCTTCCTTTCTCTACCATCTCACTTACAACAATTTCCGGAAATTCCACTCACCAATTTGCTTAAGAATTAATAAGGAAACAAACATGAAATCAGGCTCAAAAAATTGCATGCAAACTTTTCAATTTCATGAAATACTGTAAATTTTATCACTACTAATCGAATCTATGAAGTTCAAATTTTATACAAAATCTTTTGCTTACGAATGCGGTGAGATTCCAATAATTTAATTCAATCCACTCACTATATCACCTTCCATTTAAACGCCTCAAGTTTTCGATACACATTAAAATATCATCCTCGAATGCATTTCAAATTTTTTAAGCCCAAATTTTGTGTAAAAATATTGAATGACTTAAAAAGTCAGTTCAATTCCGTCATTCCCTTTACCAACCCCACACAAATAATAATTTCTGAAAATCACAAATGCTACATAGATGCATTTACATGATTTTCAGAAATTTCTGTCTAGAGTATTTCAGTAGGAATTCTGTTGTTTTCTTAATGAATTGAAGAACTACCCCAGCTCAGCTGCATTATAGTTCTGCAGTACACCACTCCGTCTCACAGTATAGAATATGATTGGACAAAGGTGTATTTTGCATCAATAATAAAGTACGCCAGAGAACTATTTTTTCGTGAAAGTTCTTCTTGGATGTCTTAACTGTACGAAATGTAATCACAAAATTCTACAAATTTATTGAATATTATTCAATAGTGAAATTTTTATCGAGTTTTCCAGTAAGTAAATCCGGAAAACTATTGTATTAAAAATCCTCGCAATATACGAAGCGAAAATTATTTATTTAAATCAATACTCGTCCTGTTCATATCATAAAAATAATTTTTTTCCTCAAACAGATAATAGTCCCAATAATTTTTGATCAGATTTTTTTTTTTTAATTTATCAATAAAATTTCACATTCTGAAATAGTTCGTATTCCACGAATTTTGATTCGAAATTTATTTCTGGCTTTGCATTGAGTTATAAATATAAACAACAAAAGTACATAGGAAATAAGTGTGTATTTCGTACACATGTCATAAAATTAATTCAAAAACAATGCCATTGATAAAACTTGATGAAAATTCAATTAAAATTTTCGTATTTATAACCATCCAGGTGTTATCTACATTTTTTTAATTGTTTTCATTCAATAAAACTACCAAATAATTTTATAGGGCATCAAATATTCGAAAATTCCGAACGTGATATAGAAAATTAGCTGAATGAAATTTCATTGAATTTTTTTTTTTCATTTTAAAATTATTGTAAACTTTGAAATAACATATTTAATTTATTTGTTAAATAAAACATTGTATTCATAAACGAAGATTGTTGAAGCAATTTCCTAGATTTGGGAAATTTTAATGATATTGTGAAATGGATCGATATCGATAAATTTCCGAGTAAGACCACCAATTAGATCACAGGACGAAAAGTGCAATCATCTACAGGGCGCGATCTTGAGTGGCCGTTTGTTGTCGCCAGTAGTTGTTTATTCCTCTGGTTTGCTTTTCACCAGCTCGTTTACATGCTATGTAGACGGTCAACCCGACATCTTCCTTGCGAGTTTGCTTCCTCAATGCGTGATTCTGATTAAATTCCTGCATACTGCATGCTGCATTAACATCTACAACAACGCCTAAAAACAAAAATGCAGGACCAATTAAAAACATAACCGAATTATCGCCCAATCATAATTGTGTTATGTTTTTAATTGGTACTGCCCAATCATGAGACACTCTAGATGAAATGAGAAGGAGTATAAAGTATCAAATTCTTTCGAATAGTGATTAGTTATTTTTCTATGGGAGGTGGTACAAGCAGAAACGAGAGATTTGGAATTCTTGTATATGACACCGAATATTGTATGCAAAATATTTCGTACAAAATTTATAATTTGTAGTTTTCACAATTCTCAAGGGAATTGGACATTGTTTTTCTGAAATCGGCATATTTGTATGGGAGGTAAGAGAGGAAGTGAAAGGTTTAGAAAGATTTTAAAACTTCTTATCAGTATCGGGATCTACATCACTATGCTTTGCTTCAATTTTAAGATCGATAGCTCTCATGTTTGAAGGAGAAATGGTGTTTTGAATTTCTACTATAGATATTTGCATGGAAAAGGGTGGAAGGAGTGAAGCGAAGTTGATATTTCTTTCAAACACTTATAGCAATTACTACGGGACAAATTCTGACAAAATTTTAAGTTTCTGCTTTTCTAGTTACTGTTGCAAATCTATGTAATCCATTTACCAAAATAATTAATTAATTATAATTATAATTATGGGAGAGTGTAGAAAGAGTATACTGATCCAAGAAACATTTTTTAAGAATGAAAACTTATGCATTATTTTACTTTCGTCAAAATTTCAAGTTGATAGGTTTAACAGTTTTGAAGAAAAATGATTTAATTGAAATTACAAAATTTCATGAAATTTGTATGGGAGGGAGTAGAAGGAGAGAGGAGAAGTTTGTTATTTTTTAAAAAACTACCAACAATTCGAGCGTAACTTTATTATTTTTAGGACAAGTTGAAGATGTATAGAAAGTCAATATGCAAGTTAGAGTGGTTAAGCAAGACTAAGTGGAACCCCCTTTAGAGCAGGGCTGCTGTCAATTTAACACTTAATTGCGAATACGATCAATAGCTCTAGTACATGTAATCAACATTTCATTCGTTTATGTAAGTTTGAGTTTTTTTGAAGTGTAGGGTGATATTAAGGGTGGGTGGATGTCGATAATTTTTTAATTGATTGCTTCAATTACGTCCAATATTCTCTCCATAGAATGTCAGTTTCATGGACGAAGTTGCACAGAATTTTCATAAAATTCGGAGTATTTTACATTCACGAAACCAATCATTTGTATGGGCGGGGGTAGAGGAGGGATGTATGTAGGTAAATGTACAATTTGTGATGCAGTTTTATTTCATTTCTCCTGTGAGGTGCTGGGTCAAAATTTCAAGTTCGTAGCTTTAAATTTGTTGGTTAGTAGTTGATTTAATGAAATTGGTCGAAATCATATTTTTAGATGGGAGGGGGTAGAAGGGCAATATACAATACAATAATAAGCCTCTCACTAAGCTGATTCTAGTAGATATATATGCGGCCTCAATAGTTTCAAAATATGAATTCTTTATGGTAAGTAATTTTGAAGATATAATCATTTGAAAAAAAAAATTTGGCCGACAATTAATTCTTAGCGCCCCCTTTTTTGCACCCCAATGGATAAAAAAATTAAATTATTTTTAAATTTTGTCTGACAAACCCCTCTATACGTATGTTGATTTTTAGCTTCCTAGCTGGAATCATAGTTGAGGTATTTCAATTCTTATTTTTCGGTTAGCACTCCACCCGCCTCCCACTGAATCTTTACACCCACCAAAATGGGTGTCCGCCTGAAATCCGCAACTATCCACAATTCCCCCAAAAATGAACTTTCTATCTTTAAGGGTTTGGTATTTAATGTGCGCTGAGCGTACACGTCGGCGTACGGCAGACGGCGTACAGACAGATGGTTTTTTTATACTCTAAATGAAATCTGAGAGTATATTGTGTTTGCCTTGCCGTTTGTAACGCTAAGAAATAATGTTCGCACAGAGTCAGAAAGGGTACAGAAATATTTGTTGTCACTCAAAAACCCCGATTCCGAGTGACCGTCTGTTCGTCTGTCTATCCGTCTATCCGTCTATCTGTCCGTCTGTCTGTACGTCTGTCTGCAACATAACTCTCGAAAGGTGTGACCTATCATGCTGAAATTTGTCATATGTCATTTTTAGAAAAAAGTAACTTTAAGTTCGTGAACGAGCCATATCCCCCCAGTCCTTCTACCCCCTCCCATACAAATTTCATGGAATTTCGAAATTTAATGAAATTGATTTTCTCCGAAACCATTTCAGCTATTGACTTGAGAATTAGGTTATAGTAAAATGAAATAAATATCATTAACGTCAATATATATTGAACTGATCCCCTTACTCCTTCTACCCCCTCCCATACTAATACACATTTTCAAAAATATATTTATTCGGTTTGTATTGCAACTAGCAAAGCTGAAAGAGCCAATTTTTGTCACAATCACTTTTTTTACAATTGCAACCAATTTTGGAAAAACTATCAACTTGACTTCACTCCTTCTACTCCCTCCCATACGAATTTCACGAATTTTCAGAACTTTAATTAAATTATTTTTCTCAAAAACCGTTAAAGGTATCAACTTTCAATTTTGAGCAAAACATTTTATTATAAACATTATTGATGTCAAAAAAATTGGTTTTGATTCGTATACTCCTTCTATCCCTCCCATACAAATGCACAATTTTGTATAAATGCATTTAATCCATTTTCATTGAAACTATAAAAAGTACAAACTTAAAATTCTGTCAGAATTCATCACTTAATAATTGCAATAAATTCTTCAAAAATTATGAACTTTGCTTCACTCCTTCTATCACCTCCCATACAGATTTCTGTATTGGAAACTCAAGAAAAGTATTTCTCCATCGACTTTTAAATTGTAACGAAGCAATGTAATTAGAATATTGATAAGCACATTACAAATTATCCAATACCCCCCACTTTTTCTACCACCTCCCATACAAATGCCATAAATTCAGTCAAAAATTGTTCAAAAATTATGGAAGCTACAAACTTTAAAATCAGCATGAAACATTTTGTATACTACGTTCAGTTTTACATACAAGAATTACAAACCTACCCCCTCTGCTCTTACCACCTTCCATACAAAAGTCAATATTCACTATTCGAAAGAATTTGAGATGAAATATTTTCCGGTACAATTAAATCTTTTCTATTTCATCTAGAGTATCAAATGATTGGGATTTTTAGTGATTTTTTTCAGAAATAACTATAGAAATCATGAAACTGAAATTTCATACTACTAACATTCATACTTTTCAAGAAAATTGATTTTTTGTGAAGTTTTGAAATTGTGTCATATTATATGGGAGGAGGTAGTAGCAGTGAAGCTAATCAGTTATTTTTTTTCGATTTTAATAAATATGTTAATTAAATACTACTGTTATTTTAATTAAATAGTACTGAGAAAATTGGTTGGCTAGGGTGTAGTCTAGTGAGTAGCGTGTTTGTCTAAAATGCGAAGGTCGTGAGTTCAAATCCCGTTCGATATATAATTCCAGCACACTGCCTGCTTGGGTATATCTTAGTCACCTCAACCCACTTTCGTAGATAAAGGGTTGTGCGATGGGCCTGAAGGTCATAAGGCCAAGGCCCGATTTGGTCTCTAGTGCCATTGAAGAAGGAAGAGAAAATTGGTTTTAAGTATTTCATGAAAAACTGCAGTTTATATTAGAGGTGTTGTAATGAGTGGGGAATTAATTATTTTTATGCGGTATAATATGATAAAAATAATGTGTTCTAAATTTCAAGTGATTAGCTTGTATAGTTTTCAAGAAAATTGGAAAATAATGTGTTCTAAATTTCAAGTGATTAGCTTGTATAGTTTTCAAGAAAATTGGAAACAATTTTTGGATGTACTGTGAGTTTTTGAAATCTGTGAATATCGAATATTTTTCAAAGGAAAAGTCACTTTAATCCGGAACTCCCAGTTTTTTTTATTATCTAATAGTGCAAAAAAAAAATCTTTATCAGTAAACTCTGAAGCAAAATTTAAATCTATTAACAGTTGCTTTAATAATTTCACTAAATTCTAATTCTAATGGAATCTGTAAATTTTACCAAGGCCTAATTAAAGATTCATACATTAAATAATTAATTCTGATAATTTCAGAGAAACTTTTCGGCTTACATTCGTCAAGAGATAATGCAAAAGGTTCGTGTAATCTTTATACGAGTACTATTCGTAGTTTTGCAAAGTCGGTACACCCATTAGTATTCATAATACGTGTTATTATTTTAGTAAAATTAATTTATATGGTTCTTTCACACAATTATGAAAATTTATTCCGAAATTGGTCCCCGGTTGGAAAATTTATTCGAACTTCGTATTGTAATTCCAAAAAGTATTCTGTATGGCATAATATTCAATCATAACAACAAAATTAATTGTTCAATTTAGCCGAACATATGCATTACTTGCATTCTGAGTTAATAAACGAATAAAGATGGGACATCTCCAATGAGAGTATTGGTCATCTCAATCATCGTTATCAAAATATACACATAAGTGGAATTTATTCATTGCTAGTGTTTTTTTTTTTTAATTTCGGGAACACGTGAGAGCACTGCCACCTCTTGCTAGTGATAGAATTGCTTGTAACTCTAATCTTCAATAATAATAACATTAATAAAAATATTTTTCATTTGAAAAAAAAAATCAAAGGTTGGCAATCTTTAACACCTCGTACATCATTTATTTTATTTGCCTGATTATATTATTATCTCTGCAAATTGATAAGAATTATAATTCGTCATGTTCCCGATTAAAAAATCTCTTACCTGGAATTCAGTGAGAAATTTGCTAATAAGCACTGCAGAGGTAGCCAAATTGTTGCGATCATTGCGTTTAACATTATTATACCGGCTGTGCTAGTGAATAAAACCACATTCAAAACTACAATAATCGGTTTTGTGGTTTCAGTTTCAAAATAAATAAAATTTACATATATTAAATCAAATAATAATCTAACCGTAAATTTTTATTTTATTGTAAGTGTTGTAATTTTCGATCTATAAAATTGTTTGAATTTCCAAATTTCGTGCAGTGTTAATGATAAGAACAACTTTCATATCAATATCTGAAAAATTGATCAATGGCACAATCAACAAATTCATTATTGTTTAATCAAATACTTCTATCATGAAAGAATCGTGCAAGATTTTAAATGAAACTCTGATCATAAAAAAATATTATATTTGCGAAAAATTTCAAAAATGAAATAAAAAGAAGTATTATATCAATCAACCAATTTGCTATTGGATAGACTCGAAGTTATTTATGAAAAGAATGAACAATAAAGGATCGAGAAAAAATAAATTCGAGAGAAAATATATCACAATAAGCAAGAGCTGAAGTCAAGGATGAACTCAAGCTAATTTATGAAGAGAATGAACAATAACGGTTCCAAATGGTTTACCTGTGGATCCCCAGATACCGAAAAAATTAGCTTTGACATATCATCACTAATTTGAATCAACTGTTTCCTGTTGGTAAATAGGACGAGACATTGGAGCTTACGACAGAGATGGTTCTCAAGGCTACTGGAACAGCGGTGACAGTTGTTGTCAAGGCTTGTTTATTTTCTATCCTAGATTTCAACTGCTTGTTTGCATTCGCTTCAAGGTCTTCATTTAAAACTATGGTTTATAGCTTGTTTCGAGATGTGTTGCGCTGGTTTTCGCAATGTGTGACAAACCCACTGCCATTTACGCCCTTGAAAGTAAATGCCTAAGCCAGTCGGATGTATACTAGAGTTCGTCATCTGGACAGAATATCCTTATAATGCTTATAGATAACCTTCAATGTAGTGTAATCATGTAATAACACAAATTTGAAGCTTTCGTCCAACAATCGCAGCTTCGCGCGAAAATAAGAATGTCTTCATCTCTGATTCATCTTCTTCGCTAAGAACAATTAGCGTGTTCGTGCTCGAAGCAATGTGCATATATTTGGTTTTACGCCAATCTATTATGTATTTTCTTTTAATTTTATTGACTTTTTAATTCTTACCCGTTAAAAGATTGAACAATTCAAGTAAAATACAAAAAAATTATAATAATAAGAATTTTCTCAGACAATAATGATTCAATTCTATCAATTTCAAGATGATTGTTGATTATTTATGAACATTGACATAGACGTATTTTAATTTATATAAATTTAAAATACTAAGAAAATCTGAAAGTTTTAAAGTTTACTTCAATTGAAAGGTGGAATAAAACTCTGTGCAGGTAGTAAATAAAACATACAAATAAATTGAATTAAAGCTAGATTTCAGAAACTTTTCACAATAAAAACCTTGGCCAATTTTCTTTGGAAATAATTTATAGTAAACACTGACAAAGGTAACGTATTGATTTCCATGTTTAAAATAAACAGATGCTACTTAACTTGAAATGAATCAGCCATGAGTTTTTTTCTCCTTTTTACCTAATCTTATTTATTATTGAAAAATATAGGGAACTAAAAATTAAATTTAAATTCATCTAACGACTGCTCGTTTGTATTTTGTTGAAAACATCTTAAAATTGAATTACTTGCTAACGTCTAATAAGTTCCTCGAGGCCAGGAAGATGAGATTGACGGCCACGGATGAAAATGTTTTATTCATGTCATTAAGACGAGTCTAATCCCCTTCGGGCTATTTTAATACAATTAAAATCCAAGACAATATCATCCCCTAATGAATTTCTATTATGACGTCGACGAGAGTGAAATTATAAATATTTTCTTCTTTAACATTTTTTTTTGTTTCTTTTTTCTTAAATACCAGAATAAAAAATTTTCAAAAGCAAACACGAAAGAAAAATGCTTATATTTTTTGGATTGTTGTTGATAGCCATAGCTGGGTTCATCAAATACCTTTACTCGTACTGGGCGATAAAAGGTTTTCCACATATCAAACCATCAATTCCTACTGGAAATATGGGAGCCTTCACACAACGTAAAACATCCTTTGGAATGGCCCTTTATGAACTCTATATCGCTACCAAGGAGCCTTTTATTGGAATCTACTTGTTCTTTCGTCCTGCCATTCTCGTTCGCGATGCTGAACTTGTCAAACGGATTCTGACTACAGATTTTAACTATTTTCATGATCGTGGCGTTCATTCGAACGAGAAATCAAATCCCTTATCGGGCAATTTGTTTTCATTGCCCGGCGAAAAATGGAAATCATTACGAGCAAAACTCTCGCCAACTTTTACATCGGGAAAGTTGAAGAAAATGTTTTCGACGCTCGAAGATGTCGGAAACTCTATGCAAAATTACCTGAAAGAAACGATTCCGAAAGAAGGAAAATCCATCGAACTGAGAGATTTATCGAACAAGTAAAGAATCGAACAAACTGACTAATAATAATCATTTCTGATTTAATTTCTTTTACGGAACAGGTATGCAGCCGACGTTATAGCATCGACCTTCTTTGGTTTGGACGTGGACAGTTTTACGGATCCCAACAATAAATTTGTCCAGCTCAGAAATGAAATTAATCGGAAGTCTTTTATCGGTACATTGGTATCCGCTACGATTTTCTTATGCCCGAAGTGAGTAGTTAGGATAAGGATATGCGGGGCTAATTAATTAGAAAATCGATTTGGTTAATTAATTTTTGTTTGTTTGCTGTTTTTTTTTTTTGGATATTTGTTCAGGCTCTTCGATATGCTTCAGTTGTATAGGCTGAATCAAAGGACGGTAAAATTCATGACAAGTTTAGTTCGGGAAACTTTTGAACATCGTGATCAGAACGATGTAACGCGCAAAGATTTCATGCAATTGCTATTACAGCTGAGAAATACTGGAGAAATTAAGGAGGATGGCAACTGGGAAGCGAAGGAAACTGTTGGTAATTGTTTTCATAAATTATTAGTTTTACTTTAACTTTAACTTTCGACATTATCCACAATTTCCTGTTGAGATTAACTCGAGTTTTCGTCGAGACACACAGGCAACAACAGAGGTCTGAATGAGACGTTGTGCTATGTCTATTAAACGCTATCAGTTTGGAAGAATAATTATGAAATCATTTGTCTGAAATCAGAAAAACCACAGTTAAATCATTGTCAGGATTCCATAATACAAGGAATTGCCATAAAATCGGTTTCAAGTTTAAAATATGAAATCGATTTATCCTTTGGCTCATCACTCATTAAACTAATGAAGAGACAAAACGAACATCAAGCCTTACACCAAGAACATAAATAAACAGAGCACAATAAATTGACAAAAATTGTTGTCAACTAGCGTTAAGTCTGCGTTTTAAGCATAGTTTATCTACAGTGAAGTCGAATACATCAGCATTCTTTTTAACTTCTCTCACGAGACGCAAAATCGATTCAATGATACCATAGTTTGTCTGGTGGAAACCAAACCGCAGCCAGTTAGGATGTCTCAGTAAAAACCGACCAGCAGTAAACTGCTTCAAGCCCAAAAGTGTTGAGCAGCCAACCACCCCTGTAAGAAGTTGATGAGCAAAAACTATATCAGCTACTTCAGGTCGCCTCGAGAGTGATATCATATTTAATAGCTGAAGTCAGCCGATTTAAGGAGAAAGACGAACACTGTTATTCCAATTAAGGTTACTTTAAGCAATTCTCACAAATTTACGCTGAATAGGTTCAGTTCTGCTAATATCAATCAAATCAATTAAATTCCTGTTAAGACCCCCTATAGGGGCATAGGACAGAAACAACTCTCTTCCTCAAGGTGCGATCCTGAGCATCGGCCTTATACACCAATCACTAAAATTTATCAAATCCTCCTGAATGAGATTATCAGAGTTGGAACTCAGAGATCTACGATTTTCATGTTATCAGTATAAATGAGTACTTCCGAATATTTAAAAACAGAGGCAACATCGTTGATGGCCAGTATAAACACAAGTGGCCGCAATTGACTTCCTTGAGGGACCCCAAAATGCGCAGTAAATGGCTTAGAAGCACAATCACGAAAGATAATTTGACAGGTTCTATTAAATAGATATGAATTAATCCAATTGATGTGCCATGTATAATAACTAAACAAGTTTAATTTCAACAAAATTATAGAATATATATACATACAACCCTCCTGCTTACCCTTCTTAATAGCGAAAATGGATTAATTCGAAAACTCCATTAGATTAGTGGCAGTGGACATATTCCTAACAAAACCATGATGTTTACTTGAAATTAGGGATTTAAAGTGAAACGGCATGCACTCGTACACTATAGGCTGAAAAGGTTTTGGAATAGCTGACAGTTTAGCTTTTGACCAATACTCCAGTTCGCTACAATTCAATAATCCTAGTGAAAACTTTATGATACTCTAAAATAGCTACTTCGCAAAATTTAACTTAAATCTAGGTTTCATTTTAATCAATCTTAAACCTCACATTGTCAAGAAGCTCTTGAAATTATTACTTGAAATATCACATATCAATTTAGTTCGAATTATACCAAATTTCCAATCAATAATTGCATTGATCAATAATTTTACACAACCAATATCTACCATATGCCAGCTTAACTTTACTGACGATAAATTCCCTTTAAGGTGGTATTAAATCGTTCTCAATCGAACAATGTGCTGCACAAGTTTTCATCTTTTACATAGCCGGACTGGAGACAACGTCCGCAACCATATCGTTCACATTATACGAACTCGGCCAAAATGCAAATGTAAAGACCAAGCTGTTGAAGGACATCAACGAAGCGCTAACCAAGCATAATGATGAACTCACATATGACTGTATTCAGGACATGAAATACTTGGATCTCTGTATCATGGGTATAAAATTCGCTTTTAAATTCCGTTCGATAGCTTGATCTTTAATTAATGAAATTTACAATCGCTTCGCAGAAACTATTCGCAAGTATCCAGGACTACCGATCCTGAATCGAGAGTGCACACGAACCTATAAGATACCTGACAGTAATTTTGTCATCGATAAAGGAACTGCCGTAATAATTTCGCTAATGGGAATGCATCGAGATCCTGAATACTTTCCAGATCCATTAAAATTTATGCCGGAGCGTTTCGAAGAAGGACACAGAAATTACAATGAAGCTGCCTACATTCCGTTTGGAGATGGTCCCCGGTCCTGTATTGGTGAGAATTGTTTTTATTTCTATAAAATTATCGAAATAATTGTCGGATTATCTTGTTTTTTTTTCTTTTCTTTTTTATGAAATAGGATTACGACAGGGCAAGCTGAGCGTAAAAGTTGCGCTTGTAAAAATTCTAACTATGTTCAAGGTGGATGCTCTTGGTACCAAAGAAATTGAATTCGATAATTATTCGGTCGGTTTGATGCCAAAAGGTGGCGTCAATGTGAAATTGACTAAAATTGAATAAAATGATTTGTTCGTGAGAGATATTATGGTCTTAATTCGGTAGGATTTTATGCGTTAAGGTTAAATTTATGTCATTCCGATGAGATGCCTGTCGTTTCGATAAAGGCTTGAAAGTAGTATCAACGAAAAAAGCTATAATGCCCGTTAAACTGCATTTAATATTTTATGTGATATGCAACTTATTTATCATGTCAGAAATATGGGATGAACCCCACATGACTGCGTCGTGCACGCACAGTGTGATTGCCGTATATCTAACGTCACACAGCAAGAGATTTGCACTATGGAAATATACCAGCAAGACCTCACCTAAACTCAGCGTGCCCGAATAGTTTAATTTACTTTTTGAAGGACATGGCTAGTTGCAGTCATAAAAGTAAGACCAAAGGCTAAAGAGAAGCAATTCAGATGGCTGATGAAATAAAAAAAGGTAAAAAAGAAGAAAACAGGAACTTTTTTGGGTCCTTCTCATACAGGTCTACCTCTTAGAAGGATTCTGGGGTTTCTACTCTTATTATGTTTGTTTTTGTACTTTTATGGTAGGCTAACGTCGCACGGCAGACACATGGATCCGGTGCGAAGAAGCAAGGTCATCCGTCACCGTCATCGACAGTCGGTCGATTTGCGGTGCGGGTACGGTGCGCGCTCGGTTTGGTTATGTGGGTTTAGTCCTTATTTCGTATTAATTACATCACTCGTCATCGCTCATTGAGGATCAAGGTCAATCATTGGATAGGAATTTCTGCATATTTTCTTGCCTGTTTTATTTTTCACCCAGCTATGTCCACTAAAGCAAAGTTCTACAGTCAAAAGAAATAGAAACCTCTTCCAACGCCAAAGCAACCATTTTAAGATCAAAAGCAACCACTTTTCTATTCTGAACAAACAGAAAATATACGTATTGATAAGAAAATTCTCTCTGTTCCAACAATTAACACAAGCATTTATTTCACGGGAAATGTAATAAATGCCGTCTACTCCATTAATATTATGCTACGTGAATACACGTAACACTGGCTTTTAAAGCTTATTTTATTGTTATGACATTTAATCCACACTTACAATAATTTTCATCACATTTGAATAAAATTTCGGCTAGAACATATAACAAATAAACTGCCAACAAGTCGGGCGCAACTTTATTAATTTTGAGACAAGTTGAAGATGCATGGAAAGTCAATATGCAAGTTAGAGTGGTTAAGGAAGGATAAGTGGAACCCCCTTTCTCAAGTGGAACCCCCATTCACAAGTCGACCCTCTTTAGAGCAGGGCTGATGTCAACTTAACACTTAATTGCGAATAAGATTAATAGCTCCAGCATAAGTAATCAATATTTCATTCGTTTATGTAAGTTTGGGTTAGTATGAGGGAGGGGGCAGGGGTGATATTAAGGGTGGGTGGATGTCAATAGTTTTTCAATTAATTGCTTCAATTACATCCAATATTCTCGGCATAGAATGTAAGCTTCGTAGACGAATTTGCATAGAATTTTCATAAAATTTGGTGTATTTTACATTCACTAAACCAATCATTTGAATGGGAGAGGGTACAGGAAGTAAAGGAAATGTAAAATTCGTGATGCAGTCTTATTTCATTTCTCTTGTATGGTACTCGTACAAAATTTCAAGTTCGTAGCTTTTAATTTGTTGGTTAGCAGTTGTTTTATTGAAATTGGTCGAAATCATACTTTTGTATGGGAGGGGGTAGAACCGCAAGTGCGATCTCAAAAATTTTGACGCAGTTCCATTTCAACTGATTTCAAAAGATTTTTTTCAAAATTTCAAATTGATAGCTTCTACTAGTTAGGTGACAATTAATTTCTTAAAATTGGTCGAAAAAATAATTTTGTATGGGAGGGGGTAGAAGCTTTCAATGTATTCAACCAGTTAATATTTCATTTTCTTAAAAAAATTTTTTAAATGTATTTCGCAAATTTTCATGTTTCTACCTTAAGATTTCATTCAAAAATTTTCAGTTTATGTGTTTTTTTCATTGCACATGAAACACCTTGTGCACGTTAGACCAGGGGGGTCGGTGCATAACAATCGTGGAATTTTTATTATTTTTTCTGTATGTACAACAAATAGATGAATCTACATGGAAAATTTAAGCTTTGTATCTTTCACCAGAGCCCTTAAAAAATCACTCAAAATTTTCGACATTTTTGGTTACCACCTCCCTCTCCCACAAACTCTTTTATATATATGTTGATTTTTTGCTAGCTGTAACCATGGTTGATATATTTGAATTCGTATTTTTCGGTTTAAGCGCTTCCCCCGCCTCCTCCTGAACCCGTACACCCTTAAAATGGGTATCCGCCTGAGATCCGCAGCTATCTACAATCCCTCCAAAAATGAACTTGATTTAATGTGCGCTGAGCGTACACACCTGCGTACGGCGTACAAACAGACGGATTTTTTTTTTTGCATTTTTGGGCTATTTTAGTCATGAAACGCGAAAAAAAAAAATTTCAGGGAAGCAAATTTTTTTTTCCAAGTCGGTCACAATACTTTATTATTAAAATAAAAAAGTGAAATCAACTAGCATAATTCTCAATCACCATTTTATTATTGTCTTACGAACCATACACTAACCATAATATTGTTTCAAGAATCTCACAAAACTAGATCCATGTATTTCCAAACGAAAATTATCCCTCAACAAACACACTCTAGGACCAAAATCAATCTGTTCGTGAGCACAAAAGGAAATCTATCTCTGTGCAGTTCGGCCTCAAATTTAATTTACTTGGTTAAAATCTTATTTACAAAGTACCACCATCTTTAAACTTTTGTTATATCCTTGTACGAATCTTAGTTAGTATTCGAGACATTTTGTTTATATGTACATACAGCTTTATAGTCTGCAACAATTTGTCACGTGACGGAAAACTTTTCGTTTGCTTGCGATTATCTTGAAAAGTTTCTGTGCACAATTGAATTACGTCGAAACCATGGAAGCTAAATTCATTTAAAACCTCTTCAACTTTATTAATTATCCAATAAGAAATGAACATGTTTAAGTAAAATTAAAAAAAAAAGAAAAACATTTTTTTATAGTATTGTATCTTTACGGATGAGATAAATTTTTCGCACGATTTTTTACGTAAATAGTAATGAGTCGTGAAATTTGACAAATTAAAAGTTAATATTTCTTTAAGAGCAAATTTATTTAAATTTTGATGGGTACATTTAGCTATCTGAATATTAAGGAGAAAAATTATCTGGATTCAAATAAAAGATTTACATATTTTGTATGTTGATAATTTGAACCTGACGAAATTTACGTGATATAAATTATTTCCAAATGAAATTTACTCTGACTTGCTATTATTTAATAATTTATTTTTCCGGCTACACAACTAGATCGTTGTGTAGCCGAAAAAATAAATTAATACCCATCGAACAATTCTATCTTGAAATTAATTCCCTTTGGAAAAAATCATAGAGTTTCCGAACAAAACCTATAAAACTAGCAGTAGTAAAAACATTTGAATGGAAGTATTAAAATCACAATAAATTCCACTGGGTGAAAGACTTGTTCAAAAAAAAAGAAAAGGGAATTTTAGCATTGTACTTTTCGGAACGTTAAAAACCAACGTTAATTACTTTTCTTTTATTTAATTATGTTTAATTTGTTCACTCAGCGAAATATTATTTATTTTTTTAAAGAAAAATAGTGTCGGGCGTGACTTTATTATTCTTGGACAAGTTGCGGATGAGTAGAAAGTCAATATGTATATTAGGGTGGAAAGGGAAGACTAAGAGCGTGTTATTATTTGCAATCAATTACTTCTTCACTTAAAAGTATGATAATATTTCATTCGTTTATGTATAGAAGGATTTGTATGGAAGTGGAGGTAGAAGGGGAAGTGGGCGATAATAATAATTTTTTGAATGACGTTTAAAATTCTCTACATAGAATGTAGTTTCACGAACGAAGTAAATTCAATGAAATGGGGTGCATTTTATATTCATGAAACAGTACATTTGTAGAAAAGTTGGAGGAATCATAACACTTATGATGCAGTTTTATTAAATTTTTTGTAAGAAATTTTTTGGAATACGCATAAATCTCCTGGAACCATTTCCACGATATACATGGTTTTTTTCTTTAAATTTCCGTAGGGAATCGACGGCGTTAAATGCAGAACATTGCGTTTACTCAAATTTGAAAACTGATATTGGAAAAATAAATGTACTACGGTTAGAGCACCGATCAGAAAGGCGTAAAGACACTCCATGACTGAGGTGCGAGCAACTAACTTTAACTAATTAATCTATACAGAAATTTAGGCTCAAAGTATTTACTGGTATTTTCCATACACGAATTCAATAAAATAGATCCTCAAATTTCGTATGGTGACGAAAAGTTCAAGTTCACTATACTCTGGCACTTCGTGTTAGTGTTGGGTTACTCATACAAGAGGTGGTACAAATGTCCCATTCATGCAAGTCAAAATGTCCCATAACTACAAAAAATATTTTTGTCCCACTTCACAGTTTTTGTCCGATTTGAATTACAGCCATGCATTTGTATGGCTGCAAGACATTATTTGTACTACTACACTTTTGAGAGAGTCGTGCGAATGAATGGACAATGCATGTATGTATGACCAGGAGAGGTGATGTGAGATGTATCGAAATAGTGGCATACATGCTTATGTTATTACGTCACTATTCGCTCATTTGTTTGCTCATTTGCATGTAGTCGACATGGGACATTGTACGGCCTCATTTTGCAAATGAGCCCCTCATTCAAACAAAAATTCTTGTCCTACCCAACACTACTTCGTGTCGGCCAACTAAAATGCGATTGGATGATTGCGGCCAAAGTACAGTATACCTAGTAAAATAACTCTGTTTATTGCCTGGGTTAACAGGTTTTTGATGAGAGACCTCCGAATTTTGACGTCATTACCTACGAAAAAGAGAGAGAGAAAAGTACTGACGGACGCGTCCCGCCGAGTCCGCAAAACCTCTTATCTATCATTCTCGTACATGGCGTTCTTAAAGCTTTTGCTTGCATTGTATTCAACTTATACGGGGGGTGCGCAGTCATGGTCGGCGGTGCTTACAATTTCGCTTGCTCTTGTCAAATAAAAAAAATTTTTGCGAAAATGAAATGGAAAGACCAGATAAAATATTCACTGTAAGCTTGAGGGAGAGGAAACACACGTGTGTTTTCGAAACCAAGCCGCATATTTAGCTGAGTTATATTACTGGGAATATTGTGAGTGCGGCGACACACTTGGCGTTACGGACAATTGTCGTGCTTGTTAACATTGAAGTGAAAGGGAGATAGTCACATTGGCCGACACGGTTACAGTTTAAATATACATTCAGTTTACAGACTGAAGAGAACTTCTTAAAATAATCACACCCAATGCGTACAATCTACACGCATACATGAAAATAATCTACGTGTAAAATATGTCGCAGTCATTAGCCAAGACCATCTATCCGAGTAAGTATACTCTCTAAACACAATTTCATATTCATGTAAAAATGGAATGGACATACCAATGTTGACTGTAAGCATGAGACACGCTCATGTGTTGCGAAGCCGAAAATGACACTCCAATCTTGTTCTGGCTATGCTGTCTTTTCGCGATAAGCGAAGAAAATTGGAAAGCTTATAATCAACCAAGTTGCTCCCTTCCCCTCACTCAAAAAAAAAAACAGCTGCCTTATTTTACCCAAGATGCAATCTTGAAACGTATTTTTTAAGCTAAGAAATAAGCCGCCAAGGCCGACCCATTGATCGGAAGAAAAATGTCGATCGCTTTTCGAGCTAAAATTTTTTGCTAACTTCCTTTTTCCTCTCGTAATAATTTCATGATATTTCAAAAAATTCTATACACTTACTATCGAGTTGAACATTTGACCTATGTTTTATGATCTTTGTGTTATCATCTTCAAAACATTTATTTCGATTAGCTACCCACTTCTAATTTTAGCACAATTCACTTATATAACTATCTTGTTAAGTTAAATATATAAATAAAACTCTCCCATACAAATTCAAAATTCTTCAATGTATGAACATTAAAAATTAGACTAGGCAGAAACATGAAATTTTTTTTAATTGATGTAACAAAGGTTCAAAATTCGCCAACTTCACTGAACTCGTTGAAACTTCAATTCAAATCCATCGTGTTAAGAAAACTTAAAGCATGGATTTAACTATTGAAAGTATGATTAGAACGTTGATTAGAACTTTCCGAATCGTTTATATTCTTCTACCATCTCTCATACATAAGCAATAATGTCAGAAATTTCAACAATTTCTTTAAAAATTAATTAAGCTGGAAGAGTGAAATAAGGCACGAATAATTGCATGCGAATCAGTATTGCGAGAAGCTAAAAATTTCATTCAATCCCACCACTCACTATATCACCTCTCATATAAACGCATTGTTAAGACTCAAAACAGTCCCAACGATCAAAAGGTTGAATTTCCTAAAATTTATTGTTTTTAAATTCCGTTGCTAATTTGAATTCTTACGGTTCCTAAATTCAATTTGCTTAATTTCATCATCATAAAATTGTATGACTACCCTTACGGTATATCTTGGCTATAATTGCATTGTATTCTTTAATTTCGCTCGACCGATGTTGGTCGCCAATTTTGTATTCCGAAAACAATAGACATTGACCCAGCGGTAATTTGCTAGTTTAGAATATTAGTCGAAATGTTAAATTGAAAATCAAATCGTCTTCTCTCTGAACTTGCCGTTAATGTGATCAGTTCGGATGCTGAAAGTTATTAGCGCGTTCAAGTCGCCTTTACTTAGAACTTAATAAATTGTTAAAATCTGAGTTATTCGGTTTTATTATTTAACTTCTAGAATAATTGAGAATGTTAGGAAGTTGTCCTAACACGCATCAAGTTTTCGATTTACATTAAACTATTTTCCTCGAATGCATATTAAATTTTTTAGCCTTAAATTTTGCGCAAACATTAACTTATAAACAAAGTATTGGGACCGACGATAACACTTCATAGTTAATAGTCTTTTGGCGTTTAGTTGTTAAACTACAGATAAAATCTAAGAGTATACTATTGTATTTGCATTACCGATTGTAACACTAAAAAATATTTCTCGCACAGAGTCGCCTAAAGTAGAGAACTATTTGCAGTCGGTCAAAAGCCTCGATTCCGAGTGACCTTCCGTCTGTCTGACCGCCTTTCCACACCATAACTCTCGAACGCTTTTAGCTATAGTGCTGAAATTTGCTTCATGTCATTTTTAGCAAAACAGATCTGATCTCCTTAGTCCTACTACCCTAAATGGTTCAGTATAACAACACGGATTTGGCGCATGCGTCACATACTCATAGCTTCGTTCGAAGGGATCTCCAGAAATAAGAGAGGTAAACGAAGGCCTGACCAGTTTTATTTATCCAACAAAAATCTTGCACCTCTTCCACATCTTGTCCGTTAAGAACAATTCGTGTGCTTACGTTCGAACCCATATGCATGTACTTGGTATTGCTCACATTTATTTTCAGTCCTTCCTCTTTCCATTTAGGATGCAACGAGCGAACATTTGACTCTAAGTCCGAATAGTAATGTGCAAGCAAGCACACGTCATCAGTATAATCATGGTGGCTCAAGATGTTAAAGCCATTTATCTCCACCACCTTCCAGTGCAGCTTTCAAGATGTCATTTATTGCCACCAGAATTGGTGATAATATGCAGCCTTGTCTGACACACGTTCGCACAAAAAAGCTATCGTACAGCTCTCCTCTAGGTAAGACGCGACACGTTGCATTTTCGTAGGATTCTTTAATCTTATCTAGAATATCTCTCCTACGCAAAGAATTCCTTATGTAATCTCGCGTAACGCTTTCGAAAGCCTTTTCGACGTCCGCAAACGTGAGTTGTAGTTCCGAACCCATTTGGCGGCTTGCTCCAATATTATCCGCAAGGTAGTTGTATAGTCTGTGCAATATAACCCTTTACGGAATCCAGCTTGACAAACTTTGAGAGTGCCCTCTTCAACATCACTAATTAATTCAATTGAGAATTACCTTAGCCATAATTTTCGATACAGCAGTAAGTAAAACTATACCACGTCAATTGCCACAATCTCGAAAGCCGCCCTTCAGCGGGATTTACACAATGACGCCGCTTTGAGGAGATCGGTTGGTAGACTGTCTACACCTGGGGCTTTCTTTCCCGCCATTCTTCAATAAATCTATTAAATTCTAATTCTAATAGAATCTCTAAATTTTACTAAGCCCTAATTACAATTCCATACATTAAATAATTTATTCCGATAATTTCCGACAAACTTTTGCATTTATATTCATCACGAGATAACACTTAACGTTTATAATACGTGTTATTATTTTTGTAAAATTAATTTATAAATCTCACACAATTATGAAAATTTATTCGGAATGGAAAATTTAGTCGAACTTCGTATCGTAACTAGAGTTTTTTTGTATGGCATAATACATACATGCCATACATACATGCCGAGCACATGCATTACTTACTTTCTGAGTTAATAAATGAATATACTTGCGAAATCAATATTTATAACATTAATATTTTTGCATTTATAGAAAAAAAAACAAAAGCTGTTAATCTTAGTACCTCGTACTTCATTCATTTCATTTGTCTGATTATCTAGCTTTACTAAGGATAAGAAATATAATTCGTAAAGTTTCCGAATGCTCATCATTTAGTGTTCAGTGAGAAATTCACTAATAAGCACAGCAGATTGTTGAGTCTATTGAGTTCAATAATATTATACCGTGATAGTGTGTGACAGTGAAAGAAACAACATTCAATTCGATTTGGTTTCAATTTTTAGTGTTAAAATAAATAAATCAAATTTATGTTAAATTTAAAATAAGTATTAATAATTTAATCGATTTATTTTTATTAAATTTATTAAATTTCGTGGAGTGGTGAATTTAATTAAGGCTGTGTACACCTACAAGACTTGAACATTGTATCTTTTACCAGAGCCTTAAAAATTAGTAAAATTGTAGATCATATAGCTCCATAATCTGACCAAATTTCGATTTCATATCTGTATTTGGTTTTTAGATATAACGGTTTGAAACTTTCAAAAGTGCACCATTTTACTTTATTATTCTAATAATAAAGTATTGTGATCGACACAGAAAAATGTGATCGACACAGAAAAATGTGCTACCCTGAAATTTTGTTTTTTCGCGTTTCATGACTAAAGTACCCTCAAAATGCAAAAAAAAAATCCGTCCCGCCGTACGCCGTCCGCCGTACATATGGACAAATATCTCCGAGACCATTAAAGGTAGAATGGTCGTTTTTGGGTGGATTGTTGATTGGGTAAGTGAACTCTATTTTCTAAATTTTGGGAAGTGGTAGGGGGAGGCGGGGAGAGGGAAAGAGTCAAAAACTACACTTTCTAATATCTCCACCATGAATGCAGATAGGAAGTTGAAAATCAGTAGAGATATAGAAAGGGTTGTGGGACAAATGCAAAAATAATTTAATTTTTTTATCCATTGGCGCCCGAAAAGGGGGGCTAAAACCAAACTGTCGGCCGAATTGTTTTTTCAAATGATTGTATCTTCGAATTTACTTATCACAAAAAATTCATATTTTTTTGGACCCTTAAGACGGCATATAGTTCCTCCGGAATCAGCTTAGAGAGTGACTAATTATTCTAAGGAAACTTAAAACATTTCAAAAATGGCGCACTTTTCAAAATTACAAATCCTTATATCTCAAAAAAGAGTACAGATATCAAATCGAAAATTTGTCTGATTGTAGAACTACATAGTTGTTAATTTTAGTAATTTTAAGTTGGGAGGTGTAAGGGGAAGGAGATGGTAAGCAAAATGTCTAAAATTTTGAGTGATTTTTTTAGGGCTCTGGGAAAAGATACAAAGTTTAAATTTTGCATGTAGATACATCTATTTGATGGAAATAGAAAAATAATAATTACTTGCTCCATAATTGTTATAAACCCCCTCCCCCCGTCTTACGTGCACAAGGTGTTTCATGTGCATTGAAAAAAACACATAAACTGAAAATTTTTGAGTGAAATTTTAAGGAAGAAACTGGGAAATGCATTTAAAAAAAAATCCCTAAATAATCGCAATAATAACTAGTCGAAAACTTTAAAAACTTCTACCCATACAAAATTATTTTTTCGGCCATTTTCAAGAAATCAATTATCACCTAACTATTCTTCTTCTTCTTCAATGACACTACATCCCAAATCGGGCCTTGGCCTCCTGACCTTCAGGTTCCTTAACATTTTCATTATTTATTGCGGAAGGGTTGTTAGCCCTTCGCACAATACTCTATTTATGAATTTTTCATTTTCACCTAACTATTAAAAGCTATCAATTTGACATTTTGCACAAAAACTTTTAAAAATAGTTGAAATAAAACTGCGTCACAAGTTTGGAGACGCCTGTCCCTCTACCCCCTACCATACAAAAGTATGATTTCGACCATTATTAAGAAATCAATTATCACCTAACTATTTCAAGCTATCAATTTAAAATTTTACTTAAAAAAATTTTAAAAATAATTGAAACAAAATTGTGTCAAAAGTCTTGAAATCCCTTCTACCCCCTCAAAAATACAAAAGTATGATTTCGACCAATTTCATAAAATCAATTAGTAACCAACAAATTAAAAGCTACGAGCTTGGAATTTTGTACAAGCACCTTACAAGAGAAATGAAATAAAACTGCATCACAAATTTTATGATTCCCTTACCCGCTCTACCACCTCCCATACAAATGTTCGGTTTCGTGAATAAAAAAATAAAATACACCGAAAATGAAAATTTTATGCAACTTCGTCTATGAAACACATTCTGTACAGAGAATATTGGACGTGATTCAAGCAGTCAATTAAAAAACTATTAACATTCACCTACCCTCACTATCACTCCTCCCCTCATAAAAACGCAAACTTGCATAAATAAACGAACGGATTATTGATTATATGTACCGGAGCTTTTGAACGTTTCCGCAAAGTGTTAAATTGACAACTGCCCTGCTCAAGAACCCCCTGCAACTTAGTCTTCCCTAACCACTCTAAGCTGCATATTGACTTTCAACGCATCCGCAACTTGTCCAAAGAATAATAAAGTTTCGCCCGACTTGTTGGAAGTTTATTTTAAATACTCCCCATTGTTTTCGCTACTATTAAGAACAAATATTATATTTTGCCCATATTATGCTAATATAGCTTAGTATATGTTGTAAGTTTCAATTGTATACCATAAGAGATAGTCGAGTCAGTCAAACAATTATAAACATCAAAACGATTCTGCTCCCATACAATAAAACTCGATTTCACAACTATTCAAAACGTAGATTTTCTTGAAAACTATAAGTACTATTGATCTACCTTTTAAAAAATGTCGATTGAATGATGTTTGCAGTTATTTCTGAAAAAGTCATAAAGAACCCCGCACTTCTTATAACACCACCCATTCAAACTGCACAATCTCACTAAATCCAATATTCTAATTTAATTTCCTCAGTACACATTTAATTTTTGAACGTTAAATTTTGTAGAAAACATTTTTATAGTTACTCTAGCATGATGTATAAAAATTCGTTCAATACCGGCACCCCTTCTACTACTCCTCATACAAAATTTCCTATGTTAAAAAAAAAAATCTATTTCATCTAGAGTATCGCATGATTGAATTTAATTACGAACTTGTTCTTGTTTCAAATGGTCTGTAAACTTCAGAAACTTTTTCCTATAAAAATCTTCACCGAATTGTTTTGATTTTCATGTTTAAATAAACGCTTAACATAAAATGAATCAGCCACGAGGAATTTTCTTTATTTTTTTAATTTGTTCGTTTTAAAGAAATCTTATTCATTATTGACGTATACGAGTATAGGGAAAACTATACATTCAAATTTTAATTCATATAACAACCATATTTAGTTGAAAACATCTTAAAATTGAATTAGTTTCCAACGACAAATAAGTTTCTCGAGGGCAGGAAAATAAGATTGACGGCCACGGATGAAAATATCTTATTCATGGCATTAAGATGAATATAATCCACTTCGAGCTATTTTAATACAATTAACCTCCGAGTCAATATTATCTCCTAATGAATTTCTGTTATGACGCGGACGAGAGTGAAATTATAAATATTTTTTTAATATCCATTTTTTTTATTAAATTCCAGAATAAAAATTTCAACATATTCCTAAGAAAATGTTTATATTTGTTGGGTTGTTGTTGATAGCCATAGCTGGGCTCATCAAATACCTTTACTCGTACTGGGCGATAAAAGGTTTTCCACATATCACACCATCAATTCCAACTGGCAACATGGGAGCCTTCACACAACGTAAAACATCCTTTGGAATGGCCCTTTATGAACTCTATATTGCTACCAAGGAGCCTTTTATCGGAATCTACTTGTTCTTTCGTCCGGCCGTTCTCGTTCGCGATGCTGAACTTGTCAAACGGATTCTGACTACAGATTTTAACTATTTTCATGATCGTGGCGTTCATGCGAACGAGAAAACAAATCCCTTATCGGGCAATTTATTTGCTTTGCCCGGCGAAAAATGGAAATCGTTACGAGCAAAACTCTCGCCAACTTTTACATCGGGAAAGTTGAAGAAAATGTTTTCGACGCTCGAAGATGTCGGAAACTCTATGCAAAATTACCTGAAAGAAACGATTCCGAAAGAAGGAAAATCCATCGAACTGAGAGATTTATCGAACAAGTAAAGAATCGAACAAACAAACAAGCTGACTAATAATACAAAACAATCATTTCCGATTTTTTTTTTTTTTGCGGACCAGGTATGCAGCAGACGTTATAGCATCGACCTTCTTTGGTTTGGATGTGGACAGTTTCACGGATCCCAACAACCAATTTGTCCAACTCAGAAATGAAATTAATCGGAAGTCTTTTATCAGTACACTGGCAACTGCTATGATTTTCTTATGCCCGAAGTGAGTAGTTAGGATAAGGATATGCTGGACAAATTAATTAGAAAATCGATTTGGTTAAATATTTATTGATTTATTTGCTATTTATTCAGGCTCTACGATATGCTTCAGTTCCACAGGTTCAATCGAAGGGCGCCAAAATTCCTGATAAATTTAGTTCGGGAAACTATTGAGCATCGTGATCAGAATGATGTAATGCGCAAAGATTTCATGCAACTACTTTTACAGCTAAGGAATACTGGAGAAATTAAGGAGGATGGCAACTGGGAAGCGAAGGGAACTGTTGGTAATTACTTTCATAAATTCTCATTATAATTATTATTATTATTTTCGATTTTTTCATACAGTAGTATTTGATCTTGTCTGTAATTTCAGACTCAAGATAAACTAAGACTATGTTGCACAAAATAATTTTGAATATTTCCAAAAAGAAAATATTCAGTATTTGATAGAATATTGTAGCTATTTGGTTTGCGCACTTTTGAAATTTCTACTCATAAGTCCAGATGTTACTACTCGTAAATATTTCACTAAGATTTACTTAGACAGTTTGAAACTACCTTAAA
Organism: Chorisops tibialis; assembly: GCA_963669355.1. Taxonomy (NCBI): domain Eukaryota; kingdom Metazoa; phylum Arthropoda; class Insecta; order Diptera; family Stratiomyidae; genus Chorisops; species Chorisops tibialis. The sequence continues at coordinate 329,405,153 of OY770262.1, forward strand.
TTAACATTTTATAACGAAATGATACTAAAACTATAAATTCCATGGATTGTGAACTCAAAGCTGTACGCTGGAGATACAGTTCGCATACAAGCAGTCAAATTCCTATGTCGAACTATTATAAGTCGAATTTTTTTTTTGTAATTTCAAACAGAAACCTAAATAGTGATATCTAAAAATCCACTGAACTGGAATCTATCTGTAAATTAATCAAAGAAATTATAAAAGCGTCTCCAAGTAGCCCAATGTTCATGATTACTTGAAAAGAGAGGTGATAGTCCATGTTTTTTATTTATTTATCATAACAAGATAGTTTACATAATAACAAATTGCTTAATTTAATTTATTTTAATATATCCTAATATAGTTAAATTTATCTTAATTAATTAAACGTATTTGATATACATATATTATATATGCTAGGCACTGGTGGAAGGGTGAAGCGGGATGTGGGGACCTTATAAAACGGAGCGTAGTCTCAGTTTATATGTCAGCTTATTTATTGGAGGTGTATAGTGTGCGCTGAATTTGTTAAATACTCTACATCTGTTAATAGGTTCATTTTGTCCGTAATCAGTACGATGTGCATATTCCTTAAGTGGTTTTGACATTATCATTGAGTCTGAATTTATTTGAGATATGGTCAACCTTAACATCGCCATTCAAAACATCTAAGGTAAAACGGGATGTGAGCATAATTCTTCTAGAACCAAGAGGTAAAAGATTTAATAATTGGAGCCTCACAGTGTACGGTGGAAGGTTTTCAAAGTCTCTAGGATCATACAAGTCCCTGAGAGCAAATAGAAGGAATTGCTTCTGAATTGACTCTATTCTGTTGCTGTATAACTAGAAGAAGGGGTCCCAAATGGGACATACATATTCCAGAATAGGACGGACAAAAGAACAGAATAAAGATTTGGTAACCCATACATTCTTAAACTCTTTGGCTTTTCTCTTAATGAACCCAAGAAGTTTATTGGCTTTTGAAATTATTCGATTATAGTGAGATTTGAAACACAATTTGTTGTCCAGTAGTAACCGAGGTCCTCAATTTGATCAACACGGTGTAGTTGAGTTGCACTTAGGACGTATTCATGGTGATATGAGGATGATTTACGTGAGAAGCTTATAACGGCATTAAGCTCTAATTTGTTCTGAATGCACCAATGATCTAGTGCAATAAGCTTGGATTGCAGGAATGCGGCATCTACGGGCGAGGTTATGGCATGGTATATTTTTAGATCATCAGCGTCCATCAGATGTGAAACATTTTTCAATACTTCTGATAGATCTGAGATGACAACAATAAATAAGAGAGGTCCCAAGTGACTTCCTTAGCGTACCCCAGGGGACACTAATATTTCCTTGGAAATAAAACCTTGAAACTTAACAAATTGAGTTCTATTATTAAGATAGGATTTAAGCCAGTCAAGTAAGGATCCTGTCACACCAATTTTTAAAAGTATTCCTCATCGAAGACCAATGGTAACTGGAAATGTATGTAAGCCTTGAAAAGGATTGAAGATAAACAGGAAATGGCAAATGCTTCATGAGAGCCCGATTGCTGCTGAGATCAGCAGATAGGGTCATGACGAGATTGTATAAATTCTTAGACCTGTGTGCAAAAAAATGTAAGATTACTCGTAGCACGCCCCTCGAAAAATATTAATAAGAAGTTTTAATCGGTTCTAATCATCAAATTTATGTATGTCCGATTAGTAGCTTCTTTGAGTGCGTGGACAAAATTACCATTTAAAGTAAATTTTTGAGCTTTTAAGTCAAGCCTCAATAATAACAATAACTAATTAAATACTTCATTATTGGACAAAGTAAACTCGAAGAAAAGATAAAATATAAATATAGAACAAGTATTGACTTTTACTTTCGCATGCTTTATAACTTTTTCTTTGCGAAACTTCTTGATTGGATTGTACTTAATCTTAGTTGATGTAATAAGTCAAATTTCAAAAGTATAGTATCTACATAAAAGCTTATAACGAGAAGTTAGACCCTAAGAACATAAAATAACAACGCAAGGCCACAAGGATATATATATATACATATAATGATAGATCACAGCATAACTAAGACGAACAACAAAAAAATTAATTTCTAAAACTGGTGTTGCGTAGTGGGATGAAAAAATAATTTGAATGTACAGACACAAACTTGGTGTCATTCGAAAGGTCTGTATGAGTACTTTTCGAAAGTATAATTCGCTTCATGATAATTTGTTCCCTTCGACACAAATATGTAAATAGATTTTATAAATTTAATAAATTATTGTGTCAAATTGTTACAAAACAGTTTGTAACTGCGAGAAAAAATAAAATATTTATATAGAGCTTCACAAGGGCTTTCGATTTACACCAGATTCGTGTCGGTATCTTCGAATTATTTTTTCGCTCCACTACACATAACCCATTTGGCACTAAGCTTGGAAATTAATTTTTCATCCTTCGTCTAGGTAACGCGTGTACTATCATCATATATGCTTCTTACCCTAACTGTTTTTTTTTATTTTTTGTTCTAGGGCTTTTGGACTAATAGATGTAGAACTGTTGTTTCTTGAACCGCCAGTGAATGCACTGACTAGGTTTCTAATATAACCAATATCTCGAATCCCATGTCTCAAAACAAAAAATCCGTAATCACAGCTTTGCAATAAAAAATTTTTTAATTAAAAACAAGAAGCTTTCGGTTGGCGATCACTCGAAAAAAAATCAGGACCCGTCCAGCAATGTGGCCTATCTTTTCTGATAACTCCCTCAATTTTCTGGTTAGGTTAACTCGAGTTATCACAGAGACATACAGGCGACAGTCACATAGTCAACCACATTTTCAGAATCGTGTGACCGCAAATAGTGGAAGCTAGGACTGTCGACATTTTTCGTGATTACTATAAAACACCTCTACTTCATAGCAGAAACTGCAATGTATAACTATTTCTCTTATCGAATTACAAAGAAATTGGTAGAAGTGTATTCTCAATCTGGCATCTAGTTCCGATCTTGATAAGATATAGGTTGCGCTAGACAAAAGAGGAAGCTTTCTCATGGCAGTTGCCTAGACGGTCTGGCATCGAGTCAAATTGCAAGCCAAGAGGACTGAATGGACTAATAAACGAGAGATTTGAGACTTAATGTGGTTAATTAAACACAACTTGTAGTTTGACTTCTGTTCTAGCCGAAATTTCTTAACTGTCTATGAGACTTTCAAATTCCTTAACAACAGAGGTCTGAATGAGACGTTCGGCTGTATCTATTAAACACCATCAGTCTGGAAGAATAATTATGAAATCATTTGTCAGGAGCCAGAAAAATGTCAAGTAGTTGGATGGGTATAGATAGGGTAGGCATCTGATCGGCGTCATTAGGCGACGCCTAGTGTTGTAACTATCAAATACACATCAATTGTGCTCATCATACCTCCACGTGGTAACCACCCGGTACTGGTCTTGGCCATCCGGACTTGACTTGCTGAACTGATAAGTGCGAGTGCTAGTGAAACACAAAAATTCTAGCACTATAATATGGCCCTTTGAATGAAAGGTCCTCAGAAGAATCCTCAGACCTGTGAAGGAAGACTTCATATGGAGAAAACGATACAATAGAGAATAGTATGCGATTTTCGACAATCCAGAAGTGTCAAACCTCATAAAATTTAAGAAACTACTGCGAAGCAGATGGGTGATGGAAGAATTCCCAAACGCACACTAAAAGGATAAATCAATGGATAAAGACCGATCGGAAAACCACGGAAGCACTGAGAAGATTCTTTTGACGCAGACAGCAAATCACTGCTAAGATTTTCAAACTAGAGACCGCGGTCACTGAACCGAGATAGATGGAGACAAAGCATTTAGTAGGCCAAGAAAAATTACCGAAATTTATCAAATCCTTTTGAATAAAATTATCAGAGTTGGAACTGGAGATCTAACGATTTTAATGTCATCAGTATAAATGAGTACTTCCGAATATATAAAAACAGAGGCAAAATCGTTGTTGGCCAGGATAAACAGACACTTCCTTGAGGGACATTCTGGGGTCCGCATGACTTGCTAGGTTCTATTAAATAGATATGAATCCAATTGATACGCCATGTATGATAGCTCAACAAGTTTAATTTGAACAAAATTATAGAATATCTATACATATCAATCCACCTGCTTACCCTTCTTAATAGCGAAAATGGATTAATTCGAAAACTCCATTAGATTAGTGACAGTGGACATATTCCTAACAAAACCATGTTGTTTACTGAAATTAGGGATTTAAAGTGAAACGGCATGCACTTGTACACTATAGGCTGAAAAGGTTTTGAAATCGCTGACAGTTTAGCTTTTCGCTGCAATTCAATAATTCTAGTGAAACCTTTATAATACTCTAAAATAGCTACTTCGCAAAATTTAACTTAAATCTAGGTTTGATTTTAATTAATCTTAAACCTCACATTGTCAAGAAGCTCTTGAAATTATTACTTGAAATATCACATATCAATTTAGTTCGAATTATACCAAATTTCCAATCAATAATTGCATTGATCAATAATTTTACACAACCAATATCTACCCTGTGCCAGCTTAACTTTACTAACGATAAATTCCCTTTAAGGTGGTATTAAATCGTTCTCAATCGAGCAATGTGCTGCACAAGCTTTCATCTTTTACATAGCCGGACTGGAGACAACGTCCGCAACCATATCGTTTACATTATACGAACTCGGCCAAAATGCAAATGTAAAGACCAAGCTGCTGAAGGACATCAACGAAGCGCTAACCAAGCATAATGGTGAACTCACATATGACTGTATTCAGGACATGAAATACTTGGATCTCTGTATCATGGGTATAAAATTCGCTTTTAAATTCCGTTCGATAGCCTGATCTTTAATTAATGAAATTTTCAATTGCATCGCTTTTCTCGGACAGAAACTATTCGCAAGTATCCAGGATTACCGATCCTGAATCGAGAGTGCACACGAACCTATAAGATACCTGACAGTAATTTTGTCATCGATAAAGGAACTGCCGTAATAATTTCGCTAATGGGAATGCATCGAGATCCTGAATACTTTCCAGATCCATTAAAATTTATGCCGGAGCGTTTCGAAGAAGGACAACGAAATTACAATGAAGCCGCCTACATTCCGTTTGGAGATGGTCCCCGGTCCTGCATTGGTGAGAATTGTTTTTTTCTTGTTGTTTTCGGTAAAATTATCGAATTAATTGTCGGTTTATCTTCTTTTTTTATGAAATAGGATTACGACAGGGCAAGCTGAGCGTAAAAGTTGCGCTTGTGAAAATTCTAACTATGTTCAAGGTGGATGCTCTTGGTACAAAAGAAATCGAATTCGATAATTATTCGGTTGGTTTGATGCCAAAAGGTGGCGTCAATGTGAAATTGACAAGAATTGAATAAAATAATTTGTTAATGAGAGAGATTATGGTTTTAATTCGGCAGGATTTTATGCGTTAAGCCTAAATTCGTTTCATTCCGATGAGAAGCCTGCCGTTTCGATAAATGCTTGAAAATACTGTCAACTGAAAGAGAAATAAAGTACAGCAAACTGCATTTAATAATTTATGTCATATGTAACTTATTGACTATCGCACAAGTATTCCGTATTAATTACGTCACCTTTCATCGCTCATTGAGGTCAATCTAATAAATAGGAATTTCCGCATATTTTCCTGCCTGCTTTATCTTTCAGCCAGCTAGGGTGTAGCCTAGTAGGGGGTTGTGCGAAGGGCTAACAACCCTTCCACAATCTATACATATTAATATAATTGTAGTGTCTGTCTGTTATTTGCTTATGAAATGGCTATAAGTTAGTTTTTTGAGTTAGTTTAGCAATAACTAAGCATAAAAACACATTTTTGAAATTTTTGTCTGTCTGTCTGTCCGGCCGCTTTTCACGCACAAACGGCTGAACCGATTGTAATGAAACTTTCACAGTTTGTTAGATGTTCATCGGGATGTAATCTGCTTTTGGTTGTATTTCACTCCCCTCACGCCTTCTACCCCCTCCCATACAAAGTGACTCATTTTGAAAAATATATATTAATCAAATTTTCTTGGAAACTTTTAAAGCTATTAATTTGAGATTTGGAATATATTATTTCTATTTTAAATGCAGTCTTTTGGTATACAAATTATTTGAGCTCCCTCATTCCTTCCATCACCTCCCATACAAACTACACTTTTTCATGAACCACTTTATACCAATTTTCTCAGTACGTGTAATTTTCATCGAGCTAAAATGTTGTACTAAGTCCTTAATTAACACTACTATTAATATCGGGAAAAAATTTAACCGATTAGCTTCACTCCTTCTACCTCCTCCCATACAATTTGACACAGTTCCCCGACTTTAGAAGAATTCGATTGTCTTGAAAAGTGTGACTGTTGCTGATCTGAAATTTAAAATATATCAATTCCCTGATAATTATAGTTGTTACTCAAAAAATCACCAAAAAACCCCCTCTCCTTCCATCACCTCCCATATAAACTGCACTTTTTCCTGAAATACTCTAAACCAATTTTCTCAGTACATTTAAATTTCATCGAGCTAAAATGTTGTACTTGTACCTTAATTAGTGTTATTATTGATATCGGTAAAAAAAATTAACCGAGTAGCGTTACTCCTTCTACCACTTCCCATACAATGAGACACATTCCACGACTATATAAAAATTCGATTTTCTTGAAAAGTGTGAATGATACAGATCTGAAATTTAAAGTATATCAATTGTTTGATAATTATAGTTGTTTCTCAAAAAAATCACCAAAAAACCCCCTTCTCCTTCTACCAACTCCCATACAAATTGCACAATTTCACTAAATTCAATGCACTAAGTTTCTCAGTATTTACTCAATTTTTGAAGCTTAAATTCGGTTCAAAACATTTTTATAGCTACTCTAGCATGATGTGAAACAAATTAGTTCAGTGCTGTCACCCCTTCTGCCACTCCCCATACAAAATTTCTTTACACCGCAAAAATTTCGATTTCATCTATACATAGTATCGTATGATTGGGCTTTACGCACAATCGTAGTCCTGTTATGTTTCCAAGCTTAATGTTATTTTATTTGCTCTATTTTTAAATTAACACCAGCTACAATTAATCACATGTCCTTAACGTTTGGTAAATGTTTTCACAGTGCATTTTGAATTGAAAGAAAAGATTTCCAGATTCTACACTGTTATGCTTTATTATTCGTGACGTCTCTGCTCAGACCTTTATCAATCAGCATAACAGTGTAGAATCCGGAAATCTTTTCTGTCCTTAACGTTTTTCAACACGCATATGATCTCGAATCACGGGTTTGATTTGATCACGAGCCTGTCCCATACAAATGCGAGTATCATGCTTTCATTCTTAATAATTTATGGTTCTATTCCAACAAAATACAAACAATTTTAGAGGTCACCTCAAAATCCTAAAAACCCGAATATAGAAATCATAGCCTCAGCAATATCGGACAATATACTGATAAAATAGAACTTTGAAACCCTGTCAAAGTAATGATCAGAGAACGAAAGAAGTCATACTACTTGAGATGAAAGGATGAAGGGAGCCACCGTTTGGTACAATGATGGCTCACGCATTTCAGAAGGAACTGGAGTGGGAGTTAAAAGTCCCAATTTCTCGGTTTCAAAACCGTAAACGGTAAAGAAATCATAATCTCACAGGCCGAACTAATTGCTATGGAGTAATACATCCAAAATAGTGTAAGTATAGATTATCGCAACAATTATATTAATGTCTTATCAGATAGTCAGGTAGTTCTTAAGGCATCCCGTGATATCAGATCTCTGATCGGCCTCATGAGCCACAGTGGAGTACCTTCTTCTTCTACAATGGCGCTACAGCCCAAATCGGACCTTGGCCTACTGACATTCAGGTACCTTAACATTTTTCATTACTTATTGTGGAAGGGTTGTTAGCCCTTCGCACAACCCTCTTTCTACTAATTTTCCATTTCGGTAGATTGAGGTAACCAAGGTATATCCAAGCAGGCAATGTGCTGGAATTATATATTGCGCCGATCGGGGTTTGAGCTCACGATCCTCGCAACTCAAGACCAACACGTTACCCACTAGGCTACACCCTAGCTACAATAGAGTACCACCACATCAAAAATATGTTTCTAGTTGAAACTGACATCAGCTGGCTCTGTCATAATGACTCAGAATTGACAGAAAACATTAATTACATATATGTTACCACGAAATAGTAGGAAAGAAAATACAAGATCTTCTGGGAAAAGGGTTTCTCAGATAAACTAGCCAACAGTCGCAGTGCTTTCACGTATTCCCCAATAAATAAATAAAATAAATTTTTAAGTATTGAAATTTACGTAAATATAGTTTCCGGCAAGCTTGCGACCTACTCCAAATACTCATTAAAAATATTTTTTACCGTTCACTACCATGCTCATTAAGAAAATACTATCAGCAGAGTTAACTACTTCCTATTTCTCACTTGAATTTTTTTTTTTCTTAGACCTTCGGAGGATCTCTCGAGCAATAACCTTGTAAGGAAAAAATAGTCATCTTGTTTTTTATTTTTTTTCCACTTAAAAAGAAAAAAACGAAAAATCATGAAAACAAAATTATTCGTCTGTCTGCTGAGATAAGGTCAAAAACTTTTAGAATATCTTGAAATAATCGAAAACAAGAGTCAGTGCCCTGGCAAGGACTACATCTTAATTTCTTTCAGTTTGAATGTGACTTTCGGAGCGCTTATAGCGTAGTCGTAGTTAGTCTGGAACAGAAGATTTTTCGTTAATCCTAACGACATGTCGTTTTTTTTCTGTATCTAGTCCTAGAGATTTCGTTTCGACCAGGAGATCAAATTAACTTTTACACGAACAGACAGCCGAGATATTTAATGTCGTATTAAATTGGACGTAATGAGTTTATTGTGTTTTTGCTTCACATATTTGTATATATCTTACGTAAATGCCATTAAAGATGTTTATCTAAGTCACTAATTGTCGTAAATAAAATAATCAAAAAGGTAGCTAGATAAATTTTCCAGATTCTGGGCACGTTATTCATTTTTATTGCTTGTAAATTTTTGTAGGAATGTTTTTTCGAGGTGAATTAAATGTAAGGGTTGTTTTTTTCTCTCACATAATTTATAAATTTTTTGCAATGTTATTATGGGGTTAAGGTGGCGGAAGTTGTAAACTTAGATTTATTTTGGTAAATTGCTTACCAACTGTGCGTTAGTGATGTTGATCCACATTTGTCCTCTTACAAAAATATTTTTCAAGGGGATTTAAAAAAAAAAAGAATTGTGATCTTGAAAGTAAAGGCTTGCTTTATTGGCTTGGTAATTTTACAACTGATTTAATGATTTGTATAAATTTAATAACAAAAAACAGAATTTATACTACAAAAACGATCAATCAGGGAATACATGAAACGAAATGGGGTATTTGATAAAAATATTACGAAAAGTTGCAATTTAATTTAAAAGCTTACGTAAAAATCTAAAAACGCAGACAGTGTTCAATCAACTTCCTATTAAGCCACCCTGTATGGACATAGGACAGAAATAGTTGTATTCCACAAAGCGCGATTGGGACCATCGGCCTTTTGTTGCCGCCACTTGTTTATTCTGGTCAACTGCTCGGTTTCATGTGCTACATTTTCAATGTCTTCCTTGAGGATTATAATCTAGAGCATGTTAAGCGATATCTCGCTCTGATTTCCTCAAAGTAGACCGATTCACTGCCACTTTTGCTTTTAAATCTCAATGGCTATTTTAGTTTGTCTGGCAAAAATATTCCTAAAATACGACGGAAGCATTTGTTCACTAAAGTTTGCAGTTTCTTGGTAAGTCGAACGGTCACTTCCATGTAGTACAACCAAACGACATCACCGGATTTAACGCATGCATTAAATACTCGTAGCTTCGTACAAATGAAGATTTCTATTAATCTCTAGAAAGGGGAAAGGATAGCAAAGGTTTATTTATACGAGCCTTAACATACATAGATAGTGTTGCAGAACCTTATGTATAACTCAGTTTTAGCTGTATTTAAGATTTTATGATAAAGGATGCACAAATATTATGATATATGTATTTAGAAGAATCGATGTATAAAAATTTGCGCTACGTGGAACTTTTTAGGCCATCTAGATTGATAGTGAACATTCATGCAATACGTGTAAATTTCGAATTGAATTTGTAAATAAAAGCTTTCACATATCGTAGGTGAGATACAGTAGATAGTAATATAGGTACTAACAGTGCACGTAATGCTATTTCCTATTATATTGTCAAAAGAGGTGACTTCAGTATTCGCTTATTCAAGACAAAGTTGAAAGTGTTTGTCGATTTTTAATCCTTTCATATAGCATTCGTTATGTGTGCATTGAATGTGCCATAAATGCACTATTTCAACCATTTATCAAAATAATTTAAAAATCAATAAACAGAATTGCATCACTTTAACCAATTACCATCACCTCGAAATTTTTTATAAATGAAAACCTAAATTTAACAAAACTACCGAAATCCACAATCAGTAAGTTTAGAATCTAAAAATTTACCACTAAGCTACTCCATATTCAGTTACTGGTGGTGGTCTACACTCCCATACCATATTTCGTGCGTGAAAAACTGATTTACAAATGATACACAAGGTCGAATTGGATACATACATCAATTTCGAAATGATCTAGCTACGTGAAGCCGTCAGTCTGCGCTTTGATGGAAGCCGAATCAAAGTCATACCTAGGGCATAACCACATGTGATAGGATTCTGGCATGCATTACACGGAAACCATCCATATATGATGCCCAAAATAATTTCATCTCATCCATAATGCAGGAACACTTTGAGAGCTTCGCTATGGGGTAGGTACTCGAATTTTATGAGTGTCATATGTCATCACTCATATGCGGAATACATATACGTGAACAGAGTGCTCTGGAAAGGATGGATACTCCTTTCTTTTCGTGTCGTATTTTTTTGTGGTCCCAGGAAACATACCTGGAGCGAAATGCGGATAAACCGTACTGTGAAGCTTGTGGCGAACTTCTCATGGCACTCAGTTTCGACAGAAACAATTTCTCTGGAAAAAAAACATCACCGAGGTACATACATATGTAGGTATATGTATACCTTATTTGTTGCGATGCTGTTGGTTTGTTTCGATAGCGCGGTTAGTGCTATCGGACAGGTATATGTAAGCGAAGTGTGTACGAGCTAATGATTTTATCAAAAATGATTGATGATGGACAAACGATTTATTTTTGGAGAAAAACAAAACAGTAAGAGCTAAGGCCATAATATCATGATCTTGTTATGAAGTTTTATGTTAAGTAATTCAGGATTGACGATTTTATTGGGATTCATTCGACCTTCTTTGAAAATAATTCAAAAGAAATACAGTTTAAGTTCTCCTCCTTGAAATTGTTAATTATATTCAAGTTAAAGGAAGACTCACGCACACAATACTATTCCGTTTATAAACTTTTTCCAATTTCCGACCATGTTCACAACCTTGAACTTGTGACATACACACGCAACCAAACTGTTTGCGATCATCAAATATTTATGGCACCTAATTGCTCCCTCAGATATGCGCATAAATCCAAATACTGTGTAGAACAACCAAATAGCTTCTAGATCAGATATGCAGTATTTGAAATGGCATGCGTGTTCGGCAGAGAAGAAATTCGTAATCCGAAATTATGATTAAGTTAGATGGATCGATTTACAGTGAAACAGTGGTAATAGTAGCATACTAAGTAATTTAATTAAGTGAAATTAAAAAGTATTCAGTTATAAAATGTGTTTTTTTACTAATTTTTCTGGATTGACCAGGTAAAAAAAAAAACAGCTCAATTGCGCCAGGAGGTAAAAGGCAATTTCAAAATAACCAAAATAGAAATGACGATAAATTCAAAATACATTTATTACTCTCGATCCTGGCCATTAAAATAAAAACAGTATAAGTCCATTTAATCCAATCTTTTCCGAAAAAATGTTTACATTCGCCATAAAATTATAGGATAAATTCCAAAGTCCATTTTTTGCATATTTTTTCTTCGCATTTGCTTAGTACTATACCAAAGCAGAGCAAAAGGATCATTGCAAAATCCCGTAAAGTTCTTGCTATTTTGTATTTCATGTCGAAAAAGGAGTGTTATTGCCACAGGATAAACGCACAACATCATCACAGCTTAGGGCTATTCGGGTCTGCTTTCATTCTCTCATTTTACTTGGCAATAAGATAGAACAGAACGATGAGAGATACACCAGGCTGTCGTCATGTTTGTTTTAAAAGGCTTGGAAAATGTTCTAATAATTACAAAAACTTTGAAAAAAAGGCTAGTGACTTCTTTGTTATGTTAATGTATGGTGGTCGAAATTGGTGTTGAGGACCCAATTAAAAAGTATACCATCAACTCTGACCGACAGTGTTATATTCAAATTGCAAAAGTTCATGTTTTCGTCCAAAAATATTTATGTTTGTCTTCACATTGACACTGATGTAATGTATATTGATCCTTCGATTTAAGAATTTTTTTCCTTACGTAATTTGTACAGCAATTTTAAAAGCTTGTTCACTTATGAGAAGGCTTTTGTGAAGTGCTTGATTGATGGCGAGGATATGGAGAACAGAGGATATTTGAGTAGGTATATTTGCCAAGTCAAGTTCTCACTTGTATTTACTAACAAAACCTACATAAAGACTTTAATAGTGTTCGTTATTGCGAAAATATTTACCATTTACCTTCCGCGGTGAATTTGTTTGCGTATTTTTGTATACCAGATTTTTAGGGAAGAAGAATTTTTTTTCTTCTGTGCAATAGGACTCGGTGAACATTTGTTAGTTTAAAGGGGTACTTTGGATGGGCCTGGAGTTTTCACTGATTTAGCCGTAAGACTATATTCAAAAGCTTTGCTTCATTTTAGCCAGCAAGTCTCAATTGTATAATTTCGTCCTTTCGTCGTAACGGGGAAGGGTCTTATTTGAGATTTGGAACTTTTGTCTAGAAACGTTTGGGTAGTGAGACATCCGATACTATTCGGATAGAAAACTTTTGGAAATGGAACAATATTGATTAACTTTTTATCAGAATATAGCAGTTTCGACAATACGACTGAAATTTTTACTGGAAAACCTTGAATTGCATTATTTACTGCTTTTTGCTAATTAGAAATAATTGAATTAAAGAAACGATCAGGCATCGTTTCTCGTGAAATTTTTACCAGTAAACAAGTCAATTGGAACAAAATTTAATCAAGAGTTCGTTCAAGTAAACCATTTTCGTTAATAAAGGCAAGATCTGAAATTATCAATTCGTAGATATTTATAATAAATATGAATTTCACTTTATTTGTGTTACAAAAAATCATGTTTTTGGGTCTTAGAAGAACTGCGAACTTAAAGTTAAGAAAACTTATAGTAAGCGTATTATATTTTTTTCGTAAGAGATATATCTATGTTGCAGACTTGTTAACAAATACAAATATTACTGATATACTAGAAAATTACTTTCAATTCACCATAACGAGTAAATCTAACCAAATTTAAGGGCTTGCGACAACGTCAGTTTCCAATCCAGAGCCATCTACATCATACGAATAATATAGCGTATGAAACCACAAACCTTAAAATTGTCTTTGAAAACAAATTGGACAGTTGAAGCCTTTATAGAGATGTTTCACAAATATAGTTCAATGCAGTAGAGAGAAATTACTGTGAAGGTGTTAATATTATGTTGAAATTTTATGTGAATAAAACTTTAAGGGAGCCATAAGTATTGGGACTTACAAAAAAAAGAAAAAACCCGATAAATATATTGATAACTTGATATTTAGTGCTGTAGTCGCATACAGAGTTTACGAAAAACTGAAACAATAGATAAATTTTATGACATTGATAATTATCAAAGCCTACTATCTTTTCAAACATTTTTCGCAATGCCTACTATATTTTCAAACATTTCAGCCCGTCTGGGTTCAATGTTCAAGTTTGATGATAGGATATTGAAATGTTGAAGTAGCTGTACGAATTATGACTACCCGAATTATGCCATTGTCACCTGGATGTACTATCCCTCTATGACTCAACACTTTAATGGAAGGAGAATCTCATTTTTTAAAATGGCGAGACCACCCACTTTTTTTGCTAAAAATGACTCAAAGCGTTTGAGAGTTTCGTTGTAAACAGAGGCACAGGCGCCAAAGTCATTAATAGTAGATTTGAATGGTAGTCGTAGGATATAACGTACACTGTTATCCCTCGAGTGTATTAATTTAAAATGGTTTTCGCATCGCAGTTCGTTCTCTGTTAGTAGTACGGATGTGGGCGTTGAATGTTTTCTCTGCTCCCAGAAACGTACCAAAAGTTTATATAGTTTTTGATTTTGATTTAGCATGCTATGATTGATCTTGGATGTGCGTCATCTCTAATGATTATTGTATTCAAAAATTGAGTGACTGGCCAAGTATGTATCCTTGCTAGTTCCGTATCTTGTGCTATCAAGCTGCCAAATGGACTAGTACGGAAACCTTCACTACCCAGAAGTATATCGATGGATTGAGAAGAAAGAAAATTTGGATCTGCTAATGTTGAGACTTTCAGATATGACCAGTTTTCATGAATCGGGCAAGAAGGTGGTACGTAATTGGTAAGTCGAGGAAGGATAAGTGCAGTCGGTTGACATCTAAATTGTGAAGGTAAGCACGGTGTGATAATGTCCACTTTTCTACGAGAAATACCTGATGGTGTCGCTCCGATTCCGGAGACAGGCAACTATGCCGAACTACGAGTCAAACATAATTTTTGAGCCAATTTTTCTGATATAAGGTTCCCATATTCACGAGGATCGATTAGTGCTGAAGCCTGAGTGGATCTGTCATCGTTTCCATAGACTTGGATAATAACTGTTTTAAGCAAGACTGGGTTTGCGAAGCTGGTAGCCATTTCAGGACAAGAGTATTGCTTGAAGCTCCCTGATAATAAGATTTCACTGGTACAAGCCCCTGAGTAGTGTGTGGTATTGAGTTCATGGTGAATATACCAGATCCAGATGAAATTCCGGGTGTAGCCTAGTGGATAGCGTGTTAGTTTACAATGCGAAGGTCGTGAGCTCAAATTCCGGTCGGTGCATAATTCCAGCACGTTGCCTGCAGTTAAAGATTATTGGAAGTTATAAATTCGTTGCGTTGATTTATTGGTATTCCTTTGAAAGTTCACAAAAAGCAAGAAAGTGCTTTTATTGGTAAAAAGAACAAGTATGTGTGAAGGGTAGGATTCTTCCATGAAACGACGTTCTGCGAGACGGAATAAGCTTTGTGAGAGCGAATTTGTAGAAGTTAAGGAAACTGAAACCGAGAACGTAATCGATCCAAATGGTTCGGATTCTAGTGCTGATGAAACTCGTAAGCGGACCAAGAGTTGGTAGAGTCATGCTCGTTTCAAGCGACGTTTCTCAAATTTGTCTTGATTGATTGTCCAAACGTTGCACAGTAATGTAGACCCAGTACTCCACGGGTATTTTATGCGTCTTGAGTGGTGTCGGACGTACTGTGCAGTAAGTTTTTGAGATCTACAAATGGTTCCTTTAGAATGGGAGGAAGATTACACAGCACAGCGATTTGAGAAGAAACGAGTTGCCTTCTATTGTCATATCGCTCGATGATGATGTCCCATGTTCTCATTAAATTATCCGCTGTAGTAGGTTATTTACTAATTGAGCTGATTCCTCAGTCACGTTCAACTTTGAATAATAGACCCTTTCAACATTAGTAATATTTAAATTCGAAGTAACAAGTGAGTTGAAGAGATCTCGGAAGTTAACCCAATCTTGATATCGTCCACAAAACTTTAATAACTCAATTTTTTTGAGTTGATAATGGAACTAATTGTCTGAAACTGGAGTAATTGAGTTGTTGAGTGCATTTCAAGGATTATCGTAAGAGTCAAGTTTGTGAAAGTATTTTATTTTCTCGAGTAAATAAAGCTCTTCAACAGTGCTCCAATTATCGCTCTTAACGTTGCCTTCTTGTGGCATTGGCAGTTTTTAGAATATCTGCATTCACTTCTTGATAACCAGACTAATACTTCTATAAATTGTTCAACCAAGTCTGGCATGCTACCCGGGTCATTCCGGAAGCACCGATTTTTGAAAAATTAAAAAAATACTTGGCGATTAGACCTTTCCGCTAATCGTGTGCTTCGAAAAATGATTCCATTATTATTGCATTTGAGTTCTTATTGATTTTCTTAATTTTTATTAGATTATTGTACTGTTCGATTATTTTTACACATTAATAAGCGAGTAAACTGTATTGACCGCAAATTCGGCTCGACGGACCAAATATTAGTTATTTTCAAAGAACAAAAAACTAGATAATTATATCTAGAGCTATAGTCGCAAACAAGGCTTATGAACAATTAAGACAATAGAGAAATTTCATGACAATGTTAATAAGCAATATCTACTATCTTCGCAAACATTTTTCGGAATGCCAACTATATTCTGAAATAATAAGAATCTCAAGATGATTGTAAAAATTGATTGAAATCTTACTATGATATATGAATACTGCCGATATTATTGGTTTTCTGGCTTTCAAGCAGTAATTAGAAAACATCAGAATTACGATTGCGCTTAAGAACTAGTCAACCTCTGGAATCAGCGATGGCCATGATGTCAACCACCGTATATTGATAATTGAGGATATAAATCATTTGAAAACCATTGCGTATTGCCTGATATTAATTTTGTAAGGTGACAGTAGTACTCTAGCCAAACTTATATGATATAAAATATAACATTTTGTTAATTTTCTTTCCAGAGATTCGACAACAATTTAAAGGTCGTCACTAGCATTATTTTTAAAAATTCGAATATTTAGAAACACTTTCTGCAACATTTTTTGTGATTCGCCGTACTACAGCTACTCTGATGTGACAAATATTATAAAAAGTACAGCGTCATATTGAATTACCATTTTTTTATTGAAAATTAATTTTCAATTTTAGAGCATACATACTAGGCATTTTGAGTTAACTGTAGAATAACTCGCGATAGTCCCAAAGTGAGTTTTTGGAAATATCCTTGATTCGGTATTTTCGTTTTTGGATTTATTATCACTTTCTGGCTTTCTTGACACCTCACATTTTGATGCAGTGACCGATCCACTTCCTTTTACACCTTTATCTCAAAATGTTCGCCGTACGTTATCCGATTAAGTCTAGAGATCGTCATTTGGGATAATTTCTTGCAAGTAGCATCTGAAAATTCGTCAAAATAATGGTTAACAAACGCTTTCAGTTTTTGTGGTTTCCTTGTAGTATGCTTGTATATATACCATCCTAAATTTGACGCACGCGTAGAAAGAGCACGATCTCTATTAAAAAGCCTATTGGCCAAAGATTCTTATCTATTATCTTAAAAGCTCCGATAAACATAAGAATTTTTCCATAATGCGCCTAGAATGCTGAAAATATTCCCCTCATGTCTCACCTTCGCCTTTATTATCATATATGACCCATTCCGATGACCATAAATCCTGAATCCATAATCCAAAACTACAGATAAACCGAGCTCCCAAAGGACTCATAACGCAACGGCATAGCCACCTAGTACCAATAGTAATAACCAATTTTATCTAATCATAAAATTTGTCGGCAATCGTAACAATTCTCATCCATTATTAACCATGATTTTGCACGATTCTACGAACGCTGGGCAAAACCATCACTAAAAAATCTCACATTTTATATGACCCATGAGGCCATGGCAGATCGCCATAACTCTGCATCCAGTTATTGAATTTCCAGATTTTCATCACACTGTATAATGGACAATTTTTTTTAACCATAATGCTCCATTACAAGTTTTAATGAGCCCGTTTCACAACATGTGTATCCATTGGACCCCATAGAAAATTTTCTAAGAAGCCTACGAAAGGAGCATAAGGAAAAACCCCGATGATACCATACTTCAACAACAACAAAAGAAAAGAGAAAAGAAAAGGCAGAAGCAGGATCCAATGTAACGTAAAATAGAAGGGAAATGGTTCGAGCCGAAACGGAGGTAGATTGGGTTTCGGAATTATCTCTTGCATATCTGAAACATATGAGAACACAAGAATCCGCCACTTACCTGCCTTTCAAAAGCTGTTTATGTCAGCTCCTATAGAGAGTAATCCAATAAAGTTTGTTTCCTGTGGTTTTTCCTTGCTCCTGGCACAAAACCAAACAATACCTTATTTCGACTTGGCTCACGTTTTCCAGTTCGTTTCGTCCCTGGCTTAGATATCGCCAAAATCGCTTCTTCGTTCGTGTAAGGAGCCAGCAGCCTTCCTTTGTACAGCAAGGGAGTAAAGTGGGCGGCCAAGCAACAAAGAAAGCGAAGATGTAGAGTCCTGGCCGAATACCGATCCGAT
Source organism: Chorisops tibialis (assembly GCA_963669355.1). Taxonomy (NCBI): domain Eukaryota; kingdom Metazoa; phylum Arthropoda; class Insecta; order Diptera; family Stratiomyidae; genus Chorisops; species Chorisops tibialis. The sequence continues at coordinate 329,423,584 of OY770262.1, forward strand.
GGAAAGACACCGACTTTTTTTTTTTTTTTCGTCGTCAGTCCTTCTGACACGGGAGCAAACGCTTATTCGTGCTAAGGTATGTTGTGAAGGTAGAATAGAATGAAATAAGAAGGAGCAACGAAATAACAACAACCTTTCCGTGAAAGGATAATACCAACAAAAAATGGAACTTTCTTCCCCTCGAGGGATAACTCCAATCCTTCTCTCGCACTTGATGGGATATGTAACATTAACAAAAGCGTGAAAGAAAAACACAAAAATTTCGCAGGTTTTGCAGTGAAATACACTCCGTACACGGAAATAGCTCGAAAACAGGTTAAAAATTTCACAAAAATACTTAGGGTCCTTGATTTTCTAGCTAGAACTGGTCTTGGAGTATTCCGGTTATCTTATGTAACTGAACCAAAATAATTATTGCCTGCACTGCACAATGCAACATACACTATCCGATCACAACGAATGTCTAACTCACGTTTACTTCTGCAGCTGTTTATGCGGTTACGAATGCTGCAAATTACCCAAGGATCATTCGTGTCATCGATGCTACTAACTTAGAATGAAAGGGTCTAAAGATGCTCAGCATAGTCCATTACACGGCAGTTAGAACGAAAACTGACAGACTGATATTAGAAGTGCGACGAGAAATTACGTCACATGCGGTGAAAATTTTCTAAGAACTTTCGGTTCGGCGTTATGCTACGGAACGAAACACTAATCTACACTAAAGGATCCGAGGAAAAAAAAGCCCGGAATGGTGTTCTTGCCGGATAAGGTGTAAGAGAAATTTCTTTGAATTTTTTTTCCTTTCTTTTTCTGATGAGCTGGAATCTAGTAATGAATTTTAGTGGCAGTTTACGGAAGAGTTAAGGGCTGTATGCCCATTTCGCGAGTTTTCTAAAAACTAGACGGACTAGCAGGGTGTTATCCCGTTTCAACTGGGGCTCGAAATCCAACACATACAAGAATGGTGCTCAGCGTCCTGATCTGTGTGATGGTGTACCGAAAAACGTGTCCTTTTTGCGGAGAATTTGCAATGATGGTGCGCAGTTCACGAAATAATGATGAAGGCGATTGAACGAAACGATTTCGAAAATGAATCAGCTGATGAAATAAACATATGGGCGAGAAGTTTTGTTTTTTTAGGATAGCAATCATAAGAAAATATTTGAACTTTGAATTTAATCGTTTCTCGTACGGTTCAATATATATAACCACGATAACGGAAGTGCGAACTGGTACATTGTCTTAATGAAACCAAACATTATTGTCTACCAAATGCGGCTTTTTTTCTTGATATCATCACTCGAACACTGCAATAAGTTCGCATAATAAACGCTGTTGATTGTTTTTTCTTTCTGAAAATAATTGTTGAAAATTAACCTACGCATACCCCTAAAAACTGACACCATGGCCTTCCCTGCAGATGGAAACTTCTTCATTGGAGTGGACTCTTCCCATTCAGTCCATTATTTGATTTTTTCTTCTTCTCAAGTGTGAAATGATGGACCCATGTTTCATTCTTGGCTATGAATCCAAATTCGACTTTGTTGCTGTGAAGCTTCGCCAAACATTTTCAAGGAACTGTTTTTGATTCATTTTGAGTGATCGTGGCTACCATCTTGCGCACAGGTTTCTCATAGCCAAATTTTTTGGCGATGTACAGCAATTTTTTAAATGCCTTTTATGCCTGCTAACTAGCGCACTTTCAGCTGACTGTAATCCTATACCATTTTGTGGATTTTTTTTCACCATTTCTGGCGTAGTCATCTCTTGGTCGACCATTGCGATGTTCCTCTAGACAGCTCTTACGACTTCATTGAAACTATGACACTCAATATTTTACTGTTCAAGTCTGGCCAAAATATTTATTAAATTTGTCAGAGATGATAGTCCAGGGATTGTAAACAATTTGTGTAAATGACAACGGCTTCAGGAATGAAAGAGAAGCATGAACATTTTTTATTAGAAATTTGAAAAGATTTAACAATAATTCGATTATCAAATTTCCACACCAGATCAACCTCTGATTTCAACCAGTTTTCTTTCGAAAACCATCTCCCGTACAACTTTCAATATTCTCCTCTTCGTCATGTTGCCATAGAAACACTAAGCAAACACCAATATTCGCTTACGAATGAAACGTCATTACAAAACTGTTACATACTCATCTACGTTATTCTGTAGCATCCTCCGGTGTCCTTATTGTAATTCTGCACCATACCACGACAAAAACGACATCCACTTAGAACTGCCAGATGGAAAAACAAACCGAAAGCGCATGCCTTGCGAAAAACATCTCAAGTAACAAGTACCAAGGATTAGGGGTATCAATAATTCTCCAGAATCTCTACAGATTGGCAATGTTGTCGTCGTAGGTCTGCTATGCTGTATCGTAATTGAAGAGAATCCTTTCTTTTATATCCAGGGACTTTCGCTTCGATTAGGTATCCAGCGGTATTTGTTTCGGTTGGGCTTACAAAAAACACATTTCCCATAACTTCTCGTCGTGAAAGGAATATTGCAAAAATACGATTTTCATTCGTTCTGATATGAGGTGAATACAAAAATCCTGAAAGGTTTTAAAGGATGTTTTTTCTGTCAATGTTTTTATAAATCGCTTGATGATAAATTTTATATCCGGATACGGGTATATCGAAACTCTGCAACGTCTTACGAAATAATGTAGACCATCGTTTCGCACTTAAGGATGGAACACGAACAAGGATATCATTAAAAATTTCTATAAGTATCTAATAACGAAGCGTATCTGTCGAGTACTCAAAATAAAGTTTCATGAGTATAAGCATACTGTATAGATAAGTTACTCGTATAGAAGAAGAAAAGTCTCATTAGAAGTGTGCTGAGAAAAATAGAGAGGAAAATTTGTCGGGACTTGAGATAAAATTGAAAGCGGAAAAATTTATGTTCCGGCAAACAAGGATGCTAATTTCCTTCTTGTTGTTATGAAGGCAAATTAATTAATTAATTAAAGGGTAATAACGTAATTTATTAATTTTTTTTTCGCCTCCGTTCCAAATATTTTTCCATGAATTTTGTTCTGACATGAAAATTATCGATGAAGTTTTCAGGATGGTTGAACGTCTGCAGTACTATTCGTAAGGAAAAACAAAGTTCTTTAGAAAATTTCATGATATACATATACATGAAATTAATGAGAATATATTAATTATTATTCGATGTGTAAAAGTTAAGTGGGTCGCCTAGTATATTTTTAGATGAACACGGAAATATTAAGAGTTTTGAGAACGGAAGCTACCCTAATGAATATCTGGAGAAAAGAAAATTCTCGACGAAAGTTCTCAGGAAATTTGACAGTTTCTTTCTAAGATAATTTCATGTACACAAAAGGAGCAAAGCTAGGGAAAGAAAATGTCTGTAAAAATAGTCATAAAAACTCAAATTTTTCCAAAAAATTTCTCAATTTCTGACCATGACTTTTTAGCGCAGACATTAGCTCCATTTTCGGGTATAGTGCTACTGAAAAAGGTTTTTTGAAGGCAGACCTCTTTTAATTTATAATAAGAGGAAACATTTTGATAGTAAATTTACTGAAATATTATTAGGTGAATAAAAGTCGATAAATTATAGAAGCTGGTTTGAAGTCTATTCTACACGAATAATTTTTTTATCAAGAAGAATGTGGAATATTACTTCAATAGAGTTTACAATTTTCATTTTTGAAAATCTTTAAGTTCAATTATTTTCAAATGAAATTATTTTATAGCATCTCAATTTTTTTTTTCTTGATACTCTAGGTACTTTGATGCTAACAACAGCTCTGCGAATATAAATCCACTTTAAAATAGCTATGTATCAAAAAATGATGAAATTAGATGCTCATATTAGATAGCGTTATATTAGTTAAGCAAGTCTAGGAGTACTGATTTGCTAAATTTGGCAAATTGGATGAAAAATAATTTCGCTGTTAGTTGAATTTTTGATGCGATTTTTCTATTTCAATTTCCTAAATGCAATAACGTAACATGCAACAGTCAGCAATGTCTAAAAAATTTAAGTAAAAAATAAATTCTAGCACTACTAAGCTTATAAAGTATAACAAAAAAAAATTATTTATTCATTTTTACATGTTTTAAATTTTAACCATTAAATCAATACTCGATTTTCTCCATTTCCAACCAAAGGCCACCGTCTGGCGATAAAATCGGATTGTTTGGTGAAAATTTCATCGGAATCGGCGTCTTACTACTGGGTTTGAATCGATAATTTTTCAAAAGTGTTGCGAGTCCAATACGTGATTGCATCTGTCCGAATCGCGAACCAATACAATTCCGTGGACCATCTCCGAATCCTAAAAACGCCATGGGATGTCGTTTCTGAACCATTTCTGGCGCGAAACGATCCGGATCGAAAACCTCCGGATCCGGATAAATTTCCGGATCGTTATGAATTGAATAAACCGGAATGAAAACCCGATCGCCCTTTTCAATTATCTTATCCGAATTCGGTACGGGGTAGTCTTTATTAGCGAGTCGCATTAAAGTGAAGACAGGTGGGTATTTGCGTAAAGATTCTAAAATGGATTTGCAAAGTGATAAAAAGATTTGCTCAAGACAGTTTTCGAGATAAGATAAAATACAAACCGTTGATAATTCGATCGAGATAAACCATATCCATAACTGCGTCATACGTCAGCTGACCATTGTTTCTTTCAAGAACTTCGTTGATTTCGGCTCGGGCCTTTTCCTGTAAGTCAGGATTCAAAGCTAGTTCGTATAGACTGAAAGTCATATTGGTCGAGGATGTTTCAAAACCGGCGAGGAAAAACACAAAAGCCTGCGCTGCAATCTCCTCCAAGGTGACTTTACCGATATCTTTAAGGTTTTCGCCGTTTTTCAACTGAATTAAAAGATCCATGAAATCGTTTCGACGAATTTCATTCTTCTCACGATATTCAACCGTCTCCTTAACGACTCCCATGAAGAAGCTACTGACCTCCTCTTTAATATTTTTCATTCCAAGTTTAACCGCCAGTTCGGGAAATTGTGTTATAAATGCTCTGGCGATGGTTCCATTCCGCTGAGATTCGAAAACCATTCTACCAGCTTTCCGGAATTCCGCGTTCGGATCCTTCAAGCTGTTGCATTCAACTCCGAATGCACACGTTCCAATCACGTCGGTAGTGAATCGTGCCAGAAGGTCCTTTATTTCCAGTTCCTTCTCGGTTTTCAGCAAATCCGTGAGAGTTTGATCGAACCGATTCATCACTTCGACGATAGTCGGAAACATAAACTTCATCTTTCCCGATGTAAATGTTGGCGTCAATTTTGCACGTAAAGATTTCCATTTTTTGCCACCCAAACTGAACAAATGAGCGGACAGCGGGTCGTCGCGTTCATTGTAAAACACACCGCGATCGTGGAATGTATTGAAATCCTTAACCATTATTTGATGAACGAGTTCCAAATCAAGAACCACGGGCATCGGTTTCAAGAAGAAAAACATCCCGGCAAATGGAGCCTTACCCTTGAATTGCTTATAAGCTGAATCGAATACTTGAAACATATTCATTCGTACACCTCGCTTTTTGATATTTCCGTGAGGTATCTCGGGCTCTAAATACGGTATACCACGTCTTTCCCAGTATTGAAAACGCCACTTGAAGATCGCATATACCGCCGTCACGATTGCGATCGCTGCATACAAAAGTCCAATCAAAAACGACATTTCAAACGATCGTTTCGAAAATCACTACACACAATTCACTCACATATCACTACTGAGAACTTTAGCCAGTTTACATCTCTCTTATACCATGCTAACTAGCTGGTATCTATTTCATGATTGAGTTTAATTATCTTGCCAGACTTTATCTTACTTCCTGCGTTGAGAATGACTCAGTAAATAATACAAGAGCTGATAGAAACGATTGATTGAATCTTCTCTGCACAATTTCGCACATCAGCTTAGTCTACGAATTGCATATGTTTGCCGTAATATAAATTATCATGCATAGTACGCTCAATATTTAGTAATCTGAATCAACAACACAGTTGATCTTATAAAGTTAATCATGCATGGCAGAAGTTTGATAATGTGATAATAACAAATAATTGATTGCTATTTTTTCGTTTGTAGCAATAATTATTATCAATTTTACTTTATTATTCTAATAATAAAGTATTGTGATCAAAACGGAAACGAAAAATTTGCTACCCTAAAAATTTTTTTTTTGCGTTCCATTAGCCTAAAAATGCAAAATAAAAAGAAATCCGTCCCGCTGTACGTACTCCGTACGCCTTACCCGGTACATATGGACTCATATCTCCGTGACCTTTAAAGTTAGAATGTTCGTTTTTGCGTGGATTATTGACTGGGTAAGTGAGCTTCATAATCTAAATTTTAGAGAGTGTCAGGTAGGAAGGCGGAGGGAAAGAGTAAAAAACATCACTTGCTAATATCTCCACCACGAATGCAGAGAGAAAGCTGAAAATCAGGAGACGTTCATATGATTATGAGAAAAACTTTAAAAATAATTTAATTTTTGTATCCATTGGCGTCCGAAAAGGAGGGTGGGGGGCTAACATCAAATTGTCGTCCGAATTTTTTATTTTTTTTTGAAATGATTATATCTTCGAAATTACTAATCACTCAAAATTCATATTTTGGGACCACTAAGGTGGCATGTAGATCCACCAGAATCAGCTTAGAAAAAGGCTTATTACTGTAAGGGAGAGGGTCAGGGGGAGTGCACAGAAAAACGCTTAAAAATGAATACCTCGACTGTCTCTTAAGCTATGTAATGGAAATTTGAAAAGTATACTAAGCTTCACTAGCGAAAAAAATATAACATGTGGACATCATAGTACTGGGGGGAAATGGGGAGCATTTTATCTGAAAATTGAGAACAGATATCAAATCAAAAATTTGTCAGATTTTAGAACTATATAGTTTATAATTTTGGTAAAAAAATGTAAGTTGGGTGTAATGGTTGGGAGGTGGAAAAAAATGTTGAAAATTCTGAGTGAATTTTTGGGACTCTGGTAAAAGATACAAAGTTTAAATTCACGTCGCACGTCGAAGCATCTATTTGATATACATAGAAGAAAAATAATAATTTGTTCCAAAGTTGTTATGCACCGAAGTGGGGGTCTAACGTGCACAAAGTGTTTCATGTGCAATGAAAAAAAAACACATTAGCTGAAATTTTTTGAATGAAATTTTAAGGAACTTGAAAATTTGCGAAATGCATTTAAAAAAAATCTCTAAAAGTTTGAATTATTAACTGGTCGAATACCTATCCCTTCTCATACAAATTTATTTTATTCTTAAGAAATCAATTATCACCTAACTATTAAAATTATTACGTTAAAAGTTTTGAAATCGCGCTTGCCCTTCTTCCCCTCCCATACAAAAGTATCATTCCCACCAATTTCATTGAATCAACTAATAATCAACAAATTTAAAGCTTTTTGTACGAGCACACTACAAGAAAACGTAAATAAAATTGCGACACAAATTTTACGATTCCAATACCTCCTATACCCCCTCCCATACAATTGCTCGGTTTCGTGAATGTAAAACACACCGAATCCTGTGAAAATTCTATGCAACTTCGTCCATGAAATATAGAATGTCAGAATATTGAACCTGGTTCAAGCAATCAATTAAGAAACATCCAACCACCCTTACTATCACCCCTCACCCCTCCCGTCATGAAAACTCAAACTTGCATAAATAAACGAACGAAATATTGATTATATGTATATATGTACTGGAAGTTTTGAACGTTTCCGGAAAGTGTTAAATGGAGAACTGCCGTGCCCAACAAGCCCCTTTCACTTAGTCTTCCTTAACCACTCTAACCTGCATATTGACTTTCCACGCATCCGCAACATGTCCCAAGAATAATAAAGTTCGCCCGACTTGTTAGCAGTTTATTTTTATACTCTAGATGAAATCTGAGAGCATATTGTGTTTGCCTTACCATTTGTAACGCTAAGAAACAACGTTCGCACAGAGCCTTAAAGGGTATAGAGATATTTGTTGTCGCTCAAAAACCTCGATTCAGAGTGACCGTCGGTCCGTCTGTCCGTCTGTCTGACTGTGCGTCTGTCTACAGCATAACTCTCGAAACCTTTGAGCTATAGTCCTAAAAATTTTTGTGTGTCATTTTCAGCAAAAAAGTAAGTTTAAGTTCATGAATGGGCTATGTCCCCCAACTCCTTCTACCCCTCCCAGTACAAACTTCATGAAATTTCGAAATATAAAGAAATTGAATTTTCTTTCAAACTATTTAAACTATCAACTTGAAATTCAGGTCAAAGTATAACGATATAGATATCATTAATATTACGGAATATTGATCCGATCCCCTCACTCCTTCTACCCCCTCCCAAAAGGACAATTTTTAAAAACACATATTTTCGATTTTCATTGAAACTAGTAAAGCTGAAAATACGAACTTTTGCCAAAATTAATTCTACTATAATCGCATAAAAAGAATTATCAACTTCACCTCACTCCTCCTATCACCTCCCATACAAATTTCACCAAATTTTGCAATTTAAATAAAATTATTTTTCTTCGAAACTGTTAAGGCTATCAACTTGATATTTTGTGTAAGGTATGCAAATAGAAATATCAATAAAGGGAATAAAAATTGTTTTGATCCGTACACTCCTTCAACCCCTACCATAAAAATATTTGTATTATAAATTCAAGAAAAGCATTTCTCCTTCGAATATATGAGAGCTATCGACTTTGAAATTGAATCAAAGCATGGTGATAAGGGTAATGATAAGCAATTTTAAAATCATCTAAAACGTTCCACTTCCTCTGCCACCTCGCATACAAATGCCACAATTTCAGGAAAACTATGTCCAATTTCTTTAAAAATAATGAAAACTAAAAACTTAAAATTCAGCAAAAAACATTTTGCATGCCATCTTCGGTGTCATATGCGAAAAATATAAACTTCTCCTTCTACTTCTACCACCTCTCATGCAAAAGGCTCTATTCACTATTGAAACGAATTTGAGATGACATATTTTACGGAATATTAAAGTAATTCCCATTTCATCTAGAGTACCATATGATTGGGCCTTACGCCCAATAATAATTCTGTTATGTTTAATTATTATTTATTCTTTCAGCGTAAACTGATCTCATCGTTACGCATAGTGCCTATAGCTGTTGAAAAACCAGATGGATGTTAGATTTGAATCACAAGTATATTCGTAATAGTGATGGGCACTATCGATTGTTATTACTATCAATAGTCAACTGAATTATCGAATAACTATTGATAGTTTTCATTCGAGTGAAATTGTCGATTGTTATTTAAATAAAAACTATTGCTAGTTATTCGAATGAAAACTATGGATAGCTTTTGTTCGAATGAAAACTATCGATTGTTATTCGATAACAACTATCGATAGCTTTTATTAGAATGAAAACTTGAAAGTATTAATAGTTATTTGAGTAAGAACTTGCGGATTTTAGTTTCCTTCAATAAAAAGGCAATGCTATCGATAGTTTTAACCCAATTAATTGTGAAATATCTGTACTACAAGCAAATGAAAGGATTGATTATAATTGTTTTATATGGTTTAAGTTTGGCTGTCCTGTGCACGTTTTTGTTTTTAAGTATTGGAAGTACCAAATAATACGTTTTGTTTGCCATCATTATCTTTCTTATAATTTCGATGGGTCCGCTTGCATCCTTCGACAGGTTTAGTACTCGATATACTAAGCTGTGTGCGTTTTCTACGTTATAGCCTCCTACTGTGATATTTTGTCTGATTGGCATCTTTTATCTCTTTAGCAATCTCTCGGGATCACTTTTTCGAGTGCGGGAGGATCTGTCATCAGCTGCAACATCAGTTATGTCTGCTGCTTCTGTTTGTGCGACTGATGGGCTCGAATTGAGAAAATTTTCAAAGTATTGCACCCATCTTAGATTTGTATATTCCGCATTACTTATAATGTTGCCTTCAGTAACATTGCAGAGAGTTGTCTTTGGTTGGTATCTCTCTTTCATCCCTTTAAATATGGGAATACTCGGCTCTTGCGTTGTGGAGTTTCAAATGTTCATCTATGTTTTTAATTTTATCATAACTATACTTCCGTTTTTTCTGTCTGCATATTTTGTTTGCAAATCATATAAGATCATTATATTTGTTCTGTTTGGCTCATGTCGGCCGTTCTGTTGATATTTTGTAAGCATGATTTTTTCACTCAAAGGCATCTTGGTTTCGTTGTCGAACCAATCATTTCTTTTGTGACGGGGTTATTGTCCTATCATCTCCTCTGCGATGTTTTTGCCTTATTTCTTCTATTGGCATGCTGGCGTCATTATTCAGTATTGCCGCGAATTGCCTCTTTAAGGCTGATACGTACTTCGCAACTACTTTCTCATTCTTGAATTTTCCTATGTCGAATTTAGGAACGGGTAGTGTTTTCAAGTGTCCTCGCTGTGTCGATACGACATCGGAACTTGGTCTTTACTAAATAGTGATCTATGTTGCAATTAGCACCTTAACATGTACGCACGTTGAGAATGCAGGAGGCCGTCCTTTTCTCTATTAAAACGTGGTCTATTTGGTTGAATGTTGGTCTGTCGGATGATGCCCACGTTCTCTTATGAATGTCACGATGCGGGAAGCATGTCGAGCTTACAATAAGGTTTATGCTGCTAGTGAAATCAGTCAGCCTCTGGCCGTTATCGTTGCTAATGTCATGGAGACTGTGGCTTCGAATTGTCCCTATGTAACTCTCTTCTTTACCCACTTTCGCGTTAAAATCACGTATTTGATATCATTCTATGGAAGAGAGGTGGATGTTGATTCTAAGGTTCTGTAGAAATCGTCTTTAACTTCGTCGTCTTCGTCTTCTGCTGGAACGTGGACATTAAAAAGCCAAACATTAAGCAAATTTTGTTTTGATACGGCTTGCACACAATCGTCCATTGACGGGTTTGAAGTTGGTAACTCGGTGATTAAACTTTTTACAGACGATAAGCGCAACTTCTAACTCCCGGCTTCCCGATAATTTTTCACTTTTGAAAATTGTGTTAGATCTTATGTCAGTAATCTCGCTACCTAACAATTTAGTTTCTTGGAGTGCAATGAAGTTCATTTGCTTGCCTGTTCCAGAAGAGCTCTCACTGCTCATGTTCCATTTCGTCATTTTTCGTTTGCGAATAATTTGAAATTTAGAATACATTATTTTTACCATAACAGTATGCACATTATTTGAATCGCCCACTCTTTCCACCACCTCTCATACAAACTGCACTTTTTTATGAAATACTATAAACTCATTTGCTTAGTACGTTTAAATTTTATCGAGCTCAAATTTTGTACTAAATCCTTAATTAGTATTATAATTAATATCGGGGATAAGTAAACCAATTAGTTTCTCTCTTTCTACCCCCTCTCATACGATGTGCCATAATATCATAAGTTTTCAAAAATTCCATTTCCTTGAAAAGTATGAAAGTTACTGATCTGAAATTTGAAATATATCAATTGAATGATGATTGCAGTTGTTTCTTCAAAAATTACTGAAAACGCCCACTCCTTCCACCACCAGCCACACAAACTGCAATTTTTCATGAAATACTAAGATTTTGTGCTAAATCTTAATTAGCATTACCATTAATGTCGGGAAAAAATTAATCAATTAACGTCACTCCTTCTACCTCCTTACATACAATGTAACACAATTCCACGACTTTACGAAAATTCGATTTTCGTGAAAAGTGTGAATATTACTGATATGGAATTTGAAATTTATCAATTAATTATAGTTATTTCTCGAAAAATCACCAAAAACCCCCACTCCTTCTACCACCTCCCATACGAATTGCACAATTTCATTAAATCCAATGCACTAAGTTTCTCAGTATCTATTGCATTTTCGAATCTTAAATTTGGTACAAAACATTTTTATAGCTACTGTAGCATGATGTAAAATATATTAGGTCAATGCTGTCACCCCTTTTACCACTCCCCATACAAAATTGCTTCAGATCACAAACATTTCGATTTCATCGAATCGAATGATTGAACTTTACGCACAATCGTAGTCCTGTTATGTTTTAAGCTTAATGTTATTTTATTTGGGCTATTTTTTTAATTAACGCAAGCTTTAACTATTCACATGTCCTTAAAGCTGTTCAATACATATATGAACTCGAATCACGGGATTGATTTGATCACCAGCCTGTCCCATACAAATGCGAGTATCATGGTTTCATTTTTAATAATTTATAGTACTGATTCCAACAAAAAAAAAGCATTGTGTTCAAAGAGCAATTAAACTAAGCAGATTATATATTCCACATTATGTATTACTAACTGCGTTCTTAATAAATGCTCAATATTGCGATTCTTATGCGGATAAATTCGCGGGGGATCGCTAGTAAATAAATAAATAAATAAAAATAAATAAGTGATAATTTTCATTTTTGACCATGAAAATAAAAAAATAAGTTGGAAATTTGTAACATTCCTAAAATTTATTTTATCTATAGATTAATGCCAGCATAATTGGTTTTATTCTATCATGCTTCGGTATAAACAAATACCATATCTAGTTTTAAATACATTTGAGATCAGCTGATATCAAAAAGCTTATTCAATGACTGTATTCAAAAACATTAAGCCAAGGAATTAGTTAGTGTGCGATTGTGGTGTATGTTTTTAACGATTACATTAATCAGAGTCAATATTTTATCTCATATTTACGTAAATATTAAATTTTTATCGAACAGTACAAATACGGCCACCCACAATACTTTTGCAAACACTTTTTAAAGCTTAGGAGTGTAGATACCTGAAAATCTTGTTTTAACAACACTAGAGCAATATGTATACTCGCATCGCAGCAATCATCTTTGATATTTTAACCCAAACTTTGCAGTTGCTTGCGACTGTTTAGTCGTGATCGTCACAGTTTTAGTACTCCGAAATGGAGTGTTATTCAATAGTTCTTTATCTAGTGCTGGCGTTAGTTTCAGCCTTGTATTTATTCTTTAAAAAGAAATACTCGTATTGGAAAAATCGTGGAGTACCTTATCTGGAATCTAAAATTCCATTCGGTAATATAACGATCGTTAAACGGAAACATCCAATCGAAATTTTCGAAAAATTATACAATCGAAAAGACGGTCCGTACATAGGTGGCTATTTCTTCACAAAACCTGTAGTTGTGGCAACCGATCTTGACTTCGTGAAAGATGTTCTTGTCAAGGATTTCAGTAATTTCCACGAACGTGGAATTTATTCGAACGAAAATGACGATCCGCTATCTGGTCATATGTTCGCTGTGGATGGGCAAAAATGGCGATTGCTTAGAGCCAAACTTTTACCAACGTTCACATCCGGAAAAATGAAGTTTATGTATCCAACGGTGCTAGAAGTAGCTGAACGATTCAAAGATACTATGGATACGATCCTTGAGAATAAGAAAATAATCGAAATGAAAGAACTTTTGGCCCGATTCACAACCGGTGTTATCGGTACTTGTGCTTTCGGTATCGAATGTAACAGCTTAAAGGATCCGAATGCTGAGTTTCGAAAATATGGACGAAAAATTTTCGAGGATTCATCGACTGGTGTTCTAAGTCGATCTATTATGACGCAATTTCCTCGATTAGCTAAGCGACTTCACATGCGATTCACACCGCCAGATGTAACCGAATTTTTTATGAGTACTGTTCGCGAGACTATCGAATTTCGCGAGAAGAATAACATAAGGCGCAATGATTTTATGGACATGTTGATTCAATTGAAAAACAACGAAGCACTAGAGGGTGGAATTTCTAAGGAGCTTGGTAAGCTTTCATTCGAATATGTTGCAGCACAAGCGTTTCTATTCTTCGTAGCTGGATTTGAAACATCATCGACAACAATGATGTTTTCTTTGTACGAAATGGCTTTGAACGAAATGATTCAAGAAAAAGTCCGCCAAGAAATTAACATTGTTCTAGCGAAACATGAAGGCCTACTCACATATGAAGCTGTTAAAGAAATGACCTATTTGGACCAGGTTATTACTGGTATATTTTTATAGTCACTTAAGCAGTAATATCGTACATGAATTTTCTAGAGGCACTTCGGAAGTATCCACTACTTGTTACATTGATGAGAAAATCTTTCAAAGATTACCGCGTCTCGAATACAAATCAGATTATCGAGAAGGCAACAACTATATTTTTGCCAGCCTATTCGATTCATCATGATCCGGAAATCTACTTGGAACCGGAAATATTGGATCCGGATCATTTTGTAACGGAACAGATGAAAAGTCGCCATCCAATGGCATTTTTAGGTTTTGGTGATGGACCACGTAATTGTATTGGATTACGATTTGGAAGATTGTAATCCCGCATGGGTCTAATTAAACTTATAAAAAACTTTAGATTTAGACCGTCCTCACCAATTCCAATAGTTTTTTCGATATCGAATCCAATTCTATCGCCAACCGATGGTATACACTTAGAGGTTGAAAAAGTTAATTAAAACTCTTAGTGCAACCTGACTAGCTATAGATTTCTACATGCATAAAGTATACAAACAATAATCAAATAAAATTAAAGCTAATAAGCAAATAATCTTTGTCGTTTTCATTTTTTGGTAAATCGAAATAATTTTTCGATACAAGCCTTACATTTAAAATTTTGGGAGCTAAAATTTTGCTCACTGTTTTGTAATTGTAAAATTCCAGCCAAAATTACGACCATTTTTTTATATCGTTTTTAATTACTGCTATTTACAAAATTATATACCTTCTCTAATTATATAATAAACGTAACCTCGACCGTGATCAATGAACTGATATTTAGCATCCGTAACCGATATTAATTGCGTAACGTATTGTTATCTTTATTTGAACTTTGCACTGGATACTTACATATGTACATGCCTATGCCAGATGATTAAAGCTACCATTTTAACTTTCTTTGCATTTTCGTTCATAAAACTAGCACAGAATAGTTAATTTCATGAAAATGGAATTTTGAAGCAGAAATGTGAATCTTTAGTACTAGAAGACCGAGAAATGTCTTGCATTCATATTTCGAAAAAAGTACATTAAGTGAAAAACGGACATGACCTTCTGTTACACAATAATTTCAATTTTACGACGTAATTCATTTCAGATTCTTATCCGAACGATATGAGCAATCTTAAACAGAAGATTACCACAATCTTAGCTATAACTAAGGTATTTAACATTTTTCGCGTAAGGAAAACCATCAGTGGTTAACGTTTTCTCAATCGTGATCGTGTAATGGAGTGCTGTTCGTGTTCTATGGTGCTTTATCTATTAGTGGGGATGATATCGGTCCTCTATTTTTACTTTAGGAAAAAATTCTCATATTGGAAAGATCGCGGAGTGTCTTACATCGAGCCCAAAATTCCATTCGGAAATTTACCTTTTTGTAAAACAGAACATTTGAAAACTATTGTCCAAAAATTCTACGATCAAAAAGATGATAATCCCTTCATTGGAGCTTATTTCTTCACGAAACCAGTTGTAATTGCAACCGACCTTGACTTTGTACGAGACGTTTTAATCAAAGATTTCAGTAATTTCCATGGACGTGGAATGTACATTAACGAAAAAGCTGATCCCCTCACTGCGAATATGCTATCCGTGGAAGGACCAAAGTGGCGATCACTTAGATCTAAGCTTACTCCCACATTTACGTCTGGAAAAATAAAGTTTATGCATTCAACTGTGGTCGAAGTATCTGAGAGATTCAATCATGCACTTGGAGGAATTGTGCAACCAGAAAAAGTACTTGAAATGAGAGAGCTATTGGCCAGATTCACTACGGACATAATTGGAACATGTGCCTTCGGAATCGAATGCAACAGTTTGAATGATCCGAATGCAGAGTTTCGGAAATATGGTCGAAAATTCTTTGAAGAGCCAACAGCAGGAATTGTAGGTCGTCTTATTATGATTCAATGGCCTAAATTAGCAAAGTTTCTAAACTTGCGTCTGACACAACCGGATGTGAGTGAATTTTTTATGAGAACTGTACGCGAGACTATTGAATTTCGTGAGAAGAATAATGTGAGACGTAATGATTTTATGGATTTGCTGATTCAATTGAAGAATAACGATGGGCTGGAGGGCGAACGCCCTGACGATTTCGATAAGCTGACCATCGACGATATTGCCGCCCAGTCATTTTTGTTTTTTGTCGCCGGATTTGAAACGTCATCGGCAACTATGATGTACTCGCTATACGAACTGGCATTGAACCCCGATATTCAAGAAAAGGCTCGTCAAGAAATTAATAGAGTCCTGTTGAAACACAATGGCGAACTTACGTATGAAGCAGTTAAGGAAATCACTTATGTAAATCAGATCATCAGCGGTATTGATATTGTTTTTCGAAAATTGTTATTAAATATATAATTTTTTTTTTTTTTTCTAGAGGCTCTTCGTAAATATCCCCCAGCGGTAACACTGCTAAGAAAATCATACAATGATTATCATGTTTCAAATTCGGATCTTATTATTGAGAAAGGAACGTCAGTCTTTATTCCGGCCTATGCAATTCAGCATGATCCGGAAATCTATCCAGAGCCAGAAAAGTTTGATCCGGATCGATTTTCATCCGAACAAATTAAGTGTCGTCCTCCAATGACATTTTTAAGTTTCGGTGATGGCCCACGGAGTTGTATTGGAATGCGATTTGGAAGGTTACAATCTCGAGTCGGATTAATTATGCTCTTGAAGAACTATCGATTTAAACCGTGTCAGAAAACTCGAATTCCAATCATTTTTTCAAAGAAAAGTCAATTTTTGTCACCAGAAAGCGGAATGTTTTTACAGGTTGAGAAATGTAAATAGATATATAGATAGATTAGCATAAATATTTTGTTGTTTCTGTGATTAGTTAAGCTGAAAAAAAAAAATTAAATTTATATTAACTTAAAACTTAACGGGACTACGATTACGCGTAAAGCCCAGCCATACAATACTGAAGATGAAATAGAAATTTTGGTGATCTTATGAAATTTTGTATGGGAGTGTTAGAAGAGGTGACAGCATTGAAGTATTTTTTTAACATCATGCTATAGGTATTACAAAAATTATTTTCCTGTACATCATCCTTTTGCTTAAGCCTAAAGCTCAATCAAGGAATACTCTAGATGAAGAGTATTCCCTGATTGAGTTTTAGGCCCAATCATAATTCTGTTATGCTTATACTCTAGATGAAATCTGAGAGCATTAAACGTTTTCCACAAAGTTTGTAACGCTAAGAAATAATGCTGGCACAGAGTCGCCAAGAGTTCAGAAGTATTTTTTATCGTTTAAAAATCTCAAAGCCGGATGTCAGGCCGTTTGTCTGTCCGCATCTTTTCTAACTATAGAACGCGTTGAGTTAGAGAGTTCATATTTTGTTCACGTCGTTTTTAAGAAAAAAGGACTAGTTCTTGAACAAGCCAAATCGTTCCACCTCATACAAAATGACACAAATTCGGAATTTGACATTAAACGCATTTTCTCGGGAAGTATACAAGCTATTAATCTGAAAAATGGAAAATTTTATTTTTATAATGATTTCAATCTAAAGTATACAGATTATTCGAATCCCCACTCCTTCACTCACCTCCCATACAAAAAGCACTTTTTCATGAAATATTCTGAACCAATTTACTCAGTACGTATAAAATTCATCAAGATGAATTTGTGTACTAAATACTTATTTAGAATTCTTAATAAAACCAAAAAAATTACTCCTACCCCTCCCATACAGTACGTCACAATTTCACAACTTTACGTAAAGCTGATTTTCGTGAAAAGTGTGACACACAAACAACACAATTTCACTAAATCCAATACACTAATTTCCTCAGTACCCATTGAATTTTTGAAGCTTTAATTTAGTTTAACACATTTTTGTAGCTACTATAGCATGATGTGAAAACATTAGTTCAATGCCGTCATCCCTTCCACCACTGCCCATACGAAATTTCTTGAAATCGAAACATTTGTTTTTCATCTAGAGTATCGGATGGTTGGGCCTTACGCGCAGTCGTAATCCTATTATGTTTTTGTAGTCACTTATGCGTGAAACCATAGCAATAGTACCGCACTTGTATTTTCTGGAGGCACTTTCGAATTATCCACTCCTTGTAACATTGATGCGAAAATCTTTCAAAGATTACCGCGTCTCGAATGCAAAACAGATTATCGAGAAGGGAACAACTATATTTCTGCCAGCCTATTTGATTCATCATGATCAGGAAATCTATTCCGAACTGGAAATATTCGATCCGGATCGATTTGCTCCAGAACAGATGAAAAATTGTTACCCTGTGGCATTTTTAGGTTTTATTGATTGATCACATAATTGTATTGGATTACTATTATGTTTTTTATGTTATGTTGAAAGGTTGAAATAGAAGATTCAGTGCAACTTTTTTTGGCAACAAAGACGTTCAGGCATATAGTATATGCATAAACAATAAGAAAATAAAATTAAAGCTCATAAACAAATAATCTATGTCATTTTAATTTTTTGGTAAATCAAAATATTTTTCGATACAAGCATTTAACATTTGGGGAGCTGATATTTTGCATACTGTTTTGTAATTTTAAGGGTTCAGTCAGAATAACCATAATTTCTGTGCAGCTTTTTTAATTACTGCCATATTAAAAATTATATATCTTCTCTAATTATATAATAAACGCAACCTCGACCATGATCAATGAACTGATCTTATGCAATGTATCATTATCTACTACTACTGAACTACTATCTGGATATCTACATGATCCATAAATGACGGACGCCACAATTTTCAACTCGACAGCTGGCAATGATCGTGCATTTAATTGAGAATTTCTTAACCTGTCCGACAAATTACACCATAATTTCATTCTTGGGCGCGTAACACTTCACTTTAAGCTTCTTATCCGAACGATACAAGCAATCTCAAATGGAAGATTAACACAATCTTAAAATATTATGTGAGCAAAGTACTTAATATTTTCCAAATAACTTATAGCGTCAGTGGTTAACGTTCTCTCAATCGTGATCGTGAAAACATTAGTGATCGCGCAATGGAGTGCTGTTCGTGTTCTACTGTGCTTTATCTATTAATGGGACTGATATCAACCTTCTATTTTTACTTCAAGAAAAAATTCTCATATTGGAAAGATCGCGGAGTGTCTCACATCGAGCCCAAAATTCCATTCGGAAATTTACCTTTTGGTAAGACCGAACATATGAAAACAATTGTCCAAACGTTCTACGATAAAAAAGACGGTACTCCCTTCGTTGGAGCTTATTTCTTCACGAAACCAGTTGTAATTGCAACCGACCTTGACTTTGTAAGAGACGTTCTAATCAAAGATTTCAGTAATTTCCATGGACGTGGAATGTACATTAACGAAAAAGATGATCCGCTAAGTGCGCATATGTTCTCGGTGGAAGGACCAAAGTGGCGATCACTTAGATCCAAGCTTAGTCCCACATTTACGTCTGGAAAAATAAAGTTTATGTATCCAACTGTGGTCGAAGTATCTAAGAGATTCAATCATACACTTGAAGAAATTGTGCGAACGAAAAAAGTACTCGAAATGAAGGAGCTTCTGGCCAGATTCACTACGGACATAATTGGAACCTGTGCCTTCGGAATCGAATGCAATAGCTTGAAGGATCCAAATGCAGAGTTCCGGAAATATGGTCGTAAGTTCTTGGAAGAGCCAACAGCTGGTACAGCAGGTCGTGTTATTATGCTACAGTGGCCGAAATTAGCGAAGCTTCTACACTTTCGACTTATCCAGCCAGATGTGAGCGAATTTTTTATGAGAACTGTACGCGAGACTATTGAATTTCGCGAGAAGAATAATGTGAGACGCAATGATTTTATGGATTTGCTAATTCAATTGAAGAATAACGATGGCCTGGAGGGCGAACGTCCTGACGATTTCGATAAGCTGACCATCGACGATATTGCTGCCCAGTCATTTTTGTTTTTTGTCGCCGGATTTGAAACATCTTCGACCACCATGATGTATTCGCTATACGAATTGGCATTGAACCCCGATATTCAAGAAAAGGCTCGTCAAGAAATTGATAGGGTTCTGTTGAAACACAATGGTGATCTTACGTACGAAGCAGTTAAGGAAATCGCTTATGTAAATCAGATCATCAGCGGTATGTTACTGTTCTCCGAAAAATCGTTTTTAAGCAAAATAATTTTTTTTTTCAGAGTCTCTTCGTAAATATCCGCCAGTGGTATCACTGGTAAGAAAATCATACAATGATTATCATGTTTCGAATTCGGATCTTATTATTGAGAAAGGAACGTCAGTCTTTATTCCGGCCTATGCAATTCAGCATGATCCGGAAATTTATCCGGAGCCGGAAAAGTTTGATCCGGATCGATTTTCACCAGAAGAAATTGAGAGTCGTCATCCGATGGCATTTTTAGGTTTCGGTGATGGTCCACGAAATTGCATTGGAATGCGATTTGGAAGGTTACAATCACGAGTTGGACTGATTATGCTATTAAAGAACTATCGATTTAAGCCATGTCAGAAAACTCAAATTCCAATAATTTTTTCAAAGAAAAATCCGGTTTTGTCCCCAGATAGCGGAATGTTTTTAGAGGTCGAGAAAGTTAAATAGATTTATATAGGCATAAATATTTAGTTATCACTGTGATTATTTAAGTTGAAAAAAAAAACAATTAAATTTAAATTTATTGAAAAAGAATTTTTAATTATTATTTTTTTTAATAATGCTTAAGTGAAAATCTCGAAAAACACTATTAAGTTTATAAGATCACATGTATAGCAAGATTATTATTTTTATATTATATTAACATTAAATTCCCATAGAATTCGTCACCATTTCATGCGGTTTTAGTACATCCCAGGTAGATTTTCATATTGTAAATTCCCTGAAATAAATACTCTGCTATCTATAATTTGACAAACGTCGTTTAGAATTTTTCGAGGCAATTATCTATGATATATGAGTAAATTACTTTGACATACATAATCATTAGAACATCCCAACACGGGTTCATCACACCAACTGGATCTCTTAAATTTTGCGATGTTATATTTTCTACTATGGTACCACAGCCCAATTCGGGCGTTGGCTTCCTGACATCAAGTTCCTTTCTTATTCAAATCATTTTCGAAGATTAAGGTATTTAAGGTATACCCAAGCAGGCTATATGGTGGAATTATATTTCGCATTGCAGACCAGCACGTACCCACTAGGCTATACCCTAGAAAAAAATTTGATACAATTAATCACAGTATTCATTCAAAAACTTTATGTACTTGGATTTCCTACTATTTGCACTATGTGAACCAAAGCTTAGGTTTCTTATATCATCAAGTTCAATATCGAGCTTCTTTTCCTCGATTATTCCCAACACTTCTGGTGTATTTTAGGATAGTCATCTTTGTTCACGTATGTATTTATTAATAATGTAAATATTCCACACTATACTCATATTTTACACATTTCATAATACATATTTAAACGAATTTTAAGTACTGGTGTCCTTTAAATTGTATATCCTTAAATATGAAAGTACACCGCGATTTAAACTCAACAATATTTCAGAGCGGATTTCTTTACAAAATTTATACATAATTCGCAATTTATTATAAAAGCTTGCTTCATTTTGGGCTAATGAAGAAGAGTATATGTATAAGGATTTGAATAGTTCTTACACGATTGACTTAAGTACTTACGACGATATAGCATACTAAATACTGCTTTTATTTCTTGTACTTATGAACCATTTATTCTTAAATTTGGCAGTCCTATACGGACTAGTTATGACAGTATTTTAGAATTAAATCCGTATTATGAAAATGTTTCAGATTTGAGTTTTTTTGGTCAAGTTCAATATGTCCTCCGACTTATGAAGATTGACTGCAACTGCATCCGAAAATAAAGAATTTTTTTCTTATTGTAGCTTTTGCTGTGAAAATAATTTCCGGTGAAATCGAAGATTGTCATTCAAAATTTCTTATATATTCTTAAAAGACCACATAATTCTCGATATTACATTCCATTGAACTAATTACGACCAATGCAAACCGATGCTCTCCAAATGTCGGAAGTTCAAATTAATTCAATAACAATCCAATAAAAACTGTACAGAAGTGTTGTAACCTTCGTCCGCCTGCCGCCGTAGCTTGATACCTGGAACCGTCTGCTGCCGATGATCGATGTCCGGAAAAAGAGAGTGAGTAATGCACTCGTCGTTCATTTATAGGCTCGGTGCAGCATCGGTTGCACCCTGAAGTGGGCTATGATTTACTTGCTGCGTTCGGTCATCCCACATTAGATTACTAAGTTTTGCCGAGATATTTTCGTCAGTATCGTTGGTTCAGTGGAAAAACTCGCCTGCCACGCGGAGGCCGCGGGCTCGAATCCCGGCCGATATTCTTTTTACGAATATTTTTTTTACGATTTCACTAAATTAAAAATATAATAATTTCAAATAATTTTTATTTCATGTATGAGTTAAAAAAAAATTGATTTTTTCTTTTGGAAACTTGATGTCCTAACTTGAATCGATTTGAATCTAATTAAAGAAGATTCAAAAATTGTGGCTTAATTTTAGCAAGACAATCCTATTAGCGTCGGTGGTTGTGTAATGGAATGCTTGACTGTCACGCGGGTTCAATTTTCGTCCGAAAAAATTTTTTTTTTCTGAATCTGCGGCTTACCTTGGGGATATGGGTTCACTATTTAAAATCATGAAACAGTTGAACAACAGAAATTTCACTGCCAACCATCCAGTGAAAGATGTCAACGGAACTCTCCTTAATATGAGTGAACTTCAGTTGCGGCGATGGAAGGAATACTCTCTGATATTCTTACCATCATGTCAGAAGAAGATATTCCAAAAACAGAACAACTACCAACCATCCAACCTCAACAATCTTCTATTAGAGACGATCCCACAGATAAGGAAGAGATAGTTTCCGCCATTCGGTCAATGGCGGGAAGGAAAGGGATATACGGACTACCAACCGAACTCCTCAAAGCGGACCTGGAAATAAGAGCCGATGTACTCCTCCCACTCTTTACTGAGGTATGGAATGAAGGAAGATATCCGACTGAATGGAAAGAGGGCGTCATCGTAAAAGCTCTGAAGAAGGGCAACCTTCGGGATTGTGGCAATTGGCGTGGTATATGTATACTTACTGCCGTATCGAAAATCATGGTTAAGGTAATTCTCAATAGGGTTAGTGATGTTATGGAGAGCACTCTCGAAGTTTATCAGGCTGGATTCCGTAAAGGGTCGTCTTGTACCGACCACACAAGTACCCTACGGATAATATTAGAGCAGTCAGCCGAAATGGGTTCGCCGCTTCATCTCATGTTTGTGGACTTCGCGAAGGCTTTGCGTAGGAGAGGTATTCCAGATAAGATCATAGCTATGATTAACGAATCTCAAGAGTGTTCGAGAGTTTCCCTGTGCGAACGGGTGTCAGACAAGGCTGCATATTATCACCAGCCCTGCTTCTAGTGGTAATAAATGACATTTTGAAAGCTGCACTGGAAGGTGGAGAAGGTAAACATCTTCAATGGAGACTATTTAACATCTTAAATCACCTTGATTATGCCTATGATGTGTATTTGCTTGCACATAACCGTTCGGACTTGGAGTCAAATGTTTGCTCGTTGCATTCTAAATACAAAGAGGCGGGACTGAAAATAAATGTGCGTAAGAACAAGTACATGCATATGGGTTCGAACGCAAGCACACCGATTTTTTTCTTAACAGACAAGATGTTGAAGAGGTGCAAGATTTTTGTTGTCTCTGAAGCATTGTCAGCAAGGATGGGGGAGCCGAAAAGGATGTTGAGGCTCGTCTAAACAAAGCTCGTCAGGCGTTCAGTATCCTTTTCCTTTTCTGGAGGTTAAGACATATCTCCCTTCGCACGAAGCTGCGAGTTTTTGACGCATGCATCCAATCCGTGTTGTTATATGGTTGTACTACGTGGAAAGTGACCGTTCGACTTACCAAGAAACTTCAGACTTTCAACCAATGCCTCCGACGCATTTTAGGAATATTCAGGCCAGAAGTGATCTCCAACGATGAACTTTGGAGTACAACTGGCCAGACTAAAATAGGTATTGAGATTCAAAGGCGGAAGTGGCAGTGGATCGGTCATACTTTGAGGAAACCAGAGCAAAACATCGCCAAACAGGCTCTGGATTCTAATCCTCAAGGAAGACGTCGGGTTGGTCGACCATGCAACACATGGAAGCGAGCAGTTGAGCAGGACGCCAGAATAATAAACAAGTCCTGGCAACAGCTTAAGTCCGATGCTCAGGATCGCGCCTTGTGGAAGAGAATTGTTTCTGTCCTGTGCCCCTAAAGGGGGTCTTAACAGGAATTTAATTGATTGAAAACAAAATATTGACAGATTTAAAATTCTGGATTGAGTTTGACAAATCAGGAGTATTGGCAGGGACTGAAAATAATTAAAATTAATTATATATATTTATGCATATATTTCTAAAAGGAGAAACTATTTTTACTTATTTATTTTTTGACTCATTCAGCAATAACAATAAGGTGGGCCTTAAAAAATGTCTTTGCTTTACAAAATACGCGTCCGAAGCACGGGTACATGTGCTCTTATTAAACAAATAATAAGTTCAATTTTGTGGCTATTTATAATATTACTGAAAGAGAAGGGTAAGGGTCGGTGCTGTCGATGGAGCAGAGGTTATCCGTATGCTTCGTATATCCTAAGATTAAAGTCCTGGTTGGAATAGATACATGCGAAAATAATTGTTTAAATTCGATAATTCGTTAAACTAAATTATTAAGTTATGGAAATAATTATTACATATTATTCGCATATCTGACTTAGCAAAATCAATATAAACTTTTTGTATGTTGCATCCACCTCCGCTCTTATCAACCATTAGTGATTTGTTGAGTCTCACCTACAACAAAGTAAACCAGTATAGATTCCATATTAATTTCGTCAATAGTACATAGGAGAAAGAAATTGATTTCATTTAATTAGAATGGTCTAGATCGATTTTTTTATAGAATGATTTGTTTTATACAGTTATGTAGGGAAGTAATGGAATTGGGAAGGTAGGCGAAGGGGAGTGAGAACGACCGTAATGAGTAGTGAAGCTGGCTTCAGTTGTACTGGCTGCAAATGACAAATTTTTGCAGATGTTAAGATGTTATGGGGGACTGAAGGATAGATAGCGAGCAGAAACCATCTACTGAGTATATAAACCTTCAGTAAGTGGAACTGTTTCATCGTTTGCCCATTTCAAATAATTTTCAATACCAGTAGCAACTGAAAAATTCGTGCCTAAAAAATCCTACAACCTGGAGTGGGAATCGAACCCAGGACCTATTGACTGTGAATCAAGCACGCTGCCCACTACACCACGGAAAATTTAACGTCAAATATTTAGAGGTATGATAAGGGATAAGAATAACGTTTTTAAGCAAATACTCTTGGCACCAATTGCATCCACATTTTATACCAGCTACCGTCGCGGCATTATCAGTACAATAAGAGCGAATACTTAATTTAGATAATGGAGTCGTTTGTAGAAATTTGATACCGTAAATTATAAGGAGCTTATAAAAGGAAATAAGCTCAGCTCCGCCGGTTCAGCTATAAAAAATTTGCTTGATTTATTTAATTTTAGGCTAGTGAAATGAAGCAAATTGCTCACTAAGAGTGAACTGCACCACACGAAGAACAAATAAACCATCACGCAATCCTGTATCGGTAATTGATGAGACCAATTTGTAATTGATAGTGCAACATTCTTATATTATTACCTCACTAAATTGATTAAAAGTAACTGACCCCGCTTATACATATACTAGATAAGACCCACCCCATAGCAATGATCTTGCACCACGAAAGTTCGCAAATACGTAAATAGGCACAATCTAATCTAAATCTTGGTATCAGAAAAAATCTATAAGAACGTTAACCTTCATACTGTTTACAGTCAGTTCTAAGCTGATGCTTCATCGTGTATATACCGAAATTGTTAAATAGGTCATACTATGGAGTGGTACTGGATAGCAGTGTATCTATTACTAGGGCTGACGTTAGCTCTCTATTTATATTTCACTAAAAAATTCTCTTACTGGAAAGATCGTGGAGTGTCCTATATCGAGCCGGCCATTCCATTGGGTAATCTATCTTTTAGTGTCCAACATTTGAAAACAATCATCGAAAAGTTTTACGCACGTAAAGATGAAGGTCCATTTTTTGGTGGATATTTTTTCGGGAAGCCTATCATCGTGCCAACCGATCTTGACTTTATCAAAGATGTTCTAATCAAGGATTTCAGTTATTTTCACGACCGCGGAATCTACTATAACGAGGAAGATGACCCGATATCCGCTCATTTGTTTGCTGTTGATGGATCCAAGTGGCGATCGCTGCGGTTCAAGCTAACTCCGGCTTTTACATCTGGAAAAATCAAGTTCATGCTCCCATCTCTGGTTGATGTATCCGAAAGATTTAACCAAACCCTAAGGGATATTGTCCGAACAGACAGGGTACTCGAAATGAAGGAACTATTGGCTAGATTCACTACGGACATAATTGGAACCTGTGCTTTTGGAATCGAATGCAATAGCTTGAAGGACCCGGATACGGAATTCCGAAAATATGGTCGCAAAGTATTAGAGGAGCCTGCACATGGGACTGTAGGTTACGCTTTCATGACGGAATTTCCAAGAATATCAAAAATATTACATTTGAGACAAACATCGCCAGACGTAAGTAACTTTTTTATGAGAACTGTACGCGAGACTATCAACTTCCGTGAGAAGAATAATGTGAAACGCAAAGATTTTATGGAATTGCTAATTGAATTGAAGAAAAGCGACAACGACGTGACGAATAATTTTGATAAGCTGACCATCGAGGATATTGCAGCTCAGTCGTATGTGTTCTTTCTCGCCGGTTTTGAAACGTCTTCGACAACTTTGTCATACTCTCTCTACGAGTTGGCGCTGAATCCAGAGGTTCAAGAGAAAGCTCGTCAAGAAATTAATTATGTTTTATTGAAACACGATGGAATGCTGACATATGAAGCTGTTCAAGAAATGATCTATGTGGATCAGATTATCAGCGGTATACCAAATGAATTTAAATTAGAAAAAAAATAATTACATAAATATTCATTACAGAATCACTTCGTAAATACCCTCCAGTTGTAGCACTAATAAGAAAATCTGTCAAGGATTATCATGTTTCACATACGAACCGAATTATTGAGAAAGGAATCAGTCTTTTTATTCCGGCTTATTCGATTCATCATGATCCGGAAATCTACCCGGATCCGGAGAGATTTGATCCGGATCGTTTTGCACCGCAACTGGTGAAATATCGTCATCCAATGGCATTTTTAGCTTTCGGAGATGGTCCACGGAATTGCATTGGAATGCGATTCGGAAGGCTACAATCACTAGTGGGACTTATTATACTATTGAAAAACTACCGATTTAAGCCGTGCTCAAAAACACAAATTCCAATTGTTTTCTCGAAAACAAGTCCAATTCTATCGCCGGAGCATGGTATGTACCTCGATGTTGAGAATATTAACTAGTTTGAGTATTTATTGCTGTGATCTGTATTACGAGTAATCATTTAATGTACATTAAAGTTTTTTTATATATCATAAATGTTGTTTTAGATTATATTTATTAAAAGTAATTTTGATAATTATTGCTTACGAAAGGGATTTAAAGACTTTACCTAATAACTACAATTAAAAGTGTATTCCCCAGTTGAAAAATAATATATTGTCATGCGCGAAGGATCACTGGCCGTCAAGTCAAAAAATAAAACCGCCAGTTCTATTAGTTTAAAACACATTTTAATTCGCTTCACACTCAAAACTTCTTCGCTCACAAATTAATGCTTCTAAACCTTTCGCTTCCCACTCTCCATTCGACTAACTTGTCGACGGGTCCAAAACAAACTGAATGCTCACCAAAATTGATCGCCTATTTATACTGTTTTCAATGCCTTCGCATCTCGTTGGCTATTCGTTCGTCATTTCGTTCGCTGTTGGCCTAATCCGATGTTTCGTCCATTGTCGGTCACAGGTGGCCTTCTCCATTATTTCGTACAATACATTGTCGGCACTAGTCGGCCAGAATCGGCCTTTTTCGTTCCACTAAATCATTCCCTTGTCGTGAAAATCGCTGTTCATTGCTTCTATAAAGTATTTCCTCGCTACATTTTCATAGCGACATAGTGTGGGAACGTTCATGACTGCAAATTTGTGCTTGCATGTAATTGTTGCTATGAATGAATTATTTCTGTCTTGTTTTATTCTGTCGGTCGGGTCTCGCGTAGTTGTTGCTCATTCTTTGGTAATTCGATGATCGCGCGTATATTTTTGTTTGATGACCTCAACATTCCGATTAAGTCGCATAGCATTCTTAGTGGTGTTCGTACGCGCGTTAATTTGACTATATGCAAGTAGAACTGGCATTTGACATTACTTTAGAGTACAGGGGAATACCGCAGATACTTGACTAGTGCTAACATGCAATAATATAATTATTTATTATCTAAAAAAATTTCAAATTGAAGAAGCGTAGGACCCTTTCTTTTATTTATTTATAGTCCACTTCCCATCAGAAATTTATCTATTGCTTAAAACAAGTCCAAAAAATAAAATCTTATTTCTACATTATATTTGGCTTTTATTACAATTATTATAATATCAAGAAATTATAGTTTACAAAAAAATAAAATTCACTTTTTAACAAACCACTTAATTTACAAAAAAGTTTTTTTTTTTTAAA
This sequence comes from Chorisops tibialis, assembly GCA_963669355.1. Lineage (NCBI taxonomy): Eukaryota > Metazoa > Arthropoda > Insecta > Diptera > Stratiomyidae > Chorisops > Chorisops tibialis. The sequence goes on from OY770262.1 coordinate 329,452,410, forward strand.
TTCATAAATTATGAAATTAGTTCGAAAAATTACAAAATAGTTTATTGCCCGTTTGTATTTAACGCTTATTAATTTGAGAACGAAACTTTTTGTCGGGATCGAAAATATATAAAAAATAAAACTTGCACTATTAAGGTGCGACAACAACCCTAAGAATCACCCTTTGAGCTTAAGAAAATTGCTATTTTGGCCCAATATCTCGAAAACTTGTTGTAATGGGAAAAAATGCGTAGGTAAAAATTGTAAAAAATAAGTTGGGGAATTTTTTGCTATAGCATCTTCAATATTTTTCGAGAAAAGAATTTTTAATTTTTAAGAAAATGTGGAAGAGTTTTATAATTTTGTTGCATTTTTTCCCTTCATAAATGGTTATTTTATGGTTTTATACTTTCTGATCACATTTTTTAGAATTTATCCGGGTAGCACTAGGTCACAGGCATATTTTCACTCAAACGTTTAATCAGAGTTTCTCGAAAAAAAAAATTTTCTTTACAATTTTGGGCTTTTCAAATTTTACTCAAATAATTTTTTTAATTTCCAAAAAGAATTTTCGTTCTTAAATTAATTATTACAGGCTTTATCAATTTCAAAGTATTGGGCACTAGACCTTTTCAACTTGCAAATATAAGCCACCGATAGGTGTTAGAATAGGATTAGCTGGAGCAAATACGATTGGAATTGGAGTTTTAGAGCACGTCCTAAATCTATAGTTCTTCAGAAGCATTATCAATCCAATACGTGATTGCATTTTACCAAATCGAAGTCCAATACAATTTCGCGGCCCATCACCGAAACCTAGAAAAGACATTGGATGTCGAGATTGTATTTGATCCGGTGAAAATCGTTCCGGATCGAATACTTCCGGTTCCGGGAAAATTTCTGGATCATTTTGAATCGAATAGACTGGAATAAAGATCTGAACTCCTTTCTCAATAATTGTTTTGGTCTCTGGAACCTCATAATCTGCGGCAGCACGTCGTATTAAATTCACAACTGGTGGATACCTGCGAAGAGACTCTGAAAAATAAAATAAAATCAATTAGGGTTAGGTTTCGAATCCTGTGGATTAGATATAATATCGATTAACACATAATCGCCTCAAGTAGAGTTTAGTGAAAATAGTCAGAAACATAACAGAATTATTATTGGGCGTAAATTAATTACAGAACACTAAATAATCATATTTGTATGGGAGGTGGTGGAAGAAGTGGGAGAAACTTTAATAATTTTTGATTATATAACTGCACTTGGTGTGGAAACTTAACATGCAAAATTGCTTCGAATAATTTTTATGGAAATTACAAATTCACTTTTCAGCTATTGTGTTATTTGTATGTGAAATGGTGGAAGGGAAGGACGGTTTTGAACGATTTTAAAAGTGTCATGTGCTATAATGTTTAAGTTGAAGTTCGAAAAAATTAAAACTTACATGAAAATACATGGGAGATGGTAGTACATATTGCAATTATTATATTATAAAACAAATTCTAGTGAAATTTCAGTTCAGTTTTTTATTGAACTTTCCAAAATTGGGCATTAATGTAAATGGTAAGTAGCATGAGCGGATCATTGTGTCATTCGTTGTAAGCGTTAAAAACGTTACAGCAACCACAATCTCAGATATCATCCTTCGTATACAAATTTACTAAATTATAGCATGGAATAATCAGGCCAAAATCTACTAGAATTAATTATAATGATTGTGTATCTGCGAACTACTAGCCAACATACCTGATATGATCTGATCCACATAGCTCATTTCTTTGACTGCTTCATAGGTGAGTTGACCGTTGTGACTAGCTAGGACTCTATTAATTTCCTCCCGAGCTCTTTCTTGAATATCTTGATTCAAAGACAACTCGTACAATGTGAACGTCATAGCCGTCGAGCTTGTTTCAAATCCAGCCAAAAAGAAAACGAATGCTTGGGCAGCAATCTCCTCAAATGAGATCTTTCCCAGCTCTTGTGAATGTTCATTGTCTTTGACATCGTTATTCTTCAATTGGATCAACAAATCCATGAAATCATTTCGTCTCACGTTATTCTTTTCGCGATATTCGATCGTTTCCCGAACAGAGTTCATAAAAAATTCACTGACATCATCACGATTCACTTTTAAGCCTAGTTTACGAGCAATATCTGGGAAAATAGTCATCAAAAGTTGTAACAATTGCCCATTTCGTTGTTCGCCGAATACTTTTCGTCCGTTTTCTCGGAATTCTGAGTTCGGATTTGTTAGACTATTGCACTCGATTCCAAAAGCACAAGTCCCAATTATATCTGTCGTAAATCTGGCCAAAAGTTCTCTTATTTCGAGCTCAGTTTCTGTTTTTACGATATCGTTAAGCGTCTGATTAAACCTTTCAGCTATTTCCACCACAGTTGGAAACATGAACTTCATCTTTCCTGACGTGAATGTTGGCGATAATTTTCCCCGAAGTGCTCGCCATTTCTGTCCATCTAGTGTGAACAGATGAGCCGATAGTGGATCATCCTTTTCGTTGCAGTACAGCCCGCGTTCATGAAAGTTACTGAAGTCCTTGACTAAAACACTTTTTACAAAGTCCAGATGAGTTGCAACTACGATCGGCTTAAAAGAAAGATAAGCTCCAAGAAATGGACCTCCATCTTTCTGGTCGTACATGTGGCAGAAGAAGTCTTTAAATGGAACATTTTTTATCGGGAAATTTCCTAGTGGAATGCTCGGTTCGAGATACTTCACACCGCGATCTCTCCAGTACGAGAACTTCCTTTGGAAAAAATAATACACAGCAGATGACACTCCGATCGTAAGACAGATTAACACAGTGTACCACTCCATCACTAAAAATTTTGCAGGCGACTTCTAGCAGCGAATCACCTAGCTACACTGATCGTGTTTGCTACTCACAATTTTTTATAGGTACAAACTTAAGCAATATACATTTTGAAGCGATACTCTATCGTACAAGTGGTATCAAGAGAGTCAAAGTCTATTTTTATTAATGCTGAAATTTTGGAATATGTTAAGAAATTCATTTAAAGTCATAAAAGAATGATTGTGCGAAAATGAGAGCATTTCATGCCTGGAAAGCTCAATATACCAAACTTCGAATATCTTAGATAAACTAGGAGTAGCGTTGAATGAGGTAATAATACGTTACGTAATTGTCAACTGGCTTTAAGTATTTTGTTTGCTTCTATAATTTCGCACTTAATATCTTTATCATTTTTAAAATATATTTTTTAATTTTTAAAGTTTTCAATGCCAATTTAATATTGATAATATTCTTTATTATCTTCGTTTTGACGTGATAAACTTAAAGCATAGAAATACATACAAAAGGATTGGTAATCAGGAATTGCTATGGAATTGAATTTATTTAACCGTGGCAGCCCACCACCCATATTTAGACCCATTAGCCCTCCTCTACGTCTTAGGGACGTACATATAATAAAATGCACCAAACAACCCTTTTAACCTACTACCCTGACAGCCCACTTGCACGTCTCGCAGACGTCCATTTTGTTCTCACCTAACTTCTCTATATAGTCCATACCCCCACCAATTAGGTATTCTTCGACTGACTAGTGTTCAATCTGATGTCGGCCAAGTTGGATTTTCCATATGTTTTCTAGGCAAATTAAAACAGCTTTTAAAAAAAAAACAATTTTAACTTGTTTAGAAAACACGCGGAAGATCCAACCCGGCCGACATCAGATTGAACACTAGTCAGTGGAAGAATACATAAATGTTGGGTGGTAACGGATACATAGGGGAGTGGAGAGAGAACAAAATCAAGTGCTGTACATCTGCGAGATGTACAGGTGGGCTGTCAGGGTTAAACTGCTTTATGTTATGGCTATTAGAATACTAAAATTATTGAAATCCTTGTATGTATTTCAATACTTCTCGAAAGAAAAAAGGTTTGGTTCGTATCAAAAAAGAAAATTATTAGAGATGAACACGCATAGCATAATTTTTTGGAAATATCGTTTTTAAGGTATCATACTTTTCAACTGCTCAATTTCACTTCTATAGACCGGTGAAAGTAGCAGTTCAAATAAAAAACTTTATTCAGTTCCCCATATTTTAAAATAATAATAGGGAACTTTGGTAGTCCTCCAGAAACGGGATTTCTCTACGATATCAGCCAGTATGGCCTCTCAGAACTCTTGTTTACCAAATGGTATAAAAATTAATGACCAGTTCTGTCAAACATTAGTTGCAAAAAAACTAATATTGAAGAAAACTTGAAGAAGATATGAAAATCTCGATAAAGTGTGTATGACAAAGAGTTTTTATTTCTGGAGACCTGCAAACTCCCCTCATCATCCGATTGAAAATGTGGCGAATTAAGGTTAAATATATTTAAAATGACATATTTTTCGGCAGTCGTACATCATAGCGCAAAATTGATTGACTGAAAAAAAATTGTTTATGAATATGAATAATAAATTCTTATAATTTTGGTTTCCAGTTAGCAATAATATCCGAGAACAATAGGGTTCTGTCCGAAGCAGAGCCCGATTTTTGTGACCACCCACACCGTTTTCTATTTTGATTAATTCAAGTTATCGTCGAGACACACAGAAAACAGAGAAAAAACAAATTTTGGGTCCTTGGGACCTCAAAACACGTAAATCCATCAAAAAACGGATACGAAATGAATATAAATTTGAACATTTTAGTCATTTTTTTAGTCAGATCAATGTTTTGCAGAAATGAATTACTTGAATCAGTAACAAAAACCACTGCGTATATGGCGAACTGATAAATCCGTAGTGCTGTAACTTTTAATTTATAACTTCATTTAACATGGTATTAATTTAATTTGATTTGTTTAATAATGAAGCGCTTGCCCAGCAAATGTGATGGAAGAGTATGTTAGAAGTCAATCAAGATTTTTTTTTTATTGAGAGAGTCGCACAAAATTCTAGTTATCAATAATTTTTGAGTTTGAATTGGTCAATTTCCTAAAATATGTTGTTCTAAAAATCTAATTTTTTAACTGGAACAATAACAAGGAAAAGTTTTAGTAATTTACTTATCGACAGAATGTTATGTACGCGTAAGAAATCTTGAATCATCGGGCCATTCTTATTTTTCGAAGATTGAGGCTAAGTTTAAAACTAAAATCTAACTCTCTTACTAAGTAGCAGAAAAAGTGGACGTCACCAGTATTACTCTTTTTCTAAAATTATAATTTTTCATATAAATAAATTATTATATTGTTTGAATTCCATTGCTAAAATATTTTATCGCAATTTGTGCTTGAATTATGTTAAAATAAATTTAAATATCATTATAAAATTAAAAGCTGTGACTGGATCCAACATACATACAGTATTAAAAATTAATTTCATTGGAAAATGATTAAAAATTTTACAGCACGGTCAGACTAGTATCAATTAAAACTACATTTTCTATATGTACATATATATAAACCACCGATAGGAGAAAGAATAGTATTAGAAGGTACGAATGCAATTGGAATCGGAGTCTTCGAGCACGTGTTAGATCTGTAGTTCTTCAGAAGCATTATCAATACAATGCGTATTTGCATTTTTCCAAATCGAAGTCCAATAAAATTTCGCGGTCCATCACCGAAACCTAGAAAAGATATCGGATGTCGAGATTGTATTTGATCCGGTGAAAATAGTTATGGATCAAATATTTCTGACTCCGGAAAAATATCACGATCACTATGAATTGAATAAATCGGATCGAGTGCTGTAGTTACTTTCTCAATAATTGTTTTGGTTTCCGAAACCTTATAATCTTCAACTTCACATAGCACTAAAGTCACAATTGGTGGAAGGTTGCGAATAGACTCTGAAAAATAAATACGATGATATTAAAATTTCGCACGCTGTAAAATATAATAAATAAGTATCGTTAAGCTAAACAAATTTAGTTCTGTACAACTTAACTATTATAATTTGACCGAGAAAAGTCATTTCCCCAACTGCATCATAAGTAATTTGTCCATTGTGACCCTATTAATTTCCTCCCGAGCTCTTTCTTGAATATCTTGATTCAATGCCATATATCTATATTATAAATGTGAACGTCAAAGTTGTCGAGCTCGTTTCAAATCCAGTCGAAAAGGACAGGAAAGCTTGTACTGCGATATCCTCGAGTGAAAGCTTACCAAGATCCTGGGAAAGTTCATCTTCCAGTGAGTCGTTATTCTTCAATTAAAGCAATAAATCCATGAAATCATTGCGTCTTAAGTCATTCTTTTCGCGATAATCGAATGTTTCGCGAACACAGTTCAAAAAGAATTCACTAACATCAATATGCGTTATCCTTACCGTACTTTACGTGCTAATGCTGGAAAAAAAAGTCATCAAAAGTTGACCCAATGGTTCACGCCGCTCTCCAATGAAAATTTTTCGTCCGTATTTTGAAAATTCACACCGCAGTCCCTCCAGAACTTTTTTTGAAAAAAAAAATAATACATAGCAGATGACACTCCTACCATGAGCAAGACTAACACCAAGTACCACTCCATCCTTAACAAATACACATGACACTAGTGAACCTTTTAACAATACTGACTGCACTAACTATCCTCAAACAGATTTATAATTATATATGTTCGAAGGAGAAATACTTAAATACTTTTCTTGAATTTTCAATACAAACATTTGTATGGGAGATGGCAGAAGAAGTGAAGCGAAGTTCATTATTTTTTTAGCATTTATCGCAATTATTAAGGGACAAATTGTTATTGTTGTTGTATTTTAAGTTTGTACCTTTTCTAGTTTCAATGAAAATCGATTAAATGCATTTATAAAAATTGTGCATTTTACAGGAGGGGGAGAGGAATCAAAACTAAATTTGTTGACATCAGTAATATTTGTAAAAGTATATTTTTCTCATAGTTTCAAGTTGATAGCTTTGACGGTCTTGGAGAAATATAATTTAGTTAAAATTTCGATATTTCATGAAATTTGTATGGGAGGGGGTAGAAACACTGAGCTGAAGTTGATAGTTTTAACCAAAATTGGCTGCAATTGCAATAAAATTAATTAATACAAAAATTGGTTCTTTTAACTTTGCTAGTTGCAATGCAAACCGAATAAATGCATTTTTCAAAATTGTGCATTTTTATAAGAGGGGTTAGAAGGAGTAATGGGATTAGATCAAAATTTTTAAACGTTAATGATATTTGTTTTTTCATACTTTGACATAATTTTCAAGTCAATAGCTGAAATGGTTTCGGAGAATAATCAATTCCTTTAAATTTCGAAATTTCGTGAAATTTGTAAGGGAGGGGTGGAAGGAGTGGGGGATGAGGCCCATGAAATTAAAGTTACTTTTTTGCTAAATATGATATATGAAAAATTTCAGCATGATAGGTCAAAGCTTTCGAGAGTTATGTTGTAGACAGACGGACAGCCGGACATACGATCACTCGGGATCGAGGTTTTTGGGCGACAACATATATTTCTGCAACCTTGGCGACTCTGTGCGAGCATTATTTCTTAGCGTTACAAACGGTAAAGCAAACACAACATACTCTCAGATTTCATCTAGAGTATAAAAATATTTTATTTATTTATTTCTTCCAATTTATGAACAAAAGGCCATTGACACTGAATAAATTTTTTTTGAAATGAAAAAAAACACGTGTTTATTTGAAAGGCTCTAATGTTTTTATTTTATTAAAGAGTGTAGACACGAGACAAAATATCTGACAAATGGCCGCTTCGTGACTGAAAGCACTCGTTGATCATTTTCGCGAAATTTCCGATGACGGCGAATCGAGGTGGAAGGATTTTGGTCACCACTCTCACGAACAGCTACAATGTTTTCATTAAACCGAGCTTCACGAACATGTACAGACCTTTTCTGGGTTTGAAAAAACAAATTTTCTGGATTAATCGCAAGAAGTTGCATTATGGTGACCCTATCCGTAAAACTGTGGGTGTAGTGGGTTTTCAAAATTTCTATGTGCATCCATGTAGTTCTCCATCACTAAACCTCAATGTTTATACAATACAATTGTCAAACAAGAACGCTGCACGGCTAAAACAAAAAAAAATGGGGCGATTCAAAATAGACGGTTACAATGAAAAAATTTACTTAGTACCTAAAAAATGTATCGAGCTTTGTGCACTAAATGTTTATTTGGAATTAGTAGTAACACCAAACAAAATTAGGCAATTAGTTCCACTCCTTCCACCCCCTCCCATACAATATAGCACAATTTCACAACTTAACAAAAACTCGATTTTCCTGAAAAGTATGAAAGCTACTGATCTGCAATTTAAAACATGTTTGCAGTTGTTCCTGAAAAATCATTAAGAACTCTCCACTCCTACCACCTGGACAATTTTACTTCACTAATTTTCTTAGTAGGTATCTTAATCGAATTTTGAATAAAACATTTTAATGTCGTCACCCCTTCTGCCACCTCCTATACAAAATTTCTTTTATATGAAGGAATCATATAAAAACGTGCGAGTTTTTTTAGAATATATCCGTTGTAATGAATATGAGTGTGCCATATGTAGAGACTTAAGAACTTTTTCTTTGAACGCAACTAGGGTATAACAAATACTGTTTTTCCTATGTGAATGACACAGCCGTGCACGAGATCGTCATTATGTACAGAAGGAGTGGCCACTACGTTAGGCACTACCTCCGGGACTAAAAAACGTCATCAATGAGGCACTAGTTAATCCCAAAAAGATATTACTTCCACCTTTGCGTATTAAATTGGGATTTATGAAGAATTTTGTTAATGCAATGGATCGAAGTGAAAGAGGTTTCAAGTATCTAAAACAAAAATTTCCGCGAATTTGTGAGTTGTCACATGTTCCTCAAAATTCACTTAATGGACTCTGTTCTCGATTTTTTCTCCGAAAACTTGGGGCAGTAAGTCATGAAATTACCGTATAACAATTTCAATAGAGATGGAATATTCGTATTAAATAATTCAAAATGTGAGATAATCATATGGAAACAATCTATGTGATTTTAGTTTTGCTACAGATGAATTTTTAGGCAAAGCGAGTGGTAACCGGCTAGTAGGCAAACCAAGCAAGCGATGGGAAGACTCGGTTGATGAAGACAGCAAAGCCATTTTAAAAATTAGCAGCTGGAGGACGCGGTCTTTGGATCGAGACGATTGGAGGCGACGACTTCAGGAGGCCAGGGCCCGATTTGGGCTGTCGCGCCATTGATGATGATGATGACAGATGAATTTGTTGTAGAAAAATCAAAATGGAACAAATCAATCAATCTAGTTACTTTAGTGTGAAACATGGAAAGTTTAAAATCTATAATATTGTTTTTTTGGATTCTTTTCTACAGTACATATCTTCAAATCCACCCAATTCGAATCGTCAATATTAAATCCAATAAAATACAAAATTTTCTGCTCGATTAACATTCTAAAATTTTTGTTAAAATGAATTATTGAAAAACTTTTCTGTTAACTAATAATCAATATTTATAGTCATATCATCTTTAGCCATAGATAAAAGATAAGCCTGTAGTAAGAAATGCAGCAACGTTCAGAGGGCCACAGTGCATAATTGCAATCAATTATTCCAATTGCACCGTCGAGTTAAATATTGCGAGCAGGTCTTCAAGCGAACATGGTTCAATAATGAAACACATTTCACAATTCCAGGTGTTTTCGAAAGGGGGGGGAATGACTATCAAATATTTTTTGAACAATAATAAATTGAAAATTACTAATCCACACATCCATCATTGATATATGTATGTATATTCACGATTATTGATAGCATCGAATGCGTACTAATTTTTTTATTATAATCACAAAAACAATCTCGAAAAGTTGATAAAATAGTTGCCATGTGATAATTAGATTCTAAATGCTTCAAATGATCAAAACCATCAAGTGATTAATTAAAAACGCAAAAGTATTATTTGAATGTATATTTAAAAGCAATCTTAATGAATAATTTTTAAAAACTAGCTCACTACACTTTTTCAACTTGTAGGTGTAAACCATCGACAGGCGAAAGAATTGGATTGTCCATAGCAAAAACCATTGGAATCGGTGTTTTCGAACACGGTTTAAAGCGATAGTTCTTCAAAAGTGTAATAAGTCCTACACGTGATTGCATTCTGCCAAAACGAAGACCAATACAATTTCGTGGACCATCACCAAAACTCAAAAAGCTCATTGGATGACGTGCTTTAATATTCTCAGGTGTAAAACGTTCTGGGTCGAATTTTTCCGGATCAGGAAAAACTTCAGGATCATGCTGAATAGAATAGGCTGGAAGGAAGATTGTGGTTCCCTTTTCAATAATTCGACTCGAATTTTTAACTTTATAGTCCTGGACGGATTGTCGGATCAATGATGTTACTGGCGGATATTTTCGAAGAGCCTCTGTAAATAAATGAATTAAATCAATGCACTCTGTCGTTCAGGTAAAACTATCTCCATACCGCTGATGATGTTATCTATGTAGGTCATTTCCGAAACAGCTTCATAGGTTAATTGGCCGTTGTGTTTAGCCAAAACGTTATCGATTTCATCACGGCCTCTCTGTTGAACTTCAGGATTCAATGCTAACTCATATAAACTGAACATCATAGTGGTCGAACTGGTTTCAAATCCCGCCAAAAAGAACAGGAATGCTTGAGCCGCTACATCTTCAAAGGAAAGCTTACCGAATTCCTTGCTAACTTCACCTTCTAGTGATTCGTTGTTCTTCAATTGTATTAACAAGTCCATAAAATCATTACGTCTTACTTTATTCTTCTCTCTGAAATCAATTGTTTCCCGAACACTATCCAAAAAGAATTTACTAACATCGGGGCTGGTGGTCCTTACTCCCAACTTTTGCGACAATTTTGGAAATTGTATTGCAAAGAGTTGTCCTAAGGTACTTAAATGCGGTTCATCGAAAACTTTTCTTCCGTATTCCCTAAATTCTGCCTTCGGATCTTTTAAGCTATTACATTCGATACCAAAAGCACAAGTTCCGATAACATCTGTTGTAAACCTGGCCAATAAATCTTTAATTTCAAGAATTTCTTCGGTTCGCAGGACATCGTCCAGGGTTTGTTTAAACCTTTCCGCGACTTCAACAACCGTTGGATACATAAACTTCATTTTACCGGAAGTAAAAGTTGGCGAAAGCTTCGCTCTTAGTGATTTCCACTTTTGTCCATCGACTGCGAACATATGAGCCGATAAAGGATCATCCTTTTCATTGTAGTAAACTCCTCGCTCGTGAAAATTACTGAAATCTTTGACTAAGACATCTTGAACAAAATCAAGATCAGTTGCCACCACGATTGTTTTCGAAAAAAAATAACCACCAACGTAAGGTCCTTCGTCCCTTATGTTATACATTTTGGCGACCAAATCTTTAAAATGTTCATTTCGCATTAGTAAATTTCCGAACGGAAAGATCGGCTTGTTATGCGGCACGTCACGATCCTTCCAATACGCGTATTGTCGTTTAAAGTAATAGTAAATACCGGAAAGTATTCCGATCACAATCCACATTAGCACTCCGTACCACTCCATTGTACTCACGATCACTTATAATTCCACAGACGACCGTGAATCGTTAACTTGTATTTACGAACTGGCCGTGGTAGGTAAGATTTATCGGTTTTATAGTTACATCGAAGATTGTTATTATCTTTTCTCTTGATTATGACTATCTCAGAGCAGGTTGGTGACTCCGTCATTGCCCGTTCGCAATGATTTCGCTCTTTTAGACCATTGAATTAAAAAATAAATATATAGATGATGAAAATACTAATACTATCGCGTAATTTAAAGCATGCATGAAAATAATGGGGGAAAAACTAGCGAGTTATTATTTGCATAGTAGTTAGTACGAATCGTGAGTCTTCATGTATGAAGTAATCAATAAATTACTAAAGCTTAGTTCGCACTAGGTTAGTAAAAATGTGTCTGGACAACATAATTTTAATGGAGTATTTTAGTAAGTGTAAACTATTCTACTAAATAATCGATCCATTTCATTCTATTTTTTCAGGCAAGTAACGCCCCGTACTACCATCATTGCATCGTAATTCATCCCCTAAATAAGTAAGAAGTGCGAACGATTTTTGGCCATTGGTAGTCATTTAGTAACTAAATCACAAGCCTAGCGCGAACTAGGTTTTACTGCTGTGGTTTACTAAATTTGCAAACAATATTTTGATTTTCGTTCACATCTGTCTGAATTTATGTACATATATATTTTTATCCGTATATTTTGATTCACAGATCAGCAGACCGACTAAAATTAGTTAATGATTTAGAGTTGAAAGCTGCCTTAATATTCCAAAAATGAAAACATCTCGGTAAAAATGTTTCTATTTCTAAAGCCACTATCAAAGTTTTGTTTGTTTGAGTTCCGTTTGCGGAGCATGATCTGTAATAATTACTTTGTTTTTTTTTCATAAATTCACAACAGGCACTTTTTTCAATGTAAGTAATCGAACAAGCTTTGTATTACGTAACTTATCATTAACTGCCCAAATTAAATTCCGCAGTAGCTACATATGGAGGTATATTGACCATTTTTAGCATGATTCATCGAAATATGCTTTATGACCACGGCTATATTACGTTATTTTTGACCGATTAGATTTATTTCTCAATATGGTCGTATAATTTCAGCACTAATCAAAAATTTTAATTTATTTCACAATGAGGGAGGAATGTTTATACGATTTCTTCTTCTACAATGACACTACTGCCCAAATCGGGCTTTGACCTCCTGACCTTCAGGTTTCTTTTGTGAAAAGGTTGTTAGCCCTTCGCACAACTCTCTATCTACGAATTTTCATTTCCATAGATTGAAGTAAGTAAGGTATACGCAAGCAGGCAGTGTGCTGGAATTATGCGTCGGCCGGGATTTGAACTCACGACCTTCGCATTGTAGACCAACACGCTACTCACTAGGCTATACCATAGTTTTTACGATTTATGTACGATAATTAAAAACAAAAACTTGTCAAGAATTTTATTTGCACTCTTTAGATTTTTTTTAAAATGCTCGAGGTCATCGAAGTTTAACATTGTTTATGATACTCTCCGATCTAAGAAATTTATTTGTAAGCAAACTTATCGTAGTACTTTGTGACATGTGCTTAACTTTGAGTGTAAATTTGATAAACAATTTTCGAAACGGTAAGTATTCAAAGCAAACTATATTTAAAACTAGCGCCCGTTCTTTGTGCTGGCCCAACTCCAATATTATATAGCAATACATATTTGTTAAAAATTTCGTGTTCAAGCAAGAAAATATTCCAATTAGATTTTTCCTATTTCATTCCGGAGGGGTCAAATGCCGAATAGCGTTGCCTTATCACACATAGCAAAAATAAGATCAAATCGATGGTTCCAAAGAGTACCATCGTAAGTCAACAGTTTGATAAAGGTCTCAGCAGAGACCGAAACGTCACGAATAATAAAGCGTAACAGTGTAGAATCCGGAAATCTTTTCTTTCAATGGTAATGTCGTTAATTATTTTTTTTTTGTTTTTTTTTAATTTTCCCTTCAAACTTAATTTTTACACTATTTATTGCACTACTACCCGTTTAGAGGATGGACGCAGTGATATGAGTGAAAAGATGTATCATCTCTTCGTCCTTCGTCGAAATTACTTATAGTTTTCGACGATCTATTCGAAATCGATTCTTTAAAGCATTCTTCTACTTTAGTGTAATACAATTGAAAACAAAACACACGGTTTTCAGAGTTTTTCCACTTTTTTTTTAGTTTCGCTAAATATTAAGATTTCTCGCACGAAAGTAGATGGATGCTTAGTTGTAAGTTCTTTAGTTTATCGAAGAAGTCAACCAAAAATTTGAGTTTCAGCGAAAACAGGACAGCAACGCTAAAAAGGAGCCGCAGTTGTTTATTCTCAGCATTAAGATCTCACATGACATCCACTATTTTGGAGTAATAGAATAAACAGCATACTTAGAAAGTATCTTTAAAATAACGTTTATCATTTTCGTTTTAGACGACCTTGTGAGATCTGTCTAACCTTCTATCTAGTTTTTAGTTCCAGTACCTAAAAAAGTGGTCCAGCTCGACTATGATGCAAAAAAGAAAAATTGCATTTTTTTGTTATTAATATTAAATGTAAAAGTTTTATTTACAGACATAGTAAAAGTTTGAAGAACACATTTTTAAAAAAATAGGAATTTCCCATTCAGAGCCCGCAGTTATAGACAAAACGTGCCCACTTCGCAGTATAATATAATCTTATCTAATCTACATTTATTTCGATTCTTATGGATTAATTATATTTGGTAAGAGATAAGTAAAAGTTTAGCTTTATCGATCTTTAAAAGAACAAAATAATAAGAGCTTGTTTCGTAGCTCTGCTTGCTGTAAAGAAATTGTTTTATGCAATTTTGAAAAGCTGTTTAATAACAATTGTGTGAGCCAATGAATTTATACATAATTATCTTCAAAATAAAATAAAATCTAATTCGATCATTTCTGTTTTCGGTTGTATGGAAACTGTTGATAAAGCTCGTTATACTCTCGCTATCTTGAACGACAATGGCGTCATTAAATATGAAATGTATAAAAGAAAATGTTTTATGTTTGGTTGTTGTGCTAAGCGTAAACTATTGAGTTATATCTTCTTCTCATCTTACTTCTTGCCTGAAATTTTAATAACTGTGCCATGATGTCATTGAAAACGAAAATAATTAATTTTTATTAATTAGATTAAAATTTTCAGAATTTTGCATATTGCAATAAAAAATCTGTGATTTGAAAAATCCCAATTCAATTAGTAAAGTTTTAAAATTAAAGAGCGATTTCATATAGGAGTATTATTTAAGAAACTTTTCATATGTATACACATTCGTTTTAATTCAGCAATCCAAATGAACTAATATTGTTAAGTTTGATACAAAAAAAATATAAAACTAATAATGAAATCGTCAACAATGATTACTAAGCTAACACTAGTGTTCATAAAAGAATTTTGATTCATTAATATTACCGCAAAAGGTTATTAAAGCATTGTAAAAATTTGAAACGTTTTGCTATCAGAGCGCAACTACATAACCTTTTCCACCTTCAAATGTACACCTTCAATTGGTGTAAGAATTGGATTCACTGGGGCATATACAATTGGATTTGGAGTTTTCGAACATGTAGTAAATCGGAAGTTCTTCACAAGCATAATCAATCCGACTCGTGATTGCATTTTGCCAAATCGTAGCCCAATACAATTTCGCGGTCCATCGCCGAAACCAAGAAAAGACATTGGATGTCGAGACTGTATTCGATCCGGTAAAAATCGATCCGGATCAAATATTTCTGGGTCCGGAAATATATCGGGATCATGATGAATTGAATAGACTGGAATAATGACGGAAATTCCTTTCTCAATAATTGTTTCGATCTCTGGTACTTCATAATCTGCGGCAGCACATCGAACTATATTTACAAGTGGTGGATATTTGCGAATAGACTCTGAAAAATAAATTCATTGAAATTAAAAGTAATGACTTTATCAAGCCGAGGACAAACCAACGAACCAGTGATAATCTGATCCAGATAGGTCATTTCTTTGACTGCTTCATAGGTTAGTACTCTGTTGTGACTCGTTAGGACTCTATTAATTTCCTCCCGAGCTCTTTCTTGAATATCTTGATTCAATGCCAACTCGTACAATGTGAACGTCATAGTTGTCGAACTCGTTTCAAATCCAGCCAAAAAGAACAAGAACGCTTGTGCTGCAATATCCTCGAATGAGAGCTTTCCCAGTTCCTGGGAATGTTCACCTTCCAGTGAGTCGTTATTCTTCAATTGAATCAATAAATCCATGAAATCATTTCGTCTAACGTTGTTCTTTTCACGATAATCAACCGTTTCACGAACACAGTTCAAAAAGAAGTCACTAACATCGTCGCGCGTTATTTTTAAACGTAATTTGCGTGCGAATTTCGGAAAAAGAGACATTAGAATTTGTAGCATCAGTCCATGCCGCTGTTCACCGAATATTTTTCGTCCGTATTCTCGGAATTCGGACTTTGGATTCTTTAAGCTATTACATTCGATGCCGAATGCACAAGTTCCAATTATGTCTGTCGTAAATCGCGCCAAAAGCTCCCTAATTTCTAATACTTGTTCTGTTTTAATGATTTCATTTATTGTCTGATTAAACCTTTCAGCTATTTCCACCACAGTTGGAAACATGAACTTCATCTTTCCTGATGTGAACGTCGGTGTTAGCTTCCCTCTAAGTGCCCTCCACTTCTGACCATCCAACGCGAACAGATGAGCCGACAGTGGATCATCCTTTTCGTTATAATACATTCCTCGATCATGAAAGTTACTGAAGTCTTTAACTAAAACGCGTTTGACAAAGTCTAAATCAGTCGCAACAACCATTGGAGTTGCGGAAACATATCCGCCGACAAATGGTTTTTCATCTTTCTGTTTGTAAATCGAATCGAAAAAATCCTTGAAGACTATTTTTTTAAATGGAAAATTCCCTAATGGAAAACTCGGTTCGAGATAGTTTACGCCACGATCTTTCCAATAAGAGAATTTCTTTTGAAAATAATAATACACAGCTGACGACACTCCAATCGTAAGACATATTAAAACCACGAAGCAATCCATTGCACAATTGCGAAAGTAAGTCGCATACAACAGCGCGCACCGAGCTTTCAAACAACACTAGGCGTTGTGCGAGCTTCTGCTCCATAGAAATTCACAAAGCTTCTTGCAAAATTTTAGATAAAACAATTTTGGATAGTGCCAGCTAGCCATGTATTTGAAGTTTTTATAAATTAATTTAAGAATTTATATTGAGTCATTCACAAGCAACATCGAAGTTAGGGAGAATGAGAAGTACATACTTTATACAAGCAAAGTAAATGGAGAAAAATTTCAGATATGTAATGCGTATCTTATTCCTTGGTTATTAACTATTCATGGTGTGGGTTAAATGCTTTAATAATATTTAGTGTAATACTGAAAGGGGTATACGAAATTTCATTATCTCAATAATTATGAACTGAAAATTGATTTTTTAAATTGTAAATATCAATTTTCCAGTTTTATTTTACTAATTTTCTAGTACGATTCTTTCGAGCATTTGAAGAAAAAGACTTTAATTCACCTACATGGAGAGTATCCTTCATTCAGCAACATTGTGTACGTTAATTTGAGATTGCGACATAAAATGTATAATCGGCTACCACGCGAATTATTTGCTAAATAGCAACATGGACTAAGTTAGGGTGTAACCTAGTGGGTAGTGTGCTGGTATGCAGTGCATAGATCGAGAATTCAAATCCCATGGGTTTATATTGACCATCTCAATAAGTGAAAATGAAAATACGGAGATAGATGGCTACACGAAGGACTAAAAACCTTTCACAATAACACATAAATCTAAAAGAATATGAAGGTCAGGAGTTCCAAGTCCGATATGGGCTGTAGTGACATTGAAGAAGAAAAACTTGGACTTGTGACTACAATCTATCAATCGCGAACCAAATCGATAAGATAACATATTCATTTTTTATTGAATAAAAAATACATATAACACTATTTTTAGAAAAATACTAAACTTTTTCAACTTGTAGGTGCAAGCCATCTACAGGTGAAAGAATTGGATTTTCAGCAGAAAATGCCATTGGAATGGGTGTTTTCGAACACGGTTTAAAACGATAGCTCTTTAATAGTGTAATAAGTCCAATACGTGATTGCATTCTGCCAAATCGTAAGCCGATACAATTTCGTGGTCCATCTCCGAAACCCAAAAAGCTCATAGGATGACGTGCTTTAATATTTTCGGGTGTAAATCGCTCTGGGTCGAATTTTTCCGGATCAGGAAAAACTTCAGGATCATTCTGAATCGAATAGACTGGAAGAAATATTGTCGTTCCCTTTTCAATAATTCGATTCGAATTTTTCACTTTATAGTCCTGGACGGATCGTCGGAGCAATAATGTTACTGGCGGATATTTTCGTAAGGCCTCTGTAAATAAGTGAATTAAATTAATGAGCTTTGTAGCTTAAGTAAAACTATTGCCATACCGCTGATGATGTTATCTATGTAGGTCATTTCCGAAACTGCTTCATAGGTTAATTGGCCGTTGTGTTTGGACAACACCCTATGTATTTCTTCACGGCCCCTCTGCTGAATTTCAGGATTCAATGCCAACTCATACAAACTGAACATCATAGTGGTCGAACTGGTTTCAAATCCCGCCACAAAGAACAGAAATGCTTGAGCCGCTACATCCTCAAAGGAAAGCTTGCCAAGTTCATTGCTAACTTCTCCTTCCAGTGATTCGTTGTTCTTCAATTGTATTAACAAGTCCATAAAATCATTACGTCTTACTTTATTCTTCTCCCTGAAATCAATTGTTTCGCGAACACAATCCAAAAAGAATTTACTAAGATCGGGGCCAGTCAACCTCAGTCCTAATTTCCGCGACAATTTAGGAAATTGAATTGCAAAGAGTTGTCCTAAGATGCTTAAATTTGGTTCATCGAAAAATTTTCTTCCGTATTCCCTAAAATCCGCCTTCGGATCTTTCAAACTGTTGCATTCAATACCGAAAGCACAAGTTCCAATAACATCTGTTGTAAATCTGGCCAATAAGTCCCTGATTTCAAGGATTTCTTCGGTTCGCAGGATGTCGTCCAGGGTTTGTTTAAACCTATCAGCGACTTCGACAACCGTTGGAAACATGAACTTCATTTTACCTGAAGTAAAGGTTGGCGAAAGCTTCGATCTTAGTAATTTCCACTTTTGACCATCGACAGCGAACATATGAGCCGATAAAGGATCATCCTTTTCATTGTAGTAAACTCCTCGCTCGTGAAAATTACTGAAATCTTTGACCAGGACGTCGTTAACAAAATCAAGATCAGTTGCCACCACAATTACTTTTGAGAAAAAATAGCCACCGACATAAGGTCCGTCGTCCCTTTTGTCATATATTTTGGCGACCAAATCTTTCAAATTCTCTTTTCGCAAAGATAAATTTCCAAATGGGAAGGTCGGCTCGGCATACGGAACTCCACGATCCTTCCAATACGCGTATTGTCGTTTAAAGTAATAATAAATAGCGGAAAGTACTCCGATCACAATCCACATTAGCACTCCGTACCACTCCATTACACTCACGATGACTTATGATTCTTCAGACGATCGTGAATCGTTAAATTATTGTTATGAACTGGCCGTGATTGGTAAAATTTAGTGGTTTTATGCATCGATGATTGTTATTATCTTTTATCTTATCTTGTTATTATCTTTTCTCTTGATTATGCCTATCTTAAAAGCTTAACCGTGGTATCTATTTTCGACGTTAGAGACTCCGTTTTTGGCGGCTCGCAATGATTTCGCTCTTTTTGACCATTGTCATGCTACGATAACCAAAAATTGAATTAAACGTAACAGAATTATCATGCGGTACTCTAGATGAAATGGAAAAAAGTATAATGTACCGGAAAATATGGCATCTCAAATTCTTCGAAGATTCAATGAAGACTTTGTATGCAGATGAAGAGGGAAAGCTCTTCAGTTTTGGATACGACACCGAACGTGGTATACGAAATGTTTCGTGGTGAATTTAAAGTTTGTAGCTTTCATTAGAAACAATTGAACGATTGTTGTTTTAATTTAAGGCATTTGTACGGGAGGTGACGGAGGAAGGTTTTTGGATGATTTTTAAACTGCTTATCAACATCCTAACTATATTGTTTTGCTACAATTTTAAAGTCGATAGCTGTCATATGTTCGAAAGAGAAATGCTTTTCTTGAATTTATAATATAGATGGAGGGGGTAGAAGGAGTGAAGCAAAGTTGATATGTTTCACACTACACAAACAATTTCACCAAGCGACTACGTGTAGAGGCTGCGGGAGGTCATGCGTTCGCTGAAGCCCAAGCTTCCAACCGCTCACACATTCACAAACACTTTTGTCTTTAACTCACTTAAAAATTGAGACCATGTGTTTGTTCGTCAAGATCAAGTGAGGAAGTCACTTCAACTACCGTATGAGGGACCTTTCAAAATTTTAAAACGTCACGAGAAATTCTTTACTCTTTCCTTAAATGGTAAAGAAAAGAATGTTTCGATTGACCGGGTTAAACCTTCTTTTCAGTCTCCACATCATTCCTCTCATAACCAGGCATCGGTTAAAAAACGTGTAACTTTCGCTTTACAACCATCTATGGTGCAAATCAGATCGCAAACGGGCTCGCGTAAAATTAGGAACATTAGTCCTCCTCTAGGAAGGGGTTGTATGGGAATATACATTCCACATATTTTTTATTTAAAAAATTTAAGTCAACTGATTTTTATAAAAAAGAAAATATAGTTAGAAAAGTGAGTTGATATTTCTCTGTCAAATGATAAACAAATAAAAAATAAATTGTTGAATAAAATAAAAATAAACTAATAATTCTAAATGTTAATAATTAATAAAAATGAAATATTTACAACTAGAAAGTTTATTGTTTATAAGTTATAATTAATAAACGATACATATCAACAACATATTTTCTATTATTTATTACAATTACTAAGGGAAAAATTCTGGCAAAAATTCTAAGTTTCTAATTTTTTCTAGTTTCAATGAAAATCGATTAGATACATTTACCAAAATTGTATATTTTTCCGGGAGGGGTAGAAGGGGTATTCCAATCAAAAATAATTTTGTTGACATCAATGATATTATTAATAGTAAACTTTTCCCAAAATTCAAAGTTGATAGCTTTGACGGTTTTGAACAAAAATAATTTTATTAAAATTTAGAAATTTCGTGAAATTTGTATTAGAAAAAGAGTGAGTTAAAGTTTATAGTTTTATCAAAATTGGTTCCAGTAAAAATAAAACAATCCTTTCACAATAACAAATAAAATGTTAAAGAACCTGAAGGCTAGGAGGCCAAGGCTCGATTTGGGCTGTAGTGCCATTGCAGAAGGAGAAAAACAAAAGTAATTCTGGCAACAATTCATTCTTCATTGCAATCAAAACCAAATAAATGCATTTTTGAAAATTGTGCATTTGTATGGGAGCGGGTAGAATGAGTAGAGAAATTGGATAAATTTTGTTCTATGTCAATGACACATATATTTATATTATGACTTAACTTTCAAGTCGATAGCTGAAATAGTAAAATGTTTAAAAATCCACCACGTAAAATATTTAGTAGATAATAACTTGAACTCAGTTCGGGTGTAGCCTAGTGAGTAGCGTGTTGGTCTGCAATGCGAAAGTTGAAAGTTCAAGTCCCGGTAAACGTATAATTTCAGCACACTACTTGCGTGGGTATAGTCAAACCATGCGTGACACACTGTATCTGAGAGTCTGGAAGATATGCATTCAACACCTGCGAATTTACCTTCTCTAATTCACTATTCGTGCAGTGGTGAGTTTAATGATTTTCTTTTGCAAATCACATCCACAATGCTAAATTGTTCCTTAAAATTTTTGTTTGTGATTTTTTATGTAAGTATTTTAAACCACGCATTGTCCTTGGTGTTAAGAATTAAACAAAAAAACATAAAAGAATTATGATTGGGCGTAAAGCCCAATCATATGATACTCTAGATGAAATGAGACAGAGTTCAATATACCAGAAAATATGTCACCTCCAATTCTTTTAAATAATTAATAGTGACTTTTGTATGGGAGGTGGTAGAAGGAGAGGAGGAAGGTTTGTAATTTTTGGATATGACACCTAATGTGGTATGCAAAATATTTCGTGCTGAATTTAAGGTTTGCAGCTTTCATTATTTTCAATTGGACATAGTTTTCCTGAAATTGAGGCATTTGTATGGGAGGTGGCAGGGGAAGTGGAGCGTCTAAGATGATTTTGAAACTGCTTATCATATCATCCTTATCACCACGCTTTGGTTCAATTTCAAATTTGATAGTTCTAATATATTCGAAGGAGAAATGCTTTTCTTGAATTTAAAATACAGATATTTGTATGGGAGGGGGTAGAAGGAGTGAAGAGGAGCTGATAATTTTCTTAGCATTTATTGCAATTATTAAAAAACAAACTCTGGCAAAATTTTAAGTTTATACTTTTTCTAGTTTTAATGGAAATCGATATAATGCACCTTACAAAAATTATACATTTGTATGGGAGGGAGTAGAAGGAGTGTACGGATCAAAACAAATTTTTTTCTCGTTATTAATATTTCTATTTTTATACTTTATGCAAAATATCAAGTTGATAGCTTTAACAGTTTCGAAGAAAAATAATTTAATTTAAATTTTAAAATTTCGTGAAATTTGTATGGGAGGGGGTAGAAGGAGTGAGGTGAAGTTGATAATTTTTTCAATACTGATTGCAATTCTATTAAAAAATATTCTGGCGAAAATTCGTTTTTATAACTTTGCTAGTTTCAATGAAAATCGAAAAATTCCATTTTTCAAAATTATGCATTTGTATGGGAGGGGGTAGAAGGAGTGACAGGATCAGATCAATATTCTGTCATATTAATGATATCTATATCATAATACTTTGACTTAAATTTCAAATTGGTAGCTTAAATAGTTTCAAAGGAAAATCAATTTCTGGAAATTTCGGAATTTCGTGAAATTTGTATGGGAGGGGGTAGAAGGAGTGGGGGGATGTGGCCCGTTCACGAACTTAAAGTTTCTTTTTAGCTAAAAAAGACACACAAAAAATTTCAGCACGATAGCTCAAAGCGTTCGAGAGTTATGCTGTAGACAGACGGACAGACAGACAGACGGACAGACGGACAGACGGACAGACAGCAACTCGGAATCGAAGTTTTTGAGCGACAACAAATATTTCTGTACCCTTGGCGGCTCTGTGCGAGCATTATTTCTTAGCGTTACAAACGGTAAGGCAAACACAAGATACTCTCAGATTTCATCTAGAGTATAAAAACCCCGACACCTTTAAAATTTCGCTCCAAAAATAGGACTTCACCTTTGCCAAACCATGGAGAAGCGCTTATAGTGTCCAAAGAATAACTATAATATTGGCCACTTCATTAAGCAAAAATGACAATTCGTCGATGGAGGGTTGTGCGAAGGGCTAACAATCCTTTCATAGTAACAAATAAATGATAAGGAACCTGAAAGCTAGGAGTCCAAAGCCCGATTTGAGCTGTGTCATTGAAGAAGCAAAGAACTTGCAAAAATGACTATGATCAACCAATCGCGAAAAATATCGACAAGACAATAAATTCCTTCTTTATTCAATAAAAAAATTAATTACCATATTACGAAAACAATTACAATTTTTCAGCTTGCAGGAGCAAGCCATCTACAGGTGAAAGAATTGGATTTTCAATAGAAAATACCATTGGAATGGGTGTGTCCGAACACGGTTTAATACGATAGCTCTTCAACATTGTAATAAGTCCAATACGTGATTGCATTCTGCCAAATCGTAAGCCGATACAATTTCGTGGTCCATCCCCGAAACCCAAAAAGCTCATAGGATGACGTGCTTTAATATTTTCGGGTGTAAATCGCTCTGGGTCGAATTTTTCCGGATCAGGAAAAACTTCAGGATCATTCTGAATCGAATAGACTGGAAGAAATATTGACGTTCCCTTTTCAATAATTCGATTCGAATTTTTCACTTTATAGTCCTGGACGGATCGTCGGAGCAATAATGTTACTGGCGGATATTTTCGTAGAGCCTCTGTGAATAAGTTAGTAATAAATTAAATTAATGAGCTTTGTAGCTTAGGTAAAACTATCGCCATACCGCTGATGATGTTATCTATGTAGGTCATTTCCGAAACAGCTTCATAGGTTAATTGACCGTTGTATTTAGACAACACCTTATGTATTTCTTCACGGCCTCTCTGTTGAACTTCAGGATTCAATGCCAACTCATACAAACTGAACATCATAGTGGTCGAACTGGTTTCAAATCCCGCCACAAAGAACAGGAATGCCTGAGCCGCTACATCCTCAAAGGAAAGCTTGCCAAGTTCATTGCTAACTTCCCCTTCCAGTGATTCGTTGTTCTTCAATTGTATTAACAAGTCCATGAAATCATTACGTCTAACTTTATTCTTCTCCCTGAAATCAATTGTCTCGCGAACACAATCCAAAAAGAATTTACTAAGTTCGGGACCAATCAACCTCAGTCCTAATTTCTGCGACAATTTTGGAAATTGAATTACAAAGAGTTGTCATAAGATGCTTAAATACGGTTCATCGAAAAATTTTCTTCCGTATTCCCTAAATTCCGCCTTCGGATCTTTCAAACTGTTGCATTCGATACCGAAAGCACAAGTTCCAATAACATCTGTTGTAAACCTGGCCAATAAATCCTTAATTTCAAGAATTTCTTCGGTTCGCAGGACATCGTCCAGGGTTTGCTTAAACCTATCCGCGACTTCGACAACCGTTGGAAACATAAACTTCATTTTACCTGAAGTAAAGGTTGGCGAAAGCTTCGATCTTAGTAATTTCCACTTTTGACCATCGACTGCGAACATATGAGCCGATAAAGGATCATCCTTTTCATTATAGTAAATTCCTCGCTCGTGAAAATTACTGAAATCTTTGACCAGGACGTCGTGAACAAAATCAAGATCAGTTGCAACCAAAACTGCTCTTGAGAAAAAATAACCACCGACATAAGGTCCGTCGTCCCTTTTGTCATACATTTTGGCGAACACATCTTTAAAATTCTCTTTTCGCAAAGATATATTTCCGAGTGGGAAAATCGGCTCGGCATACGGAACTCCGCGATCCTTCCAATACGCGTATTGTCGCTTAAAGTAATAGTAAACAGCAGAAAGTACGCCAATCGAAATCCACATTAGCACTCCGTACCACTCCATTACACTGACGATCACTTATAATTCCACCGACGACCGCGAATTCTCAGCTACAACTGTTGTACTCGAACTAACCGTGCTACGGATACTCACACAATTTTTATACAATTTTGATTGTTATTTATCATTATTCATACCTAAGGAGCTTTATTGAGTATTTTCGACTTTGGGGAGCAGTGTTTAGAAAACTTTGTTCTGTCGGCAACGCTTGATAATTTTGTACTTTTGCCCAGTGCCAATCTAGAAACATACCGAAAATTAATTAAATATTGACCGAAAATTTACGCAAATGTGACGAACGAACACAGAACATTTTAACTTCAGCCCGATGACACGCAAAAAAAGTAATAATCTTATTTCTCTTTAATTAAAGTAGCGCGTATCTTAAATTTTATGATGTCATCGACATGTTACTTGTAATCTAAACTTTAAATTTTGTGTGATGAAACAGAATTTTAAATTGTATTTTCATTATATTCAAATCGATGTGTTTAAACTAGACTTGAACGCAGTTCGTAAATATATCTTAATTTTGAATCAAATTTAAAATAACAGACTTAACTAAATCAACAAAAGGATAATTTAGAATAGGACTTTCCGAATTCCAGCTTGCGTATCTTTTAACTCTTCCTTAAAGATCTCTGATCATAACTTGCTTTCGGTTTGTTTTTCATTCCCCATTTGAAAGTGAAACTATATAATCGCGAAAAATTTGGACACCGGAATTTCGGATTTGAACCGTCATTTGTCTATGTGTTTCGAAGATAACTCATGTGAACATCGACAGAATAGAGTAAAGGTGAATGATAACAAAAGATTTGGTACAACGCATGAAAAACCTGTACTATTTTTTGGAATGATCTCCTAACCGAAGTTGAAGCTATGAGCCCGACGGCCGACACGATGTGAACATAATTCAATATTTATAGCAATAAATATTGATATGGCGTAATTTCAAATACTAATCTAGATACATTTTTAAAGCGTGCTTTTATACTGATATTTTGCTGTGCATACTCAAGGTATGACCCATTCACTGCCACTTGCGGCTCAAAGTCATTACCCGACGTATAGTACAAACGAACAGCAACAGTTATTTGGCGCTCGCTTTAAAACAAAGAGTGATATCTTTTCATATCCAGAAAGGAGGAAGAATTGGTTCGAAATATAACAACAAAGCTCTTGCTCATATTGCTACGGAACAATCAGTATACTTCTGACCAGCACAAATCTCTATAGTTGACACCCAACGAAATTCAATATATTTTGGAAGAAATACCGTAATAATACATATTTTAGTTCTGGACAAAATTTGTGACAATTTCACCAATAATTTTTTATCAAAAATTTAGCCGAGTTAGTGAAAAAATTAATAATGAAGATTTTTATTAAACAACACTAACTTTAGTGACAAACTTCTAAGAACAAATTTAGCAACACATTTGAGTCAAAGTTACCATATTCTTCGGTCATGGTACCATTTTGACGAAGCTTGTTGTTGAAATAAATTAATTTCTTACAAATATCTCTTATATTTCTCAAATATAATATATTGAAGTGAGCAAGGGGATGCTGGATTTCAAGTAAAAACAAAACTACTACTTTCAAAAGTTCACTTGAATTAAACCTCAAAACTTTATTTATTTATTTCGACTTTTTCTCTCCCCCCGCCTTACTCTTCCACCTAACACCCCGCAAAATTTAGAAAATAGATCTCACTTACCCAGTCAACAATCCACCCAAAAACGAACATTCTACCTTTAACGGTCTCGGAGATATGAGTCCATATGTAGGGCGTACGCTGTACACCGTACGGCGGGATGGTTTTTTTTTTTGCATTTTTAGGCTCATTTAGTCATGAAACGCGAAAAAACAAATTTCAGGCTAGCAAATTTTTTTTTTCTTCTGTCGATCACAATACTTTATTATAAGAATAATAAAGTAATAAAATAACAATCACAACAACAAATAAAGTGTTAAAGAACCTGAAGGTCAGGAGGCCAAGCCCGATTTGGGCTGCAGTGCCAATGCAGAAGAAGAAAAACAAGTAATTCTGGCAACAATTCGTTCTTCATTGCAATCAAAACCAAATAAATGCATTTTTGAAAATTGTGAATTTGTATGAGAGGGGGTAGAATGAGTAGAGGGATTGGATCAATTTTTTTTTATGTCAATAACACATATCATTGTACTATGACTTAACTTTCAAGTCGATAGCTGAAATAGTAAAATGCTTAAAAATCCACCACGTAAAATATGTAGTTGATAATAACTTAAACTCAGTTATGGTGTAGCCTAGTGAGTTGCGGAGCACGATTTGAGCTGTGCCATTGAAGAATCGAAGAACTTGCAAAAACGACTATGATCAACCAATCGCGAAAAATATCGATAAGATAATAAATTCCTTCTTTATTCAATAAAAAAATTAATTACCATATTATGAAAACAATTACAATTTTTCAGCTTGCAGGAGCAAGCCATCTACAGGTGAAAGAATTGGATTTTCAATAGAAAATACCATTGGAATGGGTGTGTCCGAACACGGTTTAAAACGATAGCTCTTCAACATTGTAATAAGTCCAATACGTGACTGCATCCTGCCAAATCTTAAGCCGATACAATTTCGTGGTCCATCTCCGAAACCCAAAAAGCTCATAGGATGACGTGCTTTAATATTTTCGGGTGTAAATCGCTCTGGGTCGAATTTTTCCGGATCAGGAAAAACTTCAGGATCATTTTGAATCGAATAGACTGGAAGAAATATTGACGTTCCCTTTTCAATAATTCGATTCGAATTTTTCACTTTATAGTCCTGGACGGATCGTCGGAGCAATAATGTTACTGGCGGATATTTTCGTAGAGCCTCTGTATATAAGTGAATAAAATTAATGAGCTTTGCAGCTTAGTTAGGTAAAACTATCGCCATACCGCTGATGATGTTATCTATGTAGGTCATTTCTGAAACAGCTTCATAGGTTAATTGGCCGTTGTGTTTCGACAACACCCTATGTATTTCTTCACGGCCTCTCTGCTGAACTTCAGGATTCAATGCCAACTCATACAAACTGAACATCATAGTGGTCGAACTGGTTTCAAATCCCGCCACAAAGAACAGGAATGCTTGAGCCGCTACATCCTCAAAGGAAAGCTTGCCAACTTCATTGCTAACTTCCCCTTCCAATGTTTCGTTGTTCTTCAATTGTATTAACAAGTCCATAAAATCATTACGTCTAACTTTATTCTTCTCTCTGAAATCAATTGTTTCGCGAACACAATCCAAAAAGAATTTACTAACATCGGGACCAGTCGACCTCAGTCCTAATTTCCGCGACAATTTTGGAAATTGAACTGCAAAGAGTTGTCCTAAAGTGCTTAAATGCGGTTCATCGAAAAATTTTCTTCCGTATTCCCTAAATTCCGCCTTCGGATCTTTCAAACTGTTGCATTCGATACCGAAAGCACAAGTTCCAATAACATCTGTTGTAAATCTGGCCAGTAATTCCTTGATTTCTAGGATTTCTTCGGTTCGCAGGACGTCGTCCAGGGTTTGTTTAAACCTTTCCGCGACTTCGACAACCGTTGGAAACATGAACTTCATTTTACCTGAAGTAAAGGTTGGCGAAAGCTTCGATCTTAGTAATTTCCACTTTTGACCATCAACCGCGAACATATGAGCCGATAAAGGATCATCCTTTTCATTATAGTAAACTCCTCGCTCGTGGAAATTACTGAAATCTTTGACCAGGACGTCGTGAACAAAATCAAGATCAGTTGCCACCACAACTGCTTTTGAGAAAAAATAACCACCGACATAAGGTCCGTCGTCCCTTTTGTCATACATTTTGGCGAACACATCTTTAAAATTCTCTTTTCGCAAAGATAAATTTCCGAGTGGGAAAATCGGCTCGGCATACGGAACTCCGCGATCCTTCCAATACGCGTATTGTCGTCTAAAGTAATAATAAACAGCAGAAAGTGCGCCAATCACAATCCACATTAGCACTTCGTAACACTCCATTACACTCACGATCACTTATAATTCCACCGACTACCGCGAATTCTTAGCTACAACTGTTGTATTCGAACTAACCGTGCTACGGACACTTACACAATTTTGATTGTCATTAATTTTTAAAGTTCATTATGCATATCTAAGGAGCTTTATTTAGTAGTTTCGGCTTTGGTCAGCAGTGTTTAGATAACTTTGTTCTGTCGGCAACGCTTGACGATTTTGTACTTTTGCCCAGTGCCAATCTACAAATATACCGAAAATTAATTAAATATTGACCGAAAATTTACGCAAATGTGACGAACGAACACAGAACATTTTAACTTCAGCCCGATGACACGTAAAAAAAGTAATAATCTTATTTCTCTTTAATTAAAGTAGCGCGTATCTCAAATTTTATGATGTCATCGACATGTTATTTGTAATCTAAACTTTAAATTTTGTTTGATGAAACAGAATTTGAAATTGTATTTTCATTATATTCAAATCGATGTGTTTAAACTAGACTTGAACGCAGTTCGTAAATATATCTTAATTTTGAATCAAATTTAAAATAACTGACTTAACTAAATCAACAAAAGGATAATTTAGATTATGACTTTCCGAATTCCAGCTTGCGTATCTTTTAACTCTTCCTTAAAGATCTCTGATCATAACTTGCTTTCGGTTTGTTTTTCATTCCCCATTTGAAAGTGAAACTATATAATCGCGAAAAATTTGGACATCGGAATTTCGGATTTGAACTGTCATTTGTCTATGTATTTCGAAGATAACTCATGTGAACATCGACAGAATAGAGTAAAGGTGAATGATAACAAAAGATTTGATACAACGCCTGAAAAACCTGTACTATTTTTTGGAATGATTTCCTAACCGAAGTTGAAGCTATGAGCCCGACGGCCGACACGATGTGAACATAATTCAATATTTATAGCAATAAATATTGATATGGCGTAATTTCAAATACTAATCTAGATACATTTTTAAAGCGTGCTTTTATACTGATATTTTGCTGTGCATACTGACCCATTCACTGCCACTTGCGGCTCCAACTCATTACCCGCCATATAGTACAACCGAACAGCAACAGGTATTTGGCGCTTGCTTTAAAACAAAGAGTGATATCTTTTCATATCCAGAAAGGAGGAAGAATTGGTTCGAAATATAACAACAAAGCTCTTGCTCATATTGCTACGGAACAATCAGTATACTTCTGACCGGCACAAATCTCAATAATTGACACCCAACGAAATTCAATTTATTTTGGAAGAAATACCATAACAATACATAGGTTATTTTAGTTCTGGACAAAATTTGTGACAATTTCACCAATAATTTGTTAACAAAAATTTAGCTGAGTTTGTGGAAAAATGAATAATGGAGATTTTTATTAAACAACACTAACTTTAGTGACAAACTTCTAAGAACAAATTTAGCAACACATTTGAGTCAAAGATACCATATTCTTCGGTCATGGTGCCATTTTGACGAAGCTTGTTGCTGAAATAAATTAATTTCTTACAAATATCTCTTATATTTCTCAAATATAATATATTGAAGTGCGCAAGGGGATGCTGGATTTCAAGTAAAAATAAAACTACTACTTTCACTTGAATTAAACCGCAAAACTTATTTAATTATATTTCCACTAAATCGCTTTAGACTCTTCTCTTGAGACTTTTTCGCTCACACATTATAGCGTTCCAATCTTAAATCTTTCGCTTTCCAAAAACCGACTCGTCGACTGTTCAATCTGGACTGAGTCTCCATAAAACGCTCGCCTTTAATGCCGCTTTTGTCGACGAAATCATTCCCTTGTCGTCAGATCGCATCTCTTCGCTGTGGGGTTTCCCCAAGTTTGTGAAATTACTTTACAATAACTCCCTTGTTCAAGAAAGGAACGACGTAAATAATCACCGATCTATATCTAGGCTGTCTAGTGTTCCACAATTATTCGAGACAATTGTCTGTGACGTAATGTACTTTCATTGCAAGTCAACAAAAACAAACCTGCTGGAATTTTCAAATTTTGTGTTTCCAACAATTGAAGCAGACAAACAAGTTGACTGTTTATATACAGATTTTAGCAAAGCTCTTGCTAAAATAAATCATAACATAATGGTTCACAAACTTTGCTCACTAGGATTTCCTGATATTTTTACTACGTGGATTAAATCCTATCTTTCTAACCGCACCCAACAAGTGCAATTTTGAAATGCTGTCTTATCGATTATTCCAAACACTTCTGGGGTACCTCAGAGTTGTCGTTCTTATCCACTTCTGTTTATTTTATTTATTACTGACGTGAGTTCGATCATATCCTACTCAAATATTCTTTTGTATGCTGATGATGCAAAAATATTTCGTGCTATCACCTGTATGAACCATTATCTACTTTTGCAAAATGACATACAACTATTTTTTAACTGGTGTATCTTCAACTACATGCCTTCAAATGTTGGAAAGTGCACCATGACATCTTTCTCCAAAAAAAGTAATCCTTTTGGATTTATCTATGTGTTAGAGGGAATTACTTTACAGAAATTAAGCAAATTACGCGATTTAGGTGTAACATTTAATGACAAATTTACCTTCGATGACCATGTTAACATTATTGCTATCAAGACTCAAGGCGACTTGGGGCTTTGTAAGACAATGGTGAAAGGTCTTTAATTACCCTAACATTATAATGTAGAGCAAAAATTTTAAGATTTGCTCTCAAGGGTCTTCCCTGGTCAGATCTAATATGCCTCCCTCCTTATCAAGAACGACTTTAACTGCTTTCGTTGATATCGCTCGAAGGTTGGCGAGTTATTCTTAGTACCGCATTTGACTCAATAATTATTGAATTTAGGAGCAAGTTTCGTCGAATATTTTTTTGGCAAACTATTCAGTGCGAAATTGTTAACAAAAGCTCTTTGATCGGGAGCGAACACTCGAGTCCATGATCGTAGATTATAATGTTTCACATGCCGAGCATGAGCTTCAGCTAATTTTTCCTCAACATCTTTTTGGAGTAATTGCAACCGACAATTAGTGTTATAAATAGCATATTCATCATTTTCTAAACTCCAAAACTTACGAAGGAGCTCATTACCATAACCATGAATGATAGACAGATAGATAACGTTTATTAGCTTTCTCAGCTATTAATGATTATAAAAATTTGCTTAAAATTATTCTTACTTTCTCGCTTCCATCATTTATCTCCCACATATCATAACGATCAATTTTACTTTATTTACATTCAAATTTTCATAACAAACACTCACATTTATACTATACTTAGCTTATACAATCTAACTAATAATAACTTAATTCTAGATACAACTTATATTATTAACATAAGACCTCAATTTCTGCTTAAAACTATTTATATTTTCAGCATTTCTAACATCTAGAAGAAGCTCATTATACATTTGAAAGCCCTCATAACATATATCTTTTTGGGATTTATTACTCGATCTAGATTCGATAATTATATCTTTGGAATGTCTTGTTTGGTGGTTATGAGAATCACATATATATTTAATTTACTTGATAATAATTCCGGATAAATCTCATTATCCATTTCACAGCGCATTTCAAATTGAATGAAAAGATTTCCGGATTCTACACTGTCACGCTTTATTATTCTTGACGTTTCGGTCTCTGCTGCGACCTTTATCAAAACTGATAATTTGCATGTGATATTTTGCTGGGAACGAAATAGCACACTACCTACCGCTGTAGCGCTTGCATCGTATTGCAAGAAAAATGGTCGCTCATAATCTGGGTTAACAAGGAGACGTGCTGACGTTAAACATTGCTTGAGATGATCGAGGACGGCTTGTTCTTTGTTTGATCATTTGAATTTACTCTTCTTGCCCTTAAGAAGGTCAGTCAAGTGCGCGGTAATTGAAGCGAACCGTCTATACTAGCCGAATAAACCCAATATGCTGCGGACATTTTTTTTTTGTTAAAACGGCTGTTTGAAGTAATTGTGTTACTACTTTGATGGAGACGCTAATAGCAAGTCATCCAGATATACAAATAACTTATCATGCAGTCGATGAGGGATCACCATGTGCATTAGCCTACACATAGTGTATGGCGCATTGCAGAGCACGAATGACATCACTGTAAATTGGTAGAGTGGCCTTCCAAAGACAGTGAAAGAGGTTTTATCATGTGACATTTCTACTTCTCTACTTCTACAATGGTGCTACAGCCCAAATCGGACCTTGGCCTCCTGACATTCAGGCTCCTTAACATTTTTCAATACTTATTGTGGAAGGGTTGTTAGCCCTTCGCACAACCCTCTTTCTACGAATTTCTTCATTTTCGTAGATTGAGGTGACCAAGGTATATCCAAGCAGGCAATGTGCTGAAATTATATATTGCGCCGACCGAGATGTGACATTTTTGACAGTGGTATTTGCCAGAATGCGCCCTTCAAGTCCATCTTTGTAATAAAATGCGTTATCCATACCAAGATTTTGATTTAATGTGGGACAACTACTACATTCAACATTTTAGAGCAATCTTCAAACCTTGCCAGACAGTCTACGTAGCCAGTTATGGGCTGTTTTTGCCTATGAGCAGTGGATACATACGCTTTTAGACGAAGACCAACCATTGCAATGAACTCAGAAGCATCTTTGCCCAGAATGCTCATACAGCACCATTATCTAATAACCCGGTAATTTGCTGCTCTTTAATGGAAACTGTGACGAATGGGCGATCTTGCCAAAAATCGCAGATGAAAGTATCTGAAACCTTACGACGAATACATTTTATTTAAAGAAATACTTTTGTGATCGTTTTTGAGAATGATTACAATTGGAGTGTGAAACTAATGTCGGCGATATAATTCGGGGTCGGTGTTTGTCGCTACATCTACTCGCAGCGGGGTCTTGACGTGCAATATCCTCGGAGTTATTACAAGTCTTCTCGAGTTTGCCGGACTACAAACATTACACGAGGGCTTGTAAGTGTTCATATGCCGACAATCGTAACAAAACGTTTGACGTTCAGCAGTACATACTTTATATGTACATATGACCAACCTTACTACAGTTCCTACAGTGAACGTTTTTTTCAATATTCAATACTCAAAAAAAAGAAACACACACGTCGGATTTTGATTTAAATATATCACATCACCAGTGTGCCATATTAAAATTTTTTGCTTGCACACAAATACTTTTATTTTGGCATTCAACGACATTTTACTATGTGCGGACACGAAAATTTCCCCTAAGCTATCGATCGTGACCAAACAAGAATCCCATGATAAATCATAGATTTAGAGATAAAAATTAATTGCTTTGATCGAAAAGGGACTTAGCATATGGGAACTGATATATCTGGACTACCAACCAAATATCTAGTTTTAGATCAACACAGTTTACGAATTTATTTCCACCTAAGCTCTCAAAAGTTTCGTTCGAACGAGTTTTCCAAAACCTCTGCTTTTTTCTGCAAATTATTTTTGTATTTCTTTATTACTGTCTGTGATCAAACTATTGATTTATCAATTTTATCAAATTAATTTTATTTATTTTTTCGTATTCAATTCATCACTTTGAATTTTTGATTTTTGGTTGTGTTTTAAAAAGTCAAAAATATTTGTCTGCCTTTTTGCTCAAACAATTTTATGATATCTTAAGTATCATAGCTAGGGTGTAGCCTAGTGGATAGTATGTTGGTTTTCAATGCGAAGGCCGTAAGTTCAAATCTCGGTCGACGCACAATTTCAGCACACTACCTGCTTGGGTATGCCTTGGTCACCTCAGTCTACGAAAATGAAAAATTCTAAGATAGAGGGTTGTGCGAAGGTCCATCAACCCTTCCGCAATAAATAATGAAAAATGTGAAGGAACCTGGAGGTTAGGAGGTCAATGCCCAATTTCGGCTGTAGTGCCATTATAGTAGAAGAAGTATCAAATTAATCAATCAACCTACAACTTTGAAATTAGTTAAATAATAAAACCACTAAGCAATGCATTCCACAATTGCGCTTTGAGCTTCCAAACACCTCTGGCTTCTACTCAATAGAAATTTACACGGATTCTTGCAATATCTTCGATAAGACTATTGTTGATAGTGCTATGCGTCTGAAGTGCTAAAGTCTATTTATACTCTAAATGAAACCTGAGAGTATTATAAGTTTGCCACAAAGTTTGTAACGCTAAGAAATAAGGCAAAGAGAAAAAAATGAATAATACAGAAGTTCATATAATCACTCAAAAATCTCAAAGCTGGATGTCCTTCCGTCTGTCCGTTCAACTGTCCGTCCGTCCGTGTCCTCTCTACCTTGAGAACGCGTAGAGCTAGAGATCTCAAAATTTTACACGTCGCTTTTGACAAAAAAGGAAGGTCAAGCTCATGAACGGGCCAAATCGCTCCACCCCTTCTACTTCCTCCCATACAAAATTACTCAATTTTGCAATTTGACAATAATCGAATTTGCGCGGAAAGTATAAATGCTACTCATCTGAAATTTGGAATATATATAAATCTAAATCAGTCGAGGATCATATTGCATTTCTGCATCTGCGCGAACAATTCGATGTTAGTGAAAAGGAAGCCATAAAACTCCATTACCTTAAAATAGTAAACAGCTTGACTGATCGCCCTAAAATGTTTTGACATCACATTAATGACCAAAGCGGTACAAGTGGCTATCCGGCTTCTATGAAATTTGGTTATCGCTCATCTTCTGATGCTGAATTAATTGCAAACTTTTTCGCTAACCACTTTGATTCCAAACTTACCAAGCCTTTCAAGTTTGATACTGGTAAGTTTTCTCATATACCAGGATCCGAAATTAACTAACATGATCCTGATTATTGACCAAATAACTTCTGCACTGCTTGATATAAATTTTCATAAAGATGCTGGGCCTGATCTCATTCCCCCAATTTTTATACTCTAGATAAAATCTGAGAGTATATTGTGTTTACCTTACCGTTTGTAACGCTAAGAAATAATACTCGCACAGAGCCGCCAAGGGTATAGAAATATTTGTTGTCGCTCAAAAACTTCGATTCCGAGTTGCTGTCTGTCCGTCTGTCTACAACACAACTCTCGAACGCTTTGAGCTATCGTGCTGAAATTTGTTGTCTGTCATTTTTAGCAAAAAAGTAACTTTAAGTTCGTGAACGGGCCACATCCCCCTTCTCCTTCCACCCCCTCCCATACAAATTTCATGAAATTCCGAAATTTTTTCTTCGAAACTGTTTAAGCTGTCGACTTTAAATTTGGATAAAAGTATAATGATGTATATATCATTTCCGTCACAAAATATTGAGCTGATCTCTTCACTCCTTCTACCTCCTCCCATACAAATGCATAATTTTGAAAAATGCATTTTTTTCAATTTTCATTGAAACTAGCAAAATTATGAAAATGAATTTTTGCCAAAACTAATTTTATTATAATTCCAATCAGTGCTAAAAAAATATCAACTTCACCTCACTCCTTCTACCCCCCCCCCCCCCATACAAATTACACGAAATTTTTAAATTTAAATGAAATTATTTTTCTTCGAAACCGTTAAAGCTATCAACTTGATATTTTGTATAATGTATACAAATAGAAATATTAATAATGCGAAAAAAATTTGTTTTGATGCGTACACTCCTTCTACCCCCATACAAATGCATAATTTTTGTTAAGTGCATTATTTCGATTTCCATTAAAACTAGAAAAATTATAAACTTAAAATTTTTCCAGAATTTGTTTTTTAATAATTGCAATAAATACTAAAAAAAACTATTAGCTCCTCTTCACTCCTTCTACCCCCTCCCATATAAATATCTGTTTTATAAAATCAAGAATAGCATTCCTACTTCGAACATATGCGAGCTATCGACTTTGAAATTGAAACAAAGCCTAGCGATAATGATGTCGATAAGCAGTTTCAAAATCTTCTAAACCCCTCCACATCCTCTGCCACCCTCCATACAAATACCCTAATTTCAGGAAAACTATGTCCAATTAAAAATAATGAAAGCTACAAACCTTAAATTTAGCACGAAATATTTTGCATACCACGTTAGGTGTCATATCCACAAATTACAAACCTTCCTCCACTGCTCCACCTCCCATACAAAAGTCACTATTAATTATTCGAAAGAATTAGAGGTGACATATTTTCCGGTACATTGAATCCTTTCCCATTTCATCTAGAGTATCATATGATTGGGCTTTAATCCCAATCATAATTCTGTTATGTTTCTGAATAAAACCGCCTCTACTTTACCTCAATTATTGCTGTCTTTGTTTCATGCGTCGCTTCAGTAATCCATTTTTCCTATATGTTTCAAATTGGCACATATAACACATATGTTTAAGTCTGGAGATGGATCTGACATTCGTATTTACAGAGGAATAAGCATTTTATCATCTATTGGCAAGATTTTCGAAAAACTGGTTGCGAGAAAACTAATAGAAACCGTAAGTCCTTTTATTCATCCTTGGCAACATGGCTTCCTAAAAGATAAGTCAACTGTTTCCAACCTTTTGAAATATTCTACATTTATTAGACAAAAAATTGAGGGTAACAGGTAGATTCTGCGTATAGAGATTTTTCTAGTGCCTTTGGTGCAGTGGACCATAGTCTGCTTCTATTCAAGTTAGAGCGTTATGGAATCAGCGGCATTTTCTTGAAGTGGTTGAAGTTTTACTTGACGGATCGTACACAAAAAGTTGAATTTTCATCGCATTTATCCAAAATGACTACAGTCCCCTCTGGCATTCCCCATGGTAGCATAGTGGGGCATTTGTTAATTATAATTTTTATTAACAACGTGGCATTACTTTTAAACGAATGCAACTTATCCTTTTCTGCTGATGACGAGATTGCATCATATTGCAAAGCAATTTTGATATTTTATCAGAATGGTTATGAATAACGCTATGCAATTGAATGTTAATAAATGTGCAGTAATAACCTTTTCTAGAAAAAAGTTTGGCACTTTTCATTTTGTCTATAACATTAGCAATGAAAATTTAAAACGTGTCTCTCAAATCAAAGATCTTGGAGTAATATTTAACGCTAAGTTGTCTTTTAAATCCCATATAGATAAAATTTCAAAAAGCTTTACGCTAGGATTCATAAAGAGGAGAGTCAAGGAATTTAATGACCCATATCTGTATAAGACGCTTTTCTGTGCACTGTTGTTGCCTCTGCTCGAATATGGAAGTGTTGTTTGGTCACCTTCTACTCAAATCGACTCGTACAGAGTTGAAATGGTACAAGTTCAATTTCTACTGTTTGCTTTACGAAGTCTTCAGTTTAGTAGCTACCGATTGCCCTCTTACAAATGTCGGCTACTTCTGCTCAATATGACCATTCGCGAAAGAAGAAGAAAGCTGCTACTCTTGCTTTCGATTTGATTAAGTTTAACATGTTTTCAAGCGACCTCCTTTCCCGCTTTATATTTGTTGACCACAGGTTTAATTTCCGAGACAATAAAAAACTTGAAAAGTGAAACTCATTCTACCGATATTTGATGAATGATCCTATTGATTGCGCTATAAGAAACTTCAATTTGCATTCAGATAAAGCTAAAATAATGACTAAATTTAAGACATTATTTGGAAGATAATATTAAGATCTTAGTTTTAATGCAGTCTTTTTTTGTTTTGATTTTAGTTGTTTATATTTGTTGTATGTAATGGTTAAACCTTTTTTCCATGAGTTTAGTATTAGGATTGTTTTTAACTATATTTTTGAGTAAATAGACTTAATTTTTCTACCTTTATTAAATAAATACATATTACTTTTGTGATGATTTCAATCTACTGTATAAAAGTTATTTGAGTCCCCCCTTTTCTTCCACCACCTCCTATACAAACTGCACTACTTCTTCGTGAAATATTCTAAACAAATTTACTCAGTACGTATAAAATTGATCAAGCTGAAATTGTGCACCAAATATTTATTTGAAATTATTAGTTAGACCAACAAAAATTAAACGATTAGTTTCACTCCTTCTACCTCCTTCAGAAATCTTTCTTAAAATCAAAAAATTTCTCTTCCATCTAGAGTATCGCACGATTGAGCTTTACGCTCCGTAGTCCTGTTGTGTTTTATAACTTATACTAATTTCAAAATGTATAGTGTAACTCAAGTATAATATCGAATTTAGGAAGATTGAGAAGTATATACTTTATACATGCAAAGCAAATGTAAAAAAAAAAATTTATGTAAGTAACGCGTATCTTTTTTTTGGTTTTTTTAAAAATTAATGGTGCGGGTTAACTCCGTTAATAATATATAGCGCAATACTGAAAGGGCTATACAACATTTTTTTATATCAATAACTATGAAATAAAAATCGATTGTTTAAATTGTAAATATGTATGTATTTATATTTTACTACTTTTCAGAGAGTATGATTTTTTAGTGTACTCGAAAAACAAAAGACTTTACTTCACCTACAAGGAAAGCTTCGTTCTTTTAGTCAAATTTCGTCGGTTAATTGGAGTTTCTGACGTAACATGTATAATCAATTACTACGTAAAATATTTACTAGATAACAACTTGGACTTGTCCACGATCAATTAATTCAGAACGAAATCAATAAGACACTAAATTCCTTTTATATTGAATAAAAAAAATAAATACTACACTAAAAAAAAAAAATTAAACTTTTTCAACTTGTAAATATAAACCGTCCACAGGTGAAAGCATTGGATTCTCAACAGAATACACCATTGGGATGGGTGTTTTTGAACATGGTTTAAACCGATAATTCTTCAATAATGTAATAAGTCCAATACGTGATTGCATTCTGCCAAATCGTAAACCG
This sequence comes from Chorisops tibialis, assembly GCA_963669355.1. NCBI lineage: Eukaryota > Metazoa > Arthropoda > Insecta > Diptera > Stratiomyidae > Chorisops > Chorisops tibialis. The sequence goes on from OY770262.1 coordinate 329,492,014, forward strand.
ATACAATTTCGTGGTCCATCTCCGAAACTCAAAAAGCTCATTGGATGACGCGCTTTAATATTTTCGGGTGTAAAACGTTCAGGGTCGAATTTTTCCGGATCAGGAAATACTTCAGGATCATGCTGAATTGAAAAAGCTGGAAGTAATATTGCAGTTCCCTTTTCAATAATCCGACTTGAATTTTTTACTTTGTAGTCCTTGGCGGATCGTCGAATCAATGCCGTGACTGGCGGATACTTTCGAAGAGTCTCTGAAAATTCAGGCATATTAAATTTATATTCCTAAAAACAGGAAAATGTTCTTCATACCGCTGATGATTTGATCTATATAGGTCATTTCCATAACTACTTCATAAGTAAGCTGTCCGTGGTGTTTAGCCAGAACCTTCTCGATTTCTTCCCGGCCCATCTGTTGAACTTCAGGATTCAATGCCAACTCATATAAACTGAACATCATGGTGGTCGAACTGGTTTCAAATCCCGCCAAAAAAAACAGGAATGCTTGAGCTGCTACATCCTCAAATGAAAGCTTACCCAATTCTTTGCTAGCTTCACCTTCTAGTGATTCGTTATTCTTCAATTGTATTAACAAGTCCATAAAATCATTACGTCTTACGTTTTTCTTCTCCCTGAATTCAATTGTTTCGCGAACACAATCCAAAAAGAATTTACTGACATCGGGACCGACTGTCCTTACTCCCAATTTCTGCGCCATTTTTGGAAACATAGCTGAAAAGAGCTGCCCTGCAGTGCCTAGATGCGGTTGATCGAAAATTTTTCTCCCATATTCCCTGAATTGCGCCTTCGGATCCTTCAGGCTATTGCACTCGATACCGAAAGCACAAGTTCCGATAACATCTGTTGTAAATCTGGCCAATAAATCCTTAATTTCAAGAATTTCTTCGCTTTCCAGGACATCATCCAGGGTTTGTTTAAATCTATCCGCGACATCGACAACCGTTGGATACATGAACTTCATTTTACCGGATGTGAAGGTTGGTGAGAGTTGCGCCCTCAGCGATTTCCACTTTTGTCCATCAACCGCGAACATATGAGCGGATAAAGGATCATCCTTTTCGTTATAGTATAATCCACGCTCATGAAAATTACTGAAATCTTTGACGAGAACGTCTTGAACGAAATTTAAATCAGTAGCCACCACGATCGGTTTTGAGAACAAATAACCACCAACATAAGGTCCGTCGTCCCTTTTGTCATACATTTTGTCTACCACATCTTTAAAATTCTCTTTTCGGAAAGATAAATTTCCGAGTGGGAAGATAGGTTCGATAAATGGCACTCCGCGATCCTTCCAATACGCGTATTGTCGTTTAAAGTAATAATAAACAGCGAAAAGTACTCCGATCACAATCCACATTAGCAAACCGTACCACTCCATTGCACTCACAATCAATTATAATTTCACAAACGACCGTGAATTGTCAGCTTCAACTGTCGCACTCGAACTAACCGTGCTCCGGACACTCACACAATTCTTATGCAACGTTGATTGTTATTAACTTTTTAAGTTGATTATGCATATCTAAAGAGCTTTTTTTAGTAGTTTTAAATTTGGTGAGCAGTCTTTAGATAACTTTGTTCTGTCGTCAGCGCTTGATGATTTCGTACTTTTGCCCACTGCCAAGCTATATTAAATGAAAAATTAAGCAAATGTGAAGAACGAAGGTAGCTATTGATATATGGTACGATAACAGAACATTTTAACTTCTGCACGATGATGCGAAAATAAGCTTATAATCTTATTTATTTTTAATTACAATAGTTTTTAGCTCAAATTTTATGGTACATAGGACATCTTACTTGAAAGCTAAGCTGATATTTTAATTTTGTGAAAACTGTTTTGAAAGAGAATTCAAAATTGTACTATCATTATACTCAAATGGATGCGTCATAAGCTAGACTAGAACGCAGTTCATAAGAATATCTTAATTTGGAATCATGTTTACAATAAGCGAACTCAACTAACTCAACAAAAGGATAGTTAAGAGTAGGGCTTTCCGAATTCTGTATTTATAAACTCTCCCTGAGTCTCTGATCAAGACTTGTTTTAGTTATTTTTTTTTTTTCATTGCCCATTTCGTGAAATAACGAGGAAGTATTGTTTAATCGCGAAAAATGTTGGTACCCAGGAATTTGTACATTTACATTTAATTAATAATTTAACCGTAATTACCTTTCCCACATCCAACTAACCCCATTTTGTTTAAAATCCTAGTCTTGTCGATCAGTTTGATAAAGGTCTCAGCAGAGACCGAAACGTCACGAATAAAAAAACGTAACAGTGAAGAATCCGGAAATCTTTCCTGTCAATTTAAAATGCACTGTGAAAACATTTAAAAAACCATTTGTAGGTTTTGTTGGGACGTTTGGCTGTGTGTCACGATGATAACTAAAGAAACCTCGACAGAAAAGAGTGGGAATAGTCACAAAATATCAGGCACAACGCCTTACAAACCTGTCTTTTATTTCGAAATGATGGCCTTACTGAAGTGTAAGCAATGACTACGAGCATTCGACAAAAAATTCTTTAATAACGATAAATATGAACAAGATGTGTAGTGGACTTTTCTATTCAAATCTAATTTTAGAGCAAAAATTAATTGCTTTGATCAAAAACGGACTTAGCATATGGGAACTGATATATCCGGACTGCCAAACACGTATGGTATATCTTAAGCACAATTCCATTTATTTAGTTATTGAGATCAACGCACTCAGTGACTTCTACTGATAGTGATGTTTGGGAATTTGTTTTCTGTGATTTGGTTAATTGCTGAAGAGAGAGAGAAGAGTTGTTTGACATAATTGTTGGAATTCCCTGTGGTACTGCCTTTACAAAAGATATTCCCATGTTAAATGAGGGGATTAATGGTTGGAATCATGATTACCATTTGCTTTGCTTCGTAATAACTACATTTGTAGGTAGTTCTTATGCGTTCTGCATAATTCATGAAATCGGCAAAATGGTTTTTCCTATTTTTTGAACTCGGCAGCCCAAGAACCATAATCTGATGGATGAATTTTGAATCTTTCGATTGAAATTTGATTTGAAATTTACAACGTAAAAAGTGAAAATACCGAGCACCTGTGGACAATGAACTGTGAAAAATAAATTATTAGAATTTTAAAAAGTGAAAAAGTCATAGAGCAAAAAACCAACAGTATTGCCACATCAATAGTACATATAAATTGATGAATTTAGGTGAAATAACTTAAATGACACGAATAAAAGAAAATGAAATTTTGTTCAAATGGAAAAGAAGTAAGGGGACATTATGTTATATTATTCAGATGACCGTGATAAAATCTTACATTGAACAGTGTGAGAGATGTGTAGAAAAAACTACAAAGAAATCTCATTAAGGATTTGTTGTAGGTCTGCAGTCAAAAATTTCGCGAGAATTCTTAGAGAAACTGCCGAATAGAATGTTTGAGGAAGATTTGGAACAAACAATTAACGGAGTATCTAGGGTGTAGCCTGGTGGGTAGCGTGTTGGTCTATAATGCGAAGGTTGTGAGTTCAAATCTCGATCAATGTATGATTTTCCAGACCGCTGGCTGCATAGGAATACCCTGGTCACCACAATCTACTAAAATGAAAAATTCGATAGATAGAGGGTTGTGCAAAAGGCTAACAAACCTTTCATAATGCGAGATGTGAAGACACCGAAACGACTTCGCCCAGGACGTTTGACCGGAAATATCGCAGCAGTGAAGGACAGTGTTGAAAACGAACCAAACACCTCCATTCGTCACCGTACAAAAGAACTCGACCTTTCCACGTTCACACTGCAGCGAATATTGACGAAAGATTTGGTTTTGCATGCATGCCAATGGACACAAAAACTACAGCCGGCAGACTACACGGAGGTACTACCAACAATAATACGTCACGCGATTGCAGTGACCACTTAGAAAAAAACAACGATGCGGGATTGTTTCAGTTTTGTCTTGCAAGTGGTTCAGATCCACATTTATTCTTTGATGAAACAAGTTCTCATAATTCTAATATTTCGGATACAATAATTGACCTAAATATTAATAAAACGATAATTTTCTGCTTGTAGAAAGCGAGCTTGATAGAGGACGAGGAGATTCTGCCAATCTAATAGTAATTATTGTGAAGGAAAAGGATGAAAATGGTAAAATTGGAACCAAGTATGAGCTCTTGAGCATTTTTTTTTTTACAGAAAGACCTGTGTTAAAGGCAATTTCAGCCTAGCCTTTGTATGCAATGCACAAACACAGTCATGGAGGGAAGGAATGGGATTAGGAAGGTAGGGGAAGTGAGAACGACCGTAATGAGTGGAGAAACTGTGTATATATTTTTCAGGTGTACTGGCTGCTACTGACAAATATTTGCAGATTTTATGGGGGACTAAATGATAGAAAGCGAACAGAAACCATCTACTGAGTACCTAGGCTTTCTTGAAGTTGAACTGTTTCACTTTTACACCGTTTGCCCATTTTGTTTTGAATCATTCGCCAATGGCAACTGAAAAATTTGTGCTTAAAAAAATCCCGTCTTGTGTGAGAATCGAACGCACGACCAATCGACTGAAAAGCAAGCACGCTGCCCACTACGCCACGGAAGCATACTTTGGAAAGAAATAGTTTACAAAAGCCTAAATTTAATAAACTTTCGACGGAAGCTGGTCCAACGGAAAATTTGAACGAAATTGGGTACGTTGGTAGCAGTCAATGCTACTAATCGAATAGATGCAAATATTTTAAAAGCTCATTAGTTTGTAATTCAGCATGTCATCCCGGTAGGACATTTAAAAAAAATGAAGAATGAAAAGTTACAAATCAATCTCATTCATATTTATTTAAAATATCTTTTTTTTATTTTTATTGTTTGACTATTTTATTGTATTCTTCACAGATTTTATTTACTTATATTTTTCGTTTTTAAAAGAAATCTTTTTATTATTGAAAAAAATATTTCATGAAATAAAACGAATTTCATACATACGTAATACCTACATATGCTTATTTTCCTAACAATTTACTTTAAAAATAAAATTTATTTCACATATTTTCTTGCTTCTTTATTTTACTTTTTTCATTATTTTTAATTGCCTAATTCACTAGGCACTGATGAATCACTAAATTGCCTAATTTATAAATTCGGCATAAAATGGACAATATTCGGCCTAACATATAAAGGTAGTACACAGTTGTCAAAAATTAGATAAAGGGGATGTTTATCTTGTATACAAACTTTATTAAGAACTTTCAAAATAATAAAGAGACAAACACTGCAAATAGGAGTTACCATTAGCTTGCGAGCTAATACAGTGGCTCACAGCTTATTTCGTGCAGCTACATAGAAATTTGAAATTTGTTACTCTGTTATTGGAAAACTATGTAAAATATTGACAAGATTTAAATGCCATATATTAAACAAATATTTATTGTTTAAGTTAGAATCTTCAAAAATAACACAAGTGTTGTTTGTAATACTTAATTAACAAAAATTATGAAAATACTGCTTAATTCTATGTCACAGCTTATTTCATGCACTTAAACTTAGACCTTAATTTACAGAAAAAAGTTAAATTTTATACAAAATTCAGTATTTGGTATGGTAGCCCTCTGTATTTATTATATCTTTAAGTCTCTTTGGCATAGAATCCACGAGTTTTTGGGAAGTTTCTGGGGTAATTTTCGTCCACAACTCCAAAATAGTTTTTTTTCAATTGATTTCTGTTGGAAATTTAATCACATCAATGGAGAAGTCGAGTACATCAGCATTCTCATTAACTTCTCTCGCGAGACGCGAAATCGGCTCATTCATACCATAGTTTGACTGGTGAAAGCAAATCTGTAGCAATCTAGGCTGCCTTGGCAAAAATTGACCAACAGCAAACTGCATCAAGCTCAAAAGTGTAGGAGAATCAACTAACCCTGTAAGAAGTTGATGAGCAAAAACAATATCAGATACCTCACGTCGTTTCGAGAGTGATGACATATTTAAAAGCTTAAGTCGATCGATATAAGGAGGAAGACGTCACTTCAATTAAGGTGGCATAAAGCTATTCTCACAAATTTACGTTAAATTGATTCAATTCTACCAATGTGCTCATCAGAAAAAGGATACCAGACTTGAGAAATATCATGTTTCCGTATCAAAGCCAAAGATATTAAATTTCTCGTCTGAGAATATGACGCTGTTCCTGAAGTCCAAACTTTGTTGGAGTGCTCTCTAGCAAAGGCAAGGTGACTCAGCTGGTTTTTTCTGCTTATGAATGACTTTTTTCCAGCCACTCGACCATTGAAGTTGTGGTCTCGGAGCACGTGGCGGACAGTTTGCGCACTGCATGACTTACCTAGTCCTTGCTGTATCTCCGCGACTAGTTTTGGATTCGTTAACTTTGAGTTCGCCTTGATTTTACGTACAATAAATTGTTCGTCAGACGAGTTGAAAATTTTGTTTGGCGCGCTTCTACCCTTATCTTGAATACGATTTTCATGAACGATGCGTTCAATGATACTCTGCACTGTGGTGGGACTCAAATTAACAAAATTGAGCAATTTTCCACTGGGGTAACCCGTTTTTGAAATGACTTATCGTTAATTCTCGCTGCTCAATTGTCGTGCGACGACCCATTTTTTCAAAAAGCACTTCTTGTGTTTTACACATAAAATATCACACTAAATATTGACTACAGCTAGTTGCCAATTCTTCAAAAAAGGTAAAGAAAAAGAAAGTCCCGTTATACAGTGCGACTCGATCGGACAGAAGTGAAGACAAGTATCTGCATGAAATAAGCTGTGGCGTGCATTTTGTGCTGCACCATAGGTCTTTTCAGCCTTAAGAGTGTCAGAATTTATTTTTGTAAGCTTTTTTTTATTTATTGTAATCAATAAGCATGTTTTTCTATATCTACATTCAAAATTTCATGATTTTCTAATTAGTTTTTAAGATACAGTATTCTAAAGTTTTTAAATAGCACTGCACGATATAAGCTGTGAGCCAGTGTATATGATTTACGCAACCGCACCACGAGCTAGTCAATGACTTGATCTGTTGTCATTTCCAACCAAATTTTTTTTATAACATAATTCCAAGAATTCACGTGTACTAGTATAACAAATCTTAATATATTCATATTAAATGTAAATAAACAATAATGAGCTTGCTATTTCGTAACGCATCTAATTATAGCTTAATTCATCCAAAGTTTCAATTCCGCAGTTAGCGCACACTATCTAAAAGTGGGCGTATCGCTAATTATCAGCATGACTTGTCGAAATATTCTATCTTTTTATTTACTTTATTTTGCAACTGATAGGTACAGACACATATTTATTTCTCAACGTGCTCTCAAAATTTCATCAAACTAAATTTTTCAGTTCTCACTTTGAGAGAAGTGGATATGTGTATGTGTGCGATAGTAAAGCACTCGCAAACTTATCAATGAATCTGCAGCATTACATAATATGTGGTTCTACGCAGTCAGCTATAAAAACGAACACTATTCTACATTTAATAATCATATCGCTGTTATGTGACATCTGCTAAACTTTCAATGAATCAAAACCTTGACCCTGGTAATCGCAAGGAAAAAAATGTTTACCAGAAAATCTTATTAATTATCGTAGATATAAAATTGGACTTCTATTAAAGATTGGAGTCTTCTATCACAGAGTGAGAAGTTTTTGAATAAAATAAACACTAATGCGATCATTTCTGTCTCGAGATTGTCGCTATCGTATTGCACCAATAATTATTATGAAGTAAATAAATAAAATATAAGAATGTGTTTCCTGGCCAAAACGATCAGTTGAGTGTAAAATACCACCATATTAACCGTTCGCGATCATTTCTTAAATTATCAATGGTGATTATAAAATGGAATGGTATTCAGTGTTATTGTGGTTTGTGATTGCGGGATTATCGGGTATTTATTACTATTTCAAAAGGCAATACTCGTATTGGAAAGATCGAGGAGTGCCCTATGCCGAGCCGATCTTCCCGTTCGGCAATATACCGATGCGAAGAGAAAACTTGAAAAATATTATTGAAAACATTTATGCAAAAAAAGACGGAAGCCAATATGTCGGTGGATATTTTTTCTCGAGACCGGTCGTAGTAGCAACAGATCTTGATTTTATTCAAGATGTTCTAGTCAAAGATTTCAGTGATTTTCATGAGCGTGGATTGTACTATAACGAGAAGGATGATCCCTTGTCTGCTCACTTATTGGCAGTTGAGGGTCAGAAGTGGCGATCACTGCGAGGAAAACTATCACCAACCTTTACATCCGGGAAAATTAAATTTATGTATCCAACGGTTGTTGAAGTAGCCGAAAGATTCAGGAATACCCTAGGGAAAATCATTGAAACCGAGAAAATAATCGAAATTAAGGATCTTTTGGCAAGATTTACGACTGATGTTATAGGTACCTGTGCTTTCGGCATTGAATGTAACAGTTTGAAGGATCCGAATGCCGAATTCCGGGAGTACGGCCGAAAATTTGTCGATGAGCCACAGTTAAGCATTGCAGCTGTATTTTTCACTATACAATTTCCAAATTTTGCGAGAAAACTCGGTATTCGAATAATTCGTCCGGATGTAAGCAAATTTTTTATGGAAACTGTTCGCGAAACTATCGATTTGCGTGAGAAAAACAACATAAGACGTAACGATTTCATGGATTTGCTGATTCAATTAAAAAACAATGACGCTTTGGAAGGCGAACTTTCGCATGGTCTTGGAAAGCTCACATTTGAGGATGTAGCAGCTCAGGCGTTCATTTTCTTCCTGGCAGGATTCGAAACGTCTTCGACAACCATGATGTTTGCTTTGTATGAGTTGGCATTGAACCAAGACGTTCAAGAGAAAGCTCGTCGAGAAATCGAGAAAATTATGCCGAAGTACAATGGTGAATTAACGTATGAAGCACTTATGGAAATAACCTACATCGATCAGATTATTAGTGGTAATATCGTGAAAATTAAAATGAAAAGTCAATTCCTAATTTATATATATTTGCAGAGACTCTTCGAAAATACCCACCGATTGCAACACTGCTAAGAAAGTCTGCTGCAGACTACAAAGTACGAAATTCCAATAGGATTATTAAAGAGGGAATTACGGTGCTCATTCCAGCATATGCAATTCATCATGATCCTGCTATATTTCCAGATCCGGAGTTATTCGACCCGGAAAGATTTTCACCGGAACAAATTAAAGCCCGACATCCCATGAGTTTTCTGGCTTTCGGCAATGGTCCACGAAATTGTATCGGTCTTCGGTTTGGCAGGATGCAATCTCGGGTTGGATTGATCACACTTTTGAGGAATTATCGTTTTAAGACGTGCTCCAAGACGCCCATTCCAATGGCATTTTCGCGAAAAAAATTTATTCTTTCGCCTGTCGATGGTATTTATTTGGAAATCGAAAAACTTAAGTAGTTTTACTTTGGTAGATTGTTGGTAAATTGTTGGTGCTACTAATTGATATATATATATTTTTAATTTCTATACAATTTCAAATAAAGAATTTCATGTCATGTACAACTCCAAATTTCATGAAAAAATCATTTTTCAGCCAAATTTTTTTAGTGGAAATTTCAAAGAAAAAAAAAATTGTCTCCGACTTATTACAACAAGTATCGCCTGTGCACGAAATTCGATCAATTGTGTGTGTAAAATAACGAAATTAATCTTGTTTTTGACATAATTCATTGGAATTTAGTTGTATAAAAATTGTTAATTCTTACCTTGACACTATGAGAAAAAGAGTTGGAAAGGGTAAAGAAAAAGCATGAAGGAATAAATGAGAAAAATTTAGTAATAAACATTTAAAATTCCACTTTATCTTACCTGCCTGTTTACATGCATACCTTCTTCTTTTTTATACATGGCGGAGAGCGCGTTCTGACTCCGAATTCTTTTTTGTACCGCGCTTCTTAAACTTCTCTCAAATAAATATTTAGTACACAATTACAACTCGATAGTTTGTATACTGTACCAAAAATTCGGCAAGGAAGCCGCACTTTCGTCACAAATTTTTTTAACGGGGCTCCTCCGAGTCGGGCAGCACCTCCTGCAGCGTTGAGTAGGTCAAGAATTTACCCGAAGGAGCTCTGTGCTGCACCAAAAAAAAACAGTGCTAGAGGAGTGTGCAATGATGATGAGCAGCCTCAGAGCTCACTTAAAGCAGCCTCCTACTTCTCATACATCGTTTCCCACCGGATATCACAAGGAAAAGAAATATTCGAAAAAAACATATTTTAGAGAGAAATTATGTCTCGGTGACAGATTCCTAAAACACGGCACAAATGTCTTACCATGTAATTTAAAGAAGTAGTTGAATCAATACTGAATTTAATATATATAAAGAAAATATTGTAAAAAAATAATTAGTCTAAATACATGAAGATGTAGATATTCGTTAAGTCCTTGCTGAGTCCCGAATCCAGCTAATTTACTTTACGAATATTTTTTCTTGGTTCTTCTACCCTGAAATTTTGTTTTTTCGCGTTCCATGACGAAAATAGACTAAAAATGCACAAAACAAATGCGTCTGTCTGTACGCCGTTGTGCACGTTCAGCGCACATTAACTCCCAAACCCTTCAAGATAGAAAGTTCATTTTTGAGGGGTTGTAGATAGTTGCGGATCTCAGGTGGACACCCATTTCGGGAGGTGTAAGGGTTCAGTGGGAGGCGGAGGGAGCGTTAAAATCGAAAACTAAGATCTCAAATATCTCAACCAAAATTCCAGCTCAACATACATATTGAGAGGTTTGTGGGACAAACTCTAAAAATAATTTAATTTTTTTTCCATTGGGTGCAAAAAGGGGGGGGGGCTATGAATTGTCGGCCGAATTTTTTTTATTTTTCAAATGATTATATATTCGAAATTAATTACCATAAAAAATTCATATTTCGAGACCATTAAGGTGCCATACAGATCCAGTAGAATCAGCTTAGAGGGAGGCTTATTATTGTAAAGGAGAAGGTCAGGGGGTACAAAGAAAAACACTTAAGAATCAATATCTCGGCTATTTACTAAACTATGTAATTGAAACTTGAAACGTTATTAAGCTATATTAGCGATATACGACAAAAATATAACATTTGGATATAATAGTAGTCAGGGAAAATGAGGAGGATTTCAATAATGATGCACTTTCCAAAATTTGTCTATAGAACTACATAGTGTTTAATTTTGGCAAAAAATTTACGTCGGGAGGTGTAAGGGAAGGGAGTTGGTAAGCAAAAACATCGAAAATTTTGAGTAATTTTGTTAGGGCTCTGGTGAAATATACAAAGTTTAAAGTTTCCATGTCGATACAACTATTTGATATATGTACATAGAAAAAATAAACTGCTAACAAGTCGGGCGAAACTTTATTATTTTTGGGACAAAGTGCGCATGCGTCGAAAGTCAATATGCAAATTAGAGTGGTTAGGGAAGACTAAGAGAAAGGGGCTTCTTGGGCAGAGCAGTTCCCAATTTAACACTTTGCGTAAACGTTCAAAAGCTCCATAATTCGTTCGTTTATTTATGGAAGTTTGAGTTTTCATGAAGGGAGGAGTGAGGGATGATAGTAAGGGTGCGTGAATGTTAATGGTTTTTTAATTGATTACCAGAACCAAGTCCAATATTCTCTGTATAGAATGTCAGTTTCATAGACGAAGTTAGAATTTAGAAATAGAATTTTCATTGAATTCGGTGTATTTTAAATTCACGAAACCAAACATTTGTATGGGAGGGGGCAGAGGAGGTAGGGGAATCGTAAAATTTGTGACGCAATTTTATTTCCTTTCTCTTGTGAGGTGCTTGTACAAAATTTCAAGTTTTTAGCTTTTAATTTGTTGGTTATCAGTTGATTTAATGAAATAGGTCGAAATAATATTTTTGTGTGCGAGAGGGTAGATGGGCAAGTGTGATTTCAAAACTTTTAACGTAATTTTATTTCAACTATTTTTGTAAGTATTTGTGAAAAATTTCAAATTGATAGCTTTTAATAGTTAGGTGATAATTGATTTCTTAAAAATGGTCGAAAAAATAAATTTGTATGGGAGAGGGTGGAAGTTTTAAAGATATTCGATCAGTTAATATTTCAAACTCTTAGAGATTTTTTCAAATGCATTTTGCAAATTTTCAAGTTTCTACCTAAAAATTTCATTCAAAAATTTTCAGTTTATGTGTTTTTTATTGCACATGAAACACCTTGTGCACGTTAGACCCCCACTTCGGTGCATAACAATTTTGGAAAAAATTACTATTTTTTTTTTATGTGAACATCAAATAGATGTGTCGATGTGCACAATTAAAACTTTGTATCTTTTACCAGAGCCATAAAAAAATCACTCAAAATTTTCAACATTTTTGATTTCCACCCTTGCACCTTCTAACTTAAATTTTTTACCAAAATTAAAGAGTATATAGTTATACAATCTGACAAAAATTTTTGATTTGATATCTTTACTCAATTTTGAGACATGCTGCACTTTCCAAAGTGTGCCAACTAAAATAATAAACTAAAATAATAATTTGTTCCACAAATCTTATCCACCGAAGTGGAGATCTAACGTGCACAAGGTGTTCTATGTGGAAAGAAATTTTAAGGTATAAACTTGAAAATTTGCAAACTGCATTAAAAAAATATTTTTAAAAAAATGAAATATTAACTGTTCGAATACCTTCAAAACTTCTACCCCCTCCTATACAAAATTATTTTTTCGACCATTTTTAAGAAATCAATTCTCACCTAACTATTAAATGCTATCAATTTGAAATTTTCCAGAAAAACTTTCAAAAATAAATGAAGCGAAACTGCGTCAAAAGTTTTGAGATCGCACTTGCCCTTCTACCTCCTCCTATACAAAAATATGATTTAGACCTATTACAATAAATCAACTATTAACCAACAAATTAAAAGCTATGAAGTTGAAATTTTGTACGAGGACCTTACAAGGAAATGAAATAAAACTGCATCACAAAATTGTACATTTCCCTTACCTCCTCTACCCCCTCCCATACCAATGATTGGTTTCGTGAATGTAAAATACACCAAATTTTATGAAAATTCTATGCAAATTCGTCTATGAAACTGACATTCAATGCAGAGAATATTGGACGTAATTGAAGAAATCAATTAAAAAATAATCGATGTCCACTCACCCTTAATATCCCCTCCCCCATCCCCTAGGAAATTTGACAAAGCAATGTTCAATTGATTTTTTATTTTTTACTCTAAAACAGTAGCAAAGACTGATAAAAAATTTAATAAATTTAAATTCGGACATATCTATATAAATATAATTGTAGTGTTTGTCTGTTATTTGCTTAGAAATGGCTACAAGTTAGTTTTTTGCTTTATTTTAACAATAACTAAGCAAAACTTTTTAGCTCAAAGCGCTTTCAAGCTATAGAGCTCGTAGATGGACGAATTAAATCATCGGATCGAAACGATTGGAGGGCACGACTTCTACAGGTTAGGGCTCAATTTTGGCTGTCGCGCCATTGATGATGAGTATATCGACGACATAAAGTTAAGTCCAGCATTGATTTTTTTTACAGAATGATTTCAGTTATGGGCAATTTCTGCTTTCTTGTTCAATGCACAAAAACAGTCATGGAGGGGAGGAATGGGATTGGGAAGGCAGGGGAAGGGAAGTGAGAACCATCGTAATGAGTGCTGAAGCTGGTATATTTTTCACTGCTGTTGCTACTGAGAGATATTTGCATATGGTATGGGGGACTAAATGATAAATGCTAAAGCTAGGGTGTAGCCTAGTGGGTAGCGTGCTGGTCTACAATGCGATGGTCGTGGGTTCAAATCCCGGTCGACGCACAATTCCAGCACACTACCTGCTTGGGTATATCTTAGTTACCCCAATCTGCGAAAATCAAATTTAGTAGATAGAGGGTTGTGCGAAGGGCTAACAACTCTTCCACAATAAGTAATGAAAATGTTAAGGAACCTGATGGTCAGGAGGCCAAGGACCGATTTGGGCTGTAGTGCCATTGTAGAATAGAAAATGATAAATGATGAAAGCCAACAGAAACCATCTAATGGGTATATAGACCTTCTAGAAGTGAAACTGTTTCACTTTTACTTCGTTTGCCCATTTAATTTCAAATAATTTTTCATAGCCAGTAGGAACTGAAAAATAAGTGCCTAGAATGGGAAGCAAACCTGCGACCACGCAGGCCTCTGAGCCGGTGCATTCAATTTCTCTGGGAGGTAGTACATGGATAGCAATTATTTTCGGTGCAATTCAAATCAGTAGGATGTGTTTTAATTTTTGAAGCTTTTTTTGAGAACTTTCACAAATTTTATACATCTTAACATCTAAATTTGACTGTGAAGACATTATATTTTGATAATAGAAATACATTTATTGTTAAAAATTTGCAAAATTAATAACATAATAATAACAATCAATATATACTTTGTGGTAATAAGCCAAATATATTAATAATTAAATTTGCTCAAATTTTAAATACAATCCACCTTCAGCTGTGAGTATTAGATTTGTATTCGAAAATATTATTGGAATAGCTGTCTTCGGACAAGTCTTGAAGCGATAATTCCGCAAAAGCATAGCAAGCCCGATACGTGCTTGCATCTTACCGAATCGCAAGCCAATACAATTTCTTGGACCTTCGCCAAAGCTCAAGAAGCTCATTGGATGTCGGTTTTTAACCTGATCAGGTGAATACCGATCTGGATCGAAAATTTCCGGTTCCGGGAAAATATCAGGATCGTGCTGTATCGAATAGGCCGGAATCAAAACCGTAGTTCCTTTTTCAATAGTTATATTCGTGTCGGGAATGTGATGATCTTCAACTGCTTTTCGGAATATCGCTACTACTGGCGGATACATGCGAAGTGCCTCTGAAAATTAATATTAAATTAGTTATTATAATTTATTTTCAAAATATGGAATTTTATGATTTACCTGTAATTATTTGATCAAGGTATGGCATATTCATCATGGCATCATAAGTCAGCTCGTCGTTATGGTTATGCAAAACGCGTTTAACCTCCTCACGTGCCTTTTCTTGAACGTCTTGATTCCTGGCCAATTCGTATAAAACATACGATAAAGTTGTCGACGACGTCTCAAAACCACCCAAAAAGAAGAGAAACGCTTGCGCTGCGATTTCTTCAAGCGATAGCTTTCCGAGAATATTACCTTCACTGTCGAGACTTTCGTTGTTCTTCAATTGAATTAATAAGTCCATGAAATCATTGCGTCTTACATTATTCTTCTCGCGATATTCGACAGTCTCACGTACGATGCCCACGAAGAATTCAGTTACATCGTCTCTAGTCAGTTTAAGTCGCAACAGTCTAGCGAGCTGGGGAAACACTCGCATTATCGCTCGGCCAAAAGTTCCAACAGTCGGTTCTTCGAAATGCTTCCGGCCGTACTTTCGGAAATCCGCATTTGGATCTTTCAAACTGTTGCATTCGATCCCGAAGGCGCAGGTTCCGATAATATCCGTAGTAAATCTGGCCAAAATATCCTTGATTTCCACGATACTATCGACTTTCAGCATTTTACCAAGCATTTTATTAAACTGTTCAGATACTTCGACAATCGTTGGAAACATGAATTTCATTTTACCGGACGTGAAGGTCGGCGTTAGCTTAGCTCGCAGCGATCGCCATTTTTGGCCGTCTAGTGAAAATAAATGCACCGACAGAGGATCGTCCCTTTCGTTCATGTACAGTCCGTGATCGGTGAACTTATTGAAATCTCTTATAAGAATGTCTTTCGCAAAATCCAGATCCGTCACTACGATTATCGGTGTTGTGAAGAAAAATCCGCCAACAAATCGACTGCCATCTTTAATTTTATAAAATTTCGCGAGAAGTTCTTTTATGTGCTGTGTTTGTCCTGTCGGTATATTTCCCAATGGAATTCGCGGTTCCAAATATGTTACACCGCGATCTTTCCAATACGAAAACTTTTGTGTTATATAGAAATACAATGCTGTAATAATCCCTATAATACAGCACGACAGAATTGTGTACCACTCCATAATAACGCACAAATCTCACGAAGCGCGGTTCGCTTAACACTGACCAGAATCGCATATGAAATTGAGCTTTAGCATATGCTTAAGGCAACGATAAGGAATACTTTATTTCGTCATATTTAGAGTTGAGCGATCAGAGTAATTTATTTATACAAAAATCCATTAATCTAGGTGATTATGGCTTGCAGGTATGTACACTGCCGGCCAAAAGTTTAAGACCTTACTTAGGAAAACGAGGAAATGAAATAAAGCTCAAAAACTTGTCGGTATTTTCAGAAAAAGTTTAATCGTCAGAAAATATACAACCAGAGAAATAAAACTAATCTAAATACAGACAGATTATTAATCATTGCTCTTTAAATGTACATTTTTAAGGTGAAAACAGGTTAAACTGATTTTCATCGAAAAATCCTAGTTTGCATTTTATAACTCCTTTCACCAGTCTCGGAATCCTTGTATCGAACGATTGAGCGATGAACACATGTATTCGATAATTTCAACTGGGCCGCAATCACATATTCGGATTTGCCTTCACAGACCGAGTTTCGATGTTGATTTCCTGTTTTTCCCCATTTTAAGGACATCTTGACAGTAGTAACAACAAAATCAGACTAAACAAGAAAGCGCGTTAATAACTTCGACAAAATAGTGTATCTTAATATGAAACCCCTGGTTTTGGACGCTATCATAATCAGAAATGTTGTTAAAAATAAAACAGTTAAATAAGTGAGTCCTGAAAAAATAACAATGACTTTACCGAACTTGCTCATACTCGGCATTGATTGATGTTTGGAAACAATGCGTTTATTGCACCATTTCTTGATAATCGAACAAAAGAATTTGCTTTTTGGATATTCCGTAAGGACTATAGAAGATGTACAGGTGCAGTTTGCAATTTTTTTCAAATATTTTTTAAGTACTTAGAGATATTTTTTTTTTTAAGTGGTCTCAAACTTTTGGCCGTGTGTACACACAAATTCGCATTTTCCAAGTATGAAGCCATACGTGACCGTAAGTTATCTTTAGTAGCGAAATAGAAGGTTGCAATTGAAATTCGACTATCGATCAAATTTGGCTTATTCGTATGATAGCTATTGTGGCCACTAAATTTTACAATCTTTATTCTTTATTGAACATTATGAAATACTTGATTACAAAAGATTAAATTGTTAAAGATATTATATGCTAGTATCACCCAGTCGGACAATTTGTAGGAAGTAAATTTCAATTTGATTATTTCGGCGATTTAGCGGTATTGCAGATTGTCATGAATCTATACAAGTTTGGACAGACGTTGGAATGGAATTCAAAGTTTTCAGTAGACCTTAATTTTTGTCATTACAAAGTCTACTTTGTAGTTGCTACTGATCCGAATGGGTACTTTCTGGCTTAGTCTTTTGCTAGTGAAAACTTCTGTTTGATATTTTTGTTATATCGTTCAGCTAGGGACTCTTACACAATCCATTTTTTATATTTCCATAGCAGCTTCTTTGTCTATAATAAAACTTTGTACTATCCACTAATCTGAATCCGAAATAAAAACCATTATAGTGTGATAATTTAATTTTTAATAACTACACACTCCTTAAACCGCTCACCTAACCGAATGTCCTGTTTCTCGAAAAATTCCATCGAGCCTCGTCGTATCCTTTAAAACCTACAAAAACGACTGGTAATCATTATTTATGAAAATGCTCTCACTATAAAACATGTTTTACATACACCACTCGGACATAAGGGTTGCATACGAAATGAGATAGAGATATGGAATGGAACCGCTACTTTTGACCAAGTCACAGCTTGGCTTTCGGGTTGGAAAAAAAACAGAGCATATTTCCGGCGAATGTTTAACTTTGGTGCCATTTCTATTGGGTAATTTATGCCAAGCCGAATCCTTTTGCTGGCTTTTTAGGTGAAAACCACGTTACGACAACGATTTCATGCAGGTCATATACGTTGTGGGAAAATATGCCGAAAATATCAATTTCACGCACCAATAATAATAAATTTGAACATTATGGGGTTCTTGGTCAGAGGAAGCCTCCGAGAAATTGGGGACAATATTCAAGAATTTCGAAGTTAATTGATTGAATTTTCTAGGAAATGTGCTGCAATTTTAATAATGATGGATTTTTTTCAATTCATCCATTTGCCTGAATTATTATTATCATAGAATGTGGATATCGAATTCAGGCACAAGGAAGAAATTTAGATACATTGCATACATCTTTGATGACATTCTTGTTAGATTAAATTCAATGCATCGTTTCCATGCATAAATTGCCTCTTAGAACGATCAGAGAGGTAGTTTTTCATTTCATATACAATCTCGAGGAATAGAAGCTCATCGAATTTTTGTCCATCGTCAATGATCTTTACCGGGAAAAACACCTCATTAAAAATTATATTATCAACTTAAATTTGAGGTCTTCATCGAATCATCTTTACAGACGAAGATGTGTGACCATTCATTTCAGTGAAATTTCGAAATTTTAATCACAAAAGATATGGAATGAGCAGAACGAATACCCCTTAATGGACTGTTGAGTACGTTAGCTTCGTGTTTCCCTAAAAAGATTTAACCCCAGAACAAGCTCTGACCAGGAGTGGCATTCTAGAATTTCGATCGTAACTTCAAGTCTACGTAAGTCGGCAAAAACTATTCGTTAGTATATTTGAAAATTTGTTATGAGGCACAGCATGAAGCTACTCCCAATCCAACTCGTTACAAACAAAGCAAAGTTTGAGCACTTGCATCCACTCTATCACCCTTCTTTTGATAGATGTGAGTACTATACTCTACGTACCCCTAACCTTTGTGTCAGGTTTTCCTCTTTACAGGTTCTCAGGATCATAACATCGTCAAGTGCATATTCTCAAACGTACATGCTACGTTCCAATACTGATGATGTTGAAGTGGGTAATTTTTTGAAGAGTCTTATAACATTGACACATAGCAGTCTCAATTATCAATTTTCTAATTAGTAATTTAGTTCGTCTTCATTGTTAGTAGAGTGGCGATACAATGCACTTTGCGAATTAAGAAGAGCCACTCACTTATATGTCGAATTTCAAACATTAAATTAAAAAGCCATTGGGGAAAAATGCTCAAAGAAGACCACATAAGAAAAAAAAGAATCATTCGTATTGTATTGAAGTCGTTAGCAAGCCACCTTTAATAGTTGTGCCATTAAATTAAAGGTTTTATAAATATAAGTCAGACCTCTTAGAAAATGAAAACACACATATGAAATGGGCAGCTCTAGTACATTTTTCATCATCATAGCCTAAACTATGTGAAAAATGAGAACATTTAGCTTAAACCCTGTAGCTGATAAATAATCATTATTTTTATAATTTAGTGTTCATTTAAGTTAGCGTATGACATACAGCCAGTAAATGTTATCATTTAGGCCTAATTAATAATAAATCTGTGCTATGTGTCACTGGTATCAGTCTTGATTTATATTATCAAGTACATCTTACTCAGATGACCCCATGTCCTACATGCCTATGACTGTAGGCGGAAAAAAAACCAGAAGGCGTTACAAATCGATCCAATCCATCATTCCATGTCCCATATGCTCATGAACATGGGCCAAAAAACAGAGCCGGTTTGCTTGCTGACTCAATCATCCCAGGAGGGCAAATTGTCTCTACCAAAGGCCCACGCGCTTCATACAATGCCCCACCTGCACGCGAATATAGGCGAAAATTGCGAGATGGACTTGCTATGAGCAACAAATGCTCAATGGTTAAAAAACATGTTTCTAGGGGAGGTCAAAAATTTCGCGGAATAACAGGGAAGGGGGTAAAATTAAACAAGGCAATATTTTTCCTATTCAATCTATTCTCCTTTAAGCCTGCTACATTTATCACATCACTCAAATAGTTTATTAATTTATTTATTATTAATTAATTCCTTGCAAAAAAAATGTTTTACCAAGGCCTTCAAAATAGGCTGAAATTGCCGACTTTACCTCTTCATCGTTGGTTTCTTCCCCGAAGTTCTTTCTTCAGTTTTGAGAACACATAGTAATCGGTAGGGGCCAGATCAGGACGGGGGCAGTTCAATATTCCGTACTGCATTTCAGTAGGGCAGCCATTGCAACGTGGCTCTTGTGAATAGGTGCTTTGTCGTGCATAAGCAGCACGCCCCGATTCCACTTTCCTCTTCTTTTTTCTTTTATGGAATCCTTTAGTTTTTGTAGCAGTTTGGCATAATAGCCCCTCTCCTCCTCCCCCTGTGATATTTTGTCCTTTTTCTTTATAGTCGATCATCAAAACCCCCTCTGAATCTCAAAAAAATTTTCCGGCGGATTGTGAGACCTTGAACTCCTTGGGGGTGAAGCGCCTGTACCGAGCCACTGAATTGACTCCTGCTTTGCTTCGGGCTCATAACGATGAACCCATGTTTTATTTCCAGTAACAATCCGGGTCAAAATTTCATCTCTGCTCTCGCTACAGAAATCCAAAAAATTTTAAGTTGATAGATTTCAGCGGTTTTGTGATAATTGATTTCTTAAAAATGATAAAAAAAAAAAACATTTTTGTATTGGATTGAGTAGAAATTTTAAAGGTATTTAAACAGTTAGTTTCTTAAACTTTAAATCATTTTTTTTAATTGCATTTCGCATTACATTTTCAAGCTACTATCTTTAAATTTCAATCATATATTTTTTGAGTTTTGTTTTTTTTTCAAAACGCATGAAAGGCTCCATGCACGTTAGATTCCCCCTTCGCTGGATTTTCAATTCTTCAATGCAATTCTGGTTCAAATCACTATTTTGCTTTATATATATCAAATGGATGTATGCACTTGCAAAATTTGAACTTTGTATCTTTTGCCAGAGCCCATCTCTCCCCCTTCCCCCTTACTTAAAAATATTACCATCTTAAAGCTCTACAATTTGACAATGTTTCAACTAAATATTTGGGTTTTATTTTAAAATATTACGCCTCGAACAGTGCCCCATTTCATACCATTACCTTTATGTTCAAATGCAAAGTTAAAAGTATTGGCCAACATAAAACATAACATAAAATATTCTTTCGAATAATTAATAGTGACTTTTGTATGGGAGGTGGAGCAGAGGAGGAAGGTTTGTAATTTTTGGAAATGACACCTAATGTGGTATGCAAAATATTTCGTGCTAAATTTAAGGTCTGTAGCTTTCATTATTTTCAATTGCACATAGTTTTTCTGAAATTGGGGCATTTGTATGGGAGGTGGCAGAGGAAGTGGAGGAGCTTAGAAGATTTTGAAACTGCTTATCAACATCATTATTGCCAGGCTTTGTTTCAATTTCAAAGTCGGTAGCTCTCATATGTTCGAAGAAGAAATGCTATCCTTGAATTTATAATACAGATATTTATATGGGAGGAGGTAGAAGGAGTGAAGAGGAGCTGATAATTTTTTTATCATTTATTGCAATTATTAAAAAATCAATTCTGGCAAAATTTTAAGTTTATACTTTTTCTAGTTTTAATGGAAATCGATATAATGCACTTAACAAACGGATCAAAACAATTTTTTTTCGGATTATTAATATTTCTATTTATATACTTTATACAAAATATCAAGTTAATAGCTTTAACGGTTTCGAAGAAAAATAATATAATTTAAATCTAAAAATTTCGTGAAATTTGTATGGGAGGGATAGAAGGAGTGGGGGGATGTGGCCCATTCACAAACTTAAAATTACTTGTTTGCTAAGAATGACACACAACAAATTTCAGCACGATAGCTCAAAGCGTTCGAGAGTTATGTTGTAGACAGACGGACAGACAGACAGACAGCAACTCGGAATCGAAGTTTTTGAGCCACAACAAATATTTCTGTACCCTTGGCGGCTCTGTGCGAGCATTACTTCTAAGTGTTACAAACGGTAAGCCAAACACAATATACTCTCAGATTTCATCTAGAGTATAAAAAAATTCGACCAACAATTGGTTTTCAGCAAAAAATTTTAGGGAGTACCAGATGGAAGGGGGCGGCGGGGGAATGAAAGAGTCAAAAACTACACTTGCTAATATCTCTACAACGAGCGCAGATAGGAAGCTAAAAATCAGCAAATCAGTAAAAGATACAAAGTTAAAATTTTGTACGTGCATACAGCCATTTTATATAGATACAGAAGAAATATTAATTTGAGCCAGAACTGTTATTCACACCAAACCAGCACTAGGTATTTCACAAGAATTAAAAAAATTACAAAAATTCAAAATTTTTAAGTGAAATTTTAAGATACAAACTGGAAAATTTGTACAATTCATTTAAATAAAATGTTCAAAAGCTTAAGATATTAATTGGTCGAATAAAAAAATAAAATAAAAATAATTTTTCGATAATTTTTAAGACACCAATTATCACCAAACCATTAAATGCTATCAACTTGAAATTTATTGAAATTTATTTATTTATTATTTATGTCTTCCCTCTCCTTGCACCAACTCCCATAAAAACTGAACTTTTTCATAAAATGCTCTAAACTATAATAATTTACTCAGTGCGTATACAATTTACCGATTTAAAA
This sequence comes from Chorisops tibialis, assembly GCA_963669355.1. Taxonomy (NCBI): domain Eukaryota; kingdom Metazoa; phylum Arthropoda; class Insecta; order Diptera; family Stratiomyidae; genus Chorisops; species Chorisops tibialis. The sequence continues at coordinate 329,514,586 of OY770262.1, forward strand.
TTGTGCACTAAATATTTATGTGGAATTATTAGAAAGACCAAAAAAAATTAAATGATTAGCTTTACCACTTCTACCCCCTCCAATACAATCTGACACAATTCAACAACTTTACAAAAAGTCGATTTTTCTGAAAAATGTGAATGCTACTAATCTACAATTTAAAACTTGCCAAAAGCATGATGTTTATAGTTCTTTCTGAAAAAGTCATTAAGAATTCGCTTCTCCTTCTACCAACTCCCATACAAACTGCGCAATTTCACTAAATCCAATACACTAATTTTCTCGGTACCTATTAAATTTTTGAATCCTACATTTTGTATAAAACATTTTTATAGCAACCTTAGCGTGATGTGAAGAAATTAATTGAATGTCGTCACCACTCTACAACTTTCCCTACAAAATTTCTGAAATTAAAAAAATTTCTCTTTCATCTAGAGTATCGCACGATCGGGCTTCTGTGTATATCACAATAATTTAATTTTAATAAAGTAAAATTATTAGTTAATCCAGCTTTAATTCTTGCAATACTGGCACGTTATCAAAAAACCTCTCATTAATTTATAGAAAATCCAAACATTTATTTGCAATAAGGTGAGTGTTTTGATCAAAGACCTATCACTTATTGAGAACTATTATTAATGCCATTATTAAAGTCATTTTTAAAAAAAAAAAAAAAACCCTATCGTTCATTCATGAAAAACCGTATTCTCCAATTTTTCGTGCACAACTTTACGAATCGATTTCATACGTAACTTTACGACGGGTAAAACATGTTCGTAACTTTGCGAAGAGTTGTAATTTTCTTGAAACTATCAAACAGAAAACATAGCTGAAACTAAATAAAAAAAGAAAAAACCAAAAGTTAAAAATCTAGTACGTATTTTTCGACTTAATTATTCTCTGACTACCACCAATTCGTTTGTAAGTTTGCCATGTTAATGAAATGAGAAGAGTTTCTGATTATCCTTTTTAATCGCGATTATGTTGTTTTAATCTCCATGGAATTGCATACGATTTCATTGCCATGACTAAGAATCTAATAAAATTTTTGCACGAAAATTTCATCAGCCAACACTCATTAGGTTGGAATATTCGATATTTAACTTTGACGCCGTTAGAAACGTGATTTTAGATACGCATGATTTCAAGACCATTCGTAACTTTACGTCTTCGATTTTTTTTCCCTGCAACTTTTCTTATACATTAAGTTGCGACTGAAATTCGAGAATACCCAGCTAGAAAGCATTCTTTTATATTCTATGAGTACCAGAATGCATCCGATGGATGCATTCCGAGTACATCTAAAATGCATTCATGACCGATTTGCTCGGGTGACGGTTTATCATCGTTTGATATACGGCATCAAACTTCAAACTTGAAATCGTATTCAGAAAAGCCTTCGGTATGAATGCTATTATTTATTTATTTATATTAGGGAATCACGTGAGAGCACTGCGGCCGTTTTTGGCCTATTGTGCGATTATTGCCCCTATACCCTACCATAACTCAATAGCTTTAGCTAATTTGAGTATTTGTAAGGGAGCCATGTTGGCTAGTTCTTCGGTGGAAATGAAACCTTTCCCCAGAAGATTATGCCTTTTCCTTGCCACTGCTTCACAGTGGCATAGGATATGTATTGTCGTTTCTGAGTCTTCGAGACAGAGACGGCAGATGTCGGTTTCAGCTAAGCCCATATTATTGAGGTGGTGGTTCACACCACTGTGCCCCGTCATTAGGCCAATTAGAGCACTAATATCGCTCTTTCTGAATTTTAGGATATCTTCCTTTGTTTTTTTGTGGTATGATTAGTTTTTTTGAGGTTGATAAGCCTGGAAGTCTATTCCAGTAGATATGAATGCTAAAAGTGCATTTTGCATGCAAACCGAATGTATTCTGAATGAACACACACACACACATTTAGAGGTGCTTCAAAAAAAGATCACAAATATTCAATTTCATTTGAATCTTCTTCTTTGAGTCTTCGTGGCGATTCGCCCGCTCAACTTTTTCAAAAGCATGACGATAATAATTATTTAAAATGCCGGGAAAATTATGTAAACGATGACCGATTAAGCATCGAAATGAAACTTTGTGCTGGACTTATTGTCACACATAGGCGTCACGCATGTAAACATTCAAACATAGAAATATCATAAAAATCGTGATAACACATGCGATATGGAGAGATACTTCTGCTATGTATTGCTCGCAAAATTTTTATAAAAAAGCCAAAATTTTAGTATGAATTAGTCAGTTAAAGTGAGTTGCTCGTACTTCAGTCATGGAGTGGCTTTACGTGTACGCCTTTCTAATCGGTGTTGTAACCGCAGTATATTTATTTTTCCAATATCGGTTTACTTACTGGAGTAAATGCAATGTTCCGCATTTACCACCGTCGATTCCTTACGGAAGTTTGAAAAACGTCGGCAAGACCAGACATATCGTGGAAATGATCCAAGAGATATATGTGAAATTTAAAAGTTCGTTTCCAATCGCCGGGGCATATTTCACTATCAGTCCGGTAGCCGTGATACTCGATCTTGACCTAATTCGGGACATTCTAATCAAGGATTTCAATCATTTCCATGACCGTCCATTTTTCTATAATGAACGCGATGATCCACTTTCGGCCCATTTATTTGCAATTGAAGGAGAAAAGTGGCGCCGACTGAGGAATAAACTGACTCCAACTTTCAGTTCGGCCAAAATGAAGTTCATGTATCCAACAGTAGTGGATGTATCGACCAGCTTTCTGAATAAAGTAAATGAGGATATGAAAATTGCAGGCATGGTTGAAATGAGGGAGCTACTGGCCTGCTTCAGTACGGACATTATCGGAACGTGTGCATTTGGAATCGAGTGTAACAGCTTGAATAATCCAAAAGCTGAGTTGCGAAGTGTTGGACGTAGAGTTCTTACAGAATTTCGGCATGCACGATTCGTACAAGAAATTTTAAATCAATTTCCGAAATTCTTTGCAAAATGTGGCGTGAAAATGTGGCATGATGATACTTCTGAATTTTTCATAGGTGTCGTGAAGGAAACAATTGCCTATCGCGAAAAGAATAAAATTCGACGAAACGATTTCATGGATATGCTGATTGAAATGAAAAACAACGAAGATGGTGATGGTGAAAAACTGACAATTGAAGAAATCGCCGCACAAGCGTTTGTATTCTTTCTGGCCGGTTTCGAAACATCTTCGACCACAATGTCGTACAGTTTATACGAATTAGCACTGCAGCCAGCTTTGCAAGCCAAAGCACGTGATGAAATCGCCATGGTTCTAAAAAAATACAACGGACAGTTAACGTATGATGCACTTCATGAAATGAAATATATTCGACAAATTATCAGCGGTATGTAACTTCTGAATTAAGGATCAAGACTTAAGATTATTAAATTCAAATCTATTTAGAATCACTTCGAATGTATCCGCCTGTCCCGATTCTGATTCGTTCAGTTACGAAAGACTATCCGATTCCAAATACGGACGTAATACTCGAAAAAGGAAAAAGTGTAATCATTCCGATCTACTCAGTTCAACGTGATCCGGATATTTATCCGAATCCGGAGGTGTTTGATCCGGATCGTTTTACTGCAGAAGAGGAGAGAAAACGCCATGCAATGTCATCATTGGGATTTGGTCAAGGACCTCGCAATTGCATTGGAATGCGTTTCGGACAAATGCAAGCATCCATTGGTCTAGTTACACTTTTGCAGAATTTCGAAATTAAAACTTGCAAGGAAACAATCATTCCATGGACTTATTCGATCGAAAATCCGATTGTGTTGGCACCCGAAGGCGGACTTTATTTGCGAATGGAAAAAATTTAGATCGATATGTAATGGAATCTTAGAAGTTCGTTTTTATTTGATTTAGAAGAATAGGATTTACAGAAGCACTTATTTTTTCAACGATATTATAATACTAGCCCAACTCCAAAGCCGGCCTTCAGCCGGTCTTTTCTGACGTTTACGTAGGTAATTGTTGGCACGTACATATCCGCTGCCATACTTTGCTGAAATTATAATATTTTTACTCTAGTTGAATCTTAAATAAAAAAAAAGGAAAAAAAAATTGTTGTGAAAAAAAATATAAACATATGTAAATACATGTCGGGCGAACATTCTTCCGCTAAGTCAGCAACGCCGATAAATGTATCTTGTTAAAATGTAGGCATTTACTTAATGTTGACAGTTTTTTTATACGTGGAGAACGAGATGTAGGGAGTACAATATTTGGATCTGAAAGTTTTTATGGTACTTACAAAGCAAGCAAATAAATTTAAAAAAATAAATTAACTGAATACACAATGGTAAATTCCAATATTTGGTTGGACCAGCTTTATTGCTTATTACTTCAAATAATCTGTTTGGCATACTTTTTATTAAATTTTTTTTTTATGTCTTTTTGTCATTATTCTAGCAAGCGTTAATAACAGCCATTTTCAATTGTTGACTATTTTCATACTGGCTGTTTCCATATGAAATTCCCTTTCTAGGATTTCCCAAATGTTTTATATTAAATTAAGGTCTGAGGAGCAAGTGGATCTGACATCACTTGTGCGCTATCGTCCTGCAACCAGCACGGCTCACATCTATTCTGGCGTGATTCTGTTGAAAACTCCAATACTCAGCGCCTCTGGTTCTCATAAATGCAAGACATCTATGTATTCCGACGAATTCATTCAAGTACAGGGAAGCGTCGGAAAAAATGATCTTGAGGAAGAATAACAATTGAAATATGCATAAGAAGTTCATGTTAATGCATTCTACTGCGCCTTTGATTGGAGGCTATGCTTTGAGTCTAGAAACTGCGAAGTCATCGCACAGCTTGTAACCGAAACAATCATAAAAGACATGAGGCTTTTTATTCCATGCAATCTAAAAAGGATCAAACCTTCGAAAGATTCGTGGTTTACCAATGAGTGCCTTGAAGTAATTAGAGCCAAGAAGCAGTCTTTTCAAGCTTGGAAAGCTTGAAAAGACTGCTTCTTGGCAACAATCCTACTATACAAAATAGGGACTCATTAAAAGTGTCAAGAAACACCTGCAATAAAATTTTAAAGCGTGCTAAATTTGAACATGACCAGAAACGTCGACTTAAGATCACTGAGAATCCCAAAAACTCAAGATCTTTCTGGTCATTTCTGAAACGTGTCAATAACAATTTCAGCACGTCTTCAACACCTCCTCTTCTCGATGGCAACCGAACCGTTGTTGATCCAGTTGAAAAAGCAAACCTTTTGGCAGCAAACTTCGCAAGAAACTATAAGCTTCCATCGTCGAATCAGAGTCCTCCGTGTTTACCATTCTCGGGCTTCTTGCTGCCACCACTTCGTTTTTGAACTGAGGTTATTTCCAGGATCTTTTCAGGAGCTTAATACTCACAAGTCTGCTGGCCCTGATGGCATCTCCCCCATTGTCCTTAAAAATTGCGCTTCCTCTTTAGCTTAACCTCTTCGTAATCTCTATCATCTTTCGTACTCTTCAGGGTGCTTTTCTCAGATCTGAAACATCGCGAATGTTCAGCCAATCCCAAAGAAAGGAAGCAAAGCGAACCCCGCTAATTATCGCTCCATAGCCATTACCTCAGTGCTTTCAAAAGTAATGGAAACTGCTGTCAATCGCAGGCTCGTCAAATTTCTTGTGGATAAAAATCTCATACATGACCGCCAATATGGATTTCGCTCGGGATGTTCAACTGGCGATCTCCTTGTCTATTTAACCGAGCGTTGGAAATCCTGCATCCACAAATTCGGAGAAAGTCATGTACTTGTTCTTGATATTGCTAAAGCGTTCGACAGAGTTTGGCACAAATGTCTCTTAGCTAAGCTGAAGGCCTATAGTTTTAATAAAGCTTTTCTTAAATGGATCACCTTCTGCAGACTTCACGTTACTAGGTGTAAAACTTAACAATCGCCTTGATTGGAGCCAACACATCTACGAAGTTACTCTTGATACTTCGAAACGTCTAGGTATTCTGCGGAAGTGTATGAAATACGTATCTGCGTCCGAACTAGCTACCATCTATAAGGCTTATATCCGACCACATCTTGAGTACAACTCGCATGTTTGGGAGACCCCAAAATCACATCTGGCTCTTTTTGACCGTATCCACAAACATGCATTCCGATTAATTGGAAATGAAGCTGTATCAGCCTCAGTTGATTCCCTCGAGCACCGTCGAAATATCGGTGTACTCTGCATTTACTATAGACTAGCAAACGCCCGCAACTTCGTCCGCATAAAAATCGCATTAATAAGCAATTTTTGAGAATGTAGTTAGTAATACATTATGTGGGATATATAATCTGCTTACTTTAATGGCTCTTTGAATACAACGTTTTGTATTTTGTTGGAATCAGAACCATAAATTATTAATAATGATACCATGATACTCGAATTTGAATGGGAGAGGCTCGTGATCAAATCAATCCCGTGATTTGAGATCATACACGTATTGAAGAGCATTAAGGACATGCGAATAATTATAGCTTGTGTTAATTAAAAAAAGCCCAAAAAAAATAACATTAAGCTTGAAAAGTAACAGGACTACGATTGTGCGTAGAGCCCAATCATACGATACCATAGATAAAATCGAAATTTTTGTGATTTTATGAATTTTCGTATGGAGAGTGGCTGCATTGAATTAATTTGTTTCACATCATGCTAGAGTAGCTATAAAAATGTTTTGTACCAAATTTAAGTTTCAAAAATTGAGTAAGTAGTGAGAAACTTAATGTATTGAATTTAATGAAATTGTATTATTTGTAAGGGAGGTGGTAGAAGGAAAAGGGGGTTTTTGGTGATATTTCGAGAAACAACTATAATCATCATGCAATTGATATATTTTAAATTTCAGGTCTGTATCATTCACGCTTTTCAAGAAAATCGAATTTTTGTAAAGTCGTGCAATTGTGTCACATTGTATGGGAGGGAGTAGAAGGGTAAAGCTACTCGGTTAATTTTTTTCCGATATTAATAATGATGCTAATTTAGGATAGAGTACAAAATTTGAGCTCGATGAAAGCTATATGTACTGGGAAAATTAGTTTAGAATATTTCATGAAAAAGTGCAGTTTGTATGGGAGGTGGTGGAAGGAGTGGGGAGGTTTTAAGTGACTTTTTGAGAAGCAACTATAATTAATTTGCAATTGACATATTTTAAATTTCAGATCAGTAACGTCTACAGTTTTCAAAAAATCGAATTTAAGTAAAGTCGTGGAATTGTGTTACATTGTATGGGAGAGGGTAGAATGAGTGAAGCTAATCGGCTAATTTTTTTCGGATATTAATAATAATGCAAATTAAGGATAAAGTACAACATTTAAGCTTGATGAAAGTTACACGTACTGAGAAAATTAGTGAATAGCATTTAATGAAAAGTGCAGTTTGTATGGGAGGTGGTGGAAGGAGTAAGTGGCTTCAAGTGAATTTTTGAGAAACAACTATAATTATTATGCAATTGATATATTTTAAATCTCAGATCTGCATCATTCACGCTTTTCAAGAAAATCGAATTTTTGTGAATTCGTGGAGTTGTGTCATATTGTATGTGAGGGGGTAGAAGGAGTGAAGTTACTTGGTTAATTTTTTTCCCGATATTAATAATAAAACAAATAAAGGATAAAGTAAAACATTTAAGCTTGATGAAAGTTACACGTTCTGAGAAAATTGGTGAATAGCATTTTATGAAAAAGTGCAGTTTGTATGGGAGGTGGTGGAAGGAGTAAAGGGATTCAAATAATTTGTATACCATAGATCAAATTTTTGATAAAAATAGTATGTTTTAAATTTCAAATGATTTGCTCCAATGGTTTTGAAGAAAATTTGATTATTCTATATTTTAGAAAATGAGTCATTTTGTATGGGAGGGGGTGGAAGGCGTGGGGGTACTAAAATAAAACCACACGCAGATTGCATCTCGGTGAACATCTAATAAACTGTGAAAGTTTCATTACAATCGGTTAAACCGTTTTTGCGTGAAAACCGGAAAGACAGACAGACAGACAGAGAAAATTTTTAAAATCGTTTGTTTCTGCTTAGTTATTGCTAAAATAAAGCAAAAAACTTATTTATAGCCATTTATAAACAAATAACAGACAGACACTACAATTATATTTATATATATACTTCAATGGTAAATGCAACAAGGAACTAAAAGCCCTAATACCACCTATATTCAATGCCCCCCGAAATACTCGCCAAGCTGCACGCTCACACGAGTACACTGCGAAGCCCTTGCCGGGGAGAACAATGAAGTTTAGGCAGTCCTTCATCCCTCGGACGACAGTGTTGTGGAATTCATTACCAGGCAATCTCTTTTCCACTGAATACAACCTTCAGCAGTTTAAGAACAATGTTCACAGCCACTTCAAACTCTTTCCTTCTGTGTTTCCCTGCTGATTTCCCTATTTCCTCTTGTTTCCTTTACCTATGTCGAATTTTTTTTTTTTACGGAATGAACTGTGCTATAGGCAATTTCGGCCTTTATGTACAATGCACAAACACAGTCATGGAGGGAAGGAATGGGATTAGGAAGGTAGGGGAAGAGAAGTGAGAACGACCGTAACGAGTAGAGAAGCTGATATATATTAACTGTGAATTGCGCATTAAAGGGTGACCCCCTAAGTTACTTTCGATGATCATAAAAAAAATAATGTTCAGCATTTTACCTGAAAGAAGTTGATTTGCATATTTCTACTCTTCTACAATGGCACTACAGCCCAAATCAGGCCTTGGCCTCTTGCCTTCAGGTTCCTTAACATTTTTGTACTAAATTAGCCGAAAAGTTATAAATCCGTCTGTCTATACGCCGTACGCTCCAACGACATTCAACGACTTTTATCTCCCAAACCCTTAGAGATAGAAAATTCATTTTTAGGTGCATTGTAAAAGAGTGGGCCATACAATAGTTTCTTTTAGAAAAGTAAGTTTTTAAAGTAAAGTTATGGACGACGTTTTCGGATTTAATAACTCCAGGTATTTTCACCACTTCGAAGTCTTTTTTCGGCTGTTCTACTTCACCTTGCCTCGATCTTTTCAGTATTTTCAGTGATCTTTTGTTCTAGAACCGTTCGTTGTTCTAGAAGCTTCGCGTCCAACTGTTTTTCGATCTGTTCTTCGATTTGCGTTCATTTTATTCACAATTTGATCTTTCAGTTTATTCGTCTGTTAATTCTGAAGGTCAATTTTTTGGGTCAGTTATAAATTTTGCTGAATGAGGTCTTCTTTCAGTTAGTTCACTCCCATGCTGTTTAGCCTGCTGTCTTTGATGGTCTGTTTTCGCCATCATTCGTTGCAACAGCTGCATCATCGGGTCTAAAGATAGAGAATTTACTGCTAGGCTCTGTTGTTTAGTCTCCTGCTTAATGCGGAACTCGTAGTTTTTGGGACTGTGTCCCATGGTTTCCAACGATTTCATCATCCATTTTACAAGCTCTGCCTTGGCCGTAGGCAGTTCACGGTTCCGGGGTCCCTCTTTCAACTCCCTAATCTTCAAAACTTTTACGTAACGTGGCATTTTCATCTATTTCTCGATACAAAAATTTTCCTCACAATGTCGCGCCGTGGAAACACATCACAAAAATGCTCACTTTTTGGACTTTTCTACCGGCCACCCAATTTCAATCATGGAATCCCGCTATGAAACTTTCCCCAGGGTAAAACTTCTCGAAAATTCTCAATTTGTCCGTTCGACCACTTAATCGTTGTTGCAGAAAATTCTCACTATAAACGTTCTAGAATTTTCTACACTATTTGCACTTTCGCAATTTGTGTTAGAGGTAAAATTTGAAGTAAATTTGATATATTTCAAATTTCAGATAAGTAACATTCACACTTTTCAAGGGAATCGAATTCTTGTAAAGTCGTGGAACTGTGTCACATTGTATGGGAGGGGGTAGAAGGAGTGAAGCTAATCGGTTAATTTTTTCCCGATATTAATAAGAATGCTAATTAATGATTTAGTACAACATTTTTGCTCGTTGAAAGTTACACGTACTGAGAAAATTGGTGTAAAATGTTTCATGAAAAAGTATAGTTTGTATGGGAGGTGGTAGAAGAAGTGGTAGAACTCAAATAATTTGTATACTAAAAGATTGCATTAAATAATATATTCCAAATTTATAGCTTGTATAGTTTCCAAGAAAATTTGATTAATAAATATTTTTGAAAATGAGTCATTTCGTATGGGAGGGGGTAGAAGGCGTGAGGGGAGTGAAATAAAACCAAGAGCAGATTACATCTCGGAGGACACCTTACAAGCTATGCAAGTTCCATAACAATCGGTTCAGCCGTTTGTGCGTGAAAAGCAGACGGAAAGACAGACAGATAGACAAAAATTTCAAAAACGTGTTTTTATGCTTAGTTATTGTTAAAATAAAGCAAAAAACTAACTTCTAGCCATTTATAAGCAAATAACAGACTGACACTACAACTATATTAACAGGTATAGATGTATACATTAAGAAAAAAGTGAAGCGGTTCCACTTCAAGAAGGTCAATATACTCAGTAGCTGTTTTCTGTTCGCCTTCTATCATTCAGTGCCCCATAACATCTTCAAATATTTGTCAGTAGGTGCCAGTACAACTGAAAAATATATCAGCTTCTCCACTCGTTACGGTCGTTCCCACTCCCCTTCCCCTACCTTCCCAATCCCATTCCTTCCCTCCATGTCCGTGTTTGTGCCGAAATTGCCTATAACACTAACTATCTGCAAAAATATATTCGACTCATTAGTATAGAATTCGTATGGTTTGCAATCAGCACCTGGCGCTCTATTATTTTTAGATTTACGCCCAATCGTAGTCCTGTTTCGTTTTCTCGGCTGAAATCTTTTACAATTTGAACTTTGGGTGATGACATCTAAAATTTTTTGTTTTAAATTAGTTATACTTTCATCTACATACATATAACACTAATATTAGGATATTCATCCACGTTAGCAAATCGCTTCAATTTATCTGCATAACTATTGGCAACAGGGAAATTAAGCCCAATCATAATTCTGCTATGTTTTTTATTAAATTGGATTTCATAGATAGTGAGAACATTAGCAAATTGTATTTCATTATATGACGCAGTTGGTATGGCATATTGATAAAAATTAAAAAGTGTAATTAAAATTCATCAAAATTAAATTTCCGAGCAATGGTTTCCAAGAAAATTGATTTACAATAAAGTTGTAAAATTGTGCCATTTCGTACAGGACGAGCGATTTGGCCCGCTGACGAACTTGACCTTACTTGGTCACTGAAAATAATGCGTATAAAATTTGAGCTTCCTTGTTCAACGAGTTTTCAAGCTAAAGAGCGACGGTCACAAGGACACTGACGGACAGCCATCATTTGAGCTTTGAATTTCATATTATGCTCGTCGAAAAGTAGTGTTTTTATTATTTAGGTACACTTTTCTAAAAAAAACTACACAACCTATCCACTTGAATTTTTTTGTCTTTTTTGTTCGAAAGGTGACACTACTGGCTGCCAATCCAGTAGTTGTCTTTTTTTTAAATTTTTACTATCATTTTTTTACAAGGTTTTTCTTGCACTAGAAAATTATTAAACTTTGTAGCATTATAGAAAATTCCATGTAAATTGTTTTTAATCGCCATCTACCTTATTTGCTAAGTTTCGAGTAAAATACATGCCTGCAAAATTTGGACGAAATCGGCCAAGTAGTTCCTGAGAAACGTGTACCTCAATTTCCACTGAAAATCCTCTTGGGAGTGCGCCCCCTAAGTGGAATTAGGTGCTTATCAAAAAAAAACAGAACTCTGATTATTGAAACAGAAATTTTTAATATATTAATCTGCCAAAGCTTCAAATATTAAATAATTTTAATACAGATAACATTAACAAAGACTTGATGTCCCTATTCTAAACTCCATTAGGCTTATTTATTATCAGCTTTCATGACTTAATTAAAAATATTAAGTAGTAACTCTTGGAAATTTAAATGTTATTGAAAATTAAGTTGAATCAAAAACATACACCGATAGATTCCGCAATCGCTATTTTTTGTGTGTAGTTATTTTAAGAAAAATGGTGTAAATTGGTCAAAATTTCAGTACGGAACAATCAGTTTAAGTGAGGTGCTCGTGTCTCTGTCATGGCGTGGCTTTACGTGCCCGTCTATCTAGTAGTTATTCTAACCTCAGTATATTTATTTTTTCAATATTGGTTCTCTTACTGGAGAAAACGCAATGTTCCGCATTTACCGCCGTCGATTCCCTACGGAAGTTTGAAAAACGTCGGCAAGACCAGGCATTTTGTGGAAATGATCCAAGAGATATATGTGAAATTTAAAAGTTCGTTTCCAATTGCCGGGGCATATTTCACTATCAGTCCGGTAGCCGTTATACTCGATCTTGACCTAATTCGAGACATTCTAATCAAGGATTTTAATCATTTCCATGATCGTCCGTTTTACTATAATGAACGCGATGATCCACTTTCAGCCCATTTAGTCGCAATTGAAGGAGCAAAGTGGCATCGACTAAGGAACAAACTGACTCCAACTTTCAGTTCGGCCAAAATGAAGTTAATGTTTCCAACTTTGGTAGATGTGTCGGCAAGATTTCTAAATAAAGTAACTGCGGATATGAAAGTTGCAGGAATGATCGAAATGAGGGAGCTACTGGCCTGCTTCACTACGGACATTATCGGAACCTGTGCATTTGGAATCGAGTGTAACAGCTTGAATAATCCAAAAGCTGAGTTGCGAAGTTTTGGTCGTAAGGTTTTTTCAGAATTTCGACATGCGCGATTCGTAAAAGAAATTTTGAGTCAATTTCCGAAATTCTTTGCAAAATGTGGCGTGAAAATGTGGCATGATGATACTACTGAATTTTTCATGGGTGTCGTCAAGGAAACAATTGCCTATCGCGAAAAGAATAAAATTCGACGAAACGATTTCATGGATATGCTGATTGAAATGAAAAACAACGAAGATGGTGATGGTGAAAAACTGACAATTGAAGAAATCGCCGCACAAGCGTTTGTATTTTTTCTGGCCGGTTTCGAAACATCTGCCACCACAATGTCGTACAGTATGTACGAATTAGCACTGCAGCCAGCTTTGCAAGCCAAAGCACGTTATGAAATCGACATGGTTCTGGAAAAACACAACGGACAATTAACGTATGATGCGCTTCATGAAATGAAATATATTCGACAAATTATCAGCGGTAAGTAACTTCTGAAGCTAGAGGCTCAAGATTTAAGACTTATAAATTGAAACCTATCTAGAATCAGTTCGAATGCACCCTCCAGCCCCCTTGCTGTATCGTAGAGTTACCAAAGATTATCCGATTCCAAATACGGACATAATACTCGAAAAAGGAAAAATTGTAATAATTCCAGCTTACTCAATTCAACGTGATCCGGATATTTATCCGAATCCGGAGGTGTTTGATCCGGATCGTTTTACTGCAGAAGAGGAGAGAAAACGCCATGCAATGTCATCATTGGGATTTGGTCAAGGACCTCGCAATTGCATTGGAATGCGTTTCGGACAAATGCAAGCATCCATTGGTCTAGTTACAATTTTGCAGAATTTCGAAATTAAAACTTGCAAGGAAACAATCATTCCATGGACTTATTCGATCGAAAGTCCGATTGTTTTGGAACCCGAAGGCGGACTTTATTTACGATTGGAAAAAGTTTAAATCGGAAAACAATTAATTGAAATTTGAAATTCGTTTTATTTAGTTTAGAAGAACATAATTTTCAGAAGCTATTATTTTTCATCAACATTTAAATCAAAGAGCAGAATACTAATCGAATGAATTAAAAAAATAACACCTTGAAATAATCTAACGTAATAGTAAGATTACAGGTTGCTAATTCAATCTTATCATTTTTTTATGGAATGACTTGTGTTATAGGCAATTTCGGCCTTTTTGTGCCATACACAAAAACAGTCATGGAGAGAAGGATTGGGATTGGGAAGATAAGAGAAGGGGAGTGAGAACGACCGTCACGAGTGTCAAGTTGGTAGTATATGTTTTCAGTTGTACTGGCCGCTATTGACAAATATTTGTAGATTGACACAAAATGTACCTCTGAGTCCATTCCGCATACAGAAATTAATGAGGTCCCCAGGTCGGGACAGCACTTCCTGCCGGCTGCTCCGGACCGTGGGTGTGGGGAGTTCGACCTGGGAGTTCCTCATCCTAGCGGGAGCTGTCGCTACTAATTTATGTGCTCTAATGCATCGTCGATCATTTTGGCCCGGGGCTCCGCATATAGGCTATACGAGGCCCCAGGGCGGTACGGCACGAGCAGAGGGACGTAGACGGATGGAGGCGATCATCTTCAGCCATAGTGAGTGCCGAGGCCGCATTTGGCCGACTTAGCACTTCATATTTTTTTATGGTTTATAACGCGAGAAAAAAACAATGTTGTTGAATTCCATCCGTACTTATACCTATACCTTACAGAAAAATCAAGGAAAAAAAACAAAATCTTTATACGTAACAATAAAATAGGAGTTTTAAAGTGAATATGAATTTTTTTCTTTTTATACTCTAGATGAAATCTGAGAGTATTATAAGTTCGCCACAAAGTTTGTAACGCCAAGAAATAAGGCTCGGAGAAAAAAATGAATGATACAAAAGTTCATATAATCACTCAAAAATCTCAAAACCGGATGTCCGTCCGTCCGTCCGTTCGTGACCTCTCTAGCTTGAAAACGCGTTGAGCTAGAAAGTTCAAATTTTGTATACGTCGTTTTTAACAAAAAAGTAATGTCAAGTTCGTGAACAAACCAAATTGCTCTACCCCTTCTACCCCCTCCCATTCAAAATGACACAATTTCGCAATCTGACAATAAACGCATTTGCTCGAAAAGTACAAATGACACTGATCTGAAATTTGGAATGTAATACTTTTATAATGATTTCAATCTACTTTATAAAAATAATTTGCGTCTTCCCCCTCCTTTCACCACCTCCCATACAAACTGCACTTTTTCATCAAATGCTCTAAACCAATTTACTCAGAGCGTATAATAGTTATCGAGCTGAAATTGTGCATGAAATATTTATTTAAAATTATTAGTAAGGCGAAAAAAAATGAGACTATTAGCTGTACCGCCTTTACCCCCTCCCATACAAAATGACACAATTTCTTAATTCCACAATAAACGGATTTGCTCGAAAAATATAAATGCTATCGATCTGAAATTTGGAATATATTACTTTTATTATGATATAAATCTACTGTATAAAAGTTATTTGAGTCCTCCCCTTCCTTCCACCACCTCCCACACAAAACTGCACTTTTCCATGAAGTGCTCTAAGCCAATTTACCCTGTGCGTATAAAATTTATCGAGCTGAAATTGTGCACTAAATATTTATTTAGAGTTTTTAGTAAAACCAAAAAAAAAATTAGACGATTAGCTTTACCCCTTCTACCCCCTCCCATACAAAATGACACAATTTCACAACTTTATAAAAAGTCGAGTATGAATACTACTGATCTGTAATTTAAAAAATGTCAAAAGCATGATGATTAAAGTTATTATACATATATTATATTATATTGAAAAGTCATTAAAAACTCTCCCCTCTTTCTATCACCACCCAAACCAACTGCACTACTTCACTAAATCCAAGACACAATTTTTCTCAGCACCTATTAAATTTTTAAATATTAAATTTTGCATAAAACATTTTGATAGCAACCTTAGCGTCATGTGAAAAAATTAGTTCAATGTCGTCACTCCCTCTACCACTTCCCCTACAAAATTTCTTAAGATACAAAAATTTCTCTTTCATCTAGAGTATCGCACGATTGGGCTTTATGCCCAATCGTACTCCTGTTATGTTTTAATATTAATTTTCTTTTATTATATATCCCTAAGACAAAATCGCTAACGATAAAGAATTCCGTTAGGTACCTTTGGTAAATCCTATAGCCTTCCTGGATGATGTGCTGCACCGCATGGATTATCGCTCTTCTAATCGCTGTGTCCAGGTGATTTACTGCACTGTATGTTATTATTTTGTTTTATTATTATATGGTTGGTGTTGTACGGTTTTTTTCTGTATCCTTCTTGCTTTATTTATAAAAAAAATTATAATGTTTTCGTGTCAAACAATCATTCTAATGATTGACCATGTCCTTAAATTCACTTCACAGATTTTTTGTGTCGCACAAAAACGATTACAGCCAGAAAAAAAAACTTTATTCACTCGAAGAAAACTTTTCACTTTCCGCCAATTATAACCAAAAAAAATATCAATCGAAATCGACCAAAAGCCAAATGCCATTTTATTGTTCGCGTCGGCTTTATATAGTCCACTCAACGGTTTGTTTTTATAATTTCGAAAAAATATCTTTGCGCCAAATTGAAGCGGCTCAGGACTAATAATTATTTTTAGTTTTTAGGTTGAAGCGCGAGATGTCGTTAATGTTTTTTAAAGAAATAATATTTTACAACATAAAATTTTATAGAGAAAATGGAAATGGCAATAATTCATATACGGATGGAACGAAAATAAATACAAATAAAAAAATGGACGCTTATTTCGTATCAAGATTTTATGAGGAACTTAATGATAGAAACCGAAAACAAATCATCTACTGAGTATATATGTAGGCCTTCTATAAGTCGAACTGTTTCACTTTTACATCGTTTTTCCATTTCGTTTGGAATAATTTTTCATTGCCAGTAGCTTTTGAAAAATTTGTGGTTCAAAAAATCTTACTGCCTGGATTGGGAATCGAACCCATGACCTATTTACTGCAAGCACGCCACACACAACGACACAAAAGTCTAAGTATTGAATCTATCGTACGATAGTTCAGACGGCTTGCTTTGAATTTAAATATTTGCCCGTAGCTTTCATGTCGAACTTTGATGTCATGCGATTAACTCATAACCAGTACAATACTATTTGCAGTGCATTGTTGTGAGTGACGGAATGACTAATCCGGCACCGAAATGTTTTAATAATCAGAAGAGAAGTAAGGTTAGAGAATAGAGTGGACCAGAAATCAAACCGAAGTTATATTTTGGTAGCAGTATCCGAGCTGGAGCGACGTGCTTGCTGGCGTTCGAGCTAGATGCGGTTGTGGGGTGGCTTGTCGGTCAAACACTAACCATAAAACCCTTGGCCAGTGCAACAAAAATTATTCACGCCGACTTACCCGGAAGACGGGTTCTTCACAAAGGGGAGGAAATTCGCAAGATCGCAAAATGTATACCGTTCATTTGCTTCGACGAGACGCTACGATATATTTAGCGCAGCCAGCGCACGTTCACACGATTCTTTCGCTTATCTCCACCGCTTATCTCACACGACGTATTTGCTTTCTGAATTGGACGAAAGAACGGACATCCGGTTCGAAGATTTTCGAGTGATAATATGGACTTTTGTATCATTCATTTTTTTCTCCGATTTTTATTACTTAGCAAACTTATAATACTCTCAGATTTCATCTAGAGTATTAACACCAGGAAAAAATTCTATAGTAGCGTGATGTCAAACTCTCGATCCCACAAAGATAAAGTTCAAAATAGCCGCAGCCACTACTCGTTTCTACCTTTTTCACTTTCATCCATGCTGAAATTCTCTTGGGTGCGTTCACTGTTTCGATTTAGTAGGTACGCGTAAAGACTTTTCCCACTTAGGATCTCTATATTGGGGGACAGATGACGCGGACTTATCCCAGTTAAGAGCATAGAAGTTACAGAGTCGTTTGTGAGATACCAAATCTTTAAAAGTTCAAGCATTTGCGTATTATTGGTTTGGTGAATATTTTCACAGTGCATTTCGAATTGAAAGAAAAGATTTCCGGATTCTTTTTCGCTTTATTATTCGTGACGTTTCGGTCCCTGCTGAGACCTTTATCAAAACTGCTACAGTTTTGATAAAGATCTCAGGTGAAACCAATCGGGGGAAAGATTAACTCTTAAGAACGAAAGGTGGAAAGTACACGAACGGATCACTACAGAAGAATACATCTAGAGCAGGGATCGTCCTAGTAAAATCAATCGGGAGAAAATCAATAAGCAAATAGATACATTTGTACGGGAGGTGGTAAAAGTAAAGTGGGAAGTTTGTAATTTTCGTACATGGCACCGAACATGGCATGCAAAATGTTTCGTGCTGAATTTAAAGTTTGTAGTTTTAATTATTTTCGAAGAAATTGGACATAGTATTCCTGAAATTGGAGCATTTGTTTAGGAGGTGGCAGAGGAAGTGGAGCGTTTTAGATAATTTTGAAACTGCTTATCAACTTCCTTTTCACCATGCTTTGTTTCCATTTCGATTGTCGATAGCTCTCATATATTCGAAGGAGAATACTTTTCTTGAATTTATAACATTGATATTTGTATGGGAGGAGGTAGAAGGAGTTAAGCGAAGCTAATAATTTTGTTTAGCCTTTATTGCAATTATTAAGGGACAAAGTCTGGCAACATTTTAAGTTTGTACTTTTTTTAGTTTTAATGGAAATCGATATAACGCACTTTCTAAAATTATGCATTTGTATGAGAGAGGGTAGAAGGAGTTTATGGATCATAATAAAATTTTTCGTCGTCAATGATATTTCTCTTATTATACTTTCCACAAAACTTCAATTCGATAGCTCTGACAGTTTCGAGGAAAGATAATTTAATTGAAATTTCAAAAGTTCGTGAAATTTGTATGCGAGGGGGTAGAAGGAGTAAAGTGAAGTTGATAAACTGATTGTAATTATAAGAGAATTAAATCTGGCAATATTTTTGTTTTTTTTTTCTGCCTTGCTAATTTGAATGAAAATCGAAAAAATTGATTTTTCAAAATTGTGCCTTTATATGGGAGGGGGTAGAAAGAGTGAGGGGATCGAATCAATATTCCGTGATATTATTGATATATACATCATTATACGTTGATTCAAATTCCAAGTCGATAGCTTAAATAGTTCCGAAGAAAAATCAACTTCTTAAAATTTCGAAATTTCTTGAAATTTGGGAAAGTGTGATATTCTTTTTTTAATCATTTTGTTAAGAAAACACAATTTCCTGATTTTAAAGTTAAAAAAAACTGGTGTGACAGGATCCTTATTTGACTGGCTTAAATCCTATCTTAATGAACTCAATTTGTTAAGTTTAAAGGTTTTATTTAATATATATATTAGTATCCTCTGGGGTACCCCATGGGAGTCACTTGGGACCTCTCTTGTTTAATGTTTTCATCTCAGATCTATCAGAAGTATTAGAAAATGGTTTACATCTGATGTACGCTGATGATCTAAAAATATATCATGAAATAACCTCGCCCGCAGATGCCGAATTCATGCAATCCAAGCTTATTGTACTAGATCATTGGTGCATTCAGAACAAATTAGGGCTTAATGTCTGTGTTGACCAAATTGAAGACCTCAGCTTACTATTGGACAATAAACTGTGCCTCAAATCTCACTATAAGCGAATAATTTCAAAAGCCAATAAACTTCTTGGGTTCATTAAGAGAAGAGCCAGAGAGTTTAAGAATGTTTGGTCACCAAATCTTTATTCTGTTCTCTCATCCGCCCCATTCTGGAATATTTATGTCCCATTTGGGACTCCTTCTTCCAGTTATACAGCAACAGAATAGAGTCAATCCAGAAGCAATTCCTTCTTTTTGCTCTCAGGGTCTTGTATGATGTTTTATCTTAGATGTTTTGAATGGCGATATTAAGGTTGACCACATCTTAAAGAAATTCAGACTCAATGACAATGTCAGGCTGACAGAACATTCAAAACCTCTTAATGAATATCCACATCGAACAGATTACGGATAAAATGAACCTTTTAACAGATGCTGTAGAGTATTTAATAAATTCAGCGCACACTATACACCTCCAATAAGTAAGCTGACATATACTTTTTAAGTATAAAAACTGTGACTACGCTCCGTTTTATAAGGTCCCCACACCCCCTTTGACTCTTCCACGAATGCCTATCATACATACTTATATCAAATATTATTTAATTAATTAAGATAAATTTAACTATATTAGGTTATATCAAGCAATTTATTATTTTGTAATCTATCTTGTTATGATAAATAAATAAATAAATAAATATCTTTCTTTCATCTTTTATTACTTACTTTTTACTTTAGAGCGTCTTCTACGACAACTTTTTACCAACTTGTTCTTAAGACATTGTAATTAACTAACTATAATATTTGGCTCATACTTAGCTTATACCCAGTCATCAGTCGCAACTGACCTCCTACATTCGAATCAGTAGGTGAGATTACTTGCATACGGAAATATCGGGCACTGCATTGCGTTAATCATTACATAGTTAACGAACTTAAAGTTTCTTTTTTGCTAGAAATGACATACAACAAATTTTAGCACGATAATTGCGAAATTGCGCCACTTCGTATGGGAGGGCGTAGAAGAGGTGGAACGATTTGGCGCGTTCACGATCTTCACCTTACTTAGTTCTCACAAATGATGTGTACAATATTTGAACTTTCTAGCTCAAAGAGTTCTCAAGCTAGAACGGACACGGACAGACATCCGGTTTTGAGATTTTTGAGTGATAACATTAACTTCTGTATCATTCATTTTTTTCTCCAAGTCTTATTTCTTGGAGTTACAAACTTTGTGGCAAACTTATACTACTCTCAGGTTTCATCTAGAGTATAATGAACGTTCGTTTAAAAAATGTTATCTTCAAATATTTGTTGAACGAGGCAAATCAAGAATTTTATAATATGCCCATCGAAAGAGAGACAAATGTCTACGGGTACATTGCGCCTTTCCGTTCGTTACGTTTGACCGATTTGCAAACAGGAATCATTTAAGGTTTCCAAACTCACGTAATGTGTTTCTGGCTATACTTAAGTTTAGAGAATAACTAAATTATTTTCGATCTAAAGAAACCGCACTAAATTTAGATCAAATAGTTAAGTAAATACAATGATATCCCCAATGTGCAAGTGCCTCATTATCATCAATGGATATAAAAAAAAAAAAAAATTTGATTATCGATAGAAAAAATTTTAATATAGTATATAAAAATATTAAATAATCTGACTATGAATAGCTTTAACCCTAGAATATTTACACTACTAGTTGGTATGATGTTACCAGCAGCACGTCATCTTGAGGTGTTTATCTTAGGCTGATTTGCGGGTGTATTTATTTAATGTTTTCAAAGTTATTTTCGCAATATATTTTTTCATCTCCCGAAATCAATCCTTAAACCAGCTCTGCCAAAATTCGCTAGGGAGTGCGGCACACTCGTTGTCCAAGCTGCCAGAAGGTCCGCATCACTGAAAAAGCTTCAGTTTCAAATGCGAGAACGGTGCAAAGTCTCACGAGGCAAGGTCTGGACTGTACTGAAGGTGCCTAAGAAGTTTCAGTTCTGCAGTGGTCAAATATTCGGTGCAGGCTTTGGGGCGGTAAAATGGAGGGTTTTCATGATGGAGGAAGCTGGTGTCCATTCTTAAATTAAACCACAGGTTCCTCAAGTATTTGATGTAGCACAGCTCAGTGTAACACTTAGGTGTGACTGTCTTTATCCATAATTCCATCTGATTTGAAAAATGCAGCTATCATTTTCTTTTTAACCGATCGAGAGTTTCTGACAACTACTGGTATGTCCTCATCAATAAATAACCAAACTTTATTTTGCGACTTAGTTGGCACATCATATTATAGCCAAATTCCATCACCTGTCATGATGCTGCTCACATACCGAGATTGTCCCTTATCAAACATTTTTAGCATCTCCCGACATCAAGTCACACGTCGTGCCATCTGCTCTTCAGTCAGTCTATCCGGCTCCCAAAGACAACACAATTTCATTATGTGCAAACGATCATACAAAATCGAATGAATTGCAGGTGCGTTTAGGCCTAAGGTATCCTCTTTCTGTTGGTTCTTCATTAGACTGTTTTCGTCAGGCATTTTCCTCTCAGCAGTAATGTATTCCTCCGTAACTGACGATTGGCATCTTTCCGCCCTTTCAGCGTCCTCGAGGGAGAGATTCCTATTTACATTCTCCGTACCACCTGAATATAGGCTTACGATGTAGACAATTATCACCAAGTGGAAGAGTCCTTTCTTCTAAGCACTGCACGCGCGAAGTTATACCGCAAAACTACTCGTACCATGCTTCGTGACCAGGATGCCCTTGTAAGAACATCAAATTATCACAGCTAATAAATAACTGAGCCTACAGACTTCTGGTTACTTACAGCTCTATACATATATATATATGGTATTCTAGGGTCAACAAGTATTGACTCTTCTCTAAACTTAATTAAAAACAGTTCTTATCAGCTTTCATGACTTAATCAAAAACACTATAGAACAGTTTCTCTTGAAAACCAAAATGTTATTGAAAATTAAAGAACATTACATATAAAACTATATAAATAGATTCCGGAAAAGATAGATGAACGAAGTTAGTTCCAGTCAAAAATTTTATAAAAGCGCCAAAATTTCCGAAATGATTAATCAGTCAAAGTTAGTTTGCTAGAATCACAGCCATGGCATGGCTTTATGTGTACGCCTTTTTCATCGGGATTCTAATCGCAGTGTATTTATTTTTCCAATATCGGTTTACTTACTGGAGAAAACGCAATGTTCCGCATTTACCGCCGTCGATTCCCTACGGAAGTTTGAAAAACGTCGGCAAGACCAGGCATATCGTGGAAATGATCCAAGAGATATATATGAAATTTAAAAGTTCGTTTCCAATCGCCGGGGCATATTTCACTATCAGTCCGGTAGCTGTGTTACTCGATCTCGATTTAATTCGCGATGTCTTAATTAAGGACTTCAATCATTTCCATGATCGTCGGTTTTACTACAACGAACGCGATGATCCACTTTCGGCCCATTTATTCGCAATGGAAGGAACTAGATGGCGCCGAATGAGGAACAAACTGACACCGGCTTTCAGTTCGGCCAAAATGAAGTTCATGTATCCAACTTTAGTGGATGTATCGGTCCGGTTTCTGGACAAAGTAACCGAGGTTATGAAAGCTGACGGTATGGTCGAAATGAGAGACTTATTAGCCCGCTTCAATACGGACATTATCGGAACCTGTGCATTTGGAATTGAATGCAACAGCTTGGAAAATCCAAACGCTGAAATGCGTTTTATGAGTCGTAAGGTTCTTACGGACTTTCGACATAGTCGATTCATACAAGAAATTTTAAATCAATATCCGAAATTTTTTGCAAAATTGGGTGTAAAAATCATTAATGATGATGTTACTGATTTTTTTATGGGTGTCGTCAAGGAAACAATTGCTTATCGTAAAAATAATAAAATTCGACGAAACGATTTCATGGATTTGTTGATTGAAATGGGAAACATCGAAGATTGCGATGGTGAAAAAGTGACAATTGAAGAAATCGCCGCACATACGTTTATATTCTTTCTGGCCGGTTTCGAAACATCTTCGACCACAATGTCGTACAGTTTGTATGAATTAGCACTGCAGCCAGCTTTGCAAGCCAAAGCACGTGATGAAATCGCCATGGTTCTGGAAAAACACAACGGACAGTTAACGTATGATGCACTTCATGAAATGAAATATATTCAACAAATTGTCAGCGGTATGTAACTTCTGAATTTAGGGTCAAGACTTAAAATTATTAAATTCAAATCTATTTAGAATCACTTCGAATGTATCCGCCTGTCCCGATTCTGATTCGTTCAGTTACCAAGGACTATCCGATTCCAAATACGGACATAACACTCGAAGAAGGAAAAAGTGTAATCATTCCGATCTACTCAGTTCAACGTGATCCGGATATTTATCCGAATCCGGATGTGTTTGATCCGGATCGTTTTACTGCAGAAGAGGAGAGAAAACGCCATGCAATGTCGTCATTGGGATTTGGTCAAGGACCTCGCAATTGCATCGGAATGCGCTTCGGACAAATGCAGGTCTTGATTGGTCTAGTTACACTTTTACAGAATTTCGAAATCAAAACTTGCAAGGAAACAATCATTCCATGGGCTTATTCGATCACAACACCAGTTATTTTGACACCCGAAGGCGGACTTTATTTACGACTGGAAAAAATTTCGACTTAATTTATTTTAATATTCTTTGATTGAAAATTCGTTACAGATGACATAATGAATAATGAAAATCGAGAAATTATTATTTATTTATTTTTTATTAATATTTAACCGATATGCACGAGCGTGGATTAAGTTTAAAGATTGGAGAATAACCTACAAATGATAATTTTCAAAGATTAAATCTTATGAAAAATTCACCTTGAAATTAATCTAACCGATAATAAGATAGCTGCTTGCCAAAAATTCAAGAACAATCTTATCATAAATACAGTTTTAAGTTCCAATCGATACGTGATTTGAAGTAAGATATTTCAGGTGTAACTTTAATTAATAACAGTTAAAATTACTTAAAAATAATGACTTGGGAAAAATTTCTAAGTTGCTCTGTTACGTGTGCATGTTCCAACCGGCGTTATCGAACTTTCATCTCTCTGTCCTTAGATCCTATATTTTAAGTGAATGTTTTCGCAGCGCATTTCAAATGAAAGGCAAGTTTTCCGGATTTTACATTGTTTTGCTTTATAAATTAATCGTGTCGACATTTCCAAAGTGATGGCTAACTTCTCCAGGTCACATTGCTTCCCGATTGAACTGGCGAAGCCAATACACCCATCAATGGCTACCCGATCCATATCGATGTCCTGATGGTCGCTTTTTATTCAAAGCTACTTTTCACCTTTGCATTCTACGAAAGGAACGCAAAACACGTAAGCAGGTTGATTCACGAAGCCAGTATGTGATCAGTGTTGCAAAAACTTGTCAAAATGCCTCGTCAGAGTCACTGTTGATCCATAAATCCTCTTTACTTATATGCAAACAAATAAACAGAAATTATTGTTATACATCAACTTTGTTTTTTTTCCTTTTAACGGTAGTTTTCTTTCACAAATCTTACTAATTTCCATGCACATACCAAATAAACCTGAATACCACAGCACTCTTAAGTGTAATTACTTTATTATTCTAATAATAAAGTATTGTGTATTATTCAACAAAATTTGTTTTTTTCGCGTTTCATGATTAAATTAGCCTAAATAAACTGCCTAGAAGTCGGGCGCAACTGTATTATTCTGGGAACAATTTTAGGATATACAGGTTAGGTTAGAAAGGATGGGTGAATGTTGAGAAGTTTTTAAATGAATCAGGATCAAAATTGTCTGTATAGAATGATAATTTTAAAAACAGAGTTGCTTAGAATTCCTAGGAAATTCGGTGTATTTTATATTCACAAAACGGGACATTTGTATGGGAGAAGTAGAGGAGGTGAGGGAATCGCAAATTGTGTGATACACATTTTTTCATTTTTTTCTCCGAGCCTTATTTCTAAACTTTGTGGCAAACTTATAATACTTTCAGATTTCATCTAGAATAAAAAAACAAAGAAAGTCGACATTCTGATTGAAATTTTAAGCTACAAACGTCAAAATTTGGGAAACTTATTTTTAAAAAAAGTTCTTAATATTTCCAAAACTTCTACCCCCTCGCATACAAAAGCATTTTCTTCGACCAATTCTAAGAAATCACTTATCACAAAACCAGTAGAAGCTGTCAACTGGAAAATTCGTACAATCGCTTCTAAAAATATTTAAACGAAATTTGCATCAAAAGTTTTGAAATCCCCCATAAAAAAGTATGATTTCGACCAATATCAATAAATCGACTAATAGCCAACAAATTAAAAGCTACGAACTTGAAATTTTGTACGAAAGCCTTTCAAAAAAAACTTAATAAAACCGCATCACACATTTTGCGATTTTCTCACCGCCTTTACCCCCTCCCACACAAATGTCTGGTTTCGTGCATATAAAATACACCGAATTTCATAGGAGTTCTAAGCAACTCTGTTAATAAAACCAACATTCTATGCAGACCATTTTCATTTTGATTCAAGCATTTATTTAAAAACTTATCAACATCCGCTCTCGAGTCTCTGTATTGTACCTTCAGTTTGAGTAGATTTTGGACACATACCATATTTGCGAGCAGTTTCGCATCAATTTTAAAAAATGTAACATTTGAATAAACGTCTCATTACTCTCACAACTCGCTCACATAAATAACTCGAATGTAAATTTTACATTTTTTCCTTAAAATCGAATTTTTATCATAATCGCTTTAAAATAAAAAAAAATAGGCGTGCCATTGAAAATAACATTTATGAAATTCATTATTAATTCCACGGTCATGACAATTAATTATTTCTGAAACATCGCAGAGCTTAATTACGACTTCGTTTAGCAATTTAAGATTACAAGTTGAGGAAATTATTCGCACAACTCATTCAGCTTTGCAAATTAAAAAAAAGCTGTAAGACAATTTCTATAGAATTTAAGACTTAAATTGGTTCTCTTATTTGATTCCACTACAGATTCGGTGGAAATAACTAAGTGCCTAATTCTTTGAGGGTATTGGAAAGGCAAATGACAAAATGACCTGAGCTCTAGCCACAGATATAAAGCTCAGCAAACATATGAAATAGTTCATAGCAAGTACAATAAAAATGGTTTTTTTGTTGTATCCAATGCCAAAGTTTTGAGGGTTAAAAAAATTAACAGTCGATTTTTGATTCTCTAAATTTAAGGAATTACAAATAGCCTCGTCCTATTCCTGTTCATCTGCCTAGTAAAGGGTTGGAAAGGTAGATATCTTATAAGTAGTAATAGTACTTAATTAGTAATTGAAATAAATTCCAACACACTAAACACCAAAAACTACGGTGCAAACAATTTAGGGATTCACAATGGCCTACGATGCTTCTAGTAGGACAGAAATGCTTAAATTGAGCTAATTACCTTATTCATCCCAAAATAATAAATTAAAGCTTTATTTCAAGAAACACATACACTACACTCATGCTTACTGGCCAATAATAATTAGTTTTTAAAAACAAAGACCCATAACTGCAAAAATTATTCTTCTGTGTATGTATGTATATTTGAATTCACCAATACTTACGCGGATACAACATGCGTACGTCATCATAAATGTATTACTAGAAGCTTAAAATAGGTTCTGATAAACCTGAAGCGTGTTGCACGTGTCTGTTATATAAAATAGTAAACTTTTTAATCCAGGAGCTATTCAATTGCAATTTTTTCTTTCATCGTTACAAACGCGATTTTTTCATCTTTAGATATGAAATAAGCTATGTCAGCGTTAGTCAGCCCCAAGAGGTCTATATAAAAGCTGGTAATTGGTATTTTTCAATCAGTTAGTATTTTCACTCTCATTCAAATCCTTGTTTTAAAGTTTGTGCGAAAAGGGAAAAAAATAAATAAAAATGGAGTGGCATTTTGCCTATACCTTTCTTATCGGTACACTTACGGCCGTTTACTTCTTTTTCCGTTACCGGTTTTCGTACTGGGAAAAACGTGGAGTTCCTCATTTAAAGCCATCGTTTCCATGGGGAAATATTCAAGGAGTCGGCAAGGCTCGAAATATTATCGACATGTTCGAAGAAATCTATCAAGGATTAAAGGACAAAGGGCGTTTCGCTGGAGCATATTTCTCAATTAGTCCTGTGGTTGTGGCAACAGATTTGGATTTGGTGCGCGACATTATGATTAAGGATTTCAACTACTTCCACGATCGCCCGACTTATCATAACGAAGACATCGAACCAGTATCAGCGCATTTATTTTCGATACATGGCGAGAAATGGCGTAAGCTTAGAAACACCCTTTCGCCTACCTTTACTTCCGGCAAGATGAAATTCATGTACCCAACGCTACTGGACGTTTCTGATAAATTCGTTAATTTTATCGAGAATCAAATCGACAAGGACGACGTATTCGAGATGAAGGAACTTTTGGCCCGTTACACCACCGACATTATCGGTAGCTGTGCCTTCGGTATCGAGTGCAACAGCTTAAAGGATCCAAATTCCGAATTTCGTGCACACGGACGCAAAGTTTTCAGCCATCCACGACATAATCGCATGTTAATGGAAATCGTACAACAATTTCCGGGACTTTCGAAGAAGCTGGGCGTGAAAACCTTCTTGGACGAAACTGGCGAATTTTTCGAAAAAGTCGTTAAGGATACCGTTGAATATCGTGAAAAAAATGAAATTCGTCGCAATGATTTCATGGATTTGTTGATTCAATTAAAAAACAGCAGCACACTTGAAGGTGAGGGCAGTCGGAAAATCGGAAAGCTGACCATTAATGAGATCATAGCGCAATCGTTTGTATTCTTCTTAGCTGGGTTTGAAACATCGGCAACAACCATGTCGTATGCCCTGTATGAGATTTCAAAGAGCCAAAAAATCCAGGAAAATGCACGAAGAGAGATTACAGCGGTTTTGGAAAAACACGATGGCCTCCTGACATATGAAGCTATGAAGGAAATGAAATACATCGGGCAGATAATAAGTGAAACGTTAAGGAAATATCCAGTTGTACCAGTACTAATTAGGAAGGCCATGAAAGATTATCCAGTCGCGAATACTAATCATATTATCGAAGAAGGACAATCGGTATTCATTCCGGTTTACAATATTCAACATGATCCTGCCTATTATCCGGATCCGGAAAAATTCGATCCCGATCGATTCACGTTGGAAGAGGAGAACAAACGCCACCCGATGACGTTTTTAGGATTCGGAGATGGGCCAAGAAATTGTATTGGCTTGAGGTTTGGAAAGATGCAGTCCCGAGTTGGTCTTATCACTCTGCTGAAAAATTACAATATTATATTGTCGCCGAAAACTCTGGAGCCAATTACATTTGAGAATGATAAGGGCGTTTTGACTGCCAAGGGAGGACTCTACTTTAAATTACAGAAAATTTAAATTTTTCATGTTTATAGATTAAATCTGAGAGTTTACTCTAAAGTTAGTAACGCTAAGAAATAAGGTTCGGAGAAAAAAATGAATGACACAGAAGTTAATGTTATCAATTAAAAATTTCCAAATCAGATGTCGGTCTGTCCGTCTGTCCGTCAGTACGCTCTCTAGCTTGAGAACGTGTTGTTCAAATTTTGTAGAAATCGTTTTTGACAAAAAAATAAGGTCAAGCTTGTGAACGGTCCTAATCGATCCACCCCTTCTAATACCTCTCATACAAAATGACTCACATTCAATCATTTACAATGAACAAAGTTTCTTCGAAATTATAGGAGCTCATAATTTGGAATTTGGAATACAATACTTTTATCATAAATAAAATTTATGGTACAAAAATTATTAGAATCCCCCCACTCCTTCCACCACCTCCTATACAAACTATAAACTGATTTGCTCAGCACGTATAGCATTTGTCGTTCTCAAACTTTGTACTAAATCTTTAATTAGTATTATTATTAAGATCGGAAAAAAATTAACTGATTAGCTTCACTCTTTCTAACCTCTCCCATACAAAATAACACATTTTCTCTAATTTACAAAAAATCTATTTTCCTTAAAAATATTAATGATACGGATCTGAAGTTTGAGAGATATCAATTGCATAATATAGATATTCCGGAAAAAAAAACTAAAAATTCTCTACTTCTTCTACCACTTCCCATACAAACTGCATAATTTCACTAATTCTAATACACTAATTTTCTCAGTACCTATTCAATTTTTGAAGCCTCTATTTTATATACAAAATTTTTATAGCTACTATATCTTGATGTGAAAAAATTAGTTCAATGCTGTCACCCCTTCTACCATACTCCCCATACAACTTTTCTTAGGTCCACAACAATTCCTATTTCATCTAGTGTATTATATGATTGCGCTTTAAGCGTAACCGTAATCCTGTTAAGTTTTATTTATAGTTTTTATTATTTTGCAATGCAAATTTTAGTTAATAGTTTTTCAACTCTTTTATTTTCGATATTATTTAAGAAATGTTTTTTTTTAACATTATTGGATATTAATTTAATGTATCATCAATTTAGTGCCATAATAAATGTTTGGAATTTTTAATAAAATACATTTTGCTTAGTTATTAAAAACTAATAATTGGTAAAGGAGAAAAAACCATGCAAAGATTTTTAGCTCATTATATTTGAATGAATCGTTTCCGGAACGTGCGTAGTTCTGTCCTTCCCGGGATATAGTTGCTTGACGCCGTTCAGGATAAATTACAATGCATCATGTATGCCGAACTGAGCATTTGTTGTTTCGCTGTGAATCAACGGAGGGTTTCAAAGATGTTTCGAGTTGAGGATTCGTGGCTGCGAGGTATGTTGTCAGGTTTCTGCTGGTGGACGGAGTGAAATCAGAGTCGGAAGGCCCTGTTTGATGGCTCTAGTCGAAATTTAAAATTGCGTGATGCCTTTTATTACATTGCATGCACATTTGATTACTCCATGGATTCGTATACGTGATACAGATGTGTTAGATCCTTTTCCGTGATCGCGGTCTTCAACTATCGGTAGTTCACAGAACTTTACCGCCATAATTCTTCGATGGCGAATCTATGACCATTCAAAAATCCGGCCGTTAACCGGTTTTTAAACATCTTCTTAAAATTTCTCAACGAGCGGTAAAATTGTTCTTCTAGGCTGATTTGAGCTTCCGCGACTGCACTAAAATCAGCCATAGTTTCAGAAAGGAATAAATTCTTTATTAAAAGTTAATAATAATTAGGTACGATTAATATATGGCGAGAAGTCCCTGACTGATTATGAATTAGCACTTTATCAAACTTTCGCGGCGGTTGTTCAATTTTGTAGCGAATAACAATTGATTAGATGATTTATAATTGAATGAAGCAAATGGGAATAAATAAAGGAAGAGTTAAAGTTACATGGGGATGTATACGAGAAAGTATCCAGCTCGACGGACCAATGTTTTTTGTGCGACGCATCGCAGCACTTAAATAAAGCGTAAAATGTGACGAATCCCAGGTGAACTTATGCAAGAATTGGTATTTCAGCACAATAAACAATAAAATTAAATTTAATATATTAGAAATATCGTACAAAAAAGTTAGAATGAAATTGAGATCTCAACAAATTCAAATTCAAACGAAATGGCAAAATCTCGTGAAATCCATATCAACGGCTGTCTATATTATTTGGATCAATGACCCACATACAATCGGTTCAGCTAAAGCCGGGCAATAACCTACGTCATGGTGAACAGCTGTATGAGTTTGTTTGGTGACTGCCTTCGAGATAAAGGACCAAAGCTCCACGGCTTTACTCTAGGCTCGAACCAGCGAAAGTTAAAAGTTCGCTTGACATACTTTTGCATACGAGAAGGTTCTTTTTTTGTTTTTGGAAAGGTGAAAAAAAAATTTATAGATAGCAATTTTTTCCTTAAACAATGTATTAGTTTGTATATAAATAGGAAAATATACCGATCTCTAGGAAAGTGAACTGAGCAGAGCACTTGTACGCAGTACTTCAGTGAAAATTGTTTCCAAAATAAAACATTTCAGAATTATGATTGGGCGTAAAGCCCAGAATGACTTTAATATACCGGAAAATATGTCATCTCAAACTCTTTCGAATAGTGAATAGAGACTTTTGCATGGGAGGTGGTAGAGGTAGAGCGGGAGGTTTGTATTTTTCGTATATGACACCGAACATGGCATGCTGAATTTAAAGTTTTTATTTTCATTATTTTTAAAGAAATTGGACATAGTTTTCCTGAAATTGGGGCATTTGTATGGGAGGTGGTAGAGGAAGTGGAGCGTTTAAGATGATTTTGAAACTGCTTATCATCATCCTTATCACCATGCATTGATTCAATTTCAAAGTCGATAGCTCTCACATATGCGAAGGAGAAATGCTTCTCTTGAATTTATCATACAGATATTTATATGGGAGGGGGTAGAAGAAGTGAAGCAGAGCTGATAATTTTTTCTAACATTTATTGCAATTAGTAAATAATAAATTCGGGCAAAGTTTTAAGTTTGTACTTTTTCTAGTTTTAATGGAAATCGATATAATGCATTTAACAAAAATTTTATATTTGTATGGGAGGGGTAGAAGGAGGGTACGAAACAAAACAAATTTTGTACAAAACATCAAGTTGATAGCTTTAACAGTTTCGAAGAAAAATAATTTAATTTAAATTTCCAAATTTCGTGAAATTTGTATGGGAAGGGGTAGAAGGAGTGAAGTGAAGTCGATAATTCTTTTTAAAATTAATTGCAATTATAGTATATTTAATTCTGGCAAAACTTCGTCTTTTCAGCTTTACCAGTTTCAATGAAAATCGAAAATATGTATTTTTCAAAATTGTCCATTTGTATGGGAGGTGTAGAAGGAGTGAAGGGATCGGATCAATATTCCGTCATATTAATGACATCTGTACCATAACACTTTGACCCAAATTTCAAGTCGATAGCTTAAATAGTTTCACAGAAAAATCAATTTCTTAATTTTTCAAAATTTCATAACATTTGTATGTGAGGGGTAGAAGGAGTGGGGGGATGTAGCCCATTCACGAACTTAAAGTTACTTTTTTGCTAAAAATTACACACAACAATTTTTATCACTATAGCTCAAACCTTTCGAGAGCTATGCTGTAGACAGACGCACAGACAGACGGACGGACAGACGATCACTCGTAATCGAGGTTTTTCAGCAACAACAAATATTTCTGTACCCTTGGCGGCTCTGTGGGGGCGTTATTTCTTAGCTTTGCAAACGGTAAGGCAAACACAATTTACTCTTACATTTCATCTAGAGTATAAAAATTAAATTTACACCGACTCGTTTTTCAGTACGATCCGGAACCAACTGTTGCTATATGTAGTGGGCTGAGATCTAGCTTCCCAAAACATTTTTTCAGTGAAGATAAGAAATTACTCTATTAGCTTATTTCCTACAGCTGGCACTTCAGAATTCTAATCAAAAATTAACCAAATTGATAACTATTACTTCAAAGCTAAGTTATTTACCACTGATAGCTTTATTTTATAGTTACTAGCAACCATGACACTGAAATTTTTGAATATCGCTAATATGTTAGCGATATCATATACATACATACGAGGGTCGTTTGATAAGTCCCTGGCCCAAGTAAGAAAAAAGCATTTTTTCCGGAAAATTTTTTTTATTTTTCAACATAATCTCCCTGGAGGTTAATACATTTGGTCCAACGTTTCTCAAGTCCTTTCATACCGTTCAAAAAGAAATTTTTGTCACAGTCTGCAAAAAATTGGGAAACGGCGTCTTTCACCTCTTGGTTCGATGAAAATTTTTGTCCACCGAGTTGAGTTTTCAATTTGGGGAACAAAAAAAAGTCACATGGGGCCAAGTCGGGCGAATAAGGTGGGTGGTCAACGATCTCATACCGCAAATCGTGTAATTTGGACATGGAAACCGCGCAGGTGTGGACAGGGGCGTTGTCGTGGTGGAACAAGATCTTCTTTTTCTTCAAACCAAAAACCAACTGCCAAAAACAAACTGTTACCTACAGAAACCTGAAAAAATTCATGAGACCGTTCGAAAGTGCCATCTACCTAGCGATAGCAAAAACTTTTTCGTGAAACCACGTTTTGTCATTTGGGCCAGGGACTTATCAATCGACCCTCGTATATGTATAAGAAGCCTCATAATCTACATTGCTTGAAAGCATAATCTAAAAAATTATTTCTTGATTTCTTGGGCATGATACAAAGGATTGACTCCTTATATTGAGTAGTGGTCGTAAGAAAATTTAGTATAAAAGTAGCTCGCTATGAAATAAATTGCATAGTTCGTTACTAAAAAAAAGTGTTTCTGGCGATTAAGAGAGAGACATATGCGTCAAATCCGTATTGTTATCGTATTTGGGTTGTATTATATGGAAAGTAACCGTTGGGCTTACCAAAAAACTACAAACTTTAATGTATGTAATGTAATGCCGCGAAACATTGTAGGGATATTCACCCCAAATGTGCTCTCCAACGATGAACTTTGAAGTACAACTGGACAGATTCAAATAGGCACAGAGACTCAAAGCCGAAAGTCGCAATGGATCGGTCGCACTTTAAGAAAAGCTGGGTACAACACCTCCAAACAAGCTCTGAATTGTAATCCTTAAGAAAGATGTTGGGTTGCAACACATGAAAATGAACAGTTGAGCAGGAGGCCATAAAAATAAACAAGTCCCGGCGAGAAATAAAGGACGATACTCAAGATCGCGCCATGTGGAAGAGAACTGTTTCAGTCTTAGGCCCCTATATTGAATCTTAACATGAAATTGATTAATTGAAAGTTTGCAACGTATGGCATTACTTAGGAATGCGAATACTTGTAAGAAGACGGATATGGAGAGATTAAAATAATTATCTTAGCTATCTGTTACGAAACGGAATTGGCAGTTTTAGCACACAAAAAATAAGCAAGAAAAGAAAAAGAAAAAAGATTTTTATGTAATAATAGCGGTTGAAAATGGCAGAAATTTTTAAAAAGGAATGCGAATACTTGTAAGAAGACGGATATGGAGAGATTAAAATAATTATCTTAGCTATCTGTTACGAAACGGAATTGGCAGTTTTAGCACACAAAAAATAAGCAAGAAAAGAAAAAGAAAAAAGATTTTTATGTAATAATAGCGGTTGAAAATGGCAGAAATTTTTAAAAAAATTTCAAACAAATCAAATATAGATATTAAATTAAAACTTTATCGTATTGCAGAGCTATTTTTTCAAATTTATTCACGTCCATGCATCCATTTCATACACATAAGATAAAAATAATAGCTAGCTCCAAAAACTGTGTACACAGTAGTGGATAATCCAGGTGTAGCGAAACAAGGCGAAAATATTTCGAGTTACATTACTAGAAAAATAAAACATGGTTATTGGGTTGGTGAATGTTTTCACAGTGCCTTTGAATTAAAACGGAAAGATTTTCGGATTTTGCACTGTTTGATTTATTATGTGTGACGTTTTGGTCTCCTAATTTTACTTTTCATTCAGAGATAAGGATGGTAAAATGACTGAAAGTCATACAGCAAAGCGTCTTTTAAAAACAAACGCTCTATCTTATCGGACAGAAGTAAGTCTGCTTTGATTTTCGTAAGCATTCTCATCGTTATTCAGCTTAAAGCCACCGCTATAAATACGACCGGGCCGTGCTTAATAATCTCAGTCAATAGCGCAATTTCAACGCAGAATTTTCGAAAATTAATTTGGAGCTAAATTTTAAAAGATGGAGTGGCACTTTGTCTATACCTACCTAATCGGTATTTTGACGGTAGTTTATTTATTCTTTCGCTATCGGTTCGCATATTGGAAAAATCGCGGAGTTCCACATTTTCCGCCAACAATTCCATATGGAAATTTACGATTAGTCGGAAAAGGAAAACACACTATTGATATGTTGCACGAGATTTACCATTCCTTCAAGGGCAAGGAACGATTTGCTGGAGCATATTTTACAATAAGTCCGGTAGTTGTAGCTACCGATTTGGATCTGATCCGCGACATCATGATCAAGGACTTCAACTATTTCCATGATCGTCCCACTATCTCCAACGAAGAGGCAGAACCAATTGCGGGGCACTTATTCTCGATACACGGTGAGAAATGGCGAAAGTTGAGGAATATTCTATCGCCAACCTTCACTTCGGGCAAAATGAAATTCATGTTCCCAATAGTGTTAGATGTTACGGATAGGCTCCTGAATCACATCAATACAGAAATCGTTAAGGACGACGTATTTGAGATGAAGGAACTCTTAGCGCGATACACTACTGACATTATTGGAACCTGTGCTTTCGGTATCGAGTGTAACAGTTTGAAGGATCCCAATGCAGAGTTCCGTAATCAGGGTCGCAAAGTGCTTAGTGAGACGCGTCATAGTCGTTTAACGATGCAACTAATGCAGCAGTTTCCTGCAGTGGCGAAAATGCTTCGCATGAAAATCTTCCTGGAAGAAACTTCAAGCTTTTTCAATAAAGTGGTGCGCGAAACTGTTGAATATCGTGAAAAGAACAATATTCGCCGAAACGATTTCATGGACATGCTGGTCCAGTTGAAAAACAATGCGAGTGTAGAGGATGGCCGAAAAGTGGAAATATTAACGATGAATGAAATCACTGCACAATCGTTCATATTCTTTTTGGCTGGTTTCGAAACTTCAGCGACAACCATGTCGTATGCACTGTACGAGCTGTCGAAAAATCCCGAAATCCAGGAAACTGCGCGCAAGGAAATTGAATCGGTTCTCGAAAAACATAACGGTCAATTCACTTACGAGGCGATGATGGAAATGAAATATATTGGACAAATTATCATGGAAACATTGAGAAAGTATCCACCGGTTCCGATACTGATTAGAAAAGCGGGAAAAGATTATCCGGTTGCCGACACCAAGCATATTATTGAAAAAGGACAATCAGTTTTTATTCCTATTTACAATATTCAACATGATCCAGCTATCTATCCGAATCCAGAAGTATTTGATCCCAACCGTTTCAGTCCCGAAGAGGAAAAGAAACGCCACCCAATGTCCTTCTTGGGATTCGGGGATGGACCAAGAAATTGCATAGGCCTTAGGTTTGGTAAGATGCAAACCCGCATAGGACTTATGACAATCTTGAAGAATTTCTATATTAAACCATCTCGGAGAACCTTAGATCCGATTATTTTCGAAAACGACAAAAGCATTTTGACTACAAAGGGCGGACTTTATTTTCAATTGGAGAAAATTTAAATTTGTCGAAATCTTTATTTAAATTTTAGCGTATAATTAGTAATTTTTGAATTATTTTTTTTTTTTTGTAATTATATTGGAAAATAGAAATACTTTTTAATAATATTTCCCCAACATTATTTTTTTAAGTGTAATATGGACGGTATTCTCGATTAATATGAGTTATTGGGTCAGTATGAATGGAAATTTTGAGGAACCAAAGGGTCTCGAGACTAGTGGCCGATTCAGACTGTAGTGAAGAAGAAGATATTTTTAATGTGATTTTTAATAACATTAAAACTGTTTTCCCCGATTTGTTTCGTTCTTATTAATTTTTTTTTATAAATTAATGTTTCATAGATTTACATTAATTTTACAATTTTAGAGACAAGTCTTATGTTAGGGGTGAGTAGTCGTTGGAATTCATTAGAAAACAATCAATAACTCAAAATTTTTCTATTATAACAATCAAAATCTTATATTCATTCTTAATTTAATTTTTATACTCTAGATGAAATCTGAGAGTATATTGTGTTTGCCTTACCGTTTGTAACACTAAAAAATAATGCTCGCACAGAGCCGCCAAGGATGCAGAAATATTTGTTGTCTCTCAAAAACCTCGATTCCGAGTTGCTGTCTGTCCGTCTGTCCGTCTGTCTGTACGTCTGTCTACAACATAACTCTCGATAGCTTTGACCTATCGTGGTGAAATTTGTTGTATGTAATTTTTAGCAAAAAAGTAACTTTAAGTTCGTGAACGGGTCACATCCCCCCACTCCTTCTACCCCCTCCCATACAAATTTCATGAAATTTCGAAATTTAAAGAAATTAAAGATTTTTCTCCAAAACCATTTCAGTTATTGACTTGAAAATAAGGTCATAGTATAATGATATAAATATCATTAACCTCAAGAAATATTTACCTGATCTCCTTACTCCTTCTACCACCTCCCATACAAATGCACAATTTTCAAAAATGCATTTATTCGGTTTGCAATGCAACTAGCAAAGCCAAATTGGTTCATTGTCATAAATATTTTATTATAATTGCAACTAATTTTGGAAAAACTATCAACTTTACCTCACTCCTTCTACCCCCTCCCATACAAATTTTACGAAATTTCGGAATTTCAATTAAACTAGTTTTCTTCAAAACCGCCAAAGCTATCAACTTTAAAATTTGAGAAAAGTATACTATTTTAAATATAATTGATGTCAAAAAATTTTGTTTTGATTCGGATATTCCTTCTACCCCCTCCCATACAAATGCAGAATTTTGGTAAATGCATTTAACCGATTTTCATAGAAACTAGAAGAAGTAAAAACTTTTTTGCCAGAATTTGTCCCTTAATAATTGTAATAAAAGATGAAAAACATATCGCCTTCACCCCACTCTTTCTACCATGTCCCATTCAAATTTTTTTATTGGAAGTTCAAGAAAATTTTTCTCCTTCGAACATATGAGAGCTATGGACATTAAAATTGTAACAAAGCAATGTGATTAGGATGTCGATAAGCAGATTCAAAATCAACCAAAATTTCCCCTCTTTCTCTGCCACCTCCCATACAAATACCATAAATTCAGACAAAAATTGTTCAATTTCCTTGAAAATTATGAAAGCAAGAAACTTTGAATTCAGCATGAAATATTTTATATACTACGTTCAGTGTTACATAGAAAAATTACCAACCTCTTAAAACTGATTTTACCACCTCCCAAACAAAAGGTAAGTAAGTATTTCATCTAGAGTATCATATGATTTACGCCCAATCATAATTCTGTTATGTTTTAACTTATTTATAACAATTTTAACATGAATATTGTTATTTCAAATTAATATGCAACAACTGTAAAACAATAGATTAATCTTTTCTCATTTGTAATATTAAATATCGATTCCTTTCCATGACTTTAATTCTTTTCTTCAAAATGGTGAAATATTTTCGCTTCGTCTTACATGGTAAACAGAGAATTGAAGAACTCAATGCCGATGTAGGAATACTGAGCTAATATCAGTGAATCTAGAAGGATTGAATTCTTGCTGGTTCCCACCATGAGTAATTATTGTATTGGTTTCCAATAATCCATTTTTGAACTGTTTAAAGATTTGGATGTTAGCAATAAAACAGTTCTACTTCTAGAAGGTCTATATACTCAGTAGATGTTTTCTGTTTTTTTTCGCTTTCTATCATTTAGTCCCCCACAATATTTGCAAATACTTGTCAGTAGTATCCAGTACAACTGAAAAATCAGCTCCATCACTCGTTACGGTCGAATTTTTAAATTAAATGCGTGCTAACTTTTGAAGGATCTCAAACTACGGACGTTGGCTCATGTTTTCTGGGTAAAATACTTTTTTAGAAGAGAAACTAAGGCCAATAAAATTTCTTTGCTTTATTTAGTTTACAATGTTAATTTATATGCAGATGTGTTGTTTACTTTAGGTTGTTTTGATCCTGCGTGTTACAACTCCAGCATGCTTATCGTACATGTGCAGACGTAGACGCGGTAGCTGTTCTATAATGTAACTATTATACCTATTGTCGGGATATTAGCAAGTGTAGTTGTCGGAGAAAATTAAACGCCCTACCCAATCTACTATTCACCAAAAAAATTGTTAAGGGCTCTGAAAATATAAGTCGTTGAAATTTAGAAAGCATTACTGCATTTTTAGATTTAATTATTCATAAAAAAAGCAGCATAACAAAATTCGATCACAATAATTTATTGTTAGAATTATAAATAAAGCCAGGATTTATATGCAGTAAAAAGTGCTAAAATAAGCCATAAAATATTCAGACAAAATTGGTTAAATATGCAATGAAATATGCACTAAAAGATATGGCTAGATGGTATTATTTCCTTCAAAAAAGGATCGAAAGGACCATATGTGCAATTTTTAAATGAACTTCACAGAAGTAATTGGTGCACATTTAAAAGCGCATATTATTACAGAATCCACATCAGGATGTTTTGTTTCACCTTTTAAAATTCGGTTTACTTTTTGCAAAAAATAAATCCTTTTTTTTTGACAGAATGTTCTCTAGCTTACTTTTCATAGTAATTCCATACTCCCCCGGTTTGAGGCTCGTCTTTTCTTTCAAATCCTTAATTATATTCAAACTTACGCAAAGTGACAAGTTCCTTGTTTCAAGATTTTTTTATTGCTTGCGGTATAAAAGATACATTTGAGGCTGTATATGCTAAATCATTTGACACTGTACCGTCAACTATATTTTGCACTTTTTGAACACTGTGCATTCGGGACCATCTGTTTATTACGTTTTTAAAATTTCCAAAATTATCTGCATAGAACAGAGCGGCGTTCAACCACGTACCCTACCGCGTAATAACTGTTACTGGTAGTAGAGGTTTATCCATTATGTCCTTGTAAAAAGCAACGTGAGCTGAAGCTTTAACAAAAAATGTTGTTCCCATTATTTATTAAATTATTCACTTCTGGAAACAACTCTTTTACTTTTTCAGCTAGACGGTTGTATGCATGCATGAGCAACATACATATGTAACATGGATTATTTTGCTGTAAAATATTTTTAGTGAATTACCTACTTTTATCATATATGGCGCGGCATCAGTCCACAAATAATTTAATTCATCTTTAATGAACGACAATCGTTTCGCTGTTTGTTTTTTCGAGTTGCTTAGATGACCATAAATAGTAGTGTCCTGGACTATCTTTACTTAAAATACTCACAAGTAAATGAGCAATATATAAGCCTCGAGCATCTGTTGTTTCATCAACTGTAATATACACAAAATTGTTTGCAATTTTTTGTTTTATTCTTTTCAATTGCTTTTATGTAGCAAATTTTTATACATTTCTTTCTTAATGTGCTTTCGTCTGAAATGCTTTGGTCAGTATACTTTTCCAAAAAACCTTTGCTTGGCTTAACTTAAAGGAATATCGGACGCAACCATTGCCTAACATAAGACTTCAAGAATATTGGTCCTGCTCGTGGATGATGTGGATGCAAATGAACTGCTCATTAGAAGCTGCTGCTCAGATAATTTTTTTTACTGCTGATAAATGCGAATCTAAAATTTTAAAATTAAAAACCAATTCTAAGCACTTTGATGCGGGGTAATATTTTATTTAGTTCATCGAGCTTCGATAGTACAAGCAGATTCGCCGTGACGCCAACAAAAACAATCGAAATTAATTTATTTAACAATGAAATCACGGCCTATGCACGACACTTATTTATAACTGCACATGGTAATGGATCAAATTAAATTTCGAAGAAATTAATATCGAAGAGTGGAATAGGCGTGAAAAGGAATTACAAGATGCAGTTCAGACCAGATCTAACGATTTGACGATTGTGTTGAATGTGTGTTTTTCTCAGTTTTAATAGAAAATTTTCAAACATGCGCAGAAATTAGTCGAAATACATATTCCGAAATATGCGGT
Source organism: Chorisops tibialis (assembly GCA_963669355.1). Taxonomy (NCBI): domain Eukaryota; kingdom Metazoa; phylum Arthropoda; class Insecta; order Diptera; family Stratiomyidae; genus Chorisops; species Chorisops tibialis. The sequence goes on from OY770262.1 coordinate 329,555,636, forward strand.
GAAGACTATGTATGCTAAATATTAAATTTTTTGTCAAATATGCAAATCTATGCTAAAAAAATTAAGTACAAAGCTTTAAGAAGTACTAATTCGGAAATATATTTAATCAAAATTATTATATGTATCTATAAGCAAAAACTATGTATATTCATTTGCATACAAATCCGGGCTCTAATTATAACGATTAAAAAAAAAATTTGAAAAATTGTGCTGCGCAATAAATGAATTACGCGTGGGTAAAATGTTTCCATATTGAATTTACTTGGACTCATTTTTCAGACGGTGTTGCTTTATTGCAGACTGAGATCTAACTGCCCAAAGAATTATTTTTACGGGGGAAATAAGAAATTGTTCAAGCCTATTTCCTGGAGGCATTTGATCGCATGAAAGCGAATTAAATGAAATTATTACCTCAAAGCTGAGTCAGTTTCCACTGAAAGCTTTATTTTTGTTTCATAGTTACACATCACACATCATTTTTTGAAGGTCGCTCACATGAAAAGCCTGACAGCTTTTTTTCTTGCATGTACGAAAGTATAATCGGATTGATTACTTCTTGATTTCTTGAAATTCATTCAAAGTAGTGTGTTTTTATATTGCGGAGTGATCTAATGAAAATTTAGTATAACAGCAGCTCGCTACGAAATAAATTGGTTAGTTCGTTGTTAAAAAGTGTCTTACGATGGATATTACGCTATGTCTCGGCTCCATTTTAATTGGCCTCCTATCCGGAGTAGTGTTTTTCTTTAAGAGACGGTTCGCGTATTGGAAAAACCGGGGCGTGCCGTACCTAGAGCCAACCATTCCATTCGGAAATATGGCAAATGTTGGCAGTACGCGTCATGTAGTTGATTTATTCGATGAAATCTATTCGAAATTTAAACGAACTTGTTCGTTTGCCGGCGCCTTTATTTCGATCAGTCCGGTTGCCATCATTACAGATTTGGAGCTAATCAAAATGGTTCTAATCAAGGATTTCAATTATTTCTCTGATCGCAAGATGTACTGTAATGAGGAAGTCGATCCACTAACTGGTAATCTTATCTTTATGCAAGGACATAAATGGAAAATGATGCGATCGAAAATCTCGCCAACCTTTACTTCCGGTAAAATGAAGTTCATGTATCCGACATTTATCGATGTCACAGATAAATTCGTAGTTCATCTCACGGAGATCCTAAAAAAGAACAATAATCTGGAAATGAAGGAATTGCTAGCGCGATATACAACCGATATTATCGGAACGTGTGCTTTCGGAATCGAGTGCAACAGCTTGAAGGATCCGAATTCAGAATTTCGTTTGAACGGTATGAAAGTTTTCAATGATCAACGATATTCGAAAATTGTTAGCGAGCTAATTATGCAATTTCCGGATATTGCGAAGGCCCTTAAAGTGCGGTTTTTCCCCGATTCAGTTATCGATTTTTTCACAAATGTCGTTACCGAAACGATTGAATTTCGCGAAAGTAACGACATTCATCGGAACGATTTTATCGATTTACTTATCGAAATGAAAAACGAAAAACGCCCGGATGCACCGAAATTAAACTTAATGGAAATCGTTGCGCAGGTATTTGTATTTTTCTTGGCCGGTTTTGAGACATCGTCGACCACAATGTCGTACAGTTTGTACGAACTGGCGAAAAATCCAGCGCTGCAGCTGCGAGCCCGAAAGGAAATCGATAAAGTTTTATCGAAGCATAACGGTGAGATCAGTTACGAAGCGATCATGGATATGACATATATCGATCAGATAATCTCAGGTAAGAGCTTAATCTCTGATTTCGTTAGTTTCGGTCTCATATTCGAACCCTTTTTGCAGAAAGTCTTCGAAAATATCCTGTCCTCATGGCACTCACTCGCAATACTAACACTGACTATAAAGTTCCGGGTACCGATAAAACGATCGAAAAGGGTACTGGTGTATTCATTCCAGTTTATTCGATTCATCGCGATCCGGATATTTATCCAGAACCGGAAGTCTACGATCCGGAGCGCTTTAACCCGGATCAAATTCAAAATCGACATCCTATGGCATTTTTGGGATTCGGAGATGGGCCACGTAATTGTATCGGGATGCGTTTCGGACAAATGCAATCGCGTATCGGATTAGTTACACTATTGAAAAATTTCCAATTTAAATTAGCCAGTGATACTACAATTGAATTCGATCCAAAGGCATTCGTTTTAACTACTAAGGGTGGATTGAATCTAATTGTGGAAAAACATGAGATCGCATAATATTTAATATTTTGAATCAATAATATTCTTATGTACTTTAAACTGGAAAACTATAGTTTTACATTAAAAACTAATATTAAAAAAAATATGTATATTTATGCAATTAAATCTAATAACAATTTGGAGTATTAAGCCTCCGAATGAATAATAATAAATATGAGCTTAGTTATAAATTTTTTATTCAAAAACTCGTAAATATTTCAAATTTCACATAAAAAAAAATCAAGATATTTTAAATATTTCGAGATAGGTAACTCAAGATAATAATTGTGATGAAGATTGTTTGTTTAGATAAAATGCTTGTTGATTAGATGAGTGACATAAGAACGTTTGGAGCGAAAGTTCAAATTAGATTATTCAAGCGATTTCAGCGACTTACGACTGAATGGGATTTTAGGATCATCACCCTGTATAGAGATCAGATGAAGTAAATCCTCGAGATTGAGCAGCATATCCAGCTGGCTGGCGTAGAGATGGGACAAGTAGCCTCGAAGATCGCCCTTCCCTGTCCGTGCTGTATGGAGCCAAAACCAAAAAAAAATTCCAAAATGGAGGGGAGGAGCCGTATAGCCGTCATCTCAGAGCTCTCATCGTGAGCTTTAGGTTAAGTTAAGTTCATGGAGGGGTTGGACAACAATGTACGTAGACGTACGCCCGTGTGTTTTACCATGGGGACCTACATATCATTCAGCCAGCCCACTCTACCGGTGAAACTACCCAGCAAACAATTTAATGAGCGTTCGCAAATACCGATCTTAAAATTAGCATGAAATGATACAAAACAAATAAAATGCGTCATTATCTTAAGCAAACCTAGCAAAAAGGGTCGCACAACGTCGATTTTGTTATGCTAATGTAGTTTTCATTTCACCATGCGTATTAGCAGAGCCAAAAATTATTTTTTGTCGATATATCAAAATATTGCAAGGGCAACAGTGAGAAAACTACCCAGCAAACAAAATAATTCTTTAAAGAATCATTAATGAGTTACATTAACGAGCGATTTGATCGTTAACGAGTGTCGTTAACGGTAATATAATCATTCATCAAGCGGACTAAATGAACATTTATTAATTAATTACTTTTAACAATTCTTTAATGAATCGTAAAACGCTTACAAGAAACGAGTACATAAGCAAGCATATACTCGTTATCAATAAATCATTAATGTACCATTTATGTATTTTATTCTAATTCATTAACGAATATCGTTTAAGATTCATAATCGAAACATTAACGATATTTTGAAGAACTGGAATATGAATACTAAACAAGAGAAGATTGCAAATGCTTTTTGTATTCTGCTCCCTATGCCGTTGAACTTTTCAACTTCTCACGGATGCGCTCACACTCAAGCAAGTACGCACTCGAATACGATCCTCTGCAAACTAAATCTCAACATTTTGCACCGTTTCCAACATTTGTAATGTCTTGAGATATCGACATGAGAGATTTTTGGCACTGTCAATGCGCATGGTAAGACGAAAACAGCTTGTGTATAACAAGATCGAAGTCGTGTGACCCTTCTTGTTTACACTACCCAGCAAACATTTTAACGAGCGCTCATAAATAATGATCGAAAAACGATCGTTCTTCATGCCCAAGCTGCAATTTGCTTGAAAAACAAATAACATGATGAGTAATCTAAACGTTCGAAAACCGAGCAGGAAGTAAAATAAAATTATGTAAACCATATGTAAACCAAACTCTGAAGAGTTCACATCACCTTGCGATATGCGAGTCCGAAAATGATGTCGTCGACATAGCTAAGTCTATCAATTTTTTCTCTGTAAACTCTATAAAGTTTGCGTGTGCTCATGGGTATGTGTGTTCGTGAAATTTTCAAACCATAAAGAACAGAAACAGCGAGGCAATTGCGATCTTCGATTATAAATATACTTACTTTTATACTCGTTTTGCAATTCATTAATGAATAGTTAAAAGTAATTCATTAATGAATGTCCATTTAGTCCGCTTGATGCCTCATTAATGTATCGTTAACGACGCTCGTTAACGATCAAGACAATCGTTAATATAATTCATTAACGAGTCTTTAATGAATTATTTTGTTTGCTGGTTAAAGTTTGGTTTGCCTAAGATCTTGACGCGGTTTATTTGTCTTGCATTATTTCATGCTAGTTTTAGGATCGCTATTTGCGAGCGCTCGTTAAATTGTTTGCTGGGTAGAGTTTGCAGAGAAATCCGCGTGTGCTTATGGGTGTGTGTGTTTGTGAAATGTTCAACGTCATAAACAACAGAAACAGAACAGTAAGCAATTGTGATCTTCGGAGACCTCTTATTTAGCTTTTAAAGTCAAGTTCTTTAATAAATCGTGAATGTTTCATAAATAATATCGTTGATGAATCGTTAACAGTATGTATTCATTAATGAATTAAAATAAAAATCACTGAAGATACATTAATGATTCATTATTAACGATTATATACTTGCTGATATACTCGTTCTTGTAAGCGTTTTACAATTCATAAATGAATCGTTTAAAGTATTTCATTAACGAATGCCCATTTAGTCCGCTTGATGAATATTTAATGACTTGTTAACGACGCTACCTAACGATCAAATCGCTCGTTTATATGATTCAATAACGATTCTTTAATGAATTATTATTTTTTTGCAGACTAATGAACTTCATCTGTTCAAGGGACCGGAGATCATTCAGCTCGGTGAAGAAGTACTCACCGGGAATTTGTCTTCGAATTGTTTGGAGGCATGTGCAATGGCAGAGGAAATATTCTATAGTCTCATCCTCCGCACCGTAGCCTCTGCAAATATCCTCGGTTGTAAAGCGAAGTCTTCTAAGAAGCCTGTGGCCCATAGCTGTTGCTACTAGAATCCGTAGGGAGTTTCGTGAGTTTTACTGACGAAGAATTTTAAGAAACGAAAAAAAAATATATACTTACCTCCAATGAAAACTTAGACCAATCCTTACATATGAAATAATGAATAGAACTTGATATTTCATGCAAGAAAAATCCTTTTTAGTAAAGGCACTAAACGGCACTTTTACAAGAAAATTTTCTACATAAGCGAAACTACAAATATTCACGTCAAAAGTAATTATTTTTATTTAATATTAATGTTGACTTAACTGCCCAACTTATAATTTTGAGTTAATTTTATACATCTACTTCTACAATGGCGCTACAGCCCAAATCGGACCTTGGCCTCCTGATATTCAGGTTCCTTCACATTTTTTATTACTTATTGTGGAAGGGCTAACAACCTTCGTACAGCCCTCTTTCTACGAATTTTTCATTTTCTTAGATTGAGGTGACCAAGGTACATCCAAGCAGGCAATGTGCCGGAATTATATATTGCGCCGACCGGAATTTGAACTCACGACCTTTGCATTACAAGACCAACACACTACCTACTAGGCTATACCCTAGCTAATTCTATACATACTAAAATCAAAACAAAAACCTTTTTCTTATTCCAGAGACTTAAATAACTATTTTCGGTGTAAATTAATAAAAAATAACTCTGTAAAATATTTTATCTACATCAATTTCTCAATCAAAAGAGTTATTCCACCTGCAGGAGTCAATATTTGAATACTGGGAACAAACTTAATGGGAATTTGAGTTTGAGAAGAAACTTTAAATCGGAAGTTCAATAATAAGTTAATCAGTGCAACATAAGCTTGCATTTTGCCGAATCTTAAGCCAATACAATTGCGCGGCCCATCACCAAATGGTAAAAATGTTATTGGGTGCCTCTGTTTCAAGGCTTCCGGATGAAAATTATCCGGATTGAAAGTTTCCGGATCTGTGAAAATATCCGGGTCATGTTGAATCGAGTAAGCGGGTATGGCCACAGTTGTTCCTTTCTCGATAATAAGCTTGGTATTAGGCACCTTGTAATCTCGATCGGCACGACGAACTAAAACTGTTAAGATAGGATAAACACGAAGGGTTTCTGGAAGTAAAGGATGAACTTAGTTTTGCACATAACATTTTAATTTAAAAATACTAAACACCTGCTATAATTTGATGAATATATTTCATATCCATAACACATTCGTAGGTCAGTTCGTTATTGTTATTTTGGAGAGTTTTTCTAACTTCACTCCTGGCCTTCTCTTGAATATCGGGGTTTCTCGCCAACTCGTATAATGCATAGCCCAGAGTCGATGATGAAGTTTCAAATCCGGCCACAAAGAACAAATAGACTTCAGAAGTTATTTCCTTAATCGATAGTTTTCCCACTTCTTCAGAGTTTCCTTCCAACCTTCCGGTATTTTTCAATTGAATCAGTAGATCCATAAAATCATTCCGTCGAATTTTATTCTTTTCACGATACTCGATATTTTCACGAACAATCCGATGAAAAAATTCACTAACATCGTCATTTTCTTGCTTCATCCGCATGAGATGGGCCAATTTCGGGAAAGTCTCCATGAATAGTCGGACAACTTCGTTATGTCGCGGTGACGAGAACACCTTCTGACCTTTGACACGAAAATCGGTATTCGGATCCTTCAAGCTGTTACACTCGATTCCAAAGGCGCATGTTCCTATTACATCGGTAGTATAGCGTGCCAGTAAATCTCGAACTTCGATTACTTTTGGAGTTGTAACTATCTCGTTTAGCGTGTCAATAAAGCGTTTCGAAACCGATAAAACCGTCGGAAACATGAACTTCATTTTACCCGAAGTGAAAGTAGGTGAAAATTTCTGACGCAGCACTCTCCACTTTTCGCCGTCCAAATTGAACATATGTGCCGAAATTGGATCATCTCGTTCGTTATAGTAGACCTTACGATCCGGAAAGAACGAAAAATCTTTGATCAATACGTTCTTGACGAGATCAAGATCAGTGATCACAACGATCGGACTGAAGAAGAAGTAGCCTCCAGCGAATGGTCCTTTGCCCTTAAATTGACTGTAGATCGATGCAATCAAATCCTTGATGTGGAACTTCTTACCAATATCCTTCAGATTTCCATAGGGGATGATTGGGTCTATGTATGGAACACCACGATCCTTCCAGTACGTGAATCGTTTCTTAAAAAAGAAGTACACTCCAGCGACAAGTAGGACCAAAGCATAAATTAAGGTACTGTTCAAATTCATCGCGAAACTTATTCAATCTTTCACCAATTAAGGCACTAAACTTTTAACTTTTTTTTCCTCGTATGCCTTTCGCTGTTATATTCTAAACAAGACTGACTATTAAATAAATTTCAAGAATCATTTATAATTTTTCTATTTTTTAGTCTTATCTTAGTAGGTTGCATTGCTTGAATACAATTACAGTGATTATCACATCAGCATGACTTTAGATTGGTTTCATAATAAATACAGTTTTACTCGTAGACTGAACCACCTTAAGCGCATTTCAATAAATACAGCATTCAGTTATGTTACGTCATGATTATCGAACGCGATCGCAAAGTTGGAACAAAGTTTTTATATAATACTAGCGATCGCCCGCGACTTTGTCCGCATAAAAATCGCAAAAATAAGCAATTTTTGAGAATGTAGTTAGTAATATGTACATTATGTGAGATTTATAATCTGTTTAATTTAATGACCCTTTAAGCACAATGGCTTGTATTTTGTTATCCATCAGAACCATAAATTATTAAGAATGAAACCACGATACTCGCATATGTATGTATGGCACAGGCTCGTCATCAAATCAATCCCGTGATTTGAGATCATATAAGTATGGAAGAGCATTAAGGACATGTGAATAGTTGTAGCTTGTGTTAATTAAAAAAAAAAGACCACATAAAATAACGTTAAGCTAAAAACCATAACAGAACTACGATTGTGCGTAAAGCTAAATCATACGATACTATAGATGAAATCGAGATTTTTGTAATGTTAAGAAATTTTGTATGGGGAGTGGTAGAAAGGGAACTGAACTAATTTATTTCACATCAAGCAAGAGTAGCTATAAAAATGTTTTGTACCAAATTGAAGCTTGAAAAATTGAATAAGTACTGAGAAACTCAGTGCATTGGATTTAATGAAATTGTGCAATTTGTATGGGAGGTGGTAGAAGGAGTGGAGGATTTACTATAATCATAATGAAACTGATATATTTTAAATATCAGATCAGTAACGTTCACACTTTTGAAGAAAATCGAATTTTTGAAAAGTTGTGGAATTGTGTAACATTGTATGGGAGGGAGTAGAAGGAGTGAAGCTAATCGGTTAATTTTTTCCCGATATTAATAATAATGCTTATTAAGGATTTTATAAAAAATTTTAGCTCGATGGAAGTTATACGTACTGAGAAAATTGATGTATAGTATTTATTGAAAAAGTGTAGTTTGTATGGGAGTTGGTGGAAGGAGTGGGGGGATTCAAATAATTTGTGAAGTAAAAGATTGCATTTGTAATAGAATTAATATCTTTTATACTTCGAATTAATAGCTCTTATAGTTTCGAAAAAAAATCGATTAATATATATTTTTGAAAATGTGTCAATTTGTATGGGAGGGGGTAGAAGGCATGAGGGAAGTGACATAAAACCAAAAGCAGATTACGTCTCGGAGCATACCTAATAAACTATGAAAGTTTCGTTACAATTGCTTCAGGCATTTTTGCGTGAAAGCCGGACAGACAGACAGACAGACTGACAGACAGACGGACACACAGAGAAGAATTTTAAAAACGCGTGTTTCTGCTTAGTTATTGCTAAAATAAAGCAAAAAACTAACTTATAGCCATTTCTAAACAAATAACAGAGAGACACTACAATTATATTTATATGTATAGATTAATGAAAGCCAGGGATGTTATTCAAACTATTCAAAGAAAAAATATAACTTTGTTTAATTTAATTAAAACTGAGATTTTGCTATAATTGCAGCCAATTAGGTATTTGCTAACGACTTTACACTTGACAACCGCTTCTCAAACATTAGTCAATGTTCAACTACTTAAAATAAATCAATTATCTTGACAAAATGATAAAAATGATTTTCTACTTGATTTTTTGTTCTCAGGATGTTAATAATAAACATTCATGGTATCAACACCGATATTTTTCTTCTTCTTCTGTACTTTTGGCAGGTGACACTTTCGGTTTCTAAAAATCTACTGACTCGTCGACCGCTCCAAACCAGACTGACTGTTTATCAAAAACACTGGCATTTTAAGCTGCTCTTGTCGGCCGAGGAATGGGAATACCCCTTGTCGTATGAATCTTATCCTTCTCGGCTGAGCGCTGTTAATTGTTTCCATAATGTATTGCTTCATCGACCGAGTCTTTTCCCTATCGTACGAGCCCAAACGTGTAATTGTTGTGGGTTCTCTACATTTCCCGTGTAATTTCTTATTCTGTTTTGTTCTTGTTTCTCCAGAACTCGCGTCCATCGAATGTTTAAGGCCTGAAGACCTTGAACATTTAATAGTCACGCGTCCTGGAGTCCACCTGTTATGTCAATATTTTGATTTTGAATTCGTGAAAATCGTTGTCATACTTAACAATACCTACGTTGCCATACGAAATGGCGATATAATTCATGTGACCAATATTTTAATGCATAAATTGCATATTATTCAGTGTATGGGCAGAGTATCAGCCTTCCTAGTATACTATGTCACGCTTGCAAGACCAGGTATTGTGACAAGCAGAGGTGTTTGAGGCTAATATTTTTAGAAATTAACTTTTATTTTTAATCAGCTTAGCTTAGCTAGTCCTCAGTACATTTCAAAATAAAAAAAAAAATAAATAAAAAAATAAAATTATCAAAATGTGAAAAATATTGACATATAATTTTTTTCAACTTAATTATCACAGTGAATTTCGGTTTCAAAGCGCTTTGATTTAGAATTTTCATTGTGTGACTTAGACACCTCGGCTTGTCCACCGACGCAGTGCATCACAAGTATAATATGTTGTACTACCACAACTTTAAATAAAATGTTTAAAAGGTTAATATAAATTCTAAGTACGATATTATTTGATTTGTATGTACCCACCATCAATGATAGAAGCCAATTAGAAATGAGCTGTTTTGTATAAGAAAGAGTGATATTTTTAAAAATTTCACTCAAACGATCGAGCTTTCAATATTCAGCTAGAAAAAACTCTCTAAAGATTTAATTCAGATATCCCAATTTTACGTATTTTGAAGCACGAAATATTCTCTGTTTATAACTACCTTTCAAATGTAAAAATAATACTGATAAAGTAACTTTATTTACAAACAAATAACCCCATAACAACAACTTATCCACAGCGGTTTGTCTTATCTCAACTCAGACGTGTCCAGCAATCCTATGAATAACAATTATGTCACATACGTCTACATCTTCTACAATGGCGCTACAGCCCAAATCGGACCTTGGCCTCCTGATATTCAGTTTCCTTAATATTTTTCATTACTTATTGTGGAAAGGTTGTTAGCCCTTCGCACAACCCTATTTCTACGAATTTTTCATTTTCGTAGAATGAGGTGACCAAGGTATATCCAAGCAGGCAATGTGGTGGAATTATATATTGCGCCGACCGGGATTTGAACTCACGACCTTCGCATTACAAGACCAACATGCTACCCACTAGGCTACACCCTAGCTTGTCACACACGTACTAGCTGGAAAAAAGTTTTTGTGAAAGTTTTAAAGTGCTTTTCCCAGCCTTTCGATGAATTCGCATTTTTTATAGATTAGAATTCATGATTTGAAAAATTTCTTCTCCGGTTTGATTGCAGCATTAAGGGCGATATTTTTCCATTTATCAAGGATGTGTCTGCAATTTGTTATCTATGTGTTTTTGAAATGATCACATAATAAAAAATTATACAGAACAAATTGAAATATTTAAGCAAAAAATGAAACAAATCGTTTAGAAGGGTACAAAATCTTTCTCTACCATGACCTCGCACTATTTATTTTATACTGAAGCGAACTTGTGAAATATTACTGAAAATCAGTGCAATCTCTTAGAGACATGTCCGTATTCCTGTATGTTCCAAAGACTTACATACATTCTAATGACTCCATAATGCTCATAATGTTATCGCTTTTGAAAAGATTACCTACCGAAGTTGGAGCGAGTAATGATATTTTTTTATAACTTCTGGTAAATAATGCAATTGCAATAATATTTTTACCTTCACTTAAAAATACAAGTATAATTTTTAAATTTTTATCAATACACATACAATACAGTTAAATTATTTATTTCTCAAATGGAATACACAATTTCTTTTCTGTGTACTGAAAGAAAACTAAGATTATAAAAGATCTTATCTATTTCAATTTCTCTACTAAAAGATTTACTCCTCCAGCGGGTGTTAATAGGTGAATACTTGACACAAATTTAATAGGAATTTGAGTTGCAGGTGATACTTTAAAACGGAAATTCAATAATAAGTTAATCAATGCAAGATATGATTGCATTTTTCCGAATCTCAAACCAATACAATTGCGCGGACCAGCTCCAAATGGTAGAAATGTAATAGGGTGTCTTTGTTGTGTGGCTTCAGCACTAAAATTATCCGGATTGAAAGTTTCCGGATCTGGAAAAATATTCGGATCATGTTGAATCGCCCAGGCGGGTACTACGACAGTGGTTCCCTTCTCTATAACAAGATCAGTATTAGGCACACCATAATCCCGATGGGCACGACGGACTAAAATTGTCGCGACTGGGTACATACGAAGGATTTCTGGAAGTAAGGATTTGTGTAAGTTCGAAACGATGTTGGCTTGAAAAAATACAAACCTGATATAACTTGATGAACATATTTCATATCCATTACACAATCGTATGTCATTTCGTTATTGTGCTTTTGAAGAGTTTTCCTTACTTCATTTCTTGCCCTCTCTTGAATATCAGGATTTTTTGCCAGCTCATACAAAGCATAGGCCAAAGTTGACGATGAAGTCTCATATCCGGCCGCAAAGAACAAATACGCTTCAGAAGTTATTTCTTTAATCGAAAGTTTTCCCACTTCTTCTGAGTCTCCTTCCAACTTTCCGGTATTTTTCAACTGAATCAACAGATCCATAAAATCATTACGTCGAATTTTATTCTTTTCACGATAGTCGACATTTTCACGTACAATACGATGAAAAAACTCACTGACATCGTCATTTTCTTGCTTCATGCGCATGAAACGAGCCAAAGCTGGAAAGGTTTCCATAAAAAGTCGGACGATTTCATAGTGTCGTGGTGCGGAGAAAATTCTCTGACCATAAACACGAAAATCGGTGTTCGGATCCTTCAAACTATTACACTCAAAGCCAAAGGCACAAATTGCTATCACATCGGTCGTATAGCGCGCTAGTAAATCCCGAATTTCTATCACTTTTGGTGTTGTGATTATCTCGTTTAGCGTATCAATGAAGCGTTTCGAAACCGATAAAACCGTCGGAAACATGAACTTCATTTTACCCGAAGTAAAGGTTGGCGACAATTTCTGACGCAGCACTCTCCACTTTTCGCCATCCAAATTGAACATATGTGCCCTGATTGGATCATCTCGTTCATTATAGTACACCTTACGATCCGGAAAGAATGAAAAATCTTTGACCAACACGTTTTTGACGAGATCAAGATCAGTGATCACGACGATCGGACTGAAGAAATAGTATCCCCCTGCGAATGGTCCTTTCTCCTTGAATTGATTGTAGATCAATGTCGTCAAGTCCTTTATGTGCATTTTTTTGCCAATATCTTTTAAATTTCCGTAGGGAATGATTGGTTCGATATGCGGAACACCACGATCTTTCCAGTATGAGTATCTTTTTTTAAAAAAGTAGTACACTCCACCGACGAGCAGGACTAAAGTATAAATCAAGGCGCTGTTCAAATACATTGTAACACTTTTTTAATCGTTTCCTTTTTAATGCACTTAACTTTTAATTTGGTATTGCTTTCGATTTTCTTAACAAGACTGGCTACTAATCTGCGTTTGATGAATAATTTATATATATATTTTTTTTATCAATCTTATCTTGGAGTTGTGCAGTACTTTTCATGACATTCGATTTGTTTTATAATGTTCATAATGTTTCGCTCTAAAATTTTTGATAGCGGGCCATCTCATGTGTATTCTAATAAATTTAGCATTTACTTACAGTCAAGCGAATAATTTTTCATGCATCGCTAATATGGTTCAAGAGAAAACAGAATTCTTGGTATTCCAGCAAGATTCTACACCCGCCCATAAGGATAGATCAACTCAACTGTGGCTTGAGGAAAACATTCCTGAGTTCGTAAGGGCATGAAACTGGCTCTCTGGGAGCTCTGACCTCAATCCGTTGTACTACATTTTATGGTCTGCGAAAGACGTCACTCAAATTTGGAGAACCTGAAGAGGTCCTTGATTAAGGCAAGGGAAGACTTTTCACTGGAAAAGGTGCGTACTGCAATTGACGACTGGCCATGAATGGCCACGGCTTCTTTTGAGGTACAAGGAAGTCGTTTTGAGTATTTTTTTTTAACATTTTCAATACTATTCGAAATAATTTCTAAAAATATAAATTTACAAAGTAAAGATTTTGGTTCTTATTGAAAGTTTTCCTAGTAGCAGAACTTTTGGCAGGGTTGGGTAGAACAATTACCAAAGTTCCAATCAAAATAATCCTCTATTAGAAACGATACCGTCAGATAAGGACGAAAAGTTTTCGCCATTCGGTTAATGGCGGGAAAGCAGCTCCAGGAGCAGACGAACTATCAACCGAACTCCTCAAAGCAGACCCGGAAATAACAGCCAATTTACTTCTCCCACGCTCTACTGAGGTGTGGAATGTGGAAGAAGATGTCCGGCTGGATGGAGTTAAGGCGTCATAGACGAAGTCTCGAAGAAGGGCAAACTTCGAGATTGTGGTAATTGGCGTGGTACATTTCTACTTACTGCCGTATCGAAAATCATGGCCAACGTAATTCTCAACTGGATTTGTGTTGTTGTAGAGAGAGGTTAATATTAATAGATCAGTCCTAGAGCTTTGTTGTGCGAACGGATGACAGAAAAGGTTGCATAATTTAACCAGCCCTAATTTATTGAAATCTGCACTGGAAGGTGCAGTTGAGTAGTAAGCCAGACAAATAAACTAATCCTGGCCACAACTAAAGGCTCAGGACCGCGCTTTATTTAAGAGAACAATTTCTATTCTATGCCGCCATAAGGCATTAAAGTTGAATTAATTGACGCGAACAGACTGAATCGCTCCTCTGTCTATCGCCTCTCACACAAACTTTACAATTTCACGAAATGCAATACATTAATTTTCTTAGTATCTATTAAAGTTATGAAGCTGAAATTTAGTGCAAAGTATTCTGATAGCAATTGTAGTGCGATGCGATAAAATTTCTTCTATCCTACCCACCCCTTCTGTCCTCTCTCATATAAAACGAAATATGTAGAGCAACGAAATGGAACCGAAGGTGCAATTATCTTCCATTGAAAATTGTTTCGGACACATCTCACGTCAAGAATTTATTGCACTCTGTCCTAGTAACTGCATAAAAATAAGAATTTTGCTATCACATTCGGTAATTATAATCGCTATCAACTATTTGAGAGCAAACCGTTTTAAGAATTGTAAAACAAATCGAATATCATGCAGACGTGATAATTACCGAGATTAGAAAGAGCATTGGAAATACTAAGATAAGATTAAAAAATTAAAAAAAAATATATATAAATAATTCCTCAAACGCATTTTAATAGTCGGTATTACCCGCCGAAAATAATAACGATGATCATTACTTGAAACTGTATGAGCACTAATTTATTTATTTTCAAATTCATCAAAACAATGATTACTTACAAATAATGTTAAAAAAAAATACTTAAAAAATACATCATACGAGTATCAAATTTACGATTTGTGAGACGCCCGCAGTTATTTTTCGATCAGTAGAAAAGCTAGTTTTTATTTTTACTGAGAAGGTTCTATTCAATAGAAAGGATTGAATTATTTTTGTCAGGTGAAACGGGAAGAAGAATTTTAAAAATTGCGAAACACTGTCAAAAGCTTTCTCACTATCGAGCATTACCATACCTACAGATTTCTTGCTATGCGGCGATTTCCAAATATCTTTGGTTACTCTAAAAAGTTGGTGATTAGTTGAGTGTCTGACTCTGAATCAAAATTAGAAATTGGGAATTACTTCAAACGGAATTTTCAAGAAAATTTTCAATGCGATGCACAATCACACGTTCGTAAATTTTGCTGAAAACTGGACTTAAATTAATAGGCCTGACATTTGTAGAATTACTTATATCCTTACCGGGTTTTCGAATAGGGACAACCACTGCATGCTTTCAGGAAGAGAAAAAGTAGCTGAGTTCTACCTATACGTGTTTAGTATACGATTTAGTGCAATAGCGCACTTTTTGGTAATTTTTTGAGAAGAAGTTTGGAAGTTTGTCCCAACCTGATGCTTTATTATTCCTCAACCTCGAGGTTTGCATAGCTCGGCGGCAAGTCAAAACTTAGTGGAATATTTTGGAGAGATCGTATTGACCGAATCATTATCGATTTGATTACCCACGTGCGCAGAGGTGCGATGAGTGGAACAGAAACAGTCTGCTCCCAGTTCGGTTTTTCGTTGGCATGAAATATCTTTTTACTATTTTGGTCGAGCAGTTGGAATTATATTTGTTTACCTTCGGGTAAACAATTTATTTAGTGTCCAGACAGTTTGGTAGCCTTTTTCAAGATTTTATGGTGTTCGATTGGGAGTTTCGTAGATGGATTAATTTGCACAGAATGGTTTTTGTTAGATACGGGACTTAGAGCTAGGGTCTCTATATCTTTGTCAGTGCCTACGAAGTGCATTTTTTCTCGAATTATACTTTTGGTTTCCTTATCTATTTCGAAGTGACTATGTCTGATTTTCTTTGGGGTACTAAGCTCCACAGCTTTCCATAAATTGTTGATAAGCTTTGAATGTAACCTAACCGGCTTGGAAATCGTCACATATCATATCCATCCACAAGAATGGAGACAAACGAAAAGTTGAGAACTAAAAAGAGTAATTCTATCAGCTATACCGATATTATTTGAAAAAATTATTTGCGATAAATTGACCAACATGATCAACCCTATTCTTAATGACCAGCAGCACGGCTTTAGAAAAGGTCGCTCGACTACAACGAATCTCATGATTCTTGTATCTGATACGCTTTGCGCACTTGAAAACGGGCATCAAGTCGATACAATATACACCGACTTTAGCAAAGCGTTTGATCGAGTTGATCACAATGTCCTGATTTTAAAGTTAAAAAAAATTGGTGTGACAGGATCCTTACTTGACTGGCTTAAATCCTATCTTAATAATAGAACTCAATTTATTAAGTTGCTAGGCTTTATTTCCAAGGAAATATTAATGTCCTCTAGGGTGCAGTTGGTGCAGTCAGAACAAATTAGAGCTTAATGTCAGTAAATGCCACGTGATAAGCTTCTCACGTAAATCATCCTCATATCACCATGACTATGTCCTAAGTGGAACTCAACTACACCGTGAGGACCTCGGCTTACTAATGGACAAAAAACTGTGCTTCAGATGTCCCTATAATCGAATAATTTCAAAAGCCAATAAACTTCTTGGGTTCATTAAGAGAATGTATGGGTCACCAAATCTTTATTCTGTTCTCTTGTCCGCCCTATTCTGGAATATGTATGTATGGTTTTGGAAGAACTATGCTTACATTCTGTTTTACCTTAGATGTTTTGAATAACGATATTAAGGATGACCAAATCTCAAATAAATTCAGAGACATTCAAGATAACTTAAGGAATATCCACATCGTACAGATTACGGACAAAGTGATTCTATTAACAGATGCTGTAGAGTATTTAACAAATTTACCGCACACTATACACCTCCAATAAATAAGCTGACATATAAACTGAGACTACGCTCCGTTTTAAAAGGTCTTCACACCAGGATCTGACGCAGCTTTGTGCAAAGGGAGACTCTCTTAACCTCCAGAAAGGGGAAAGGATGCCGG
This sequence comes from Chorisops tibialis, assembly GCA_963669355.1. Taxonomy (NCBI): domain Eukaryota; kingdom Metazoa; phylum Arthropoda; class Insecta; order Diptera; family Stratiomyidae; genus Chorisops; species Chorisops tibialis. Next base: position 329,572,827 of record OY770262.1, read on the forward strand.
ATGCCTGACGAGCTTTATTTGGACGAGCCTTAATATCTTTTTCGGCTCCGCCATCCATGCTGACAATGCTTCCGGGATAGCAAAATTCTTGCACCTCTTCCATATCTTGTCCATGAAGAACAATCGGTGTGCTTGTATTCGAACCCATGTGCATGTACTTGGTTTTACGCACATTTATTTTCAGTCCCGCCTCTTTGCATTTAGAATGCAAAGAGCGAACATTTGACTCCAAGTCCGAACAGAGAGTTCCGTTGACATCTCTCACCAGGTGGTTGGCGGGGAAAAATCCTTTTCGTCAACTGTTTCATAATTTTAAATATCTTCTCCTACAATGGCGCTACAGCCCAAATCAGACCTTGGCCTCCTGGTATTCAGGTGCCTTAACATTTTTTATTATTTACTGTGGAAGGATTGTTAGCCCTTCCAACACCCCTTTTTCTACGAATTTGTCATTTTCGTAGATTGAGGTAACCAAGGTATATCCAAGCAGGCAATGTGCTGGAATTATATATTGCGTCGACCGGGATTTAAACTCACGACCTTCGCATTACAAGACCAAGACGCTTCCTACTAGGCTGACCTTAGCTTCCCTAGCATAATTTTAAATAGTGAACCCATATTCCCAAGGTAAGCCGCAGATTCTACCTTATTGGCCAGGTTTTCAATGACCATTCTCTTGTCGCGTTTAACAGCCTTTTTAAGCTGTTTATGAGCATCGCGGTAGTTCTGTCTCAAGTCATAAGTTCTTTGGTTGACATCGGGTTGAGAGATGGTTGCCAATTCGGCTCTTTTCCGATCGCCAACCTTGTCCCACGTGTCTTGCGACATCCAGGGTTTCTCACCGCTTTGCACATATCCCACAGTTTCTTCAGCACTGGTTAGAAACGTGTTTCTGGTTGCCTCCTAATAGGCGTCCAGTGTGCGCATTTCATATCCGCTCAATGTGGATAACTTTTCGCGTAGAATGGTGATGTACTCGTGCTTTTTGTTGGGGTCAATAAGTTAATCCTATCATACTTGATATAAGGGGTTTTAATTAATTAAGGTAAATTTAACTATATTAGTTTATATTAAATTAAGCAATTATTGTGTAACTAATTAGCATGTTATGATAAATAAATAAATAACCTGATAGCCTGTTGGGGTTAGCTTTTTTAGTATTTCATGGTATTTGAACCAATTAGTTTCATTAAAACAGAATATTTAAGTCGTGCAGTCTCGAACGCTAATTTCTTGACTTATAGAAAAAGAAACGAGTAAATGAGGCGAAGACAATGCGCAGTAAGTTATAGGATGCGAAATATCTAACCATCCATTACTGTTAACGAGGTCAATAATTGAATCTTTGCCCCTTGGTGGATAGCAGGTTGGCTCCAAAGAAGTGGGAATAAAAATGTCTCTTTTTTACATGTGAAATTGAAGAGAATTATGCCAGCTTTGATTGCTTTTGCACAGTTCCACAGTCTGTGCCAGGCATTTAAGTCTTCGCATAACATACGACGGCGGATCGATAATGACGTGTAAAAATGAAGAAGGAGGGAGAATTTGGTATTATTTTACCTCCTTCATCCTTAAATAGATTACCTGCAAAGGCTTAGCCTGATACCTTTTTTAGTTTTTGTGAAACTGCTCTCTAAGCAGGTCAACTTTTAATAAATTTCAAAAGTGGATAAAAACGAATTTCGTGTGTTGATTAAACATAACTTTTTAAAAGGGAAAACAGCTAAAGTAACCAAAGAAAAATTAGATAAACATTATCGGGGCTCTACACCATCGATTGCAATGATTTACAAGTGCTAGGAGATCGTCGAGTGAAAGTGCGTGAGATAGTTAAGGCAGTAAGCATCTCATATGACCGTATTTGGAATATTTTGAAAGATCATTTGAACATACGGAAGCTATCCGCAAGATGGGTGCCGCGTTTGCTCACAATCGACCAAAAACGCAATCGTGTGACAACTTCGCTGCACAATTTGCAACTGTTTCAGCGTGATCCAAATGAATTTCTTCGTTGATTCATAACTGTTGATGAAACATGGATCCACCACTACACTCCAGAAACCAAACAACAGTCAAAACAATGGATGGAAGCCAGTTCAAGCGCACCGAAGAAGGCAAAAACCGTTCCATCGGCTGGAAAGGTTATGGCGACAGCATTTTGGGATTCCAATAATTTTCACCGACGACTTGGAGAATGGAAAAACAATAACGGCCGCTTTTGGCGAAGACAAAAGTGCTGTTTCATCACGATAACGCTCCAGCTCACACATATGCTGTTGCAGTGGCAAAATTATTGGAATTACGCTACGAATTGCTTCCTCACCCACCGTATTCTCCAGATTAGTCCCCGTGTGACTTTTTCTTGTTTCCAGACTTGAAAAAATGGCTTGCTGAAAAGAGATTCACCACGAATAGTGACGTCATCAATGAAATCAACGCATATTTTGAAGGGTTAAAAAAATTTTATTATTTGGAAGGGATCCAAAAATTGGAAAAACCCTGGATTAAGTGTATCGAGCTAAAAGGGGGCTATGTTGAAAAATAAAATAAATTTTTTCCGAAGAAATTTTGTTTTCTTCATTTTTACACGTCATTATCGATCCGCCCTCGTATACCTGTGTTTTGAACTATTAAGATGATCGAGATCTTTTTCAAAAAAGCTTAGGTTTAATCGCGTTGAGCTTAGTGCCAGCAAAATAGGCTCCAATAATCGTAGTATTGATGCCATCAATTTTAATTGCAATTATTTGTATTATTTTCGTGTTGGGAATGGATAGTAGTGTGTGCTACTCCACCGCCAGTTCCAACTATATATATTTTATCAAATGTTTGTTCTTCTTTGAGCGGGCAGTCTTTATGATTGTGGTTATCATTACAAATCATGCATTTGGTGGCAAATGGCAGTGAGTCGCGTCCAAACATTTAACAATTACCACACTGCATATGAACATAAAGAATTAATTTAGTGCAGTAATGCAGGAAGAAATCCTAGTAACGCCACTGGTCATGTTTAGTTCGGTCAGAGTTTAAGTAAATGTTTCTTACACTTCCTTCTTATAAGGGGTGTACATATACCGCCTACTTTGAAAATGGAAAAACACGCAGTGTTTTTTTAAAAAGCTCTGATGTCTTTATTTCAATAAAGAGGGTAAACATAAATGTTAAGTATGGGATAGAATATCCAACAAACGCAGCACGACCGACACAAAAAATGGGGCTAATTTGAAAATAATTCAAAATACACTCGGCCGAAAAAGTTTGCGTACATACCCAACACATCCGACATCTTAATGGAACACTCTCTATTTCAGATGCTTTCTGAAATAAGCTTTTCTGCACACAAATTGATTTTAAAAATATCTCACTCAAATAGTAGCTGGAAAAAAACACTCTAAAGCTATACTCCAGGTTCCCGCATCAGCTTTGAAGCTTTCGAAGCTCCAAATGTGCTTTTGTGTCATTAATACAAAAGTAAAAGTAATAATATCAGACTATTTACAAACAAATAACCCCATAACAACAGCTTGTACATCACACTTTGCCTTAGCCCAAGTCAGCCTTGTCCAGCAATCATATGGAACTAATGAACTGTATCATACTGAAGTTCTCTCGATATTGTTGTCAATTTCTTCGAATTTTCTCAATTTACATTTTATCACTCATGATTTTTGCGCTATAAAAAAACAGATAAGGAGTCATGTCTGGTCACTTACACAGCGACAACGCGATTTGACTTGTTTTGGTATATTTCTCTGCAACCATAATGATAATCTAAAGTAATATTATTTTCGTATTCGGAATAACTCAGCCATCGTGCTGATGCTATGCGGAGTAATATTTCCGAGCTCTCCAAAATTGATGACTTTTAATTTCGACGTGGTATGAGTGGGACGAGATATCTCCATAAAATCTGAATGCGTAATAAAAACGATTAAGTTTTGAGTTTGTATTTCTTTCGTCGTTTTTTTTTTTTTTTAATTTTAGCGAAAATTGAAAATCGATATTTTTCATAAGTATTTTTAAGTGGGCATACAGTTGGTCTAATCAGCATTTCAGGTGTTAATTGAGAGTACGTTTATCGATCGGAGGCTACTTATCTATGATTATCGAAAATATTTATATTATTATTCACAATAAACCTTGACAAGGCTGCTTAAGAAGCTTTCGTGCATTTTGAGGAAGTTGGAAATTTAAGAAAAATTCAATACAATCTAAAATTTTTGGTGTTATATCTTTTTTAGTTGTAAAGTTCTTCATATTTAGAAGAATTCCAATGAAAATATTTCAGGCGTGGTTTGCTTCCAAAACTTATTAAGTGGTTTTCAAATAACTTCGAGATAAGTGAAAAAAAGCTCTTGGCTATTTTTCGAAATTCAGTGCTTTTTCGACGTTAGTAAGGAAAAAACAGGATATTAAATGAACATTTCAGTAGATTTAAGTAAGTTTATTGATTGGAACTGATGTCCACGTATAATAGTAAATCCATATCGTTTAAACTCAATTTCGATAAAATTGCCAACGAGTTTGGTTTTTGAGCAGTATAGCTCTAACTTTAAAATCAATTGACACAGGCCACGTTTAACATACATAAATCGGAGAGAACTAAAATTGAAGTAATTTTGTAAGACGGAGTTAATTTCAAATGCGGTTTTATTTAAAAACTGTAATATTCACTTAGTTTTGTATCAATTTTGAAATACTTGTATATGGTCGTAGTAAGAAATTAAGCATTTTACTTCGTTAGCGCTACACCTCAAATCGAGTTTAGTTCTTCTTCAGCGAAGATGTTGTTATCCCATCAGACGAAACCATTTTTATTGCATATTGAGGTGTTCCAGGTATAACCATCCGAGCAGTGGATTGAATTTCATTCATTCATATTTCATTATCATTGTAGAGCTGACCAATATTCTTCATCTTGGCTAATACCTTCATAGATTTCAAAAATAATTAAATAAAAATTTCTGCATCGAATTTCCAAGGAAAATATCGCAGTCAATACCTTCGCAATCATTCGAACGAGATGCCAGATTGATTGAAGATATTTAATAAATTTCCATGTCGATATTTTTATTTAAGGTCAAACTTATCGAGTTACAGATCTCATCAAAAAATTTTAAAACACGACTGAAATGTAACAAGTAAGAACTTATTAGAGTAAATAACTATCTTAAGACTTTCAGGCGGTGATCTACATATGTATGTTGAAGACTCACTGCGTAAGTAATCAAATTACAATACTCTTCTAAGAGAGATAAATAAAGCAGTTATCTATTTATAAAAAGTAATAACGATATCTTATCTAGTTGTCACAATTTTAAAACAAGCTACAGTCCATTGAGTTACGAGTTAGCTATTTGTCCTTATTTTATTCAACGTATTAATGGCTGGATCAAATTGCCGGTACGAGAGATATGCGATCTGATAAATATTATTTTTTTCTTGAAGAGTTTCAAATTCATTTACTAAAATTGGAACAACAATATAATAAAACTAGTTATTTTTTGGCGTAAAGCCCAATTATGCGATGTTGTAGATGGCAACATTTGTATGGGAGGCGGTAGAAGCGGTAGGAGAATTTAGTTGATTTTAGAACTACCAGGGAGGAGTGCGATACAATCGATAATTTTTTGAATCTTTGTTGCAGCTATTAAATTTCTGGAAAAAAATGTTTATGTTGTCACCTTGTATGAAATAATCCATTTTTGAGAGTTGCCCATTTTACTTTATTATTCTAATAATAAAGTATTGTGATCAACACAGAAAATTTGCTACCCTGATTTTTTTTTTTGCATTTCATGACTAAATAAGCCCAAAAACGCAAAAAAAACGTCCACCCGTACGCCGTACATATGGCTCCGAGATCGTTAAAAAAGGAAGTTAATTTTTGGGTGGATTGTTGACTGTGTAAGTGAGATCCATAGCCTAAAGTTGTGGAGTGCCAGGTGGAAGGGGGAGGGGTGCAAAGGAAAACACTTGTAAATTAATATCATAGCTATCTCTTAAGCTATCTAAGTTAAACTTATATAAACGAATATACTATATTTAACTATACTAGTGGAATGCGAGAAAAATATAAAATTTGATCATAATAGTAGGGGGAAATGGGAAGCATTTTAAAAATGCTGCACTTTTCAAAATTACAAACCGCTATATCTCAAAATCCAATACAGTTATTAAATTGAAATTTTTTCAGACTGTAGAATTATAAATAAAATTTTTAAGATGGTGGTGTAAGGAGAGCGAGGTGGTGAGCCAAAATGTAGGAATTTTTCACAAATTTTTTTAAGGGCTCTGGTAGAAGATGCAAAGTCCATATTTTGCACGTGCATGCATACATTTGATTTAGATAAAGAAAAAAAATAATTTTAAACAGAACTGTTATCAACCATAGGGAAGCCCCAATACGCAAGAGCTGTTTCAAGGGAATTGAAAAAAAAATCCAAAATTTTTGAGTGAGATTTTAAGCTATAAACATACGAGTAAAAATTTACAAAAATCATTTTAAAAAAATGCATAAAAGGTTAAGATATTAACTGTTTGAATGTTATCAAAAAATCGACCCCCTCCCACACAAAAGTATTTTTCCAATCATTTGTAAGAAATGAATTATTAAAAAACCATTAAAAATTATCAACTTCAAATTATGTAGAAACGTTTTTAAAAATAATTAAAACAAAGTTGAATCGAAAACTTTTCAATTCCTTTTGTTCTTCTACCCCCTCACATATGATTTCGACCAAATTCAATAAATCAACTAAGAACCAACAAATCAATAGCTACGAACTTGAAATTTTGTACAAACATCTTTCAAGAGAAATGAAATAAAACTGCATCAAAAATTTAACGATTCCCTCAACTCCTCTACCCCCTCCTATGTGTGGTTTCAAGAATATAAAATACACCACATTTCATATAATTTACGTGAAACTATGGAACTAACATTCTATGCAGCAAATTTTGTACGTGATTCAATCAATTAAAAAAATATTATCATCCACCCATCTCTTATGACGCCCCTCGCCAACCCACCAGAAACCCAAACTTGGATATATAATCGAATGGAATATTGATTCAGTGCACTGGAGAATCACAATAACACAAAATCGCATATTTAAATGAAAATGTAGTGTTCTATAAACAGGCAATTTTGCCGAAGCCAACCTACATTTTTTCCCGAATATCCTTAAATGAAAACCTTGATGAGGAAACTGGCTTACTGGCAATGTGATTGGTTGATTAGTTTTGAAGTTATTAACACTTTCGTGGAGAAAGTTTTTAAAAAAATATAAAAATGAGAATTTTATAAGCATTGTATTTTGAGTTAACTTTTTTCCCCATAACTGAAAAGTAGACCCGTCCACGGAGGCAACCGGTTAGAAAGCTTTCCAAATTTCAAAGTTTTTTTTAATAATGTTACATTAACTTAAGAAAACAACGCATTTAGTTGTTTGCTGTAAAAACTTGCTTTCGGATCGCCATAGAATTCGGTATAATTTTCGATATCCATATCGGTTTAAGAAACGTATATACATTGCTGTATATGAAAAAATCTTTACTTTCGTAGGAGCGCATTAGTTAATTTCAAAAAATCAACAACAGTTAAACCAAGGGTCCGGCGATCCGGATATAAATTGTGTATCAACAAGAGGTGTAGGATTTGTTTTTTTGTATAAGTACGTTTTTGGAATTTTTTTTTTTTTGTTTTTTTTTCATTATAAATTAGACAGGGGGTTATGTATAAAACGCAATATTTTTTTCTCGAAATTTTCTATCACTCTTTCGCATAATTGGGGCTCTATTTCGGCGAAGGCGGCTGCAATGTTCAGTTTGAGAGTTGGAATTGATTGCGGATGTTTAGCGTAGATCTTGCTCTTAACACAACCCCAAAGAAAGAAGTTTTTTCTTCTTCAATGGCATGACAGCCCAAATCGGGCCTTGGCCTCCTGATTTTCAGGTTCCTTAACGTTTTCATTATTTATTGTGGAGGGGTTGTTAGCTCTTCGCACAACCCTCCATCTGCGAATTTTTCATTTTCGTAGATTGCGGTAACCAAGGTATATCCACCTTGGAAGCGAGCAGTTGAGCAGGAGGCCAGAGGAATAAACAAGTCCTGGCAACAGCTTAAGGCCGATGCTCAGGATAGCGCCTTGTGGAAGAGAGTTGTTTCTGTCCTATGCCCCTATAGGGGGTCTTAACATAAATGTGATTGATTGATTGAAGGTATATGCAAATTACGCGACCAGGGATCTTTGTGCGCAATAACTCGATTGTTTCGGAACTTTTATGGTACGTAGCACCATCTTGTTGAAAGTAAAGGTCGTTCGTGACCATATACTCCATCTCCGGCCACAAAAAAATTGTTTATCATGCGTCTGTAACGCACTCCATTGACTGTAAGGGGTCTTCCGTCGTCATTTTCGAATCCTGAATCGCGGGTTTTCGGATCCCGTAGTGCGGCAATTTTGCTTATTAACGTAACCGCCAATGTGAAAATGAGCTTCATAAGAAAACAGGTTTTTTTCTGCGAAAATCACTATCATCATTTATGTTTTGCAAGATCCAATTAGAGATCGTACGGTGCTGCTGGTGCTCCGCCGGCTACAGTTCTTGAGTCAATTGGACCTTGTACGAATGCAAAGTTAAATCTTTCGTCAATATTCCCTGTAGCGTGGACGGGGAGAGGTCGAGTTCTTGAGCACAATGACGAATTGAGGTGGTTGGGTGGTTTTCAACACTTTCCTTCACTGCAGCGATATTTTCGGTGCAACGTCCGGGGCGAAGTCGTTTCGGTGTCTTCACATCTTGGACTGAGTCTCTTGGAATATTTTGATTAGGTTGCATACAAACGTCTCAGAAGGCACATGATTGCGATTAAAATTTGCTCGAATTTTGCACATCGTAACTGCGATTGAATGCGAATAATAATAAAATACGACGATTTAAATTTTTTCTTTCGCTGTGTATCATTCCATGGTAAGTCTTCCGCGTTTATAGATGAGAAATTTCAACATTTTACAACTGTCAAGCGAACAGCTGCCAAATAATAGGCCTTTTCAATTCAACCGATTCTAAGCATTCGAACTAATAAAACTTGTATTTAGTAAAATTTTCAAGCAATAACATCATAAAAGTATTTACATACTTTGTAAATATGTATGTACCTAAGATAAATAGAAAATAAATAAAATAAACTATTATCCAAAATGAATATTGGAATCTATTTTAATTAATCAGATTAATGTTTTAGCATTACTTTAATTAAGAAAGGACTGTGCATATGCGGAACTGATATGGCCGGACCCCTAGTTTGTGTGTTTATTTTGCTAGTATTTTGGTAAGGAGTAGTTTCGTTGTCGAAGAGCCTTGAAATAACTGGCATAATGCCGGACACCTAGTTCTTACAGTCTAGATGGAATCTGAGAGCTTTATAAGTTTGCTCTAAAGTTTATATTACAGAGGCGCCAAGGGCACAGACATTTTTGTGTTGTCGCCCAAAAATCTCAAAACCGGATGTCCGTCTGTGCGCTCTTTAGCTTGAAAAAGCGGTGAGCTAGAAATTTTCAATTTTGTACTCGTCGTTTTCGACGAAAAAGTAAGGTCAAGTTCGTGAACGGACAAAATCGCTCCACCCCTTCTGATTCATTTTCAATCATTTACAATAATACAATTTTCTTGGAAACTATAAAAGCTAATAATTTGACAGTTGGAAAATTTTATTTTTATCATAAATGATGTATGTATTATAAATATAAAAATTATTTGAATTCAGACACTCCTTCCACCACCTCCCATACAAGCTCCATTTTTTACTATAAACCATTATTCTCAGTCCGTATAAAATTTATCGAGCTCCAATTTTGTACGAAATACTAAATTAGCATCATTATTAAAATCGAAAAAAATTAACTGATTAGCATCACTGCTTCTACCCACTCCCATGCAATGTGACACAATTTCACAATTTTACAATTCCATTTTCTGGAAAATTATGAATGTTACTGAATGATAAAAGTCAATTGCATAATATTCCAAGTGATTTCTGAAAAACTAAATTAAAACCCTCCCCCACTACTTCTACCACCTCCCATACAAACTACACAATGTTATTAAATCTAATATATTCAATTTTGTATAAAACATTCCTGTTTTAGCATGATGTAAAAAAAGTAATTTAATGATTTCACTCCTTCTACCACTCCCATACATAATTCCTTAAAATCACAAAAATTTCTATTTCATTTAGAGTATCATATGATTGTGCTTTTCGCACAATCGTAATCCTGTTATGTTTTTAATTTCTTCTACAATGGCGCTACAGACCAAATCGGACCTTGGCCTCCTGACATTCAGGTTCCTTAACATTTTTCATTACTTATTGTGGACGGGTAGTTAACCCTTCGCACAACCCTCTTTCTACGAATTTTTCAATTTCGTAGATTGAGCTGACTCAGGTATATCCAAGCAGGCAATGTGCTGCAATTATTTATTGCGCCGACCGGAATTTGAACTCACGACCTTTGCATTACAAGACCAACACGCTACACACTAGCTTTTAATTTAATTTATCGGTTTTCGAAAACAGTTTCCATAAAATCCCTAATCACGATCTAATTTAATAAATTGAAAGAAAAAAACTGAAAATTATAAATTAAACAGCTCCAGTAAAAACACTCGCGGGTTATCTTATCGCACCCATAATAATTTTCTTGCCGCCATTAAGCCTAGCCTACGTCACTGAGTTATAACTTGCCGAAAAAAAATGCTATTTATATTTCATATCACTCTCGGAATTTGAAGCTCACATTAATTTAACAAGTCCACCTTTTTAAGTAACCATCTTTTCGCATTTCTATTATCGCTGAAAATTCAAGTTATCACACTAAAAATAGATTTTTACGAATATTTTTGAATTCAAATCGTGCATTACATCACTTACATCGGCATAGTCGTAGCTTTCAGTGTTGCACTATCGATTCTTTATAGTTGGTCAACTCAATTCAGTCTATCTTTACCGGGTAGATACAAATTAGATAGTACCGAATCAATAAAGTCAGAGTGTATATAGCGCTGCCCTTAATTCGATTCTAATAAAAGAAATGACCAAGGGGTGGTGGCCAAGTAGTCGAGGGCTAGCTACGCGACGACTATTGTTCTCATTTTATAGGTTGCGTGTTCGTGGGGCGTTCGTTTGGAAGGTCAGAAAGGCACAACTATTTCATGAGAAAGAAAGGAGTTTCACGTCGATATTTTTCAACTTTTCATGTTTATTTTTGTTTTATTTTATTATCAAACATAAACCACTTGGTATTTCGTTTCATTTATCTCTACTTTTAGGAGATTTGCATGAAAATATGTACGGGCAGTTATCTTATCAAATGCAGACGACATTATCACAAAATTTCAAAAAAAAAAAGAAAATGTGCAAAATAAAACTTAACACTAAATATTAACGGAGTAAAAAGTGCGCTCTAAATTTTTTCAATTTTCAACCAAACACTGCCCTGAGGAATGACGGTTACCGCGACGGGGTCCATTTCGATATCATCAGTGCTCTGGTCCGAAATCCTTATCATAAACTTGCTCAAAAGTTTGGCCAATCCGACTTTAGTTTGCATCATTGCGAATCTCTGTCCTATACAAACCCTAGGACCTTCGCCGAACGGAAGATACGAGTAAGGATGGCGTTTTGCTTTATTTTCATCGGTGAAACGTTCCGGATCGAATTTCTGCGGATTCGGAAAGAGGTCCTTGTCGTGATGCATCGCATAAATCGGAAGAATGAGGAATGTTCCTTCAGGAACAACTCCACCATTGGGAAGGGTATACGGTTTATTTGAAACTCGATGCAAACTCCCAACAGGTGGGAACAATCGCAATGTTTCTATAAAGGAATAGTGTAATCAAGAATGATAGAATCCAAGCAATCTCAGACCTACCCAGTACAATCCGTTCTAGCAAGTCCATCTCGGCGAGTCCTTCGTACGTGATTTTGTCGTCATACTTTTCCAGAACGCGCATAACCTCGGCCCTAGCTTGGAACTGGATTTCTTGATTGTGGGCAAGATAATGAAGAGCAACGGTCAAGGTAGTCGAGCTAGTTTCGAAACCAGCAAAGAAAAATATAAAGGAGTTAGCTGCGACCTCATCAATCGTGAGACCCTCGTCCACCTTATCCGTGTCCTCCTCAACCAGTTTCAAATGTTCAATCATGATCTGCATTAAGTCGTTCCGATGAATGTTGTTCTCGCGACGATAGCCGATCGATTCGTGAACCATTTTGACGAAGAAATCGGTTGATTCCCGGAGCGGAGCCAACATTTTAAACGGCGGTTTTCACTACAACTTACATAAGCCAAAGAGGCTTGAGACAACTTAACACCAGTTGGCTCGGGTTTATTTATTATTTATTGCGAGCGAACTGATTTCTGTTAGTTTTGACCATCAGCCTTACGAAATTCCAATTTAAATACCGCTTGAAAATATAACCGTATTTTTAACATTTGTACGGTTTAAGGCAAAAGTCCGGCCGAGAAAAAGCAAAAGCTCTAAAAGTCCGGCGGAGGAAAAGCAAAAGCTCTCTGGCTTGAACATTTGTACGGTTTAAGGCAAAAGTCCGGCCGAGAAAAAGCAAAAGCTCTAAAAGTCCGGCGGAGGAAAAGCAAAAGCTCTCTGGCTTGAACATTTGTACGGTTTAAGGCAAAAGTCCGGCCGAGAAAAAGCAAAAGCTCTCAATGTCATCCGGGAGCTCATTGGAGGAGGATCGTACGGAAAAAACGTGGAAAAAAACACGAACGGAAAACTCGGTGATAAATGCGGAACATTAAGCGTGTGCCATAAGCGATAGGACTTCTTAAAGCTCAAATACAACGCCGTAAAGCCGATCACCAAGAGTGATAAAAGGTAAACAATTACCGCCATCTTCGTCCACTACAAAAATATGACTGACGTGACTCGAGCTGCTGGAAAAAGCGGTCTTCTTCGCCAAAACTTTTATCGAGAAGTATGTGTGTACAAATGTGCCCCAAACCCCCAAAGAATTGGCCTCGGTTGAACACACTTCCATATAATTTGATTACCACGTTCTACAGCGACAAAAGCCGGGAGCTTTTCCATGACTAAACTGCCACGATTTATACGCGAAATGGTAGCGAAATACCACCATCGCGGGTGTACCAAGGCAGTCTTGCTTGTCAACAATTAAATGTGGACAAGCATGAAACTTTTTTATGCGCAAATGTGAGCCGGTCCGACTCGATTATGTCATGTTGTTGTATTGTTCGTCTTCCAAGCTCTTCACTTTGGTAGCCAACACCAATATTCGTTGAATCTACTTGCGTACTTGCGAACAATCTACATGTAAAATGTGTCCAGTCATCAGCTGATTTAATTTTTGGAAGGTATAACTTTGTGCACACCAATCAAAATCGTTCATTTGGAGAGTAGGAACTTCTTTTGGGAAAACTTTCTGAGTCTATGGGTAAGATAGAAAGCTTATTAGTCTGTTCTCTTTTACTCTGCCCATGATGACCTTCAAAGGAAAAGCTTCACTAGTTGTTCTTGGGGGGAGAGGAAGAAATTTGCCAAGTTTTTATATGAAAAACTTAAAGCTACATAAAGTCGACACAATGGTTTGGTTGAAAACTTGGATAAATTTTATTAATATAAAAATTGAGAAGAACTGTTGCTAGGCCACTGAACTTTGGTATCCAAACGTTTGAATTTTTCAGGAATTGAGCTTAAATGATTAATTAAGACCGCCAATTTTGAATTATTTTGAATTCAGTCCCATTGTTTTTGTGTCGATCGTGCAGCGTTCTTGTTTGACAGTTGTGTTGTGTGAACAATGAGGATTAGTGAGAACTCCACGGATGCACAACATATAGAAATTGTGAAAATCCACTACCGAAATGATGTTTTGTGGATGTTGCGCAGTTTTGATAACATGCAAATAAAAGGAAACACGACTAATTAATAGATATGTATGTACTTTATTGAATTAGATTTAAAGAAAACGTGTGCGTTACGTTCGGACTCTTGCTGACGACTGACAACCAACTTCAGTAGTTGTGTATGTATGCGAACGTGAGGCGCGCGAGTTTGAATTCTGGACAATACTACAACAGTGGAGAAGTTTAGAAAATACCGTGATTTTTTCGGTCACCATGATGCACCTTCTCGCCCTACAGATGATTAATCCAGAAGTTTGAGACGAATGGGTCAGTTCAAACCCAAATAATATCTGTCAGTGTTCGTGAAGGTCGGTCTAATGAAAACATTGCAGCTGTTCGTGAGAGTGTTGACCAAAATCCTCCCACCTCGATTCGCCATCGTTCTCAGCAATTAAAACATTCACAAAGCAGTTTACTGCGAATTTTAACTAAAGATCTGCATTTTTTCGTATGTTTACAAGATTCAGTTGACACTATAGTTGAAGCCAGCAGACCACGCGCAGCGCCGAACGTTCACACATTGGATCTGTGTCGTAAAAACATGACCGAAAACACAAAAGCATAATTAAACCAAATTAAGCCCGGAAATATTACTCGACTGCATACTTTTTCGTAATAACTAAAATTCTACAGTTTTCCGTTTGAAAATTAACCGGGGAACTGTGCACAATATGAATGACAGATTCTCTTCGAAGGAAAACACCGAAATTTTTCTTTGGTTGCGCTTTTTTCAACTAAAAATATATTGCACTGATATCAATGTGCAATAATTACACGCCGAGTGCTATTAATAATGTACCTTAGAGAGCTTAACTATCTTTAACACTGCATTTAAAAATAAACGCGGTTCTCACAAAAGCAAGCGAATTTGTATTGAGCTGTCATTTTTTTTATGACTTCAACCTGTTGTTACATGGCTGTCACTTTAAAGGGCTTCGACAAGTGCTACCACGGGACGGCCATTCGTCGGATATTCTGTTACATTCATAGCCTCCATGTCTATACCCTTTACTAAAATGAAAACATCACAGCTTTTCAAATAAACACTGCACTTTTTCAAATTTTAAAACAGGAGATCTTAACGGAACACCCTTTATTTGCAATGGATACCTAGTTGTGCTTAATCGTCAATTAGTTTTATTTTTAAAAATTATGGATGAAAAGGGGAGTCATTGGAATAAATTGAATGAATAGCTACGATTATAATAGGGTTTTCATTACTGGTTGAATTAACTACAATAAATAAAAGGGATATGTCAGAATATTCTACCACCTTCCATCTAAATAAGATTTTTGAAATTGACATTGTTTAAATATATGTACAGTCTAGGAAATCTGCACCAATTGTGCTGATAGCATTTTTGATTTGTATTTTTAAAATTTGAAATCTTTTTACCGCCTTCTTACAAATGCGCCAATTTCAGAAAAGTATCGGGAGTACAAACTGAAACTCGCCATTTCCCAATAGATGGTGCCAGCTGAAAATGCCGTGTTGCAACTCTAGAAACGAATTTCTGTTATCACTCATAAAGAGTTTTCGGTTTAGAGAGATCTTTAATTCTCGCTGACAAAAAAAGAACAAAACCTTTTTCTTCCTGTTGAGTTAGCGTCGGTTGTAAAATCAGAATTAAACGCGTCTTGCAATTAAAAATAAGTATAAAAGAAAATCAATTCAAGTTTTAATACAAAAGTATATTGGAAGTGTTGTAGACAAAACGCTACAGCTGTGTAGCATGGCATTACCCAACTCGATCCATCGAACTACGAGATGTGTGGATCATGACAATTCGCTCGAGATGATATAAAAAGAGAAGAAAAGAGATAAAAATTCCTCCTCTGCTGGTGTGGCTTGACGCGACGTGCGTCTTAACCTGTAAAGCCTAGTACGTTGGTAAAATGAAATGCAATTTTCACTCGTCTACACAAAAGGAAGTTAAATTGTGGATGGAAAAATTATTTGACAGATTAATAGTTTTTGTGGAGAGAATTGAAATTCAGCTATTTTGTGTCAGACGAACGTAAATAATTACTCTAATATTTTTTCAATCCACCGCTTCAGTACTAAAAAAAAATGTCAAATAGTACTTATGTCTGTCACTTTTTCACTCGATTTTTAACGCCAAGATCATTTAAATACGCGTGGAAAACATTTGGAAAGTTTCCAGAGCCATCTGTGATACAATAGCAAACCAAACTTAATTCACTGCAACCAGCGGATTTTTTCACTGTCACTGTCCTTTAAATCCAAGCTTTCTACATCTCAAGCTGGGCAGAACTGACGTAGCAGCCATCTCGAATGACTCCAGCGGGTGTGACGTCATGGATTTTTCCATTCCAAAGGACTACCTGTAATATTTTTGACGAACTTGTCGTATAAACACGTTTTACCGAAAACAACACAAAAGCATAATTAAATGAAATTAAGCACGGAAATATTACGCGAGCAAAATTTTTCAATTTTCTGTGCGAAAATTAACCGGAGAACTCTGCACAATATGAGTGACAGATTTTCTTCGGTGTGAGAAGCCGAGATTTAACTTTGATCGCACTTTTTTTAATTAAAAATCTATTGCACTCATATCAACGTATAATAATTACATGCCGAGCACTATTATTAAAGTACCTTAGGAAGCTGAACTATCTTTAACACTGCATTTAAGAATAAAAGCGATTCTTACGAAGGCCGCCGTGTCTGCTCCATACAAAAGCGCGCGAATTTGTATGGAACTGTCATGTTTGTTATGACTCCAACGTGTTGTTGTTGGATTCAGTTACCCGGCTTTCTACTATAGAGGGCTTTGTTTACATGAGTGGTGAAAATTTAATTTGGTAAGTTTCACGTTCTAATGAACGGATTGCAATCACATTACCTTACTTATCGCACGCTGGAAAATAGCAGTGCGCTTTTTCAAATTAAACGGAAAAGCTGGTTATCACCTTGGCCGAACTCTAGTACGTCCTATTCTTTCTTTTTCATAGAGTAACTGTACTCACCACCATAAATTTTAAAGATAAGAAAAGAGTATTTTAGATGAAACTGACGTGTATCATTATCGAGTAGTACACATAAGTTTAGACGTGTAAGTCGTAAGAATTTAGAAATTTTGAACCTTTGGAAATAAATGTACAAATACTGCATTTCAAGTATTATTTATTTAAAAGAGTTAAAGCCCCGTGAATTTCCGAACATTTAAATGGTGTGTAAACTGGCTGAGTGACGCGCGCCATCTGCGATTGCTTCCTGTAATTTGAAAAGAAAAGAAAAAACATAACAGGAGTACAATTGGGCATAAAGCCCAATCGTGCGATACTCTAGATGAAAGAGAAATTTTTGTATCTTAAGAAATTTTGTAGGGGAAGTGGTAGAGGGGGTGACGACATTGAACTAATTTTTTCACATGACGCTAAGGTTGCTATCAAAATGTTTTATGCAAAATTAATGATTTAAAAATTTAATAGGTACTGAGAAAATTAGTGTATTGGATGTAGTGAAGTAGGGCAGTTTGTATGGGAGGTGATAGAAGGAGGGGCGAGTTTTTAATGACTTTTCAGAAACAACTATAAACATCATGCTTTTGACATGTTTTAAATTGCAGATGAGTAGCATTCATACTTTTCAGGAAAATCGACTTTTTATAAAGTTGTGAAATTGTGTCATTTTGTATGGGAGGGGACAGAAAGGGTAAAGCTAATCATCTAAATTTTTTTGGTCTTATTAATAATTATAAATAAATAGTTACTGCACAATTTCAGCTCAATCAATTTTATACGCACTGAGTAAATTGGTTTAAAGCATTTCATGAAAAAGTGCAGTTTGTATGAGAGGTGGTGGAAGGAGAGGGAGGACATATGTAATTTTTATACAGTAGAATGAAATCAATATACAAGTATTATATTCCAAATTTCATATCAATAGCATTTATACTTTTCGAGAAAAGCCGTTTATTGGTAAATTGTGTAATTGTGTCATTTTGTATGGGAGAGGGTAGAAGGGGTAAGGCTATTCGTCTAATTTTTTTTGGTCTTATTAATAATTATAAATAAATAGTTACTACACCATTTCAGCTCAATCAATTGTATACGCACTGAGTAAATTGGTTTAAAGCATTTTATGAAAAAGTGCAGTTTGTATGGGAGGTGGTGGAAAGAGGAGGAGGACACATGTAATTTTTATACAGTAGAATCACATCATTATAAAAGTATTATATTCTAAATTTCATATCAATAGCATGTATACTTTTTGAGAAAAACCGTTTATTGATAAATTGCGTAATTGTGTCATTTTGTATGGGAGGGGGTAGAAGGGGTGGAGCAATTTGGCTCGTTCACGAACTTGACCTTACTTTTTTGTTAAAAACGACGTATACAAAATTTGAACTTTCTAGCTCAACGCATTCTCAAGCTAGAGAGGACACGGACGGACAGACGGACAGACAGACGGACGGACGGACGGACATCCGGTTTTGAGATTTTTGAGTGATTATATGAACTTCTGTATCATTCATTTTTTTCTCCGAGCCTTATTTCTTGGCGTTACAAACTTTGTGGCAAACTTATAATACTCTCAGATTTCATCTAGAGTATAAAAAGATGCGCGCCATCTGGTTAAAAATGATCAGTAACGCGGCCAACTTCAGGGATAACGTGGCGGATCTGACAGTTTTTGAGAGGAAAAAGGAAAGACGAGTGGGACAGCACATTATTCCGATCGGTGACGCATGCCCGGACTGAGCAGCACTACCATTCTTACGATGAAGCCGGAAATTGGGTCGATTCGTGGATCGGCTCAAAATAAGAGCAGTTTTTTTACGTGGAATCTGTATGCTGCCAGAAAGATGAGAAAAAAGTAGTGGATGGGCATTTCTTTCAATAATAAATATTTATCCATTTTTCCACAATAAAGGCTCGAATTTTGAAAAAAAAACTGCTGTTTTCAATTTTAACTGTCAATAATTTTTTTTTTTCAATTAAGCTACCAACACAAAATTAGGAAAAAAGATTTTTTCACACCAATTTTTTTTTCCTCTTACATGTCTCAGAATATTTTTTTCTATCCTAGTTGCTTTTGTCAAAACTTGGAAGATTCTGAAGGATTCACTTGATCTTGAAATGTGTTCACTAAAGTCAAATGAATCAGCTGTTTTCGTTAAAAGTTGAAATATAATTTAATGTAGAAAGACGCAAACTATTACATAATACTTTTAACAATTCGTAATCTATTTATTTTAAAAGCTCGTGCTAAAACCAATTTAATTGCGAATGCTTCGTAGTGCTTTCGTGTAGTGTTTAAGTTGGATTCGAGTAGAGTTACTGTATAGGAACGCGCCTTATTCTGCTTATGTCGAGTTTGGACACGGAGCCGTTAATCGAGTATATTTTTCGAAAAGGATAAAAATTACAGAAAGAGGAAAAGCTTCGATTTCATGTGAATTGACGGCTTAATCGTTTTGATATTTTAAAATAAATTACATGTTTAGCTTTTAACAATAACCTTCAATTTTAGATACTTTTTTTCTATATCATAACAATAAGCATCATGAATAGCTGCAAGCAGATTTAAGAAAAAAAAAAGCTTTTACCTATTTTTCATTAAAAATATTCAACGTCAAAATTTACTTTCCGAAAACATCAAGGACTCTACGAGTACCTACATAAACTTTGTCCTTACAAAGAATTCGCCCATTCTACTACTATCGTATTATATAGTCCACATTGAAATACCAACACTCGACACTCTTCAATTTTCGCTTTATTATCGCAGAAGTTTGAGCATAATTAGCTTTTAAATTGAATTTAGGCTTTCCGGTGGGCTGAGCCCGAAATTTCCATTAAATTTTCATAACTCTACCGAAAAGTATATTTCGAATTTTCAATGCTTTTTGCCTCTGACTGGCGGGCGGAAAGTTTATTAGCTAAATCATCTCAACTTTCAGTGGTTTTATAAATTTCGAGATTAAGTGAAAATTATTTCGTTATCTAAAATTCGGAGGAGAGAATTGATCGAAATCGATTATTACTCATATTTTTAATGATCTAATTTAATTGTTGTTATACTCTCACTAGGTGGTGGTGTTTTTTCACTTATGCAGATTTGTGTTAGAAAATTGCTGCAAATGTATCAAAATTATTAGAAAATAAATTTAATATGTTGTTAGTTCACAATATTATGAAAAAAGGGAATACAACGTTGAAAAATATATATCTTCGTTGAAATCGATTTTTTTGACTCAAAAAATTATCTCGTCTCAAGCATGGAATAAAAATTATTTGAAATTATAATATTTCCACTCTAGTCAAATCGGAAAAAAATTATGGGCCGAGATTCGGACCCGGGCTGCGTGGTAAGCGACTATTTTGCCACTGAACCACTCATCCAATCAGAATTTAGCTATCTACTTAATGCGAGTTACATTTTTATACTCTAGATGAAATCTGAGTATATGTATATTGTGTTTGCCTTACTGTTCGCCAGGGGCGCAGAAATATTTGTTGTCGCTCAAAAATCTCGATTCCGAGTGACCGTCTGTCTGTCTGTCTGTCTGTCTATCAGCCTGTCTAGAACATAAATCTTGAACGCTTTGAGCGTGTTTTGTGTATGCCATTTTTAGTAAAAAGGATACTCTAAGATCGTGAACGGGCTTCCCATTCCCTCTACCACCTCTCACACAAATTTAATGAAATTTTTGAAATTTTAAGAAATTGATTTTTCTACGAAACTTTTCAAGCTATCGACTTGAAAATTAGGCCAAAGTATAACAGTGTAAATATCATTAACGTCAAAAAATATTGATCTGATTCCCTTCCATACGAATGCACAATTTTGAAAAATATATTTTATCGATTTTCCTTGAAACTAGTAATGATAAAAAGACAAATTTTTGCCAGAATTAGTTTTATTATAATTATAATCAGTTTAAAAAATTAAATTATCAATTTCACCTCACTGCATAAAATTCACGAAATTTTGAAATATCAATTAAATTATTTTTTCTTGAAACCGCTAAAACTATTGACTTCAAATTTTTAGCAACGTATAATAATTTAAGTACCATTAACGTCAATAAAGTTTTTTTTTATCTGTACCCTCCTTCTACCCCCTCCCATACAAATGTATAATTTTGGTAAATGCATTATAGCAATTTCCATTAAAACTAGATAAAGCAGAAACTTAAAATTTTGCCAAAATTTGTCCCATAACAATTGCAATAAGTGCTGAAAAAAATATCAACTTCGGCTCCTCCGATCACCACCCTTAGAAATATATATATTCGAAATACAAGAATAGCGTTTGTCTTTCGAGCACATGAGAACTTTCGACTTTTAAATTGTGACAGAGTATGGTGATAAGCAATGTCAAGATCATCCAGAAGCTTCCACTTTCTCTGCCACCTCCCATGCAAATGCCCTAGTTTCAGGAATACAGTTTCCAATTTTTTTGTAAGCTATGAAAGCTTGTTCTACTTCTACAATGGCACTAAAGCCCAAATCGGACTTTGGCCTCCTAATATTCAGGTTCCTTAACATTTTTCATTATTTATTGCGGAAGGGTTCTTAGCCCTTCACACAACCCTCTATCTACGAATTTTTCATTTTCGTAGATTGAGGTAACTTAAGCAAGTAGTGTGCTAGAATTATGCGCCGACCGGGATTTGAACTCACGACCTTCGCATTACAAGACCAACACGCTACCTACTAGGCTACACCCTAGCTATGAAAGCTACAAACTTCAAATTCACCACGAAACATTTTGCGTTCCATGTTAGATATCATATTCAGAAATTAGAATCCTCCCTTTCTACTTCTACCACCTCCCATACAAAAGTCACTATTGACTATTCCAAAGAATTTAAGATGACATATTTTCCGGAACATTAAACTTTTTCTCATTCCATCTAGAGTACGAATGATTGGGCTTTACGCTCAATCATAATTCTGCTATTTTCACTTATTATTTTGAACTTTGAAAAACTATTGCAATTTGAAAATGTTTGATACCAAGTTGACGGATTTATACTATTTGAGCTACCAGAAATAAAAATAAATGCAGTTGGTCTCTCTGTGTGTCTCGACAATTACTCGAGTCAAACTTGACAGAGAACAGTGGGAGGGAGTGATAGCAATAAATCGAATACAACGTTGAACAGACTTGTATTGCTTTTGGGAATAATCTGCAACCGGTAATTATCAGCGTTAAACCAAGACTAAAATTTTTTTACAGTTTTTTTACCTAATAATAATTTTTGCATGGCCAAATGGCAACACTGCTAGAATTTTTTTTTTATTCTTAGATACTTTTTTTTTTGTTTTAGATAAATTTATATTTGCTTATATGAGTTAACAAATTCTTTTTACATTTAAATAAAAAAAAACCATTTGTTACGATTTTATTGAGAACTTTATTGTTCTAGAGCTTTTTTAAGACTAAATTGACAAATTTAATTAACTTAAAGTGTAACGTTGGTTTCAGGTGTCGCAGACATGCTGTCAGCAGATTTGCATCGTGAGAAACTGATATTTAAGGAGTTTTGTCGTGTGACCCAGATATTGTTTACGTTTGCATTTGGAGAATTCTTATGGGAACCTTTGATGTTAACTTATATGTAAGTTACGCGGTCATAACGGTAAACTGTTACAACTGAACGAAACCAGGGGTCGAAACTTCGAGAATGTCTCGCGCCAGCTTTGTTGTAGTCAGAAACGGTAAGGGATTTTTTTCCCCCACCGCTGAGAGAGTAAGTTTCTTAGCCGCCGAATAGTGCATAAGTATTTTGGTTAGGTAATTTTTTCTATATTTTTTTTTATGTGACACCGGAACTGAAACACAACTCCGGTGAGGTGGGACGGATTTTCGTTTTCAGAAATAAAGGGAATTGAGATAGAAGTGGCTATGAATACTTTTCTTGAATATCTGATTACTGTGGTTTTCCGGAAATACAGCGATGGGCAGTGAGTTTCATATTGTCTTTGCGATCTAAGATAGGTTATAGAATAACATCCTAATGAGTGCGTGAAGCAGCTCGATTATTACGGGTTGGATACAAAAGAGTTAGAGAGCTTACAAACCGACTTTGGTCACATGATTCGAGCGACGAAGAGATGTTTGAATCTCTTATAAATTTGTTGGGCTGAGACTGGGCACTATCCAAGTTGGAGAGAGAAGCTTTTTGCAGCTCCCGCCCATTAGGTTGCTCCGGCGTGAGTCTATTCATGATAAATTGCCGAACCAAACTAACCCCAAAACAACTAGGAACTGTCTAATCCAATTTAAAGTTCTCCGCCTCTAAAAAAAAACACTCCTTATGATCGTTCCAGGATAAGTTACTCGTCATTTTGATAATAAACATGACTAACCAAGGAAGGTGATTGGATCTAAGTTAGAATCATGTTTGTGGGATACAAGACCGTACTTTTCATTTAGACCTTGAATTTGAAAATGTTGCTACCGGGTCAGGACTAAAGTTCCGGTAATAAAAATTTTATTTTTGAAAAATTTTGACTGAGGTGTTGTGCTGAGCTTGAGTTTTTTTTTTTGTTTCTTGATTTTTATTGCCGTGCTCGGCAAAGACGAAACTTAAGTGCCGGTATTAAATTTTTAAGAAATTTTGACTGTCGGGCCAGGCCGAAGTTTCAGTCCTCAATCGATTCATGTGGTACCGAGAAATTTTTTTTATTTTTGTCGTGCCCAACAAACCACGTTAATTTTCTTTGTGCCCCAACATTGCATTGAGATAATACGGATTGGTTTTTTTTTAGAAAAAGTCAGGCTATATTGATCTTTTTTCACGCTAACTACCTCAGGATTTCCCAACCATGGTGGTCAGCCACACCGACGCATTTCTTTTATTGTCTGTAAAAGAGGGAAAGCGACCTGGTCTGCCTGTCGAGCTGAGCACGAGCAAAGAGCTGGATACACCTCTAGCTTCATCGCTAAGTACTTCGCAGGACACTGCCATGATCGCGTATCAGCCTAATCTTTTCCTGGCGGGAATATTCGGTTACAAATTATGCATCTAAGGTGGAAAGTATTTCCATTTCAAGCTTCCATGCAAATGTTAGCAATGTGAAAGGATATATTTATGTATAACTCAAAAATCGGCTACATTCTGGTAAACAACAAGAAAAAAGCCAAGTATTCAGATGGTTTATCCTTTACAATCAGAAAATTACTATCTAACATTTTTATACAGTAACTACTCTCAACTCTCCTTATGTTTGTGATATGATAACAATTTTACACAAACACATCTCGCAGACAAATTTATTTGTGCATACTTCGTATGAATTTAAATAAGTAGTTAAGAACTTTTAAGTCACTCGACGTTCTGCAAATAATTACTTAGTAGAATTTAATTGAAATTTTTCCTTGT
This sequence comes from Chorisops tibialis, assembly GCA_963669355.1. Taxonomy (NCBI): domain Eukaryota; kingdom Metazoa; phylum Arthropoda; class Insecta; order Diptera; family Stratiomyidae; genus Chorisops; species Chorisops tibialis. The sequence goes on from OY770262.1 coordinate 329,597,146, forward strand.
ATGTAGCTACCATATATCCTTAAACTGCATATATGAAACTTAACATAACGTGACTGGATTGCATTACATTACTCTCCAGGCTCCTTCCAGCCTTAAGGCAAAATGTTCGCTGCTCTATTTTGTAATTGTAGCGCGCGGTTCTATAAAACGACATCAAGTGCCGGAAGCCTGAAATAAAGGAATGCACTTACTTTTGAAAAGGCCATGAAACTCGACTTGAATGCTTGCGGAAGGAGCTTTGTTAACCCGTTTGCAGTCGTCTATAGTTTATCACTGATGTACATATGTATATCCAGCCTTTTCATATACAGCATGGCACGTTCTTTCGAACTTTTCCGTAAAATGATACATTTCAAGAACTTGGAGATATTTGCAAATGAAACGTGTTGCCATTTATAAACTATGTTATCTCACCAGCGACGTACTGCACTTCAATTAACAAACGCGAACATACCTTGCATAGATTTCAGCAACAGATACGTAGGTACCTACATATATGAGAATCAAGCATCGTTTGTAGCGTCCTTAATATACAAATTTTCGTTTGATAAACTTTGTATTGTTGATGATTTTCTCTCGCAAAGGATTTGTACGATTCAGTACTAATCTATTTAAGTGCTCATCAGACGCAGAAAATTAAAAATAACGATAGTCAAACGTGTACATTTTACGTTGCAATTGAAAACAACTCCAATTGAATTTGCGTCTGCATAATTTTCTTAGTTTCGATCGAGTATATCTGTATACTACCGAAAACTTGATACATATGGATGAAATTAAGTCTAAAGGCATGCGAAATTGGTAGTATCTCTGTTGAAAGTTCCATCTCTAGTCATTTGCATAAGGACCTGAGGGAAATTTTAGAGAAAATTTAGCAGAAATACTAACGTCACAATTCTTGCCAAGTTAGCTGCATTGCTTTCCGCTTAGCTATATGCTAAATTTCCGTTTTTAAGAGATAATTTGAAAATTTGAGTATGTTTCTGGAAAAGGAAATTTTATTAGCTTGACGAAATCCGAGGTAAATGGTTATTTAAAATCTCATCAAAATCACAGAAATTAAATTATTTTTGTGGCCTTGCGGAAACGCTTAGCTTTTCCTAAAGATGAAAGGATTTCGATTTAATTTCTTTTTTTAAGGAAGTATATGATGGAAGTTGGCAGTTGTATTTGGCAAAAGAAATCGTAGAGTTTCTGGAAAGTACTTGAATGTAGTTTTCTGGATATTAAAAGAACGAATGTGTACTTAATTACATGCCATTGCATACCAAAAAAAAAAAGGTTTATCTTAGTTTTCTAATGGCATATGAAATCGTTAATCTATTGTTTCTCAAAAATAAGCAAAATGTTCTCAAATATAATTTTTGCAGCTTGAGTAATTCGTAGGTGTCTATTTTACCTTCGTAGAGCAATAAAGCATTTGCAAAATTTCTTTTAAGTACATTCTAATATTAAAACGAGATTTTCTACCTCTTATTCCATACAAAAAATATCCCTTAAGCTCACTCAAGGACGTTGAAGCCATAAAAACATTAGAATTTAAGTTAAAAAAAAAAAATTAAATTATCCAAAACGATCATGACTGAATTTATTGCTAATTTAAGAGAGGATAAATATTGTTGTCTTTTTATACATATAAGAAAGCCCATTAAATAAAAAATCTTCATTTTGTTTTTATGCTCGAAGCATAAGAATTGAATAATTCATTGAGCCTTGAAAAATATTATTTCTCCTGAAAGCTGCGGATTCTTAAAAATACACCTGCCTGCGATTTGTTTAACATTTATCCAATTTAGATGAATTTTCCGTAAATTTGTGTTTTTAGCTGAAATGCTGTTATTGCAATTTCAGATGAAATTGATTAATATGTACGTAATTAAGGAACAAACATCTCTGATTATGATGAAAATGTTGCACCTGCTTAAATTCGTAATTAGCATAATTAATTATCGTAAACATTTATTCCCTCTTAACTAGATGCTTATAAAAAAAGTTATGAATTAAATTGCTGCATTACAAATGTATTAACTGTTTTCAATAATTTCAACTATTCTGATTTTTGAAAAATATTGCTACGTTTCTTCCATACAAACACATTGAAAATAATAAATATAATTCAATCAGAAAATCAATTGAAATGCCAAAATCAAAACCTCAAGAGATTCATGTCGAACTGATTGATATTCTAACATCCTTGCCAACCATACTTTTTGATCCTTTTTGATTGAGTATTTGCGTTTTATTTTCCCTGAAGATATCTCAACCTTTTCATAACTATGGGGAATTGCTTTGGTTTGGTTTTTTTTCTTTCTTCGATGATTTCAATTTCAAATATTACATCGGATTTATTGGATGAACGGCTCATTGCATCGCATGGATCCAAACAGCTACACCCAAGGATTTAAACTCTTTCGGTTTTATGTTGTATATAAACGTGTTATACTTCACGATTCACTGAGTTTCAATTGAATGAAATTTTCGCAATTTTTGCGACGTTAATTCAAATTGTTTTTTCATAAGGGATTAAACACGAAATTATAAACATTAAATCCTTGTTAACATTTTTAGGATATCTTATCGATCCTAACTTAGTAAAAGTTAATAAAGCGCATAACTGGATTACGATTGCGCGTCAAACCCAATCATTCGATACTCGAAATGAAATGGAAATTTATTTGGTTCCAAGAAATTTTGTACAGGGAGTGTTAAAGGGGTGACAGCATTGAACTATTTTTTTATATATCATGCTGGAGTAGCTATAAAAATGTTGTGTACAAAATTTAAGCTTTAAAATTTTAATAGATATTGAGAAAATTAATGTACTAGATTTAATGAAATTGTGCAGTTTGCATGGGATGTGGTTGAAGAAAGCCGATTTTGCGAGGAGTAAAAGAAGGGAAGCTAATTGTTTTATTTTATTATTATTATTTTTTTTTGTTTTTTTGATACTAATAATAATATTAATTCAGGATTTAGTACAAAGTTTGAGCTCGACAAATGTTATACGTACTGAGAAAATTGGTTTATAGTATTTCATGAAAAAGTGGAGTTTGTATGGTGGTGGAACAGTGGGGGAATTGAAATAATTTTTATACCCTACATCACTTGTAATTTATTTGTCAGAATTTTTCCATTAATAATTGTAATAAATGATAAAAAAAAATTTATCAGCTTCTACTCCTTCTACTCCCTCCCATACAAATATCTATATAACAAATTACAGAAAAGCATTTCTTCTTCGAACATATGAGAGCTATCGACTTTGAAATTGAAAAAAAGCATGGTGATTAGGATGTTGATAAGAAGTTGCTACTGGCGATGAAAAATTATTCGAAATAGAATGGGCAAACGGTGTGAAAATGAAACAGTTCTACTTCAAGAAGGCCTAGATACTCAGTTGATGGTTTCTGTTCGCTTTCTATATCATTCAGTCCCCCCTAACATCTGCAAATATGTGTCAATAGCACCAGTATCACTGAAAAATATACCGGCTTCTCCACTAGTTACGGTCGTTATCACTCCTCTTCCCCTACCTTCCTAATCCCATTCCTTGCCTCCATGACAATGTTTGTGCATTGCACATAAAAGCCGAAATTTTGCATAACACAGGTCATTCTGTAAAAAAAATATATAAATGCCCCAATCTCAGGAAAACTAAGTCCAATTTCTTTGGAAATAATGAAAACTACAAATTTTAAATTCAGCACGAAACATTTTGAATGCCACGTTCAGTGTCATATAAAAAAATTGTCGCTATAGTTTTTTGCATTGTACGCCCAAAAAATGTCTATAAATTTCGACGGAAATGCCACAGGAATATATTGATTGTCTAAGAAGTTGGGTGTCATTTGTGACATTAAAGATTAAATTTTTAATGTTTTAGGAAAAAAAAAACTTTGACATGCAAAAATTAATTTGTAGTAATATAAATTGTGAAGCTAGTGTGTAGCCTAGTAGGTAGCGTGCTGGTCTTGTAATACGAAGGTCGTGAGTTCAAACCCTGTCGATGCAATATATAATTCCAACACATTGCCTTTACGAAAATGAAAATTTCGTAGAAAGAGGGTTGTGCGAAGGTCTAACAACCATTCCACAATAAATAATGAAAAAAAAATATTAAGGAATCTGAATGTCAGGAGGCCAAGGTCCAATTTGGTCTTTAGTGCCATTGTAGAAATAGAATATAAAGTGTTAAGGAAAACTTGTTGTAACTGCAAGAAACCAGAAATTTTCAGACATACTTTTGTAGAGAAATTTTTGGTAAATTTCTATGAAAAATTCGGCAAAACTATTTTGACTTTAGTGCTACAATACATATTTCAATCATAATAAAATTTGGCTTCAGTGCGAAGAGTAATTCTATAGAAGTACAGAAGCCAGCCTGGGATTATAAGAAACAAAGGAGTACCCATATGATGCTTACGATACTGAGGCAGCCTAAAACCAAAAATTTTCATTTTTTTTTAATTGACAACAAAGTGAATTTTTTATGAGACCTATCCTTTAAAAACAAATTTTCGGATTCCGGATTGAAAAAGGTCTTAGCAGAGACCAAATCGTCACGAATAATAAAGCGTAACAGTGTAGAATCCAGAAATCTTTTCTCTTAATTCGAAATGCACTGTAAACACATTCACCAAACCATGAGACGTATCCTATTGTTGAAAGAAACGTATTTATACGATAATAATTGAAAAGCATTACAACCGTTTTAAAAAATATCTGATAGATTGAATAACTGTGACAATTTTGTCTTAAAAAATTTAACAGTAAGAAATTCAAATTTTTTTTATACACATAGTTCTGTGATAAAGTTGAAAGTTTTCTGACAAAAAATTTACAACACGATTGCAATGAAATGTTAGGTCTGTTATGTACATCGCCTCCTCGCGGTACAGACTGGATAATGCTTAAATATCTTCAGATAGGGAAGAATACATCGAATAATATGCTGTCAGTTCCGTATCTATCAAGATAGAGGGGATAAAGTCGAATAGCTTGCTCCGTGTCATATCTGGTCTTTGGCGGATGTGGTATGAGCTATCGGTTCTGTATCCTGTCATTCTTGCAATCTGGGCTGGTCATTTTTTAGGCAGATTTCAAGATATTGATGGTAACGAGGGGACTTGCCTCTAAAGTAAATCGTAAGTGTGCGTACTACCTATATGGTGACCATTACATCAAAGGCATATTTGTTTTGATATAAAGACTTCAATTAGCTATATTAGCGATTATAGAAACAAAAAACGTACTAACTTGAATCAATACCAGACAATTCTTGAGTACGAAGTAGATAGCGAAGAAGAACCAATGAGCAGTTCAGACTGCGTTGATCAAATAGCTACTCGTTAACTATATTATAAATGCCTACGAACAAAAATGTTCCATTCTACATAAGAAAATGGTCAAACAAGCACCTTGGTGGAACGAGAAACTACGCAAAACGAAGAATCTAGGAAATTATTCAATAGAGTAAAAACCTTTGGTAACTGAGATGAATACAAAGATTCACTTACTGAATACAATAAACTTTTAAAAAGGTTAAAAAATAAAGTTATGAGGAAGAGGTTTTGAAGAGATGGATGATCTCCCAACGGCTACCAAAAGGTGTTAGCAAAAGACACCCCGATTAATATCGGACTTTTAGAGAGACCAGATGGATCCTTAACTAAAAAGTAGCGTGGAAACACTTGAAGTGGTATTGGCAGCACATTTCCCAGGCTGCTAAATAATTAACAACACTGCAGATTTAAAAGTAAGTTGAAGAAAGAGCGTATCGTTAAAGTCCCTTCAGCGATAGCATTGCTGGAAGAACTTTCACTCCGGAGAAGATCAGATTGACAAGCAACACTTTAAAGCCCTACAAATTAGCCGGAGTAGATAAAATATTCCTCGCAATACTGCAGAAGGGATTCGACCTCCTAATGTCAATAACGATAATGGGGTTATATCCCGAAAATCTGGAAGAAGCTAGGGTGGTCCTTGTACCAAAGGCAGGGCATTGTCACATTGATTAGCCTAAGTCATATCGTCCTTACCAACTTCTTCGTCAAAACGGTTGAGAAATTAGTGGACCTTCAAATAAGAACAGGGCATAGCCAGGTCTGTTTTAATAATAATCAATAGAGTTCATGGTCTAGTCAGACAAATCGAAAAGGCGAAGGACTATAAAGAAATTACCCTTTGAGCATTAATAAAAATTGAAGGAGCATTTAACAGTACTCCTGTGTTGTTATAAGTTGTTATAATAGCGGCAGCAAGGGAAAAGGGATTGGAATCGGTCACGATAAAATAAATGCACGCCATGCTAAAGAGTCGAATGACAACCATGGATCTAAGCGACAGAATACTGATTGCACAGACTTATAGGGGCTGTCGTAGTCGATGAGCTCCTCATCCAACAGAATAAAGCTACGAGGTTATAGGATATGCCGATGACCTCGTCATTATCATTAGAAGCAAATATGACCTAACAATTTCGGAAAGTTTACAATCGGCCCTAGAGGTGATAATGAACTGGTGTCACTCTAAAAACTTGAACATCAACCCAAGTTAGGCTGAGATAGTACCATTTACAAATAGCAGGAAAATCAACTTAACACCACCTTCTATAAATGAATCACCAATACCCTTTCCGGATAAGGTAAAATATCTAGGTGTGGTGCTTGATAACAAACTCAACTGGAACAAACATGTAGAATGGACTCATGACAAAGCATTAAAAGCGTTCTGGGTCTGCAAACGATTATTTAGTAGGAAATGGGTACTAAAACCAAGAGGATCCACTGGTGCTACAGAACAATTATCCTCCCAATTGTCACATACGGATCAACAGTATCGTGGACTAAAATATTACAGCAAATAGCACAGCTTACACTACAAAAAATTCAAAGACCAGTTTGTTTTAGTATCACAGAAGCATTGAAAACCTGCCCTACTGCGGTGATGGAAATGTTCCTAAGTATTCCTCCGATGCATCTCCAAAAAAAAGGAGGCAATCAAAGGGGTGTTACGCATACATAGAGAAAACAAATATTAATCGAGGGATTTTAGAGGTCAGCTCAAAATCCTAAAATACTCGAATATAGAGGTTCTAACTTCAATATTATAGGACACCAGGCTAACAAAATCAACTTTGAAACGCCTTTCAAAGTTAAAATCAGAGAACGCAAGGATTGGCAATCCATGTTATTTCAAAAGGAAGAGAGATCAACCATCTGGTATACAGATGGCTCGCGCACCTCTGAGGGCATTGGAACCGGAGTTAAAAGTCTTCTCGGTTTCGAAACCTCTCCGCGAAGAAGCCATAATCTGCCAGACCGAACTAATTGCTATGGAGATATGCATCCAAGAGAAAATTAGAGGAGCTCGTCGCAATAAAACTATTTACGTCTTAACGGATAGTCAGGCGGTTCTCAAAGCCCTAGCATCCAACAAACACGGATCGAGGCTAGTTTGGGACTGCCTTCAAAACCTAATCATCCTGGGAAAACGAAAAAAAGTAACCCAAATGTGGGTTCCAGGACATATGGGGATTGTGCGGATAAGGGGCAGACCGCCTTGCAAAAAACGGTGCACAAACAAATTTTATGTGACCAGAACCATTCTGCCGAAAAACAAAAGGGCACTCCAACCTTATACTTAGAAAGTGGGTTGAACAAGAGCATAGAATCTATTGGGGACTTGTCAATGTCAAAAAAATTAATCTGACCATAAAAAAAATGGAAACAAAGTGGTGGAAATTATAAAATTCAGCAAGAGTTACATTAGTACTCTGATCGGCCTAATGGCGGGCCAGAGTGATGTAAATCATCCGCTTAAAAGTATGGGTGTAGCTGAAACCGACAACGGCCGACTTTGTCTCCAAGAATCAGAAACGACAAAACACATCCTATGTCACTGCGAAGCAGTAGCAAGGAACAGACACAATCTTCTTGGAAGGTTTCCTTACAACCAATGAACTAGCCACCATGGCTCCCTTAAACATACTTAGATTAGGGTAAAGGGGCAATATATGTATAATAGTCCGAGAAGGTCGCAGTGTTATCACATGTTCCACAAATTACAAAAAAGAATTACATTTTTCTAGAATAACAAAATCTGGCTATTGCGGGCAGAATTGTTACAGTTCAACACAAGCTTTATCTTTTCGGTCTGTTCATGATGCCGCCACACACATGCTGCCAGGCACAAGTGCTGCACCTGGGTAGGACCGGACCCTGCTTAGCATTGTAAGATTCATTGGAGCTCGCTTATAATAATCTCAGATTTCAATTAGAGTATGAAAAACGAACATAAGACTCCTTTAACAATTTTAGTACTCTACAACACAGATACATAATAAAAATCATGGTTAAACATAAAGCACTTGATAAGCTTTTTAGATAAATAACTTACTGTAATTAATCATTTATTATTGTACTTCACTCGGTGCCTCATTACATAAATTCCATTAAGATAATATTTTTGAAACCAAAGTACAATCAAAAGGACGTCATGGAAAGAAAAATGTTGAAATGTTTCTTTTTTTTTTAAGAGGATTAAAATTAATTTCTATAGTCCCGGAGTGAAATTTGTGAAACGATGACTGATGAGTTGCGCAAGCTTTTCTGCTAAACCTCGAATTTTGATAAATGAATCGAACAAAAAGATGCTCGGGAAGAATTTAAAGATTATACTTCAGTCGATTTACAGTACATAAAACATCGTTAATGATTATTGATCTTAACATGATTTCTTTAAGGTTCTGATATAGCGTAGATGTAAATACATTATAAGAAGATTCAAAGGTGGGAAGTTTCCGCAAAATTTTTTATCAAGAATCTTGCGTATTTTGCATCATTACGCAATCATCGAAGGAAAAGGATGTTTTGAATTTATTGTTTTTGGAGCATAAATATTTGTGTTTTTAAAGTCGAATAATTTCTGCCAATAGTTTGGGAGGTATTTAATTTTTTGAACGATGATCCAGTTTTGAACCAACCAGAAAATTTGGTAATTTGATATTTCACTTGGTATTTCATACTAGCATATACATATATACAAACTTGAGTGTAGCCTAGTGATCTACAATGCGAGGGTCATGAGTTTGAATCCCAAACGACGTTAAGTTCTAGTACACTGTGTACATCAGTAGGAGAACCCGGGGCATTAAGTTGAAAATATGCTTTAAAAATACAGAAGGGTTAATTAAAGCAGCTGTAAATTTTTTTATAAGCACATTATAATGTAGTAATCACGAAAATACACTAATACTGTATGAAAACAAAAGAACAATATTCTTGTTTTCAAAAATAGAAAATAATGTCATTTGTACCGGGTTGGTAGGGACAAGTAATACTATAGTACTAGAGGAAATAAAAAAATGGTTGCTTTACATTTAGTTTTAAGTGACTACACTTTTCATTGATTGCGTCCTTAAACATATTCAAACACAAAATTCGCCAACTATGATAGCTTCGCCAGTTTTTCTACTTATTCACTCACAGGAATCTTACGTCCATTTTGTGCACATTGAGAAGCGACTCAACCTTCACCTGACTTTGAGTAAAATTCGCTCCAACATAAAGATTCAAAGACAGAATAGAGTACTTCCCCATTCCGGCCAGGGACACGATTCAGGTTAGGGAGGCAAGGCCACTCGAGAAAGATACGTAAATTAACGTTTAAATACCCGAATCTAAAGAAAATTAAACGTACTTTAAGTACCATATATACTAACTAGAGTTGTAATGTAAACAAGTATGTATACGTTACAGTGATCACAAATTCATCAGAAGTTTCAATACAGGAGCAAAAAATATAGAACCAAACCTTCACGTACCAACACTCAAGGAAACTGCACTAACATGACTGCCGCGATTGATCAGTAACAGGTTAGTCTAGCTCTACTTATTGCCGATCGGTGGCAGAACTTCCTTAACACCGAAAATCGTCGAACTTCATTCCGGCCCGGTACCCCGATGTGACCCGGGTTCCCCTATATTTGGCCATCTTAATCTGAGAAAATTTAGAAGTTTACAAATATTAAATAATATTTGAAAAACCGGATTTGGGCTGTAGTGCTTTTGAAGAAGAAGGTAATGTGTACCCATTTTGAGTAACGCCATTTGAGATGAAAATAAAACCCCAGTTAAGCCAAAATTGAAATCCGTTCAGTGTAATTTGAATAATGCTAAAATAAAAATTTGGCCCATCGAGTTGTATAATACCAGATTTGTCGTTATCACCCAATTTTTTCTGAAATATTTTCAATTTTCAGATTTTACTTTAAGGGTCTCTTAATTTCGGATGAGTTATATTTTAGTGTGGAAATAATTTAATTACCCATCTCCGTGTTTTTTAAAATCCTTTATATTGATTTGCTTCGTTAATGTATATAAATAAATTTCTATAAACCCATAGTGCATATTTCTAGAACGATTTTTATAACCAAACACCCATCAGACAATTCACAAATGATATTAAACTAAAATTAAATAATTTCTCATCTGGAAATAATCTCACTTTTAATTATCTATCTACCTTTCGTGTTGCCCTTTGGCATTTTATTCCATTATTTTCTGTGAAATTCTCATTTTAGAATTCCTTCGAAATCAAAGAAATCATAGCTTACCTTCTACTTTCTGACATTATAACATCCTGCTAAATCGAAACTAATTGCTTTTGCACACAAGACAAATTTCAGATTAATATGTAATTTAATATCTTGCCATCAGCTAGAAAATACACTTCTGAATTATTTTCAAACACGGAAAACATTTCATTATTACTTTCTTATCGGGCCTTTCTCGATCGAAAACCCGCTCCTGTTCATACGCATAAAGCATTGCCAAAGGCAAAGTACATTAGAAATTCAATAAGGCCAAAGTTGAGAATAAAGCACCAAATCTGATCCTTGTACACTTACTCGGCTTTCGGCTCACCTACATCATATACATATATTCACGTTTCCCGGCTCAGGATATTATAGAAATTTTTTCTTCATTCGCTAGAAATTAGAGACGAAGAAAAGCACTTGTGCGAAATTTTGTATATACACGTAGCATATCTGAATTAGACTTGTTAAAGTACGTTAATTAGGTTTTTCGCTTTAATTGGTTGAAAACAAGGAGAAACATCACATTGGTATACATATGTAACTCGTTACAGTCCTAGTCACGGGATGTGTTTATATATCTCCGGTAAACTAAGCACTCAGTCTTTTGTGAGAGAATGTTTCTGGCAATTAAACACATGGCTAAGTCAAGATGTGAAATATCTCGTTTGTAACAAAAGGAAATCCCAATAACAACACCAAAATCATTTTCTGGCATCGAATTTCACAATTAGTAGTATGCAAGAGAGTTGCTTCAAATCGAATTACAAAACCAAATTGAACGAGTTTGCACACATTATTCGTAACCTAAAAGGACCTACAAACCTACTTCCATTCCAATTTCGAGGTAAGATTGGATTCGTTTGTCATATAATCTGTACTACAAGCGCCATTTTTACCAGAATAAAATACGTATAAGTTATACACGATTTCGTAACATTAATCTGTGACATTTTTCATTCCTTTTCCTCGAGATGATAACACGGGCGACATTGCCATAAAACAAAAATACAATCGAAATTTCCTCATAACATTTTCCTGTTTTATTTCGAAATTCAGCGGAATCATGATGACCCTTGATTTTTATATCTGCAATAAGATGAAGTGGAGTTTTTTTAAGGGTGTAAAATAACAATGTAAGGTCTGTAAACGATTGAATTTATGACTGTTTCATACGGAAATGGTTGCACGAGAAAGGTGTTATTTCGAAACAGTGAAAAGAAAATTTTCGATTAATATGTAAAAGCAGGATTACAGCAGACTATGATGGGTATTGTGATTCAAAGCCGAAACTGGCAGTGGATTCGTAACACTTAATGGAAATCATTTCCAAATAAGCGTTGGATTATAATTTCCACAAAAGACGTCGGATCGGTCGACCGCTTATCAAATGCAAACGATCTGTTGAAAGAGGCCAAACCAACCAGCAAATTCTGGTAAGAACTAATGGCGGATTCTTAGAAGAGAACTATTTCTATCCTGTGGCGCTATAGGGGTCTTAACAACAGATTGATTGACGAGTATGCAGCTCTCAGCAAGCCATATGATTTATTATAAGATATAGCAAAAAAGTTTATCCTATCTGTTCTGAAACTGCTCCGAGTTATTTTCGATTTGATTGAACTATTTTGCACGAGAAAGGCCTTTTGAACTGTTCTTTAAATCTAACATATCTGTCTAATACATGCCATAGCAATTCTTGCTTATCCAATACACGCGATGACGCTACAGCCCATATCGAGACTTGGCCTCCCGGGTGCACCTCCTCCAGTTGTTTCGGTCCAACGACCGCGTCCTCCATGTTGAAAAATCGAGAAGCGATCTGCAATCTGCGTCGACTGAGTCCTCTCATCGCTTTCGTGTCTTCCCTTGCGGTCAGTTGCCTTGAGCTTTGCCCTTGATCACTCGTTTTGAGATTCATTCCTCGTGCATTCGTTCCACGTGGCCAGCCCATTGTAGCTTGCGCACTTTTATCACGGCAGATGCTGATGGGTAGTCAAATAGTTGATACATCTAATGGTTGTATCAAATTTGTCAATCATCTCCTTCGTGATTCTTCTTTGAATTTCATGTCGCTCATTGCCGTCTTTTGTGAGAAGGGCTCCAAATGCATCACAAATTTTTCGTTTCACTCACCTTCTCTACCCCCTTTCGTGAATGTAAAATACATCGAATTTTATGAAAATTCTATGCAACTTCGTCTATGAAACTGATATTCTATACAGAGAATATTGGACGAGATTCAAGCAATCAATTAAAAAATTATTAACATCCACCCACCCTTACTATCACCCCTGTACTCACAAAAACCCAATCTTTCATAAATAAACGAATAAAATATTGGTTATATGTACTGGAGCTATTGATCGTATTCGCAATTATTTAAGTGTTAAATTGGCAATAGCCCTGCCCTAGAACCCCCTTTCACTTAGTCTTCCCTGGCCATTTTAACCTACATATTTACTTTCCACGCATCCTCAATTTGTCACAAAAAGAATAAAGTTGCGCCCGACTTGTTCGCTATTTATTTTATTATGGTTGTCGGCATGCCTATAGCGATAGCAAATCCAATTCAATAGATCTGAAATCGGGAAATGTAATTTGCAAGGAATGTTGATACAGAGCCAATACAATTCATCTGTATAGAACCAATTTGAAAATGTGAAACGAAGCCTACTTTAAGTCCTTAATTTTACGATCTGTATTATTAGTATACATATATTCATTTCGGCACTGTGTTACCACTGTTTGGTTTTCCGTACAGAATGGCATCAATAAATCGATTGGCTTATGACTTCTTGGCTAACGCAATAATTGGAAGTAATCCATCTAACCATTAATCCCAACGTTTAATTTATATTGCTTTGAAAGATGTACTAAAATCGCAAGGATTTGGTGCGGCATATTTAACTCGATTACGTTTTAACACAGAAATCTATACGAATATTAAAATAATTCTGAATGCCTTATCGTACTTAAAGATGATGGCCTCTACCATCGGCGGTGGAAAATAACGAGCCACTCAGTAATGAAAGTGCGATTCAACCTTCGTAATTTTCGCGCTGATGGGTAGTCATTTGTATTTATTACCAGCTAAAAATATTTTAATAAATGGGAACAATAAGTGCTGTGATTTTTCTCCGTAAAACGAAACTCGGAGAGCGATGAAACAATGTTGAAGAAGTAGGATGCCGCATAATGTCTTCTCTCACGGTACGAAACTGTATTATTAAATTTCGATTGTAATCTATTTCCATAAAATGTGTTGATGGCAGGACGAAAAAGACCTGGTTTGCTCGAGTAGCCGAGTGAGATGTGTTTCATCGCTTCAGTTTGCTGTATTAGGCGTTATTATATGGCGGGAGGAATATCTATTACAAAGTATGAAGCTGTTCCCGGGTATAAATAGCTGCCAATAAGTTATTACGACAACTATTGATGATATCCTGACAAGTAATGCTAAGCTTAATGGATGAGGAGGATTTTCGGTGCAGATTAGAGAAACGTTGATTTTTGATGGTGATGTTATATTGGGATAATAACCCATTATTGATTGTTGTAAAATGAGATATTGAACTTATATTTATTCATAGTTAAAATCCGAGTTTTCTGAGGCCTTGATAGATATTTTAGATATTAAATGTAGATTTCGGAGTTTTATCACAGATAACAGTTGATGTGCTGCAATAATTCATATATATTCGATTTCCTTGAAATTTATCACAGCAATTCGTTTGAACTTTGAAATATATAAGGGTTTGAAAACTAGAAGATAATATAGATAATATAGGAAATGAAACAGTTGAATTATTGACCAGAAAACGACCCGAATCTGATTTTATGCGCCCTTTATTCTCATTTATTATTATTATTAATATTGTTGCATATTGGCTCTAGCCGCACGCCGCATTTTTCTTCTACAAATATTAAAAAAAAAATCAAATATACCCACACAAATTTCAATCATATTGACTCATCACCTGTTCGTAAAAAGAACATCTGAATTCTTCTCATCGCACATAACGAAATTGCTTGCTATACACAATTTCAGACATCGCTTATGAAATGTCTCTTACAACAACCACAGAATGATTACTCGGCACGCACAATCATCGAATGTCACCAAACAAAAACAAGTACACAGTGACGATATAAGCGGCAGAAGCGACGACGACGATGAGAATGGTCGTCGTATAGACGCTATGCACGGGACGGTGTGAATAGTGATGTTCGGTTGTACAAAGTATAAATAGAAGCGAGCAGTCATGAAGCAAGCGGTCGGTATTTAGAAGCGAAAGGTGTTTTATGTGTAAAACACATAAACTGAAAATTATTGATCGAAAGCTTAAGGAACAAACTTGAAAATTGGGAAATGCATTTAAAAAAAATTCTTAAAAGTATAAAATATTAACTGGTCGAATACCTTTAAGACTTCTACCCCGTCCCATACAAAATTATTTTTTCGACCATTTTTATGAAATCAATTATCACCTAACTCTTAAAAGCTATCAATTTGAAATTTTGCACAAAAACTTTTGAAAATAGTACAAACTGCGTCAAAAGTTTTGAGATCGCGTTTGTCTTTCTACCTATTCCCATACAAAAGCATGATTTCGACCAATTTCAATAAATCAACTACTAATCAACAAATTAAAGGAACTTGAAATTTTGTACGACCACCTCACAAGAGAAATAAAATAAGACTGCATCACAAATTTTACGATTCCTTTGCCTCATCTACCCCCTCCCATACAAATGATTGCTTTCGTGAATATAAAATACACCGAATTTTATGAAAATTCTTCAAGCAATCAATTAAAAAATTATTAATATCCACCCACCCTTGCTATCACCCCTCCCCCCACATAAAAACCCAAACTTACATAAACGAATGAAATATTGATTACACGTATTGGAGATTTGATCGTTTCGCAATTAAGTGTTGAATTGACAGTAGCCCTGCCCTAATGAGGGTTTCACTTGTGAAAGGGAGTTCCATTTAGTCTTCCTTAACCACTCTAACCTGCATATTAACTTTCCATGCATCCTCAACTTGACCCAATAATAATAAAGTTGCGCCTACAATTCAAAAAAGCATTTTTTTTCGCCAACAAACAATAAATAATACAAGGAAAGCAATGAAAGCAAATCGTGCTCTGTCATCCTTGTGTGATAAACATTTGAAGACAAATGAAAATTTCCTTACACAAAAATTAAAATGCGATTCAATAAAACTGTGTATCAAGTGAAGCACTTTAAGCTGCCACTAAAAAATTGGCTTGACGATTGATAAGGACGTTTGTTCTCGTTTTATTTCCCAATAAAGCAGTTAGTTTACCTCTAAATCACCGGTCAATTCCTTGTTGTATTCACTCTAACATTTGCTTGATATTAATCTTTGGCTTGGTAACTATACATATTCACCATGTCGTCACTTGATAAATTGTTAGATTTATCGGCTCTTCTGATGAAATTTAGGGCGTAAATTTAACCAGCAAACTTTGAGAAAAATTACAAGCTACCTTCGAGAAAATCTCCAATCTAGGATACAGCATTAATTAACCCGAAAGTAATGGACTTGTTTTCCAGCGACATTCCCAACCAAACGTCCTAGTTTAAGCAATGCAAAAAGTTTCCTTTTATTTCTAACATACTCTGCTGATTCCTTTTCAAGACAACATGTTGCCGTATTGATCGATCTGCAATACCACATCTGCAGAGTATGAGTAGCATGCCCGTATTCCCATGGAACGAATGGCAAAAGGAAGTTTTCATCAAACTAAAAGGCAATGGAATTACATACATAAGTCGAAGTATGAATGACGACCTTTTGATGAAGCGAATATGTGGTAATAAAATTGTTTTGAATTAGCCAATTATATTATATTACTAAAATCGACTTCAAGAACTACAAGAAAAACATCATGGAATAAATTCGTAATGGAAAATTTTTTTCAATAATGCTTTGTTCAATAAATTACCATTTAATATTATTCTGGCCCTTTATAAAACCAAGTACTTCCAAAACCGATTAAGGATTTATTACTCGCTGAAAAATCGAGACCAATTTCTATAGGAAGCAAATATAAGCATTGCAAACATCAAGCACACAATGGCGAACCCTTCAACTAACCCGACCCTGGCAAAAACCCTGTCTAAGCTACTTCCTCAATTTACAAAAGTATCGGACAAATTTGAAAGAAACTTTAAATTCTCCGATTTTCCTCCTTTTTTTTTATTACTGGCAATCGTCTCTTTCCTTATAGGGTGTTGGGCGGAAAATCCTTCAAATGTAAATAAATGAAAAAGGAAAACTGTTTGGAAAATAACTTGGTGTAGAGCCCACTGTTGAGGGAAGCAATTGAAAATAAAAGACCAAGGACATACAAAGAATATTTTTATGTAATAATATTTTTCAATTAGGTCTTATGGAGACAGATGTAGTTGTCATGTGAATGACTCCTTTGAGAGATGATGCTTTGTTTGCACATCATGTATACACTTCGAAATTATGCAAATTTTTATAAATTTTAAAATACATGTTATGATGGAAAATCTGAATTTTTTTTTTAAATTATGATTTACAATTTGCAATGTTATAAATCAAATTGATATTTTGTTTGTTTATTCAAAAGACCGTACGCTCATCAAACGTAATATAAAGTGAGTTTAAGCACATTCAGCTCATAGTTTAATTGAACTCTTTAAGAAGGCGTGAGTCACAAAATGCGATTTCTTCGAAAATTTCCCGTTTTCAAGCAGATATTTCTGATTGTGAGTGGAACATAATGAAATGGCTTTAGTTTTCATTTTGTTATTTATTAAATTTACTAGTGCTTGAGTTATTTCCAGTACACCGCCTAGTCACTCTAATCTAGGAAGATGAAAAAAATCGTAGATAGAGGGTTGCGCGAAGGGAAAAAGACCATTTCACAATAAGTAATAAAATATGAAGGTGAGGAAGCCGAGGACCGATTTAATCTGTAGTGCCACTGTAGAAGAGTTTACGTTGCACGAAATTTTAAAATTGTGCTTAAGAAAAGAAATGTGATATTGTGTTTTTAGAAACTGCAAAAAATAGACCAAAAGATGACTACTTACTTTTCCTTGTTAAGGCAATGGAAAAAATTACGAAAAGGTTTTGTATTGAAAATATTTTCAATTTTTAAAAATTCTCTTAATAAATAGAAAAGGATTTGTTATTTTATTTTTTTATACTCTAGATGGAATCTGAGAGTGTTATAAGTTTGTTCTAAAGATTGTAACGCCAAGAACTAATGCTTGTACAGCAGTACCTTAAAAGCAAAAATCTTAAAACCGGATTTCCGTTCGTCCTTCAGTCTGTTCGACCATGTGCTATCTAGCTCGAAAACCGTTGAGCTAGAAAGTTAAAATTTTAGACACGTCGAAAAAATAGGGTCAACTCATGAAGAGGCCAAATGCTCCACCCCTTCTCTACTCTACTACTACAATGTACAAAATGACTAATTTTCAGTCATAGCAACAAAACTTTCTTTGAAACTGTAAGAGCTAATAACCTGAAATTCAGAAAATATCATTTTTATGCACCACCTCCCATACGAACTGCACTTTTTCTTGCAATACTATAAATCAATTTTCTTAGTACGTGTAACATTTGTCGAGCTCAAATTTTATACTAAATACTTAATTAGCATTATTATTTAGATTGGAAAAAAATTAACTGATTAGCTTCATTACTTCTATGGTAAAATTTTACAACTTCACAAAAAATCAATTTTTTTGAAAAGTATGAATGTTGCTAATCTGAAATTTAAGAAATATCAATTTCATAATATTCCTAGTTACTATCGACACCTCCATGGTAAAAGCAGTACGGAACTAAGCGCACTCATTCCATCACTGTATACTTTCCCCGGAATACTCGCCAAGCTGAACGCGCACACGAGTACACGGACAAACCTTTACTTTCTCGTACAGTGAAATATAGACGGTCAATCATTTCCCGAACATCCAGGCTTTAGAATGATTTTTCAGCTAGTTTGTTTCCCAACAAGGACAATCTCCGGTGCTGCAAGAACAATATCTACCATAATTTTCGTCTCTCTCCACCTGAATAAACCTCATTCCACTTCCTATACTGACTTAAGTGTGCATTGCATTAAAGGATGGCCCCATAAGTTATTCTTGGTGCCGTAAAAAAATATTTCTGAGATAACCACTAACAGATTCCTAACCCTTCTGCCACCTCCCATACAAACTGCACAGTTTCATTTCTAATACACTAACTTTTCTTAGTACCTATTTGTATTGTATTTGTATTTTTGATAAATCATTTCTGTAGCTGCTCTAGTATGATGTGAGAAAAAGTCCCCCTTCTACCACTCCCCATACAAAATTTTTTTACATCAGAAAAAAAATTTTTTCAATTAAGACTATCGTATGATGATTTTATAGATACTACTTATTTTCCATATAGTAGAACTTATGAAATATTTTTTTCCGTGCTATAGTAAAGTTTTATGTGTACTTCGTCCTGGAAAAAAAAAAATAAATCGACGGTAATATTTAGATTCTGTAACCTAAAGGCATATCAAATTTTACCTTTCTGCAATTAATGAACTTTTTGATGTGGAGGAATTAAAATTAGTGAAAAGATCATCGCTACTTAAGTTCCAAAATCTACGGTTAAGCGATCCTCTCAGCTCTGGAATATCTTCCACTTCCTTGGAGCTTTATAGAAAGACGGAGCGAAGACTTAAAAAATATTATTGAGTGTGTGATCCATACTACGAGAAACATAAGAGTTAACACGCGTGTATGCAAATAAGGCTTTTTATGGCCTTCTTTGGTGTGATAAGTTCCGTTCTAATAAACATTATATTAAAGACCTCTCAATGGAAAAGCTTTAAAATGAATGGATTATCCTTATACAATATATTAATGTTTAATCAAAAATAAAACAAATTTAATAAATGCCCAACCTACTTAATATGATATTTTAAATATCTTGTCAGAGGAAGATATTCCGGAAACAGAACAACTACCAAACATCCAACCGCAACAATCCTCTATTAGGGACGACACCCCAGATAAGGAAGAGATAGCTTTCGCCATTCGGTCAATGGCGGAAAGGAAAGCTCCAGGTATAGACGGACTACCAACCGAACTCCTCAAAGCGGACCCGGATATAACAGCCGATATACTCCTCCCACTCTTCACTAAGGTGTGGAGTGAGGGAAGATATCCGACTGAATGGAAGGAGGGCGTCATTGTGAAAATTCCGAAGAAGGGCGACCTTCGGGATTGTGGCAATTGGCGTGGTATATGTCTACTTACTTCCGTATCAAAAATTATGGCTAAGGTAATTCTCAATGGGATTAGTGATGTCGTCGAGAGCACTCTCGAAGTTTATCAGGCTGGATTCCGTAAAGGATCGTCTTGTACCGACCACACAAATATCCTACGGATAATATTAGAGCAGTCAACCGAAATGGGTTCGCCACTGTATCTCATGTTTGTGGACTTCGAGAAGGCTTTCGACAGCGTTAAGCGAGGTTACATATGGCATGCTTTGCGTAGGAAAGGTATTCCAGATAAGGTCATAGCTATGATTAAAGAATCCTACGAAGATGCAGGGTGCCGCGTCTTGCATAGAGGAGAGCTGTCCGAGAGCTTTCCTGTGCGAACGGGTGTCAGACAAGGCTGCATATTATCACCAGCCCTGTTTCTGGTGGTAATAAAAGCTGCACTGGAAGGTGGTGAAGGAAAAGGTCTTCAATGGAGACTATTTAACATCTTAAATCACCTTGATTATGCTGATGACGTGTGTTTGCTTGCACATAACCGTTCGGACTTAGAGTCAAATGTTCGCTCGTTGCATGCTAAATGCAAAGAGGCGGGACTGAAAATAAATGTGCGTAAGACCAAGTACATGCACATGGGTTCAAACGCAAGCACACCGATTGTTCTTAATGGACAGAATGTGGAAGAGGTGCAAGATTTTTGCTATCTTGGAAGCATTGTCAGAATGGACGGTGGAGCCGAAAAGGATGTTGAGGCTCGGCTAAATAAAGCTCGTCAGGCCTTCGGTATCCTTTCCCCTTTCTGGAGGTTAAGAGAGATCTCCCTTCGCACGAAGCTACGAGTTTTTGACGCATGCGTCAAATCCGTGTTGTTATATGGTTGTACTACGTGGAAAGTGACCGTTCGACTTACCAAGAAACTACAGACTTTCGTAAACCAATGCCTCCGGCGCATTTTAGGAATATTTTGGCCAGAAGTAATCTCCAACGACTTTGGAGTACAACTGGCCAGACTAAAATAGGTATTGAGATTCAAAGGCGGAAGTGGCAGTGAATCGGTCATACTTTGAGGAAACCAGAGCGAAATATCGCAAAACAGGCTCTGGATTATAATCCTCAAGGAAGACGTCGGGTTGGTCGACCATGTAACACATGGAAGCGAGCAGTTGAGCAGGAGGCTAGAGGAATAAATAAGTCCTGGCAACAGCTTAAGGCCGATGCTCAGGATCGCTCCTTGTGGAAGAGAGTTGTTTCTGTCCTATGCCCCTATAGGGGGTCTTAACAGGAATTTGATTGATTGATTGACAACCTACTGAGCTTTCTTCGATAATTTGTTTACGATTCAGTAAAACCGACATTCGGCCCAATATAACTTGTTAGTGTATGTTAATGCAAATTAGAAATTGGATACCTTTCATATGTCACTACACCAGAAAGCTTTTATAATTTATTAAATCTTAGTTACTATCTACAAATCATGTCCTTGCACTCAAAAGACAACCTTCGTCATATTTTCAATAAAGAAATATAAAAAAATATTTCCTTGCTGCAAAATTTTCTACTCATTCTATCACATTTATCATCGCATTATGTCACACCGATATCACTAATATTTTATTTAACCTGTCTCATCCCGACTTGTATAATTGCGTAATAAATTCACCTACAAAATACTAGAGCTCTATAAAAACTTTGTTCCATATCCGAGTCAATTTTCTCCGACCGAAATCGACTTAGTTTTTTTCCATTCGATCCTTTTGTTTACGCAAAATGTATCCTTGCTTACCGAACAGGAGTAGGTACAACATTAACTAAATAAATGCGACACATGTGGCTCTGTCGTGTCTTTCTTGCTGAATTCTCATTCATCCTCATCACACGGAAGTATTCCCAGCCAAGGATAAAACACATCTTCGCATGACCACACTAAGAGAGGAGAAAAAAGGATGTACAGACTTTATGCCAGTCATATAACATCAAATACATTAGCCAAAAACATGCCCTAAGGTTCGCTCCGGGAAAGGATACGAAACGCGTTTTCCGTCATAATATAAGTTTGAGTCAATGACGAATCTATTACCGGGCTTTTAAGAAAATGAGATATGAATATGAAAACCACTTCATGTGAATTTTATTCTTAACCGAATTATGGATGAAAGTTTCTTGATGTATATTTGCGGCTTGTCTATATTTTACGATTTAGTAACGACCGAAAAGGATAAGCATGATAAAATGATATTTTTTTAGGTTATCAGATTCATACAGAGTGGTTGAAAGCGGCATAAAGTATAAATTTAAATATTCTGCTAAAACTTAGGAAAATCTCAACAGCGAAATTATAATTCGTGAAAAATGGCATACCTGGAAAATCAGTCAATAAAATTGCGACAGAGAAAAATCTGTAATAACATATGTATAACGTTATTGAATTATTATCATGATTTATTGAGCTGAAAATTTGATTTCCAGCGGTAGACAGATTTCAAACCAATATTTTCTTGTTATTGCTGATTATAACATTGGTGAAACCTTTTTTAGGTCTGTGTTTTCGTTTTTGATCCAACAGAATACTTTGGGCTTAGATTTCCCAGGAGAATTCTGCAATGTTAACAAAAGTCGAGCCATTAATCTTACGATAACCATATGCGATGTGCTGTCTTAGCACATGTAGCATACAAAACTTTCGAATCGTATCCTTTAAGGGACAATCTACGTTGTCATCAAATTTATGTTCTGTCTTCAAAAGTTTTTATTCCCTGGTTTAAGCACCGCTCTCGATCTGCGTGGAATTTTACATTTTCACTATATAATATGTATATTGACTGACGAAGTGACACTGATATTTGAAGAAAGGGTAAGAAAAGGTTATTATTTTCAGTTATAACTTTAAAATAAGGACGAGAAATGAAAGATGAATTTAATGCAAAGACTTATTTTTTTTTGCATACGTTGCTAAGCTACCGTATTCAATATCACTAAGTTTAACTCAACTCTAATAAAAATGTATAAATAAATGTTACTACGATTAATCCCGATTACCGAATAATTATGGTCCCGTATTACCTTCTCATGAACACTTTAATAATGACCTCACACCTTGTAAATTTTCATTATTATATAATTGAAAGAAAATATTTCCGGATTCTACACTGTTCGTAACGTTTCAGTCTCTGCAGAGACCTTTATCAAACTGTTCAGTTTGATAAAGGTCTCAGCAGAAACCGAAATTAATATCAAAGGTCTCAGCAGAGACCGAAATTAATATCAAACTGTTCAGTTTGATAAAGGTCTCAGCAGAGACCGAAACGTCACGAATAATAAAGCGTGGCAGTGTACAGTCCGGAAATCTTTTGTTTCAATTTGATATGCACTGTGAAAACATTCACCAAATCATTATTATATAAGTTTATACCTTATTTCATGGTCCTTACTCAAGAAGCTTCTTACTTATTTTCCAACTAAAATACGCAATTATACTCTAGATGAAATCTGTTTGCTATAGCGCTATGGAATAAGGATCACCAATGGTATAGAAATAATTTTATTAAATCCGTTTCAAATTAGCAAAGCTAAATCATAAAATTGGCCAAAAAGTTTTCATTTCAAGTACAATCACGTATTTAAATATTATTAACCTCCACTCCTTCTACCACCTCCCATACAAATATCACAACTAAATATTCCATTAAACTCTGATTGTGCTTTACTCTCAATCATAATAAAGTTAAGTTTTTTTTTTACAAAATTCTAGCTTCCATTTTTTAACTAAATTTTTTCTATATCGATCGTTTCATTAGGATTATTATTATGATACTCTGCATTATTGCCTTAATTATTCCAGCTAATTCATATTAAACGATAATATTTTCGAATACAATATTATCCAACCAAATCTGCTATGAAAGCATTCTAAATTAAGGATCACCTGCTTTTAGTTCTATTCATACCGTTCAGTTTATTCTTTTTTATATTCCAGCCACATATTGTCTCCTTTTTTCTGAACCATCCAAAATATAACGAGAATGGAATGAACTAAGCAAGCATACAAGCGAACTGTAGGATTCGATTTCGAACATTTTAAAGCAAACAAACTCAATCAAAGTATCGTAGAATCAGCAAACGAGCCCAACATATGGGATAAACACTTGAAGCTAAAATCGATTCTGCTTGATATTCAAGTTGATACATGTACAGGGGTGGACCCTCCAGCATAGTATGCACTATATGTAGTTACGAGTATTTCCTCAAATATATTATTCGTTCATATTTTGGAAGGAAACAGTATTAATTTTGGACAACAACCAAAAAAATTCCAAGTTTTCAGCGGTTATAGTGCATTGCTATTATTTTATTCCCAAACAAATCGATAGTATTTTCCATCAATGATTATCACTATTTCCTACGCGACAGTATTCAATACAATAACACTTTAAAAGCAAATTGCAAAGTAATTGGACGACGGCTGCACATGCAGATATTTTTCAATTGCGAGATTATTTTTCGCTGGAACGTATTGCTCTTGTTTTATATTTTTAATTATTTATATTATATTTATACTCTAGATGAAATCTGAGAGTATATTGTGTTTGCCTTACCGTTTATAACGCTAAGAAATAATGCTCGCATAGAGCCGCCAAGTGTACAGAAATATTTGTTGTCTCTCAAAAACCTCGATTCCGAGTTGCTGTCTGTCCGTCAGTGCGTCTGTCTACAACATAATTCTCGAACGCTTTGAGTAATCGTGCTGAAATTTGTTGTGTGTCATTTTTAGCAAAAAAGTAACTTTAAGTTCGTGAACGGGCCACATCCCCCCAATCCCTCTATCCCCTCCCGTACAAATTTCGAAATTTAAAGAAATTGATTTTTCTCCGAAACCATTTCAGCTATTGACATGAAAATTAGGTCGTAGTATAATGATATAAATATCATTAACCTCAAGAAATATTGATTTGATCTCCTTACTCCCTCCACCACCTCCCATACAAATGCACAATTTTCAAAAATGCATTTATTCGGTTAACATTGCAACTAGCAAGGTTAAATGAACCAATTTTTGTCATAATTAATATTATTATTATTGCAACTAATTTTGGAAAAACTATCAACTTTACCTTACTCCTTCTACCCCCTTCCATACAAATGTTACGAAATTTCGGAATTTCAATTAAACTAGTTTTCTTCAAAACCGTCAAAGCTATCAACTTTAAAATTTGAGAAAATTATTCTATTTTAAATATAATTGATGTCAAAAAAATTGGTTTTGATTCGGATATTCCCTCTACCCCCTCCCATACAAATGCAGAATTTTGGTAAATGCATTTTTTTTTCATAGAAAATAGAAGAAGTAGAAACTTGAAATTTTGCCAAAATTTGTTCCTTAATAATTGCAATAAATGTTAAAAAAAATATCGCCTTCACCTCACTCCTTCTACCACCTCCCATACAAATTTTTGTACTGGAAGTTCAAGAAAACTTTTTTTCCTTCGAACATACATATGAGAGCTATCGACTTTAAAATTGTAACAAAGCAATATGATTAGGATGTTGATAAGCAAATTTAAAATCATCCAAAATCTCTCACTTTCTCTGTCACCTCCCATACAAATACCATAAATTCAAAAAAAATTGTTCAATTTCCTCGAAAATTATGTAAGCAAGAAACTTTAAATTCAGCATGAAATATTTTATATACTACGTGCAGTGTTATATACAAAAATTAAAAACCTCCCCCTCAGCTTTTACCACCTCCCAAACAAAAGGTAAGGAAGTATTTCATCTAGAGTATCATATGATTGGGCTTTACGCCCAATCATAATTCTGCTATGTTTATTTAAGACTTCATCAACATATGCTTACTTACAAATTATACTATATTACAAAAATTACAGTGAACATCATATTGTTTTTTTTAACAAAGCTGATTTTATCTGAGCAATGTTAAGATTAAAATCAATGTTGCTATACTTAACGTTAAAAGCCCGTGAATTGAAAGTTATTACTTCGTGCTGGCCGTAATTAGTTCGATGGAATGGAGTGTCGAGAAGTACGTAGTCTCTTAAGGATCGGTAAGGTATTTTGAAGGAGAGAGCTCCTAACAAGGGTGGAGAGTCGATTTCAGCTAAAATAAATTTTACTGCGACTGCAGCACTAAGAATAAATCGCCTATGTTCGATTTATTATGAATTGACAGAATTCAAATTCTGAAAAGTCGGTTCCGAGACAACCGTTGAGTTTCGATTACTATAATTTTTTTTTTAAATCCTGTATGACAAGTATTGTATTAATCCATGGAAAATATATTTGTGATTTGTTGATTGCGCTTAAATTTAAATTGAACACAGGGTGATTCATAAATATACCGGAGTTTTTTAGTTTTTATTTTTAGGTGACGCTGAAATCAAAAGAGTTACCATTTTCAACTGGAACATAAGTCCATTGAGGAGAGACGGATTTTGGAGATATTAAAAAAGTAGTGGCTATGAATACTTCTCTTGAATTGCAAAGTGTTTTTGTATTCCGGAGATACCGAGATGGGTAACGGATTTCATATTGGAAAAGTCCGGTTTAAAAATTAATTATGGAACTTGACAATGCTTCCGAAGATGATTTAAAAAGAATACTTGAGTGGGCGTACAACGTCACACCTAAGATTTATTTGTTGGTAAAATAGTGGAAACCGAACTGTTTGAAGACAGATGGCGACACTGACCGCTAAATCCGCATATCATTATTATCTTTAAAAAACGACCGTCAGAATGTCCGAATCACTAAGAATCAGTTGGATCGCGGCGTCACACCTCATACCAATTGCAGATAATTTCTTCCAGGTTGAAGATGGAGAGATAACCAAACCCACCAATTACTTAATGATTTAGAGAGTCACTATACTATATAGAAGCGTATGTAAGTTGGTACGTAAGGCGCGTTTTTTGTTACGATTATCATATTTTTGATGTTTGTTTTATTAATATATGGGAATTTGGAATTTTACCCTTAGCACTTCATTTTCGTATTCTTTTTATTTTTTTTTTTTTGGTTTTTGATTCATGAATCCCCGATCCGTACTTGGAGGTCTGCGTTTTATTTTTATTTCTATTTTGGTCACCTGATTATATTAATTTGTTAATAATTTAAGTTAATTTAATTTGCTATAACAAATGTGTGTAACGAAAAACCACAATAAAATAAACACCATTAATAAACAACAATATAATAAGCACAGCGTCGGGTTAACTAACAATGACATCTAACGAATCAAGCAAAAAAACATTTAATAACAATTGGTGCTGACCGACAGGTATTTTAGCGCGGGAAAAAAGACCGTTGACGCATATAAAACAGAGTGCGGAAAAAGAATCGGAGTTTTTTCGTAATTTAAAAAAAAAATAACAAGTTGGTGACTAGCGAAATTCGAAGGAACTAGGAATTGGCGGCAGGATTCTGGGCCCAAACGCTAGACTCCAGGTACCCAACGTTAAAAATAGTAGCTTTGATTATATTAGGGCGTTAATTAATAAATGAAAATCATAATTTAGTCATAATCTTTTAACTCCTTCCTTTTATTTTGTTTTAACTTCTTTGCTTTTGTTAGCCAACAGACAGGTACGGATCCTGCCAAGTAAGTTTTTTTTGTTTTTTCCTTTTTCTCTCTCTCGTTGAACTAACAAAAATTAAATGAAGTGCTAAACCATCCAACTGTGGCCTCGGCGCTCACTACGGCGGAAGATGCTCTCCTTCACCCACCTACGCCCTCTGATCGTGCCGTACCGTCCTGAGGCCTCGCATGGCCAAGGTGGCCTTATGCGGAGCCCCGGGCGAAAATAATCAGCATTGCCGTGGAGCACACACCTCATTAGCGACAGCACCCTCTAGGATGAGGGACTCCCAGATCGAGTTCACCACACCCACTCTCCTGAGCAGCCGGCAATTTAAGCTTAAAACCTTCGAAAGTTATTTAGTTAACGGACAGGCGGTCATTTGAATTTGGTGTTTTTGAGCGACAAGAATACTTTCTACTAGCATGTGAGACTGTACGAGCTTTATTTCCTAGCGTTACAATAGTTATATCAAGATTCCATTTAAAGTAAAGATATTTATAAGATAGAGTTCGTCTTTCGAAAAATCTTCAACTTAAAATTACGTACTTATAGGTCGTGGATATTTGCCCAGACATTATAGTGTACCTAAAATTAGATTGGTTGCAGATTCATCTTAAAAATTAAAATTAAAAAACATTAAACTCTTTAGTAGTCAATTTAGTCCTCAGCGTAAATGAAAGCAATGAAAAATAATTTAGATTTCATTAATTATATTTCATAAAACGTACAATGCAAAAAGTTATTGTGGTCCCTAAACTCAGAATTTAATCCAATTCTATGCCAGGTCACGTGAAACTGAGAATACTGAAATACCTCCAACACAGCTTTTCATAACGTTATAAAATTCTACAATTTGATGGTAAGTCGATAGACATGAATATGAAATGCACAACGGACTAATATATATATTATTTTTCTTTTTTTATGCTACTATTTACTTCTAAGCTGCAGTTTGTAAAATGAATTCCAGAAAATAGTTTCAGTCGTAATACAAAGCGAATTTGAGAATTAATGGCGACTTCTTCGAGTACAATTATAAGAAAATCGAAAAACAATTTCTAACATTTTTTTTAAATCTTTTTCGTCATTACTTCGAGGCACTAAACAGTTTATAAAATTCATCAACTTGTGCATTGATCTATGCTCATAACTTTCATGAACAAACTTCTTCTCAAATGCAAGATTTTGGAGCTGCACCTAACCATATGCGGATTGAGCAATTGGGACCAAACTAGCTATTATGTTCGAATTTGCAATTTTAGATGCAAGCTTTTCAAGCAATTGCATAACTTCCGCCTTAGAATCCCTTTTCATTTTCTAGAACAAATAGTTATCATTTCCGCTATTTGGTCTTGTGTATCGGTAAAAACAATTTCCGGTTAATGGAAATAATTCATACATTCAAATTTTTCAGCAAAGCACATTTTGTCGATAATATTGTATGTAAAATTTATTAGATTTTTTTTTTATAATGGCGGCATACTGTCGTTCCGGAGATACTTAGCTATCTTATCGCGAAGACAGTCTCAATATTTTAAAGTTTTTTTCTTTCTTTAAAATCATACTTCGATCCTATAAAATCGCCGAATTCTTTTTTATTCAATTGGTCTCAATATTTGACACAAATCTCGCGTAATGCATTACAGTTTTATTTTCGCTTGAAATCCCGAGGGAGAAAACATAAGATTAGGTTCGAAGGAAAGCTATTTTCCAATTACGTGAGGTAAATTTTACGTAGGTCTTTTGGGATAATTTTGTTTTTGTATATCCATGAGCTTACTGGAAGAAATTTAGTGGAGACTTTTAAATCCTACAAAATCTACATGGAATTTATTCAGTACCTTTGCTGTAATTGGATGAAGAACAACTCTGCAGTAGATATTTGATATGAAATAAGGATTCTTGCATGCACGAACTAACATTAGTAATGCAATTGCAAGCATGAAGATATGTTTTGATTTGAATGGCTCGCAGTTTTATGATTGCCTTTATTGTTATCTATGATATATGCCCTTACTCATGCACTTACCTATTGTTTTCATTGCTCCTTTGTAAAGGGTGTGTTTCTTAGAGGCGGAGAACTTTAAATAAAAATAAATCACAGAAAAATGTTTTAAAAATTCATAAAATTAGCTTTATTTGAATGATAATTTTATAACATTAATGTTTAAGTATAATTTTGGGCATGTGGCCGTCGTGGCTGGCACGTACATGGCGTAATATGGTAGTCCAATTTTCAGACATACATTTTGTTCAGTGATGACGCACACTTTTGGCTAAATGGCTTTGTCAATAAGCAGAATTGCCGCATTTGCAGCAATGACAAACCACAAGCCATTGTCGAAACACCATTACATTCAGAAAAAGTCACCGTTTGGTGCGCTTTATGGCCGGTGGATTCATTGGTCCATAAGTCTTAAAAAATGATGATAGTCAGAACGTTACAGTCAACGGTGAGCTGTAGAGAGACATTAATGTGCAGATGTGTGGTTTCAACAAGATAGCGCGACATGCCACTCAGCGTGCGATACAATTAATTTACTGAAAGAAATATTTGATGATGGATTTACTTCACGAAATGAACCGTTTAACTGGCCCTCTCGCTCATGCGATTAGACGTCATTAGATTTTTTCTCTGATGATATGTAAAATCCCACGTCTATCCCTAGTCTTCCTTAACTATTTTTTTTCATTATTTATTGCGGAAGGGTTGTTAATCATTCGCACAACCCTCTATCTATGAATTTTTCATTTTCGTAAATTGAGGTGAACAAGGTATACCGAAGCAAGCAGTGTGCTGGAATTATACGTCGATCGGGATTTGAGCTCACGACCTTCGCATCGTAGACCAACACGCTGCCCACTAGGCTACATCCTAGCTTTAAACATGAGTGTTATAAAATTATGTTTTAAATAAAGCTAATTTCACGGATGTTAAAAATATTTTTTATATTTTATTTCAATTTAAAGTTCTCTAAAAAACAATTTATATATGATAAATGCTCAATCAATAATTGCTGTTGTCATGTTAAACATAAATTCGTAGTGTTCTTGGAACGAGGCAGAAGCGGGAGCAGAGAGCGAGACAGTGTGAATTTGGTAGTTGGGTTGATTTTGGCAATGCAGTGTGGACATCTATGAGGTGGAAGCTTTTATAGGCAATATTGACGTCGAAGATGGCAAACCACCATATCATAATAATCATGGTATATGATATTCCTAATCTGTAATTTCAACTTATGTCGGTTCTATTACCACGTAATCTTACGAGGCTTGGTTATAATACAACTTAAAGCTGAACCAGAGAAACTACCATATGTTATGTGGCATTGTAACAATTCCCTTATTTAAAAGAAAGACCTATTTGAAAATACGCATCTGAATTTCGTAAATCACAGGCACACTCTTTACTATAAAATAGGTGAGATTGAGTTGAACAATGTATTTTTTTACAATTCAATTTCTTTAGTGAAATTTGTATGAGAGATGGTTATAAATTTTCATAAGGTGGCTCAAGTTTCAAAGACAAATTATTGTCTACCAATATTCGTGTTCATAATTTGACAGGAAATTTGTTTATATTGAATTACGAACAATTTTCAGTTAATAAAAGCGAGGATGGATTATGTTGGAAATTGAACGTAATGAAGGATGAATAAATTTCACAGCGCAAATGTTTATTACAACTTTAACTTTATTCTCTTCGTTGTCTGTGGTTGAATGAAAATTTCTTGTTTCCTTAGTTTACCAATTAGTTTTTTGTTCAATTTTCAATTAAAGTTTTTTTACACTTGATCTTCACCCGACTTTGTTCAATCTGTGAACGTTACTTTCTCCGGATCTCGAATTTCTTGTCAGCGAACATATGTTTTCCAGCTTTGGGGCTCTCCAGCTTTTTGTCAGAAGTCAGATGGTCCCAACAGATTATGTACGTTTTTTATTTTTTTGGCTTTGATAGGTTCGAAGACAAGTTGATAGCTTTCAACTATTTTTATTGGAGATACAAGAGGGAATGAAGGAATTTTAATATTTTTGAAATAATTTATTAGCAAAATTTCGTACTATAAGCCATATTAATCAAATTATTAAATTTAATTTCACGAAACGCATCGGCATGAAAAGTAGTTTACGGAGCGAGAACAATTTTATAGCTTAAAAGCTAACAAGAGTGATTTATATTAAAAGAATTCCACTTCCATAAATTTTACGGAAAATAATGTAATCGCTCGATCTTTGAAAATTGGCAATGCCCATGTTTGAAAAATACATCGTCGTATACATTCGCTGACTGAACTCTAGAGCGAAAGTAGCTAGAAGAGTTAATCGAATCATATTTTCTTCGAATGTGACATTTTTTTTAACGCCATAGCTTTTATAAGTTGAAAAACAAAAATGCTGAAATTTCGTACAATTATTATGTAGGTGCTAGAAGAATTGAGAGAGAATAACTAAAAGTTATTTGTTAGGTGAACATGAGATGGAAGAAATTTCAGCTCCATAACTCTTTATCATGTGATCGAACAGACTGGCTCATGGTCGCTGGGATATTTTTTTACGGCACCGAGTATAATTAAGGTGGTCACTCTTTAATGCAATGCACAGTAATGTCGGTATACGAAGGGGAATGAGGCTTATTAAGGTGAGAGAGACGAAAATGTCGGTGGACATTGTTCTTGAAACACCGCAGGCTGTACTTGTTGGGAAAGAAACTAGCTGGCAAATCGTTCGCAAGTCTTAACGTTCGGGAAATGAACGACTGCCTATATTTCACTGTACGAGAAGGCACACGAGTACACGGTCAAACGAGAATGATTGTTTTATTCCGCAGCAGAGTTAAATTCATAGGTATTAAGTACTGTGATCTGCAAAACTAGTAGACGACAGAAGGTCATTTATTAAAACTAAGAACAATTTTGGAGATATAACGGAACCTTGAGGGACGCCGAAATTAAATGGGTGGGGAGGAAAAAATAACTCCATATAATACTACTCGTATAATGCGCTCAGAGAGAAACCTCTCAATCCATTGAACAAGAGCATCATTAAGGCTTAGGACCTTCAGCTTTACTAAGAGATATTCATGCCAAACTCTGTCGAAAACTTTTGCAATGTCAAGTACGAGAACTGGACCTTCGCCATATTAATGTAAGCATGAGTACCAACGCAATGTCAAGTAGACCAAAAGATCTATCGTCGACTGTCCAGACCGAAACCCATACTGTTCATCCTTTAGATATTTGACGATTTTACGATTGACAGCAGTTTGTATTACTTTCGAGAGCATTGAAGTAATGACAATTGGGCGGTAGCTGGCGGAGTTCGCTTTACTTCCTTTCTTGGTAATTGGTAAAACATTTGCAACTTTCCAGGTTTAGCTAAAGAAGGGGTGCAATTTTTAAGGGTAATGGGGAAATATCGTCCGATATTGAGCTCCTTAAGAATTCGAGAAATAAGTCTCGTGCGAAAATGTAAAGCAGGCAGTGAGAAACCAGAAGGATTTGCAGCGGGAGGCGATTGGTTTGAAAGTGGAAGGCCAGAACCTCTTACGAAACTTGTTGCTAGTAAGTTAGCTTTTTTGCTAGAATCAACCACGGCACGGCGCCATCCACTAGAGGTGGTACTAAAGAAGAAATAAAATGTTTGTTGATTGTTTTGACAAATAACCAGCGGCGTAGTTTCTGCAAATGCTGGTAATTGAGTACGAATCAGGAAATAATCAGTATTTCCAATTGGTGATGGAGATATGACAGATACAGAATATTTCTCAGTTTGGATGATGAGAAAGAGGTCAAGAAGATTACGAAAATGCCCTGCGATATTTCGTACCCAGTTGTGTTAATCCGTTTAAAGAGACAAAAAGCTCAGTATCACGTTCCCCCTGGTCCGTAGTGGAGGAACGTTTAAGCCAGGTAATGTTATGAACATTGAAAGCGCCCGCGATAATGGTTTCAACGTAAGGATTTCAGTGCATATAGGCTGGATAGATTTAGATAACCAATCTAGTTCTAATAAAGTGTTCGAGGCAGTCAGGCATTAATATATGTTCGATTGACTCTCAATTAGTACAACTCAACTCTGAACAAAAAAAAAACTAACTATCTCCACACTAATTATTAGTCCCAATTTATCCTTATTATCATATTCCATCGATAACAGCTTTTTCTAATAGCTTAGTCACATAACATTATCTCTACCATACCCATCGAACGACAGGTTAAAATTAATTCCTTCCGTATGCTTTCGGTATCAATTTTGGTACGTTCCTGGTCTGTGGTATTTTCGTCGTGATAAAAGGACCTTTCAGCGAGAGCCATTACACACACACATACAGGACTTTGGATCGGTATATAGGTAGCTCTTAAGCGACACTCTATCTATCTGTTAGTAAATTTATTGCCTTCAAACTGTCCAAAATATTGAGCCTCCTTTTAGCCATAACTCAACTTCTAGAATCACACAAACGCTTGTACACATTGGTATGGCCGTACACGTTCTGTATATGTGTTGAATGATGATGAAAATTCGATTTCGAGATGGGATGAAAAAAAGAAAGAAACTTATACACCTGCCAGAGAAATGTGTGTATATTATACTGACTAACCGCTATTTGAACTTTGACAGTCCTTTTGATACTATGGGATCCATTGGACAAATTGTCCTTAACGGAATCTGAAAAGAGGAAGAAAAAATATAAAGAAGGTTGAGTTGAACATGACAGCTCAATCATATAATTGTGTACTATTTTTTTTCTCCCAACTTAAAGTAAATCTCCCATCATTTAAATCAATGCAGAAACATTTAACATTTAGAATAAAACCATTTTGATAAATGGTAGAATGCATGTCTATAAAAGAGCGATCGGAAGCGATTAGGAAATATTCGTGTAGTGAGAAAAAGTTGAGTGATTTTTCACTGCAACTTTTAAACTATCTACAAAAGCAAATATTTTTCAATTTCTTAAAAAAATACCTAGTAGATAAAAATTTTGGTAATTTTAATTATTATTAGTAGAATTGCTAAGATCTTTCTAATAAGAAAATGTGAAAAAATGTGAAGAAACTAATAATTATATCTGGGCCTCGGAGGTAAATTGCGCTATGTCGACTTGGTGCTGTTGGTTTTAATAACTGAAGTTACATAAAAAATATAACAGAACGGAATACATAGCGTGAACTTTAATTCGTTTAGGGAATTTTGTATGAGAGGCGGTAGAAGCAGAGGAGGTGGGGGTGGTTTGTAATTTTTGTATATGCCACCACATATCGTATGAAAAATGTTTTTTACTGATTTCAAAGTTGTAGCTTTCATAAT
Source organism: Chorisops tibialis (assembly GCA_963669355.1). Taxonomy (NCBI): domain Eukaryota; kingdom Metazoa; phylum Arthropoda; class Insecta; order Diptera; family Stratiomyidae; genus Chorisops; species Chorisops tibialis. Next base: position 329,631,936 of record OY770262.1, read on the forward strand.
TTTCAAGGAAATTGGTCATTGTTTTCTAAAATCTGTGGTTTTGTATGGGAGGTGGCAGAGGAAGTAAAGGGTTTTGTAAGATTTTGAACCTGATTATCAGTATGCTTATCGCAATCCTCATCAATATGCTTTGTTCCAATTTTAAGGTCGATTGCTCTCATATATGCGAAGTAAAAATGCTCTTCTTGAATTTCTAGTAGAGAAATTTGTATGAGAGAGAGTAGAAGGAGTAAAGGGATCGGATCAATATTTTTTGACATTAATGGTATTCATATCAGTATACTTTAACCATTCGATAGCTTGAATAATATCGGAGAAAATTCATATTCCTTAAAATTTCGAAATTTGTATGGGACGCGGCAGAAAGAGTGGGTATATAGCCCATTCACGAAATTAAATTTTTTTTTCTTTTTCTCTAAAACGGACATAAATCAAATTTCAACGCAATGGCTTAAAGAATTTGAGAGTTTTAGACAGATGGATAGACAGACAGACAGATAGACAGACAGTCATTCGGAATTGAGATTTCTGAGCGAAAACACTTATTTCTGTACCCTTGACGACTCTGCGAGCATTATTTATTAGCGTTACAAGCTTCAAATCAAAAGCTTATTAGAATATTGCTAAAGGGTTCGATTCTGAACTATGGCATTTCAAATTACAATGTTCAAGTCAGAGAATGTTACGCGAAATTGCAAAAATTAAATTTTGTTTCCAAGCTTTCATCTCTCGATTTCATACGTCTATTCGATTTTCTCGGAAATTTCAATTTTGGAATCAATTTTCTCATTTCCTGCATTACATCGCAAAAAAACATTGGGAAAACCCAAATTCAGTAATTACATTAAACTGGTTTAATATTGATTACTGATTTCGATAGATGTTTGGTGCCTCAAAGTTATTATCACTGTTATAAATATTATTAAATAAAAATGTTTTATTTTACATCAAATGTTTCGAACCCCTTGTTCACTTCAATATATCTTCCTTTCTAACCAAACTTGTACCGCCAATGTTTAGCCTTGAACACACTTTGTTTATTCGTCTGTCGTATCTGCATAAAGGCTCAACTTTAATTCAGGTATTGTTACATTGTTTAAATAGATTTTCGATGCTTAATTCATGTTTGTTGGGTCAACAAAATGTACTCTTAAATTATTCGAGTTGCCTTTTCACCTAAAGCCCAATGATCAGAACACAAAATGAATATGCATGAACGTCTAACTACCCAAGGTAATCTCATGCAAACCTAGTTATTTGCAAGTTACAATACGCATCAGTATCCATTTCAATCATTCATGAAACACAAATGGATTCTGGTCTCTCTTTAGACTTTACATCCAAAAAAAAAAAAAAAACTTTTCTATTATTCATTTTTATCTCCCATGTGGAGTAATAAAAGCATTGAAAGATTCTATCAAAACTGACTATCATTTTCCTATGAATTTTAGACAAAATTCAATAGATGAATAAAATATCTCCTCAATATTACTTATTTAGACTGCGCTACGTTTACTGCCATATTAAAGTAAAGCTTTTATCTACTTCCTGAATTTTTTATTACGTCATGACCATCGAGGAAAGAACGGATTCATAAAATGAAAAAACAAATTACGATAAATCGAAAGAAAATTCTCAAAAAACCAGGAAAAAAATTGCAGTGAAAATGTCAATACGAGTGAGAAAAGCTAAGATTTTCGTCATGAAACTTTGTTGGTAACTTATCAAAAGTAATTCGTAAATGTTGAAGAGGATTTAACATCTTTAATTGCACCGTTAATTACTTTAATGCTTGTTTGAATAAACTAAAAAATCATTAATATTCAATTTATTATTCTGTATTGCAATTAAGTTAAGTGCTGTTTAATTGGCTGTACACCATATTTGTCATACTATAATTGTATTACCTATGTTATGTTGCTTTAAACTGCTGGCCCATTAAAACGAATTTCGAGTGTGATGTATAAACGCATTTTAGATGTGTTTTATTTCATTATTGTTTCAAAATTTAAATTAATTTAACCAAAACTAAAATTTCTATAAGAAGAAATTCATAATAATATGAAAATTAGTCCAAAAATTACGGAAAGGCTTTTGATTCACCAGGGATATTCATCCAAATTTATTTATAACTGTAATCACATGTAAGTAGTTATATTCTTCCTTTTAGTATATATATGAAGTTCGAAGGGAAAAAAATTAATTAAAAACCCAACCAACTTAAGAGACTGGAGTTATTAGCATCTGGAAATTGGACCTAAGCCTTTGTAATCATTCTCTTTTTTAATTAACCGTGGAGTTAAGCGATTATTATCCCTTTTGCATTACTTAATTTTATTATGATTAAAATCATACCTTGTTTTAATTAATTACATTTTTCCGTTGCCTTCAAAGATCCTCTTTGCATTAGCCATCCAATCTGCTTAGCTCAAGCAAATCAAAAATTCTGTAGAACATCATAGAAGTCATATTAATGAATAAAATGTGGATATGTAAATCCCAAAAATACGGTCGGTTAAATAGGCCTCAATGTGTTAAAAAGTATTCTTTCCATTGCGGGCATGTTGTATTGTACTCAGAGTCTTATAATGCAATTATAATATTGAAGAAAATTTTTATGCAAATTTCTAAACTGATTAATACAATAAAATACATCTTTTCCGAATTATTTTAATTATTGAAAAAAAACTTGCTACCAACCAAAAAACATAACAGGACTACGATTGCGCGTAAAGCGCAATCTTACGATACTCTAGATGGAATAGAATTTTTTGTGATCCCAAGAAATTTTGTATGAGGAGTGTTAGAAGGGATGATAGCATTGAACTAATTTTTTCGACATCATGCTAAAGTAGCTATGAAAATGTTTTATACAAAATGCTTACTCCAAAAACTGAATGGGAACTGAGAAAATTAGTGAGTTTGATTTAGTGAAAATGTGCAGTTTGTATGGGAGGTGGTAGAAAGAGTGGAGGAATTTTAATGATTTTTTCAGAAATAACTAGGAATATTATAAAATTGGCATCCCTTAAATTTCAGACTAGTGCCATTCATACTTTTCAAGAAAATCGATTTTTTGTGAAGTTGTGAAACTGTGTCATATTGTATGGGAGGGGGTAGAAGTAGTGAAGCAAATCAAATATTTTTTTTCTCATCTTAGTAATAATATTAATTAAATATTTATTACAAAATATGAGCTCAACAAATGTTATATGTTCTGAGAAAATCGGCTTAGAGCATTTCAGGAAAAAGTGTAGTTTGTATGGGAGGGGTTGGAAGGAAAGGGAGGAAGCAAATAATTTTTGTACTGTAGATTTAAATCATTAAAAAAGTAATACATACCAAAATTGAGACCAATAGCTTTTATAATTTTTGAGTAAATTCATTTATTGTCAAATTGCGAAATTGTGTCATTTTGTATGGGAGGGGGTAGAAGGGGTGAAGCTAATCATCTCATTTTTTTTGACCTTACTAACAATTTTAAATAAATATTTGGTGCACAATTTCAGTCCGCTGAATTTTATAAGCACTGAGGAAATTGGCTTAGAGTAATTCATGATAAGTACAGTTTGTATGGGAGGTGGTAGAAGGAGGAGGAGGACACGCATAATTTTTATATGGTAGATTGATATTATCATAAAATTAATACATTCCAAATTTCAGGTCAATAGCTTTCATACTTTTTTAGCAAATCCGTTTATTGTCAAATTGCGTAATTGTGTAATTTTGTATGGGAGGGGGTAGAAGGGGTGAAGCGATTTGGCCCGTTCACGAACTTGACCTTACTTTTTCGTCAAAAACGACGTGTACAAAATTTGAACTATCTAGCTCAACGCGTTCTCAAGCTAGAGAGCGCACGGACGGACGGACGGACGGACGGACATCCGGTTTTGAGATTTTTGAGTGATAATATTAACTTCTGTATCATTAATTTTTTTCTCCGAGCCTTATTTCTTGGCGTTACAAACCTTAGAGCGAACTTATAATACTCTCAGATTCCATCTAGAGTATAACGAGTATACAAAAAAATCACAAAACCGCGGCAAAATGAACAAAACGAAATGAGAAGAGGAAAGCAAATTTCATTTCTAACCATCCGCCATGTTTTCTGCAATGATTATCTTACAATTAAATTAGAAAAAAAATATTGGCTCTCGACCAAAAGAAAATCATTCACGTCCAATGAAGTTAAAGATGCTACATTTTTCTAAAGTGTATTTAGCTTCAAAAGGCTACTAAAGCTGGTTAATCAATTCTTAATAAGCTTTCCCGTTTCCACGTAGGAAGAAGCCTGTTGGACGAGGAGGGGAGGGGGGGGGAGGGGAGTATAAAAGCAAATCCAAGACTGAATTCATTCGTAAGAAAAGGGAATGAAAAATAAAATAGTAGGAAACTAAGGGAGAAAAATGAACATCATGTGCTTGGGGCACGCATCTAAATATTATTCTAGGGCTTTCCGCTCGTACTTTGCCGACAGCATGAAATTGGATTTAGTAAATCGATTTTCAGAAAAATTTCATAATATGAGGATTATTGACATGATGTGTGATTGTGTCGAATCTTATTTCATTACTCGTTTATTTGATTGAATCAATAAATGCGTTTTTTTGTGCTCTACAAAGAGAATGGAGAAATATCTTGGCAAATAGATAGTGAAGAAAGATTGATAAAAGAGCATTTTATTTGTGAAAAACTCTTTCCGATCATGTTTCGATATAGCTCTAACTGTAATGGAATTATTCTCAGACAATAAAGAAAATAATTACCAAATGATCGAAGAGATTTTGCATACATTTTCTTTACAATTATGAAAAGTATCTGCCGAAATTACAGATTTTTCCCGCTCTTTTTTTACAGAATGACCTGTGATATAGGCAATTTCGGCCTTTGTGTGCAATGCAGAAACACAGTCGTATAGGGAAGGAATGGGTTTGGTAAGGTAGGGGAAGGGGAATAAGAACGACCGTAATGAGTGGAGAAGCTGGTATATTTTTCATACCCTAAGCGGTATATTGTAAGCATCATCGTGAATTGCGAGCTCAATTAGGATAAGTGTACTGCCCTCTAAGTGTGAATCGGAAGGAATGCAGCCTATTAACACATCCCACGTACAAACCGAAGACAGGTTTAAAAGAATAGTTATGAGTGGGTGCAGAAGAAGAGAATCTCATATAATTTTAATGGTCCGAGCCTGGATACTATCCAAATAGGAGAGAGAAGTTTTCGTAGCTTCCGCCCATAGGTGGGAATTAAATTCTAGGCATAGGCCTTTTAAATTGTCAATAATCGAAGTTGGCAACGGATAAGGCTCAGTTTTCAACTAAATGAAATTTTCTGCGCTAATAAAATGATGTTCAACCTAATATAATCACATTCGAAATTTATTTAACTGTAAAAATGTTCAAAGTTACTGGAAAATAATGAGTTTAAAAAAATCTTCAAAGTTCGATTAATTTGAAAATTATCGATTCCAAAAACTTTCAAGATATAAAAAGTTTTCATAACTGTTTTCCTTTTATTCTATTGCGCTTTAGCCAACTAATCGCCTTAACAAGTTAAAATTGCTGTCATTTACATTGTTATTTACTTTTATATTATTTAACGTTCAATTCATTAAATAATCATTTTAAGTTATACTCGTTCAACGTTCAAAATTATAACCAAACCAATAAATTTATCTACGATAAGCATTTTCTAACTACATTCACACTAAATTTTCATTGGTCTTCAGTCTTCCTTTTTTAATATTGTATTCTAAGATTCCACTACATAACAGTGATATTATTTTCCTACTTTATGTATATACGAATAACGACAACATTTTAGTAAAGAAATTCCGAAGTGTATTCTCAGACTATTACACAAGTGAACGAATATCTTATTGATTGTTTATGTGATACTGTTGTTGTTTCCAATAGTAATTTAGTACTATTTGTTACCAAAACTAGAGGAAGAGCCTTAGAAAGAAAATTTACTAATGATGAAGAGGTGAAGTTACCAATTTTAGCTTATCTTGAAGGCCTTCATAAAACCTTTTTTTAAGAAGGAATTATTAAACTTTATGAGAGATGTGATAAATGTATTAGGTATTGAAAAGGACAAATAATTACTTGTTTAATTTTACCCCTCTCCTTCCCCACCATCCCGCGAAATTTTTGACCTCCCCTTGTAGTGTTTTGCTCTATTTGGACAAAAACTGTCTGTCTGGCTTTCATGCAAAAAAACGGCTCAACCGATTGCAACGAAACTTTCCCAGTTTGTTAGGTATATTTGGAGAAGTAATCTGCTTTTTGTTTTATTTCAAATGACTCAATTTTAAACATATTTAATTAAATTTTCTTGTAATTGATAAAAGCTAATAATTTGAAATTTAGATACATTATTTTTCTCATAAATATGATCTATGGTATACAAATTATTTGAATCCGCCCACTCCTTCCAACACCTCCCATACAAAGTGCACTTTTCCTTGAAATACTATTAACCAATTTTCTCATTACGTATAGCATTTCTCGAGCTCAAATTTTGTACTAAGTCCTTAATTAGCGTTATTATTAATATCCGAGAAAAAAAAGCCGAGTAGCTTCTGCTCTTCTACCCACTCTCATACAATGGGACGCAATTTCGCAACATCTCAAAACTAGATTTTCTGAAAAGTATGAAGCATTACTGATCTACAATTTAAAAACTATCAGTTACATGATGATTATAGTTTTTTTCTCAAAAAATATTACTTCAACCCCTCTCTCCGCACTCCTCTTACCACTTACAAACTACATAATTTCACTAAAACCAATACACTACTTTTCTCAGTACCTATTAAATGTTTGAATTTTGAATTTGGGACAACACATTTTTATAGCTGCTCTAGCATGAAGTGAAGCAAATTATTTTAATGCTGCCACCCATTCTACCACTCCCTGTACAAAAATTTTTGAGGATCACAAAAACTTATATTTCATCTAAAATATCATTTGATTGGGCTTTACCCACAATCGTAGTTCTGGTATGTTATTTAGACTTATTTTACTTTTTTAGAATTAACACAAGCTACAAGTATTTACATTTCCTTAACGTTGTTCAATAGGTACATGCTTGCAAATCACTCCCGTGAGCACGGGTCTGTCCAATCCAATTACAAGTATCATGGTTTAATTCTTTATAATTTATGGTTTTGATTCCAATTGGCATTGTGTTCAAAGGGACATTACACTAAGAAGATTATAAATATCACATAATATATTACGACATTCCCAAAAATTGTTTATTACTGCGATTTTTACGCGGACAAGATCGCGAAAGATCGCTGGTCAGAAATAAAGTGAAAAAGAATTTCTTCACACAACAGCCATGTCTATTGGCTGAAGTTTATACATACAAGAAACTTCTTCGCTTTTATGATTTTCTAAATAGAAAGTAAATTGATTTTTCTGAATTAGTGCCATTTGTATAGTTAGAGATGATTTCAAAATCCACTGGTTGACATTACTACGCAATGCTCGCACCAATTTTCCAAACTAATTTTAAAAATATTAAATAATAAAAATAAAAATTGTCACCTTCCATCTAGAATTTCAACTAAAGCAATGCATTTCCACATAATTTCGGCATAAACAAAATATTACAAAAGTAGTATTCTCAAAATCAAAACTTCTAATTTGTTTTCAAATCGAATTCCTAAAACATCAGAGCTAAATATTATACCTAAATATTTACTTATAAAATATCGTATACGATAATCAACTTGGTAAATTGATTAGGACCTTTCAATAATGTAGCGTGCAATGGAACACGATAAATGTTGGCTTCATTCCAATCAAATTCAGAGGAATAAAATCCGAAAAGCCAAACATTTGCTCAATTTTATTCAATTAATCGTAATTATGATAAACCGCACTGTTAGTCTTTGAACGGGCTGAAAGCTGAATAAATTGGAACACGGACAGACAGACAGATAGAACTACGAAAGATAATTGTATCTCAAAAAAAAAAATACTGTTGTAGAGATACATGGCGGATGTTTAGGGTGCTTCGAAATGAATAAAAATAGAGGAAGTGCGGAAGACTCGAAATTAATTTTGATTTGTTAATGAATAGACTAGTGACTAAATGTATTTTTCATCATAGATTGATGGAGAAGAGAAGGACAATATTTATGTCAAGCGGTTTTCTAACAAATTTCAATTAGATTTGCTAATATTATTAACTAATGGTGACTTGGTGTCAAAGAAAATTTTTTCGAAAGAATTCTTACTAATAAATCTCTTAACTCAGGACTTTAATTACGAAACTTGAACAATCAAGCGGGAAGAAATAAATTTTTAAAATATATTATTATATAATATTTGTATATCTTAATCAGAACAAATTTTGGTAAAAGTTTGCACAGTGAACTAACGAAAAGATTGCCGGAATTCACACTGTTCTGATTTCTTTGAGTTGAGTGATAAGTTTAATAAACTCCGAAAGGTTTCGAATGAAATCTGTCTTTTAAATGTAATAGGTATAACAAAATCTCAAAAATACAAATATTATGTAAAACTTGAAAGATTAGAACAACGTTCATGTTAACTTTCGATTTAAACTTGAATATTTTTTTCTGTTATCAATTCTCTACCACAAACTAATTCGTATTCAAGTCGATATAAAAAAACCAAAACTCGTCTGATTTGTTGAATTCGGACTTCGTACAGAATAATAGAAAGTTAGCCCCGACTATCGTTCTTAAAGGTCATATTTTCATGCTGCTCTCGCAATACAGCCCCGGCAATACAGATACATATAAATCCAATTGAAGCTTTTCAAGAGTTGTCCCCGAACAGGAAGCAATGTCTACGAGCTTTTAAAAGGATTCGCCATAAGGAAGAGAATATAATGGAGAATATAAGCCTTGATCCATGGCGCATACCTCCATTTTATATCGTTGCTATTTCTGGAAGTTTCTTTGACATGAAGATAAAGTTCACCTGCATCTGAACCACGCTAGGTACATACTTCTGGCTGAATTGAAAAAAAAGACCGTTGAATCTGCAGACATTCCAATCTTCTAGGTGTTTAGTTTTTATTACTTATTTCCGTTTTATTATAATTTTTAGCGAATAAAAATTGCATAAATTTAAAGGATTCCCAGCGTTCAGAAGATGTAGTGGAACTGTTCTCTCTGCAGTCTATCTACAGATTGGACTAAGTACATATACCAGAGTAAATTGAATTTACTTAATCATTATGCTGGAATGTTTGTGTTTGGTTTGGTTTGGTTATATTTCTGGTTTACACTGTGGACAAAATGTTAATTAGAACATACGGCAATAGAGTTAAGAGGAGTAAGCTAGGACTTAGTTTGTGTATTTTATAATTTCGAGTTGATTATGGTGGAATATTGAAAGTTAATATTATTTTGTCCTTTATAATGTTGAAATATGGTTTCGTTATTTTCATTTGTTTTATAAAAAAAACTCATCAGCTTATACTGATTATAAATCCTTTTCGGTCTTTCTCTCAGAACCGTCTATTCTTTGTTTAAGCTACTGGTTCTGGCCTCGGGTACACCATTGATTATTATTATCATCATGAAAACAATTACATCTGACTACAAAATTTTCAGCTAGCATAAGTAATAAGGTGGTAATGAGGACACCTAACCGTGTCGTATATGCTTGCATCGTTGGAGGTGCGAACCGTGTGTGGGAGGGTGTTCAGGTAGGGCTGTAGGTGGGCCAATGAAGAGTTTGCCCTGCAAACGTATTTCGCGAGCCAAGTGTACCTATTAAGTGTGTCCAAAAACTTTACGAGCTTTGAGCTAAGATCAAATAAGCGAACTATAAATGTTGAATATAAGTTGTAATACAAATGAGAACAAATTGGAGTGCAAGTAATGAGCGAAAGGATATTATGTGCGAAAGTGCTAGAAACACAGATTTAAGAAAATTTGTAGATCCTTGATAAACTCATCAGTCGCTTTTCATGTAGTAAAATAACATAGCAAATCTGATTGCATGCGTCACATTGTTTTCGACTTCTTCGTTCATGCTTACAATAATTCCTAGGTAAGAAAAATCTAGCATCTCTTTCATATACATAATCAACCACACTTAATCAGCGAAATCGAGATGAATTTTAATTTAAACTGTTACGCTCTATTATTTGTGTCGTTTCGGTCGCTGCTGAGAGAGACCTTTATCAAACTATCAGCAGCAGAGACCCATACAAGTAATAAAGCGTAACAGTGTAAAATCGGGAAATCTTTTCTTTCAATTCTGTGAAACTAACCATGATTTTTACTACCTGTCCTAGACATACGGCCTTAGTTGCATGTGAAATTCATAATTTTTTGTCTAATAATCCAAATTGTTGATAAATTTGAACTGCATAACTTTAATGTCTTCACGCAAAAGCTGATTAAAAAAGTAAATGGTTATAAAAAAAATGTATTCAAGTCAGCCCAGTTATTTTTTTCCTCACAAATTTTCTATCAAGCAGAATTTAAACTCTCACACCACCAAAATCAACAAAAGATTTCATTAGAAAGCGATGAAGGCCTTTTAAGAGGACGATAAAAAAAACACGAAAACTCCAGTGCACGTAAATTGGCAATTTATGCTTTTTAAAATTAACTTAGGTGCTACCAACCAATTCTCAATGCCCCAAAACATCTAGTGCGGCCATAAAAACCCAGTCCACTTCACTTTGCCAGATGATTTTTTTTCTCGTGAAAAACCAAGATACGAAAATTATGATAATTTTTTCTCGACAACAACAAACGCTTCGTATTTAAGCGGGTCTAACTGGACGCAATTCACTTCTGATTGACAAATAATTGGATAAGGGACTTTTCCAGGAAAGGTAGATGATTCCTAATAGATTCTTGGGTCGATGAAAAAAATTTTCTCTATAATGAACTGGAAGAATTTTTATTGCCAATGTTGAGTTTATGACAATTCTGTGGCCATTTTGAGGGATCTTACAAGTCACAAGTGCTATGAATTTTTAAGGGGATGCTTTTCAAGAGCTGTTTGTTGGTGATAATTTGAAATTTACATAAAATATGGAAGGGAAAATTGACTGTAAGCAAGAGAGATGGTGGAGAAGCTATTAAAATGAAAATAACGATCGCTTCATTGGTCGTTGTTGGGTTGTGAGAAATTCAGAATTTTGTATTTATAGTCTAGATGAAGAACTTCAAATCATTGTCTGTAGAATGTAGCTATCGAACTAAAATATCTTTAACATAATTTTTAGCTCAGGGTTGGTTAACTTTGCGTCTACTCGTTTTACCATACCATGATTTACGTAACTTAAAATATTTTTAGAATTCTTTCCATTCGAATTTAGGGTAACTTGATAGCCGGACGGGCATTCGGTTTTGAGGTGTTTATGTGGTATAAGAACATGCATTCATTCATACTTTTTTTCGTCGAGCCTAATTAGCGTTATAAGATTTGTGGTAAACTTAAAATACTCTCAAATTTCATCTAGAGTATATATAATAAGGAAATTGTATGTGCTGCCATATATAATACTTTGTCTCAAGGTTGAGACTAACACGAAGCGAATCACAAATAGTATCGGAAGTCAATTAAGGTACGGGCCCAATCAAATTGCTCCGATTTGAAATGTGTTTAAAAGTTAAGGCTTAAATTATTTTAAATTCTGAATAATAATTTTATTTAATATGAGATATTAGAAAATGGCATAAAATATTAATATTGCATTCCACCAGATCTGATAGAAAAATTGACTTTCTGTGAAATCGCCGCCATTATCATCTGCACAGTGGTTTTATGCACTTTACTGGCACTGTTCTTCCACTGATGGAATATAAGATGGGGATTGCTGATGGTGGCTCCTCTTTAAAATTATTTTGAGAATTCAACGAAATTATTTAATGAGTCGGAACTCAGGGCAACTCGATGGGTTCCATGCCCTTGGCACAATTAGTACGTTGTTGGTTCTGTACCACTTCATTGTAATTCTTGTGTAATGTATGTATACTTGCCAAATCTGGCTAGAACATTTCCAAAGGATTATATTTATTATTTTTTTTATAACAATTTCCATCTATGGTATAAAAATTATTCGAATCCCAACACTCCTTTCACTACCTCTCGCGCAAACTGCACATTTTCAAGAAATCCTCTAAACCAATTAACTGAGTACGGATAAAATTAATCGAGTTGAAATTATACACAAAATATTTCTTTAGAATTATTAGTAAGACCGAAAAAAATTCGACGAATAGATGCACTCGTTCCTCCCACTCCCATACAATATGACACAATTTCACAACTTTAGAAAAAGTCAACTTTCTTGAAAAGTATGAATGCAGCTGATCTGCAATTTAAAACACGTCAATTGAATGATGTTTGTAGTTATTTCTAAAAAAGTCATTAAGAACTCTCCACTCCTTGTACCACCTCCCATATAAACTGGACAATTTCACTAAATCCAATGCCCCAATTTTCCCAGTATCTACTTTCTTCACTATTTTTTTCTAACGTGTCCTTGATTTTCTTCTATTTCCTGAGGTTCGATCAATACTTTGGGTTGTGTGTTGGTCCCATTTTCGATCACAGAATGTGACGCCATTAGATTTTCTGTAAAAAATTGTGAAGTGTACTTCCTGTTTTTAAATTCCACTTTTTGTAACTAATAAACTATTATTTTGAATTCGATTTTTTCTTTTATTTTATAATCAAGAATATTAAGGCTAACAAATGAATCTAAATTTATTGTAATCTGATTTCAAATATTAGTAGGAAATGCATTTGAAATCGGTGCAATTTGATCGGGCCCATGCCTTAAGACTATTAATGCGAGCAGTAGATTCTAATGAGCATTAGTCTCATTCAAAATATGGTACGACCAGGAAACGTCCCAGTAACTGTTTGCTTTTAGAAAAAAAAAATCTATTTGAAATGACAAATTCTTAATTTAGATAGGTACAGCTATTAGACCTACCAGCCTAAAACTCGCAACCATTTGTTGAACTAGTTATCCTATTTGGTTGAGCTAGTTATCCCACCAAAACATGGTTCAGCTAATGAAATGGACTATTGTTAATGCTCCATTAAGTGGTAAATATCGAAGCAGAGGTATTAGGATTGAAATTGATTGGCAGACCAGGAAAAAATTCCTGAGCGCTGAAATCACGTCTGATTTATTTTATCATCGAAACTACCGAACTTTGAAAATGAATGCGATTATTTTAACTTCAGTAATTAAAATCATTTTGAACCCCAGTGCGAACCTGAACCGAAACTGAACCCAATGCAAATTTCAAGTTTGAACGCTTACCTTAAACCAATTTATGAGTTTGAAGCCCTGTAAGAAAGATTGCAAGTAAGAGCTATTTACTCGAAAATTCTTAGTATGCGTACCGATAAAAATATTAATTAATAACTTTGAAATTGTTAAAATCATCTAAGTAGAAGACTATCAATTACGACTCGGATGAAAAACTTATTATAAAATTGGAGATCAGACCGAAAAGTTACGATTAATAAATCAGTACAGCATCAATTCTGAAAATCTTTTCTTTAACAATAAAACAAAAAAAATATTATTGTATAATTAAACGAAATAGTTAAAAGATATGATCTTGCTTTTTTCATTGTCAATGGATGATTTCTTTTCGATGGACTATAATTTTATTTTCCCATTTTATTGTTGAAAGAATTGAAAATTTAATCATCCGATCCCAAAATAAATTACTTAATGAATGAAAAACATCACCACAAGATTAGCTACTTTCATCTAAAAAATTCTTCAAACAGAAAAGAAAAATTTTAGGTAAAAAAATCGAAAGAAAGGTTTAAAAAGTGAATTTAAGGACAATAACGCAAAAAGGCTGACCCCAATTTTAGAAAAGAAATTTTTCTCGCAACTGTCACTCATTCAGAGTAAATTGAAAATAAACGGACAGTGGTAAGTAAAGTAACCTCTTCAGGTGGATTTCGTCAAACAAGGGACACAAGTGCCTCAGGGACGGATTAGCGAAAAGTCCTTGCCAGATGCTTTCAGGATGCTTCAGAGCCAGAAACATAATCCATTGGGTCGACTGACCTGAAAGACAATCTCAAGCGCTCTCCGTAATATCATTAAATCTTTTGCGCAAATAATTAATTTAATTCCCAAGTGGGATGCCCTGGAAAAAACAAAGCTTTTCGGCTGAGTACGATTGTCACTGCCGCAAGTTAAATCAGTTGGAAATTCTCGATCGATTTCGGAATAAATATTCGACTTTTTCCACCCAAAATGGTTATTTCTGATGATTTATCGTGCCAAAATACCACTTCATTTCAGTTGATGTCCTTGTCGGTTTTTCGGCACGAAAGAGTGGAAGTAGTATTTGGAGTAGTTCCTTGTAAATGGATTGAAATAAATCTCGAATAACCGCTACTTAAGTTGAAGAAAAAGTGTTCAAACGCGGAGAAGATGAAATGCGAATTTGATGATAGCTGCGATTTTACTTCCTGATTTATTTCGTGGTCTTGAAACGGCAACATTAGGGAACTGTGTCTAGGATTTAGGGTGATGCAGCTAGTGCTACCGAAATGAAGGAAGTCTTATTTCACCCCTAATATCCCTAATGAAGCTGCTATTTATTATAAAGTGACTGGAGCAAATACGAAACATTCTACCAAATTGCTCGCCTCTCGCAATTATTTTAAAAGTTAATTTAATTTTCCATTGCGAAATAATTTGCACAGATGTAAATGTTGATGTGGAATGAAACGGGAGCGGGAATGTGATGTTGAGGTCGAGTAGAAAGACTGATGGTGTATTTTGCATGATATTTTTTCAGAAGAACAGATTGCTATCGCCTGTTAGACTACGAACTCATGAACCGCCTCCGGAAATTAAATCGCGAAAGGAACTTTTTCGGAGTTAATAATGCATGAGACAGGGGAGATTAAGATGAATGGAGCCAGAATAGATTGGAGCTTAGTAGTGAGGTTAGGCTAGGTCCTATGGTCTGCAGAAAAAGTGCTTGGGCTTTGTATTTAAATAATTACTGTAGAGCAGAGCACATATTGGAAAGTTTTAATTATGAGAGCAGCTGGTTTAATATAAACGAAACATGTGTGTCGCATCTGAGATTTGCTGATCATAAAAAAAAATTTTAATTTATACTTTGGCAAAACAAAAGTATAATATTAGGGAATAAAAGCTTAAGTAAGCCGAGAGCATTAAATGGAGTGCATCTTGTGGTAGTCACGGAATACCTGGGTATATCAAGGAAAATTAATGATTTTTCACAGATCAAGGGATGGAACCCATCCATTCAACAGCGATTATTATTAGCTTATATTGACCTTCAGTTTCGTATAAAGATTTCGAAATTGGTCGATACCCAATTTCATTTTTATAGTCTAGATGATATCTCAGAGTATTACAAGTTTGCTGTAAAGTTTGTTACGCCAAGAAAAAAGGCCTGCAGAAAAAATGAATGATGCAGAAGTTAATATTATCATTCAAAAATCACAAAACCGGATGTCCGGCCTTCTGTAAGCACTCTAGCTTGAAAACGCGTTGAGCTAGATAGTTTAAATTTTGTACACGTCGTTTTTGACGGAAAGGTAGGACTTAGTTCGAAGAATAGGCGAAATCGCATCACTCCTTCTACCCTTTCCCATACAAAATGCCCCATTTTAAAAATTCACAATTATCACATTTTCTTTAAAACTAATAGCACTAACAATTTAAAATTTTGGATTCATTATTTTCAACATAAGTAGCGTAGTGGTCAGCGTGTTTGCTTTAAAGTCAATAGGTCGGAGGATCGATTCCCTTTCCTGACAGGCGATTTTTTTAAGTTGCTACAGGCGATGAAAAATTCGAAATTACCCATAACACAGGTCATTCTGTAAAAAAAAAATCTACGGTAGAAAAATTATTCAAATCGCCCCGCTCCTCCCACCACCTCCCATAGAAACTGAGACAATTAATTATGTACTTGGTACTTAATTGGCATTACTATTAAGATCGAAAAAAATTAACGGATTAGCTTCACTCATTCTATCCCCTCCCATACAATGTGACACAATTTCACAACTTTACAAAAAAATAGATTTTCTTGAAAAGTATAAATGTTGACGATCTGAAATTTAAATGAAGTAAATTTTGAAAAATTCACTAAGAAACCCCCTGTCTTTCTACCACCTCCCATAGAAACTGTACAATTTCACTAAATCCAATTCACTAATTTTCCTATTACCTATTCAATTTTTGGAGCTTACATTTTACATAAAACATTTTTATAGCTACTCTAGCATGACGTGAAAAAATTAGTTCAATGCTTTGATCTCTCTCTACCACATACAAAATTCCTTAAGCTTGAAAACTAATATTTCATCTAGAGTATCGTTTAATTGGGATTTACGCGCAATCGTAGTCCTGTTATGTTTTCTTTAAATTGAAATCAACATACGACTCCCTGCAAATCCTCGTGCTGTAAGTTTAAACAACAAATCCTGCTAAAACATTGAAACATTGTTATCATACGTATCCAGCAGGTACTGAACTCACTGTCGAATTTTGGCCCATATTGATTGAAGCTCTATAGTTGGTTTCAAATAAAATTTATATGTCTTTCTTTTACATTGCAACTCTATCTTTTCTATTGCAATATTTCTACATGTTCTCGTAACAACGTTCTTCTCATTGAAATTCATTAACTTCCGTGAAGATTTTTTTTCAACGTCTTGTTCGACATGAGAGCAAACAGCTTTAACATAACTTTTGAATTTGCCATATTTTCTTTCGTCAGCAAAATCCTTTTAAGAAAGAATCGTCATATTCGTGTATCATGCAAACGTTTGCTTTTCAAATCGGCCGCAACGATGTTTTATTTTTCTGTCATAGCTTATTCTTTTTATTTTATTTTCATGATGTACATCAAGGACTATTCCTTGGATTGACAATCACCTACGAAAAAAAAAAACAGCTTCCCCATAATTTCTGTTTGATATCCGTTTTTCCATATCCCAAAGACCAAGATGCTTTCCTTGACATTGTAAAATATCAAAATCGACAAATTTGAACGGTGATCAAGGACTTCATCTGCAATATTTTTCTTCTGGCCGAACGATAAGAATTTTAGAAAAGTTTTTCCTACGAAACAACTATTTACTTTTGCGTGTCCTTCAAATTGTTCTTCTTGGCCAAATTCTTTATGCATACGATGGGAATTGGTTTTTCTGGAAACAATATCAAAAGGTTCGAGTATTTTCCAAGCTGTTTGTTTAATATCCCAGGAGTAAAATGGAACCAATAAACATGAACCTGTGTTAATCCAGTCTTATTACTACGCTTAGTGTAACCGATTGGGGAGTAGGTAAGCATTACAAGAGCGTAGTGTTAAGCAATCAAAAGAAATTTAAATCTTAGGAATTACTTAGAAATTTTTCGTTATATTTCGAATTAAAGAACTTTTAAGGTTCTATTAATTTCTTTTTGAACATTTTATAGGATATTTTATGCTCGAAACAAGCAAAATTTATTGAACTTTCATCAATTAAAATAATTTCAAAAATTGAAATAAAGTCAATACAATTCTATTGTTATGAAAAATGATTTCAAGCAATTTTCGCATAAAAAAATTGATTAACGAGTAATTTCATTTTTAATGCACCTATTCACAACAAATTTTGAAAGTATCTAAATGTATTGTATGATCGTAAGTTATCCCAAAATTCAAAAATATTGAATCAATTTAGTTTAGTTTATTGAGACTGAATTCAATGGCCTGATACTTTTTGCTTTGAAACAGTAATTCTTTGAAACTGAAAGCTTTCGTCTTTTAAAAAATCAGCTTAATTTCGACTTGCTTTCAGTATGCATTTGCATTCAAACTAATAATTGGTAGATTTATTATGATGTTCTTAATTGAAATCTCAAATAAATCGAACAATCTGCAACAACAGATTTCAAAATGATCAAGAGTTGTGCGAGAACTAATAATTCTTCCCAAGAAATAAATATTTTGGGCTCTAGTGATATTGAAGCATTTGTTCTATCGAGACAATATTTCAAAATCCATTAATCTGTAGATTTAAACTTACAATCCATTATAATTCTGAAATATCTTACTTAATTTGAAAATATTAAGCCAAAAGTACTATCGTACAAATTTATGAGACATTTGGCTAATCTCTAGAAGGATTACGGCTGAAATATATACCGTATATCTATAAAACTGTGTCACTTCTCCATTATAGTACGATAAATTCCCATTATATTCATTGTAATGAAAATTTTACCGATATTCGATTTGGCAATTCTCCAAAGCATTTGTTATACCGGAACGTTCGCACATTATTCCATCAAATGCAGCACAAAAAGGTGTAGTAGCAGTCGACTATGCTGTAAATCGACGTTATAAATTAGACGTTAGCGTTTTAATTTTGTACTCGAAAACCGAAAGACTATGAAATAAATTGCAATATGCGACCACTGTGGTACTTTATTAAAAACACTAAAGCCTCGGAAATGGGCCAATATAGTGCACGAATAGATAAAATCAACTGGAAAGAAATTCCTGTTTCGATGTATCTTTTTTACGGGTTTGTATCTGATATGTGATACCTATGGTTATGTCGGATTGGATCCTACAACATTTGTTGCGACTGGTTTAATGATTTTGGGGTCGCTACCAACTCCAGCAATATTGTGAGTTTTTAATTATATATGATAGGTGATGCTGCTTTAGAGCTATTAAGCTTTTAGCATAAAAAATCTCGAACAGACAAGTGTTCATGAGCTTCAATTGCAGGCTATGAAATATAAATATATAATGGTATTGTACAAATCAATAATATTGAATTTAAATTATTTAGGTGTTGTGCCAGGTGTTAATGTTATTTAAACTATCATTAGTTAAAATATTTTCAGCCGATTTTCCCGATAATACATGTTTTCGTTTATTTTTTTTATTCATTCTCATGTCAACTTAAGTACTGAGTATTAAACTCGTAATACAATTGTTTTCGACGTTAAATTAATCAACCAGTCAACAGAATCAATTGCAATGATAAAATGATTGATTGAATTTAATTAATGAGTAAGTGGCCCATCTAAAAACGCTATTCGGGACGTATAGGAGCCCTAGTCGAAAATAATCTTACAAACGATGAAATTCGTCTAATATATTTTTGATATATTGGATAAGTGATGAAATTTAGACAAAACGTTTACATCGATAGTTATTTAACAGACAAAAAATGCAACTGATTTAAATGATGTAAAAACAGTTTATTCCATATTATATAAATATTAGCTTAACAGCCATTATCAATCAATCAATCAATCAATAATCAATTTCCTGTTAAAACCTTTCTATGGGGGCATAGGACAGAAACAGCTCTCTTCCAGAAGGTGCGATCCTGAGCATCTGCTCTTAGTTGTCGCAAGACTTGCTTATTCCTCTAGCCTTCTGCTCATCTGCTCACTTCCAACTGCTACATGGTCGACCGCCCCGACGTCTTCCCTGAGGATTATAATCCAGGGATGGTTTAACGATGTCTTGATCTCGTTTCCTCAAAGTGTGACGGATCCACTGCCACAATCTCAATGTCTATAGTGCTTATTATTAGTCTATCCAGTTGCACTCCAAAGTTCGTCGTTGGAGATTACTTATGACCAGATTGTCCCTAAGATGCATCGGAGGCAATGGTTCACGAAAGTTTACAGTTCCTTGGTAGGTCGAGCACTCACTTTCCATGTGGTTCACCAATATAACAAAACAGATTATACTAGCAGCTTCGTGCGAATGGAAATTTCTATTAATCACCAGAACGGAAAACGGATACCGAATGCCTGACGAGCTTTATTTAGATGAGCCTCAATATCCTTTTCGGCTCCACCGTCCATGCTTGCACAATTCTTCCGAGGTATCCAAAATCTTGCACCTCTTCCATATCTTGTCTCTTAAGAACAATCGATATGATTGTTTTCGAACCCATGTGCATGTGCTTGGCTTAATGCAGATTTATTTTCAGTACTACCTCATTGCATTTAAAATGCAACGAGCGAACATTTGACTGTAAGTCCGAACGGTTATGTGCAAGCAATAAATAGTTCCAACTGAAGAACTTTATCTCCCCTACCTTCTAGTGCAGCTTTCAAGATGTCATTTATATTCATACCAGAAACAGGGCTGGCTATAATATGTAGCCTGGTCTGATACCCGTTCACACAGGAAATGTAAGACACGTTACCTTGCATTTTCGTAGGGTTCTTTCATCATAGCTCTGGTCTCATCTGGAATAACTTTCCTACGCAAAGCATTCCATATATAATCATGTTTAACGCTGTCGAAAACTTTCTTGAAGTCCACATACTTGCGATGTAGTGGCAAATCCATTTCAGAGGACTACTCCAAGATATCCATAAGGTATTTGTGTGATATGTACAAGAAGACCCTTTGCGGAATCCAGCCTGATAGTGCTTTCTACAACATTACTACTCCTATTGAGAATTACCTTAGCCATAATTTTTAATACAGTAGTAAGTCGACATTTACCACGCAATTGCTTCAATCTCTTCTTCGAGAATTGCACAATACCGCCCTCCTTCCATTCAGCCGAATATCTTCTTTCATTCCACATATCAATGCTAGGGTATAGCCTAGTGGGTAACATGTTGGTCTGCAATGGAAGGTCGTGAGTTCGGTCGACGCATAATTCCAGCACACTGCTTGCTTGGGTATACCTTGGTTACCTCAATCTACGAAAATGAAAAATTCGATAGAGGGTTGTTCGAAGGGCTAACAACCGTCCCGCAATAAATAATGGAAATGTTAAGGAACCGGAAGGTCAGGAGGCTAAGGCCCAATTTGGGCTGTAGCGCCATTGAAGAAGAAGAAAATTCCACATCTCAGTAAAGAGTTGGAGGAAATTGCTGTTATTCCCGAGTCCGCTTTAAGGAGTTTGGTTGGTAGTTCGTCTATGCCTTAGGCTTTCTTTCCCGCAATTGGCCGAATGACGAAAACTATCTCTTTCTTATCTAGAGGATCCGTCTCTAATTGAGGGTTTTTGCGGTTGGATGTTGGTAGTTGTTCTGTTTGTGGTATATCTTCCTCTGAAAAGATGTTTAAAATACCAGAGAAGTATTCATTCCATCGCCACGGCTGGTGTTCATTTATATTAAGGAGAGTTCCGTAACAGCCATTATATAAGAAATTATTTGCATACGAATGTTATTTGATTAGGTTAAAATTAACCTCACTTGATAATAAATAAACATTAAAAAATTTAAAAATAGAGAAAAAGTAATTGCATACCATATGTAACAAAAATCATTGAGGAAAAATATGGAAACGCATTGAAATTGTAGATCGAATAATTTCTAAATAACTCCCTTTTTATAAATATGCCCCTTCACTTGATATACATAAGCGTAAAATGTGCTGTAAAATTAAAAAGCACTAATTTAAGCTACAGAACCATTAATTAGCAATTTATTTTGTAGCATAGGATTTACCAATATGTTCGGCAAACTAGTTTTCTCAATATCTTCTTCATTCTTGCCGTGTCGTCATATCATTTATTATACTTCCTTAATTATTCACATCCCTTTTGCCTTATTAGTCTTAAAAACAACCTGAAACCTTTTTAATCCATTAAATTTAATACAAAACAAAAAGTATTCAAAAAGAAAAGTTTTCAAACTTGCTGTCAAGAAAATGGTGTTCCTGCTAAACGAAATCTTTTTTTTTTCAGTTACATTTGCAGCAACCACCATCTACAAATCATGGAGCTATAAGGAAAAAGATTAAATAAACTTCTGATTAACCGTCTCGAAAAGCTATCGAATTGGTAAAGACAAGAAAAAAGGTCCGATAATAAAAGTCCACTCTCTTCTTTCCTCCTTTTCCTTGAACACGTACGTGATTTTTAGGACTTAACCACTGTAAGCACGTATAGCTTTTTACATAACTTGCCTCGATTGACATAGCTAAGTAATACTCGTACTTTGTTGTTAGGTAAAGATACTAGGTATAACCATTTTTTGTTTCTCAGATTTCTTATAAAAAACTTTTAGAAGTCCATCGAATAAGATAGAATATTATTTTTAGCAGCGTCCTTTTCATACCCTCTAGACCTTTTTCTTCTTTTTCGTTTACTTATCAAACACTCTTTTGTTTTTCTGTTACGAAAGCTTACGAAACTTAAACCTATTTTTATGAAAATACATATATTTAACCCTTTGAACGTCCTTGGATTTTATAAAATATTAGCAAACGCCCGCGACTTTGTCCGCATAAAAATCGCAATAATAAGCAATTTTTGAGAATGTAGTTAGTAATACATTATGTGCTTACTTTAATGGCTCTTTGAATACAATATTTTGTATTTTGTTGGAATCAAAACCATAAATTAACTCCGCTATAGACGGTCCCAATCCCGGTTTGAGAAAGGAGGAGGGAACATGGAGTTAAACTGAATGGCCAGTAACACCAGTGCGTCTCAAGAAGTATGCAAAAAGTATGACATAGTTGGACTCGCAGCATAGCTGTGAGAAGTCCAGCATGTCATATTTAGCTCAAAACTCCCACCCTTTTTCTATTAGGGTGTAATAAATAAGTAGAACCGGTCCTTCAGGTCGGGGGTTGGGCGAGGCGCCGACAACGCATCACCGGAAAAAAAAACACTGTCCAGAAACTTGAAGAACAGCCTCGGAAAGGACGGACTCAACGGGAACGACCCCGCAATCGAAAAATGGACTGCTCTATTGGATCTTGGAAACGCTTTTCACGAAAATCGAATTTAAGTAAAGTCGTGGAATTGTGTCACATTGTATGGGAGGGAGTAGAAGGAGTGAAGCTACTCGGTTAATTTTTTCCCGATATTAATAATAATGAAAATTAAGGATAAAGTACAACATTTAAGCTCGATGAAAGTTACACGTACTGAGAAAATTTTTGTACAGCATTTCATGAAAAAGTGCAGTTTGTATGGGAGGTGGTGGAAGGAGTAGGTGGTTTAAAGTGAATTTTTGAGAAACAACTACCATATTTATGCAATTGATATATTTTAAATTTCAGATCTGCATCATTCACGCTTTTCAAGAAAATCAAATTTTTGTAAAGTCGTGGAATTGTGTCATATTGTATGGGAGGGGGTAGAAGGAGTGAAGTTACTCGGTTAATTTTTTGCCGTTATTAATAATAATGAAAATTAAGGATTAAGTACAACATTTAAGCTCGATGAAAGTTACACGCACTGAGAAAATTGGTGAATAGCATTTTATGAAAAAGTCCAGTTTGTATGGGAGGTGGTGGAAGCAGTAAGGCGATTCAAATAATTTGTATACCATAGATCACATTTCTGATAAAAATAGTATGTTCTAAATTTCAAAAGATTTACTCTAATGGTTTTGAAGAAAATTTTATTATTATATAATTTTGGAAATGAGTCATTTTGTATGGGAGGGGGTCGAAGGCGTAGGGATATTAAAATAAAACCACTCGCAGATTACATATCAATGCACATCTAATAAACTGTGAATGTTTCATTACAATCGGTTCAGCCGTTTTTGCGTGAAAACCGGAAAGACATACAGACAGGCAGACAGAGAAATTTTTTAAAAACGTTTGTTTCTGCTTAGTTATTGCTAAGATAAAGCAAATAACAGACAGACACTACAATTATTTTTATATGTATAGATTATTAGAACAATAAAGTAAAATGAAATTATTTTTAAAGTTTGCCCCACACCGCCCTCGATTTGTGTGTCGATAATTTTGAGCTTTCAAGCTTCAACCATGGTTGAAATATTCGAATTCTTACTTTCGGTGCTAGGACAACTTTGCCTCCTCCTTAACCCCTATAAACCCCAAAGTTAGTTTACAACTGAGATCAGCACCCACCTACAATCCACCCAAAATTAAATTTTCCACCTTCAAGGGTTAGGGAGTTAAACTGAAATGAGCGTTCATGTACGACGGACGGAGTACAGACAGATGGCTTTTCCCCCATTTTAGACTAACTTAGTTATTAAAGGCGAAAAAAAAAGAAATTCTGGGTAGCAATTTTTTTTTATTCGATCACAACACTTTATTGTTAGAATATTTAAGCAAAATGAAAAAAAATCATAGCGCTTGGCATTCCATACCCCATCATCTTCACTGTGTACTCAAAGTGTGGCAAGTTAAACACTTAAAATGCTCGCATGCAAGCAACAGTGGCAGCTATTTAAATATTTGCCGTGACGGGATGCTGCTACACATGCACCCCAACATAACGGAGACTGCATCTGAACGTTAAGAAAAACCCCAGACTAATGCCGCTTTAACTCCAGGAAATGTTTCGGAGAGGAGACTTACAGACGTGACAAGTTAAGTGCGCCCTGGTCGATCCAGAGCACTAAGTGTTTAGGAAGCTCCAAAATACAAAATGCTCCCGAATAGTTCGGTGTCGCATGAGCTAGTTGCAGTGGTTGACGACTACCATGGACCTTTTGAATTCATCCGTCTGATGGAATTCCCGTGGAGAGATTCTCCTCTCTGGTTGATGCTGCGCACTGGTCCATCTTCCGGGGGATTTTTGAAATCTACGGTTCGTATAACTTTGGACCATTGGAACTTTTCAGCTCAGATGTTCGTGTTTCGTCCGTACGATTCAATACCGGCAGAGCACCCGTGCCCGTGTTCATAATTTACAATGTTCTAGCCGCGAACTAGACTCTGAAAGAATGGAGTGAAGTTTTCAAACAGGTGAAGCAGTTGAGTGATTTTCGTGATCCCTGACGAGTGTAACATGGTTGTTTGGTGATTTTGTGTCGCGAAATTCGGCAAATATTGCTGCACTCGAACGCAAATGGATTCCGGTTGAACAACGATTGCGAGGAATAAACAGGACTCTATCGAATTTTAAAATACTACGAGAAATTGATCTTTGGATTCGGTGTGGCCACGAGATATCGATTTGTGGGCTTTTCGGAATTTATTGAAGTATCAAATCGGTTGTTTGGAACAGTTAAGATAGTCGGTAATACCCTAGTTTTCAAGGAAGGCTTAGCAAAGTTATATCATTCAAACGCTGGAATTAAAATCTCCGGGTAGAATTAAGCGTGTCACATTGTTGAATGATAGCCATTCAACCATTTCCAGTTTTCCGCTCCAGTTGATCTTTTCAATGTCTGAGCCGGTTAGCAGGAACTCGAGGCCTTCCACCTCTCGGATACGGTCCTGTCTCTACGGATTCCTGCTGTCACATTGAACGGAAAATTTCTTAAGTTGCCGGTCCTTTTGTTTGTACCGCTTTCATTTTTATTCTCTTCAGCACTATCCGTCCTCAAAGTGTGGGCGGTTTGAGCCTGGAGTGGTGAAGGTTGGGCTCGCTAAAGGAGGAGAACAATTGATTCGCAAGGTGTTTATGAGATAAAGGGCGAACTGTGAAAATTGAGTTTTCTAGCTCGACGAACTCACAGATTGCAATTCTTCTAGACTAGTGAAGAGGATGCACTTGGCGGCATCGTCGTCGATTTAAAAAGACGTCTCATGAAATGGTAATTAACAAAGTGGTATGGAAAACCGTACCTGAGATATTTTTAATTTCATTCAAAAAAGGACTTAACTCGGCAGTCAAATAGTCACGTTTTTATGGCTATTAGGTCAAGTAATGAGACGATTGCTTGTGCATTTTGGAGCAATTTTTTATGGGATATTTATGGAGATTATAGAGAAAGTCGCAAGTAATGAACTTGCTTTTACTCAACTTATAAAAACGGAAGATTTTTTTTATTTCTGATATTTTTTATGTTTTCCTAAATTTATTTTACTTTATTTTGGCTTATTTCCTCTTGGGACGACATAATTTAAAAGGTCTTAAGGGTTTTTGTGATGTTTTTATGTGTATACGAAAGGGAGATTTTCAGGTTTTGTTTTCTTTGCTTCTGTCTTTTTCGGGATGAATGTCGAACCGATGATTATGGGGTGTTTTTCATTTCTTTTTGCTGGTTATTGTTAGAAAGAAAATTCTCTGATGTCTGATTTTAAAAGACGAGGAAATTTTTTTTACGAGATATACATGCATCAATTTCTTTTACTTCTTTGCGACTACTTGTTTTTTTTATGGTCACAATTTAGATAAGAATATATATAGGGATTTTAGGGATCCATTATTCCCCGAAATATACAAACAACTTGTATACTTATTTCTGAATAAAGGAATAAAAAATAAATCATACAATTTGATCCTGTTTCGCAAAGAGTACATAGATCAAAAGTTTTTAATTTATTAGGTAACATTTCCATGGCAAAAGTTTGAGTTTCTTCCCTTTACCAACATTTCGTTTAACCCTTAGCACTTCGCTCTTTTTCGTTATGAACATCCCAAATTTGATATACATATAACAGAATGTGGTATATTTACTGGTATGAAAGTACCCAGTTTCATGTTATGACCGAATCCATAACTTTTGAGATATATTTCGATTTACAAAATTGAAAAAGTCATACCGTTACGACGGGCAATATTTCAGCAGGACAATGTTCATCCTTAAATTGCCTGCAAAAACCCTAGTATGACAGTAAGATTGCAACGTCGCGTCGTAGCATCGCCAGTTTATGTCTTAGCCAAAGCAAAATTAATTGGAAATTGTTGGGATACAATATTCCAAATCGATATGCTAAAACCGTTAATAAACCAAAAAATATGCATCAGTCTCAACTATTCGAAATAGTTATCCTAAAAAATTCACTAAAAAACTTAAAGGTGACGGAGTAATTAATTTTCTTCCAGTTTAGATTTTTCACTGGTCTCTTCACAAATTACCAACTGTTAAGAACTACCTTCATGAAATTATAGTATTTCCAAAAAACATGAACTAATATGATATTAAATGATTTCGAAAGACTCATTCGCAATGAGTGTATCATGGCTTGAGGTCGCTTAATAAGAAAGATTAGCAAAATCAACATCACTTGCAATTTCAGTTGGCGTCCCACAAGGTTCATGTCTCAGTCCTACATAGTACAATATTTCACTGCACTGATATTATTTTGTTTTTGTTTTTCAAATAATAATTTATGAAAATTATTGTACTTAATACAACTTAATTTTTGTTTGTCAATTCAATGTAATATAATTTCGTTAGTTTTTTTGTTGAGTGGTTTGTTTTTGTTGGAATCCACTCATGGAGTAGTCGTTGGTTGATTCCACGAATGCCAAATTTTAGAGGCTATAAACATTGAAACTATTTCTACCACTCGCTTTACGACCTCGATGATAAATTTTAGCTAATAAATTCAAATCTGGATACTGATACAAACATAGTGGTCAGTTATACCGTTTCCTTTTTTTGCAATTTTGGTTCGAAGCTCACGGTGGTTTCCGATAAAATTTAGATCATAAATTTCATCCCAAAATCTGATTTTCAACCAGTCAGATGTTCAAAGGGGATGATCCCACTTAAATTAGGACATAAAAGAAAAAGCAGCAACAGCTCGAACAAAAGTGTAAGACGGATTCTGCGGTCAGAACAAACAGGACCCCGTTCCGAATTGAATTTAAAAGCATTTTGCGAAAGTACTTATCTTGCCGTCAAACGGATGCTTATTCTCGCAACCCTAATTAATATTTACTACCTGTTCCTTCATAACTAGGTACACAGACTCTAACGAAAAAGCCTGCAAAAAAAAAAACAAAGTTCTTTTTGCTTTAGGAGGGGACGGTGGTGAAAGCACATTTTAACGGGCGTCTATCAAAATGAGATTTTTAAAGCCCAATATAAAATTGCCTGTCCTTACATTCAGTTAGATGAAAAGCTTTCACGCTATCGTTCCATATTTATTTAAAGAGGCGCTGCCTTGCAAGGTAGAGGGTGAGTTTTATAGCCATTTCAGGACAACGACGTTAATTTGTGGTGACTGTGATTCCTGCAGGCATTGGTATTGTTTTGGGAGTCTGCCTTCAGGTATGGTTTATTAAAAGGATCTTTGAAGGCTTCCGCAAATATAAGGCCAAATTTATAATGTCAATGTTTTCTTCTTTATGAAGCTGAAAAGTACTTTATGTAATTTAACGATCGTATCGATAGAAGGACAAGCTATTTTTATAGGAGGGCCATTTCTGTGGTGTTTTTCATTTCGGTAGAGCATAGTTGACAGCATGCCCTTTTGACTAGCTGGAATGAGAGCAAACTATTGATTTCATCTTATTTTTTGTTGGAGGTTGTGATGCTAGAACTATGTATGCAATCGAAATGGATTTAAAGTCAGCAAGCAAGATTTGAATGAATATTAGCCCAGTCAGGAGAGCTTTAAAAACTCATATGAAATTACAGGGAAGATAAAAAAAATCAGTGAATTTAAAAATCGTTTTGGAATTTCTTTTTGAAGAAATGTCTATAATGAAACAAATACTAGAAATTAGTTGGGAATTTACTAAAGATTATCTTTCGTCTATTTCCAACTGCTGCAGTCATCAAAAGCACAGTGCTGTTTTGAAGTTAACGACATGCGTCAAATTTTTGCACACATATGCAATCAGGGAGACAGAATCGTGATCAATGTATTTTACCGGATCACTTGCATTTGTTCACAATTGTTTCAAACCTCCTAAGCCTTGACCCGGACTGATTGAAAAAATGACATTCCAATATAAATTAGAGAATCGAAAAGAAATTTTGTGTCAATAGTATAATCTCAGTTTCTTATATAACTATCGCATCTATTGAAAATCTTGTTTTGATCTTTTTCATAAAAACTCCGATTTTTAAATTATTTCAACATTTAAAGAGTGATTTTAGAAAACAAGTGACTTTCGGCAATAATGGACAATTTTCTCCTTGTTGTACAGCAATTTACCTTTCACTCACCGAGTTAGTTAAATGACATCTAAATCCAATCTTTTTTCGCGTCTTTTGGATCTGTACTATAACTTTTTAATCCTTTACGCTCTATTTTTCGAAAAACCTCACATGACAACAATTAAATATCCTGCTCATATCAGCGTGTGCTTTTTATTGAGACTAATCACCATGCAGTAAGCATGCTGATGGCAAAACATTCGATTCAAGAAACTTCTTGTTATCTGCAATTAGACTGAAATATGGAGATGGGTGTCCTAGCTGGACACTATCACATGAAGAAAATCATAGAATTGGAGTCTCAAGGAACAATCTTTATAAAATTTGCAATGAAAAAAAGGAAACGCAAGAGCATATTCTCTGTGATTGTGAACCACTAGTGAACAGAAAAATAATTAAATTTTTGGTCAATGATTCATGAACCCAAGTGATTTTGGAACCATTCCTCTTCGATATATCCTAAGCTTTAGCAATAGCACGGGACTGGACAGGGAACTCTAAAACTGTTTTACCGGGACATATCACAGTAGACCCATCAGAACCATCCCCTTTTTTTAACCTAACCTAATTTTCTTACACGAATTATGATGAAACTACTCTGATTTTTCTTTATGACGCCAAGTGGAACTTAGGGGTCTCCCTTTAATACTGTAGCGTACAGTCCAGTTGGCTTAGGAAGGGATGGAACAAAATAAAAATTAAGAAAATATACAGTTAATTGAATAAGGATGGATAGGATAAAAGAAATCGGTGATTAGTCTTATACTTCTTCTATAATGGGACTACAGCCCAAATCGGGCCTTGGCCTCCTGGCTTCGTAACATTTTCATTACTTATTGTGGAATGATTGTTAGCCCCTCGTACAACCCTCTATCCACGATTTTTTTCATTTTCGTTGATTGAGTTAACAAAGGTATATCTAAGCAAGGAGTGTGCTGGTATTATACGTCGACCGGGGTTTTGAACTCACGACCTTCGCATTGTAGACCACCGTGCTACACACTAGGCTATACCCTAGCTAGTTTTATAAATGTTATGAATTTCAATAAATTAAATGTTACTTAAATTCTTGTTGACATTTATTTCTATGTGAGTTGGTAGAAGTGATATTTAGAGAGAGAAAAATTGCTTTACTTTAGGTATTTTGAAAAAGGTTAATATAAATTTTCAGGCTTTAATTGCTTTATTGAAAATGGTTGAAATTATAATTTTATGTTGGAGTATATTTTAAGATACTTCTGTTTACTTAATTCTTAATATAACAATTTTCATGTTTTCCTATTTTTTGTCAGAAATTAATTTTTTTTTCTGGACTTAATTCATTCGAGCACAATATTTTCTTATTAGAAAAATAAAGTACAAGTTGCGCTGACTTATAATCAAAAACAGTGACCAATTATTTAACATTCGAAATTATTAAATCCGGGTAGAAACAACCAACTTCTTATTGTTTCAAGAATCCTAAACAACAGTCAAAAAATCATTTTTTATATATTAGATCACAATAGATTCATTAAATTTCTCAGTCTTCTTTTTCATCGATTCTATGTTATCTTAAAAAGGCGCACATTTATTCCATAAGACTCCCTAAATCCAGTTAATACCAAAGCATAAGAAAATCTTTTCAGTACTCCATAATCTTCGAGTGTATGGAATCCATTTCTTTCCTTATACACAACCAAAGCTCCACAAATGTATTGAATTTTTTTATCCTTATGTGCGTATATTTGATGTGAAACTTAAGAGAAGTGAATCTCAAACAGAAAAAAAGGAATCGAAAAATATGTGATAACGAGAAAAAATTGCTGTAAAGTGCTAGACTATGAAGATATTCCACAATGTGCTTAAGGAAGTCTTATAAAGGAAAATTCAATTGGAACGTTTCGGTGGTTGACTTTAAAACCATATATGTACAAGTGCTTATGTATCGCAAAAATTCTAAGAAAAAAAATCCGGAAGAAATATATCAGATAAACCATCAAAATCTATAAATGAAGCGATATTTGAAATATAAAACATTTTTTTTATACGAGTATTTATATTATACTTTTGCTTCTTCATAAATCTCGAACCTTTTCATTGATTTTTGACTGTTAATCCTGAGAACTCTGTGGAAATTTTTGATTTATATCACAAAAACCTTTGATAGTACTTTTTAATGAGTAAAATCTACTCAGATGCGGGAAAAATATTCACAGAGTCACTAGGGTGAGTTTTTTACACAATATAAATGACATTATCAGGCACAACTAATTGCATACTTTGTCTACGTGAAATATATCCTTCCGTACATGTCCTTTTTATGAACGGAACTCGGTTCGAAAAATCATAAGGCAGATAGAACAACGTAGCCAGCAGTCTAATGGATGGTATCGCATATAACTGGACATTAATTATCCTCTTGCTTTTGAAATTGGCGAAATTTACATTTCTGAATAGCTGGATACTAGATATACTCGCATACGAAATTTTAAGCCCGGAAATGTTTGACGGTAAAAGGAATAATTATTATGCAGTTTCAAACAAATCAAAAACGTTATCTTGTATATAATTTTCGCAATTTTCGTTCCAAATTATACATCTATTGTATACGTTCTGGTCAAGGTAAAGGGATTTATAATTGGAACTGGATAAAAGTTTCTCATGAAAAATTAATACTTTTAGTTTCAACAAATTTCGAAACTATGAAAGATAAGTTCAGATAAAAATTGGATACAATAGAGCTTAATCTACAAATTTGGAAGCAAAAAGGCTTGGTTCGTTTTTTACTAAAATATCAACAAAGTTCATATAGAAATTCATTAAGAATTTAGTGATATTTTTTTTTAAGAATTATAATAAGTCATCAAAATTACTGGCTGCAGTTGCTAGTTAATTATTAAGTTTCGAGAGCTGCAGCTCGAAAATTCAAATACACTGTTATATTTTATAGCCGAACTCTCAGGAGCAAAGCATTTACTTTACGTCTTGGAGAGTGGCAACATAGCGGAAACAAGAAAATACTTGTACATAGCAATTACATACACTTACTCTAAAATCTCCCAGTTGCCGCGCTTTTGCAGACTCTCAAGATAATGTGATAATCTGTCTATTTGAGGGAAGTATCCGCTCCAGAAATTATTTTTTATCTAAAATCTATTGAAAATGTCCAACGTTACCTGCACTGTAAACAATTTTTGCTGAATTCTAATATGAAAAATGTTGGCACAAAAGTTGTTATTATTCAAAATAGCAATTTTTCAATTGCACTGAATTAACGTTCCATAATGGAAAGTTACATAATAGGGAAATGTATTTTACTTTATTATTCTGATCGACACAGAAAAAAAATTTGCTACCCAGAAATTTGTTATTTTCGCGTCTTATGACTAAATTAGCCTATAAATGCAAAAGAAAAAAAATCCGTCTGTCTGTACGCCATACGTATCCGCTCCGACGACTTTCAAAGACCCATATCTCCAAAACCATTGTAGATAGAGAATTCACTTTTGGGTAGACTGGACGTGAAACTTTCGTCCACTTCCGCATTTACGCCGCGTGTTTCGCTTTTATACCTTAAATAAAATTTCATTTTCCGAAATTAGTTACTTTATTGTTGTATTATAAGGTACAAAATCGTTGTAATACTTATTATAATGCACAATTCAAAAAAGATCAATTCAACATTAAAAGTACATTTAACAAAATTTAACAAAAAACCCTTTTTTGATGAAAATAAAATACGGATTTAAAAAAACATTGATTCATTTTAAAAAGTAGTTCTTGTAATGGATGTTAGAACAGGCAAATCTAGTCAAAAGAGAAAGTATCGACTTACATTTTTTTTTAAGATCGTTGATTTAAGATTGTTATGATAAGAAGTATTTAATATATTTTAAAAAATCGTGACCTGTTGCTCATCGATTTCTTCACTGAACGTAAGCCTTATGCTTCATCGCTAACTCTAATGCACCATACAATTTATTAGTGCTTATGCATTTTCTTTTTCTACATGTGTATATATGTATATTGTTGCGAGCTAGGGGTTCGCCAGATTCCAAAGAAAACTCAATTCGTTTTAAAACAATGAATAATTTATTTATTGCACTTTATACACAATTTAACGATCACTTCACTAAATTCGCTCTAAAAACTTAATTCGTACAACCCAGGAACACTGCCGATCTATCACTTTCGCTTACTTACACCGATAGGTGTTTTCCATGAAACTGTCACTGAGTAACTGGATCCCTTGTCGTGAGCTCTGGCTATTTATAATGGGTTTATCCGAGTCTCGAACCTTCTCTGGTGTATGTTTTTCTGCTGGGTCTGGACTATTCTGGAAGTTACTAGATGGCGTCGGGTGTCATTGTTTGTGTCTTTGAGAAGTTACTAGAAGCATCCTTCTATTTCTTCACCACTGATTTTTCTTTTTTTCCAAGAAATTTATCTGTTCTAAGTATTTGTCAAAATTAGATGTTAAAGGAAGATGAAGGGAAAAGGAATAAAATGAAAATAATTTATTTTCTATTTTACGCTCTGCTAAAAAAAACGAACTGCATCGTCTACAATATTGAGCAACGAACTGCGTCATCAAAATATGCTGAAGGACGGAACTGGTACAATTTTTATAAAAGCTTCAGCATTGTTTTGGCTTTCAGCCGGTTTTTTGGACATTATTCGTGTACAATTACATCGAAAAATAAAGTACCTGTTTATGCTTTAACATGAAATTACGTTCGGACTGCAACCTTCCATTATTTTGCCTATTTCAATCTACGTAAAATTACTGATAGCCCTTACTGTCTCATACTGTAAAAATTTCTGTAAATTTGCAGAGATTTTTTACTAAAAATTTATTTAAATTTACAGAGATTTTCTTACGTGTATCAAGCTTTTGTTTAAGTTTTTGGAAATTAAAAACTACAAGATAGAAATTGAGTAACTCAAATCGAACACAAAATTGGAGCTGTTTCAATACTATACATCTTGTTCAGAGGTGTCGACTTACTTAAAAAAAAAATCCTTTTCAGTGGCATTATTCATTGAACTTAAAATTTTAAATAGTAATAAGCACTAAATTTCTCAAGTATAATGTTTTGTATTGAATTTTTCTTCGTAAATTCGAAGCTTCAAGATTTTTACGTTTATGTGATTCATTACATCGATGAAAGTAATAAAAGTCAGATTTTTGTCATATTTTCATTCTTTAATAAAGCTGCAAGTCATTATGTGCTTATAAAATTTCACAGGAGACTAATAAAATAATTTATCACATTCATTTATTAAATAGCATTAATTCATATTAGTTACGGTGTAAATAATTAAGAAAATTCTTAACTATACTCGGTTTCGTTGATCAATTTTACACAAGAAAGGCTTGTCACAATTAATGAGCTAATCCTCACCTAATTTGTTTTAACAATTACTATTTCTCTCCATATTGTAGCCACCATCTGGTGGTGACATCAGAACTACAACACAAAGTACTGCATTGTACCAAATGATAATCACTCCTCTAATTATGTCGAGCATAATTTCAAACATGTATACATACTATAATTGTTCGGAGTAAGTCCGAACGTCAAAAAAAAAAACTAAACAAATGATGCATTTTAACTCGTTGAGGTTAAAATTACACACACTAAACATTCGTCTTTGTAATTAAAAGCGACAAGCTTTGACGTAGTGCAATTAGCGTATACTCAAGCAAATAAAAGTCAAAGAAACAACAAATTAAGATGCATCCGTACAAAGGCTCTCATCCCATCTCTTTTGTCCAATTAGAGTGGCACTTTTGTGTGCTAGTAAAAATGAAATAAAAATAGGTTCACTTCGTTTCGCTTTTAGTCCTTAAGTATCTTCATAACTTGCATAGATGGAAAAAAGTTAGTTAGTTAGTACTAAGAAGAAAAAAACAAAAACTTAATGGATTCGCGCAATTCACAGGCAACAGTAGAAGGAAGCTTCAACCCGCCCTAATGGTCGAACATTTCCCTGACATAAATATCCTTGAACTGTAGTCTTGTTTCGGTCCGAAATGTCCATAATCAAAATGATTGCAATAGAAATAAATATAATACACCAGGGGGAATAAAGGATTTAAGGATTGTCGTCCTTAAGCAATGTGACCACCACTTTGACATGAATCGAGCTTCTTTCTCCGCAAAACTTTTGTGATGAAGTACGGTATAGACCTGAAGAATGCTTGTTTTGTCTTGTCATTGTCCTTATTGATGACGAAAGTTAGTTTTATTATCACAAAAGTGTCGCTGTTTATCTTGTACGCAGGGGTCCAGCTAGGAAATCTTAAAAAGATAGATGGACAAGAAAAAAAGTTAATAAAATTTCCTTTTTGATAGTCAGTAGTGGTGGGTCGACTTAAAACGGAGATTTTTAAAAGAGTGGTAAAGCTTTTAATGGGGCACAAATTTTCGTTCAGGGAATAAAGTTTTTCTTCATTTTAAACGCTGAAAAATGATTCTAGTTGTTTATTCATTTTGATATGTTGATGACTCAAAAAGAAGCGATGACGAATTTGTTTTGTTTTTTTTATTACTTCTTAGTAATTTTTCAGAATTGTTTTGAAACAATCAAAAGTTTACGACTATTTTGCGCGATTTGCAAAAATGTTTAAATTTAATAATACTAAATGTTTATTTAAGTCCAATTCCGACTTTCTTCGTTCATCTCCTATCAAATATTCACAAAAAAGCACAAACAGACAGACATTGAAACATTTTAAGTAAACATTTGTAATATTCGAATCACATAAAGATAGTTACAACATTGATTTGGAATGAAACAAGTACTTGGCAAGATATGTGGAATTAGGGTCAGCTCTATCGACCGTACATTAGCGAGCAATTCTGAAGTTCAAGAGAAAATATATCGAAAACCGATATTTTCTAATTTTTCTTGACCGATTTTTTTCTTCATATTGCCTGATTTTTACAGGATTGAATATCTTTCACCGCAGCTTCGTCACGTTCGATTTTTCACTGTGCGATTTTTTTTTACTTTTTGATGCCTAAATTACAAGATAACATTAATACCGTGACTATCCTTTGTAAAGTATTATAAACAACTTTATCCTATAAACGTATTTCTTCAATAATTTGTAATCTCATTTATTTTCAAATCCAGAATACTATGAATTTCTCACAGACGACCCAAATTTAAATTTTCAATAGAATCAAAATAAAAAATGATTTATATCATAAGAACTATAAAACAGAATGTGTAATCTCCAATAATTTGCTCAATTAAAAAAAAAAAAAAATTTGGTATAGTTTTATAAATAAATTAACCAGTGCAAAAGTATTTCGAAGCGGAAGTGATAAAGTAATTAATTATTTTTCGGGACCTGTCAAACGGACTGTAGATTTTGTGCAAATTTATTTGGGATTTTAGTCCTTCGAAAATAAAAATTTCCATAGAAAAAGTGATACTAATCGATAAAACTTCCATTATTACGTAAAACCCGGAACAGAGTGGGTGTGCGAGTGATCCTCCTATGTGGTTCGTCCACTCATCACCATCATCATCATCATCCGCACTATAATCGAGATCATATCCGAAATGATAGCTCGTGACCATTAATTTTAATGAGCTTTTGCTATCTAGCGTTCCACACAAAACCAGCAGATTCTCGAAATGATGGCCTGACAAATAAAGGATAACCTATCATAGTTGTGGTGCTTTTATGGAAATATGCGGCCCTAGTTATGGACGGAGAGAACCGGATTATACTTAATGTAGGCGGAATAAGGTAAGCTATCCTTTTCTTAAAGAAATCTTCCATCAAAACGAAAATTAGAAAACTCAAAGGAATATCAACAAATGTTTTTTTTTTTTTTTGTGATCTCAATTTTCAACTTTATTTCTTATTGTCAAGATATGTCATTTACGGAAAGCGAAAGGAGAGGTTGCTAAATCGAAACATATTCCTCGAAATCGAAATTATCATTGTGATATCTCAAGTCACGGAATTACTTCCGGAATTTCAATTCGACTCTAAAAAGGAAGAAGTTAAATTTCGATTTGTCGAAGTACTATTGATTTTCTTAAAGGTCTTGTTCGGAAAATCGTCAAAAGATTGTTGGTTTGTCTTTCATAAGAAAAAGTCCATGATCAGCTTTTATCTACTTTTTTTTACATCGGCGTGTAGTACTAATTGCTGAATGGAAACAGGTCGTGCCGAGAAGACTAATCCAATTCAAGTCCAATTATGGAAGTTATAAGTTTGCTAAGTTGTAGTTGAATATTTTTTCTACAGCTTGTTGTTTTTCCTTTCCTGGATTCGACCTTTTCCGATTTTGTCGCCGTCTTTTTGCCTTCTTGTTCCACCAGTGAGTCAGCAGCTCTTCTTGCAGTTGGAGGATGCAAAATGAATCTAGTTAAACTTTTGTATGATTTTGAATTTTTTCCATGATGTAGGTACTTATTCATTTTTGTGTGGAGTCTATAACAATAGAAAGTAGCTAGACATTTGGTAAATCTGCTTGTTTCTTTCTTGATTAAGGCGTTTGTAGCCCATCTCAAAACAAATATTAAAATTGAAATATTGAGCTTTTATTGAATTTCAATTAACAGATTTTGGATAATTGCAAAAATGGGATGTTTTTTCAGTGGAGTAATTCGCAACTTATTTGTCGCTGTAGGACGTAAATGAAGCAAAACTTGAAATAAAATGTTCAAATCTACTATTTTATATTTTTTCGTAGTAATGTTTGTCAAAGGAGACTATAGCGTTAATGTGTATCCAGATTTGAGAACCTTATCGCGGAGCTCTAGTCCGATTAAGCACGAAATTGCTCACGTCTAGAAGCACCTTAATACTACTGCCGCCACAATCCCTGCTAGAAACAAAAAGGAACTTCTGCTAAATTTCGCATGTCTGATAATTTATTTATTATATTGAAAAAGCCTGATTAGTGACGGACATTCAGGTAACCCGAGTACAACCAGATTGCATGTAGTTATTACCTTACTTTACACAAGCTCTTGATAAAGGCAATAAGGGATATGCATATTTCTTGATCTGACGAAAGCTTTTGATTTCGTGCCATAAGCCAGAATCATTGAAAAACTAAATAGTATGCTTACATATATGCAACTATTGCAATTATACAGTTCTTTTGAACTACTACTAATATAATGAGTTGATTTTAATTCATTTACAATCATTCCAATAGAAAAATAAACTGCCAACAAGTCGGGCGAAACTTTATTATTCTTGGGACAAGTTGCGGATGAGTGGAAAGTCAATATGCAGGTTAAAGTGGTTAGGGAAAGCTAAGTGCAAAGGGGTTTCTTGGGCAGGGCTGTTGTCAATTTAACAATATTTCATTCGTTTCTGCAAGTTTGGGTTTTTATGAGGAGAGGAGGAGGGGTAATAGCAAGGGTGGGTGGATGTTAACAGCTTTTTAATAATTGCTTGAATCACGTCCAATATTCTGTGTATAGAATGTGTTTCATATACGAAATTGCATAAAATTTTCATAAAATTCGGTGTATTTTATTTTCACGAAACCGAAAATTTGTATGGGAGGGGTAGAGGAGGTAGGGGAATCGTAAAATTTGATATGAAGTTTTATTTCGCTTCTCTTGTAAGGTGCTTGTATAAAATTTCAAGTTCGTAGCTTTTAGTTTGTTAGTTATTAGTTGATTTAATGAAATTGGTCGAAATCATAGTTTTGTATGGGAGGGGGTAGAACGGTAAGTGCAATTTCAAAACTTTTAAAACAACTTCATTTGAATTACTTTTATAAGTTTTCGTGCAAAATTTGAAATTGATAGCTTTTAAGAGATAGCTGATAACTGATTTCTTAAAAATGCTCGAAAAAATAATTTTGTATGGGAGGGGGTAGAGGAGGTAAAGGAATCGTAAAATTTGTGATGGAATTTTCTTTCTTTTCTGTTGTTAGGTGCTCGTACAAAATTTCAAGTTCGTAGCTTTTAATTTGTTGGTTATTAGTTGATTTAATGAAATTGGTCGAAATCATGCTTTTGTATGGGAGGGGGTAGAAGGGTAAGCATGATTTCAAAACTTTTACCGTAATTTTATTTTAACTATTTTTCTAAGTTTTTGTGCAAAATTTCAAATTGATAGCTTTTGATAGTTAGGTGATAATTGATTTCTTAAAATTGGTCGAAAAAATAATTTTGTATGGGAGGGAGTAGAAGTTTTAAAAATATTCGACTAGTTAATATTTCAAACTTTTAGAGATTTTTTTTAAATGCATTTCCCAAATTTTCAAGTTTCTACCTAAAAATTTTATTCAAAAATTTTCAGTTTATGTGTTTTTTTCATTCCACATGAAACACCTTGTGCACGTTAGACCCCCACTTCGGAGCATAACAATTTTGGAACAAATTACTATTTTTTTTTTATCTTTATTAAATAGATGTGTCGACATGCAAAATTTAAACTTTGTATCTTTTACCAGAGCCATAAAAAAATCACTCAAAATTTTCAACATTTTCGCTTTCCACCTCCCTCCCCTTACACCCCCCAACTCAAATTTTTTACCAAAATTAAAGATTATATAGCTCTACAATCTGACAAATTTTGATTTGATATCTTTATTCAATTTTGAGATTTGATGATTTGTAGTTTTGGAAAGTGCGCCATTTTTGAAATGCTCCCCATTTCCCCCCACTACTATAATGTCCACATATTATATTTTTTTCATATGTCGCTAGTAAAGCTTAGTATACATTTTAAGTTTCAATTACTTAGCATAAGAGACAGTTGAGATATTAATTTTTAAGTGTTTTTCTTTGCACCCCCCCTGACTCTCCCCCTTTCACTAATTAGCTTCTATCTAAACTGCTTATAGTAGACCTATATACTGTCTTGATGGCCTCAAAATATAAATTTTTTATGGGAAGTAATTTCGAAGATATAATCATTTGAAAAAAAAATTCGGCCGACAATTGGTTCTTAGCCCCCCCTTTTCGCACGCCAATGGATAAAAAAATTAAACTATTTTTAAAAGATGTCCCACAAACTCCTGTATATGTATGTTGATTTTTAGCATTCCTAGCTGTAACCATGGTTGAGATATTTGAATTCGTATTTTTCGGTTTAAGCGCTCCCCCCGCCTCCCCCTGAACTCGTACACCCCCCAAAATTGGTATCCGCCTGAGATCTGCAACTACCTACAATCCCTCCAAAAATGAACTTTCTATCTTGAAGGGTTTGGGAGTTAATGTGCGCTGAGCGTACACGTCGGCGTACGGCGTACGGCGGACGGCGTACAGACAGACGGATTTTTTTTTTTTGCATTTTTAGGCTATTTTAGTCATGAAACGCGAAAAAAAAAAATTTCAGGGTAGCAAATTTTTTTTTTCCCAAGTCGATCACAATACTTTATTATTAAAATAATAAAGTAATTATCATCATTTCCTTTCACTTCACTCTATGGGTTTTCGTTTAAATCTAAACAAAAAAACGCATCCATAAAATGCACGAGAAATTGCTAATATCCCCGACTATTTAAAGCTGTCACATACCAAATATTTAGGGATAGTATGTGACTATCATATGCCTTTTGTAATAAATGTTTGGATGAAACTGTTTACCAAAAAAGCAATCTGAGCAATGACTTACGTTCGATAGTGCAAGGAATCATCGTTAGAGGAGGCATTGTAGCGAAATCTTTGATTACAGCTCAAAAATAGTTACTAAAATGTTAGATTACCAAGCTGTATCCTGTTCGATGGCTATAAGTTAATGTTCTATATTTGGAATATAACTAAGGATAACAAAAATTTTTTAAAATTGTTGTCTTGCTGTCCGTCTGTCTGTCTGGCTGGCATTCACGTTCAAACGGCTGAAGCGATTGTAATGAAACTTGCGCAATTTATTAGATATACTCCGAGATGTAATCTCCTTTTGGTTTTATTTCAATCCCCTCACGCCCTCTACCCACTCCCATACAAAATCCCTCATTTTCAAAAATATATGATAATCAAATTTTCTTAGAAACGATCATTTCAAATTTATATTTAATATTTTTATAAGAAATCACGGTATACAAATTATTATTCCTTTCACCACTTTCACCATGTCTATGGGCATTGTACTTTTTAATGAAATACTATAAACCAATTTTCTTAGTACTTATAACATTTATCGAGCTCAAACTTTGTACAAGATGCTGAATTAACATTATTATTAATGTCAAAAAAAAGAAAAACAAACAATCAACTTCCTTTCTTCCCGCCTCGCATACAATGTGACAAAATTTTACAAATTTTCAAAAACTATAATTTTCTTAAAAGTATGAATGTTACTGATCTGCAATTAAAAATATATTAATTCCATGATGATTATAGTTGTTTCTCGAAAACACACTCTAAGCCCCTAAATGCTTCCACCACAACCCATACAAACTGCACAATTCCACTAAATTCAATACACTATTTTTCTCAGTAACCATTCAACTTTTGAAGCTTAAATTGGGTACAAAATATTTTCATAGCTACTCTAACATGATGTGCAACTAATTAGTTCAATGCTGTCACCATTCTAGCACACTGCATACACAATTTCTTAATATCACAAAAATTTCGATTTCAGTTATGTTTTTAAATTAATATTACTTTACTTAGACTTTTTTTTTAGAATTAACTCATGCTACAATAATTTACATTTCCTTAACGCTCTTCAATACGTATATGATCTCAAGTCACGGGGGTGATTTGATCTCGGGTCTGTTACATACAAATACTAGTATCATGGTTTCATTCTTATAATTTATGGTACTGATTCCAGCCAAATAAAAAAAGATTGTATTCAAAGAGCCATTAAGCTAAGCAGACTATGTATCCCACATAATGTATTAATAACTACTGAACATTCTCAAAAATTGCTTATTACTGCGATTTCTTCGCGGAAGGATTCGCGAGGGATTACTGTTAATAAATAATATCAGAAGTGAAACCTGGGGCTAGAAATTGGCCTCCTACCCTTAAGCTAACTTTAAAAATTTCATCGCTATTTTATAATTTATACTTGTATTTGTATTTAAATTGTACAGTAGCTACAGGCTTCCTTAATATGGGAAGTATTTCCTCATTGTTCTCTCTTCATTGGTTTTATAAGTTCTTAGTCAAATTTTTCATACGCAAGACAGTTTGTTGGATTATTTTGCAAATAGGCGTCATACGCTTCGAAAACTTTCAAGTTTTTGTTCAAGAACCAGTTGGGGTTCACGTGTTTTTGCCTTGAATAACCTTGATGAAATCACAGAGATTATTGCGTTATCTCTAAAATTATGGCTAACAATATACGCCAAGGTTTTTTTTGTCGCTCCAAAAGCACGATTTCGACTAACTGTCTTCTCACCTACTAGGTATGTAGATACAATTCCGGATGCACATCGACTATATAATGCCCCGTTGTGATGCCTTAGGATCTCAGAAGAGACTCTTACTCGGTGAGCCAACCGGAGTTTTCTATGAGTATTCGTTACAGGCTCCTGGCTACCGCATTTGCCAGATTATTGAGACTATCGAAGTAATGTGCGTCGAGATGGCGTTTCCTTCTTATGGAGAGAGCAAAGCAAGTGCGTAACAGCTGAAGAAGCGTCTCTTCCTTAAACCTCATCTCCGCAACTCCTGCAAAAATCATTAAAAATCATTATCAGGCAATGTCCTGTAAGGACTCCTACTAGGGTGCTGTTCAACTGCCTGCTTAGCGAGATAAGTCTACGAGAATGTTTCAGATCCAGCACAGGCCAAATCGGTTTGGTGATATTACACGTATAACCATTTGCCCGTCTATCGTTGGCTATGCTAATCGCAGCTTATAAGTTGCGAGAGGCAAACTCAGCTTCTCTTTCTCAGATTGAATATGCAAGGTATTCGGGCCGGGCGAGTTTCTCAGCCCTATCCTACTCCAGAATGGCCCTTTGCAATGGTTCCCAG
Organism: Chorisops tibialis; assembly: GCA_963669355.1. NCBI lineage: Eukaryota > Metazoa > Arthropoda > Insecta > Diptera > Stratiomyidae > Chorisops > Chorisops tibialis. The sequence goes on from OY770262.1 coordinate 329,674,665, forward strand.
AACAGGTAGATTTTGAACTGTTTTTCCATCTCCCTCAGAGACGCGCGAAGAACAGTTTTGGATTAAGTCAGGGATTTAATAGTGGCCTAGCTATCAGTCAGGATGCCAATACCTTAGTAGATACTACATTACACTTAAGCTAGGCTACTGCTTCTTTTATCGTCATCACTTCTGCTTGGAACACACTATAATGATCCGGAAGATGAAAAGATATGTTTAAGTTAAGCATTGCGAAGAAAACACCTCCTCCCACTCCACGTCAAGTTCTGGAGCCATCAGTATAGAAGTATATGGACTCTTCTTCGTATTTCATCTGCCGCCCACGTGTGCCTCGAAGGAATGACGGTAAGAAAATTATTATCAAAGTCAAGACTTAGGAGAGTGTAGTCTGTGTTTTCTATTAAATTCCTGAAATCGTCCAGAATTAAGGAGTGACCAGTTTGAATGCAGATCTACTGACGAGTTTCTTTGAGGAGGGCGACAATAGTATCGAGAGGTATCATATGAAACAATACTTCTAATGCTGCGAAGGGGTTGTTCTCAAAGCCCCACTTGTACATAAACATGCTGTTTTCTGCACATTGCCGAGCACCATAAAACAATATGGATCTGATGACGGCAACATAGAGCCAATGCATTACTTTAATTTGCATTCCCTATTTCTTACGTAAGGCTTTCTTACAGTAGCAAAGCGAAATAGTAACTTTCTTTACACTTTCCTGAATACTAGGTTTTCAGCTCCACTTCCTACCAAAAGAAGGCGCAGATATTTTGCTTCACCTGAGATCTATTAAATTGTCGAACGCTTTGACCTATCAAGCTGAAAATGTTCTCAAAAAAAGTTTGTGTTTGTAAATAAACCACATCCCCCACTCCTGATACCACTTCCAAAAACAAGCTCTCAGATTTATTAAAACATATAAATACATTCATATGTTTGGATCTTTATTATGATAATTAATAAGGAGAAAAAAACAAAGAAGAACAAATAATCGCACAATTAACGAAATTGTGAAAACTCTCAACATTAAATCTAAATTTCATTCATTTTAAAAGCATTTTCAAAGAAAGTTGAGTACCTACGAACTTTAATAAAATTGTTGAATAACAAAAAAGTTGAACAGAAAATGGTACTCAATGTGAGTCTGAGGGGACATGTATGATGGCTGCGTAAATATTGTTGTTTTCATACATAGAAAGTAACAGATGGCAATGAAGGAGTTTCTTCTTTTTTTTTCCGAAATAAATTTGAAACGTGTGTGTACCATACACGTGCAAAGTTTTCCTTCCTGTTTTGAATTTGTTTTCTCTAATGTTCTTGATGCTAATGTTCCGCAGGAAACGTATGAAACTTTAATAGAGACATTGAGAAACATCCCACAATTTCATTTAATTTTTATGTTTTTTTTTACAATATTGCGTTTTTCATGTTTTATTTGCTAAATATGCGACAATTGTGTGCTAAAAAAAATCTATTGTGATTGTTTAATAAAATCAAATCTCCATTGCAACGCTTAATCTGGTCGAAAAATGTTGAAAGAATTAGAGCAGCTAGGAACAAGATTCTTCTCATTTCATAATTTTTTAATCCTGAAGAAAAGTTGTAACATATCCAAAAATAATTTTGTTTCGTCATTATAAACTTTTCCATGTCTGCATTTTTTCCTCCTGTTTTCTTCAATTTTTGGTTTTTGTATTTGTTTTGTTTTTTATACTCTAGATAAAATCTGAGAGTATATTGTATTTGCCTTACCGTTTGTAACGCTAAGAAATAATGCTTGAACAGAGTCGCCAAGGGTACAGAAATATTTGTTGTCGCTCAAAAACTCGATTCCGAGTGACCGTCTGTCCGTCTGTCTACAACATAACTCACGAAAGCTTTGACCTATCGTGCATAAATTGCATAATTGCAAAATTGTCAGACAAAATTTGGACAGAGGAAATCATACCCGACGACTGGCGAAAAAGCATTATATGTCCAATTTACAAGAAAGGAGACAAACTCTGCTGTGAGAACTACAGAGGTATATCATTGTTGTGTACGTCCTATAAAATACTGACAAAAATAATTGAACGTCGTCTTAAGCCCTATACTAATCAAATAATTGGCGAATACCAAGGCGGATTCAGAACCGGACGATCTACAACAGACCAGATATTCTCGGTGAAACAGGTGCTTGAGAAATGCTGGGAATATAACACAGACGTGCACCAAATATTCGTAGATTTTAAACAAGCATACGACAGTATCGACAGGAGCGTACTGTACTAAATCATGCTTGACTTTGGAATTCCTCCAAAACTAGTCCGACTAACAAGACTCACAATGACGAACACTGAATCCCAAGTGAGAATACAAACCGATTCCACAACCAGCTTTCGAACGAAATGTGGTTTAAAGCAGGGAGATGGTCTAGCTCCTATGCTTTTCAACTTGGCACTAGAGTATGTCGTCCGAAAAATCCCAGTCGACACCAAAGGGACACTACTATTCAAGTCCACCCAACTAGTAGCATACGCTGACGACATTAACATTCTAGCAAGATCCTTCCCTAGTGCTAAGGAGGTATTTGTCAATCTTGACTCCGCCGCAAAAGAAGTCGGGTTGCGCATTAATGAAAGCAAAACAAAAGTAATGACGCAAACAAGAAGGAGAACGCCAATCAGACAAAACATAACAATTGCGGAATATAATTTGGAGAGTGTGGACAACTTCATATATCTTGCGGCTAATCTAGCAAAGGGCGGTAATGAAACAGACGAAATCAAACGACGGATAATACTAGCAAATAAGACGTATTATTCGGTACTTCCAATAATGAAATCCAAGAAAGTGCACAGGAACAATAAGCTGCGGATTTATAAAACTATTATGCGACCTGTGCTCTGTTATGGCAGCGAGACGTGGACATTAACGCGAACTTCCGAAAAAGCAGTTAACGCATTCGAAAGAAAGGTCCTCCGAAGAATTTTGGGACCTGTGAAGGAAGGAACGGAATGGCGAATAAGATACAACCATGAGTTGTATCAACTCTACGACGAGCCAGAAGCTTCAACGTTCATCAAGTTACGTAAACTGCAGTGGGCTGGCCATGTAGAGCGAATGGAAGACAGAAGAATCCCCAAACGTGCTCTTAAAGGCAAAGCGAGTGGTAACCGGCCAGTAGGCAAACCACGCAAGCGATGGGAAGACTCGGTTGATGAAGACAGCAAAGCCATTCTAAAAATTAGCAGCTGGAGGACGCGGTCTTTGGATCGAGACGATTGGAGGCGACGACTTCAGGAGGCCAGGGCCCGATTTGGGCTGTCGCGCCATTGATGATGATGATGATGAAAATTGTCAGAAATTTATTCGGTTTTCATTGCAACTAGCAAAATTAAAACAACAAATTTTCGTCATAATTAATTTTGTTACAATTACAATTTTGGAAAACCGTTAACGCCTCACTCTTTCTACCTTCTCCCATACAAATTTCACGAAATTTCGGAATTTAAATTGAATTATTTTTCTTCAAAACCGTCAAAACCTATCAATTTTAAATTTTGAGAGAAGTACAAATATTATTGATGTCGGAAAATTTGGTTTTGATTTGAATATTCCTTCTGCACCCTCCCATAAAAATGCACAATTTTGGTAAATGCATTTAATCGAATTTTGAAACTAGAAAAAGCACAAACTTAAAAGTTTTCCGGAATATCCCTTATCCCTATATATAATCCCTTAATAATTACAGTAAATGCTAAAAAAATATGAGCTTCGCTTCACTCCTTCTACCACCTCCCATACAAATTTTTGTATTGGAAATTCAAAAAAAATATTTCTCCTTCGAAAATATGAGAGCTATGACTTTCAAATTGTAAAAGTAATATAATTGATTAATGTAGTTGCTTAACCACCTCCCATACAAAAGTCACTATTCACTATTGGAAAGAATTGATGAGCCCATTTTGGGCTGTAGTGCCATTCGTTCCATTACCGCTCCCAAAATTCTCCGGAGGACCTTTCTTTCAAAAGCACGTCTCGCTGCCGTAACAGAGCATATGTCGTATATTAGGTTTGTATATTATATGGTGATATTGCTTCCTTAATTAAATAATAAATAAATCTATATAAATATAATTGTAGTGTCTATCTGTTATTTGTTTATAAATGACTATAAATAAGTTTTTTATGTTATTTTAGCAATAACTAAGCAGAAACAAATGTTTTTAAGAAATTTCTCTGTCTGTCTGTCTGTCTGTCTGTCTTTCCGGTTTTCACGCAAAAACGGCTAAGCCGATTGTAATGAAACTTTCACAGTTTGTTAGATGTGCACCGAGATGTAATCTGCGTGATGTGTTATTTCAATACCCCCACGCCTTCCACCCCCTTCCATACAAAATGACTCATTTTCAAAAATATATACTAATCAAATTTTCTTCAAAACCATTGGAGCAAATCATTTGAAATTTAGAGCATACTATTTTTATCAAAAATGTGATCTATGGTATACAAATTATTTGAATCCCCCTACTCCTTCCACCACCTCCCATACAAACTGGACTTTTTCATGAAATGCTATACACCAATTTTCTCAGTACGTGTAACTTTCATCGAGCTTAAATGTTGTACTTAATCTTTAATTTGCATTATTATTAATATCGGGAAAAAATTAACCGATTAGCTTCATTCCTTCTACCACCTCCCAAACAATGTGACACAATTCCACGACTTTACTTAAATTCGATTTTCTTGAAAACTGTAAATGTTACTGATATGAAATTTAAAATATGTCAATTGTAAATTAATTATAGTTGCATTTCAAAAAGTCACTTAAAGCCCCCTACTCCTTCCACCACCTTCCATACAAACTGCACTTTTTCATGAAATATTCTAAACTAATTTTTTCAGTACATATAACTTTCATTGAGCTCAAATTTTGTACTCTATCCTAAATTAGCATTATTAATATCGGGAAAAAATGAACCGAGTAGCTTCACTCCTTCTACCCCCTCCCATACAATGTGACACAATTCCGCGTCTTTACAAAAATACTATTTTCTTAAAAAGCGTGAGTTATACAGACCTGAAATTTAAAATATATCAATTGCATGATGATTATAGTTGTTTCTTGAAATATCACCAAAAGCCCCTCTTTCCTTCTACCACCTCCTATACAAATAGCACAATTTCATTAAATTCAATGCACTAAGTTTCTCAGTACCTTCTCAATTTTTGAAGCTTAAATTTGGTACAAAACATTTTTATAGCTACTCTAGCATGATGTGAAGCAAATTAGTTCAGTGCAGCCACTTCCCATACAAAATTTCATAATATCACAAAAATTTCGATTTCATCTATAGTATTGTATGATTGGGCTCTACGCACAATCGTAGTCCTGTTAGGTTTTCAAGCTTAATGTTATTTTATTTGGGATTTTTTTTTAATTAACGCAAGCTATAATTATTCACATGTCCTAAATGCTCTTCAATACGTATATGATCTCAAATCACGGGATTGAGCCTCTCCCATTCAAATGCGAGTATCATGCTATCATTCTTAATAAATTATGGTTCTGATTAAAACAAAATACAAATCATTGTGTTCAAAGAGCCATTAAAGTAAGCGGATTATATATCCCATACAATGTATTACTAACTACATTCTCAAAAATTGCTTATTATTGCGATTTTTATGCGGACGAAGTCGCGGACGTTTGCTAGTATATAATAAAATTTGATGAAATTTAAGTAAATATGTTTTTATATTTACTTAAATTTCATGAAATTTTTTTTTTTTTTTTGAAAATTCCGAAACTCTGATATGTCATACTTCTAAATGCAACCTCATCTCATATCCCATTAAAAATTTAAAGGGAATTGATCGATTTGATCTACGTCTCAGAAAATAACCAAATCACAAAATTCAAGAAATTCCATCAGATATGATTTATATTACAGCAATTTCCATGTGGAAAACTTATCAGAGAAATTCGATCCAATATTTACAATTCAATCGATTTTGTCTTGAGATAAATTTCTTTTCTTTTCTTCCTATACGATGACATATTTCTGAAATTATCGTTCGTCTAAAATGTTGCTGTCTGCATACTCCAGTACTCCGTTTCAGCGCCTCCGAATAAAAACCTTTCATTTTCTTTAATTTCCTCCTTAGGCCTTCAACATTAGAAAATTGAATACATCCGTCTTTTAAGGTTTTATCTCTCCGTAGTCGAAGGATGTTTTTTCATTCATCCTTTCTCTTTCCAAATTCGGGTCTCACTTTATCAATCTCCCTTTATTCTCGATATCTTAATCGTGAGCCAAATTCATCGTTCTAAGGACCATCAGGAAGACATTGAGAAATTTTTTCAGAGATAAATACGAGACATTCTTGAATGTTGAAATTTTCATCTCTGCTTCATTTTCCAATTATTCAGATCCTCTACCGGATATAACAACAATACTAAAGGATCTGTATTTAAAGTCCTGTGAAATTTTTGGAGCGGAATCTACTACCACTTTGATATTATGCCTGTTGAAAATAGCGTGTCTTAAGTGCTTAGGGACAGATTACCAGTGGGTTACATGACCCCGAAAACAATAGGTCCTTTTTTGGTACACTTGCTCTGACAGCTTTCTCGTAATTTACTGTAAAAAATTAACTCCTCATTTTCGAGCTTAGCGTGCCAACATGAAGCACATCTACTGTAAGGGTAACTACAAGTCTCTTGGGTGAAATGTCTGTACTCGAGACAAAATGTCGGATCGAAATGAGTTCTTGTTGTCTGTGTGTAATGACCTTTAAACAAGGACTTTAATAATATCCATCACATTCCGGCATTGAAATGCCTTTGAACCTTATTTTTCTGAAATGAGAATCGTACTTTTTCGCAAGCTGCTCCAGAACGACACACTCATACAGATATATACATACGTGTTATTGTCTCGAGTTTTAATTAATCACACTGAATACTTTTCTCTAAATTCGGATGGATATAGATTCGGCTTCGTAATTTCTTTATAATTGAATGGGTTGGACTACGTGCGATTACCTTCTGCAACTTATTCCGTTTACGTGACCCTTCTACAAGGCACTCTAATCGTCATCGATACTACCGAATCCCAGCACACGCATTAACCGAATATTATGGTTGAATCTCGGGAATCTTGTTCTTATGAAAATGTACCGAATGTTCGTTAACGTGCTAAGTGTTGGCCACCGGACTTAGCTTACTCACACATAAACTAATATCCTTTTTGAAAATGTGCCTTGCCATTTTGCTTGTGACTTGGAGACATTAATATGCCAGGAACAGCATCTTCGTGCCGCACTTTAGACACGTCCCTACGGCATCTTAAGTGAGTCGGAGTACCCAAGTATGTCCTTAATTACAATCTAGCCCAGTGGATGATTTCTTTGAGACGTTTCATGCTGGGACATGGAAATTTTCCATATCTAATACAACCACTTCAGCATAAGTTCTAACAACTACGGTGCAATAAAAGTCATTACAAATCCAGCCACTGTTAATGTCCTTCTTGAGAGCTCGCCAGAGTCGTCGATAGGAAAAGATTACTATGTCGAAGTTGTGTTCGTAGAATAGAATTGCGCCAGGACGAGACGTGTAGGAACCACTTGAAAATGTCTTGTTTTGTCTTCTACTTAATGGCGTTACGTATCAAGAAGCCCCAGGCGATAATCCACGCTTAGACTAGAGGAAATCCTCACTAATGGCATCATTGAGGATCTCATCAATCACGGATTAGTTGAAATATACGAATGACAGGAAATAGGCGCCAATAAACTTTCTGCCGGATTTTCTTAAAAGGAATTCTGCAATGTTGTTAAGTGGAAGGGGTTTTTTGTGGAAATGCTTGGTTACTTCTGGTTTTTTTTTGGCTGGAAAGATCCACGACTTAATTAATTTTCTACTACGAAGGCGGATACGAACTCTATCTTTTGCTAGGATCATGACAAAAGTTGTGGTGATATAATTGTCCTTTGATGTATTTTTAATTGCTTGTATTTTGATTTCGTTTCGGAAGGATGTCCATTCGAGAGAATTCTTGATATTTTTTTTGTGAAATGATGATTAAAATGCGCTAATTTGGATAGTGGGGTGTTTTTTGGTAGCTAATTAATAATTTAACATTTATTATGTTAAAGAACTAATTAATTAAGATATTATCTTTAAAATTTACAATAATCGTGGCAACCATGCAGAACTCAAGATGAAAAATGAGAAAGAGTTTAATGTATTGCAAGATTTTTCATCTCAAATAAATCAAAATACCTAACAGAAAGTATTTTATTGGTAGACTAGTAGGGAGAAAATCCATTATTTGTACAAAGTATAATCAAAAAATGTTCCCGTATGACAATTCATAGTTTTCAAGAGACTTTTTTAGATGCGGTAGATACTGTAAATATTGGTGAACGTCGAGATATTTTCGGCTTTTGAATGCTGTTGACTTATGCCAATTTTCAGACCAATAAATATAATATTTGATTGTCTGATTTCTATGGAAGGTGTTTAAGGGTGTGAAAGTACACAATCATTATGGAAACTTTTCTTGCATGGTAGTAGGATCACTTTCCAAATCTTCCGAATACAGCCATCTCTTCTGCTACCTCTCATGCAAATAAATACCATAATTTAATTGATCGATTTCTTTTAAAATCATAAAAACTACGAACATGAAATTTGGCATAAAATAATCTCTCTCTCTCATGGAAATATCTATAATAAATGCAGAGTACTCCGATATTTCGGCGAGGCTCCAGGGACTCTATAGAAGCCGATACTGTTTCGTCTGTAGTTATACGGAACGCATGTTCTTGCATACGATCGAGTAACGTGTGATTTTGAGGCCCCAGCCCAGACATGGGAATAGATACAAGCCTTATAGGTGGTAGTCAGTTCAGATGCAGAAAAGTATTTCTTACACTTCCGCAGAATACATAAACATTTCGAGACATCCCATAAAAAAGAAATTTCTCCAATCCTAAAAAATTTCCTCAATCCTTCACCTGCCATAGAAATGCTACAAAAAAGTCAATACAACAACTTTCTGAAAAATAATAAATCTGAAATAATCTTGTGATTACAATTTTCGTCACTTGTTGAAAACTTAACTTTCTCTTATCGACCCTTCTCATAACTAGCTCCCATAGAAATCCATCAATATGAACAATTCAATACAGCAATTCTCTAAAAAACTATCAACCTGAAACCAGAAACAATCTTCCGATTACAATTTTAGCCGTCAGCTTAAAAATTAACTGCCTTCCATCCACTCTACCGTCTTCCATGCAAATGACACTATTGAGTGCTCTCAACAATAATAACTTGTCTACTGCATTAAAATCAATTTACTCTAGAGTATCGCATGATTGGGCTTTAAGGAGCAAGTTCTGTTTTTTTGTAATTTGCCTTAAATATCTTGTAATATCAAAGCTTAAATAAACTCATTTAAAATGTCTTGTAAATTTCAAAATCCTTTAATCGTTTTAACCGCTCAAAAGATGGGTCATGTTTCGCAAAGAAAAATACGCTTTCTTTCTGTATGTAAATGCTAAAATAATAAAATCAGATTCGGTTCAGTTTAGTCTATTACGTTTAATTCATCCATCTTATGCATACACTCATACTCAACAATTGCAGAAAATTCTTATCTCGAGTAATATTTTAAATTTGCAATTTGAATTTTCGATGACTACCAATTCCGAAAGACGGTTGGCAATTAAAAAATGTTCAAAAACGGAATACAAAATTACGAAGAGTTTCAAACAATACGAATTAGATAGAAATCTGCAATTCTGTCGTAAAAAATAGTCCATCATTTATTTTTCGTATTATTAAATTCAACCTAGATAATTGTAACTAAGTCAATAAATTCTTTCCACTCTGCTGCCTGACGTCTTTCGAGAGGGAGAGAAAAAAAAGTAAAAATAAAAAGGGAGCATCCTGACGATGACCTCAATCGCGACAAACTTCATAAAAATGTACTCTGAAACTGCAATTTCTGTCGAGACTAGTTATGTAAATTTTTTATCTATCCTTAAATTACGATTAGATAGCCCCTCAAGCGGAGATTTTCATCCGCAACAGGATACGATTTGATCTACGATAATAGCTCTTCCACCTCGACTAGATGCCAACTACCTATGAATAGGGCTTATGCATACAATTTGCATGTGGTTACAGCTAACCGGGATCATCTAGGATGTTTCATCCTTCTTAAAGAAATGGATCACCCCGTGAGATATAAAACTTAACTTAACTCTAGTTGAAAGGAATATCTATAAAGAAATATTTATTTCCACATAAGAAAAAACTTTTATGGTCTCGCGAAAACATGGTGCACAGCGTCAGACAATGTGCGTAGTAGGATGGCAATCTTCAAACAGAACAAAAAATGTTCACCATCTCTGGCCAAATGCGCGATAGTATGCAAACTGTATTTGCAGCACGTACGTAGAATCCTGTCGGGTGGAAAAATTTACATAAAAATTCAATTGAAATATGTGCACTTATTCTCGACGAGTACTTCTGGGCCGTAACTTGATGTTTAGGGACTCGTCCGTAAGGACATAAAACCAACAAAAAAAAGCACGAAAAGTTATGTACTACTCTGGGAAATGGAATATGTTGGCAATACTCGACGACTATGGTTCTTTAGCGAGCTCTGGGACTCTTCAGTCGACAACGACTACGACGGCTGTTAAGGTGGCTTCATAGATAGTGCTAAGAGTTAAATTGGGGTTCTGATGACTGTCGATAGTACTTCAACGGAAAAAATTCAAATCCTACAGTGTTTTCCCGCCTCATATACGGTTCTATATGATACCATGTATTTGGCTGAGCCTTTGTTCTGAGATGACTATTTGTAACGTGTGTGCTACCTCTGGTAATGTCATGAAATATTTATGATCCGAGGTGATTTCTAAACTCAGTCAAATTAGCTTTCGTATTTCACACAAAATTGAATTTTTCGTTGAAGATTTTCCCGGGATTGTGCCTAGCACACACTCCTATTTATATCGAATGCAAATTTTGTTTTCGCTTGGTTTTTCGTTTATATAAGTTATCTGGAAAATTCAAGATTTCAGAAAAGCCCGGAAGAAAATCAGATTGATGTGTAGTTGATACCATCTGGTTCAAATTATGGTTATTAGGCAGAATTGTGTGAAATTCGAAATGACAGTGTTTATGGGCAGGGAAATCAGGTGATGAATTTAACGGGTGTTTTAGAATTGAATAATCTTGTTTATGAGATAAGCGTGGGCGTTGGTTTTTGTCAAAATATTCCTGAGCTATGAAAGATTTTGGAGATTTCGACATCTATGTACATTTCATGTTAATTTATATTTGGTATGTAATTAATTCGATTTTTAATAATTCAATTTTATTGCTATATTTTTCGTATTCAAAAAGTGTTCTAGCACTTATTAAGATTGTTGTAGGGGATCGGGATGATTTTTCTTCTATGCAGGCTTATGTAAAAATATAACAGGACTACGATTGGGCGTAAAACCCAATGGTGCGAAACTCTAGATGAAAGAGAAATTTTTTCATTTTAAGAAATTTTGTAGGGGAAGTGGAGTAGGGGTGACTACATTGAATTAATTTTTTCACATCACGCAAAGGTTGCTATCAAAATGTTTTATATAAAATTTAGGATTCAAAAATTTAACAGGTACTGAGAAAATTAGTGTATTGGATGTAGAGAAATTGTGCAGTTTGTATGCGAGGTGGTAGAAGGAGTGTGAAGTTATTAATGACTTTTTTAGAAATAATTGTAAACATCATTTAATTGACATATTTTAAATTCCAGATCAGTAGCATTCATACTTTTCAGGAAAATTGACCTTTTCTAAAGCTATTGAATTGTGACAAATTGTATTGGAGGGCGTAGAAGAAGTAAAGCTAATGGCATAATTTTTTTTTGTCATACTAATAATTCTAAATAAATTTTTAATGCATAATTTCAGCTCGATAAATTTCATACGTACTGAGTAAATTGATTTATAGTATATCATAAAAAAGTGCAGTTTGTATGGAAGGTGGTGGAAGGACTTACTTAGTGTTGGGTAGGACAATAATTTTTTTCCCAAATTTGTGTGAGGGACTCATTTAAAATACAATGCCCCACCTCAAATGTACCAAGTCACATGGCGGGCTCGCATACATACAATTTGTCTCACCTCAAATGAGGTGTGAATGTAAAATTCCGAATGTTGTAAAGACATAGGGCTAAAACACTAAACATTCTATATACACGGCATTAGAGCACAACATATTGTCTGTGGCTCTTGCCGAAGCTCTTCTAATCACGCATACATGTCTGTCATTACCTCACTCGCTTATTTGCCACTATCGCACCTCAATAAGATAAATTGTATGTATGCGAATCTGCCATGTAACTGTGCTACAATTTCACATTCATATCTTTTTTGAGTTCATATCTCATTTGGGATGATATCTCATTTGAGGTGAGACAGATTGTGTGTATGTTGCCACTATCGCGGCACGTCATCACTTATCAGCTCTTCTGATCATTCATATATGCTATGTCGTTCTCTTATTCGCTTTCACACAACTCCTCAGTTCTCATTCGCACGACTCTCTCAAAACAGTGTAGTGAGAGGAATATATAATGGCTTGGTACGGCAGCCATATAAATTTATGACTGTAACACAAATCAGACAAAAACTGTGAAGTGGATATTTTGACTTGCATGAATGGGACTTTTGTACCACCTTATATATAAGTAACCCACCTCGCTCTACTCTATTCTACAATGACGCTACAGCGAGCGACCAGGGCAAATATGTAACAGTATTATAAATGGATTTCTTTTACAATGGCCCTACAGCCCAAATAGAACCTTGGCCTCCTGACATTCAGGTTCTTTAACATTTCTTATTATTTATTGTGGAAGGGTTGTTAGACCTTCGTGAAACCCTCTATCTACGAATTTTTCATTTTCGTAGATTAAGGTGACCAAGGTATACCCAAGCAGGTAGTGTGCTGGAATTATGCATCGACCGGGATTTGAACTCACGACCTTCGCATTGTAGATCAACACGCTACCCCCTAAGCTATACCCTAGCTAGGAACCCAACACTACAGCACTATACTATTTGAATAACCCAAGAGCAGTCGCTCGTCAAGCAAGTTAGTCCTATTATTATTCCCTTAAGACCATAAGATAGCTAGGCCTTAGCACACTACCTACGTGCTGGTCTTGTAATGCGAAGGTCGTGAGTTCAAATCCCGGTAGGCGCAATATATAATTCCGGCACATTGCCTGGTTGGATATATCTTGGTCACCTCAATCTAAGAAAATGAAAAATTCGTAGAAAGAGAGTTGTGCGAAGGGCTAACAACCCTTCCACATTAAGTAATGAAAAATGTTAAATATCAAACAAACTTCATTGTATGTTAAATTTTTTCCGGCCGCAATGCTCTACTTTATTACTTCACAGTAACAGAAACTGAAATGATTTTTCGGAAAAGCAAATATGACGAAGAGTGTTCGTTTTTTGAAGCAGTACAACTTTTAAGCTAAAAATTTTCCTTAACATAATTGCCCCAATAGCTATTTATTTCGATAGCATGAAAAATTCTGTTTTTTACCTTTTCTGAAATTTTTCACATAAAATTTGTCTATCAAACCAAAAAAAAAATAATCTTTTTCATTAAATACTAATTATCCTGATTCCACTTGACGATTATTTCGATAAATAATATCGTCTTATTGAATGAAGTTTTTTAAGTGACCGATATATTGCGACCAACTCGCCTCTCTTTTCTCCTTAGGCTAACTCCGCTTATCGTAGAAACACACAGAGAGATATCAGAACAAAATTTCCTTTTTAGGATAATTCGACAATATCAAAAACAGTATGTCGAAAATTTTTCTCGATCACATTAGTTTCCTTTTCATTTCATTCGGAACTCAAAATCAAGCAATGATAGTAGAAAGGCGATAGAACAAAAGTTTCAATATTCTTTCTGTCAATGTGGAATAAAGGCAAGATTTGTTTTGAACTGATGTTATGAAAAAAGACCATCCACTTATTTGCAGTTGTTGACCTTTATTTTTGATAGAAGTGTCGAACTTTCCAAACTCCGAAGAAATTTATTTTTCGGTTCCACTCTTTTCCGGGAAGTACTCTACACATTATCAACCGCTGCGCCTTACCACTGAAACAAATTTACGACGGTTTTTATACTGGTTTTGTTACATATCCTTATTATCACCGCAAAAAGGAAACAATTTGTAGGCAGTGCGCTTTCGAGCTGGAAAATGATTTTCATACGAAATTGCTTAAATAAATAAACCTTCTTCCTGGCTGGAATCACGGACTGCAGTAAACTTTTTCGTACCAAACCTACTAAAAAATGCAACACAATAGCAACACTTTTCGACCCATTCACAATCCCATTTCACCGGAGGTGAAAACTAAAAGCTTCCTAGGTTTTCTCTATTAAATCATCCGATGTTCCTTTTACGCAGCACATTTCTCTCCTCCCGTTAACCATTTACCCTCCGCGATTATGTGCAATGCGGCTAAGTTTGCATATTTTATAGGTTTAAGCCATAAGCTTGACCTCGTAATCGCCATTATGCCATATTTTTTTGTATTATATTGCACACAAGGATTTTGCCTCCACATATTTCTTCGTATTCATGATACATATTTCACTTCCGTTCCATGCATGGCAAATTACACCATTTCGAGTAATTATTCGTCTCGTCAGCTCGGTCTTTTATAAAGGTTAAAACACATTCTTATACTAACCCATACCGATAAGGAACATTGAAATGCTTGCAAGTATTTTAACTTCAACAGTAGCATACAAGTCATACGACAAGCTGTATGAACACGAATAGTACGTCCTGGATGGCATTCATAGAATGCAGTACTCTTCGGATTCTACCTCAAGCCCCGCAAAACTACGAAGTATTTTCTACTATTCATCATTTTGGCCTAATTAAAATTTCAAAGTAGTTCCAAGTTTCTTGGAGACGTGATGAATACTTACTTCAGAATGTAAGTTTTCCATTTTACCTGTAAATGTTAAACATTTCACCAACAGATGATAAGTTGGAAAACGTAAAGGAAAAACTTCATTAGGGTTGTGGAGGGGGTTTGAAAAAAATATACCTACGACTTTAGGAGATTTCAATAACCTTTTGAGCTCAACGAAAAAAAAAAAATAAACGATGATATTCCGAAAAGTATTTTCAATGCTGGATTAATTTTCGATCCGTTTATAAATTCTCTTGACACTCGTCTGTCAAAAACTTTATTTTCCGGGCAAATACTTGATGTACAAAGTTTTAATGAAAGGACCGCATGCCTACAAAAGTTCAATTCCCATTCCAATACATGTTAACGTCTACGGCCAATACTTATATCCTTATCGATATCTTATTTCCCTAAAACTCAGTATCGTTGTGTATTTTCAGATATGAGACCTACAAGGCAACCCTGAAGAAAATTCCAGCCACACGCCTGTCCCGGTTAACCGAGGCTCTTGCCAATTACGATCCGATCCTTAACGAGTACTTCTTCGATCGACACCCTGGGGTGTTTGCACAAATTCTCAACTATTACAGGTAAGTTGTTCTGCTAGATAAACGATGTGGTCTTGTCTCGATGGTGGTTCTTACGGTCGACATACGAAGGTTGCACAGAATTTGCGAACTTTGCGAATACTTTGAGAATTTGAGCCTTCAGACGAATTCAAGAATTGACCTGATTGTAGCCTGGAACCTTTTGTATCTCGCCTTGCCATCTAGTAGTCGGAATTTATCGGAATGCCGTAACTTTGTGCTTGTTAAATTAATTTATCAATTTACACTTAAATTTTTGGTACCGTTCTATACACAAAATAAAGAACTGGAAAACTCCACTATCCTACGGATGTTTGTGGGCCGCTATTCGAGGAAGAGCTGGAATTTTGGGGACTCGATTCGAATCAGGTGGAACCATGCTGTTGGTCAACTTATAGCATACATCGCGATACACAAGTAAGTATATCGAGTTCGTTTATTGTAGTGTCGAAAGAGGGTTTCTTTTTTCGTATATTCCTGAGAGGTGGAATGCTACACAGAAAACATATCGGAATTCAACATGGATTTTCATTTAAGTCAAATTGAAATTTAATTATTTATCCAATAATTCAAAGAGCTATTTTAATTTGCTCAGAAAGGTTAGATACAAGTAAACAATTGCTGTTAGTTTAATTTAAAAAAAAAATTAAACAAATCACAAAGAAAACTAAATAGCTACATAGGAAGCGAAGTCTAACTACATATACCAACAGGAAAAAAAATATTTAGCAACAAGTCGGACGCAACTTTATTAAGTTGGGGATGTGTAGGAAGTTAATATGCAGATAAGGTTAGTAGAATATAGGAATGACAAAGGGAATGGGGGTTCCAGGGTATGACTATTGTTAATTATTCAACACTTAACTAGGATTGCGATCAATAGCTTTTCTACATAAAATTAATATTTCATTTGTTTATATATGCAAGTATTTGTATGGGAGGGGAGCGATAGCGAAATTGGGTTAATGTTAATAATTGTTTGATTGATTGCTTAAATTACTTTCAAAATTCTGTATATAGAATGTTAGTTTAACATACGAAGTAAATTCAATGAAATTCTCTGCATTTTACATTCATGAAACCTTACATTCGTATTGGATGGGGTAAAAGAGTTAAGGGCATAGTAAAATTTGTGAAGCAGTTTTCTTTCGTTTCATTTGAAACGTGTTCGTGCAAAATTTAAAGTTCGTTGCTTTTAATTTGCTTGTTATTGGTAGATTTATTGAAATTGGTCCAAATTACACTCTTGTATGGGAAGAAGTGGAGGAATTGCAAGACTTGAAAGAAATTATTTCCGGATTCTACACTGCTACGCTTTATTATTCGTGACGTTTCGGTCTCTGTTGAGACCTTTATCAAATTGATCGACAATTACAAAAGAAAATTATTACATAGAAAAGAGGTTAATTGAGTGTGGGAAGGGTAATTATTATTAATTATAATTTAATCTTAATTACCCTTCCCACATCACCAGTTTTGATGCGCTCCATGGATGTGGGATCGAAATTCGCATCAAGCATATCCATAGTGACCTGTTCACGGTACTTTTTTTTAAGAAAATTCAGCTTTATTGGAAAGAGTCGAGAAAGAACGCGTTTCATGGCCAAAGTATCCAACGAAATCAAACGAACGGACTCGCGAGAGATATCAAGCTCTCCTGCTGGCTCCGTAACACTGGTATGACGATTTTCGAGCACCATTTCTATCACTTTTTGAATGTTTTCGTCAGTCGAGGTCGGAGGTCGACCAGAACGAGGCATGTTTTCAAGGATCTTTCAACCGTCCTTAAAGGTATTGTATCAATCACAGGCTCGTGTTTTTGATACTACTAAATCACCGTTAGCCTTTCCCAACATTTGCAACGATTCCGCATACGAATTTTGGTTGGAAACACAAAATTTGAGACAAATTCTTTGTTCCATATTTTTATCCGTTGTAAGAATCGCCGTAGACTACTGAGGTGTACCCATTCAACCAGCTGCCCTAAGCAAACTGATTAACAGACCGCGTTAATTTGGGATAATAATTAAGGACAGTCCCACCTGCTTACCACAAAAAAAATTGTTGAAATATCATTCCCCAGAGTAATTTTATTTACAAATTGCTGTTACTTTTTTGTCACAATGTAAATTTTGCAGTTTCGTGTTTCTTACAATTCACATGAAACACCTTGTGCACGTCAGGGTACCACTTTGGTGCATACTAAAATAGCAAAGAGTTCTATAGTCTGACATTTCAATTTGATATCTGTACTCAATTTTGAGATATAACGGTTGAAATTTTGGAAAGTGCACAGTTTTGAAATGCTCTCCATTTTCCCACACTACCATCATGTCCAAATGTTATATATTTCTCGTATATTGCTGGTATGGCTTAATATATGTTCGAAGTTTGAATTACATACCTTAAGAGATAGTTGAGATATTCATTTTTAAGTGTTTTTATTTGCATCCACCCAGACCCTCCCCTTTATAATAATAAACCCCCCCTCTAAGCTGATTCAGATGAATCTGTATGGCACCTTAATGGTGTGAAAAAGAATTCCCCCTTTTCAGACCCTAATGGATAAAAAAATTTAAATATTTTTAGAGTTTGTCCCATAAACTCCCCTACATTTTGTTGTTGATTTTCAGCTTCCTAGCTAGAACCATGGTTGTGATATTCGAGTTCTAAATTTCCGGATTTAGCGCTCCCTCTGTCTTCCCCTTAACTCTTACACCACCCAAAATATGTGTCCGCCTGAGATCCGCAACCATCTACAATCCACTCAAATATGAACTTTCTATCTTAAAGGGTTTGGGAGCTAATGAGCGCTAGGCGTACGGCGTACAGAAAGACATTTTTAGGCTATTTTAGTCACGAAACGCGAAAATAAACAAAATTTCAGGATATCAATTTTTATTTTCCATGTCGATCAAAATACTTTATTATTTAAATAATAAAGTAAAATGGGAAAAAAATATTGCTAGGAGATTTGAGTTTTGGTGGCAAATACCAAAAAACAATCATGAATATGCATCAACTCTGGGGGTTGCCACTTGAATTACATCGACTTTGCATCTGGCTTGAAATTATTTATTCAAGCGTTAAAATTAAGAGCTGCAACAAAATGAACTAATTCTTTGACAAAAAAAGTTACATCTCTGTGAAATTGAATGTTAACTTTAGCGTCACTCTGTACAAAATCACTAACTTGAATTTACATTTAACCCTCAGTTGTCGTACATGACTTTTGATCAATAGCTAAATTAGAATAAGCAAATCATATCTTAGATTGCAGCCTTCTTTAACACTATCGTAACTATTTCCATTCTAAATTTTGCATAAATTTACAAATCTAATCCGTTTTTTTCTTGTTTTCAGAACACTTTAGCTATTTTAGACAAATTAGATTTAGATAACGAAAAGCCATCGGAAGAGGCAGTAGCTAGATTGTTTGGATTCGAGGATGCCCTGCTAAACGGACAGCTATCATGTTGGCAACGTATCAAGCCAAAGATCTGGGCATTATTCGATGAGCCAGCAAGTTCAACGGGATCAAAAGTAATTATCCTCTTCAGTTTTCATTAATTAATTTCGATCCTGATGCCGGAAAATGCATACTGAGTGTCTGTTGCTGACACTCTTGCATTTCCAGCGAATTTGAAATCATAAACTCTTATGTGTATGTTCATTTTGCAGATTGTGGCTGGCATGTCAGTTTTCTTTATATTCATTTCTGTGATATCGTTCTGCTTGAAAACGCATCCGGGCTTTCGAGTGGACTTTCCATCGCCGGCAGTATCGTCATCAACTTCGGCTTCCTCACCAAGTTCTGCCGGGGTTGTTGAAGCCGGAACCGGAGAAGCAGGAGGAAACATAGGTGGTACTGGATCCGGATTCTTGCCACCATCTCAAATGGGTGGCTCACGTCTATCGCCCATTTTAACCGAGCTCTTAACTAACTATAATAGTATGGCGGCACAGGTTGGCTCGATGCTGACAAGTGACAGTAGTACAGTCGATAGTGGTGATGGCAAAGAGTCCACGAACAGATCACATCAGAATCACTTCAGAATACCACCTCAACTGTCGCAAGGCGAGATGAACACTTTGTCCGATGTTGTCGCTCTCTTGGAGCGTAGCAATCGTTTCGGACGTTCCGGAACCAACTATAGCTTTTACGATTTATCCTCGAGAAATTCACACCACGGATGGCATGAGTCGTACGGTCAACCGCACGAAGCTTTCTTTTATGTCGAGCTTGTTTGTAACGTCTGGTTCTTCTTCGAAGTCATAGTGCGATTTATTGTGAGTATTTTACCCTTGTTTGAGGTCCTTTCTTTGATGATGATTGATGTGAGATAGCTTTTAAGCATAAACGGATGATTTATGTATTTGGACAGGTCTCGCCCAACATGTGGCAGTTTATCAAATCGCCGGTTAACATAATTGACTTTACGGCGACTTTAAGCTTTTACACGGACGTTATGCAACGAATGGGCGAACATGCTGGATTACTAGAGGCGTTCTCGATTGTGAGGATATTGCGACTGTTTAAATTAACGAGGCATTCACCGGGCCTACGAATTTTGATACATACGTTTAAAGCTTCGGCCAAGGAATTAACGCTGTTAGTGTTTTTTCTGGTTCTCGGTATTGTTGTGTTTGCCAGTTTGGTGTATTACGCGGAAAAGTTACAGGTAAGGATTGACATTTTTCTTGGAAAATTTATTCAATTATCTAATTACTTTCAAAAGAAATGTTCGTAGCATTACACTTTTTAGATTGCGGTTTTCTTTAATACTTCGAATTTAGCTCAATGGGAACATTCGCCCCAGTCCAACTGTGTGTTCTGAGAAAATCTCAGGCATCGGACAGAAACAGTTTTTTTTCCATAGAGAATAAGCTGCCACTTGTTTGTGAAAATTTTCAATATAACAAAAAGGAAGTTTGGGTATTTGCAGGCTTTCCAGAAGTGGATCGAAATATTTATTTGGGAACAAAGAACCTTCGAAAATAAACCTGTTTTAAAATTTTGCTCGTGGAAAAATATATTTTTACAAAAAAAAGTGCGCAGCATCGATTTCTATTCCGAACTAAACCATAAAAGAGCTGTTTCTGAATCTGCAAATGGCATCTTACTCGGTTCGAAATGGCACCATGGACATTCGTTTCTACGAAGTTAATAGCAAACGCTTTGAAAGGATATCTTAAGTACACGCCTTGTGTTCTGGCTTAAGTAGCATTAAATAGCTGTTATTAACCGTTGAACATTATTTTCACATTTTCCAGTTTCAGAGATGCGAATCTATCAAAAAGTAACAACTTACTCATATTATTTTGTTATTCCATTTTTCCTTATAATTTCCAAATATCCATTTTAATCTCTTCTCATAAACTAAATGAAATAATCCTCTCGTAAGAGACTACTAAAACTTTAATCAGAGTTGAGTGCGAAACTGCGATATCTTTCCACATTGCTGCGATCCTCTTACATACAACATAAACCCTATAATAATTTTATATGGTAAACTATAAACACTTTGAACTAAATCTCTTCAATATACTTAAAGCCCATCGAGAACAATTGGCAAACACCAATAAAGAATAATTCCGAAACTTTTCCAGCTCTTTACTCACATTCCTAGAATTCCATACAGTTCTCTTCGTAAGGTCATTATTTTCAAACCCAAAAATCCTAAACATTTGTAAAAGTGCTTTCCATATAAGACTTCTCTCAACGGAGCTTTCAAATTTATTCTGCCGAATCACAGATAGAAACCCTCAGAAGAGCAACCCTGTAATATATATGAAAGAGGCCCATTTGAAAGAACGAGTTGCAATGGGGTTGTGTTCCCTTATAAAATACTTGGCTATAAGCAATCTAGCATTATACTGCTGTAGACCGATCGTAATTTCCCCCAATAAAGACACTTTAATTCTCCTAAAGCAAATTTCCAGTTTAGGTAGGAAAATCGGGTTAAGCTTAGCATTAGTTTGAGACATACACTTCCAGGTATGTATTCCCTAGACAACCCTACCACAATGAAAGGGCGAGTTAAAACAAAAGCATATTGTGCTAACTATTATAGATAACCTTGTTAATAGACTCAGCCAAACATCATTTAATTATGTCACTTGACTAACTCGATTCCCTTTTTCCCCTAATATCTCGTTTAACCCCATCGCTCTAATCTTTAATCGCGCTTATCATCGTTTTTCGAACAATAGGCTTTTTGTCATTTTCGCAGTCTGAAAAGGCCTAATTAAGACAAGGAAGAAAATCGATATAGATCCGAATTGAAGTGGGTGGGGGAGGGAGGGAGGCTTAAACCATTATGATAAAGCTTTTAGATGAATCCTTTTTCTGAAAGAGGGTCAAATTCTTGTTTTATTTGGACTGTAAATGAATGCGATATAGGTATGTTCATATGTCTGGTTGAATATGCAAACTTTAACAGACATGGAAATGAGGGTTGGTTTCCAATTATTTATGTAGGTTTTTCGAAAAATTTGCTCCATGCTTATTACATAATAAATGATTGGTAAGTGGAAAATTATTTCAAACAATTTGATCATTAAGTGGTTGTGTTGCTGAAATAATGGATTCGACGAGTTTATGTTTATTTTTCCCCGCGTATCAATAAAAATCAATTTAAAATTTTTAGTACCAACCACAATTAATTTACTATTATAGTTGGGTCACAATTGTAATGAAATTTTAAAATCAATTGAAATTGAATTTTAATCGATATTTATTCAATTTTAAATTTGGAAATTAAAAGTAAACATACTTTGCAGATGCCTCGGGTGTTATTAGAAGGTTCACAAAAGAGTTAAATGTTTAATGGTAAAAATAAGGGGGAAGTTTTTAATAGATCAGAAATAACAATTTGAAATTTAACAAAAACTTTTTGATACACACATCAATAAGCATGCTACGGCAACAGTGTAGAACCATCTGGAACGAATGTGCGAGATATAAAAATGGCAAGCGTGTGTAAAAATGCAACATGGTCTGATTGAAAGATGACACTAAAACATGATATTCAGATTTGACATCAGTGGCGATACTATTTTCAAACACGGACACCTTTCAAAAACCCTTCGAGGGTACATTCTACTAAATAAGAATTTTGATTCCAGTAATTAATTCATGTTAGAAAAATCTGAAAATCTAGAAACTATAAGTTCAAAATAATAATAATTGAGTGCATAAAAAATAATAAAACAGTTGGAAACAATAAAAAAAACCAAATTAAATTGAAAAAGAATTACATTGACCATTGTACAAACATATTATATAAAATTTTACATAATCAAGCATTAATTATGCTCAAGAACTCTAATTTACTTTATTATTCTAATAATAAAGTATTGTGATTGACACAGAAAAAAAATGCTACCCCGGAATTTAGTTTTTTTCGCTTTTCATGACTAAATTAGCCTAAAAATGCAAAAAAAAAAACTATACGAAGCTGAAAATCAGTATAGGTATGAAGAGTTGTAGGACAAACTTTAAAAATAAATTTTTTCATCCATTGGCGTCCGAAAACGGGGCGCTAAAAACAAATCGTCGGTCGATTTTTTTTTTCAAATGATTATAAATTCGAAATTGCTATTCACAAAAAAATCATATTTTAGGACCATTAAGGTGGCATATAGATCCACCAGAATCAGCTTAGAAAGAGGCTAATTATTGTAAGGGAGTACAAAGAAAAACACTTAAAAATGAATATATCGACTGTTTCTTAAGCTATGTAATTGAAACCTGAAACGTATACTTAGCTACACCAGCGACATATTAAAAAAAATATAACATGTAGACGTAGTAGTAGTGGGGGGAGGGGTAAATGGGTAGCTTTTCAAAAATGGCGCACTTTCCAAAATTACAAATCGTTATATCCTCAAAATTGAGTACAGATATCAAATCAAAAATTTGTTAGATTGTAGAACTGTATAGTCTTTAATTTTGGTAAAAAATTTAAATTGGGACGTGTAAGGGGAGGGAGGTGGAAAGCAAAAATGTTGAAAGTTTTGAGTGATTTTTTTGGGCTCTGGTAAAAGATACGAAGGTTAAATTTTGCACGTCAATGCATCTATTTGATATATATAGAAGAAGAATAATAATTTGTTCCAAAATTGTTATGCACTGGAGTTGGGGAATAACGTGCACAAGGTGTTTCAAGGGCAATGAAAAAAACATAAAAACTGAAAATTTTTGAATGAAATTTTAATGTAAAACTTAAAAATTTGCGAAATGCATTTAAAAAAATACCTTTGAAAATTGAATACCTTTGAAAACTCTACCCCCTCCCATACAAAATCATTTTTTCGACCATTTCTAAGAAATCAATCATCATCTAACTATTAAAAGCTTTCAATTTGAAATTTCCAGAAAAACTTTCAAAAATAGTTGAAACGAAATTGCGCCTGCCCTTCAACAAATTTCAATAAATCAACTAATAACCAAAAAGTTAAAAGCTACGAACTTGAAGTTTTGTACGAGCACTTTACAAGAGAAATGAAATAAAACTGCATCACAAATTTTAAGATTGCCTTTCTCCCTCTACTCCGTCCCATACAAATGTTTGGTTTCTTGAATGTTAAATACACCGAATTTTATGCAACTTCTTCTATGAAACTGATATTCTATACAGAGAATATTGAACGTGATTCAGGCAATCAATTAAAAAATTATTAACATCCACCCACCCTTACTATCTCTCCTCATAAAAACCCAGACTTGCATAAATAAACGAATGAAATATTGATTATATGTACTGTACTGATCGTATCCGCAATTAAGTGTTAAATTGACAACAGTCCTGCCCATGAACCCACTCTAACTTGCATATTGACTTTTCAAGCAGAATAAGAATAATAAAGTTGCGCCCGACTAGTTGCCAGTTTATTTTACTTGTGGAGCACTCATGTGCAAATCCAATTGCGGGAAGTAGTATCTCTTAACATGTATGAAATCGGTTCCTTTAGCCTGTAGTTCGTGCGATGGTGGAGAATTCTACGAAGTTCATATTTTCACAAAGAACGACACAGAACATTGAATTTAATCATAGACAGCAATTTGTCAGAGTCAATTATACCTGAAATAATTTTAAAACCAAAAACAGTTCTGGCATGTATCCGATTTTTCTCAAGAGAATCCATAAACAGCAGATTTAAACGATCAACATATGGCGGTAATCTAAGTGGATCGACCAGGGAAGGCCTTGAAGGACAAACTTTAAGAACTGACGTCGAACTGCTTCGATTCTATCTACGTGAACAAATTAATATAGCGACCAGATAGGAGTAACATATTCTTGAATAGAGGGGACGAATGCATAATATATCATTTACGTTTTATTTTTAAATCATTAAATCCTTTCGATTGTCTCTTAACGAAACCGAGGATAGCGTTCGCTTTACTAATAATGTGATTCACATGATCACCAAAAGTAAGACTACTATCGAATAGTACGCCCAAATCACATACTTGGACAGAACGAAGTAAAGAGCACCCATCTACAACATAGTCAAAAATAAGTGATATTTTTTTATTATTGCACTTATTTATGTATGTTGAGATGTAAATTGTTAAGCAAGCACCAGTCCTGATAACGCAAGATATCACTTTGCAATAATAAATAATCTTTTCTGCTGGAGATGGTCTTAAAGTCACTCGCATAGAGAAGAATATTCGAGTTAGAGATAAACAAACTCACGTCATTAATAAAGAAAAGAAATTGAAGTGGACCTAGATGGCTACCTTGCGGAACGTCTGAGCTATTAAATATTTCAGAAAATAAAGCTCCACGAAAGTATACTTTCTGAATGCGATTATTAAGAAATTTTGTCAAAGGACTTACTAAGATCCCAAGTAATTATTAGTTTCAATCATATTAAATTTTACATCTATAAAGAAAACAGTGAAGCAAATATCACAAGCATTATCACAAAATTCCACCGAAGTACCGGAAATGCAGTCTACAAAAAAAGCTTCCTCTTATATTTGCTATAATTCAAAAGGAATAATTTCGTTACTTTGAATAGCAAAATTTCACGAAAGTTGGATTCCCTTTTATCTTGGTTTTTTGTAACAGAAAAATATAAATTTTTATTATGTATAACTCCACATTAAAAATATTCCTGAAAAGAAAATTCTATGATACTTGCTTGCAGTTAAGCTTTAGTGTACCTCAACATAGAGAAATGTATTTTTTTTTTGCTGAAAGCACGTTAGCTTATTAAAATAAAAATCCTTATAATAACATTTTACATAAATTCAAACGTACAAAGATTTAACCATCTTAAAAAATCCAATACGAAAATAGAAGAGAGAATAACAACATTTTCACTTAACATGTAAATTTGCTTTTAGTAAGATTGAACTTTTGATTCGCCATGGGGCTATTAATTCAGTATGGGACATTGCCGGATAATCGCAAATAAGAAGAGAGGTTTAATGATCATCTTTCATAAAAAAAATTCTTCATGTTTGCTGTATGAAAACAACAAGATTAACGAACTAATTTAGTTTCGTATAGAAGAGAAGACAATTGAGTAACAAAATATCGTTTTCAGACAAAAGAATCAATTCAATTCTTATTCATTGTAAAGAACATCCATCGAAAGAGTAATTATTTAGTATCATTGTCAACCTATTTAGAATGGATGGTGCAGTGCAATTTCCGTCGAATTAAATTGACATTTTTGTTTGTTATTCAACATTACATGATATATATCAATTGAAATGAATGTTATCCTGGAATCAAGAATGATATGGGTCAAATTAATGTGTTTTGAAAAGGTGAAAAAAAAAAGTTTTCGCTCCTCTGAAGCATGCAGACTGACATGAACAATTCAACCCTATGCTGGAGTAATTTAATTAATATGTCCTGAGGCAAAATTTTATTTTAATTATTTCCCCATATACATAAGGCAATTATGTACGGAAATGTTTTGTTTTTGTATATTAACGTTTTTCTTTTAAATTTTAGATTGTAAATGGTAGAGGTCAGATATTTAATGTCAACTTTTTTTTCTCTGTTCGGGTTTTATTCAAACATAAATACATAATATTGCATTATTAAAAAAAAGTGTGTGCAGAAAATATTTCTCATGAAATTATATTAGATTGAAAATTTATTTTGCTGAGGCACCGGTGCTACACGTCCAATTTCATCATGGTTTAATCATTTTCAGTTTCTAGCTATAAATTTGAGATATCGGCGCCGAAAATTTGCTGTAGATAATTCCATGCTCTGAATAATTCTGGGATTGTTTGTACTATCACACAATAACTCTTGAATGCTTTGAGCTATCGAGCTGAGAAATTTCTACTACGCGAATTCAATACTTGAACGCAGCCCACATTTTATTCTTCCTAAATATCTTATCACTTAGATATTAAACCAAATGCATTGCTCTTATTGCCTGGAGCATTTCAGATCAATATCCTGCTTGGCTCTTTCAGAAGATTCTTTCCGCAGAGCAAACAACCTTAGTAAGTGTACCTTTATTACCGATAACAAATTATTATTCGGTTTTAGAAAAATTCTTTGATAACTTTTTGGAATAATTTCTATAAAAATTCAAACTTTGGAAAATTGCCGAAGGTATTTTTCTTTTCTCTCTCTTACTTTATAGACTTTAGTCCATAATTAAATCAACAGCAAAACCATAGAAAATACCCCAAATCAACCCAAAATCAGCTGCCAATTGATATACATAATGGAAAAATTCTCTCACGAGATTTACCAATTCGAAATAAGTTTCTTATACTCGTGTACCTACCGAACCTTGAAATCAATCAAAGTGCCAGAAAAATGGCAAAGAAAGTTTACTCTTGGTAAACGAAAGTTTCGTCCCTCAATACTGAAGGTATTTATCGCTATAAATGTAAACCTCGATAGCTCACTCTCGATCGGCCTAATGTGGGTAAGTTGGAATTCTTAGGCGTTGAGCCTCAAGGAAACCAAGCCAAGCCAAACAGTCTAATCCAAAAGTCTGTTTAGCCAATCTTGGATCGAGACAAGATTAGGTACACAAAGTTAAGCATAAATACAACGCCCATATTTGTACTGTGGTTCTTTCCATACTCAAGAGAATTATCGGATTTTCGAGTAAAAAAAAATCCACCTAGTTACCACCCTTTGGGGCTCACTCTTATGGTATCTCTTTCAAATATTTACTTATACGTTTTTATTTTCCAGCTTGATATCTATCACCTAACGCCTGATTCTGTTCTTCTGCTTCTTCTTGTTTCAGGATAATCCGGATAATCAATTCAAGAGCATCCCTCTGGGTTTGTGGTGGGCAATAGTTACGATGACTACAGTTGGATATGGAGATATGGCCCCGAAGACCTATGTTGGCATGTTTGTTGGAGCGCTATGTGCCCTCGCTGGCGTATTAACAATTGCCCTGCCTGTACCGGTTATTGTCAGCAATTTCTCCATGTTCTACTCTCATACACAGGTAAGTACTGTTGGAAATAGGATATAATTGCGAAAGTGAAGTACTCCTTTGGTGTTATGGAAACGCACAGAAAGATAAATACTGAGAGCGGAAAGTTCTCACAGGGTGCAATGATTTCACAAAACGAGAATACTCACCTGTGATTCCTGTGTCTGTTTTAAGTGCACTTGATGCAATTATAGAACCGCATTTCGTGTAATGCTTTTATAGCTCAATTACTCGTAATTGTTGCTTTTGTATCGGCGGTTGTATGCAGCTTGAAGTTGCATTAAAAGAGACTATTATGCATTTGATTTTAACTGCAAACCATGTTGAAAATAAACAGAAAGATTTTCATTTATATGTATTTTCCCTGAAACGAAATTATTTCCCCAACATTTTTTTTAAAACGAATATTTGTTCTACTAGTATCTTGGTCCTTTACCCGATTTGTTTCTTAATAACTTGCGCTTTAAGGTTAAAAAGGCAGTTTGGCTGAAAACAAAAATTCGGGAATAATATGTATAATAGTCGATCAAAAAAGTTGTAAAATAAAACCCCAAATGTCGATATTATTCTTTTTGGTTCCAGTAGACAACATAGTTTTAATAGGACTAAAAAGTTCAGCAAACAAATGTGATAAAAAAAAGTTTTGGACAAAATGGGTGAAAAGTGTACGTTTTATATTTTTACTTCAATCGAACAAAAGTTATGTGGGAAATCAATTCAGATCAAGAACAATGAGTAAAATTTAGGAAAAATAAAATTACAGCAAAATGAATGAAATTCAGAATTATTGAAACTTTGAACTGTCCTGTCTATCGCTGGCACTCGAGTAATTAAAGATGTATATGTATTTCAATATTTGGTGGTGAACAGGAGTACCTTCAACTTGAAAATTATTTCGTGGAAAAGTGGAACATAGTAAAACAATGATAACTTTGTTTTCCCATTTTATAGCTACGACTAGAATAATTGACGAGCTGTGAACCAGAAGGGTACAAGTGTAAATTCGAAATTTTCCTTGATAGTGCTGGAATTTTATTTTAAAAAGTGCCTCCACAGTATGTACGAAATACAAACCATAAATGAACTATACTACTTGTGTACGGAGTTTTCTCCATGCACCACCTGGGGGAAAAAATGTCTTCAATGTCGAAAATCGGAGTTTTTCATTTAAAATCGCGATTAAGAGGAAATATCGAGAAAGAAAATTTTGAGATAGGCAAATATGTACTCTTTAAAACAAAGCGAAACCAAGGAAATTTTGATAAACTCAATCATACTTTACTCTGGTTGAAATTGAATTGAGCTAAATACTCGAGAAAATATGTCATTTGAATATAGAATACTAAATAGAGGCATTTATATGGGGAGTGATGGAAGGAGTGGAGTAAAATTCTTAATTTTTTGACATGTAATTGCACTTGGTATCAAAAACTTGAAGCTTCAATAATTTTGAAGAAAACAGTTAATTTTACTTTTCAGAAACTGCAGCATTTGTTTAAGAGGTGGTAAAGTAAGTGGAAAGATTTCAGTGATTCTGTAAATAATACTGGATATTCTTATCAACAGAGTGTGTACCCAGTCAATAGCTCTAAGATATACGAAAGAAGTTAGAAGACGAGTAGTGAAGATAATAATTTTGAGATTTTTGATTACAAAACAATTGAAGGATCAAGTGGATAGAAACAGATATAAACAACACCAAAAAGTTTGATTCGGATCACTAATACACTGTAAAAGTGACATTCAAGAACTCAAGGCATTTATCTCAAAACATTGAATATTGAAAATTTTCAATGTTTTGAGATATATATAGATTTCTTTATCCACTTAACCCTTTAATTATTATAAAATAAAGTTTGGCGAAATTTAATTTTTCAATCTGGTTCAATTTTGAATTAAATCTTTGTAACGAATTTTCCAAAATCGTGCATTTGAATTGGAGGTGGATGAAGGGATGATAAGATGGGAATAAACAATTTCAACTCGATTTTTGAAAGCGTTCGAAAGGTATTTAGTGAGCAGGAAGACACAAAAAACAGACGACGGACGGATAAACAATCATCCTCGAAATCGACATTTTTGCTGTGAAGTTTCGACGTGACGTAAACACCAATGCTCCTAATTTAAAATAATATAAAAACTTTTTTGAATAGCATTCCTCGATTTTCGAATTATCTAATTTGATATTTTCGCAATAGAAAAATATTTAAAGAGCAAAAACTTTCAGTATGTTTTCAACCTTTCTTCAATAGGAGTACAGTTTAAATTGGACCTTGGCGTCCTGACCATCAGATTCCTTCACAGGCTGAAAGCTATTTCGAAGAAATTTCGTTTTGACAATTTTAAGAAATGGGGGGGGGACGAATTTATCCACGCAGACAGTATGCGGGAATTATGCTTCGACCGTGATTTAAACTTTGTATACCTAGGGTCAAACCTATCGAAAGACTGAAGCGAACCCATCGAAATTAAACGAAGGATGATGATGGCAAATAAGACGTATTATTCGGTACTCGGTACTAACATACACGAAAAAACTATACTAAAAATTTGTAAAAAAAAAACAATTATTATATATACCTGAGCAGCAAAACGTGGACATTACCTCAGGTGCCCGAAAAATTACTTATCGCCCTTGATAGAAAAGTCCGCAGATAAATACCTGCGATGGAAGACTCTATCTGGAGTATACGATACAATAAAGAATTGTATGCCATCTTCGACAATCCAGAAGTGTCAATCCTCATAAAATTTAAGAAGCTAAAGTGAACTGGTCATGTGGAGCGGATAGATGACGGAAAAATTCCCAATCGCACACTAAAAAGGAAAGTCAACGGACAAAGGCCGGTCGGAAAATCACGAAAACCATGAAATCGGTTGGAGGATTCGATTGACGCTAACAGCAAGTCACTGCTAAGATTCTCAAACTGGAGGACGCGGTCACTGAACCGAGATGGATGGAGGCAAAGTATTCAGGAGGCCCGATTTAAGTTGTAGCACCATCGTAAGTAACTCTAAACTCTCGCATCGTAGACCAACATATTAAGCACACCATGAAAAAGTGTCATTTGTTTTCCATTTAGTTAGTTAAACTAGGATATGATCCAGATACGGGATTTTTAGTTACTAGTAAAAGAAGTTTGAAAGCTTTGTTGTAGCCTAGTCGATAGCGGGTTAGTCTACATTGCGAAGGTCGAGAGTTCAAATTCAGGTCGACGTATAATTCCAGCACGCTGCCTGCTTGGATATATTTGAGGCAACCATGACGTACTGGCAGCGTACTTGCTTCACAGTCAGTAGGTCGTGGGTTCAAGTCCCACTCCAGGCAGTAGGATTTTTTAAGCACAAGTTTTTCATTTGCCAGTAGCACCCAGCGCAACTGAAAAATATACCAGCTTCATGACGCGTTATGGTTGTCTTCTTCTAACTTTCCATTCCCATTAATCCTTTCTTCCATGACTGTGTTTGTGCATTGCACATAAATGCCGAAAATGCCTAAAGCATATGGCGTTCTTAAAAAAAAAAAATAATGATAATAAAACAAAACAATAAAATATTGGTCACCTCAATTTACTGAATTGAAATTTGTAGATAGTGGGTTGTGCGAATGGCTAAAAACTTGCAATAAGTACTGAAAAATGTTAAGGAACCTAAAGGCCAGGAGACCAAGGAATGGCCGATTTAGACTGTATAAATAGAAAAACATCTCCTTTTCGATATAATATCTTACCAGTTCTTTAATGAGGTCCGAAATTTCGCAAAATTGGAAGAAGCATCATCCATGAGCAACATATTTCAACCTCACAAACTCGACAGTTTAACCAATTAAAATCATACTTTCCCAATCTGTGCCAACTGGCTTTAACACGTTACGGAAAATTATCTAACAATTTGCAGTTACTTCGTGGCTCCTTTTACAATTTCTCATAACAATATAGAATGCTTTGGGAATTAATATAACGTCACATTGAAAATCTTCTTTCGTATTTCTACAACATCAAACTTTGTCATCAATGGAGCAGGCAAAGAAATGGACAAAAACTTAGACTATAAAACTTGCAAACCATTTTCTTTTTAATTATTTCAAAAAGTTATAATACAAAAAATAAACTTTATCATCATATCGTAGCTAACCACTACTTGTTTACTTAACTTTATGCATTAAATAAGGCTCGCATACTCCATTTGAGCAGATAGAAAAGAGAAGCTGTTCGCATAAACAAACTGACTACGTCAGAAGCCTTTCGTGCACTTATAGATAGGATTCAGGAGAATAGCAAAATGTTTTGATCACAAAATGTCGCAACAGCTTAGAAATGTTCTTTATGAATTATGAAAATGTGTGCGCTTTGCTTTTATCGGAGTATACGTACAGTTCTTTATCTGCAAATAACTAAAAAAGGACGAGAATCTTTTCATATCATAGGATAAACCTAGATTTATAGACAGAAATGTATTATATGGTAATAGATGGTGATAGTTTGGAAATGAATCTCATTTATGTTTATTGCGTGATGGCACTTTTACAATTACTATTTAATGTTAAATTGCACTAGTAGGATTTGAGCATATCTAGCTAATATTGATTTTGGACATTGTGTAAAATACTGAGAATCTATCAAAATTCTTTAGTTCGTGAGATTAATTCCAAATTGAGATTTAATTTGAATTCCTTGCTGTATCTGGAATATTAAGGTAGATATGCTACATAATTTAATCATAAGCAAAAATCGCTTAAATTGTGTCTAAGTTTTTATTGAAGAGTAGTAAGTACCAAGATCATGTTTATAGCAACTTATATCATAAACGAAATCGTTATCTACATTGCACAACCATATCGACTGATTTCATTATTTATTCCAACTAAAACAGCATCAGAAAGTGGATAGAATTTGTTATTGTTTTCAATTGAAATTTCGTAGTTCCTGCCTTGGGCAAAATCGCAAGAAAACACAGTAGAACGAAAATGATGAATAACCATGACGTTAGCTACTTGCT
Organism: Chorisops tibialis; assembly: GCA_963669355.1. NCBI lineage: Eukaryota > Metazoa > Arthropoda > Insecta > Diptera > Stratiomyidae > Chorisops > Chorisops tibialis. Next base: position 329,707,725 of record OY770262.1, read on the forward strand.
TTGCAAATTCTTCCAGTTTACAAACAACTAAAAGATACACATTCTTCTTCAGAATATTTGACCACCGTTTGGTTTCCGTGATATGTTTTCCCAAGATTTTTTTTCTTATCAAACGAAAATATTTTCATCACATTAGATAACAATGGGGGAAGTCATGTGGTGGAAATAAATGATTGTGAGAGCTGAATGCACTTTAAGTTTTCATCACGAGTGAATATCAGAAATAGTTGGAATTTGTCGGACGATTGGCTTGAAGTAGGTCAAAGGTTTATCTGTAATATTATAGAGTTCTGGATCAGATACAGATTTCTAGGAAGTTCAAATATTAAATCAGGCGAAAAATTTATTTAGATAGCGTTTTCATTTCGTTTTGATATGCCAATGAAAATGGCTTAGGGACAAAACCTTTGGGATCATTAAAATATTTAGAAACAAAATTTTAAGTTAATTATTTGGTTTTCAAAAAATCAAACAGTGGGTTTTTAAATTCACCACATTTTCGGTCTATAGCTCCCTAGAACTAAATATTCCATTAAGCTTTTCCGCCACACTTAACTTTATTTAATTCTCTTGTGTATCGATTTCCCCAAAAGAATTTACATTCTATTTAATGCAATCTTAAGCTATTTGCTTTCCCTTACCGAAAATTGATACACTTGACCACTTGCATTTCGGATGCAGGTAAGGAATGCTGCGAGCGCCATATTGACGCTCTAATTCCCTTCAGATGAAAATTAGAATCAGTTCTGGTACGTGTACGGCAGATTCGAAAAACACGCAATCAAGTAAAAAACGCTCAAGTGAAATACAATGAGCACGGCTCTGTCTCATCATCCGTCATCGCATACGTTTGCGGAAGGTTCCCTTGAAATTTTACGCACGTAACTCGCGAAAGGTTCGTAAATAATGAAATTTTACCCATGTCATCAGCTTTTTCAACAGAAAATTAAATTTTTCGCGGATACCCATTTCGGGTGGTGTAAGGGTTCAGTTGGGGGGGGAGGGAGAGGGGAAGCGCTGAAACTGAAAACTAAGAATTCAAATATCTCAACCATGATTTCAGTTAGGAAGCTAAAAATCAACATATGTACGTATAGAGGGGTTTGTGAGACAAACTTTAAAAATAATTTAATTTTCTATCCATTGGGGTGTAAAAAGGGGGGGGGGCTAAGAACCAATTGTCGGCCAAATTTTTTTTTTTTCAAATGATTATATCTTCGAAATTATTTACCATAAAAAATTCATATTTTAAAACCATTAAGGCGGCATATAGATCCACTAAAATCAGCTTAGTGAGAGGCTCCCCTTACAATAATTAGCAAATCAAAAACAAAACCTCGCATTCTTCATCGTTATAGTCTAAATTATGTGAAAAATGAGAGGGTTTAGCTAAATGAGATGATTTAGCTGAGAGCATGATGAGATCATTTAGCTGATAAATTACCACTTTTTTGGTAATTTAGCTAAATTAGCGTATGACACACAGCCGTTTAATGATAATTTAGACCTTAATTATAATTTAGCTGCGCTATGTGTCAATGGTATAAGACGATGTTCTTGTTGCTATATGCAATTTAGATATTCAAAAAGGATCTGGTTATGATCGAATTCAAGCTATGTTCTTAAAAGTTTGCGCATCTTTGCTTTATGAGGTGTTAACTATTATTTTCAATAAATCACTTGAGTCCGGTTCACTTTTGGATACTTGGATGCTGTCTTTCATATATTCAATATTTAAGTCCAGTCGCAAGCTAGTGGTTTAAAATTATAGACCAATATCCAAACTGTCCTCCATGACTAAATTATTTGAAAGCATAGTTAAGGAAAAGCTATTTTTTCATGTTGGAGAGATTTCGATTGCGAACGTTCTACGTTTACAAATTTAATAATTTTTACTCAATATTGTGTAGATGCAATTGAACAAGGCGTACAAGTTGATGTTTTTATTCATTTTAATAAGGCATTCGATCGAGTTCATCATGAACTTTTGATTGAGAAATTAAAGGCACTAGGGTTTCATTCTAATCTGTTGAACTGGTTTTCAATTTACTTAACGAATAGAAGACAAGTTGTGCGAATAAACTGAATTTTTTGTCGTCTCTTGATGTTAAATCTGGCGTTCTCCAAATAAGCCATTTAGAGCCTTTACTTTTTGTTTATTTGTAAACGACACTCCTTCAATATTTATTCTCTTTTGTACGCTGATGATGCTAAACTCTTTTCTAAGATTTCAAGCTTGGATTGTCTTGAACTTCAGGCTGGTATTGCTGAGCTCTGTAATTTTTGTCCATAAAAGCACTCTTTTTTCTCTTGAAAAATTTATGTGTGGTTTGGGATTCTATAAATCATATTCATTTGTTGCGAATTGAGCGAATTCAACATAAGATATACTTTCGTAAGTTAATGTGTGTTTCAGTGCTTTTGGTGAGCTTATGAAACCATATGCCAATTAATTGGGTTACAATCATTGGTTCATCGAAGAAAGCCTTTAAAGCTTGATGTTTATGAAGGATGTTATCTCCCATTGTATTAAAAGCCCTGAATTGCTTAACTATCTGCCCTATCTAAAAAGCCATTGAGGCAGAGGACGATTTTTCATCCCATCGCGTACTGCACAAATTATGGACTTAACGAACATATTTCTAGATGCATCTCCTACTTTAATATGACATGCCACCAATTAAAAATTTAAAAATTAAATTTATTATTTTATTAGTTTTTAATTAATGTTATTTTAATTGTTTTCGTTTTAGTTTTATTATTTGATTTTTATAAGAACAGTTTTTTATAATTCCTTAGTTTGTTGAGATATCCTCTATTGATGAAATATATATGTATGCACTGCGAAAAAAAGGGACATTATATTGTCAAAGCAAAATGTTCAGTAGGCGAAAACACGAGTTTAGGTCAAAATTTCATGTTTTGGGTTTTTTGCATTGTGGGAGGGGTAGGTAGGTGGGGTGGTACAAATGATAGGAGAACCTTGCGAGAGCATTATTCATTGGAATTATACTGACAATTAATATGTCCGTCAACTAACTAACTTTAAGATCGACTATCTCAAAACTGCTTTTTTTGTACTTTGAAATTCAAAACACTATAACCTTTTCAATTTTTGAGATTTTTGCAACGTTCTCTTTAGGATTTTATCTCTTATCTAATGATATCAAAAACTCTATTTTCACCTCTGACAAGATAAGGTTCCTTCTGTCAGCTTGCGTTATATTATAAATTCGATAATTTTTGATATTGAATTCGAAAACTGTACTTTCTTAATTTGTTAAAGAGATTTATTAATATTCCTAATTATTGGTAAAAATTTCTAACACAACAAGTCTCTCCTGCCAATCTTTGGAAGTGTTTGAGTTTGTAGAGACCAAATTGGTTTCTGACAACTTTTCAAGTTCTATAAATTTTTTTACGGGAACGACCTCGATCAGATCCGAAAAAATCGGCCAAAGTAACAATAATTTCATCATCTTAAAAATTCTTTGCACACCTCTACCCAAAATTATTCCCCCAAACAAATACAAATCGTACAACTGAATTTTCAAATAACATCAGATTGTAATTTTTTACAGGCACGTTCCAAGCTACCGAAGAAACGTCGACGAGTTATGCCCGTTGAACAGCCACGTCGAAAACGTGAGGTCGGTCCACCGAATCGTCGTGTTAACGCTATGAAACATCAGCATGCTACAACCACTTCGCATCATCATCCGGCCATCTTTAAGGATGCTTTTGGCAGCGCAAAAATAGGTAACCAGTTCAATTTACCTTTGCAGAGAATAACTCTGTGCTACATAGCTCCATTAAAAATTCAGGACATGTGAACGGCGTCAATGTGATCGGCTTGAGCCTGCAAGGACCTTCGGTGCCGCTGGCTGTTATGAGGTCGCCCGGATCTCAACACGGTAAGTACTTTCGTAATATGATGGTTTTGATCGATGAAAATGGATAAAGTACGGCATATGGATACGGGTACGTTTACTTGCATGGTAGCAATCATCATAGCATAGTCAACGACAATTAAGACAGACATTGACAGTCTCCTGTCTATGAGCTGCTATCTCAAATTGAGGCAGCTGGAACGAATAGAAAAACGTTTGTTCAAGGTGTGAGCGGAAGCCAAAGCCAACCAATCGTATAGCATTTTCTCTACAAGAATGGAACGTACCAACGAATTGTAATTCTCATATTTTGCTGTAATTCCCCAACGATGTCAAATTGTTTTCATACGACACACTCATCCTTCGTAAAATACTTTCATCCCGGTGTATTTCGGAATATTTTATTTTTCTGCCCGTCGTCCTTGGCTAACTACAAATGATCCTTTTTTCCGGCTGCTCTCTCTTAAATGGCATTATCCTGCATTGTATTCTGGTGGCGCTGGTTTTATGACGCTCATATCTCAACGTGTGCTGAAAGTCAAAAAAGGCTTTTAGGCGATTCGGGAAGCTACCTCGAAACTGCCTCCCTCACTTCCTGTACAATGTTTCCCCGTAATCCTGTGGAATCTGGGGAATTGTTTTGCGGCTTAACCGCCGCTATTTCTATTTCTGTTCATGCTACGAATTTTTATGTATTGGATGCAATAAAATATAAAAATAAGGTTCACGTTTTTTTTTCCCCAACAAGGAAGAACCTTACGTGTTTTAGGTGTATGTGTGCAGGATATAAAATTAGTTTGGGTTCTGGTTGTGATACCTGAACGAATTTAATATTGACGATTAATTTTCAACCGGAAATTTGATGGGTTGAGTAATTGATTTTTAAAGAAGTGAAAACGTTTGTTGAATAATTAAATCGATGAGAATTGAAATTAATTTAATCCTGGGAAGTGGAAAAAATTGCGATAGGTGTAATATACACGTGGAACATATATTTAATATATTCGTGTTCGTAGTATACGGCAGAGTATACACACTTAAGATAGCTCACATTAATTAATGTTATTTTCTCGTAAGGACGAACATTAATTTTCTTCTTCAATGAAATTACATTGTTCCGACTAAGACGATGAAATGTTGAGTAATAAATAACGAGAGCCATGCGACTTTGTTAGTCATTGATTTTATACATTTACGAAAAGTTAATTTTATAAGGTTTTCTTATGGCAGTACGGAAGGGTGATGAAATTTTCAAAATTTGTAAAATTTTTAGAAAACTTTTAATTGTCATTGTTTCGAAAACTTGAAATCGGACCAATTGAAAACGACAAAAAAAATTATCGCGGTGTTTAATTGGCTTTTCTTATCACCTTCAAATAAGAAGATCGACTACATACCAAAACTCATACCAAAGTGAACCTAGCCACTCACATTACCTACGCGTTATGGAAAACTTTCCGTGTATACCATTTTGCAAGCGGTGAATTGTGTGAATTTATAATAGCAATGTGCTGTAACTAAGGAATTATGATTGCCATTTTTCGAACTACTCTTTATCCAACGCTTATACCTTGAAAAGTTCACCCTCCAAACAACCACGTAAACTTTTCATTTCCATTATAAAAACGCAATTTTCCTCACACATTTATCATGTTTTCAGGTGACTTCCTCAGCGTACCGCCAGTACACAGCCTTCAACCGCGAGCTGCTACAACAGGAAATGATTTTATGCTGCCTTTACAGCCCAAGTTGCTGGCACCTTTGGGTAATAATTATATTCACTAGCCTGAACAAACTTGTCGCTTATATTTAACCCAGAGACACAAACATAACCACACTGTATACACTTCTCCGTCATAATCATAAAATTTAATGCAAAATTTTCACATTATTTTTCTTCTTTTTTCCTTCATTTATTTTCTAATACTTTCCATCCTTGATGGTCATAATATTGGTCAACATTTTGATACTACAACCACAACAACAAAATGTCATCATTACTCGTTTTTGTTTTCGTGTGAAATACTCACATTGATCCATTAAAGCAGAACGTAAGGAACCGCCATCATCATCATCATCAATACAATCTATTCCAGGATCAACAATAACGACAACATCAACGATAGCTGCAAGTCCGAGTAGTTGCTGTGCAACATCGGGATGTACTATGACAGGTCGAACGATAGGCTGTAGTAGTATGACGATACCAACACACAATACTACAACACTTCCGCGTGATGAAATGATACCGCTGGCACAGCCAAAAGTTACGCTACACAAGGACGAAAATTCTGATTATGCCGAAAATGAAATGCCCGGCGACTGAAAGGTATTTCCTGTCAGGATATAAAAACGTAAAATCATTTAGTTAACAGGTGCGATGTTTTGCTAGGTGAAAATCATAATTTTTCATATTTATAATCGAAATGAAAACAGACGAATTTTCAGTTAAGTGTTTTAATGAAATAAAATAAGACATCAGTTTTGGTTTGAATCTTTGGATGAATGCAGCTTACACAGATACTAACTCTTCCTGATCGTTATGAAATATTCAGTTGGGAATTTTATAATTTTCGTCATAATTCATAGCAGATAAGAATTTGATAAGAAATAATCTTTTTAATTCTACTTTTAATGTAATATATTACTTTATAGGATATTTAATACGAAAATGTACAATTTTTTTTAACGTTTGGCTACTATAGGGTAGCAAAATGGAGGTGATAGGAATAGCAGCTAATAAATTCGGGAAAAAAAATTACATATACCATTTTCTTATAATCGATTTAAGAGGAGCGAATCAGGCTAGATGGAACGGTATCGGAGATACGGCCAAATCCTTTTGAAATACAGCTACGCAAATTGGAACTGCTTCCTCCGATTAACCTAGAAGGAAAGAGATCCTTTGTAAATATTTACATACATTGTGACCATAAAGTACCGATATTTTGTAAATAAAATTACTCTGAGGAATGATATTTCAAAAAATTTTTTTTTGATAAGCAGGTAGGACTGTATTTAATTATTATCCCAAAAATTAGCGTGGTCTATTAATCAGTTTGCTTACAGCAGCTGGTTGAATCGGTACATCTCAGTAGTCCTCGGTGACTTGTGTTTTATGCCTTTGATCGACTGAAAACGGATTCCACGGAGCGGTAATTTCAGTTTCGAGGATAAAGAAAAGTCATACGGGGCCAAATCTAGTGAATACAACGGTTGATTGATGCAATTTGTTACTTTTTTGGCCTTAAATTCGGTCACAATTGAGGCTCAATGCGATTTTCGTCGTGGAAAATTCATGAATGCTCCTTTCATAATTCCTGCCGTTTATTACGGATTTGTTCAGGCAAACACTTCAATATAATTAAAATGTACTCCTTATTGACCATCTGTCCTTCCAGAATGAATTCATAATGGATCAAACCTCGAATATATAAAAAAAACAATGAGCATCGCCTTGATTTTTCAGCAGCTTTGGCGTCGTATTTTCGGTTTCGGCTCATTTTTTCCTCTATTCCGACGATTTTTGACTGGTTTGCATGTCAAATTTATAGACCCATGTCTCATCACCAGTTATGATGCGTTCCATGAACGAGGGTTGGGAATCCGCACGATCAAGCATTTCCAAAGCGACCTGTTCACGTTACTTTTTTTTAAGGAAATTCAGCTTCATTCGGGAAAGGACGCGTTTCATGGCCAAAGTATCCACCACAATCGAAGGACTCGCGAGAGATGTAGAGCTCTCCTGCTATCTCCCTAACACTGGTATGACGATATTTAAGCAATATTTCCTTCACTTTTTGAATGTTTTTATCAGTTGAAGAGATCGAAGGTCGTCCAGAACGAGGCATTTTTTCAAAGACCTCTCAATCCTTGAAGGCATTATACCACTCGTAGGCTCGTATTTTTGATATTACTGAATCACCGTAAGCCTTTAACATTCGTAACGATTCCGCATAGGAAATTTAGTTGGAAATTCAAAATTTAAGACAAGCTCTTTGTTTCATATTTGTATCCATTGTAAAAATCGCCGTGGACTACTGAAGTATACCCATTCAATCAGCTGCTGTAGACAAACTATTTAACAGATCGCGCAAATTTTTGGGATATTAATTGAGGACAGTCATACCCACTTATCAAAAAAAAAATTTGAAATATTATTTCCCAGAGTAATTTTATTTACAAATAATCGATACTTTATGGTCACAATGTATTTCGGTAAACTATCGATAAAAAATAGAAACTTAGTAAGTTCACATAGCGTGTGACTCAATGTAAATATGAACAAATTTTGATTCCATATACTGTTGTTACAAAAAATGTTACAGTTGTTCTTTGAAAACATTTTTCAATATTTTCCAGAAAATTCATAATTCAAATTTTTGGTTATAACTTATTTCTCATTGGCAAAGCAATAAAAATGGATTTTTTGAACGACTTATTTAAGAACTTATTACATAATTTTGATTTTTTTTCTTATATAAGCGATTAAACTTTATTTTACTTTAAACTATACTTTACCTGGTCATACATGTTCAGATAAAGTCTTCGACCATCTTTTTTCTATAACACATAGCGTAGATACATGCAGATGTGTGGTAGAAAGTCATCGAATTTTCCAAACCGATCTCTAAGCCCAAAATAAGCTGTTGTATATTGGAAGATATATGGTACAAGGCACGCCCAGAAAGCAAGAGTACTTGATTTTTTGTATTTAAACCCAAAGTTATATTTGAAACAAAACTACAGAACTTTGTTGGTAAATATGTTAGTTATTTCTCCATTAAGTCGCCCTCCCGTTCTATGTGTGTGAGGCGCGGCACAATCTCTTTGGTGCTCTCCACATAGAATTCTCCCGCCATATCCTTCTTCCAGTTCAAGACCTCTTGTTTCACCTCTTTGTCGGTTGAACATTTTTTTTTCATCCACGTGAGTCTTCAGGGAGGCAAACAGATGAAAGTCCAAAGTCACCCAGTCAGGGGAGTATGCGAGGTGGTTCAAAATGTCCCATCCGAATGAGTCCAAAAGCGCCTTGGTGGCGTTGGCCGTGTGCGGGCCGGTGATTTCGTGCAACAAGCATACAGCCTTCGTCAACATTCCCCTTCGTTTGTTTCGAATTGTTTTGTTTTGAATTTTGAATTTCTCTCGGCGTTTTCCCTACAGCGAGAAGTAACCTGATGACAACGCACACCTCGCACTTGGCGGGATTTCTAATCGTCATATTTAACTCAACCGGACTCTACCATGCGAGTCATAATAACTAAGGTCCGCCTGTGCTTCTTGTGGTCAGAAGAACCCCCACTACCGCCCAGTGTTACCAACCTTGGAAAAACAATTCTTACAGCACAAAAGGGCAGCTAGTACTCTCAGTTTCTGGACGTGAAGACGATAATGTCGCTTTACCGGACTTGCACTCGATCTGTCTCTTTCAATCGATGCGCCTTCGAAGTTTTTGAGCGACAACGAAAATTTCTGTACCATTGACGACTCTGTGCGAGCGTTATTTCTTAGCGTTACAAACGATAAGGCAAACACAATGTACTCTCAGATTTTATCTAGAGTATAAAAAATAGACAAAACATTTCTCCCTCGGAACGAAAAGGTTTTCTTTTACTCTCCAAAGTATGAAAAAATGATCGAGCGCAATCGAATCAGGATGGCAAAAATATCAATCGCATTGCAAGTACACAGATAAAAAAAAACATCCGGTCATAGAAAACCAAACCAAAAGGGTCTATTGTTTTTCTTTTTTCACTCGATATTACTCACATAAGCAATTTCATTAATGAAGATCGTAAAGTCCTTATCGGCACAGTGGACTGCAACATAGCTCGGCGGAACTTGCAATAGCCAAAACGCACATGTCCTACCTGACCCCGACGTGATCGAACTCAGAACAATGCTCGCCAAACAAATCGCCGCTTACCCATGAAAGCACACCTCATTGACCACTTTCCATCTCACCGATCACTAAACAAATCGCAGTCGCACTTCACCTATGACCTATTCATTCATTACTGTACTTTCTTAGTGCAGCCATACCACTGAGAGCACGAGCAGTGTATAGATGGTGTTGATATCACAAAAAACTATCAACTAGTTTGAGATAGCTTATATTATTGATAGTCTTTGATAGTCTTTGATATCACTAAGCCAAACCATTAAAAAGGTACATTGCTTGATACTTCCTGATCGCCGAACTAAAGTGCGCAAAGTAGTAGAAGGCTCCGAAGAGGGCAAAGTCGGCCGGAAAGGTCATGGTCACGATATTTTGGGATTTGAAAAAAATAATCCTCAGAACGATCACGGGCAGTACTATCAATTATTGGACTATTCGATAAGAATATAATCGAGACACCCCTATTTAGCTCAGTGAAAAGTGTCCTTTCACCACGGTAACGCACAAGCACGTTCATCCGGAATCGTCGCAACTAAATTGCATGAACTGCGCTACGAATTGCTATCCCACCCATTGTACTCGTTGGACCTGGCCCACTGGGACTTCTTTCTACTCTCCCACCTCAGCTTAAATGAGACTGAAGCGTATTTCTAAGACTTTGGCAAATAATAATTAATTTTGGAGGAGTTGAAGAAATAGCAGAAACGATTGGAAAGGTACATAAGAAAATAATGCTGAAAAATAAAAAAAATGTGCGAAACTTGCGTCTTCATTCCTAACTTCTATTCCAATGGCTCTACAGCCTAAATCGGACCTAGGCCTCCTGACCTTCTAGTTCCTTAATATTTTCACTACTTATTGTGTTAGTCCTTCGCACAATCCTCTATCTACGAATTTTTCAGTTTCGTGGATTGAGGTAACCAAGGTATATCCAAGCAGGCAGTGTGCTGACGACCTACGCATTGTAGATCGACCTACTAGGCTACAGCCTAGCCTTATTCCTAACACGGGCACCTATTGATCGACCCTCGTATACTCTATGCATAAGTCAAGAGCGAAAGATTTCATTGTTAATGATCGAAGTTAATTACTTGTGTGAATTGCTGGAACGTCTATGACCAGCTAATATATACTTTAGGATAGCATCTAAAATAATTAAAAAAATTAAAATAATTATTACTAGAGAGTATTACATTCGACCAAACATTAATCGTAAAAAAAAGTAAAAAACATTTTTGGAATAATTAAAAGAAAAACATATAATTTTTTTAATATTGTAGATAAAAGAAAAAATTTTAATTTTGAATAAACCAAAAAAGAAAATATTTTAAAAATTCTTACTTGAGCTCTTGTGTACTCTTGAGCATTAATAATTTCGCATTCTGCTATCTGCTCGCATGTATGCAGGGTTCAATACTCGTATATAAGAAAATTGAATTTTTAATAAAATTAAATTATGTAAATAAAAATTGATAGAATTGAAAATAAAATCAATTAAATGAAATTTATTTATGAATGATATTAAAAAAATATATATATTATAAATATTAACAAAATAAATAAATTAAAATCAGATATTTCAAATTTTTTCATTAAAAAAAAAAAAACTAAATATTGGAAATAAAATAATTATTCTTTTCCGACAAAAGATTTTATTTCTTCTTACTTCTTCAATTTTAGAGGATTTCAGATCCGAGCATAGTTGTCTTAGATTATTACAGCTACTACTATATAGTAGATATCATCACCTTATTTTAATGATCAAATGGAATGAAAGGACCGTGAGGTTAAGTGTGATATGTAATACATAGAAGTATTGGGCGATAAGTTATTAGAAAGGCTACAATAGGTATGCACAAAAAATTAAATAAGTAAGCATGACTAATCGAGAAAATATGGCCGATAAAATATAAAAATTACATCGAAAAATCGACACAGTAATTACAATATTTCTCAAAAAAGCTTTACCCGAAAATTTACTTATTAATAACTGATTTTTGTTGAACAAAAAAGAAAGATTCTTTGGTACTTCTCGGGAACTCCAGATTGAATGAAAAATCAAAATTAATACACATTGCGGTTCAAAAAATACAAACTTTATTATTACACTTTTCGAATAATTTGAATACTTTTTAATTGTGTTTATATCGCTTAATTACCCCCCTATCCACCCAACTTACATATTTAATTCCCACTCATGTTCAAGTTATCTCAAGAATAATAAAGTTGTGAATTTAATGCTTGTATACTGCATTTAGTTCGGAGCAACCAAAGCTAGCAATGCAATAAAATTATTTCAAATATAACCCCAGTCATGCGATATTCAATATGAAATAGAAGTTTCTGACTTAAATCATCCTACTTATGAAAATTTATTACGCCTAATTATAGCGTTATTTTCTTGAAAATTGCTTTAATGCATATCGCCCAACTGTAACTTTTGTGTGGGAGATGGGAGGATGAACGGTTGGGTATTTCAAGGATTTTTACATGGATAACTTAAATTAAAATAGAAATAACACTTTTTAAATTTTAGATTATAAAGCTTTCCTACTTTCCTTGTAAATCGATGATACTTAAATTAAAAGTCATCAGTTTTACGAACTTCACCTATGTAAATAAGTTTGAACGTTATCGAATTAGAGAGCAAACGAACAGATGGATTATCTAAATTTTAGTTCAATTACATAACGCGTACGTAGGAATTTCTTTTTAAGTTTTCTGAATCACATAAACAGGAGGTGTAGCGTGCTGCGGAAAATTAGATAAACTATTATACACAGTGGTCTATCGAAAATAATTGATTAATAAATTCACTACCCTAGAAAACCTTCTGCAATGGCACTACAGCCCAAATCGGACCTTTGCCTCCTGATTTTCAGTATCCTTAACATATTATTTGTCATTGTGAAAGGTTTGTTAGTCCTTCGCACAACCCTCTATCTACGAGTTTTCATTTTCGTAGATTGAAGTAATTAACGTACACCAAAGCAGTCAGTGTGTTGGAATTATGCGCTGACCGGGATTTGAACTAACGACCTTCGCATTGTAGACCAACACGCTACTCACTAGGCTACACCCTAGGTAACCACTAGTATATATTTTTATACTCCAGATGAAATCTGAGAGTATATTGTGTTTGCCTTACCTTTTGTAACGCTAAGAAATAATGCTCGTACAGAATCACCAAGGGTACAGAAATATTTGTTGTTGCTCAAAAATCTCGATTGCGAGTGACCGTCTGTCCGTCTGACCGTCTGTCCGTCTGTCCGTCTGTCCGTCTGTCCGTATGTCCGTCTGTCTACAACATAACTCTCGAAAGCTTTGACCTTTCGTGCTGAAATTTTTCATATATCATTTTTAGCAAAAAAGTAACTTTAAGTTCCTTCTACCCCTCCCATACAAATTTCATGAAAATTGGAAATTTAAAGAAATTGATTTTTCTCCGAAACCGTTTCAGCTAATGACTTGAAAATTAGGTAATAGTGTTAAAATGAGAATACCATTACTGTAAAAAAATATTGGTCTGATCTCCTTTCTTCTTCTACTCCCTCCCATACAAATGTACAATTTTCAAAAATGCATTTATTCGGTTTGCATCGCAACTAGCAAAGCTAAAAGAACTAATTTTTGTTAAAATTAATATTATTACAATTGCAACCAATTTTGTAAAAATTGTCAACTTGACCTCATCCTTTCAACCCCCTCCCATACAAATTTAACGAAATTTCGGAATTTGAACAAAATTATTTTTCTCCAAAATTGTCAAGGCTATCAACTTTCAATTTTGAGGAAAGTATATTATTACAAGTATCATTGATGCCAAAAATTTTGGTTTTGATTCGAATACTCCTTCTACCCCGTCCCATACAAATGCACAATTTTGATAAAATGCATTTAATCGATTTTTATTGAAACTAGAAAAAGTACAAGCTTAAAATTTTGCGACAATTTGTCCCTTAATAATTGCAATAAATGCTAAAAAAAATATTAACTTCGCTTCACTCCTTCTACCACCTCCCATACAAATTTTTGTATTGAAAACTCAAGAAAAGTATTTCTTCTTCGAGCATATGAGTAACAAAGTAATATGATTAGGATATTGAAAAGGAAATTCAAAATCATCCAAAACCCCCCACTTTCTCTGCCACTTCCCATAAAAATGCATAAATTCGGGCAAAAATTGTTCAATTTCCTCGAAAATTATGAAAGCTACAAACTTTAAATTCAGCATGAAACACTTTGTATACTACGTTCGGTATTATATACAAAAATTACAAACCTTCCCCCTCTGCTTTTACCGTCTCCGGTACAAAAGTCACAATTCACTATTCGAAAGAATTTAAGATGAAATATTTTCCGGTACAATAAACTATTTCCTATTTCATCTAGAGTATCATATGATTGGGCGTTACGCTCAATTATAATTCTGTTATGTATGTTTTAATCTCAATTCAATATAGAGAAAGAGCTCAAAATTTTTTATAAAAATTTTTAATTTATCGAATAGGCTTATTGTTTAAAAATCGTTAAACAATAGAAACCTCATAATTCCTATATGTTCGCTATTCTAGGATTCTACAACTAGCACATCAAACGAAAAAATTCATCATTTCGACTATTATCTCTGTTTCAGATATTTCTGATCACTTGTGTCATCTGACAACAAGGATTTACCGACGAATGACCAAAATCCATATGACAAATCTCTTCAATAGTTCAGCTCGCTAATCTCAACCAACCGATAGCTTGTTATTGTCCTATAAATATAATATAAACGTATCTAGCAATGTGAGAACAATTTTCGATTGGAATGAGTTTGACGACAGGCTATGTAAAGTAAATCACTGAAAGACTTTTCATATCGATTGTCTATGATCTATGGGTATTAAGAACATCGAATCGAATCATGATAGCTGCGACAGGGAATAAAGCGACGTCATTACGAATAAATCGGAACATTATGGTGAGCCGAGTATGTGTATTAGATTAAAGATTAATCGAGTGAAATGTGGAAATTGAAAATACTAGTCAGAATCAATTTGAAGAGTTTTGGACATGTTGCGAATCATTAATATCTTAATTACTTTGGAGAATTGCATAATTTAACTTACATAAATTGACTCATGATCCCAATTAAAAAATTAGATTATACAAAGATAGATAATTCCAAATTGACTGCAATATCAAATCAAAAACATAACATAATGCGATACTCTAGATGAAAGATAACTTTTTTTGATTTTAAGAAATTTTGCATAGGGAGTGATAGGAGTGACGCCATTCAACTAATTTTTTCACATGCTATAGTTGCTATCAAAATGTTTTATTGCAACTTTAGTGTAATGGATTTAGTGAAACTGAGCAGTTCTTATGGGTGGTGGTAGAAGGAGTGGGGAGTTCTAAATGACTTTTTCAGAAATAACTATAAAAATCAATCAATTGACATGTTTTAAATTGCAGATCAGTAGCATTCATACTTTTCAAGAAAATCAACTTTTTGTGAAGTTATGAAACTGTATCTTATTGTATGGGAGGGTGTAGAAGGAGTGCAGCTATTCGTATATTTTTTCGGTCTTACTAATAATAAATATTTTGTGCACAATTTCAGCTCGATGGTGTTACAAGCTTCAGAGCAAACTTTTAATACTCTCAGATTTCATCTAGAGTATAATTATTTCAATCGATATTTCTATCTAAAAACTATAAAATCGATTAACGATAGATTGAATTAAGAATCGAAAATGGCAATATCTCAAATTTGGAAATTATGAAACCCAGAAAATGTTAATAAACTGGCATAGAAAATATTTGAAATAACTGAGCAAATCATCATCTGCACTTCTGAACGATTAATATGAGGAATGGGACGTATTTGGCTTAGAATTGTCTTTATACCAGCCAAGAACTAAAATACTGGTTGGTATCCTTTCCTCTTTCTGCAGTTTAAGATAGATTACACTTCTCATAAAGCTGAGAGTGCTTACCGCATATGTCAAATCCAAATTGTTATCGAATATGCTTGTACTGCATGAAAAGTTGCCATCAAGATTACCAAAAAACTAAAAAAAAACTCTGTTGCATTTTAGGCATATACCGACCAGTTGTTATCTGCAAAGATGAGTGAAGCTAGACAGACTAAGATATTCATTGAGATTCAAAGGTGGAAGTGGCAGAGGATTGGTCACATTTTGTGGAAAGCAGAGTCAAACATCTCCAGAAACGGTCTGAATTATAACTCTCAAGAGTTTGTTGAATAAGTAGGTCATAAAATCAAACAGTTGGACAGGAGGTCAGAGAAGTAAACAGTCAACTCAAAATCGCGACTTGAGGAAGTGAACTGATTCTGTCCTATATTCATATAGAGGGTCTTGACAAGAAACTAATTGATTATTTGATATTCCACGCACAATATTCTGAATAAAGTCCTATCTTAAACTTCACATACTGATTAATGCTACCTCCAAAACAATTTTCTTGCTTATTGCATTCATGTCACCAATCTAGCTCAAAACAAAAGTTACCTGTGTTTATTTAAATAAAATAAAAACATATTTCGCAATTTAAAATTTACATTTGTCTACATATTTGTTTCAAAAATATAATAATTCCCATAAATCTAACAAAATAAATAACATTGATACTGAAACAATATATATTTATATATATATCACAGATTAACCTTAATTCCATCGTCACCAATTTCAGTTTTAGTGCGAAACAGAGATAAAAATATTCATTGATATCGCAAAAATGCCTTAATGGATGATGTATTTTTTTTTTTGCTTAGCATTTAATATAGGATGTTATAAATGACATTTTTATTTAATATAATCGAATGAAAAAGCTTGTTCATTCATACCACTCCCCATTGAATTCTTCTAGAAGGAATTGAGGAAATTTTTTAATCAAAATATTTTAAGATAAAATTATTTGAAGGATGCCATTTTTTTTGTCATTCATTGAATGTTTTAAAAGACTTTAAAGAAATAATTTGTTATAAATATTTTCAGTTTTAACCCCTTTTCACTAAACGACGAATATTTAATTATGCATATTAGCTCCCATTTATAAGTTGTCGTTCCTGACTGCCTCAACACTGATACCAAATCAATCAATCAAATTCCTGTTAAGACCCCCTCTAGGGGCGTAGGTCAGAAACAGCTTTATTTCACAAGACGCGGTCCTGAGCACCAGCCTTAAGCTGTTGTCAGGACTTGTTTATTCAACACTTATAGCTATACCCTTATCTGCTGGCTCCTTATATATTTACGACCAATTACAAAAGTGGGTATTATTTAAGATTACGTAAGTTGATTCCAATCAAAATAAATACGAGAAATCGAGCAAGACTAAACTTTCGGAGGAAACATTTATAGTTATTTACTAAATTAGAACACTGCACAAAGTCCTAATTTTATTTTCCTGATCGTAAAGGAGTCAGCAGGATAATTTGTTATACATAATAATGATAAGCTTCCGTAACAGCCTTAATCGATACCTTCCTAATAACTACCTTCAAGATAGCTCCTTAAGAACTAAATTGACTGAGTATAACGTCGCCGTCCCCTATATCGTATTTTACTCGTGCTTACTACAAAGTTTACGTACAAGCCACGTAGTCGATTCTTACGTAAATCCCCTGCTAAATCCATGTAACATGCGAATTAAAAAGTTTATGGGCCATTGTGAGATTGTCATAAAGAAAACTCATCAGGCTGCAAAATGGGAGTCGCTGCTGATTGGGGACCCGGAGTCAAGCTATGAGCCTTGCTTCGTTGGGCTGCCCTTCTGAGCATATTTCTCCTTTTTGTGCCGACAGTTTCAGAACCACAGCGCTATCCGTTGCAATGTTTGATACTCCTTTCAGCGGAGTGGTCGGAGCTTGTAAGGACTCTTTCGCACTCTTACTCCGTCCACATTCGCTTCGGAAGTACTGGCTTTATTAATCAGAGACGTTGCTGGGGTCCTAAGACCTTTCACTTCGGCCGGCACGCTGGCTGGGCGTGAAGCTTCTGCAGCTCGTGAATCGTCCAACACATGTTACGCCAAATTTAGTTAACAATTTAGTTAACAAGAAAAGGTGAGCTTTGTGGAACATAAAGTCTCTTTGGTTTTAGTATTGAATAGTGAACAGTTTGAGAGCATTGCATAATAAATATTTAAAGAAGCTTTTACAGGAAATTCGGAAAGTATTGAGAAACATTAAATCTTGAGTATATGTGAGTACGAAGAAGTTCGTCCTAATAGGAATTGTAATGAGTGCGACATACGAGTAAGTGCCACATAATCGATGTGTAATATTTTCTTGGCCAGAAGCTGACTGGAAAAATGGCTGTACAAATTCAATGTACCTTGAAATTATGTTATTTTTAATATTTTAATTTTTTTCGGCACACGACAAATCAGTCTTCTACTTATGAAGAAAGAGGGTCGAATATATGCGAAGAATTTAAAATCAAAATCAAGCCTTTTCATTACAAAAATTTTTATTTAAAAATATAATATTCTTAACAAAACCTTTAAAATTTGGAAAACTTTTTAATCAGTTCCCTCCATGGAAATATTTATTTTTCGGTTATGGGATTTGCATTCTTATGTTTTTTTTTTTAAAAAACTTCTTTGAAGAAAGTTTTAATAACTTTAAAACCAATCAACCTGTCATATTGTGATTAAACTAGTTCCCTCACCAAGGTTTTGATTCAAGGATATTCGAGAAGAAGTTAAGATATCCAACGGCCTTGGCAAAATTGTTTGTCTATAAAACAATACATTGTCATTTAAATATATAATTTCGTGTATACACGTCGTTAAATCGATGTATGTTTCGGTTTCTGCTGAGACTACTACATAAAAGACAATAGCAAAATACCAAAACCAACAAAATCTTCTAAACTAAATTTACTTTGAATTATACTTATTGTTAAAAAAATCAAAGTTTCTTAATTTTCAAAAAATTAGCTCAATCGAAATTGAAGATATTTCTAAACGAATTCGAAACAAGGTTGAACGCAGTCGAAACTATAAACTGGAGTTTTAAAATTTGCCCGCAGATTATAATTTTTTATCTGTGAAAATGGTTGCAGTTTACTGCCGAAAGGTTGCTATTGAACTTGAATTACCATAATTTCCATGATTACTAATGTAATTGAAACTGTACGACTGATAACAATTCTCTACTTAAGCATATCCATTGCCGAAAATAAAACTCATAACTTTGAATGCACTATGTTATTTTCTAACCCTTTTCTCTTCCAAATCATAAAAGTATGACTATTAAATTGATAAAAAAAAACCAAATAATTTTGACAGCCAACTGCCACCTGAACAAGATTTTCTTTTTATTTTTCGCTCCAAAAAATGTGCAGAAAAAACCAAGAAATTTACCAGGGCGTCACATTTCAATACAAACTTTTGACAACACAATGCCATACTGATAATAATGTTCACCTGTAGTCGGTCCTCCAAGGTCTGCAGTCGTGTCCCAATATGTCTGTCGAAATTGTAATTTATATGCAAATGAGCAGGTTTATTAGACCATCCATCCGTAAGCCTTCCTTCCTGGCTTCCGGTTTCGTCCCTGCTCGCCTCAACCAAACGATGCCATTATATACGACAGGTTCGTCCTTTTTTCTCTTCAGGCGCCGCAGCTTAAGCACTAATTAAAGCCTCTGAGAATAAGGACTAATAAATCTCGGAAGGAAATCATTCGTCGCTTTTCTGTTGTTGAGTATATATGTTAGAGTTACATTAATATCGTGATATGTGATCTGTATGTATACGAGAAGTCCTTTTTAAGTGAACTCTGCATTAATTTTGCACCGTGTTATATTACGCATAACGTAGGGCGCTGAACAGACGGACTATATATATAACAGGGTTGTATTAGTTTTGAATTGAAAAGCAGTTCGTGTCATATACAGGACGAAAGTGCCATAAACTTTTGCTTCTTGCCAAGGTGGGCACATGAAAGGAAAAAATATAGGGCAGATTTTCACCCCCATTTTTCTTTCTTTTTTTTTCAATTTAGCGTGAATGGCAACGAAAACGCAAACAAGGATTTTTTTCTCCTTCGAACACATAAATAGACTTTCTATACATGGACAGACGATATTTTATGGCCTGCAATGAATGCAGGTTATTTACATGTGGTCGGAACGATAAGAACTTCGAATCTGGTATTGAAACTTGTCGCAAAGATTGAACTTGTTTTTTTAAACTTCGGCTGTATAAATATCCTCTAATGATGGCGATTTTATATTGACGATTGATGTCGCAACAATCTATCCTTTCGATTATCGTGATGGATTTGTGTTTTTTTTTATATACATGTGAAGTACATAGTTATACATTTATCAAAAGTTTATCCAGACTGAGTGCATTTGCTCGTAAATTTCTTTTGAAATTCGCACAACATTTTACGTTTTTTTGTTCTCGCAGAAAGAAATTGATTGCCTGTCTCAAGCAGAGAAATACCTTCAATTTATTTATCTTCAGGGATTTAAGGAAATCGAAAGAAAGGAGTTTAGAATATCATGATTTGAATTGAGTTTTTTTTTTTGAGAAAATTTTTGGTTTGGAGTGGGTCATTGCAGTGATGTGGTAAATTGAATTATTTTTTTGACACAATTTCCTTGATGTTTCAGAATCACAATAAATTTTTTTAATGAAAATAAGGGTTTCTGTTTCTCATGATAAATTCATATCTCAAATCAAATTTATTATAATTTTTCTCTTGGTAGTTCCCTATACCAATGGCAGTCAAATGTGATTATGCGTGTTCCTACCCATGATATGAAATAAATGGTAACTATTATGAGAGAGAAAACTTCCAATGTAGTATTTGACGAATTTAAATTATTTGAGACATTCTAAGTTTTAAAAGTGAGCATTGCTAAGACATTCAAATGTATGTTTGTCTGGACCATAACTCGAACCTTAACAGAAAAAAATGGGATCCTTAACATTTTTTCATTACTTATTGTGGGAATATTGTCAGCCCTTCACACAACCCTCCATCTAAGAATTTTTAATTTTCATAGATTGAGGTGACCAAGGTGCAGGTAGCGTGCTGGAATTTACTTCGATTAGAATTTGAACTGACGACCTTCGCATTGTATACCAAGTCGCTACCCACTAGTATATAACCTTGCTTTAACTTCTTTAATTAATTAGTTATGTTAAACCAAAATTCGTCGTATTTTCAATCGGATAGAAACCTTGAGTAGAAGTTGTGAGTTTTCATAATAACAACTTGTTGGTACTTTTAATTCACAGATTAACTTTTCTATTCTTACGTTAAGTTAGAATTTTTTTCCGTTTATTTTCTTTTCCAATTTTGATTAGTTGACCGCTGGACCTGATTTCTCGTCCATAAGATTATGAACGAAAAATTTCTATGTATCGAAAAGCCAGAAGCAGTTATCTGTATCTAAGCTTTAGTATACCAGCAATTAAAAAAAAATGTCAATAAGATTTTTGGACTGAAATTAATCGCCTTAGAAAAACAGCCAAAGTTCTTAGAACCGCAAAAGGGAAACACATATTAAAAATCTTAAGCATTTTTGTATTTTCTCCCCCCCCAAGCTTAACAGCTCTATTTTATACTTAACATTAGTAACTGTTAACAACATTTCATCGTTAAGTTAAATAAAGGCGTTAACAATTACGATAAAATTACTTTTGTAATAACGGTTATAACTTTTAACTTGCAACACTTTCATAATGATTTACGATCTATAAAGGTTCTCTGTAAAACTCGCTCTATTGCATCACCAGACACTTGCTATGCAATCATCCTGAAAATATTACTCAACTTTATTCGCACATGAATAAGCTAATGGATGTCACATTACCCTCAATCTAGTCTAATGCCAACCTCGCAGTGCACAGACACTTCTTACAGGTGATCAACTGCTCAAAGTGTCGCGTTTGTATCTTCAAATTCGATTACAGCGAAATAACGCTTGACTACTTATATACAAGCGTTATGATACGAATACCACCTACCCAGCGAAACTGAATCCAATCCGTTTTTATGATGGACTGACTGGTAGTGCAGCATGTGAAGCCATCCCCGTATACACAAGGGGAGTTCGCATATATGAGCTTAATGTATTTCACACTTGATGGAATTTGTATCACATGCGTGACTATGTGTGGAATAAAAAGGAAAATTTTTTTTGTTGCGTTATTCGCATAACATATATACCACGGCGACGTAATACTCAACACGCGGAAAATTTATTTTCCAAATAGAATCGAATCTCATCATTACACGCCAGTTGCTCGCGTATTGATTCTAGCAATTTCTGCTTACTGAACGAAAATTTTCGACACCGTGTTTTCCATTCTGTCACCGAGGACCCATGGGTTCTTTTGAATCGTGAAATTCTCTAGGCCCAATTTTTTTTAGGAGACCCACTTTCCATGTTTTCACTTTTTGAAAAGTGTGCTTAGTGCAAAAAAAATGGTTGGTTTGGTGTACAATAACACCAATAAGGACGACAGAAAAAAATTTTTTTTTTAAATTTGCGAACTCGCATATTTTGCAGCTGGTGCCAATGCTAATGGATTTTCGGAAAGCATTGTAATGGGAAAGAAGTGTTTTTTTCGTGGGATGAGATAAAGAAGGGGTGTTTGTCTGAATTAGCTATCTTTTAGAATTAAATAGAGACTATAGAAATATATTTCAGCAAAAATTACTATTCACATTTTGCGTGACCATAAGACTTGTTTTAAATTGTGGCCCTTATAGCCATTTCAAATGGACATAAATTAAAATGAGTACAGTTCGTTGACTGACTTCTTTCAGTCAACTATGTTTTGCCTTTGACGGGTGTACTTGTTGAGGTAGTAAAAATAAATCTAAAAAAATATATATATTCAGTTTTTGTTTTTTGGAAGTGTTAATGGTTTTCTGGTGCGAGCCGAAGGCCTCAGAGTTCCTGGAGTTCCAATGGTGGTCCCATTGGGGCATCAGCATTGATATAAATTTGAGTTGCTGAATAGCAGTTCTAAGAAAATTGCAACAGCATACGAACTTGGTTGACGGTTTTACAGCTAACGAAAACAAAATAAACAGTCTTGGAACAAATTAATTGAACATGTTGGAAGATTCAGTCCACAACAACAAAAACATGTTGGCAGGCCTAAAAACCGAAGTTATACTAAGCAAAAAATCTAAACAGTTCTTCCTGCAAAACATCAAAATGATAATGATATTCCCCGGTTCGTGGTCATTTCTTCGCTAGAGAACAACATTTTAAGACGGATGACCTCCTACAACCCGATTACCGTAATCTGGAGTCTTGAATACGTTTGCAAAAAATTTACCGACGTTAAATCAATGTCTTCTGGAGACCTACTGCTAAAAACAGATAATATTCAAGCCGCCGGAAAATTCCTTGGAGCTAAGCACATAGGTATTATACCTGCAACTGTTAAATCGCATATTCTACTAAACACTGTTCACGCAAGGATTTTCTCGAGAAACATCTGCAATATCCCAGAAGAAGAGCTTTTGAAAGAATTGGTTCAGCAAATAAAAAAAAATATTTATAAATACTAAGAATTAGCTCCTTCAACCCACAACGCTGCACACAGCTAAGAATTTACTCTTTCGTAAACTTGAATTACGATACTCCCCGCTTGACACTCCTTCAGTGAGTGTAATGCCCAAGGATTCGTCAATAACAAAAACTCACTAAAAAGATTAATTTGAACCTACCGAACCGATATAATTGCGCTTCAGGAAATGCATATAAGAAATCCTCCACTCATTTAATAACACTTCCAAGCTATACATTCTTCCACCATTTTAAGCTATGTCCGAATGCTAGAGTAGGCACTGCCCTTTTAGCTAAAAACACGCTACGTGCACTCAATTGCTCTTCATCCAATCTTCTTTTTCATTCCATTAGTATACCTTCCAAAATACTTTTGATCATCACCAACATCTACAGAGAAACTGAAGTTAAGATTACATTAGAAGTTTTTGGATGAAATTTCGAGGAACCATTAATGCCACCATCTGCTAATTGATGACCTCAACGCAGCCAATACAATATTTTATTATATTTCTCCAATATTCAAGGAACTAGCAGCAAACTGGGAGCTGATTGGGTCTAGCCACCAAAAAACAACATTCCATCAGTCAACACAAACCAGAAAGCAGCTACGATTAAAACCATTCTAAGGGCTTCTTTATCCAAGGACATTCCAGGTTCTAGACAACTAAAAACAAGCGAAATCTCATATGGCTTACATATCAAGTAGAAACAAAAATAAGGCTTGGGTACAATTAAAGCGACGGCCAATTCAAGCATTAGCAATCGCCTACAGAAAAGCTTGAGCCAAATTGCAGTGGGAGTCTCTGCTCGCTAAGCGAAAATCTTGGGAAGACTTCCTTAATTCGCTAAATCCCCAGGTACACACTGGTGCAAGATTAAATTTCTAAGAGGCAACATATCGCTATAAACTATTCCACATATTCAAATGGATGGAATCCTAATTTCCAATCAGGGAGGTATAGCCAATATATTTGCGGAAAACTGGTTAAAGTCTAATCGAACACCCTGCAGAGCTCATTGACTACACTGACGGTTCCTATTGCAACGAGTTACAACTTATGCAGTGGTCCAGCACTATGTACCCAAATTATACCATTCTGTACACTGGGGTAGCTACATAATAATGCGGGTAGCTATTTAGCAAAAATGGATGCTTTTCACAATGCCATTCAAAAAAGAGGTCGCACAAGACTTTCTACCATAACTTGGAATGACTGCCTGATTATTGTGTAGCGAGTGAGCGGCTACAGCGCTATGTTGCGTTTCGTCCCAGGCCTGCTTACTGAAAATGCAATTAACTCAACGTAGAGCGTTCTGCTTAAAAAACAAAAACAAAATGTGTACCAATATCGTGCAAGTATTAAGTTTTTGAGTCGGCAGTGAGGTTTATTTTGTGCTCCAGGGCTCTAGTCTGGAGGTATCGGGAATACGAGGAGGTAGAAAAATTGTAAAGATATTTTGTTAAAAAGTTAGTCTTCCTTCGTCAGGATCTTATATATTAATACGTGAGCATCTAAAATTGCGATCTCCTTTTTTGATTTATTACAAAAGGTAAGGAACGGAACTTATATCATTAAAAAGGTAATGCAGCATAGATGCGCACAAACCAAAAATCATGTTTGGCAGGTAAAATAAAGTGGAAACATACAACAGTTGTCGCGCCTTTGAATACTATTTCATGCAATTAAATTTGTGCTGAAAGGTAGCGAAAGAGAATAATTTTAATTTTGGTGCGTTACGAACTTACTCCACCTAACCAATAAAATGACAAATGAGATCATTAAATTTTACTTCGTAATTATGGAATTCTTAGTAAGGCTTGTGTAAGCAGGCCCTGCCTTAGACGCTAAGGGAATACCGTGCAGGTAGTGAGATTAGAACCCGGGGATTTTCGAATTGCAAAGCGGCCGTGCTGGCCACTGAGCTATCGAGACCCCACGGTTTAGTCGGTTAGTAGCGATGCAGTATAAGCCGCTACAATTGTAAAAGGAATATCAAACCCAAGAAATAAATGTCCAACAATCACCTTATTACGGAAAAGCCTTTGAAAACTCAAGAACGTAAAAATTGGATAGCTTCCAGGACATGTTGCCTTTCCAGGTAATGAATTTGCAAATACCACTGCCAAAGAAGCCCATCTACTACGTCTGGAAGCTGAGGTCCCTTATTTATATCAACTGATCCTCAATGTATTTATTCATCA
This sequence comes from Chorisops tibialis, assembly GCA_963669355.1. Taxonomy (NCBI): domain Eukaryota; kingdom Metazoa; phylum Arthropoda; class Insecta; order Diptera; family Stratiomyidae; genus Chorisops; species Chorisops tibialis. The sequence goes on from OY770262.1 coordinate 329,733,288, forward strand.
ACGCAACAGTGAAACCATTACCAGCTGGAATGTTAGCTCTAGCTTTCTTTGATCGCGTAATCCAACAACATATCGCTCGTCTTATCATATTGGGCTATCAAGAGATGATGGAAAAAAACTAGCCTAGTATACGACTGGATAAACCATTGTTTACCATCTTACACTATTTCGATCGCACACTGTCCGAGAAGTGTCGACGTGTGAAGCTACACTTACGGTACAACACTTATTGGCATCATGCCTCTGATCGCAAATCGTTCCATCGACTCAAATACATCTTGCTTTTTTTACTTAAGAATATTCTACTATTTTTTTTTTTCTCAATTTATTTGTTATGATCCATCCTAATAAATTTGAGCAAACCAAATAATTTACTCCGCCTAAGACGGTCCCACGAAAAACGAGGAAGGAAGAAGACTGCCTGAATCGAAAGAAAACCCTGTGCGTCCCGGGAAGCACGCTAAGAATGGATATAGTTGGACTCGTGGCATGGCTGAGAGAGCAACATATCCTATTCAGCTGAAATTGTCAAGCCGAGTCCTCCAGGTTGGGATTTAGGCGATGTGTTAACAACCTATCCCCACAAAAATCAACCACTTGTTAGGGAACCTGAAGCATCGGATACGATGGATTCGACAAACGAAAAATGTAACACTCTTTCGGAACATGAAATTTACGATCCTGGTTGAAAAATGAAGCACAAAAATCACTTCTGGAACAAGTTGATAAAATCAACATTAATGATGATGATTGATTGATTGAATACTGCATGAAACTAAATGGCAAGGAAACCAGAACTCGAGATTTGGCCTCCTCACCTTTAGGTTTCTTAACATTTCAGTTTTTTATTATTATTATTATTATATTATTATTATTATAATCCTCTATCTACGAATTTTTATGTTCGCAGATTGAGTTTTCCAAGATGTGCCTACCTAGGCAGTGTGGTTGAATTATACGGCGTCCGGGATTTTGAATTCACGACCCTCGCATTGTAAACCAATACGCCAAGCACTCAACACTAACATACGCCAAACACTTAAATTTTTTTAACGAATGAAACAATACTGAAGCTAAAATTGTTTTTGTAGCATTGTTTTTGCAAACAGGAATCCGAGGATTAGCACCTATATTTTTGCCACTTCGGTAGTAGCGAAACCCATAAAAAAAATTTTGAAGAGAAATGGGTGTCTAGGATAAAATATTTTTTAAATTACTTGTTTTCGAGAAGGAGGTTTCGTGAATGTAGATCTGAGGATATAGGGAACCTGCAAAAATTTCGAGTGAGGAGGGGTAATTTAGGTTCCCAGTGACAACTTTTAAAGGACAAGGTGTCGTGAATATTTTATTTTGATTTTTTAAGCAGAATATGTGAGCTTGATGGTTCTCCTTGGTTCGTAGTCAGTGTAAACATTTCAATTTATTTTCGAAACGTTTGTACTACCGATTAAATAAAATCAGGCACTTCAAAACCTGCGTGGTCCATTTATTTTCAAATTTAATTCAATCTGATGGTAAAACCGTTTAATCATATGTCAAACTTTTCGTTCAACTTTAAATTAAGTAATCGAACATATCTCGGCTGGTACTATAACATCTTCCGTTTTAAATTGGTACCATATTTCAATCAATTTTCATATCAATTTTCTTCTTCAATCAAAGCAGCTGTACTTTTGTATCGCACTCTCTGTGTGTAGTCTACATTTTTTATACAACAACTAAAGTTGAATAATGAAGTTCCAAGGATCACTGACAAGACTGATGATTAAATTATACGATTCACCAACCATAGAAGAAGATGACACGGTGCCCATTAATTTCCATTACTTGACATCCGACTCCTATAATTTTACTTAGAACTCATCGCGTATATCCTTGGTATTTTTTATTTATTTTTTCATTTTCTTTTATTTTTTGCCAGTACCAAACAGAGTCCTGGTGCTTTTTGATTATGAAAATCAGAATGTTGTATTGAATGGGAAAAGTTTTCAAATTAATGTTCGACCGGAAAGTTTCGAAAAAAGTGAACTTCTTTTTAAACTGTTCGAGGACATGAAGTATATGCAGTCGATGATAAAAAGTGTTATCTTTATAGAGTTGAGTTCTTAACGTTTATCTTACTTTTCTTCAAGCAGTACGAACTTCGTTTGAATTTTGTATTATTTCAAGCTCCTGAATGATATGACTATAGATATCTTGGATTTTAGGATTTACAATATGATTCTCTTGCGCATGAATGCATTTGTTGCAATTGCTGCACGGTGAAACAATGCACGAGATTCTTGTAAAGTGTATTATGAGGTAAATTGTTTTAAGCGTAGATTTTATCATCACTTAACTCTGTATAGGAGAAGTGGAGTTCCGGCAAAAGGAACTCCCTAGAAAAAGTTGCGCGAAAGTTCTTGATTGCATTTTGGAAACTTTCTGCTGCGAATCCAAAAGGGTTTTAAAGCCCCTCGGCTGTGGGTTTCTTTGAGTGAAAAGGAGACTGTATTTTCTTTTGTATTTTTATTTCTTACACAAATAAAGTTTTTGTATTTTGCTTAGAGTATTTCGTGCAGTACTACAGTTTATGAGAAATTAAGTTTTCTTTGAAATTTTACGAACTATTCAGTGCATTAACCATTGAAAGTATCAAAAATCGCGTTGAGCACAGAAAACAATACTTGTAGTTGGAATTTTACTTTAATTTTAATCTGATCATGATCCTAATAAAATAAAGCTTTATTTCAACGATATGAGTGAGGTTCACTGCTAGGTTAGCAGTCAGTGTAATACAACAGGTGCTTTAATGTTCAAGAATTTAAAATATGACTAATTGTTACTGAAAAAGTTTTTTCGCTATTAATTACACTTGCGAATTGAAAGTTCGTATGATCATTTCGGAAAAGGTTCTCGGTCTTATTGGCGATGTGGCGAATCTTTTGCAATTTTGTGTTCAAATTTGACTCAAGTTACTGTCGAGACATACAGACAGATGGAATTTACCTAGCGATTTACCAAAAACCGAATGCCAAAATTGCTCATGATAACAATAGTTCAACTATATTTCATAATATGGGAAGCAAAAAAGATAGTACTCCTGTGTAGCGCCATGCTATTTAATAAGATCGAAAATACTCTCTGACTTAATAATTCTCAGTGAATTAAAAGTGCAATAAAGTTATGTGAGAAGATTTTTCAACGAACCCTAAAAAAACGTCCTTTCTAATAAGTAAAACGTAATCCGAGGGAAGATACTTCAAGTACAGCATTCCATTAAAAATTCATGATACCGTGAATAAATTAAGGTGCAGTCCAATTAAAAAGGCTTCTTCTTGATTAGCATTTCACCTGGAAAAGCGTGGAATGATGGTTGCAAGGAACTAGAGAATGTCTCGTACCTCTCTTAAAAGAAAGGGGATGAAAAAAAAATTAAAAAAGAATATAAAAAAGCTCAAGGGTTGAATCGTTTTCATGGACAAATGAATACAGCGATGCAATATTCGTACTTCGCCCTCAGAATCTTTAGGGTTGCTTAATTATTTAAATCCTGAACGAGAAACCTGTGGTATTACAACTACAAAAAATGTTTCCTTTGCTCAGGTGAGGAGGACAAATAATCCGAGAAAGTTACTTAAGCTGATTCAAATTTCTCCGTGCTCATTACTTTAAATCATTCTGGTAATCCAAAGTTGATTTCTCACCAATTAGCATTAATTATGAAAAAAACTGGGACTACGATATAAATTTAGGTTAAGTGGAGAGATTAGTATTTCATGTAAGGAATTTATCAAAATTTATAACACAGAAAGTAGCATAACGACGTCTATGACCACTCAAAAAACAATTAGGACTACATGGACCAATCATTCGAATGGCCATCAAAACCACCATCAACAACTGTCACAGTAGCTAACGTACGTATGTTTGCTTAAGTCCACCCACCCAGTTAGTCGTTGCCTAAAGAAGATGTTCTATACGAAAAATAGGACAACAGGCAAATGTCGAATTCATAGTGGACTTTATACAGATTCGTGTGCGACTGAGTTGCGGTGTCCTATGAAAAAGTCATTCGGGCAGAGTTGCTCATTCCATTGGAACTGCCAGAACAATGACTATGACAGTCACATGCTGCAGTAATAAAATTGTGATTGGATCCTATTGTAAGAATTGCGAACGTGATAAGCGAGAACGTGACCTGTCACCGACTTTTCTTATATAGTTGATCATTGATTTTTTCACTCTCGAATGTAACTAGAACTGAAACGGACTCTCGAATTCTATTTAGATGGACTCGGGATTCCTTCTTAATGCAAATTAAATAATAATAGAAATAATGAAGAAAAAACAGACATATTGATCATGAACGGTAATTGCATTAAAGGAGACCGTCGTTAACCAACTCGTCAGAATAAAATAAATATTTGTTCCTATAAGAAGAGACTGTGGAAAAGGATCATTCCAAAAGAAATGAAAACAAATAGTTTATTTTTATCTCCTCACATGAGTTGGGTTCGAAAATTCCTTGTTTTCCGAGTTCGACCCGAAATATCTTTCTTTTTTTATAATTGAGATTTGCCAGCTTTCAAGTGTAAAAAGAATCGGCATTCATCCGTAAAGAAATCCGTTTTGATACAAGTTTGTTTATTTATAAAGGATAAATAAATAAAAATGATGTGACAGGTTTCCTTATCCGAAAATAAAAGCTTACTCTGGCTTTGGCACCATTTGTGATATGTTTTGATAGATTTGAAGAATCATTGATGCAAGAAAAGAACTGGAAAAGGAAGAAATTAGTGGTTATAGCGATTAATATTTAGTACATTTGAAATATGAGGAGTCTAGAAGCAAAAATCACATTCTCCATTTTTCCAAGTTTTTTAAAAACTGAAAAAGAACTTAAAATTTATACATTATATCTAAGGCTAGATTTTTTCCTTTTCCTCAATAGATTTCGTAGGGGTCTTAAGAATAATAATAAAAAAAATTTTGAAAAAATGTAATTATTCTACACGGGATAACTCCAACGCCTTGTTCCGAAATTTACTACATTTTGGCGGCAGTACCCTCAATCTTGTAACTGGAATTTTCTGATAAAGGGATGGAAATGACGAGTCCAAAATCGGAGAGATTTAGCTAAAACTCATATTAAATTTTATCTTATTTCAGGGTAATTAATTTCGTATTGATTAGAGTTGACTATAATTTACAACAAACTAAATTCTTTTGGTTTCGTGAATGTTTTCACAGTGCATTTCGAATTGAAAGAAAAGATTTCCGGATTCTACACTGTTACGCTTTATTATTCGTGATGCTTCGGTCTCTGCTGAAGGGTAATTAAGGATAAATTAGTTAATTAAGGTTAATTAATTAGTATCAAGTCCTGGCAACAGCTTAAAGCCGATGCTCAGGATCGCGCCTTGTGGAAGAGAGTTGTTTCTGTCCTATGCCCCTATAGGGGGTCTTATCAGGAATTTGATTGATTGAATTAGTATCAGGTAGTTAAATTAGCTAAGGATTTCTGGGTACGGATTTTGTTATTACCAAATTTTAACGCCAAACTGCTGATAACTTGTATCCGGTGTCTCGGTTGAAGTTCTGTGGATGTTTATGACACAAAGCGTTCACGTAGCTAACTTAAACGTTATGTGCATTTTTTTTAAATAAATTTCTCCAATTTTGAAGTTTCTATCTTCAAATTACAACCGGAAATTTTTAGCTTTTTGTTACCGCGTACAAGCAAATCGCTCTAAATAGCGCATGTGATGCCCATATCAGCCGAAAAGCCATGCGCTATTGCATGTAACTTCAAATTTATAAAAAAAGCGCACGCGTTTGAGACACCATCCTCTTGCGTTGCTGCCTGCGCTTTACGCATGCGAAAAACTATGGACGTAGTTTTAGATTCTTTTATGCAAATGTTATTCAATATAAGGCATGAGCTTTTATTGTTGGAGGCGTGCGCATGAAAATAAGGCACCGCCTGGACATACTTTGGAAAAAACCTTTTTTTTTACGGTACCGAGTATGACTTAGGGTGTCACCCTTTAATGCAATGCACAGTTATGTCTGTATTGACATTCAAATATTTTCACAACTAAAGCACAATACGAGGTTACTTGCTATAAAAAATGTCTTATTAATGCTACTTGACAGCTGACTGCGATCTTAGAGCTATTGTGGAGCTTATCAGTATCGGGATCGAGACAAAAGATTCAAACGTATGAGACGATGGCGTGTGTGCGTGAAACCAAGTACATGCACATGGATTCGAACGCAAGCACACCGATTGTTCTTAAAGGACAGGATGTGGAAGAGGTGCAAGATTTTTGCTATCTCGGAAGCATTGTCAGAATGGACGGCGGAGCCGAAAAGGATGTTGAGGCTCGGCTAAATAAAGCTCGTCAGGCCTTCGATATCCTTTCCCCTTTCTGGAAGTTAAGAGAGATCTCCCTTCGCACGAAGCTGCTGAATTTTTGACCCATGCGTCAAATCCGTGTTGTTATATGGTTGTACTACGTGGAAAGTGATCGTTCGACTTAACAAGAAACTACAGACTTTCGTGAACCAATGCCTCGGACGCATTTTAGGAATATTCTGGCCAGAAGCGATCTCCAATGACGAACTTTGGAGTACAAATGGCCAGAATAAAATAGGTATTGAGATTCAAAGGCGGAAGTGGCAGTGGATCGGTCATGCTTTGAGGAAACTAGAGCGAAGCATCGCCAAACAGACTCTGGATTATATATATATCGGGTTTGTGGACCATGTAACACACGAAAGCGAGAAGTTGAGCAGGAGGCCAGAGGAATAAACAAGTCCTGGCAACAGCTTAAGGCCGATGCTCAGGATCGCGCCTTGTGGGCGAGAGTTGTTTCTGTCCTATGCCCCTATAGGGGGTCTTAACAGGAATTTGATATGTTACTGATAAAATTAGGTAATCTCAAGTTCGTTAATATTACCTTCAAATCGTCATCTTTAGAAATGGAAAATTTTGGAATAATTTTTATTTAATGTATAAATTTAGGTACATTACAATTATTCACCTTCCATTTAGGCTTATTTTTAACCGATTTGTAGCTCTCTTCCTTTTCAAAAAATCAAAAAGTAGATTTTATTAATGATCCGGAACAATAAGTATTTAATTAAGATTTTAAATAATTAAAACTTTAAAGGGAGGTTTATTTTTCTCATATTCTTTTTCATTTTCCAACCGAATTGATTTTATCCTAAAAATACACAATACTTGCATAAGAAAAAATCATTGACTGCCTTTTTGTTCTCTTTTTGCATTGAAAAACTCAATGATAAATTCAAAATTCGATTCGCAATGCGATTTCATTTTACGAGAATCAACGAGTAATTGATGTTTATTCAAAAACCTTGTGTGCATATAAAAATACACTGTTTTGAATCCCAGCATGGTTAATCACTTCGCTATCGATTTTCCAATTGATTTACTCCGAAAAAGGGATAAATTTCAAAATGAAATTATCTTGGGAAGTTTTCGCGTGTAGCGCGGTCGAAATTAAATAGTATGCATAAAATTTATGCCAATGCTATTATAAAATTGCAGGGTAAAAGTTGTTATGCGGTAATTTTTTCCCCGGAATTTATTTGTAAAGATATAAGTAAAGTCCTTTACTATAGGAAATGATATTCATTCTTCGGGCTTTGTTCTGGGATTAGCTCTGTAATAAAATTGAACAAAATGGAGAATGAAAAATTTACGATTATGTCAAGTGGCACAAGAAATTTTCCAGCATAAATACTAACAATGTAAGCATGTCCTTCGTTTGAAAACACACCCAAAATGTAAACGAGAATCGGTTGAAGGGAGGATGAATAGCAGATCCTACTGAACGTTGGATACTAAATCCTCAAGAAATAGAGACATGATGTTTGAGAACATCAGAATTTTTGCTGATTTTGCATCGGCCTGTTACTCATTTTGCCTTGCCATCCCAGTCATTCAAAATCAATGAAAAGACCGAGAAAACCGAAGATTTTTTTTTATTATTATTATATTTAAGCTTACTCGGGGATTGTAAAGAAAATCCGGCTCCTATTAATTCTGAAAAACATGATTGTAATACACGAACATAAAATGCCGAATATTGCCTACATCTGGGCTCGATTAATCTCCGCCAAAAAACAAAGGGATCTTGAAGCCGATATGAAAAGCTTTCGGATTTCCACCCACGAAACCATTATCAAGAGCGTCTAACACCGCATGTTAAGATTTTATAGGCATATCCAGCCTAACCACAATCGTTAGGAATCTTCTTAAGGACTTCTCCGTGACTTGAAATCGAAAGTGCTTATTCTCTGATTTTTGGATTATCTAGTCGGCTGCAAGCTGGATAGAGAGTTTCATCGAGTTTCGTACCAAGAGTTTCTTTTCACAAACTTCTTCTATACACATTTTCACAGACTAGAGCGGCTTGGAATGCTGAGCATCGTTCACAGCCTAAAGGCGAGACCAGGTGGCGTGAAATTTCCACTTGGAAAAATCGAGATTTCGATTCCATTTACCCATTTGGCAAAGGCGATGCGGAGTCTCTCTCGAAAAATATTTCGGCAAATGATTTATAACAGACAATTTTTCTTCTTTTTCTTTACAGCGGAAAAGTTGCCAAGAATTTTCTTTTGTAGATGGAGTCGCCTGAAAAATTACACCACGACCGCTTGGAGGACGCATACACCTGTAAACTTGGAAATGAGGCTCTTACTTTGCTTCTTCGTTCGTCGCATTTGAATTGGGCTGCCATGCGCTATGTTTTGGTGCCAGGCAATTCTTTTCACAAATATTCGGCTGTGCAAATTGGAAATGGTAATTTATCGCCGTGAAGCGGTGTAATTGAAGTGCTGTCTGGTAGAAAATGATCATGTCTTATAAATCTTAAGTCTTCAGTGACATTGATATGGGCTGCGTTTTACAATCGCAAATTGTGATACAGATTTTATGGCACACACTTGAAACTCCCTCGATTGCCATACCGAGCCGGGAATTTAATTTCATTGGAGTGAATCGTCCGTATAGCTTGAATCCTTATCAGATAAAAGACAATCTCATTGCACCACATTGCTTGTGGAAATCTCTTTCAGATCGGGAGGCGGACCTGAATTTCCAAAATGTGAGCTTCATACATTAGTAAGGTGAGATCTACCTTTAACGAAGGAAAATATTCACTTTGCAGTTTATTCCCATTTTCCGAGATTCTTATGGACCATAAATCGTTCTGCTCTATTACCATTCTCTTTGGATAATTGCGGAGCCATCGAAGGCTGTTGGTTTTGTTAATGGGAAATCTCAATTTCTGCCGCAGGATACACCGACGCTCCCAACGCTCGTATATAATGATTAAGCCATGCTGTGAGTGTGGTACACACGATTGGTGTAATACAGGTGTCGGCTGAAACATATGGATTCAATTTCTATATAAGATGTAGGATAAGGCCAGGTATGTATTTTTTTTTATGGGTACAAAGCTTCTTTTATTTTTCTTTCAGGTAATTATCTGGAAAATATGTCTATTTTATGAGGTGTTAAAACAGATGGGTGATTGGTTGCATCACTTTATTTTATCTCATTCTATAAATAGCTCCCATATTATTACCACTTTTTCCTTTCTATGAAGGACAAAAACTTTTCCATAGGAATGCAAAAACTTTGACTATTTGGCTGCCTATTTAAAACTGAGCAGTGCATTAACCAAACCAAGATTGTTATAGAAATAATGACAAAGCTAATTTTTTTTTAATCAAATCGTATTCATTTTAGTTTATTATTCTAATAATTAAGTGTTGTAATCGACTTGAAACAAAATAGAAAATGCTGTCACGGAAATTTTCTTGTTAGCGTTTCATGTCTTATTAAGTTTCAAAACGTTTGTATCTGTAAGTCATCCACCGTCCGCTTTACGAGCACGGTTTTCAAATTTCAACGACAAATCTCGGCAACCCTTTCACATAGAAACATCATTTCTGGGTGGATTGTAGTTTGTTTCGATCTGGGTAGTAAGTAGCAAGGGGTGAAGTTGATGCAATAATTTTTTGCATCTTTTAAATAATTCTATAATAATATTTAGTACTTCAATGAACTTTGCAGTAGAATAAGGTTGGTTAATTGTTTTCATGAAGAATCCTCGGACCTGTGAGGAAGGACTCTATACAATAGAGAATTTTATGCCATTTTCGTCAATCTAGAAATGTCAACCATCATAAAATTTAAGAAGCTGCAATGGGCTGGTGGAGCGGAAAGATGACGGGACAACTCCCAACCGCACACTTAAAAGGAAAGTTAATGGATAAGGACCGGAGTTAGTGGACAAAGACGGAAGCACTGGAAGGATTCACTGCTACGATTTTCAAACTGGTGGATGCGATCACTGAACCGAGATGGATGGAGGCGAAATATTCAGGAGGCCAAGGCCCGCTTTAGGCTGCAGCGCCATCGTAAGTAAGTAAGTAAGAATGATATTAAAAACTTAATCTTGTGGCAATGCGTTAGATCAGCGAACGAAAGTGTTAATCAAAATAAAAGTAATAGCCTCTCGTAGATTACTATCATGTATACATATATTAGTTCAACGAATTAAAATTGCTAATCAAAAAAAATTTAACAAACAGTGCTAGATTATTATCAAATACATTCAATCTAATCACTTACTTTAAATAATTATTCTTGCCTATCATATTACTTAATTGAAACAATTAAAAGAAATCTATTTGGTTTTCCTAACGCCTAATAAAGAGTACCGACTTCCATAGTAATAATTGCCATCAGCAACGTGTTTCCTAGACCGACGAATAGCTTACAAGCTGAAGAAGTTCCACTACCGAAACCACGTGAGCCCGAAGATAGCACCACCTCTTCCGTCGCGAGAACTCCATCACAGTCACTGCAGATGATGTTAATATCGTCCTGGAGAAATGCGATGTTTTCCTGGCGTTCAGGACAAGGAGTTGGCACGTGGGGAAGGCCACTTCAACTGAGCATGTCTATAGCTGCAAGGTTCCCTCCGTCAAAATTTTCATCTAAACGACAACAAAGAGTCAGTAAACATTCGAATCTGTTCGAGTTAGCTAGTTCTGTCCGTGCCAGTAGCAAGGAACAGTCATCTCGTCAAGTCAAGTTCATCACCAGTACCGACTTTTTCCATCGAACTTCGTAAGAAACTCACCCTGCCGCATGTCACGCAACCAAATTGGGTAATTAATAGTTGATGCTACCGACGACGATGTCCACGGGCAACGAAAACGGACTCATTCAGGAAAACTCTGTGACGGCAAACTAAGAAAACGCTACGCCTGCCTGGGGGTAGTAGTTTCACCAGAGCTCCTAATACGTGAGCGATACAAGTGGTCGGTTTCCGTTGGCCATACTCGGAATGAGTAGTTCGCTCCTTTCTAGACGTCTCGTTCGGGTTGACAAAAAATCGATGAAATGGCCACCTTTAAAAAATTCAAACAGTGTAATTATGTGCTAGTGGCCCATTACTAATTCAAGATTTCTTATGGGCGCGGGATTAAGAAGGTTCCGTTACTCTTTAGGACAAGATGGTGGTTCAGTGAAATTAGAAACATTTTAAGTTTTTTTTTTAATTTCCAAAATTATGGTATTGGGTCATAAAGTGGTATTCAAGGGCTTGTTATCAATTCATGGTATAGAGTATTTTCTAATTTAAAGGATTTATGGGTGGGCAATTTTGAATTGTTTAAATTTAACTGATTGAGATAAAGAGCAATCTGCATAATAATCCCCTACGAGTAGTTGATGGAATTAAATTAGACTATTTGAGATGGTGCCATAGATTCATTCGAGCTATAGTCTGCAGTACGATTCGTGTCATCCCAACAAATCTTAATATTTTTATTCGCTGGATAATAAATTAGTCAAGTTGTTAAAACAAACTCCATGTTATCATTGAATTTAAAAACTCAGAAGAACCAACCTGACCCATTTTACGTTAATACCATAATTTTGCGACAATTTCCACCATGTACTCACCATACCAAAAACTCTAATTATTGGTCTATCAAACAGTGAAAATTTAACCCCCTCGGACGTGACTTGAGGAAGCTATGAAAATTTAAAGTTTCAAGCTCGACTCCTGAGAATTTTCATGATTTCAGGTCCGTTACGTATATTGCCCTACGAACAGCAACAATAACAATAAACGTAGGTAATGAGCTTAAATACCACGCAACATACTCATAAGAGCTAACGCAATCTGCAAAAACTCATCCTCGAAGTAGAAAACAAAATCCCATTTACGTCTAAGACATCCTAGAGAATCTTTTCGTTGTCTCAAAGATACCTAAAAGAAGGTTTTTGGCCCCTTTCAATCTATCCATATAAAACGCTACTATAGGGAATATACAATGAGGAGATACTCGTACTTTGCAAGCTCATATACAAATTTTTATCGTTTTACCCAAAGTCATGTAGGAAGAAATCTTTCCGGGATGTGACGTGCTGATATGCTAATGATGATGAGTCCTGTAATGAGGATGGGAATATTGCCATAGTCGATGCCGGAACATTTTCTGATTAAGTTCGTATAGCGAAAATCTATTCATTTCGAAATGAATGATAATTTCATAAGAATATGATCAGATTATGCTTATCAACTAATCAATTAGTGGTAATCTTAATCGGTTTTCTTAATTGCCCTTCACGTATTTCATTTTGAATTTCGCTTCTGTTTTGAGTATACCTAGAAAAAAAACCATCGATGTAATTACCTAGAAAATCCATAACAATAAAAAATCAATTCCCATACTTAAGGCCAAAGTGGTGCCCAAAATCAAAGGTTTTATCGCTTTATGTCGGTGCTTAGCTGCATAGGATTCGAAATGGGTATTAACGTGTGGAATGAACAGCTCTCATTACGAAGCAATTTTAACCCTTGGAATCTTATGCTATCGGGGGCTTAAGGGATTGGATTGGAAGACTTATCCGTGGTACATTTCTAAGAAAATTCATTCGATTAGCGATATCGAATTGGAAATAATCGAACGATAAAAAAGTGAATGAGCCAGATGACCCAGGCTATCTAAATATACAAATTGAAATTATACATTACTATGTAAGGTGGAAAAAAAAGAAGGAGTAACGTACTGCAGAACTCAATTTGCGAAAATTCAGAGATAAAAGGTTTTGCGAAGAGATAACCACTTTTCCACATAAAGATTTGCTGAAGAACCTGATGGTCAGGAGATAAAGGTCCGCACCATTCAGCAAAAGTTGATTAATCCTCAGAAAACTGATTTAAAAAAGTTAATTTTACCATTTACATAAAGCATTCTCATATTAAAATAACTTAAAGTTAGTTCATATTTTTCTCAACGAATTCCTATTTCGAGTCGGTTAAATATTAACCGAAATGAAATAAATCCTATTCCAAGTTCACTAAATCTTATTCCGGATGACACTTTTCAGATCAAATTAATGGTTAAAAAAATTAAAGTTTAAGTTGATTCAAGATTAATGACTCTAAGTATCTCTATTCATAGTTCCTAAAGAATTCGTCTCTATTCACAAACTGAATTGATGGGTTCGCCTCTTTGGTATTATATTTCTCTAAAATGAGAAATCAGTGAAGCCAAAGAACAACATTTCTCTTCGATTTCGAGTTTATAATTTCAAATGTTCAACACCAAATTCGAGACACTGAAAACAAGATAACTAAAAAGCTAGGGTATAGCCTAGTGGGTAGCGTGTTGGTTTACAATGCGAAGGTCGTGAGTTCAAATCCCGGTCAACGCATAATTCCAGCACACTGTTTGCTTGGATATACCTTGGTTACCTCAATCTACGAAAGTGAAAAATTCGCAGATAGAGGGTTGTGCGAAGAGCTAAACACCTTTCCACAATAATCGTATGCTAGTTTTGGATAGTGAATACTTAGATTTCTGTTAATAATGAAGCGAAACGTTTGAAAATGTTTCTTCATGATATCCAAAGTACCTTTTCATGCAACAGTAGATCTGCGTACTCACTTTCCATTTCAGCAAAAACTTCTTGAAATTGGCGATGATTAAGAGCTTTAACTATTGTATAATGGAGTTTATAATCTTAATCGCTAATTCCATAACTTTTCTTCTGGATATATGTGCACACAAATCGCTTCTTGGTGAATGATGCAATGTAAGTAAATATGTATCTCGTGATTAATTTTTTCTTTGAAAATATGAACAAACTCGTCTGTAGAAACTGAGACAATTTCATAAAGTGGAATACGATGCTTTTTTATGCACTCAATTACAGCATTTGCGATACCTTCTCCACTTGTTTGAGTGGCAATAATTGCACGTGGTATTTTGGGGACGAGCCACACTGAAGGAGCCAAAGAGCCGCATGTGTCTCGCGACCCGCGGTTTGCCGACCTCTGCTTTAGACGAAAGAGATTTTAATTTTATTTTATGAAATTTTGGATGGGGAGTAATCGAAGGAGTGACAGCATTAAATCAATTTTATCACATCACAGTTGCTATCAAAATGCTTTATTGAAAATTGAAGCTTAACAAATTAAATAATTGGTGATAATATTGGTGTATTGGATTTAGTGAAATACAGCTGTTTGTAAGGCATCTGGTAGAAGGAGTAGGGAGTTCCTAATGTTTTTTAAAGGAATAACTATGTACATCATTAAACATATTTTAAATTGCAGATAATTTATAATAGCATTTTCAAGAAAATCGACTTTTTGTGAAGTTATGAAATTGAGAAAAATTGTATGGGAGGGGGTAGAAGGAGTGAAGCTAATCATTTAATTATTTTAGATCTTACTAATAATGTTGACTAAATATTTTGAGCACAATTTCAGCTCGATTAATTTTATATATACTGAGTGAATTCGTAATTCATGAAAAAGTGTATTTTGTATGGGAGGTGGTAGAAGGAGTAAAGGAACTCGAATAATTCGTATATCATAATTTGAAAACATTATAAAAATTATTTATTCCAAATCTCATATCAATAGTTTTTATTCCTTTTTGAGAAAATCCGTTTATTGTTAAATTCCGAAATTGTGTCACTTTGTATGGAAGGGAGTAGATTTGACTCTTTCACGAACTTGACCTTACTTTTTTGCCAAAAACGACGTGTTTAAAATTTGGGATTTCTAGCTCAACGCGTTCTCGAGCTAGATAGAGCACAGGTGGACTGACGTACATCCCATTGTTTTTCTCCGAGTCTTATTTCTTAGCGTTACAAACTTACAATACTCCCAGATTTCATCTAGAGTATGAAAAAATAGCAGAATAATGATAACGCGTAAAGGTTTGTCATCTTTGTAAATGACACCGAACGTGGCATACAAAATGTTTTGTGCTGAATTTAAAGTTTGCAGTTTTCATCATTTTCAATTAAATCGGAAATAGTTTTTCTGAAATTGGGACATGTATGGGAGTTGGTGGAGAAAGTGTAGGGTCTTAGGTGCTTTTGACACTGCTTATCAACATCCTTATTATTATGTTTGTTCTGACTTCAGAAGGAAATAATAACATTTGTCTCGTTCGCTGTTTTAATCCAAGTGAGAGATTCTCGTTTATTAAAAAGTTAATGTCATATGTTTCTTATAATTATTGGTATTACCAACTGTAGGGTAAAATACATAACACTTGTCACCATGCTTTGTTTCAATTTCGATTGCTCTCATATGTTCGAGGGAGAAATATTTTTCTTGAATTTATAATATAGAGTTATTTCTTACAAACGGTACGGTAAACACAATATACTCTTAGAGTACAATTACTAACAGCACTCTGCTTCTACCACCTCCCATACAAAAGTATAGTCAAATATTCGCTATTTGAAAGAATTTGAGAAAATACATTTGCCGGTATATTTTTTCCCAGTTCATCTAGAATATCGCATGATTGGGCTTTACGCTCAATCATAATTCTATTATGTTTTTTTTTTCAAAAAAGCGGCAACAGAATTCTCCATGCAGGAACATTTAAGAACAACTCCGTATTTACATATTTCACTTCATTCGTTAAATTAGGTCCTGAAACTTATCAGTGAATTTTGATAATATTTCGGTAGTATTATATTATATCTTGGAAATATGATATTTTAATAAAATTCATAAATTTGTAACTTATCCATAAAAAGTTTTCATTTTCATCTTGTTTTTAAAATAAATAAACTGCCAACAAGTCAGGCGAAACTTTATTATTTGTGGGACAAGTTGAGAATGCATGGAAAGTTAATATGCAGGTTAGAGTGGTTTGGGAGACTAAGTGAAAGAGAATTCTTGGGCAGGGCTGTTATTAATTAACCAATATTTCATTCGTTTATGCAAGTTTGGGTTTTTATGAGTGGAGCGGGAGGAGTGACAGTAAGGGTGGGTATATGTTAATAGCTTCTTGATTGATTGCTTTAATCATGACCAATATTCTCTGTATAGAATGTGTTTCATAAACGAAGCTGCATAGAATTTTCATAAAATTCGGTGCACTCTACATTCACGAAACCGAACATTTGGGGAATCGTAAAATTTGTGATGCAATTTTATTTCATTTCTCTTGTAAGGTACTCGTACAAAATTTCAATTTCGTAGCTTTTAATTTGTTTGTTATTAGTTGATTTAATGAAATTGCTCGAAATCATAATTTTGTATGGGGGGTGGTAGAAGGGCATGTGCGATTTCAAAACTTTTGAAACAGTTTTGTTTCAACTATTTTTAGAAGTTCTTATGCAAAATTTGAAATTGATAGCTTTTAATAGTTAGGTGATAATTGATTTCTTGAAAATGGTCGAAAAAATAATTTTGTATGGGAGGGGGTAGAAGTTTTAAAGTTATTCGACGAGTTAGTCAGGAAGATTTGATTAATTTTAGTAATTGGTGTCGCCACAATGATCTTCGTCTGAATTTGGATAAATGTCATGCTATGTCTTTTACTAGAAAAGTCTCGCCGGTTGTAATAATATATAAACTTAATGACTGTATTTTGAATCGTGTCAATTCTACTATTGACTTAGGTGTTACATTTGACCATAAACTTGATTTTAGCTTGCATATAAATAAGATTGTGCAAAAGGGTAATTCTATGTTGGGATTCACCACTCGCTTATCCAAGGAATTTAAAAATCCCTCTGTTAAATTGATTCTTTATAACACCTTTGTTAGATCGCACCTAGAATATGCTTCTCAAGTTTGGTCTTCTTATTATGATGAGCACATTTGCAGAATTGAATCAATTCAGCGTAAATTTGTGAGAAGTGCCTTATGCCACCTTAATTGGAATGACAGAGTTCGTCTTCCTCCTTATATTGATCGACTTAAGCTATTAAATATGTCATCACTCTCCAAACGACGTGAGGTAGCTGATGTAGTTTTTGCTCATCAACTTCTTACTGGTTTAGTTGATTCTTCCACACTTTTGGGATTGATGCGGTTTTCTGTTGGTCGATATTTACCAAGACAGCCTGGATTGCTTCAGATTTGCTTTCACCGGACAAACTATGGTATGAATGAGCCGATTTCGCGTATCGCGAGAGAAGTTAATAAGAATGCTGATGCATTCGACTTCTCTATCGACAAATTATGTTTAAAGCGTAGACTTAATGCTAGTTGATGCCAATTTTTTGTCAATTTTTTGTCAATTTTTGTTTATTTTATTTTTATTTATGTACTTGGTGTAGGGATTTTATTGTTTGTTTCGTCCCTTCACTAAATGATGAGCCAGAGGATAATTGATTTCCATATTTTAATTTGGAATCGATTTATGGCAATTCCTTGCATTAAGGAATTCTGATAGTGATAAATTAATATTTCATATATTTAAGGATTTTTTAAAATACATTTTGCAAATTTTCAAGTTCCTAACATAAAATTTCATTCAAAAATTGTCAGTTTATGTGTTTTTTTCAATGCACATGAAACACCTTGTGCACGTTAGACCGGGGGGTCGGTTTATAACAATTGTGGAACAAATTTTTTTTTCTATGTGTATTAAATAGATGTATCCAAATGCAAAATTTAAACTTTGTATCTTTCAGCGGAGCTCTAAAAAAATTACTTAAAATTTTGGACATTTCTGCTTACCACCTCCCTCTCCTTACACCTCCCAACTCAAAATTTTTACCAAAACTAATAATTATTTAGTTCTACAATCTGACAAATTTTCAATTAAATATCTGTACTCGATTTTGAGATATAACGATCTGTAATTTTGAAAAGTGCGCCATTTTAAAAATGCTCCCCATTTTACCCCACTACTATTATTTCAACATATTATATTTTCTTCGTAATTCGCTAGTATAGTTTAATATATGGTTTAAGTTTCAATTACATAACTTAAGAGATAATTGAGATATTCATTTTTAAGTGTTTTTCTTTGAACCGCCCCTGACTCTCCCTCATGCAATAATTAGCCTTTCTCTAAGCTGATCCCGGTAGAGCAATATGCCGTCTTAATGGTTCCAAAATATGAATTTTTTGCAGTAAGTAATTTCGAAGATATAATCATTTGAAAAAACAATTCGGCCGATAATATGTTTTTAGCCCCTCCTTTTTGGACGCCAATGGATAAAAAAATTAAATTTTTTTAGTTTCTCCCACAACCCGCTCTATATTTCTGGTGATTTTCAGCTTCCTATCTGCATTCCTGGTGGAAATATTAGCAAGTGCAGTTTTTGACTCTTTCCCTCCCCCGCCTTCCCCTTCCACCTAACACTCACCAAAGAAATAGAAGCTCATTTACCCAGTCAACAATCTGCCCAAAAACGAACATTCTACCTTTAACGGTCTCAGAGATATAAGTTCATATGTACGGCGGGACGGATTTTTTGCATTTTTAGGCTAATTTAGTCATGAAACGCGAAAAAACAAAATTTCAAGGTAACCAATTTGTTTTTTTTCTGTGTCGATCACAATACTTTATTATTAGAATAATAAAGTAAAATTACTTTGGAATAAAAAACACCGAAAAATTTGAAAAGCGAAAATGTCATTTATTTACCATTTCGTCGTCATCTAATACGAAAATTATTCAACTGGAAAATAAAAAATAAACAAATGAAATCTTCCAAATTCAGATGATCGGAAGACCCTTTCAAAAATTTTTATGAATTTTTTTCCCGAAAAATATTCGAGTTTCAAATTACTTGCATCTAACTGTTTCACATGCACACGTAAAACGTGCTATTAATAATGCTGTTAAGAATGCAGGCAAATTCAAAACAAAGTGATAAAGAAAACTACCTTGCAAAATTCAAAATGAAATTTATTTCATAATATTGAATTTTCATCCATTCACTGAAAAACTGAGCCGCACAGGATTTACCGATCTTCAAATTAGGCTAAAAGAGGATTGAAAAAAAAAAAGTTTAATTTCATCAACAACAGCCGAATCATCCATATATCCCGGAAATATCCTAGTAATGTCCTTCAATCTTTTCTTTTGCTCCATTTACAACCCCCGAAAGAAAACTTCCTTAAATTCAATTTGCACAGGACAACAACAATAACAGAAAAAAAAGTTGCGTTAAGTGTTCTGGTCTTCTTCTTTCATCCCGTTTCTTCCTATTTAGTCCTTTAATATTATTCCCTGGTAAAAATTCAACAAAATATGCGGTAAATGCTTAATGCCTGACTTTACTTTAGGGTGGTACAAGGAGATTTTTGTTTTCCTTAAAAAGAAAAAAAAAATATTTGCTAAGACACATGATTAAATATTTAAATTGTTTATTTTTCATTTCAGTTGATGTTGTTAGGGATGTTTACAGAGGAGAACGAAAAAAATTGGACTGGACTGAAATTTACTTTATACTAATAAAGCTGAAAAGCTTTTGAAACGTACATACGCCTGTGTGCGTTTCGAATAAAACGCAAATTGCAATTAATTTTAGGTTAATGGTAAATTAGCATTGTTTATACTAAAGATGAAATCTGAGAGTGTTATAAGTTTGCTATCCAGTTTGTAGCGCTAACAATTAAGTCTCGAACAAAAAACAATGAATGATACAGAAGTTAATATTATCATTCAAGAATCTCTAAGCCATATCTCCGTCCGTCCGTCTGTGCCCTCCCCAGCTTGAGAACACGTTGAGCTAGGAAGTTTAAACTTTGTTCACGCCATTTTTGACAAAAAAGTAAGGTCAAGTTCGTGAACGGGTCAAATCGCTTCATCCTTTCTACCCACTCCCATACAAAATAGCTAATTTTCAATCACTTGCAATAATCAAATTTTCTTGGAAACTATGAGAGCTAATAATTTGAAATTTAGAATATTTTATTTTTATTATAAATGTAATACTATCTATGCTATCGCGCTGTTAGAATAACATAAGGATCCAGATTATCTTTTTTGAGGCTTTACATTAGATTAATGGAGAGATAAGGCTAAGTATTCGATCCTCGTTGCTGCACTATATTTGAATAGGTTATGGAAACATTTTAAAAAATCTAAGAAATTGGGTATTACTACTAAAAACTGATTATTTATTGTATTGAAAAAGTATTCATTTTAGATTTAGGGAAGGACGTCTTCAGGTGAAGGTTCATAAGCTACTCTCTACTCGAGGATGGTACCTTGTATTGAGCCCGCATAAAAATTTAATTTTTAATCTTTAGAACCGGATGACTGTAGTATGCAGCTCCAATCATTGCTCCCTATTCGTGTTGGAAATACAAAATAATTATCAGGTGAGTTGCACTGTCCGCTATATATGTCTCTGAGTAAAGAGTTAGGGTGATCCTCCTCTTCTGATATTCAAGTTTTTTATTAATATTTTGTAGGTGTATGCTTTTTAATAAAATTACATTTTTACATATTTTATCATACACGCTCATGTTTTTATTAAATTTTCAAAAAATTCCATCAAATCGAATTTCAACCACCTGGAATACCTGAACTGAATTTCGAACACCAAATTTCACCATTACCATAGCTATATGAAAGTAAAATTCATA
Organism: Chorisops tibialis; assembly: GCA_963669355.1. Taxonomy (NCBI): domain Eukaryota; kingdom Metazoa; phylum Arthropoda; class Insecta; order Diptera; family Stratiomyidae; genus Chorisops; species Chorisops tibialis. The sequence continues at coordinate 329,754,200 of OY770262.1, forward strand.
TGCTTATTGCTACGCGTATGCCATAATAATAGAATGAAAATCGCGCTATAATATTTAAAGACCCCCCAATCCAACCCCAGCTTTCACGCTGAACATCGTGCTTGAACATCAACCTAGCTTTGTTTCATTATTGACGTATTTAATTGAAAAAAGAGTCGTTAATTAAAATTTTAATCAAAATATTTGCCAGCATGGCATGTTCATAATTTAATGCAATTAGCTGGTAGAGTTTTCGACAAATTTTATGGGCATCGCAACGAGTGCCTTGTCATCAGCGATCAGAAAAGAGAGTGTCGGGGACAAACTGGGCTTTTACCTGTTCAACTATTCGCTATAATTTAGTGATGTATATAAATTCGAACTATACACAGATACGAAATTTTTTAATGCAAAGAAAAACAGAAAATATAATAAAGTCAATGGGCAAATATATACATATGTGATTGGTGAGGAGAATCATGGTGATGTGTTATTTAATTTTTGGATTACAATTAATTTTAATTTACAATATCAGCATATTCACTGGATTGCCATTTGACTGGGTTAATTCAAAATGGTATACAATCAAATTTTTAAGCTATATTTTTCATTAATGAGGAATTTAAAGTTAAACCTGCATTATTCCGTACAGTGAAATATAGGCAATCAATCATCAGGCTATGCATTCATTTTTACCTCTTCTTGCCAAAATTTCTGAAATATGACTTCTGACATTTGACTTCTGCGCCGACTCAACTTTGCTTTACGTGAATGAGTGAACCAATAATTTGAATTCAATGTTCTCACAATCAAAATAGTAAAAGAAAGATTTCAATCGAACTAACTCAGGGTGCAGTAAAACAAAACAGCCACAAGTAGTCCTGCGAATGAAATATATTCGAGTGTGAACCAAAATAACCATACCGCACGAACATACGATTTTCTTATTAAGAATTAAGAAAACGGTCAAAAAATTTGATTTGGAATGAGAGAGCGCGCTGATGGAAAATTATTGTGTCTAATCTAATTGTCTCATCCGGAAACGGAAAAAAACTTGCAGTCACGAAAACCATTTTCCCTGTATAGTCAGCTGCCACCCACTCGTTACCCAACTGTACAAGCATGAGTTGTGGAAAAATTCCATGAGGAGTCAAGAATGTGGTATCCTTAGTAGCCATCAACTTGTCTTTTTGTCCGGTGTTCAATTCGTTCTTCTGGCATTCTCCAAATGAAATGACGGATCCACTCTCTAAGTGAAGAGCTTTCAGTTTGTGCTTCGTTAAGCGGAGATAATCCTTAGAACCTTTGTATTAGACAATTGTCTCTAATCTTAAACTCTATGTCTTTTTTTTCAGGGAATTCCCTAACAGAGATTTAGAAATTTTTCTCATTTTTTCTCCTGCCTATCCTGTAAGCTATAACGCTTGTATTTAATGAAGTATCAGGGTTCGGTGTAGGATAAAGTCTTGGATGGTTTCGAAATTGCTGGTCAAAAGTTTGAAATCTTTGGTGTGGCGTTGCGAAACATGTAACTGAACCAAAAGAAGATAAGAAATTGTTAAGTTAATTTATAGAGGGAAAAAATGAATTATTTCTTTTTTTTCTTTTTAAGGGACCACTTTTAAAATGACATTAATTTCTACAGAGTACCTCATGTTTATATCATCATAAAAGTTTCCTGATAAAATTTCGCCTTCGCATTGTTTGTGGGAAGAAAAAAATCAAGTTTTATTTGTTTTTCACTGCTTTAAAAAGAAGATCTTAGTAAGTAATGTTCTTTTTTCTTTCTTAAGAATAGATTAAACGTGTCAAGAATGACAGCTATAAATTATTTCGTTTAAGATATTTTCAAATAAGATTAAAGTTCTTTTTTAAACTCTAGATGAAATCTGAGAATTTGTTGTGTGTGTCTTACCGTTTTGTAACGCTTAGAAATAATGCTCGCTCAAAGTCACCATAACATAAATATTTCTTATCGCTTAAAACTCTCGTTTCCGAATGACCGTCTGTCCATCTGTCTACAACATATACCTAGTCCTGCCATAAGTTCTGTCACATAATTTCTCACATTGGCAACAACTTTATTTTATGAGTGACATTTCAATATCGGCCAGTTTTATAAACGTCATAATGTTGTTGACAGTTGATGGTCATTTAAAGTGTGTTCGTTAACGTGTGAAGATGGAATGGGGTGTAATAGAAAACCGAACTGCAGTGATTGCACTACATAAGTGTGGAAAATCCGCGAGTGAAATTTTCAAGTTGTTGTGCCCGTTAAAAATAACGCAAAGATTTGTGTATCGTGCGATCCAGAGATATAACGCAATCCAGACTATTGAAGATCGACCTCGTTCTGGACGTCCGCGTGATGTACGTTCTTCTGCTGCCATCAAAGCGGTCGAGAGTCGAATTCGTCGAAATCCGCTTCGTAAACAACGAATCATGTCTCGCATCATAAAATCTGACCTCGGGATGAGTGCCTTTCGACGATCAACGGGACATTTGCTGACTGAGCAGTTGAAGCAAATTAGGAGCACCAGATCGAAAGAGCTCCTTCGGCGGTACGGCAACAACAAACATCGAGAAATTTTATTTACCGATGAAAAAATTTTTACGGTGGAGGAACATTTCAACCGCCAAAATGATAAGGTGTATGCCCACAGCTCCATAGAAGCCCGAGAAGTTGCCACTAGGGTACAGCGAGGACATCATCCAGCATCAGTCATGGTATGGTGGGGTGTCAGCTACAAAGGGGTCACCGAGCTTCATTTTTGCGAAAAAGGCGTAAAAACTGCAGCGAAAAATTATCAAACGGACATCCTGGAGGGATGTGTGAAGCCGCTGAACTCTACGCTATTCAACAATCGACATTGGGTTTTCCAGCAAGATTCTGCGCCAGCCCACAAAGCTCGAACCACACAAGCGTGGTTGGAAACCAATATTCCACAGTTTATAAGGGCGACGGAATGGCCTTCTGGGAGCCCAGATTTGAATCCCCTGGACTACAAACTGTGGGCGGAGTTAGAGTCCATGGTGTGCACGAGACGACACCCAAATATCGAGAGCCTTAAACGATCTTTGACAGAAGCAGTAGCTAATTTTCCGCTAGAAACAGTGCGTACTGCTATCGATGACTGGCCCAACAGATTAAAGAGCTGTGTTAAGGCTAAAGGCGGCCACTTTGAATAATTTGTTGCTTATTTTACTTCCATTAGTATGCCAAAATAAAATATATTTTCCTTTGTCAAAAACTCTTTTTCATTTATACAAAAATTGCCCATATACGTGTGACAGAACTTATGGCACGACTAGGTATATTTAATTCTCAAATGCTTTCAGCTTTCGTGTTGAAACCTTTTATAATGCCATTTTTAGCAAGAAAGATACTGCTTCTACCCCGTCCCATACAATTCCATAATTCTGGTTAATGCATTATAGTTATTTGCATTAAAACTAGAAAAAGTAGAAACTAAAAATTTTACCAGAAATATTCACTTAATAATTGCAATAAAAGCTAAAAAATTATCAATTTCACTTCATTTCTTTTACCCACGCCCATACAAATTTCTAAATTGGAAATTCAAGAAAAGTATTTCTCCTTCGAAAATATCGACTCTAAAATTTGACCAAGCCATGGTGATAAGGCCGTTGTTACTTACTTACGATGGCGCAGATCACGCGAACCAAATTGGGCCTTGGCCTCCTGTATGCTTTGCCTGCAACCATCTAGGTCTATCCTTCAGTTTGAAAATCTTAGCAGTGATTTGCTGTGTGCGTCACTCGAATCCTCCCAGGGCTTCCGTGGTTTTCCGACCGTCCTTTCTCCATTGACTTTTTTTTAGTGTTCGTTTGAAAATTCTTCCGCTCCACATAACCAGCCCATTGTAGCCTTTTAAATTTGATGAGGTTGACACTTCTGGATAGTCGAAAATGGTTATAACACTCTATTTTTTAGTATTATCCAGATAGAGCCTTTCCTCACAGGTTCGACGATTCTTCTGAGAACCTTTTTTTTCAAAGGCGTTAAGTAATTTAATTTCCTTCGCTGATTAGTGGTCGCAACTCGTTCTTTATGCCACCCTTAATCACTCTCATCTCTCTTATTTCGCCTTAAAAGTCATACGACCAGCACTGCCTATCCATATTAACAACTGGCTTAATTGCTGAAATTTGAATGCTGTCCGCAATTGCACTATTCCTTCGTGTCGATGTGTACGTAAATATACTTTTATTTCCCAAAAATCCTCAGCAATTAGAATTAAATTATTTAAAAAAAAAATCGTCAACCTAAACTTGAAGTTATGAGCATAAAAAATTAAAATTCTGATTATTCATAATGGAAAAATATCGACCGGACTTGCAGTTCCTCCAGGTTTTCTTATCAACTATCTGCGATATTGCAATTCAAGAACAAAACTACGAACACAAATATAACTACTTCGTTTTGAATAGCCCAATTCTCAAATCCATTCAAAGCTACAATCCGGATTTCGAATAAATATCGAAATCCTTGATCAATATCATCCTGTAAAGGAATTTCATACAGAAAGTTACAGACTTATTGCTTAGTAATAATCAAGAAGAGCTGAATCAATATAATTCAAAGTCTTATCCTAAAAGTATACAGCATTAAGAAGCTTATATCCAAGTGACTGGAGAATTACGAAATTTATTTGGATTTAAATGCTTATTTGACTTTCAATTAATGCGATTTTCTTCTCAATGATTTCGTTCGACCTCGATCATAATACCCGAATTTCTTTCTCTTCGGATCCGATTTTGGTATAAACAAAACACAAGAAAATTTTCTTTAAATGAAAACACCGTTTGCTCTCAGAATTGTTTGCCGTCAATAAATTTATAATATATAACATCAGAATCAAATCAATTTCGACAGACAGAATAAATTTCTGATTTTCCATGATTTTATGTTTTTGATCAACTTCTCGAATAAAGGGAAAATCGAAGCTTGTCAGCTCTTAGCGAATTCTCCCTTGCAGTATAAGGATACCGCTGTCAACTTTCCGTTCAGCGAAGGAAACGTTCAGCATGAACGATTCATTCGCAAACAATTTCCAGGAAAGCACAGCTCATGCACTCATCTCCTACCTCTCTTTTCATCGATTCTGATCCTTATGCGAGTTCCTTCATGGCTAGGGAAGACGTGATGTTTCAGTAAAGTCGTAAGTCAAGTGAGAATGCATTTATCAAATACATTAAGGATTTACTGAGCAATGCAGTACACGAACGGACTATTTGTCCACAAGACAGCAAAGGATTCGTTTCGTTTCAGTAACTTTGGAGCTACGAATTAGGGAGGAATTTATAAGCCAGAAACGCTCCATGCTTGATAGATTAAAGACGCAAAATTATTGAGAAATCAATGCTTTCGCATTAAGACTAAGGACATACATATACTCGTTTCAAGAAATAGCGGAAAATGAGATGGTATGCTCTTCGATTCATGCCTTGCTAATTTTAAAAATAAGATTTCCTATTTAAGCCATGTAGACCAACGAGCAAAAGTTTAATTTCCAATCCATAAGCTGTATTCCCGCAGGATTTTGATTATTCTATTGAAAGATATTAAGTACAGAAACGAATAGGAGAACAAACTTGTGTGGTTAGAGAGAAGGATGGACTGTATTGCAACATCTCGATCAGCTAACCTGCAGACAGTGTTACTTTCTCTCTATACCATCATAACATCCGATTCGATCTGGCCATTCTCCATATAAGATTAGGGATGGGTCATTTATTGAAATGGTTTCGATCAGGATTAGACAGATGAATTGGATATTATCCTGGCGAATGGATTTTCGAAGTATGCATGAACGCTTGTAAGCGATATTTTATTAGGATGCTATGTACGGGTTATATCGGTGGAGTATAGTTGAATAGGATAGAGGCTTCATATGTGTATTTTATAAATCGGGGATTTTCCGTTCAGATATAAATCACGTGAAATTGAAACTACAAATTGGTATCGGATTAGGATTACGTTTAGGCTTTTCTGTCCGTAATGATGATGTGATTGATGTTACTGTTTTGTAAATAGGACAGAATGATCGAAAAATAAACTGAATTAAAGTTTTCTGTTGGTAATACGAGTAGTATTTTTGTCATGAAAACGATTTGCGATGAGTTGCGGCTTTGATTGGAAGGATCTTAGGCATTTTTTATAAAAAAAACAATATTTATATACGGAAGTGAATAAAATGTTAAACGCTTTTTGCCCAAACACCATAACAAACATAGGGTTCTACAGCTTAAAACAAATGAGGAACTCATAATTTAATCAGATCACCACAAATAAGAAAATTGTAATATGACCACATTAGATACAACACGATCTGACCGCATAAAGAACACCTGTAGATGAACAAAAATAGCAGCTATGAACTGAGTAAGATGGAAATGCCAAGATTTTTTTTGAACATCATAGAACTTTTGGAGTATTCAGTAGCTACCACTGATATTTTAATAACCGCTGTAGTTATAACCTGCGTGTAGCCTAGTGTAAAGCGTATTAGTCTACCATGCGAAGGTAGTGAGTTGAAATCCCGGTCGACGTATAATTCCAGCACACTATCTGCTTTGGTATACCCTAGATACCTCAATCCATCAATTCCGGTATATGCTTAGGGACGTAATGACCCCACGCTCCTAAAGCGGGTTACTACCAGTCAAGTGTTTAACGAATTACAAAACTGAAAGTGGGGGGATTTCGATAAGAAGAAACATGACTTGACATGACAATATCAGAGTGTTTTCGTACAAATATTCTTTTAATTTCATAAAGCTATGATTAGCCTTGATGCTAACATTTTCCCAGGATGTATCCGTTACAAATGGAACCGTATCGTCTGCAAATGGTATGAGTTCGCCCTTACTTGGCGGTTTAGGGTAGCCACTATTTTTGAACTTTCTAAAAGTTTCGCTTCCACCTCTATCTTGTGACTCTATATGTGACGTTTCGGTCTCTGCTGAGACCAAAACGTCACACATAATAAATCAAACAGTGTAAAATCCCGAAATCTTTCCTTTAAATTCAAAATACACTGTGAAAACATTCACCATCCATGAAATGAGTTCCGTTAATGATTATATGTAGTAATTTTTTTTTGTTGTTTAAAAATAGAATTGGAATATGACGTCTTATTGATAATTGGGATTAACATATTAGAAATGAATTGAGTTCCCAACCCTTGTTAGTTCCTTCCACACTAGACCCGAGTGTAATATATCATAAATCTCGAAAATTCGCGGATTTGTTACAAATCGTTGAAGGGCAATTGATGTATCCAATATTTTTACAGATGCTTTACCAAGCAAGCATCGTTCGTTTTCTGTTTCTGATTCTGGAGGTGCCAGACAGCAGGAAATCATCCAGATAGTAAGCAGTATTACCACCCGTAATAAAGCTAAGCTAGCGGCATTATCTGTGTTGAACTTTAACCCCTGAGTTAAAAAATAACAAAATTGTGGTTAGTAGTAAAATAGCAACACTTTCGCCAGCTGAAAACAAAGTTGAGCGCTTTCAATCAACATCTGTCTCTGACTCAGCTGATGTTAGGAAGCAGACAACGGCAACAGATGCCGCTGGTCAATCTGGTTCGCCATCGACTGCATAGAAATCGGTACATAGAAAGAAATTATAAAAAAAATGTTCGGGAAAGCTGATCTGCCCGAGGATTTACGGATTGTCATGGAGCATAAATCGCTGCATGTATCAAAATTTGATGCCAATACATCCGAAGCTTCTATAGTTAAGTTTGTTGCAGCTAAAATCCATCTGACTTAGTTCATTGCTATAAACTTATCAAGGAAGGCACTGATAAGAGCTTATTCTGTTTCGTAAATTTTAAACTTGCCATTCCTGTCATCTATTATAAAGAATGTTTTATATCCGAATTTTGGTCCAGCGGATTGGTCATTAGGACGTTTAAATTTCGTTCCAAAAAACGAGAAGCGCACCGGGGTAACATCAGAATTAGTATGAAACTGGACCGTTTAATTAACAAATTCCTTCAACTTATTCCTCATACGATAAAAACCAGAAATTTACAGTGTATTGCCAATACGTTGGCGGCCTACGAACCAAAACCAATGAATTATTTTTGGCATCGACAACCTATGACTACGATATTTGCGTTTACTGAGACTTGGCTCAATGACTCATTCTTATATTCTGAGCTATTTTCTAGCGACTATGTGGTTTATCGTCGCGATCGTGCATTGTCAACTGAATTATTTCGGGGTGGCGGTGTTCTAATCGCGATAGTCTTCACTTGTCAGTAAACAAATTGATCTAAGTTGTGACTTCGACGATATCGAACAGCTCTGTGTCACCATTGATTTTGGTACGCAGAAAGGGGTTACGTTCATCATTAGCTACATCCCACCAATTAGTCCACTAGATGTATGTGAAAAGCATGTTTCCAATATTGTGTCTATCACTGAAGAACTCTGCATCGATCAGCATCCATTTATTCTTGGTGACCTTAACATAGGGGATGTCTTATGAAACTTCATGACAGAAGAGCAATTGCTCGTCCCTAAAAAAGATTGTGAGCGTCTAGTTACTGCTACATTATACAGCCTTGAATTATTTCAAATTAACTTTTTTAAAAATAGTTACAATCGGATCTTAGATTTAATATTTGTTAATAATGATTTCAGTACAAATTTATTCACTTAACTTCCAATTTTGAAAAACTAAATAGATCATAAAGCCATTGCTATTAGATTCGAATTTTAAATTTTCCAAAACAATTGTTGTAATGAAATAAAAAAGGTATTTGGTTTCGCTAAAGTCCATTATGTCACTGTAAACAACTATTTATTGACAGTAAATTGGTACGAGCTATCCAATAGCTTATCTATGCAAACAGATGTCAGACATGGCTGCATATTATAACCATCCCTTTTTCTGATGGGAATAAATAACATCTTGAAAGCTACACTTGAAGGTAGGGAAAATAATGGTCCCTAACATCCTAAGCCACCTTGATTATGTTGATGACGTATGTTTGCTTGCACATAAACATTCGTACTTAGAGTCAACTTCTCGCTCCTTGCATACTTAATGCAAAGAAGCAGAACGGAAAATATATGTGCGTAAAACCAAGTACATGTGGGTTCGAACATAAGCGCTCCGATTGTTCTTACTGATCAAAATTTAGAAGGGGTGATAAATTCTTTTTAGCTCTGAAGCATTATCAGCATGGTCGGCGGAGTCGAAAAGGATATTAAGGATATTCCTTCGCACAAGCTGCAAGTGTTTGACGTATGCGTCAATTGATTTGTTTTTATATGGTTGTACTACATGGAAAATGCCCTTTCAATTTATCAAGAAACTGCAAACTTCGTAAACCAATGTCTGCGACGCATTTTAGGAACATTCTGGTGATCTTTAAAGATGAATTTTGGAGTGCAACTGGACTGAATAAAATAGGAACTGAAATTCACAGCCGGAAATGGTAGTAGATCGGTCACAGTTTGTGGAAACCAGAGAAAAACCTAGCCAGACAAGCGGCAGATTTTAGTCAACAAAAAAGACGATGGTTTGATCGATCATTTGTAGCTAGCAATTGAGCAAGATGCTGGAGGATAAACAAATCCTGGTGTCAACTAAAGGTCGATACTCAGGACCGCGTCTTGTAGAAGAGTATTGTTTCTCTTTTAGGCCCCTCTAGAAAATTTATTGATTGATTGACATTTAAACAGGGGAAATACAATAGCAGCGTTGAAACTGATATTAATTATTATGAAAGTACTAGAAATAAATCGTTCAAAACAATTTCCTATGAAACAATTTCGATACATATCAAAGATCAATAAAATGGAAATCACAGTAATTGTTTCGATACTACACAACAGCAATAAATTATACATATTTGAGTATAATTATGATTCTCGCTCATTACAAATCTATAGACAATAGATTCGAACATAATGACGTTCGATTTATTGCATATTCATCTATAAGACTAGATAATGATATTGTTGCCGACATAATGATCAGATTAATGCCGATATAGTGCTAATAAACACATTGCAATTTCGAGATTAATATCTGACAGTATGGAGATGTTTAAATTGTGTTTTGATATGACCTATTGTAAACAGCCGTCAGGGAATTTAACACGAATGAAGTGATTAGCTATTATGCAATCGGAATAAATAAAATTGTTGAATTAATTCTTCCGAAGTATACTTTAAAAATATCAATAGGACACGTATTTATCATAACATACGTCTAAATGTTATATGGTTCGATGCCAAAATTTCTACTTTCATCGGATTATGTGTGAAAATTTTAGTCAGATTTCATTTGAATTTATGATTCAAAGGTTGCAATGAAATTAATGTTATTAATATTAATTTAATGGTATTAGCTTCAACTGTGTTAGTATTTTATTCAGTCCTTATAATTATTTATTTGTAATGCTTTATTTTTTAATTTAATTGATATTTCCAAATTTTCATATTGTTCTATACAGGGCTGCACAAATGTATTTTTGCATTAAAAAGTTGCAAAAGGGCTTTGGCCACAATTCACTTATGAAACCTTTCATTTTTGAACAGCAGATTTAAATTACATATGATAATGGGGAATTTGAAAAAAATTGTGTGGTTAGGACCATTTGGTATGAGTTATATAGTACTTCTTGGCATAGTCATGGAAGATGGCATTTGGTTGACATGTTACTAAATTCTTGATAGTGTGAGTCAGTATTAGAAACTAATCAATGTACAGTGGAGGAAAATTTGCCTATTGGAATAGTTGATAAGAAATGAGATCTCTAACATATCTATTTAATTTTTGGACGTTTCAGAGGTAAATTAATAAAGTTGAAGAGGTTACTGTTACTAAAAGCAGAAAAAGTCAAGTACGACATGAGTTCCTGTTTCTTGAATTTTAAATTTTCGAACAATTCAAATAGTTTTCTTTAAAAAAAATACGAATTTAACCATTTTATTTGTCGCACAGATGAGTAGTTTCCTTAAGGTATTTCGATTGGAAAATAAAATTGTCAATTAAATATTTTATTTAGACTATTAAGGTATCTACCGAAGAACTTCCCACAAAACAATAACGTATGGAAACCCTTCCTAAATCACAATATTTGAAAGACATTTCAAAAGAACTGCATCCCTATTTCATTTCCATCGTTATTTATATTCCCAAGGTACAGCTTCTATTTCAGTATAAGTTTTACCCTGTTTTCTTTTCGGAACCCGAAAATTTCAAATAATAAAACTTTTTCACGAAAACCTTCACAAAATTGTTCTCTCGTCAATCTGCCGCACACTGATTACCTTCCATTCACATAACATTTGCTGAAAAATTACGACGGGTCGTTTTCTCGTACCTGTGGGAGGAAAAACGAAATCACACACCTCCTTTCCGCATATTCACTCAAGCAGGTGGCATGTATGCTCTCGAAAGAAACTCGTTTTCTACCCAAGGTGTAAACATTTGATTTACATTTCGGTGAGAACGTGTAAAGTCGATTTGTTCGTAAATTGGAAATATCACCCTGAATTTTCGTTCTTTTTTTTCCTTCCCCAACAATTTTTCGCCCTTGCTCTGTTTATCCATATCGTTCATCGTTAGACCAGCAGCGCGTTCTATTCAAGGAATTTGAAATCATAAGAAATCGTGGAAATTCAATTTTGTCTGAAAGATACACTAAATTTCGGGTCACCATTCAAGACAGCCTGAATATAAGGCATCGTCAGTAAGTGAGATGAGAACGTTTTATTTTCGTGACTATGGATCCGTAGTTAAGGGGGAGTTGGCCTGGAAATTTGAACAAAAAACAGAGATTCTAGGCATAATTTATCCTTTAAGTAAATTTTCACACGAAAAGTTTTTAGAATGAATGGCAGAAAAGTTTGAACAATGAGTACAAAAGAGGCTAAAAGTTCGCTGCGGTAGAAAGGTACAGGACTGCGGTTATGTGAATTAGAAAGGATTTTGAAATTCTTTGACTGTTTGTCGGATAAACAGGTCATAATCAAAAGTGTTGGAGAATATGACCTTGGTCTCAATTAACCTTGTCAAGTTATGTGGCATAAATCTTTAACAATGAAAGTAGCATATATACAAGCGATTTTCTTTCCGTTCGATACAGGCACCGCGTATAACCTGGGATCACCTTTAAGAACAAATTAAAAATTAGGAACCATGGAATTTTCGTGGATATTGGTCTTGAAGTACTGGAGGTTGCATTTGTTCGGAAATGAATCTATTTATTGAGAGATGGCCAATATCGGATCGTAGAAGTTTAGTCACTTATCCCTATAAATAGTGTAGTAAATTCTACGTATGCATATTCAGTACTTAATCTCTCTAAAATTTTTTCTGCAAATGTCGCAATTAGATTGAAAATTAGATCGTAAATTGTAATAGAAAGTCTAACTACGTAAAGTGCTTATTTCCTCAGTATTTTTTCCAAAAGTAATTGACTACAAAAACGAAGGCTCGACTATTGTACCATTTTATGCTTAATATTCATGAAAAATGGTTCACGCATAAATATGCGAGATCCCTAATCTAGGGTCCAAATTAAAAAATTCGATCTAAAAAGACAATATCTCAGGAATGCCTTCGTGATGTACCTAATGGAAATGAGAATTTGGGTTAGAGCTAAAAAAAACCACGACGCAAGTTTAATCCAAGTCCTAAGCATCCTGTGAAAAAAGGGCAAATATCATTTGCATAGAATTTGCACGAAAGCAAACCGTATTTAAGGCCTATAGCAAACAGGACGAAAAGCGCGGGGATTTTACGATTCGACTACTAATCAAGTGGAAACTTCGGAAGCTAATCGATACGACAAAAATGTTTGTAAACATCGTCACTGGCCGGATAATAACAAAAAGGTACATTGCGAATATACAACACATAGCGATATAGTACATTTGTGCTCAGTTTCCTATCACATTAGCATATACTGAACCAAAAGGGGTGGCCTTAATGAAGTTTACAGTTTCATACGCACGAATAGGTAACTAACAAATACATCAGGACTTTAATGATTGTCACATTAAGACCCCACTGCTCTCGGCATTGTTTTCTCAAGTTTGGTTGTGTTTGAGTTTTCGTCATCATACCATCTCGTATCCACCCTCAAATACCACAATGAAAAACGCCACCCGAGAGTGAGTTTACGAGGAAGGAAAATGATAAAACAAGCAGCTTTTATGTATGGTAGGGACAGGTTGTTCTGTTTTATTGTATGGCTGTTTTTTTAAAGATTTAATCGATTATTGCACTTAAAGTGAATGACTAGCAAGGAAAATTGTCTTTCGCATACGACACGGACCTGTAGCTTTGGGTTCGAAACAAACACGTGTACAAATGATTTAACGAAATGAAAAGAACCTACCGAAACACTCGGAATGGTCGAGAGAGAGTGAAAATGAAAAATATAGTATTTGAACGAAATGTTAAATGGTAGAGTCTTAAAATGTTGTTCTGTTTTAATAAGAAAGTGATTGTGAAGTATTTGTCCTTTTAACGTAATGCAGAGTATATACACTCTTTCTCAATAATTCAATACCCAGTGATTATTTCACAAGATAAATCGCAGTGGCGATTGAAAAAGCAATTGTAAATTATCGCGTCTAACGATAAAATTGTAAAAGTCCTTGCACTTTTATTAACTTGGCGATAATTAATTGCGATGGCAAGAGTGTTGACGATAATAAATGCAGTCTATAACCCGGTTTTCCTTTTTTATAAACCAACATGACAGAAAACAAATGACTGCATTTGACAAATTTTCGTCATCCAAATCAGTCTTACACGTGAAGTTAACGAACTCGGTAGTTTGGAAAGTGATGACTTTTTTCAAGTGTAGTTTACAAAAAGATTCAATTATTAAATAGAAAAAATGTAAGGTAAGTAAAAATCATTTATTACAAATATACATATATATGTATATATAATATATTGTGTTTAATCCAACATTTGTAAAACTAACAAATAAGTGAGCTTCGAATTTGAGTGCCATCCGGATGTAAACTACCGTAAAATATGTCATTTTACGGTGTATTAAGGACTTTCTTAAATCATCTAAAATATGGCAAAATTCATGATTGCATCCAACCTTAATTCTGTTGCAAGTTTAGGTTGGCTTAGAAAGATTTATTTTCAGCGATTACTATATCTGATAGTAACCTTACTTCTTACCGTTACAAATCTTACATAAAACGTAGCTTACACTCAAGATCCATAAAAAACAAATCGCAGAGAAAAAATAGATAAATTTCATAATTCGTACAGATTACAGAATACTGCTCATTATTCCCTAATCCCATTCGGCTTCTTCTGAATTTTCATTAAAATTAATTATCGACAATTGAATAGCGTAGAAACACAATTTTCGATCAACATAAATTGGCTTCTAATTCACTCAATTAATCCCAAACCCAGTATGTATCTAAATAAATGTCCAAATGAAATTACTCGCACCCCAGCCAATTAAGCTTTGTCGTGTTCCCAACCCCAACAAATAAATGTCATGCTCTCAAATTATATCATTTTCCAATCTATCAATAAACAGCGTTTCACCAAGCATTACATTTTCTGCACGAGCTTACCTCCGTGGCAAGGTTTAATTTCAAATTCATGTTAGAATTTATCTCATAAAAACTTTTTAATTAAAATTCCCAAGCCGATTTTCGACACAAACATCGCTTGAAAAGTGTTCTGCAATGAGTGGAAAATTTCGTATAGCATATGCGTGAATTGCATGGAATATATAGCACAACATCGCAGCATTCCTGACCAGGTTATTTCATCTGTGACCACAAAAGAGGTGGAAAATCGCGCGACCTCGTCATATCCCTGTGATACCAATCTATGGATGATCCTGTAGTATGCACTACTTGTTTGTGAAGTTTAGCCACATTATTGCCACGTTATTACCCCACACCAATAGAACATGATATACAAATGAGCAACAAACTAGCAAAACTTGTGTGTCGAAAATCCAGTTTGCACCATCAGTGTAGGCGATAAAAGATTAGTTGCTAAGCTGGCACAAAATTTCGAGCGAATTTGCAAATCGAAAAGCTTAATAAGAAAAAAAAAATTGTCACATAAAATAGATCGAAATCTTTTTGTCGTGTTCACCAAAAATTTAACTATTATACATTTTCATGAACAGGATAAATGTAATCAGAAATTTTTGGTTAATAACTCATATATAGTTCTCATGGCTGAAGCTACTCCTGAGGGACTTAGCACAGCTGATATTTCTCGCTAAAGTCTAATTAAACTTGAAGTACGAACATAACTCATTTAACCGGCGGGACCATAAGAGATGGCTCGTGTAATATGCCGAGATAGTTACTAAGTCGTTGCGATGTGGTTTGAGCCATGGAAACTTAACAATGAATTATATTTTCTGTTTCGCGTTCTTATAAATTGTCCCTGTGAAGAAAATAATTGACTGAGACTTAGTACTAGACTAGGACAACATATCATTAATCAATTTGATTGACTTCTTTTAATAGGTAGTCGAATATTATTAATAATAATTATTCCCAGTTGGCCTTAGGGTATCGATAATAGTAAGGTAGGTTTGTGTTTGGAAATTTTGAAGTTTAGTTATAGATTTTACTTACTCGGAAGGTTGTAGTTAGGATGTGAATTTTTAACGTTTAATTTGATCAAACGCTTGTTACAATAAATACTTAAATACTCATTGTCATTTCACACCTAAGGAAAATCAATATGTTCTTCAAGCTGATAATTGACGTTAGTCAAAAAAATAAAAAAAAATTCCAGTTCGACGATAACCATTTCAACCTCATTAATAACCTTTTCAATTTCGGTTTCACATTCATTCTCCTCACAGTTGAAATGTGTGCAGCTTGAAAATTAAAAGGATGTTATCGATTAGTACAATGTTGTATTAGAATGAGAAAATTCTCAATCAAATGTATCAATCAATTGTAAATAGTGTCCTCTGTGTGTGTTAATGGAGCATATCTTCATACACCGTTCTAGGTTCTAAACTCATTGAAAGACTAAAATTTGTGACATCTCAATTATAGACTGAAATCGGGAGTAAAACTCAGTCACGAAATTCGTCTCCAAAATGATCAAATCTTCGTATATAATATAAGTTTGAATAACTAATTTCTAACCCTTAATAATATATTTTATCAAGTTTTAACGAGTATGCATATAGTAAAATACTAAAATACATTAGCTTTGACGATCTACTCATCCATGCTTTACAACACAATTTCTCAGCGAACCATAACAAATGAGACCCATAAACATAAGTGTAGATATTGCGATCTAGCTATCTGCACGAACGATAGGATGTCTCCGAATAGCTGCCATTCCTGCAAAGTTTTACAGTCCTATAAAATGCTTATGTGACACCTACAGTCTCTTCTGCAGTTCGAAAATTTTGTCCTGAAATGCTTTGTGAAAACTTTGTTCCGCTCAACTCTCCGACAAATAACACAAAACCCTGTTCAACTCAAGATTAGCTTTCGAATCGGAATACGAATGGCTTATTCATAAATGAAAAAGTCCGAATTGTGTAGTAGGTGTCTATAGTTTAGGGTGATCGCCTTTTATCGGGTCTAATGGGACTTGTGAAGGACTTTTAATGGTCGCTGCTCCTCGAGATGTCGAATCATAAAGAATATTATCTAGGGCTATAAAACTGCATTGAGTCCTGTTGTAGTATAGTAGGGACATAAATGGTATAATTAACGTGGACACCAGCTGACAACTGGACAACGAAATCTTAAATGTGGTCAATAAAAATTCTTCAGAATAGAGAAGAGAATTTCATGGATGCATTAAAGGATCCGTAACGGCCATTATCAAGGTGGGAAATTTAATAGCCATTACGCGTCAACGAGATGCTCCTGCTATCTTTATCGCATTTATCTCTAGCGTTAGAGTAATGACACCGAAACCGAGAGCCTCGACAAAGTGCGGTTTATTATTCTGCAAAACTTCATCAATACGACCGAATTGGAATTTATATCCTACGTGTAATAGCGGATACGAATAATTTCCTTACAGATAATCACCAACAAATTGATTATCGCCCTCATTAGTTTAATAGCTCAAAGGAAAGGTCGGATGAAGAGAATTATGTTCAGGCTGTGACATCATACGAATCAATTTGCCCGGGAAGGGAAACGGAAAAAATTTAAGGAATACAGGAAGTAATCTTCTCCTTTAATTTGGATACTTCTTTTATAACTTAAGGGAAATTAGTCGGATTTTGACTATAATGCTCAACATATCGGAATACGTCAGCGCCAACTAAATGTCTACGCATAGAATAGCTATTTGTCAAAGAGTTACACAATGCCTTGTATAGTCCTCGACTTCGAAACACACGAATTTATTCTCATTTTTTTATATTTTCTCTTTCTATTATGAAGAGTTTACGGAAAAATATTGAAGCAGTTTCGTGCAATATATCTGCAATATATCTGTAAAAACATATATCTTTAGGTTAGTCAGTAAAAACTATCCTTGCCGGTCGGTGTTCAAATCAAGAAGAGTTTTTTTAGTATTCGTTTGACATAAAACTCTTACGGCTATGGACTTAAAATTATTAGAACTAATTACTAAATTACTGACAAAAGACTATATTAAACTTAATGTTATGCATACAGAGGTCAATATAGAACTAAGGAAGATATATAACATGCTTTGCCTTGTAAGCAAAGCGGGCTGCAAGTATTTTCCTCCCTTACTGACCATATGCTCGAAATTTTACGAAACAATTGTACCAATATGACAACATAAGAATATTCTGATAGTTAGTAATCGGTTAAGCAGGTATAATGATCACTGCGGTGGAATACGCAACTGTTATTCCACCAACAGTGAAATTTCTTCCTAGGCATTTGTATCGCAAAATTTCAAAATGAGTTTGGGGGCCCTAGAATTATACTAACACCTTAGATTCCCTGGTGACCTGAATGTGATGCATAATTCGCGGTTAAGCAGGTATGATGATCTCAACGGTGTCTTCATTCAAAAATTAATTTTATGGTCCTGGGACTATTATGCTTCCAACATTATTATCCCGTATACTTAAGCATGCAACAACAATTGCGGTGAATTATCAATAGCGGAAATTCGCTACAAAAGTTTCGCATCAAAGCGCATTAGAAACGTATCGAATGATGTCAGAAGCTCTAAATATGTTTCTAACGTTTAGTTTCAGTAAATATATTTTTATCAATTAAAATTTTGTCCTTCCAAAATTTGTTTGGGAGGGGGTAGAAGGAGTGAAGCGAAGTAAATATTTTTTAAGCATTTATTGCAATTATTAAGGGACAAATTCTGGCAAAATATTAAGTTTTTTAGTTTCAATGAAATTCGATTAAATGCATTTACCAAAATTGTGCATTTGTATGGAAGGAGGTAGAAGAAATATTTGAATCAAAATCAATTTTTTCGACATCAATTTTCTCAAAATTTAAGTTGATAGTTTTGACGGTTTTAAAAAAAAAGAAAAAAGTTTAATTGAAATTTTGTGAAAATTGTATGTAGTAGTATGGAGTAGAAGGAGAGAGGTGAAGTTGATAGTTTTTTTCAAAATTGATTGCAATTATAATGAAATTGATTATGACAAAAATTCGTTGTTTTAGCTTTGCTAGTTGCAATGAAAACCGAATAAATGCATTTTTGATAATTGTGAATTTTATGGGATGGGGTTGAAGGAGTAAGTACATAGGATCGAAAACTTTCGAAGTTAATGAAGTTCACGTCATTATACTTTGACATAATTTTCAAGTCGATTATACTCTCAGGACGCATAATAAGGACTCTTAGGGAACCTGTAGTGTGTCAAGGACTCACATAAAAATCGATTTTTCTTATACTTTTAAGAATTGAAAAAAAAAATTTTAAGACAATTACACTCCTTTACGAAGTTATTGCAATAATTGTGGACGGACATCGGGTTGGGACGGCTATATGGCCGCACTCCTCTCGACAGCTGTCTTGCGTATTTGCTTTGTTCGCAATATCTGGGTATATTTTGCAGAAAACTATATTGCACAAAACTATAAAAGACACGAAAATACAAGAAGAAGAAGAAGAAGGAGTATTATCTTACAAGATTTTTTTTTTTTTTTATTTTTGCGGATTAGATAATTTTTGGTGAAGTATGATGCCGACACGGAGGCGCCATTGTTTTCATTAGTAGTTCATTCAAACTCGTAGAAAATAATGTTAATATCAAAAATAAAATAATAAAAAATTGTTTGCTTATAGTTGAAAAGTTCATAAGAAATATGAAATCAACAATTTAATTTTTTTTTCGCCATATACCATTAATATCAAAAATAAAATAATAAAAAATTGTTTGCTTATAGTTGAAAAGTTCATAAGAAATATGAAATCAACAATTTAATTTTTTTTTCGCCATATACCATTTATAATAATTCTTAAAACTTTTTCTGGTTTCAGCAAGCGTAGGGGTATCTGAGCTCTCAGAGAAGTACTTTATTATAAGCATAATAAAGTAAAAAGCAGTTAAGAGCAGATATGCTAAACATGGATTAAGGAGTTACTACAAGTGTTAACTGCCGTCCCAGATGAAGATATTACGAGCCGCCACTGCTTATTGGAGAAGAAAATTACTTTACCATGAACTGCAATCAAATAAACTCCTCAAAAGCCCATTTCCTCAGAATACAAAACACAAAAATTAAGTGGCGTTCTTCCGAATCGTCTTCTTCAAACTGTGAAGTGTTCATAATGCAATTTCTCAGTTCCTTAACCCTTCAATTTAATTCGATAATCACACACTTTAACCTCTCTTTCATCTTAGACAATCCACTCACTCAAGAGCCATTCCTTTCAATTCGTTAAATCTCCCTTCTGAGACTGCAAGGTTGAACCTTGCAGTTTCAGACGGGAGATCTAACGAATTGAAATACGAATGTAAAAATTGCACAGCAGCAGCAATATCTTTCTATAAAAAATAAAAAAAGAGTAAATAGAAGGTGGAAAATTCGTTGTACAACTTAAAACAAGCATTGAATAGCACTCAACGAAGGTGACAGTAAAGCGAAATTCTATGTAACTTGGGCACACTGAGATTTAGTTCGAATACTTTCGCATTTATTCAATGCAAACACAATGTGGGAGCACCATTAAAATACGTTTCTCCAGGTGAAAAGTGGTATCGAGAGAGAGAGAACCAAACGAGGGACGCAACAATAGTGTCTGTGTGCGAACAATTCCCTACCACACTATATGGAAATATAGTAAGTTGAGTAAACCTAACCGCACTATGGTATTCACCATATTAGAAAGGATTCCATTTTTTATCCTTAAGCTTTTAGATTATGGAATGCACGCTCAGGACCAGAAAAATAACACATCTGTGTAAGGCTTAAGAAAGTGAACCGGTTGATAGAAATTTATGCGGAAATTATGCACAAGATATTGACTAGTTGTATGCTAAAGGGTCTCAAGTGTGAACGGAAATGGGATAGAAACGAACAATAATGGTTACATTATATAGTGACCTGGAAATGGTCATTTTTCACAAATCCTTTCTGAATTTGAAGTGAGAATTTATTTGCGGAATATTAAGCTACCGTTTTGCGGAGGTCTATAAATTATGTGCAAATTATTCCAAGAAAATATACTTAAGATTAACAGAAATATACCGGCAAGGACGGATAACGATAGAGGCGCCTAAGGCAAAGAATTTTGCAGGACGTCCTTTAAAATCATTTTCAATGAAGAGCAACGATTTCATTCTGACGAAATATTTTAAGAACGAATAGAAACCAAGTTTTTGTTTATTCTGCTCCACTCAGGATTACGATTAACATTTCCCTAAAATTCTACGTTTCATATATTAATTTGCTTATTTCTCAATGGACTAAGATGTAGCCTACTAAGTAGTGTTGGTCTACAATGCGAAGGTCGTAAATATATGTACATCCGATACAAATGCGCAAAGTTAGCTGAGGTAGTGGTTTCATACTAATACCAGCAAACAATTACGCGACAGCTCGTAAGGATGATAGAAAAGTTAGCCAGTAGTAAATTCACACCTTCAACAATTAAACTGCAAGAGTTCAATTATTGTTAAATGCCAATTCTCAACATGTGTCCGACCGTTGCGATCTTCAATTGTTTGAGACCATGAAAATAAATGCACGTGAGCCCGCTCTCGCATTCACAGACAACACAGAAAGATGTCATCAATATATAGCCTCTGTGCGATAAGAGCAATCAGCGGTTTCCGAATAATATCGGACGAGGCAGCCTGTGTCATAGTCGGAATGATCCACATTGACATTCTCGTGAATGAGATGCTAAGGATCTACGAAAGAAGATCCTTGATCCAACAAGAAGCAGCTGTTGCCAGGAAAATAAAAGAAGAGGAAAAGACAACATCAATAGCTATGTAGCAAACCAGGTGGGACAACGCTACAAAAGGCTGATGGACCTATAAGCTAATCCCCGAAATTGAGGTCTGGATAAAGCGGGTGTATGGGGACTGCAACTATCACATCACGCAGTTCCTATCAGGTCACGGCGGCTACCGCAACTACCTACACAGGTTCGGACACGATAATTCGCCTCTTTGTCCAAATTGCCCAGATCAAGAAGAAGACACAGAGCACGCGGTTTTCAACTGCAGTCGCTTCGGAGAATGGAGAAATAATATTCCGAGTCCACCATCCATCATTGACTATATGATTTAATCAGAGGAAAATTGGATGGAAATTTGCACACTCGTAACGAATGTGCAAAAGGATCTTCGGAGAATCGAAAGAGAAAGGAGAGCAGAAGCAATTTAAGGAGCACAGCATAAAATGCTAGCCAGCACAGCATAAAATGCTGGCCAGCCCCGCGAAGTAATACCTAACGGCAGTCCCGCGGGGAGAGTGGTTAATGTCTGTGCGGGGGTGTGGTTTAGTACGCAGGCACATATCGGCTGACAGTTCTGTTAGGATGAAGTATGTATGTGAATCGTACATGTCAATGGCACGGGCTATTGGCATCTAACGAAGATTCCACACCTCCAAGGCGTAACCAGAAAAAAAAGATAACACGCAAACACGAACATACACTCGCGTGAGAAAATGCATGCAAACATATTACGTGGAATGGTGCGAAACCTAATCCTGCAACGGACGTACGGAGAAATAAAAAGCTTAAGCTTGCGGCAGGAATTACAATTCGTATCTCATGAACGAGTCACATTCCTTCAAAATTTCCACCAGCTCGAGCAAAATTTTTCGAAATCTTAAGACATCTGTTTTTCATCCAAATTATCAAAATTCAACTTCAGTGCATGAAATAAAAGCCATCAACAACAAAAAAGCTAACAACCCGCTCACTTCATCGCTACCTTTCATAATTTTAAAAGATTAGATCGGAATTTGATGCATCAAAGACAGAGAGAAAAATTAGGTAAAAGAAAATAGGTGGATTCTGTGTAATTCGATTTTGTAGCACTTTTTACGGTCTGCTACTATTCAAGTTATAGCGTTATGGAATTATACTTGTTTTTTTGAAGTAGTTGAAGTCACTTGACATACAAAAAGTTAGATTTTAATCGTATCTGTCCAAAATTACTACAGTCTCCTCCGGCGTTTCTCAAGGTAGCATACTGCGGCTCATTTTATTTATGCTTTTTTATAAATGACATACCATTACATTTTGAATGAATTAAACTTATCCGTTTACGCCGATGACTTAAAAATCTTTAGAACTATCGAATCAAATCAAGATTGTATTATTTTGCAAAGCATTATTGATATTTTATCCACCATTTGAATAACGCTGTGCAATTGAATGTTAAAAATATGCAGTAATAATGTTTTCTTAAAAAAAGTCCGACACATTTCTTCTTGTCAATAATATTAGTAATGAAAGTTTAAAACTTGTCTCCCAAATTAAAGATCTTTGAGTAATATTTGACGCTAAATTGACTTTTAAATCCCACATCGATAAAATTTCAAGCAGTGATCGCAAAAGGAACTAACACTGTAAAATTCACAGTAAACCGGGCTACAAATCTGTTCACGGAGACTCAAAATGTTGAGCGAGCACCAAGAACTGGATGAAAAACGCACTTCGAATTTTTACAATACGCTTCTTACTTGCTTTACACGACGTATACCGGCCACCCACGACAAGCAGATAAAACGATTTTCATGGTTCGACGGCGTTTCGACTCATTTGAAAATTTGAAAAATCAAAGCGTGTTTCTCGAGAACCGATGCGGATTACGTTTTTTATTCTGAGCTTAGCGATTTATTCGCTACTCAGTCTATTGCGTTAGTCAGTCTATATTTACGTCAGTAAAATTAAACGATCAATCAAGGAGAAGCCTAAACAGTTCTGAAATTTTATGATTTCCAAAGTGCTCACCAGCGATTATCCCGCTTCTACCACCATGCTATTCTTGCTTACAAGCTGTACGCACTCGGATTTCCGTTTACTTTCATATTTTAAACCATATCTTACCTATTTAATCGTACCCAAAAAGTTATTTTTCGAGAAACTCATTCCTCTGAAATTTCAAACACATCTGGTATGTCACAGGGGAGCCATCCGGGACCACTCTTATTTATTTTATTTATTAACGACGTTAGTTCGATTATTTCCAACTCGAAAATTTTCCAAAACTCTGACGACTCTAAATTGTATCGTGATATTTCGAATCAGAACGTTTGAGCAATGATTCAAAGTGATTTGCAACGCTTTTTTGACTGGTGTACATTAAGAATTTGAATATTAGTAAATGTGTAAGTGTTTCATTCTTCACGAACAAATTTCCCCTACATTTCGATTATGTCCTAGAAGGTAGCGCACTAAAACAAACAGGCCAGGAAACTATGTGTACATATATTTTATAACTGCATTTACGTATGACTATCATGTCGACTACATTATTGGTAAGGACAACTCCGTTTAGGGTTATGTTGAAAGATGTTGCAAGGACTTCAATTATCCTTATATAACTAAGACCTTACACTGTGCTTTTGAACAATCTATTTTGGAGTATGCTTGTCAACTATGGGCTCCGTATTAAAAGACTTAACAGGACAGCTAACAAAGCATTTTATGCGGTTCTCCCCATAATGAAATCAAGGAAGGTCCATCGAAACAATAAACTACGCATCTACAAGATATTAATTCGTCCTGTGCTGCTATATGGATGCGAAACGTGGACCTTGAAGCGGTTTTCGGAGAAGTTAATCGGCACTTTTGAGCGAAAAATTCTTCGGAAAGTATACGGAGCAGTTAAGGAAGGAGATGATTGGTGAATTCGATACAACCATGAGCTGTATCAACTATTTGACGACCCACCAGCATCTATAGTGATCAAACTGCGCAAGCTGCAATAGGCTGGCCACGTGGAACGAATGCACGAGGAACGAATCCCAAAACGAGTGCTAAAGGGCAA
Organism: Chorisops tibialis; assembly: GCA_963669355.1. Taxonomy (NCBI): domain Eukaryota; kingdom Metazoa; phylum Arthropoda; class Insecta; order Diptera; family Stratiomyidae; genus Chorisops; species Chorisops tibialis. The sequence goes on from OY770262.1 coordinate 329,778,637, forward strand.
AGCTCAAGGTAACCGACCACAGGGGAAGCCACGAAAGCGATGGGAGGACTCAGTCGACGCAGACTGCAGATCGCTTCTCAATTTTTCAAACTGGAGGACGCGGTCGTTGGACCGAGACAACTGGAGGAGGTGCATCCGGGAGGCCAAGGCTTGATATGGGCTGTAGCGCCATTGCATCATCATCATCATTAAAAGACTTAGATATTTTATGAAATTCTTTTCTGATATACGTTATAAAGCTTATTTAAGATTAAATTCTTATGTATGATAATGTAATTTACAACAGTTGTTTCGAATCAGTTGAAACTTTGATTCGAATTGATGGTATTTACCGGAAGAGGTTATGAGAGTAGCGTTTTATCTATTCACTACTCGTATACTCCGATAAGAAGATCTCACTTTAGTTTAAGGAAATCTTCACCAGTTGATATCTTGGACGCAGGTCAACGAAGTCTTTTAATTTGAAAAAGAAAATCTTAAAAGGAAAATTGTGCTACTTGAGCCTCCACCAGAAACAATTCATATTTACGCCACTGGCAATTGGTATATAAAATAAAAAATCGAATAGTCGATGCAATAAAAAGTGTTTTCTAAAAACGTAATACAAACAATAATTCGCCATTGAATTTTTATCGCAATGTACATTTAATTTCCAAGAAGATAATACGCCGTCGCAAATAGCCTTAATTGTGACCGAATTTAAGGCCAAAAAAGTAACAAATTGCATCAATCTACCACCGTATTCATTAGATTTGGCCCCGTGTGACTTTTTCCTATCCTCGAAACAGAAATTACCGCTCCGTGGAACCCGTTTTCAGTCGATCGAAGACATAAAACAAAAATTGCCGTAGACTACTGAGGTGTACCCATTCAACCAGCTGCTGTAAATAAACTAATTCACAGACCGCGCTAATTTTTGGGATAATAATTAAGGACAGTCTTACCTACTTACCAGAAAAAATTCGAAATATCATTCCCCAAAGCAATTTCATTTACAAATTGCTGTTACTTTTTTGTCACAATGTATGCTACGATATTTGGAAGCTTTTCAATCAGGAAATGAAAAGAACTCAGACACTGCGTGCACAGCGCTAACAAAAATTTAATGTTCAAATTTTTTCCCGAAAATACTTCAAATCAACAGTTTATACAACATCTAAATTCAAAAAAATTTGCATCATTATCAAAATTCATAAATATTTCTCTGATGTGAAAATTCTTTACATATTTGGAAGAGGACAGCCATTCGTCGAAGGAAATAGTCGGAAATTTTTTTAATTGTTTCCGTCTTTCATGGTCTGTACTGCTGTTGGGAAGGAAATGAAGGCTGCGATAAAAGTTTCTCTGCTTTTTGCTAAATTCGAAATGAAAACTTTCTGATCCAAGTGATTTACATTCCATTTTCTTAACTCCTTCTTCTGATTTGTTGCGATATATACGATGATAGGTATATAGTCCGAATAATAAGGAACTTGTTAATGTAAAGTCTTAAGAAAAAAACTGGATGTAAATTGTTAACCACTTAATAAAGAAAGTAATGAAGAAGAAAAAACATGCTAGCAAATCGCGAGGAAGACAAGGAAATTGTTTCGAGATTTCTAAAGTTCTCCGAAAGACATCTTTATCTTTAAAAGTTTATGAATATTCGTAATGTTTGAATATACAATTCCTATTAAGCTATGAGTTATTACAGTTTTAAGAATTATATTAGTTCATTCAAGTTAGAAGCTAGTGGATATTATTTTGAAGCCTCTACTTAAATTTAATAATTTGTCTTACATTATGCAAGCTAAAATTCTGTACCCACATTTATTTCTGCTTTCAATTCCTCGCAACCACTTCATTACGTGACGACGATAGCGGACCACTCTAGATCAAGAAAATTCTGCGGTTCATAATTTTTTTCCAAAACTGAAGCATGTTACAAGCAGATGGCTTTGGTTTAATTTTCAATTGTTTCGCTATTTTTCCTCAGAATTGAACATTACATATTTCAAAGTTCAATCCATCTAAATTTGACTCAATCCTTATCAACCTAAAAAGTTATATTATGTCATAGTAACGATTTAATACTTCTATTTTCATTATTCTATTAATGTCACAGCTCAACCAATTTTTGACCAAAATAAAATCCAATACAACTCCCATTCAACTTAAATCACATTTTTATACGACACCTCTGTTCCAAATTTTGTCGTGGTTTCCGAAAATTGAACAAACGAATCTGGAAAACATCCGAAATAAAACCAGTCCTTATGGAATAGCCTTTTTGCCTTTTTGTTTTATTCATTCCTTAAGCAGCACAAATCTACTCGTGTTTGTCTTTGAGATTTCAATTCCATCTCATTTTGATTGGCTTGTCTTCGTCATATTGTCCTTTTGAGGATTAATCAAAGCAACCAAGTCGAATAAAAGGGAACGCTTTTTCATTTCTGTTTTGTCGTTTTCGGAAAAAATCTCCCGAAGGAGTGGACTTTTGCTTTCCTGAAATTCTAGGAAAAATTACGTACAGAATAAAATAAAATTTTCAATAATGTTGATTTCTCTGCATTTTAATTTTTTCTTTGTATGTAGAAGAAAAGAAATGGCAATCAGTCATCACTTCATCGTAAATATCTTGAGGATGGAAACATTTAAAAATTATAAAATCAAATCTTTTTATTAAAGGATGAAAAATTAATTTGATTTTGAATCAGTTAGAAATGAAGTCCCTTTAAATTACTACAAAAGAAAACATATTCCTTAAAAATTTGCAATAATGTGTGATTGAAAACCCTTGATCCCATAATTTATGCAAACGAACAGTGTCGGAACTTCGCTGAGCTTCATCTTATGCTCAGTTAAGTTCAGACACCATTCGTTTGCTTTACGAGCGAGTAAAATTTCTATTCCTGGAAAAAGGATAGCTTCTTGAATTATAATTTTGTAGGAAATCGATGTTTTAGTTGCACACTCCACTTTGAGTTGCTCATTTCCAAGTGCTTACAAAGCAACCAATTAATTAAAAATTCTTTGGATGTTATCTCATTTAATGCAGATTAATTCGCTCACACCCAGAAACGATCTCTTTAAAAACTCTTCCGGAATCGTTGAGTGTAAATTAAGGAAATTCTTGAAGCTAGCTTTCAATAGATAGAAATATTCAGATTTTATTTAAATTAGATAATAATTTTCTCAAGCGTGTAAAACTATCTTCTTGCAAATCATTTTATACTTAACGAAAAGAGTTATACACTCCGTTTCATATTTATAACACACCTACCAATTTGAAATTATTTTCGGCTTAAAATAATTTTGCCCTTAATTAAATACAAGGAAAGATTAAGAAACTCTGTGCAATGATTTTTCTTTAAATTATTTCTCATTACTGTTCTTTTTGCTGCAGTTCTTGGAAATTCGTCATTTTTGCGCGTTTCATATTTATAACCCACATGGTGATTAGTGCAGCTAGAAATCGACACACTGAATCAGTTTAGTTGTTGTTTACAAGAGGTTTTCGTAATAATCTCATTATTTAAAATGCCACGCGGTGAGTTTTTAAATGACGTCGAAAGGGGTGAAATTTTAGCGTACAAAGATGATAGCTTGAACATAAGTGAAATTTCAAGAAAAATTGCTCGTAGTCGTGGTGTAATTCGAAACTTTGTAAAAGATCTGGAGTTACATGGGAAAACGAAGCGAAAGGGAAGGAAAAGAAAACTATCTCCGCGGGGAGAGAGGAAAATTGTACGGGCAGCAAGCAATTCGACACTAAGTTGTAATAAATTGGCAGCTCTTGTCCCAACAATGGTGTCAAAAACAACGGTTTGGAGAACGATTCAACGTAATCCTAACATTTCTAGAAGTAAAATAAAGAGTGGTTCACGACTATTAGATCGTCATAAGAAAGCTCGGATGGAATTCTCAGAAAACCACATGGCTAAAGATTTGTCTTCTGTAAGACATACTGGCTTTCGTACTTTTTCATTGTTTAAGCTCAATATTTCATTTTCAGGTGATATTTTCTAATAAAAAGAAATGGAGCTTAGATGGACCCGACGGATTTAATTCTTACTGGCGCGATCTGAGAAAGGAACCTCTCTATTTCTCGAAGAGGAATTTTGGTGACGGTTCTGTGATGTTGTGGGGAGCATTTCCTACAGCAAGGCGTTTGGATACACAATTTATTTCATCGCGGATGAACAGTAGAAATTACACCCAGGTACTCGAAAACAGTTTACTGCCATTTCTGGCATGGTGAAAAAAACTGGATTTCCCAACAAGATAATGCCAGAATTCATAACAGTTGTGATACAATGGTTTGGATGGAGAAAAATTCCATTAGGGTGATGAACTGGCCAGCATGTTCTCCCGATCTGAATCCCATTGAAAAAATTTGGGGAGTTCTTATCAGATGGGTATATGCTTAAAATCTCCAGTATGAATCACTTGAAGAATTGAAAGCTGCAATCCTTGATGAATGGCAGAAATTTGACCCTGAAATGTTAAATAAATTAATCCAGCCGATGAAAAAAAGGATTTTTGAAGTCATAAAATCCAAAGGAGGTCCTATTAGTTATTAAGTTCTTGTATAAAATTTTTTATTTAAAATTTATATGAAACACTTTATTTTGTTGGATACTGCAACTGGGTTATATATATATGAAACGAGCAAAAAATGTATAATAGCTGGAACTGTTGCAAAAATAAAGAATCCTTGCAATAATTTACCTACAAATAATTTCAGCTTACATTTAGCAATCAAATACAAAAACATAATAATTTTCCGAGTGGAAATAGCCTAAAATTTCTACGTGGGTTATAAATAAGAAACGGAGTGTAGTTATTCTCAGTAATCATTCCTTATTTTTTTAATCGTATAAATTTATTGAGGAGTGTCACATGAGAATTTGGTATTCATTTTATTTAATTGAGATCATTCCGCAATTAAACAAAATTAACTTTCACTATAAACCCAAAAATTAATTTAATTTCAATACAATCTGATGGACCGTCATTTCAATCTACCATTTATTTCCATAATATAAAGCACAGCTGTCACCGAAAATGATCCCCTAATTATTAGATAGAACGATATCCTGACAATGCATAAAACAAAACAGACTTTTTGTCATAAATTCAAACCTAGCGATGCAAATTACGTTACAATTGAAGTTCTTAATCCCAACGAAAAAAAAGGTTTAAGCTTACTATTAAAACCTCAGGCTTTTCATCCTAAAATAACGTCTTCCGACGTGAAAATAAGTTCGAAATACTTCTTAGCAAAGAGTTCGAAAGGATGCGGTGTTTTGCTAGTCTTCGTTACTACGAGAGACTTGGGCAGTACTCCGCATTTAATTATGACACTCTACCGACTTATACTGGAGTTTATTTAGGTTCACCATCATCCTTCTCCATTTTCGCTATTCAGCTCATTGTTTTCCCATGTTTTCAGAATAAACCATCTGCAGACTGCGAAAATTTTACGAGATCCTTTTCATTGCGGTAGTGATAAAATTGTTTCGACTTTGTCATAAAATTAATTACGAAAAATTAATTCGTCGCTCGGCAAAGAGTGACAACATTCTAAGTGAAATCATAACACTAACATTATGCAAACACTTTACGATAATTTTACATTATCAGAACGAGAGACGAGAACAAACAAGTCCTTTTCAGGTGGCACCTATACCGAAATGTATCCTGCTTAACTTTCAAATAACTTTTAATTAAACTGAAGAGATTTTTAGATTTTTTGCTTTCGCCTTTCCATTAAAATATTTCAGATGTCTGATTAAAGGCGTGAACCATTTTGCAATCCTAAACAAAACCCTTCGATCTGAGGAGGTGTGAGAGGAAGTCGAAAAATAATGCAGAAGAAGAAGACGATAATACGTCAGAGGGCTAACAAGGATAACCTCCAAGTTGAACTGTAGGCTCTGTTAAATCGATACGAAAAATAGAAGACAGAACGGATTCTCTGAATAGCATATCTAAATAGCACACATGTCCTACATTTATTATAGATTGAGATATATTACGGACAAACTATATAGCTACATAGCTATGTATGAATCTATAGTTAGTTGTACGTGTCTTTTATTCTCTATATTTAGTTTTTTCCTCGAGCATAAAACTTTATTTACCACACACTGAAACATATGGCGAACCACTTTCAGTATTTACAGCATTTCCGATGGTTTAACCTCAATTGCTTCCGAAATGGGGAAACGTTTGACAGATTCATCCCGGTCCACAAAAAGTTGATTAATGTGAATCCAAATGGTGGAATGAAATTTCGATAGATAATTTCATTCAAAAGGATTTCAAGGTAATTTTGAAAAGTATCTCTCTCGATTAGCTTTACTTACTTTCAGTTTCTTTTTTGAATAGTACAATGCGATGAAAATTCAGTTAATACTCATAATTTTCTTCATAGTCCTTTACGTTAAAACATAACCTTTCGCAACTTCTATGTCGAAGAAATAAATCATAGTCCAGTTTATAAGAATTACTGATATTGGTAAAAGAAAATAAAATAAGAGTACGTGATAATTATGTAAACGTTATTTAATTCGATATGTGCGATGAGTATCATGTAGTATTGTCGACGTTTACCTTTAAATAGATGAAATCGTTAATATTTTATTTTATCTAATCATGTTCATAAGACTAATATTCTATACTAAGTGTTGATTTTTGACTAATACTCCTATCAATTTGAAAGCATCCTTGCTAATAGCATTAATCCACTTTACATCCTTTTTTGTTTTATACGCTTCCGAATAATGCCAAGAAAAAAAAGTTCTCGATTCATCACGAAAATCTTTAAATTAATCCTGTTAAGCTCGGTGCTCAGTTTTATTCAGCGTTAATTTATCTAAGTCAGCATCTGGTGCACGACATCCCTTACAGTCGCCCCTTTCTGTAAATGCTCGTCGATCATTGCTATCATTTAATGTCTTAATGGCATATCAAATGTTCGGCATGATGGTCTTTATCACTACATATTTTTTGTTTCTCTTTCTATTGCTATCTCGTACCCCTCTTTTTCTATCACAATAAATTTTCTTCAAGAACACCAGACAAAAATAATTTGCTCGAATAGGATGATAATGGCTTCCGTTTTTGGGTAACAAATTGTAGAAATTGGTCATTCTTTAAATAGGCAGATCCTTAACACGATTTTATGTGACTGCTCGTTTTATTTAGGTTTTATGCTTTTGAGTTGATAGATAATAATTTAACTGCGTGTGGTTTTATATTTTGGAAACAAATTTTGAAAGATAGTACTAAAAAATTGAAGAGACTTTTAAATGAAGGTAACCGCATAATTTCAGCAAAGTGCCTCTGCAGAAATCAGAGTCTTTCATAATCATACGTTACTATGATAAGAAAGTTCGATGCGAGTTGTTTTGTCGTACTGACAGTTTTGTGATAATCCATGCTGCCATGTTGATTTGATTTGAAAATATATGATTTTGCTCACCATTCTTAAACTACATTTTTAATAAATCTAGATGATTCGCTTCGATATCATTATTTTCGTTACAATAAATTTGTTCATGAATTGTTTTATAATAACAATTTTTAGTCGTATTTCAATTCAGTTTAGTCGGAAAAGGTGAATTTCGTACTGTCGTGTATCAAAGATAGCCAAGTAGGTAGTGTGTTGGTCTTGTAATGCGATGGTCGTGAGTTCAAATCCCGGTTGGCGCAATATATAATTCCGGCACATTGCCTGCTTGGATATACTTTGGTCACCTCAATCTAAGAAAATGAAAAATTTGTAGAAAGAGGGTTGTGCGAAGGGCTAACAACCCTTCCACAATAAGTAATGAAAAATGTTAAGGAACCTGAATATCAGGAGGCCAAGGTCCGATTTGGGCTGTAGCGCCATTGTAGAAGTGTATCAAAGATTAAATATTTAGCTCTGTCCACACTCATTTAAATATATATTTAATTAATTTAATTTTTTCATCATTTAAAAGAAAAAAATTTTCCAAAATTTTGCATTTTATAATTTTATTGAAAAAAAAAGAAAGTTATTTAAAAAATATTATATTAAATACAAACAGAAAAAATCATTATTTTCAATGAGTTTCGTTTAATGAAATTAATATCAATATTTCGACTACACTCAATAAATAATTCATTAAAATTACCGCAGAAAAAAAGCCACCCTCCATAAAACGTTTAAGTAATGATGATGATTAAAAATCGTAACAGGCTTAAATCTATCCGAATATTGCGTACAACTTTGTAAATTTTAAAATAAAATAACTCCTGACTTTTTTTCCGCCCCGAACAGGATAAATACCATAATCCTTAGACAATTTGTGTATTTCCGTAGAATTAAATTCAATGAAATTCTTGCCAGCAATTATTGTTGTTTGGTCGAGTTCAACCGTGAATGAAATAATTTTTACGTGAACCCAAAGCTCAATGGCGGAAGAGAGTTATATGGCATACCTGGCCCTTACGTATACTGGCCGGACCCCGAGTGTGCTGATAGCTTATACGATTTCAGGATATTACGGTCGACCTACTCGTATGTGTGCTGGACACGTTCGTCCATAATCTTATTTCAATTTCCGGTGGTTTTTGGATTATGTGGAATTTGCCAACAGTCCAGCTGTGAGCGCTGAAGTTTCATTGTCAGTTTTTTGGAAAGGAGAATAGGATTTATTGAAATTCTATACCGCCCATAAAAATTAATTGTTTTTAAGATAAAATGTCCATTACAGATTACAGCAAAAATGTTCAAGTAATACTTTGGAAATTTAATAAAAACTGTTATTAATTTTGAAACATTTATTATTCAGCATGGAGTATGTCCACGACGTAGCTATTACTTCTTTCATAGAAAATAAAATCATCAATAATATTGCAAAAATATATTTGTGGCGTTGCAAAGCTAATTATAAGTTTCTACGATTTCAATGTTTTAAGCAATTTGCTGGAACTGTTCGTTTCCGGATCTACCTAGAGTTATTTCCCGAACAACTCATACCGTCGGTAGCAATTTCTTTGAAGCTGAACCATTTAATTCCACGGAAATTATTGCAGGCTGATTATAGTCGAAACTATTAAATAAATATTTATATATTTCAAGATGAATCTTCCACCAACTTCGTCTCCCAAAGTCTTTCATGCACAGCGAAAGTAATTATTTCCATAACTCCATCAAAGGCAATTTCCGCGGAAGGAAAATCGCTTTCATGTGCATATGGCAATTTGAAAATATTGAAAAAGTCATCGAAAACGTTTGAAAACTGCATGGATATAATTATGGTCAACAACGAAAAAACAAACATCAAAACAGTGAACTCAACCGCGAATAAATACCCTAAAAACACACTTGGGTCATAACGATGGCGTGCGTATTACGCTTTTCTATAATATCACACATGAAAATCCCGATGAGCTACGTCAGAACTCACTTACGACAAGTTTATCTGAATCGGAATGATCTTAAATCGCCAGCATGGTCGTAAATTGTCATCGCTCTACAAACTTGTGTACACTTTGAACGCGGCTGTTTGTTTAGAAAATCGATGCCGAATGAATCGATTCGAAGTTCGTTTTCCAGCGGCATTGAGGAGGAGGCACCCAGGTTTCTGTGTGTGACTCGCGTAATCGAGTCAAGTTTATTTTTGGAAAATACACAAAATGTAAAGTACCCATCCGGTAATGATCGAGCATCAAAACTTCTTCGGTGTTTACGTAAAGTGTGCGATATTGCTCATTTGGGAAGATGACTCCATTTATTAAGAAAACGTAAGTAAGAGATTAAAATCGAAGCTGCGGCAATCATCGAACGGGGTTCCTCCATTTCGGTAATAAATTACCACTCCATACTGACAGGATATCCATAAAATTTTTTCGAAGAAAAATTATAATTTCATCCCTGTCGAGATAGCATAGTGCTTTAAATTTCTACATCCCGCTCGCCACACCAAATGGTTCCCGTAAATAAATAATTACCTGAATTATTGCTGGCTAGGAAGACATTCATCATATAAGGAACGCTAACATTCGTATGTAAAATAGATTCAAATCAGAATCACACCTTCTTGAGTGCGGCAAAAGGTTTCGTGTACACAGGTGCAAGTTTAGTTGGCGTCCTTGTTGCTGCCGGATGAATTTTAAGCATAAACTAAGTACTGCTCTACTCAGTGAAGAGCAAAAGGATAAAGGAGAGATAGAGATTCAACAAAGTTCCATGTACCGGTATCCTTTCGACGAGAAGCTAATGAATAATAACATGAACAATATCTCAGGTACGAAAAGGATGTATACGTTAAGTCGAGCATCTTCTGGAAACTTATAAAGTGACAAATTTGCATATAAAGTGCGCTTTTACTAGACTCACCGAACTTCTTTCTCGGTTGGCTCATTTAGTATAACGTTGGATTGGGAAGAAGAAAGAGAGTCTTTTGCCCTTAGGTACCCAAAGGCAAGTTGGTCAAGTTGGCAGTGTTGTTTGTTATGGTTAATCGGTGCAATGGTTTGTCTACAGGGCATAGTACTAGCAGATAGGTTAACTTAGAAATGAAGATTATAAGTAACATTTTGTTGATACTATTAATTTTCATTGTGTGGATAAAGTCGAGATGGACTCTTAAATATTCTAAATCGTACAAGAACATCTGCTGTTTTATAAAGTTGGGAAAGTGGAACTTGTCTTCTTTGTGGCATTGAATATAATTTAAGGGGTTACCCTTCAATGCACTGTCAAGTCGGTACAGGATAGATGAACGATGGGGCTACAAGGGAGTTTCAGGAAGAGAGAGTCTCTTTCTTGAGAAGAGCAAACAATAAATACAAATTAAAATAAACTGCCAACAAGTCGGGCGCAACTCTATTATTTTAGGGACAAGTTGAAGTTGCATGGAAAGTCAATATGCAAGTTAGAGTGGTTATTGAAGACTAAGTGGAACTCCATTTCACAACTGGAACCCGAGTGAAACCCTATTTCACAAGTGGACCCCCTTTAGGGCTGGGCTGTTGTCAATTTAACATTTAATTGCGAATACGATCAATAGCTCCAGTATATGTAATCAATATTTCATTCATTTAAGCAAGTTTGGGTTTTTATGAGGCAAGGGTGATATTAAGGGTGGGTGAATGTTAATAATTTTTCAATTGATTGCTTCAATTACGTCCAATATTCTCTGCATAGAATGTCAGTTTCATAGAAGAAGTTGCACAGAATTTTCATAAAATTCGGTGCATTTTACATTCACGAAACCAATCATTTGTATGGGAGGGGGTAGAGGAGGTAAGGGAAATGTAAAATTTGTGATGCAGTTTTATTTCATTACTTTTATAAGGTGCTCGTACAAAGTTTCAAGTTCGTAGCTTTTAATTTGTTTGTTAGCAGTTGATTTATTGAAATTGGTCGAAATCATACTTATGTATGGGAGGGGGTAGAAGGGCAAGTGCGATCCCAAAACTTTTGACGCATTTCCGTTTCAACTATTTTTGAAAGCTTTTGTGCAAAATTTCAAATTGATAGATTTTAAATTTATTTAGGTGATAATTGATTTTTTAAAAATGGTCGAAAAAATAATTTTGTGTGGGAAGGGGTAGAAGTTTGGAAGGTATTCAACCAGTTAATATTTCATTCTCTTAGAAAAATGTTTTTAAATGCATTTTGCAAATTTTCAAGATTCTGTCGATTTTTAGCTACCTAGCTCTAACCATGGTTGAGATATTTTTTAGTTTTCGGTTTAAGTGCTCCCTCCGCCTCCCCCTGAACCCTTACACCCCCAAAATGGGCGTCCGCCTTAGATCCGCAACTATCTACAATCCCTCCAAAAATGAACTTTCTATATGTGTTTGGGAGGTAATGTGCGCTGAGCGTACACACCGGCGTATAGCTGACGGCGCGCGGCGGTCGGCGGACGGCGTACAGACAGACGGATTTTTTTTTTTGCATTTTTAAGCTATTGTAGTCATAAAATGCGAAAAAGCAAAATTTCAGAGTAGCAAAATTTTTGTTTTTTTTTAAAGTCGATCACAATATATTATTATTAAAATAATAAAGTAAAATAACAGTACTATGATTGGGAGTAAGACCGAATTATGCGATACGCTAGATGAAGGGATATTTTTTGTTTTTAAGAAATTTTATATGGGGAGTGGTAGAAGGGGTAACGGCATTGAACCAATTTTTTCACATCATGCCTGAGTTGCTATTAGAATATTTTTTGAAAATTTAAGCTTCGAAAATTTTAAAGGAGCTGAGAAAATTAGTGTAATGGATTTAGTGAAATTGTGCAGTTTGTATGGGAGGTGGTAGAAGGAGTGGGAGTTCCTAGTGAGTTTTTCAGAAATAACTTGTTCTTAATTACAGATCAGTAACATTCAAACTTTTCAGGAAAATCGAATTTTTGAAAAGTTGTGAAATTGTCTTATATTATATGGGAGGGGTAGAAGGAGTGAAGTTAATCATCTATTTTTTATTTGGTCTTACTAATAATTATAAATCAATATTTTGTTCAAAATTTCAGCTTGTTAAATTTTATACGTACTGACTAATTTCGTTTAAAGTATTTCATGAAAAAGTGCTGTTTATATGAGAGGTGGTAGAAGAAGTAAAGAGATTCAAATTATTTTTATACCGTAGATGGAAATTGGTATATAAATAAAATACTCCAAATTTCAGATCAATAGCTATTATACTTTTCGAGAAAATCGGTTTACTGTTAAATCTCAAAAATGCGTATTTTTGTATGGGAAGGGGTAGAAGGGGTAGAGGGATGTGACCCGTTCATGAATTTGACCTTTTCTATCAAAAACAACGTTTACAAAATTTGAAGACTTTAGTTCAACGCGTTATCAAGCTAGAGAGCGAACAGGCGGACGGACGAACGGACAGACAGATGAACATCCGGTGCTGAGATTTTTGAATGATAATATTAACTTCTGTATCATTCATTTTTTTTTTACTCCGAGCCTTATTTCTTAGCGTTACAAACTTTAGAGCAAACTTATAATACTCTCAGATTTCATCTAGAGTATAAAAATAATTGTTTATTAATTTAGGTATGTTTTATGCGAAAAAAAAGTAATTAATAAATTGAAAAAAACTGCAAAGTATAACCTAGTGGGTAGCTGGTTGGAGGACAATGTGAAGGTAGTGAGATCAAGACCCCGGTTGACATATGTATAATTCTAGAAGACTGCCTGCGTGGGTATTGCCGGGCTATCTTAGTCTTCGGAAATGGAAATTCGTAGATAGAGGGTTGTAGGAAGGGCTAACAACCCATCCACAACAACAAATGATTGTAAAGGAGCCTTAAGATCAGGAGGCCAAAGCTCGGCTATAGGACCATCGAAAAAGAAGATATAAAATATTAACCAAAAGCAACAAAAATTTGTTAAATCAAAAAAAAGTGGTATTGAATGAAATTAATTTTCCTACAAACCATATTGGTCCAGAAGAGTTCCAAGTATATTTCTCAACCTTATTAAACCGGAATTGGTGATGTTTCATGAATGGGCCTATCGGATTATATGAACTAAATTATATCACAATCTATGAGTTTTATTGAATATTGCGGACCTTTAGCTTAAAATAGTTTTATCCATGAAAAATACCAATCCACATTTTGAAACTGAAAAGAAACTAATATATTTAAAGATTGTGTCAAGATCAAACGATTCGATAGGTTTAAACAAAATCGGTTAAGTAGTTTTATGGGCGATGATAGAATAATTTCTTCCACTTCCCTGCAGCTTTTAACTAAATCTTTATACCGCTTTTGTGTGCCATAAATTCAATGTATTCTGAGAGCAAACGTATCGAGTATTGTGGCGCTGTGTCATTTGTATGGCGGGTAGGTAGATTTAATGATACGTTCTCAAAATTATAATAGTTTTCGTATAAGAGCTTAAAAGAATCTACTTGCAACCATTATCAAATATAAATGTCTGTTCGAGTCAGAAATAAACTGGTTTCAAAAAACTGCTATGACTACGGAGGAAAAACTCAGATCGTCGTTGTAACTAGTAAATAAATAAAAGAAATAGCATTCTAAATCAATCATTTTCCAGATAACCAACTTTTAGGTGCTGTTATGATCTGAAGGGTGTCGTATTTTTATTTCAACACCTTATTCAGTGATCCAAAATTAACGCATGTCACGTTACGCATTAGAGGAAGAAAATAGAACATCACAACCTTACACACACACTCTTATCGATATCGCAGAAATTTATAACAGCCTAAGACTATCCCTAAGCTATCTTTCAGGTTGGTCATGGTCATCGGCATTACTGCCTAGTCATCCTCTTCGCTGCTACGATATCCGTCAATCAAATTTCCATTCACAAGAATAGCGAAGACACCAAACACCTGGGGAAGAATTCGAGGAGCAGAGCAATATTTCTATCCAAGTAGTCCAACATTACTTTTAGCGCCTTCGACCCAAAGTTATAGGATAACAGAGACCAACTAACCACCCATCCACCCACCCAGCATCACTTGTGCGATTTTCGTAAAGCACCTATGCGATGTTTTTCTTCCCCAAATTTCGAGCGCTTTCTGTGAGCATGATGCCTCGCGCAACCGGCACACGGAAATACTTCGGGAAAATCGGAATTTTTCCTTCGACTCATATGAGAAAATTTCAGACATTTTCCATACGTACGGCCAGCGTTTCAGTCGTTTCCAAAGCTTTCAATCGTTCGAACTATCCGCGCTAGAATCGCTCGAAACGGTTGCGTGTGTACTTGAATTTATTTATTTCATTTTTTTTTTAATAAAAAAAAACTTTAGTTTTTCTGGGGAGTGTGTGAGTGGTCAAGCACACCGTATAATTATCCTCAGTACACCATCCCTTATCGTGCTGACCGAATTCTTAACAGATTAACATCGAATTATTTTTCCTTTCCGAAATGGAAAAAAAAATTAACGGATTTTCAGGCGTTACTTATTTTTCGGTTACATAAATAGAAAACCACCCGCTAGTGGACACAACTCCGTCAAGTTGGAGAAAGGTTGAACGCTATTCGTCAATATGCACGGGTATTTCACGAATCTCTCGAATAGCTTTTACCGACGCGATTTTTCACTTGACATGTTAATCCTTCATTTTTTCTGATTCAATTCGGGGATTGTTCATATTTCCCAATTTTTCGGATCCTTGAGTTTTTTTGTGTTGAAAAAAATAATAAGAAACTGCAAGCAACCCTAACAGTAAAGGGTGGAAAAATAAAATTAAAACCTCTATCTCACGTGAAACGCATGCAATATTACGCGCCGTCCAGTGTTAAGTGTGTCCTTTTTTTCTTCTTTTCCTTTGTGAAGTGAAAACTAATCTTAATTTTGCAAAAAAAAAAAATTATAATAGTAATCCTTGAAGTGCAATGAAAAATCAAAAAGAAAATCTCATATCAAGAATGTAAGTGAAAAGTTAAGTTCGGTGAAAAAAAAAGTTCCGCAAAACTGGAAGAGTGAAATCTAAGCTGTTCTTTGTTATCCTCATCACACATTCCGGTGGTCATCAGTAGATCCTTGTAGTTTTCGTCCTCAACTCCTTGGACTGCCACCCCAGGGCAAGTCTATGACTCACAACAACTACGCTACCGAGATCCTGTAAATGATTAGGCACATTACCAAGTCGTGTATTTGATCGATAACTTCATTGTTTGCCTGACTTAGAGCCAGGCAGTTCTACGTACACTCAAGGCACACACATTTCAAATGAATCGAAAGCCTCTGCGGAACGAACATGAAGAAATTTTTCTCAGGCAATTTTATTAGCACACACTCTTTGATCGATACTTTGACCCACATATTTGGCATATTCCTTCACTTCATTAGGTTTCTAGGCATTTTCTATGGGAGTATGAGGCGACACGTATAACTCCGCCGTACATATGCCGGGACATTCAGAACGAATACATTCTGTAATGGTGTTTAGGGTGCAGTTATTTACTTCCATGTAAAGGTGAAAAGGACTTTAATTAAAGTGTATAATGTAGAACTGCGTGGGGAATGAGGACTTGTTGGAATCTAGAGTAAGGTTTAATTACACATAAGTGGAATATTACTCTGGAATCACTGCACTGATTATACTATTCGTGGCATTAGAGATTCTAGAAATTAAATCTCATTCAAGATAGAAACATACTAATGACCTAAAGATTTGATTTAATTATTTATTTATTATTATTTGTGCGAATTTCATTCATTGCACGTAAGATTTTTCTCAAATTAAAATTGTAAAGTTGTTAAATTCTTCTTCCCAAGTAGCTAGGGTATAGCCTAGTAGGTAGTGTGTTGGTCTTGTAATGCGAAGGTCGTGAGTTCAAATCCCGGTCGGCGCAATATATAATTCCGGTATATTGCCTGCTTGGATATACCTTGGTCACCTCAATCTAAGAAAATGAAAAATTCGTAGAAAGAGGGTTATGCGAAGGGCTAACAACCCTTCCACAATAAGTAATAAGAACTGTTAAGGAAGCTGAATATCAGGAGGCCAGGTCCGATTTGGGCTGTAGCGCCATTGTAGAAGAAGAAGTAGCACTATAATATCACAAAATGGATCATGGGCACCTGACATCTGGTTCTTTAACATTTATTTGCTATTGTATAAAGCGCCGAATACTCGATGCTACTTGTGTAACATACTTTCCGTGTGGTCATACTACATGTTTGCCTGTGTATAGGGCAGTTTTAAATATCACACTTGTGAGCAGGTTTCCAAAAACTTTTTAATGCTTGGGGCGACATATCAAAACAGCATTCAACGCACTTGTTGTCATTGTCATCCGTCATCTTTGCCTTTAATGTCACCGTTGTTTCCCAATTTGTAATATACGCGCTTAAGAATTGTTACTCCTTTTCATAACCCCATACCTACAAATTTTCATCTTTCGTATAATAGATTGAGCGGACCCAAAAACTGTTACGCGCACATTGTGCTGGAATTGTACGTCGACCGGGGCTCAAACTCACGATATTTGCATTTAAGGCTAGGCTAAATGAAACAAAAAACTTTTAATTATATAGTATCCATCTCATATTCTCATATAGGGGAGTACAATAGACCCAACTAGATAGTCGTAGTACAATATGGTTCTCTTTCCGGAACCACCCTCCTACAACCTAAACCTACTTGTATAGTTAATATGTCTACGTCGGGTATAAAAATGTGGAATTTCGGGAGATAATTTAGTTCTATAATTAATAAATATTTTCAAGCTGCTATTCAATAATTTAGCAAGTTTTGAAGTTACAGTACGTGGTATTTACTTAGTTACGAAAAACAATATTTTACTAGAAACTAGTTATTAAGTAACACTTGCGACCATTTCAAAACTACAATTATAAGATTCAATATTGTATTTTTAGTGGAAAATGATTATATTTTCTACCAAAAACTTATGTTAACAATAACTAATAAAATTTGGCTTGAAGTACAAATTTTTTTCTAAAGAAATGCGATGCGAAGCTGTGTTGTTTTTCTGAAGATCAGATAAGTTACGTGTAGCCTAAGACCCTCTTGACTTTTCTACAAGTTTAGAATTTCGCTGAAAAATTTCACATCATGCAGAAGAGATTCTCTTTGCTGTTTATAGCCTATGAGCGTTTACGATCTAATCTCGAAGCATGTCCAGTAATTAACTATCATTTTTCGAAAAAAAAGCTTAACAAAAATTTGATCCACAAACAAATGGTTCTTTTAACAAAATAAATGTACCATAATATATCATATCAGCTTTAGATACATGCATAAAAACAGCTATCCTTGATCACCCTGTGAATTTCAGAGTGGAGTAGCAGAAACCCGCGCAGTAAGTTGAATCTCTTTATTTTAAAATCAGGATATGGTATTCGAGTGGAGTGATCATTTGTTACTACCTCCCATCTAAATGTCACAGAATTTAGACCTTTCTTTCGAAACTACCAAAACTATCAACTTGGCGTATATAAGCGACGGATACTATATAGACTGGTGGATTTATTTATTTACTGTACGATAGTTTTGATCTTATACATATATTCATGTAACGTAAAATTTTTCCAGGCTAGCAAATTGAGTATGTTTTTTCAAGTCCACCAAAATACGAGTGCTTTATTATTAAAGTAATAAAGTAACACCAACAAAGAAATTGTTGATGAATGGCAATGGTTGTTGGAGAGATGCAATTAACTTATTTGGATACGACACTGCCTTTCTGATTTGTAATCCGCGATCATCATAAACCTGTTCCTGTGAATTGTAAATTTTGTACACAATTTCACTTCGTTAGACCAGCATACTAGGCTATACAGAGAGATACACAAACCTTTTCGGCGTTTCTCGATAATAAAATGAACAATTTTTGCCCATTATAATACAAAAATTTAATGAGTCATTCTGCAATATTAATTTAAAAAAGAAAGTTTAGACCTTTCGTTAATACACTCAATTTTTTTGGAAGGAGGACTTTTACTTGAAATTTTGGCTAACAAAAAATATTTTTCATTTTTGTAATAAATGAATATTTCTGCCCAGTTAAATTTCAAAGTTATTTCAATTTTGGGACTTCTGAAGTAATGAGACGTCTTATGAAAAATTGGTAACTGAAGCTTGATAAAAATCTGAATTTTTCTACAATTTCATTTTATTCAATTTGAATAAAATTGTACGAGAATAACCTTACCTCTATTTTTTCTTTTGCGGAAAATCATAAAACACTGAAGTCCTTGAGAGAAAAGTACTGAAACTGTTTTCGGTAACAAATTCTACACAAACATTACTAACTTTTCAGATAAATCTGAAGATGTCTAACTAAATATAAACAGAATAAGAATATGCTGGCTAATTCAGGATGTCTGGTATTCAAAATAAGCTCTGAGCTAGAAATTTTAGAGAAATTCACATTTAAAAGAAGGTTCTTTGGAATGCGGGTAAAGCCAACAAATATTAGAGCTATGCAATATTGAAAACCATGAGGAATATTACTGTGAAATTTAGCTAAAATGTACGAGTATGTCTATTAATTTTAGTTGAAATGCAGTATTTACAGTGGTGTCAGTTAAAGGGAGTTATGGGTAAAAATTAAGATTTTCTTTCCCACTGACTTGAAAGTGCGCTAAGTGATGATGATGGTCATTTTGTCGAAAGTCTCTTCTGATTTTTGCATTCCGACAATGAGGAATTTAGTATGTACATAATTCAAGAGGTATTCCAGATAAGTAATCCAGATAATCAAGGCTATGATTAAAGAATCCTACGAAAGAGTAAGGTGTCCTGTCTTACATAGAGGACAGCTGTCCGAGAGCTCTGCTGTGCGAACGGGTGACAGACAAGGCTGCATATTATCACCATCTATGTTTCTTATGGTAATAAATGACATCTTGAAAGATCCCCTGGATGGTGGGGAAGACAAAGGTATTCAGTAGGGACTATTTAACATCTTAAGTCATTTTGATTATGCTGATGACATGTGTTTGCTTACCGGTTCTGACTTAGAGCTCACTCGTTGCATTATTAATGCAAAAAAGTAGGAATGAAAATATATGTGCGCAAAACCAAGTACATGCACATGGGTTCGAATACACGCGCGTCAATTATTCCGTGGTGCAAGATTTTTGTTATCTCGGAAGCATTGTCAGGATGGACGGCGGAGCCGCAAAGGATATCGAGGCTTGAATAAATAATGCACGTCAGGCCTTTGGTATCCTTTCCCCCTTCTAGAGGTTAAGAGGGATCTCCCTTTGCACGAAGCTGCAAGCTCTGGATTATAATCCTAAAAGAAGGCGTTGAGTTGGTCGACAATATCGCACATGGAAGCGAACAGTTGAGCAGGAGGCCAAAGAAATGAGCAGGTCCGGAGGTAGTGAGTGTGAGTAGTGAATAGATAAAACGCTATGTAAAATCTGAATACATTCAAACCTAAAACATAAGAATATGTTCGAGCTCAAAATTCTCGCTTTGTGTAATCTAAAAAACGAATTTAACAACAGGCATTACTCATGGAATACGTGAAAGCTATCGACTTAAAATCAACATGAAGTCTTTCTAAGTAAACGTTGGTTAGATCTTATATAGCCAATCATCGGGATTTATCTCAGTACAGTAGGGAATAAGATATGATTTTGTGGGGTGTAGGGGAGGATTTTGCATATTTCGTAATGAGTAAAAAATTCTTGAGCATATATTTAGGATTTTTCTAAATAATCGGAGTATAAAATCTATAACTTTATCAATTTATATTGTGACATTGGCAGTGAGGTACGAATCCGGGTTTTACAGTAATTTCAAATACGATTAAAGTACATTTGGAATTGTTCTCAATCACTAAAAGAACTAGTGAACAAAAGCAATGTGATGTAAATATCAGGATACAGTGAGCTTGAGAGTGAAATAAACCAAGAAGGGATGCTAATCTAATTTTGTTGGTCCGCTTTACTCAGTAAAACAAAAATTTATATCCAAATCCAGCTTAAATCCGGGACTCGGCACCAAGTAATGACCATGCTTAGATTCTTGCGCCGAAGCATTCGGTTAAAAGAATTTCTGAATATCTACAACTAAATAGAAATCAGACTAAAACCTTAGTTGGAATATCTCAATAGGCTCATCTTGGGCCGCTGTGAAAGATGAAACCAAACCAATCACATTGTGCAATCTAATCTATATTGGACTTATAGCTTGGCGTCAACGATAATGCAAAAATTTCTGTTTTACATCAAGGGATTCTCTTTTTATGATTGTTTTTTTTTTCTCATCCTTATCCAGCTCGTCCTTATTTTGAATTACGTTGAAATTGAAAATAAGAAGAGAAGCGGGGCAACTACTATTTCCTCAATTATTGTACTTTCACACCACTTTAACCTACTTTTGCTAACGTCTTTCGACCAAAAGTAGTTATTGTTTTTTTTTTGTTCAAATTCGATTACCAAGATGAAAAATGGGGGAATACTTATTTTCGTGGAATCCCCGTAACTTCGCGCCTTACCTTAAGAAAATAATTATATTTGAATATTCAATTCTTAAAGACATTACATTCTTTTTGTTCAAATCAGATCATGTCCTCCAGATTTTTAACTTTTATTTGATTTTGAGAAAGAGTTGTTAGCCCTTCGCACAAGCCTCTATCTACCAACTTCTTTCATTTTCGAAGACTGAAGTAGCTGGAATTATGCGTCGACCTGGATTTGATCTCACGACTTTCGCATTGTGGATGAACATGGCTACACCAATTTATCACCTATAAATAAAAAATTTATCTTATGGACTTGGGTGCTAGGCTCATGAAAATTTGGGGTTTTGCAAACTTGTTTATTCTATGGGATAAAGGGATAGGAGGAAACTAACTGAATGAAAAGAATCAGTGATTATCCATAATGCTTTTAACAAAAAACTGAAACTTCACAAAACAGCTGAAACCTATACATATAAAAATAATTATAGTGTCTATCTGTTATTTGTTTATAAATGGCTATAAGTTAGTTTTTCGCTTTATTTTAGCAATAACTAAGCAGAAATACACGTTTTAAAAATTCTTCTTTGTGTGCCTGTCTGTCTATTTGTCCGGCTTTCACGCAAAAATGGCTGAACAGATTGTAATGAAACTTTCTGAGTTTATTACGTAAGCACCGAGATATAATCTGCGTTTAGTTTTATTTCAATACTCCGCACCTTCTACCTCCTACCATACAAAATGACTCATTTTCAAAAACATATAATAATCAAATTTTCTTGAAAACCATTGGAGCGAATAATTTGAAATATAGAATATATTATTTTTGTCATAAATGTAATCTATGATATACAAATTATTTGAATCCCCCACTCCTTCCACCACCTCCCATATAAACTGCACTTTTTCATGAAATACTACGAACCAATTTGCTCAGTACGTATAAAATTGATCAAGCTCAAATTTTGTACTAAATCCTTAATTAGTATTCTAATTATTATAGGGGTTAAGTAAGCCGATTAGCTTCTATCCTTTTACCCCCTCTCATACAATGTGACACAATATCACATCACTCCAGAAATTCGATTTTCTTGAAAAGTATGAAAGTAAATGATCTGAAATTTAAAATATATCAATTGCACAATGATTATAGTTGTTTCTCAAAAAATCACTTAAGACCCCAGACTTCTTCTACCGCCTCCCATACAAACTGCATAATTTCACTAAAACCAATGCACCCATTTTCTCAGTATCTCAACTTGTGAAGCTTAAATTTGGTACAAAATATTTTGGTAGCTACTCTAGCACGATGTGAAGCAAATTTGTTCTATCCTGTCACTTCTTCTACTGTTCCCCATACAAAATTTCTTTGATTTCATCAATAGTATCGTATGATTGGGCTTTACGCACAATCGCAGTCCTGTTATGTTTTTAAGCTTAATGTTATTTTACTCGGGTTTATTTTGTTTTTAATTGACACAAGCTACAACTATTCACATGTCCTTAACGCTCGTCGATACGTATATGATCTCGAATCACAATCATGGTTCTTAATAATTTATGGCTCTGATTCAAACAAAATACAAAGCATTGAAGAGCCATTAAACTAACCAGATTATATGTCCCTCATGATGTATTACTAATTACAGTCTCAAAAAGTGCTCATTATTGCGATAAAGTCGCGGGGGATCGTTAGTAATAAATAGAACGATTAGCGTTTTTCCATTATTCGAATGGATTTGTCTCAAAATAGGATTGGAATTATAAATAATTTATAATAACTCGAACCGAGCATCAAATTCTACGAGTTGTTTTGTTACTATGCAAGTCATTTCGAAATGCGGTTGTACTGGTACTATGTCTCAGCACAAATGGGTAATCCGTTCAATTCTGGTGTTCGATTATTGTTGTTGAAAATGTTTATAATATTGCATTGAAGTGCGTTTGGGGTTACTGGATTCCAAGTAAAAATACATAGTTCACATTAAATTAAATAAACACAAACTTTATTTAATCGCCTTTCAAAATTATCTTCAACAATTTTCGTTTATAATATGTCGCTTTAATATTCGCGTGGTCGATCACACGACAAAATCGATTTTCAAATTTGTGCCCCCTTCACAAACGCTCGCCCTTTTTATACCGTAGCATAACCATTTTAGAAGATTCCCCACTGCTCCCGTAACAAGTAAAAAATTTATAACAAAAAAACACAACAGGGCTACGATTGCGCGTAAAGCGCAATCTTACGATACTCTAGATGAAATAGAACTTTTTGTGATTCCAAGAAATTTCGTATGGGAGTAGTAGAAGGGTAGCATTGAACTAATTTTTCCCCATCACATAAAAATGTTTTATACAAAATGCAACCTCCAAAATTGAATAGGAACTGAGAAAATTAGTGTATTAGATTTGATGAAATTGTGCAGTTTATATGGTATGTGGTAGAGGGAGTGGGGGGATTTTAGTCATTTTTTTTTTAAATATCTACGAATACTATAAAATTGACATCTCTTCAATTTCAGACTAGTATCATTCATACTTTTCAAGAAGAAGTTTTGAAACTGTGTCATATTGTATGGGAGTGTATAAAAGCATTAAAGCAATCACTTAATTTTTTCTGATCTTACTGATAATGCTAATTAAAAATCGGCTTAGAGTGTTTCATGAAAAAGTACAGTTTGTATGGGAGGTGGTGGAAGGAGTTGGAGGGATTCAAAAAATTCTTATACCATACATCACATGATAAAAATAATAAATTCCAAATTTCAAATCATCATCATCATCAGCTTTCAAAGTTTGCAAGAAAATTTGATCGGTGTAAATTATTCAAAACGAGTCATGGGAGGGAGTAGAAGAGGTGGTGCGATTTGGCTAGTTCGCGAACTAGACCTTACTTTTTCACGAAAAACGGCGTGTACAAAATTTGAACTTTCTAGCTCGACGCGTCCTCAAGCTAGAGAGCGGACAGACGGACATCCGGTTTTGAGATTTTTTAACGACAACAAATATTCCTATACCCTTGACGGCTCTGTACGAGCATTATTTCTTGGCGTTACAAACTGTAGAGTAAACTTATAATACTCTCAGATTTCATCTAGAGTATAAACATGTGAAATGTGGAAATGAAATTTTTTAAATTGACAACATTTTTAACACTACATATGTACATATACTAACGATCCCACTATGGAGACATAATTTAAAAAAAAAGTTTAGGCATTGTTAATTTGGTCCGTAAGTACGTTTAGTACGTTTGAAGAACTCCAAACAAGCTTAGGAACCTGGCTTAGCATGTTTTGAGATTTCGAAAAGTGTTTTCAAGCTTTCAATAACCAACATCCCGGATCACTTTATCAGGATATCTCTAAAATGCCTTGTTATATACATACACTAATAAATTATAATTGTCATATCTACAACTTAATTTCTACTTGCTCGTACAAATAAATGAACCATTTTTCTTCCACTATTCCAACCGAAATTCCTTCCTCCTTTCTAGAAATTACCAAAAATCTTAACACAGATTCACCTGACGCAAACAAACTTCACAAAATCAGCTCAGGTATAGTCTTAATATCTTTAGTACATGTGCTCTCAGCGTGATTATTTCCAGCTGTTTATCAGAATGTATTGTGTATATGTAGATACCCGAAATCATCTTCTGTTTGTGTGGTGCGGCCAGAATGCAAGAAAGAGCAATACCTCCTCGTATAGTGCCAGCCAAGAAAAGAAACTCGCTGAAGGTTAGGGAAAAAAAAATCTTTCAAGTTGTGTACTATTTTCGGTTACGGGAACCTATCAGCACTCGCTCGACTTTCTCTCTCGTCTTAAAGAAACATAAAGTGTTTGTAATTAGCTGGAAACTCCACAGCAATCACTTTTCGGTTTTCCGTTTTTGTTTTCCTCTCTTTTAATGCAGAAATTGCGAGTTCAATGGCTTTATTTTTAGCACCTAGCTGGAATATCTTAATAGACCGCAAAATTCCACCGGGAATCATTTCGGACGCTATATTTTGGCATAATCATTGCTGACACTTTACACGTTTATTATCCTGTCCGAAATCCAGGCAACCCTGATTAGAGACAGAAAAGACCGTGTGCTTTAACCCTTGTCAGTTCAAGCGACAAGGGTTATTTTTATTTTTTACTTTTTGGTTTCATAACGAGAGTTTTTCTCCGAACGACGAAAGAATAAAGCATGTAAAATACACAGAGCAACATTTTATCTGAAATGTTCTAAAACAATCGAGAATGCCTTGAAGTTAAGATAACGTCTCTGAAAGAAGGGCTACTACCACCGAACCATCACTTTCGGGGTTAAAATAGCTCGAGGAAAATATAAATGATGTCTCATGATGGTCTAATGGGATTCAGTATGCCGGCCATCGTGATAAAATTTCAACTCAATGGCATTTCACATAGCAATGCCGTGACTCGTCAGGATTAAATGTCTGCGGTATGATTGTCCAACATTGTGGTAACGAAAAAAGTGATAGACGAATTAATGGGAGTTTCAGATTTCAAGGATATGAGTAGAAAGTGTCGCAAAAGGTTGGTAGGGGGTTTTATTAATGATGTTATGTCTGAAAACGGACCAATTTTTGGGCCAAAATCATGCATTACGAATGGGACAAAAGTTTTCCCAAGGAGGAAAAGACGTTTAACTTCTTTTTTAAACGATGGAGTTTTCGCTTGTTTCCATTCGTAAATGCCATTTTCATATATCAATGTCAGATTAGGGTAAAGTTTTTTTTTTCAAATGATCGTTTATAATGTGAAAATTGAAAAAGGAATACATAGAGTATTGTTGATAGTTCTCTTAACGCTATAACAGTTTTTGTCGAGTATACTCACAATTTTTCGCATTTTGCCCAATGTACCATTCATGAAGATGAATAAAAAAAAGCAAGCGAAAAAAGTTTTTCGGAACAAAATTAAACAGTTAAAGGGTTAAGATCAAAAACCAATTTACCATAGAAATGGCAGTTTTTCATTTTACCAGCTTCACTGAGAAAAATTCTCCCATGAGAACGATTACTTGAACATTTCTTATATCAGTTATAATAATTGTTGCTAGCTTAATAATAGAAAGGTACAAAACATATAAATCTGGTTTTAGATTTAATAAGAAAAATTTGATAATCTAAAATTATGAAATAATGTTATAATTCCTGAGTTTTAAAAATTGCGGCTTATAACGCCAATAAAAATAATGCCTTAAATACTCAGGGCATGTTATATGAGATTTGGGTGAGATTATGATTGTGCAACGATTTAATGAATTTATTGCGAAGAAATAAAGATATATCTCGTCAAATATTTCATTTCTTCGGCATATATAACTGCAACAAATTCGTGTTTAAATCAAAATACAAAATACTTATTTTTTTCCCGTGAGATGGGGGCAGTAGTACACACTCGCAACAAGTCCTGCTTGCTCTAAAAGTGGGCTCTCACTAGATCATGAGTTTATCGGTCGTGACCTTAAAATCTAACTGATACAATAAACGAAGACCTTTATCTTCCCCACTTTTCAGCGCAACTTTCAACGTATCATTTATTATTATTATCACAGTATCAGGGCTGGTAATAATATGCAGCCTTGTCTGACACCCGTTCGCACAGCAAACTTCTCGGACAGCTTGACTCTTTGTAAGATGTGACATCCTGTACCTTCGTAGGGTACTTTCCTATGCAATGCATTCCATATGTATTCTCGCTTAAGGTTGTCGAAACCCTTCTCAAAGTCCACAAACCTGGAAACTCCTTGCCTTGATTTAGATACGACACATCTACCACGCTAATTCCAAAAGTCGCCCTTCGTCAGAATTTTCATAATGACCACCTGCTTTTATTCAGCTGAATATTTTCCTTCATTATAGACCACAGTAAAGAGTGGGACGAGTATATCGGCAGTTATTTCTGGGTCCGCTTTAAAGAGTTTGGTGGGTAGTCCGTCAATACCTAGGACTTTCTTTCCTACCATTGGCCGAATGGCGAAAACTATTTCTTCCTTGTCTGGGGGATCGTCTCTAATAGAGGATTGTTGCGGTTGGATGTTTAGTAATTGTTCTGTTTCTGGAATATTATTCTCTGACAAGATGTTTAAAATATTAGAGAAGTAGTTCTTTTACCGCCGCATTTCGTGTTCACTCATATTATGGAGAGTTCCGTTGACATCTCTTACCTGGTGGTTCTATCTTCTACAATGGCACTACAGCCCAAATCGTGCCTTGGCCTCCTGACTTTCAGGTTCCTTAACATTTTTCATTACTTATTGTGGCAGGGTTTTTAGCCCTTCGCCCAACCCTCTATCTACGAATTTTTCATTTTTGTAGATTGAAATGGCCAAGGTATATCCAAGCAGGTAATGTGAATTATATAATATATTACGTCGACCGGGATTTGAACTCAAGTTCTTCGCACTATAAGACCAAGACTCTATCCACTATGCTACACACTAGCTCACCAAGTGGTTGGCGGTGAGATTCCTCCCATCAACTGTTTCATATATTAAACAGCTAACCCATATCCGTAAGGTAGGCCGCAGATTCTGCCTTATTAATGCCTCTTGGAACACGCTCAAAGGTGGTAGTCAGTTGGACATAAAACTCTTCTTTGCCACCAGGTGTTGCGACATTATTTGGTAAGTAGCACAGCAGAATTGTAACATTTCTGACCTTGGTCCTGAGTCTGACGACGATAATCCTATCTGTTTCTCGCTCTTGGTGTAAGGATAATCGCCACGCTATTTTTGGCCTCACTCCCAAGGCCAACGTACGGAATGGGGTTTCCGCTCGGAGTTCGATCTTCTCTTAATCCTGTCCACGTGACCTCGCTCAAGCTGAAAATTTTGATGTTACAGTGCTTCATTTCATGGTCGATTGAAGTGCTTAAGCCGAGTGAGTGTAGCCCTTTGAGATTTTTGAATATAAAATAAGACACAATGCTGGTATTATAAATTCAAAAACCAGTGAAAAACTAATTTCCTCTCATCCCCTTTATCACATCCTTTAAATTTATTTATTCAAATTTCTGTAGAAGCTAAGATGACAGATTTTCTCATGCATTGAGGTGTTCCCAATTATGTTTAGGTTATCGCATGATTGAACTATACGTGCTGTCGTAGTCCTGATTGCTCTTCATATTGTTTTAAGTAGAAATTTTTACTTTCTATGCAAATCGATATTATATCCATTTCCATTAAGCTCTCTAACTTTTAAGCCATAAGCGAGAATCGAAAGATGGAGTAAATTTAAAATTCAACTATTTTATACGAGTAGAATCATATGTTCGTTTTTAAATTGTATATTAAATTTTCTAATCGTTTTCATTTCGTACGAAATTGAATCAACCCTCAATACAAATTTATATTTCCGTTTTCCAAAAACACCTCAACGGAATATTCAAGCCATTTATAAACTAGGTCAGACTGAAAGCGAAGAGCTATCTCTATATTTTGCTATATTTGTTTTTCAAAGTTTCAATTCCCATGTCGATACTTTACTTGATTCATGATGAATTGATAAGGCTGCAGTCTGGTGGATTTTCTTGTGTATCGCATTGCATACAAGTGTAATGACTTTAAAGGAACTTTGATATCGTATTAGTATCGACCATATTGAAATCCTTGTTTAAGTTGGAATTCAATTCAATTTATATATAGCTATGCTGTACAACATACTAAATGCTATGCTAAGGACAAATTGAAATTCTGTACATACTTGAATTCCAAATCAAAGTTCTCATCCGTACTATGCAGTAATCTAAGTATAACAAAATTTTATATATTACAAATTATTTGAAATTTTGAACAAATTTTAGTTGATTAGAGATTGGAATTGTTTAAAATCGATATAAAGGGTATTTTAACAAGAGCTCGAGATTTATTAAACCTATAATTTATTCGAAACGATATTTTTTGTATTATCAAGCATACATCATGACAATAAAGTATCT
This sequence comes from Chorisops tibialis, assembly GCA_963669355.1. Classification (NCBI taxonomy): domain Eukaryota; kingdom Metazoa; phylum Arthropoda; class Insecta; order Diptera; family Stratiomyidae; genus Chorisops; species Chorisops tibialis. Next base: position 329,807,506 of record OY770262.1, read on the forward strand.
ATAATTTGTAATTAAAATTACTCTGGGGAAATAACATTTAAAAAAATTCTTTTTTTTAAGCAGTTAGAACTATCCTTATTATCCCAAAAATTAGCGCGATCTTTTAATCAGTTTGTTTGCAGCAGCTGGTTGAATCGGTACACCTTAGTAGTCCACGGCGATTTATGTTTTATGTCCTCGATCTAATGAAAACGGGTTCCACGTATAATTTCAGTTTCAGAAACAGGAAAAAGTCACACGGGGCAAAATCTGGTGAAAATGGTGGTTGATTGATGGAATTTGTTGCATTTTTGGCCTTAAATTTGGTCACGATTGAAGCTCAATGCGATAGCACATTTTCATCGTGGAAAATCCATGAATTCCGGCCGTTTTTTACGCATTTGCACACGCTAACACTTCAATACGGTCAAATGGTACTCCTTATTGACGGTCTGTCCCTACGGAATGAATACATGAAGGATCAAACCTCGAAAATCGAAAGAAACAATGAGCATCGTCTTGATTTTCGAGCGGCTTCGGCGTGGTTTTTTTGGTTTTTTTGGAAAGAGTCGAGCAAGGCCACGTTTCATAGCCAAAGTATCCACGAAAATCAAACGGCCGGACTCGCAAGAGATGTTAAGCTCTTCTGCTATCTCTCTAATACTATTATAACGATTTTTAAGCACCATTTCCTTGACTTTTTGAATGGTGTCGTCAGTTGAAGAGTACGGAAGTTGCTTAGAACAAGGCATGTTTTCAACGATCTCTCGACAGTCCTTAAAGGCATTGTGCCTTTCGTAGACTCATATTTTTGATATTACTGAATCACCGCAAGCCTTTTCCAACATTCGCAATGATTCCGTACACGAAATTTAGTTGGAAACACAAAATTTGAGACAAATTCTTTGTTCCATATTTTTACCCATCTTAAAAATCGCCGTTTACTACTGAGGTGTACCGATTCAACCAACTGCTGTAAGCAAACTGTTTAACAAACCGCGCTAATTTTTGGGATAATAATTAAGGACGGACCTACCGGCTAACCAAAAAAAATATTTTTTTAAATATCATTTTCCAGAGTGATTTTAATTACCAAGTATCGGTACTTTATTGTCACAATGTTTATTATACTATCAAACATAATACACAACATCTTCATCCATTTAACAATATTTAAGAGAACTATTTTGCATAATAGAATAACCAATTCAGTAATACAGCGCCGGATTCCTCCTTCAGCATCATAATTATGTACGGACTATTCTTTTTCTTTAATGGCGCTACAACTCCAATCAGGCTTTGGCTTCCGGAGCCTCAGGTTACTTGATATTTTATTTGCCGTGAAAGGGTTGTTAGTCGTGGTTTGGTGAATGTTTTCACAGTGCATTTCGAATTAAGAGAAATTTGAGATAACCCTCTTTCTACAAATTTTTTTTATTCCCTAACTTCCTCTATCCCCTCTCATATAAATGTGTGGTCTTAAGAATATAAAATACACCGAGAATTTCATAGAATTTATTTCGTGTATGAAACTAGCATTCTGTACAGCGAATTTTGAACGTAATTCTAGCAATCAGTTCAAAAATTATTGACATGTAACCATCCCTTCTATCGCACCCCCTCTTACCCCTCTCCCATACAAATCTAAACTTGCATTTATACAAATGGATGAAATATTGAATCTACGTACTGGAGCTATTGATCGTAATCGCAGTTAGGTGCTAAATTATTGACAACTGCCCTATCCTAGAACCCCCATTCACATAGTCTTCCCTATCCACCCTAAAATATTGACTTCCCACGTATCCTTAACTTATCTCAAGAATAAAAAAGTTGCGTTCGACTTGTTTTATATTGTTGCAATTTAAGGGAATCGGTACTTTGTTTGAACTTTTTACTCTGACATAGATATACATGAAACTATATTTATATAGAACTGATTTATCGAGACTGCTGAAAACCTGGTTTAAGAATATTCTTAACGCAAATTTCGAACATAACTTAGGGGATCTCCCTTTAATGCAATAGCTGCACAGTCAAGTGGATATAGGGTATACGAAAGCTGAAGTTTCAAAAGAGTTTCACGAAGGAAGAGTCTTAACTGTCGGTGGACGTTGTTCTTGAAACACTGAATGCTGTAAGTTACTGGGAACATGTGGAGCGGTGTTGTATTATTCGGGTGATGAAAGACTGTCTGTATTTCAATTTATGCGATGGTAAAGGCTTAACAGGAAACTCATGGGCACTTACAGCTTGCCGTGTATTTCTGGAATAGTTAAAAAAGAAGGAATGAGGTTGGACAGTTCTTGGCTGCATTTACCGTAGAAGTATCGATAGTAAACACATGTACCCCAACGTTTATGCGATGCTCGAGGGAGTCTATAGAGGTTGTTATAGTATTTTGGTTTCGATCGAGTATTGCAAGTTGAGCTTAGAGTAGCCCAGCCCATATGTGCGAATTGTACTCAAGACGGCGACGAATGCAAATCTTGTAGATATTTCCTAAATCGTGAGGCGTAAAATATTTTTTACTTCTTCGAAGAACACCAAGGTGTTGCGAGGCATCATGTGCAACATCAAAAATATGTTTTGGTGCTGAGAGTTTGATAAAGGTCTCAGCAGAGACCGAAACGTCACGCGTAACAGTGTAGAATCCGGAAGTCTTTTCTTTCAAATCAAAAATATGTTGTGTATGAGTTGTTTATTGAGTTTTATGCCGAGTAATATAAATTTTTCTGAGGAGTACAATTGTATGCTACAGAAGGCTGCATTCAACGATCCCACCAGAATATCCTTTATAAGCTATATATTACAAGCATGATTTATGAAGGCATTGAACTCTAATCTTTTTTTTTCCGAAAGAAGAACTTTTCTTCCCATTAAGAGACCACGTCCTTCTCAGATCTATTCAATCAATAGTTTTAACGCCAAAGTAACCCCATTTAGGAAACTCCTATCATTCTTCTTCAAAGTCACGTAAAAGCTCTACAGAAAAATTATTAAATTACGAACTAAGCCCGACGATCCAAAATTACTAACCAAACACAAACATTGAGAGCAATCTTCAGGACTAAAATATCGTTCAACACTTTCGTTTCGAAAAGATTATTCCTATCAATATTCCGCCCAAGACTTTACTAGCTATGTTTGATATGATTATTCCAACCCAGACAATTACAAAAAAAATTCAACACTATCAAATATCATAAAGTGAATCCTTGCCTGTATTTTGAAGAAAATTTTTATCCGACAAAGTTTTAGTTAGATTTTGTTTGAATAGCCTGTATTTATGTGTGGGTTTGAGTGGTTTGGGTGTGAAGTGGTTATTTATTTGGCTATGTATGTCCAACACATAGTTGAAACACCAACGGCAAACTTTCGTCCTTTACGTTGAGAAAGCCCCAAGTGAATATTTTTAGGAGTTATTATTGTGCACTAACAGAATGCAAAATTAGTTCATTCTTCTTTCGGCCAAGTAAAGCTTTAATAAAATTTTACTTTAGACTTTTTTGTTATTGACCGGAAAAGTTTCTGTGTGATGAGGAATAACAGCTTGCTAAGATCAACCCCAATTCTTGTGATTAAATTTTTCAACTTTGTCTCAATTTAATTTTAAACTTTTTGTTTTTTTGCTTTCAAAGTGGTCAAGAAAATTAATGGAATAGGAAAATGGTAAAGTGAGTTTTTGTCAAGTAATGGATTACAAGCATTTGGGGCGGTAAACTAAAATATTGACCCAAAACAGCGCAATTGGATCGAAACTATTAACAGAATTTTATATCTAGTACACAGCAATGAGGAAGCGAAAGGTAAGAAAGTTTAAACATTTATCTGATTTAAATGTAGTATTATTTTTCTTCGCAGAATACCACATAATTTTCTTTTTTCATATTTACCAAATAAATTTAGCACGACTGATTTTGCTAACTTAAATTCTGTAAAGTTCTGGCTTACGTATTATATTAATTTTTAATAAGTTCTTTCAAGGATATTTGGAAATTGTCAAAAATTGCAGCATTTCTGTTATTAATTGTTGCACTTTGATCTGGGAGTATATTGCATTTGCTATATCGTTTGAAAGTTTGTTGCCAAGAGTTGCCAAGGGCTAAGAAATGGTTTCTGCCGCTCAAAAATCTCGGATTTAAGTGACAGTTCGCCCAGCTTTCCGTCTATCTATCTACAAAATAACCCTCGAACGATTTGAGCTATAAATCTAAAATTTTATCTATACCAATTTTGATAAAAAAAACAAGTTACATTACGTTCGCAAACGGTCGAAATCGTGCAAATTCTTCTATCCGTACAATAAAAAATTCACGAAATTTCGGAACCTAAAATAAAAAAATGTTCTTCAAGACTATCGCAGCTATCAATTAGAAAAGAAATTATAAAGTAGGAAGCCATAGCGAAATTTCTCCAAACTGGCTCTGGATTAAAGAAAGCTCTCAAGGAAGATGTCAGATTGATCGACTTTATACACCATAAAAGCGACCGGATGAACAGCAATAGAACACGGCAATAGAATAAATAATTACTGACGACAAACAATGCTAAGTATCGAACCCTGTGGGAAAAACTGTTTTTATCCTTTACTATAGTAAAGTTTCTTAGTTTCTTGATTGAGAATTTCCTTGTATCCTAAGTATCGAACCCTGTGGGAAAAACTGTTTTTATCCTTTACTATAGGAAAGTTTCTTAGTTTCTTGATTGAGAATTTCCTTGAAGAAAATTAATTCTGATCCGCACATCCCTTCTACAACCTTATAAGCAAAAATTTTGAAGAAACAGTTTATCGATTGCCTTGTAAACTGAGATAAGGAAAACATGGGTTCACTTTATAATAATTTCAATAGACTTTCAACAATCTATTTTTAGCGTTAACCTTCTTTGCCCCCTCCTCCCCATGTTAATTTCTCATCTTTTTCTAAATTTAAAGAAAGCGCATTCCCTTCGAATAAATCTCTTAACATGAAAATTCATAAACTAAAAAGAAATTAAGTATAAGTTATAAAGTCGTCCAAATCTTTTCTATTCCTTAGAACATCCATATAAATGTTACAATTTCAGAAAAGTAAATTAATAAATTTCTGTAAAATGATTAAAGATACAACAAGGATTTTACGCCAAATGCCATTCAGTGCTCAAAAATTATAAACTTTACACAACTCCTTCTACCCCCTCACATACAAATACTATTTACAATTATACTTTGAGTGCATCCCTCATCATTATTATTCATCATTATTCTGTTGTATTCTAATTTTGTGGTTATGATTCCTATAATAATATGCAGATATCTGATGCCAAAGCCTTATTCATTTTCAGTCAGTTCTTTTGGAATTATTATTATTATTTTTTTTTCCATTTTTATAATATTCTGTTCTTAAAGAGAAAAATCACATTTAAAGCTTAAGCGTATTGCAGTATTGAATCTGAAAGTCATCTAAACCTTCGCAATCCATCCGATAAGACCAATTCCGTAATTTTTTTGTATGAAAAGTCAAGATTGAAGCAGCCGATGTGAATTTTTTTCCAGACTTCTCTGCTCTTTTGTTTGCGAAAATCGGAAATAATATTAAAAAAAAATAGGATTTCCATCCTGGCAATGTCTTTTATATCTTCATTCCTGGTCGTTCCTGTCAAGAGCATCATTCTTATATAATCGTCTTGGTTTCGTTTTATTCTCGCCTCTCATAGTTCTAGTCGGTTCTCTCTAGTCGTCGTCCTTATGGAACAGATATCTAGGACATTTCGAATGTTTAATGCACAAGGAACGTTTGTTCTATGTCAAGTCTTTTTTCGTTTATTTTATATTTTTCCTTGATGATGATGCTTCCTCGTTTTCGCCAAACACAGCTATCACCACCGCTATCACCACCGCCGAGTATATTTCAGTTTGTTCATTCATTTGTGAACACGACGAAAGCTTTCGTGCTTTGTGTTACCCAGACGATGCAGTTGACTAAAGAGGATCCTTTTTAGATCCTTGATTCGTGATAGCGTTCACCACCTTCTTCTTTGTGACTACTACTACAAAGCAGTATGAGGTGGTAGAATTTTGAAGAGCAGCGTCTGCTGTTGGCATTTTATTTTGTGCGCGATTTATAGCACCAATGAGCCTAGAAAAAGCAATCCTTGAACGTATAGCTACGATCTATACTAGAATATTGTTGCTCACCTGATTAAAAAGAAGATGCTCATTCCAGTTCTTTTTTCTGCTAAAAATATTATCTCCTTGAAGAAATTTCTCGAATAATAATTTCGTTTTTATTTTCTATTTGTTCTTTTTTTTTAATATGAATTCATTGTTTCAATATTTCAGGTACGCCAAGAGGTAGTATTTTATTCTGTTGAAACATGAAGTGAAAGTAAGCAATTCATTCAAATGAAATGAAAAAAAAAATCGAAATAAAATTTTTCTGCCTTACGTTTTCATTTTGTCGAGTGCATTTCCACTTGCATTACAAATACGTGACTGGTTTTTTGCACTTTTGTGAATTGTTTCGATTGGAATTTTCAATGTGCTTTTTTTATTATTATTAATTATGAAGAGTGCTTTTGATGTACCTAATTAGAATATGGATTTCGTTTAGGAGATTTTATAACTTAAATTGGATAATCAATAAACTGCAGTTAAGGGTTAATTTAAAGTACCTACTCGCATATGTTCACGTGACTATGTATGCCTAAATTATCCCATCGAACTTAATTATTATGATATAATTTTGACAATTATCTTAAAATAAGGGATTACAGATCATTCAAATGTTTATGATCAACTTGCTAGGTTGGGAAATTAGTGCTTATACTCTGCATAAGATCTGAAAGTATTACAAGTTTGCGACAAAGTTTGTAAAGCTAAGAAATAAGTCTCGGAGAGAAAAACTAATGATAGAGAAATTCAAACCGGATGTTCGTCTGTGTCATATTTAGCTTGAGAACGCGTTGAGCAAGAAAGTTCAAATTTTGTAAACGTCGTTTTTGACAAAAAAATGAGGGCAAGTTCGTGAACGAGCTGAATCGCTCCACCTCTTCTACCCCCTCCCACAGATAATGACGCAATTGCGGAATTTGACAATAAACGCATTTGCACGAAAAGTATAAAAAATATTAATCTGAAATGTGGAATATATTATTATTATACCAATTTCAATTTACGATTTCAAAATTATTCGAATCCCCCATATAAACTGCACCTTTTCCAGAAATACTATAAACCAATTTACTTAGTATGTATAAAATTTATCGAGCTAAAATTATGCACTAAATGTTATATACATATATAAAATTATTAGTTAGACTGAAAAAAATAGACGATTAGCTGCACAGCTTCTACGCCCTCCCATACAGTATGACACAATTTCAAACTTTACAAAGTACATTTTTGTGAAAAGCATGAATGCTACTAATCTACAATTTAAAATATGTAAAATGCATAATATATGTAGCTATTTCTGAAAAACTCATTAAGAACTCCACACTTCTTCCACCACCTCCCATACAAACTACACAATTTCACTAAATCCAAAACAACAATTTTCTCAATTTTTGAAGCTTAAGTTTTGTTTAAAACATTCTGATAGCAACTCTAGCATGATGTGAAAAAATTAGCATCATCCCTTCTACCACTCCCCATACAAAATTTCATAAAATCAAAAAAATATCCCTTTCATCGCATGATTCGGCCTTGTCTTGTTATATTTTTCCATTACGCTCGATATTTTCACTATCTAACACCTAAAAATTTTATTTCCTATTTTTGACCCTTAAATCGATTATAAATTGATACATAAGATAGCGAATTCAGTGATGCAGATGCAATTTAATTAAAACTGTCTTTCATTGATCAAAATCAGTGCAAAGAATCTAAATTACTATTGCTAAATTTGCAACAGCAGATCCAAAAATAAATTACTCGCAATTCTAATTAAATTCCTGTCGACCTAATGGATTTCACGAGAACCGTCATCATCCTCCAATAATCATTTATTTTATTTCCATTCTGTAAAGAAAAAAACAATGACATTTCCGCTCTCCTTGTCAAGTTTTTATCCGCGCGCACCTTAAACAAAAACTGTCATTATCGCAATTCAATGACCCACTGGGAGCTCATGAAAAAGTTGTTATTTTCCTAGCGAATAAATCGAACAATAATGGGATATCCCATAGTGGCTACGAGTTCTTCGGCAGGCTATCCCTACACAGAAGAAAAAACCCACAACGATTAGTCCTTTTTCATTAATTGCCGATAACAATGGATGTGTTTGCCCAGGATTCATTCCGGTAAGGACGTTAATGTTTGCCGTTAGGAATCCAATTTAAGGGAGCCGCTAATGAGCCAAAAACTGTTGATTTCCCAGAAATCTGATCCGAGAAAATAGGATTTATTTGTTCATTTTACTTTATTATTCTAATAATAAAGTATTGTGATCGACACAGGAAAAAAAATTTGTTACCCTGAAATTTTTTTTTCGCGTTTCATGACTAAATTATCCTAAAAATGCAAAAAAAAAAGTCCGTATCGCCGTACGCCGTACATATGGACTCATATCTCCGAGACAGTTAAAGGTAGAATGTTCATTTTTGGGTGGACTGTTGATTGGGTAAGTGAGCTCCATTTTCTAAATTTTGGGGAGTGTCAGGTGGAAGAGGGAGGCGGAGGGATGGAAAGAGTAAGAAATCTCACTTGCTAATATCTTCACCATGAATTAGATAGGAAGCTGAAAATTAGCAGAGGTATGAAGAAGATTGTGGGACAAACTCTAAAAATAATTTAATTTTTCATCCATTGGCGTCCGAAAACGGGGGACTAAAAAGAAATTGTCGGCCAAATTTTTTTTTGAAATGATTATATCTTTGAAATTACTAATCACTCAAAATTCATATTTTGGGACCACTAAGACGGCATATAGACCTATCAGAATCAGCTTAGAAAAATGCTAATTATTGTAAGGGGAGGGTCAGGGGGTGGAAAGAAAAATACTTAAAAATGAATATTTCAACTGTCTCTTAAGCTATGTAATTGAAACTTGAAACTTATACGAAGCTTTATTAGCGAAATATGAAAAAAATATAAAATGTGGACATTTTAGTAATGGGGGAAAATGGGGAGCAGTTCAAAAATGGCGCACTTTCCAAAACTACAAATAATTATGTCTCAAAATTGAGTACAGATATCAAATCAAAAATTTGTCAGATTATAGAGCTATATAGTTTTTAATTTTGGTAAGAAATTTAAGTTGGGGGTGTAAGTGGAGGGAGGTTGAAAGCAAACGTGTTGAAAATTTTGAGTAATTTGTTTAGGGCTCTGGTAAAAGATAGAAAATTTAAATTTTGCACGTCGGTACATCTATTTCATATATAGGTACATAGAAAAAAAAATAATGATTTGTTCCAAAACTGTTATGCACCGAAGTGGGGGTCTATTGTGCACAAGGTGTTTCATGTGTAATGAGAAAAACACATAAACTGAAAATTTTTGAATAAAAAAAATTCCTAAAAGTTTGAAATATTAACTGGTCGAATATTTTTAAAACTTCCCATACAAAATTATTTTTTCGACCATTTTTAAGAAATCAATTATCACCTAACTATTAAAAGCTATCAATTTGAAATTTTATATAAAAGCTTACAAAAATAGTTGAAATGAAATTACTACGCTTGCCCTTCTACCCCCTCCCATACAAAAGTATGATTTCGACCAATTTCATTACATCAACTAATAACCAACAAATTAAAAGCTACGAACTTAAAATTTTGTACGAGCACCTTACAAGAGAAAGAAAAGAAAATTGCGTCACAAATTTTACAATTCTCTTACCTCCTCTACCCCCCCCCCCCCCCCTTACAAAATAATTTTTTCGAGCATTTTTAAGAAATCAGTTATCAGCTAACTCTTAAAAGCTATCAATTTCAAATTTTGCATAAAAACTTATAAAAATAATTGAAATGAAGTTGCTTTAAAAGTTTTGCAATCCCGCTTGCCCTTCTACCCCCTCCCATACAAAAGTATGATTTCGACCAATTTCATTGAATCAACTAATAATCAACAAATTTAAAGCTACGAACTTGAAATTTTGTACGAGCACACTACAAGAGAAAGGAAATAAAATTGCGTCACAAATTTTACGATTCCTCTACCTCCTCTACCCCATCCTATGCCAATGTTTGGTTTCGTGAATGTAAAATACACCGAATCCTATGATAATTCCATGCAACTTCGTCTATGAAACTGATATTCTATACAGAGAATATTGGACGTGATTCAAGCAATCAATTAAAAAACTATTACCATCCACCCACTCTTACTATCACACCTCACCCCTCCCCTCATAAAAACTCAAACTTGTGTAAATAAACGAACAAAATATTGATTATATGTACTGGAGCTTTTGAACGTTTCCGCAAAGTGTTAAATTAACAATTGCCCTACCCAAGAATCCCCTTTCACTTAGTCTTCCTTAAGCATTCTAACATGCATATTGACTTCCCACGCATCCACAACTTGTCCCAAGAATAATAAAGTTTCGCCCGACTTGTTGGCAGTTTATCGTATAATGACATTTCAATTGAATAGGAAACAGAATTGCCTGATTCCCGATTGACTTGGACTTTGATCTTAGAAAGATATCAGTCAATCCGTTCAAGTCAATTCTTTCGGAAATCTCATCGACAATATATTCTCTTCTCCATAAAAACCACAATCTTTCCAAAAAGAAGGATTTACGAATGCTCTCAGCTGTAACGCCATTACAATGAAAAATGTTTGCACTGCCACGCCTGTTTAAACTAAACCACAAGGATTCTACGAGTCGTCAATTTCAATTTAGCGAAAAATTCTTGCAATCAATCAACGAACACATAGCAGAATAATTTTGGGTGTGAATTTTTCATATACGAGTATTAGAAACTCCTCCAATAATTAATATTATCCATAAGGAGCACATAACAAACACGCATTCACATATAGAATAGGAAAACTTACGTCTGTATCAAGTACTTGAGAACACTGTTGTGTATGTTCAAAAATGGAGGGGCAAGGATATCTTGAATTCCTCTTCATCTCGCATGTCCTTTTCCAGTCCTACTATAATGTCTACAATTGTTGTATTTTGCGACTATGGTGGGTGGCATGACGATGTCTACGAATGCCAAACAAAAGGATTTCGATTCAGCACAAATACTCAACACATATATTATATTACCAGGAGCCATTTATTATGGCAAATTGCAGAAACAATATTTTAATTCAGTGTTTTTGTTTTTTTCAATGCATCTGAAGGGATTCTATTTGAGACGTAGATGTTGATCTTGGAATGAATTACATCTTACCAAGGACAGAAGTCAGAAATATATCCCCAAAAATCTTTCGTGCGCTTACCATAGAATGAAGACGGTGTTCCGAAATAGTATCCTTGCTGTTTTGACTATAATATATTTTCATATTATGATTGTGTCGTTCATGTTAAATGCATTCGCAAATAGAATTTTGATTTTTCGTCCATTCACATGGCTATCCTCGGAGGAGTAGTGCAAAGAAAATGATAAGAACGAATATAACTTCCCTTGTGCGCAAGGATTAAAAACGGAAATGAATTATTACTTAAGTGTGTTGGGAATAGAATGCTGTCGAAATGATTTAGCACTTGTCTTGTAGTTAAGTACAGTGCTTGAGCGGCTGGCTCGAATGAAATATTATACTTAATTGTGATTTAAGAGTTATGTAGATGACAGTTTCATTGAGCTAAGTAGGTTCTCATCCTTGATAAGAAATTGTAGTTAAAGTCTTAGTCGTACTGCATAGTAGTAATGGCACAATTATCTGTTACTGTTTAAGTAATTAATTTCATTTTATTCTCTGTGCGTAAGAAATTTCTGCATATTGTGTCCTATATTAGCCTCGACTAAACATTATCGTTGTCCTTTGTAAATCAGTGCACTCAAATTATAAGCTTTTTTTTTACTTTGCATTTCAAATATTTGGAACACTACTTACTTTAAGTCGGTGAATTATTTGCCATATTATCGCAAACTTAACTTCTTTATGTATCCGCAAGTCCCTTTCTCAAGGTTCTGCGCTAGTGTTTCAGTGCGCCCAAGCGTTATTGTGTACTCGCATGTATGTGTTTTAGATCAGTTGAACAGCTCAAAGAATTGAAGAGTGGCTTAGGGTTGCCAAGAAGTTCTCAATAAGATTGATGATTCTATAGAGAGCACTCTAAAATTTTTTGAGGCTAGATCTCGAAAAGGGTTGTTTTGTACAGACTATAATAACCTGCAGACGAAAACAAAGGAAGTACCATAATGACAAGATACAAAAAATGGACGACGACATGAGAAAAAATAATACGCGGGACGCATACGCCATAGTAAAAGACTTGAAAAAGGGATATAAACCAAAAACCAGTCTCTGCAAAAACGCAGAGGGCAATATCATCAGCGACACAGAAGAAATCAAAAGGAGATGGGCTTCATACTTCGAACATCTTTTTGAATCCCATCCCAGTAGCACCGATAACGACAGACAACATTTCAATTCAAGCCTCAACTGACGAAGATGAACCATCATCGACACCACCTACGCTTCCTGAAATCAAAGCAGCCCTATGTGATCAAAAACGAAACAAAGCGCCGGGAATTGACGAAATACCAGTTGAACTTCTGAAAAACGGTGGAAACTGTGTCGCTGAAATACTGCACAGCATGATATGCAAAATTTGGACAGAGGAAATCATACCCGACGACTGGCGAAAAAGCATTATATGTCCAATTTACAAGAAAGGAGACAAACTCTGCTGTGAGAACTACAGAGGTATATCATTGTTGTGTACGTCCTATAAAATACTGACAAAAATAATTGAACGTCGTCTTAAGCCCTATACTAATCAAATAATTGGCGAATACCAAGGCGGATTCAGAACCGGACGATCTACAACAGACCAGATATTCTCGGTGAAACAGGTGCTTGAGAAATGCTGGGAATATAACACAGACGTGCACCAAATATTCGTAGATTTTAAACAAGCATACGACAGTATCGACAGGAGCGTACTGTACCAAATCATGCTTGACTTTGGAATTCCTCCAAAACTAGTCCGACTAACAAGACTCACAATGACGAACACTGAATCCCAAGTGAGAATACAAACCGATTCCACAACCAGCTTTCCAACGGAATATGGTTTAAAGCAAGGAGATGGCCTAGCTCCTATGCTTTTCAACTTGGCACTAGAGTATGTCGTCCGAAAAATCCCAGTCGACACCAACGGGACACTACTATTCAAGTCCACCCAACTAGTAGCATACGCTGACGACATTAACATTCTAGCAAGACCCTTCCCTAGTGCGGAGGAGGTATTTGTCAATCTTGACTCCGCCGCAAAAGAAGTCGGGTTGCGCATTAATGAAAGCAAAACAAATGTAATGACGCAAACAAGAAGGAGAACGCCAATCAGACAAAACATAACAATTGCGGAATATAATTTGGAGAGTGTGGACAACTTCATATATCTTGGGGCTAATCTAGCAAAGGACGGTAATGAAACAGACGAAATCAAACGACGGATAATACTTGCAAATAAGACGTATTATTCGGTACTTCCAATAATGAAATCCAAGAAAGTGCACAGGAACAATAAGCTGCGGATTTATAAAACTATTATACGACCTGTGCTCTGTTATGGCAGCGAGACGTGGACATTAACGCGAACTTCCGAAAAAGCAGTTAACGCATTCGAAAGAAAAGTCCTCCGAAGAATTTTGGGACCTGTGAAGGAAGGAACGGAACGGCGAATAAGATACAACCATGAGTTGTATCAACTCTACGACGAGCCAGAAGCTTCAACGTTCATCAAGTTACGTAAACTGCAGTGGGCTGGGCATGTAGAGCGAATGGAAGACAGAAGAATCCCCAAACGTGCTCTTAAAGGCAAAGCGAGTGGTAACCGGCCAGTAGGCAAACCATGCAAGCGATGGGAAGACTCGGTTGATGAAGACAGCAAAGCCATTCTAAAAATTAGCAGCTAGAGGACGCGGTCTTTAGATCGAGACGATTGGAGGCGACGACTTCAGGAGGCCAGGGCCCGATTTGGGCTGTCGCGCCATTGATGATGATGATAATAACATGCTACGTATAATATTAGAGCATTCTGCCGTAATGGGTTCGCCTTGTTGACAGCGTCAAGATATGGATTGCTTTGCATAGAAAAGGTTTTCAAAATAAGTCATAGCTATGATTAAAGAATCCTAGGAAGTTTTAAGATGTAGAGTAAGACATGAAGAAGACCTATCCGAGAGCATTTTCTGTTCGAACGGGTTTCAGACATGGCTGTATAATACCATGTTTCTGGTGGTAAGAAATGACATTTGAAAATTGCACTAGAAGATGAAGAAGACTGTAAGGACTGCTTAACATCTTCATTTGCCTTAATTCGTTTGAGGTTAGAACCAAATATCCGATCTTTTTATTCAAAATGAAAAGAGAGAGTATTGAAGTATTAAGTTCCTAACTGAGAATATATGGAAGAGGTGCAAGATTTTTGCTACCTTGAAAATACATTAACCAAGAAAGGTGAAACGGAAAATAATATTGAGCCACGTATAAATATGTGAGTGTTTGACGGTTGCGTCGAATCCGTGTTGTTCTATGATTGTACGATATTGAAAGCAATAGTTAACCTTACCAAGAAACTGCAAACTTTTGTAAAACAATAACTCCGACGTATCTTACCTGGTCAGAATGTTCCTGACCAGATGTCATCTCCAACGAGAAACTTTGGAGCACACCTGGAAAAAACTAGATTAGGCACTGAGATTCAAAGGCGGAAGTGACAGTAGATAGGCCAAACTTTGAGAAAAGCAAAGCAAAACGTCTCAAAGCAAGCTCAGGACTATAACACTCTATGAAGACTTCGGGCTTGTCGAGGGAGAGGCGGGTTCTTAATAACTTTTTCAGACATCATGCTTTTAACATGTTTTGAATTGCAGATAAGCAGCATTCATACTTTTCAGAAAAATTGACTTTTGGTAAAGTTGTTGAATTGTGTTAAATTATATGGGAGGGGGTAGAAGAAGTAAAGCTTATCCTAAATTTTTTTTGGTCTTACTGATAATTCTAAATCAATATTTAGTGCACAATTTCAGATCGATAAATTTTATACGTACTGAGTAAATTGGTTTAGAACATTTCAGAAAAAAGTGCAGTTTGTATGGAAGGTGGTAAAAGGAAGGGGAAGACTCAAATAATTCTCGTCATAGTAGATTTATATTATCATAAAAGTAATACATTCCAAATTTCATATCAATAGCTTTTATGCTTTTTAAACAAATCCGTTTATTGTCGAATTGCGAAATTGTGCCATTTTGTATTGGAGGGGGTAGAAGGGGTAAAGCTAATTGTCCAATTTTTTTTGGTCTTACTAATAATTCTAAATAAATATTTAGTGCATAATTTCAAATCGATAAATTGTAAGCGCACTGAGTAAATTCGTTTAAGGCATTTCATGAAAAAGCGCAGTTTGTATGGGAGGTGGTGGAAGGAGAACACAAAAAATTCTTATATAGAAGAATAAAACCATCACAAATACTTTTGTATTCGAAACTTCAGATCAATAGCTTTTATACTTTTCGAGAAAAGCTGTTTATTGTCAAATTGCGAAATTGTGTCATTTTGTACGGGAAGGGATAGAAGCAGTAAAACGATTTGACCCGTTCACGAACTTGTCCTTACTTTTTTGTCAAAAACAACGTGTACAAAATTTAAACGTTCTAGACCAATGCGTGCTCAAGCTAGAGAGGACAAGGACGACAGGCGCACGGACGACCGGACGGATATCCGGTTTTGAAATTTGTTATGATATGAACCTCTGTATCATCAATTTTTTTCTCCAAGCCTTATTTCTTAGCGTAACAAACTTTCTGGCAAACTTATAATACTCTCAGATTTCATCCGATGATGCTGAACGCTCGGCACGTCCAAATGAGGCTGTTATTTCAGAAAACATAAAACAAATACCCAAAATCGTTCCGAAAGACCATAAAGTGAAGTTACAGTAGATAGCTGACGTCCTAAATATATCAAATGATAGTGTGTTCACCATCGTGCATAAACATTTGTGCATGAAAAAGCTTTGTTTAAAGTGAGTGCCGCATTTGCTTAGAGCGGACCAAAAACAGCAAAGCGTCCATGATTCAGAGTGCTGTTTGGAGCTGTTCAAGCGGACTAAGCAAAATTTTTTGAGTTGATATGTGACAAAGGATGAAACATGAATCCATCGCTACACTCCGGAATCACATCGGCAGTCAACTGAGTGAAGAGCAGCGCTGAAAGTCGTCCCAAGCGATCAAAAACACAAATGTTCGCTGGTAAGGTTTTGGCCTCAGTGTTCATCGACTATACTGAGAAGGAAAAAACCAACAGCAAACATTTCATAGAGCTGTAGCAGCGATTGAACGACGAAATTGCAAAAGTCAGCATCATATGAAGAAGAAATAAGTGCTCTTTTACCAAGACAATACACATGTCACAAGTCCAGCCAAATAGCACAAATTGAAGTTCGAATTGCTCCACACTTACCATATTCTGCAGATCTGGTCCCTGCGACTACTACCTGTTCGCAGACTTCAAAAGGATGCTCCAGGGAAAGAAATTTTCGTCAAATGCTGAAGTCATTGCCGATAAAAGCACTCATTTTGAGGGTCAAGCCAAAACGTTTCATAAAAAATGCACCGAAATGTTAGAGCGGTACTGGAATAATTTCACCACTCCAAAAGAAGACTACTTTGATGAATAAAGTCGAATTTTGCAAAAAAAAAATGTTCTTCGTAGCTAACCTCGAGACTTTTTGACTAATGTGTTATACATATGTATACCGCAAACCGCGTATAAAAAAGAAAAGGGTTGAGCAACAAAAATGATTAATATACATGACAACACTAATCGGCTTATCAATTGTTTGCGATCTTCAATTGATTACGATCTTTATTTATTCATACATAAACACACGTTGCCGCTATAAGAAACAGTACGGATGCATTTGTAATCCAGAAGCAATTACGTTTGGCTAGCTGGTATACAGCCATAACAGCCATAATAGATTTAATTTAAAGCAAAAGAATTAAGATTGAAGAGGGTGAACTAGTTTCTATTTTACTTGAAATCCAGCAATCCTGAGCTCACTTCAATATCACAAAAAAGTACAAAATTTATTTTAAAAAGACATAATTGGACTCTTCAATTCTGAAGTGTGCTGTCCAGTTATTTCAGGATAAATTGAAAAAATTGGCAAAATAAACAAACAATCACAATTAGCAATTTAAAAAGTACTGTCGGGATACAGGAGTTCGGTGGATGTTAAACTTCAGTATTTGAACACAGTAAACTCTGGGAAAAGGTGGCAGTGGGTAGTATTCATATTTCGTTTGTGCACCAGAATAGAACGAGTTGGAAATTAGGTCATTATACACGACAACTCCTCTAAGTGGATTAGGTTTGTAATATTTTTTTTCTCTTTTCCTTCTGTTTAACAGCCTAAAGCAGACTTTTGCCTGATGGCCATCAAGCTTAGGAACAAGTAACAAACCTATTTGTTTAGTATATTAAGGTTATTGCGGAAAACATGTCGAGGTGCATTATGATTACAAGAATAATTAAATTGTTTGAAAAAGAGAAAGCTAACTTCCAACTCAATAAATTTAGAACGCCGGTCGAACTTAAAACTTCATTTTAAGCCAATATATGAATCAAACTGTTGTTGACTGAGATATGAAAAATTTTTCTTCAAATCCTCGATTGCCAACCAATTTGGCTAAAATCATCAAAATTATTGATTACTTCACTATATGCTTATCTAAATGTCGTATTAAATACAAAGAAAGGACTAAACTTTTACTTCATCCTTCAAACCAAAAACCAGCCATAAATACTTCCATCACATTATTTTGTTTTCACCCGATACACCTTTCAAACTCAACATCTACAACTTAAATTTTCCGGATACATTTTCATCCGCACAGACGTACAAACTGCATAATGAGAAAACTTTTTCCGAATTCTGTCCCAGTTCCGTCCATGTAGTTTTCCTGGGTGAGCTGAGGCATAGGCAATTCTTGTCGATAAGAAGTTTTGGTTTTTCCAGTTGGAACTCCTCTGTATCCTCCCCTTCGACCATTGCTTTCGTCAAATTGTATAGAAATTGCAAGGTTTTGCCTAGAATGTTGTTAGGGGGTTGAGGATTGGTCGGAAACCAGGGTTATACAGATCGAGATGGACATGTGTAGCAAAATGTCATGTAAACCTTTTTTTTGCCACTTCTACTCCCCCAAGAGGATCGCTCTATATTACGATTAGGGTCAGCTTCTGATTATGTTTAAGGCTATACTCGTGTATGTTCAGGCTCAGAAAACTGATAGGCAATCAATTAGGCACACAAATATGACATCCTCGGTGGACCTACATATACATATATTTTTGAAAATAGTAGGTTTAATAGGCTACACGACTGCCATACATATATGTATAAATATTACTTACTTGCTAAACTGTATTCGCATAGATAAGAAGGGTTCCGAAGGACGCAGGAGCCTACGTCAGCTATTGATTTCCCTCGGAGTTAGCATCTATTGCTCGGGATTGACACCGAGATTTGTTTACGAAATTTGATTCGGATGGAAATTTGATAGCTATCTCCCAAATGTGCACTATTACGAAGGTTTGTTATCACAAGTACGACAAGATTTCCCCATACATACGAAATTACATCGGAGGATTCTCGGTCATTCAATTTCGAAAGTGATTTTTTTTTTTTGGAACGGATGATTGATTTGATTTCGTTATGGGAATAATTGTTAGGTTGATTTAATTGTGTAATATGAATAAGTTTGCCTAAGGATTTACGTAATGATTAAGGTAGAAAGTTCGATTTGAATATTCTTTTTTTTTTCTTTTGAGCTGACTCAACTTTTACATTTGCATAACTTTTCATCTGTTTCACCGATTTCGAAGATTTCTATTTTATTCAGTTCAATTAGCTAGTAAGCTAGCTTACATTAAATTTTTTTAACACAAAATCATCGTACCCCTCAGAGCTGGTGTGAAATATAATTCATTATTGCTTATTTTAACGATGATTTAGTAGTAGTATAAGGGTGCTTAAGGTTACTAGATTGGGATATTGAGATCGAACAGTCAGAATGAAAATATAAGTATCAAATTAAGCGGAAAAATCACAGCAAAAAGTTTTAGAAGTCGATTTCATGTTAAATCTCTGTTTGAAAAATATTTTAAACTTATATTTACAAAACGAGTCAGATTTTAATTTTACTTAAATTTTAATTTACATATTATTCTAATAATAAAATATTGTGATGAACTTAGAAAAAAAAATTGCTGTCCTGAAATTTTGATTTTTCGCGTTTGATGACTAAATTAGCCTCAAAATGTAATAACAAAAAATTCGCCAGTCTATATGCCATACGTGTACGCTCAGCATATTAGCTCCCAAACCCTCGAAGATTTTTTTTTATTTAATCGTGCTACGATCTAGTTATAAAACTAATAATCAATTTATTTCGAACTTAATTTACTTAAATTCAAGGTAAGCACTTATCCATCGATATTGCTTTAGTTTGAAAAGTTGCCACTTTTTTATTGTGCATTCAAATTTAATTATTTTTCTACATTATTATTTTGATGTGACGCAATGGCGCTATAGTCTTTATCGAGCCTTAGCCTCCCGGATGCACCTCCTCTAGTTGTCTCAATGACTGCGTTTTCCAGTTAGAAAAATGCAGAAGCGATCTGCAGCCTGCGACAATTGAGGCCTCATCGCTTTCGTGGCTTCCCCTGCAGTTCTTTGCCTTGCGCTTTGCCCTTGAGCACTCGTTTTGGAATTCATTCCTCGTGCATTTGCTCCATGTGGCCAGGCCATTGTAGCTTGCGGAGTTTGATCACGATAGATACTGGTAGGTCGTCGAATAGTTGAAACAACTCATGGTTGTATCGAATTCGCCAATCATCTCCTTCCTTAACTTCTTCGTATACCTTCCGAAGAATCTTTTGCTCGAACGTGTTGATTAAATTCTTCGGCACCCGCGTCAAGGTTCACGTTTCGCATCCATATGGGAGCACAAGATGAATTAATATCTTGTAGATGCGTAGTTTATTGTTTCGATGAACCTTCCCTGATTTCATTATGGAGAGAACCGCTTTGTTAGCTGTCGTGATTCTTCTTTGAATTTCGCGTCGGTCATTGCCACCCTTTGTGAGAAGGGCTCCCAGGTATACGAATTCATCCACCTACTCGAAGCTGTATTCGCTCATTCTGCCTGTCTGGGACAGTTCTTCGTGTCTGAGTCATGTATTTAGCTTTCGTTTCATTGACCCTGAGCCCTACTTCACCTGCTGCCGATTCCAACTTCTGGAATACTTCCTTAACACAAAGTATTGATCGGACCAGAATATCCACATCGTCTGGGTACGCCACTAACTGTGCGGATTTCACGAGTAGCGTACCTCTGGTGTCTACTGAGGTTACTGAAGTTGCCTTCCTGACGACATTCTCGAGCACCAAGTTGAAGTGGTCGAATGGTAGTAAGGCTCAATTTCGGTGCAATTTATATTCATGAAACCAGAATATAAAATACATCGAATTGCTTAGAATTTATTTCAGCTGTGAAACTAACATTCTATGCAAAGAATTTTGAATGTGATTCAAGCAATCAATTAAAAAATTGCTAACCTCCTGCTACCTCTTCTTTTGCTCATGTACTGAAGCTACTATTTATACTCTAGATGAAATCTGAGAGTATATTGTGTTTGCCTTACCGTTTGTAACGCTAAGAAATAATGCCGCCAAGGGTACAGAAATATTTGTTGACTCTCAAAAACCTCGATTCCGAGTTGCTGTCTGTCCGTCTGTAAGTCTTTCTACAACATAACTTTCGAACGCTTGGAGCTATCGTGCTGAAATTTGTTGTGTGTCACTTTTAGCAAAAAATAACTTTAAGTTCGTGAACGGGCCACATTCTCCCACTCCCTTGTATCCCCTCCCATACAAATTTCAGGAAATTTCGAAATTTAAAGAAATTGATTTTTCTTCGAAACCATTTCAGCTATTGACTTGCAAATTACGTCATAGTATAATGATATTAATATCATAATTAATACCTCAAGAAATATTAATCTGATCTCCTTACTTCTTCTACCACCTCCCATACAAATACATAATTTTCAAAAATGCATTTATTCGGTTTGCACTGCAACTAGCTCATCCAAACTAATTTTGGAAACACTATCAACTTTACGTCACTCCTTCTACCCTCTCCCATACAAATTTTACGAAATTTCGGAATTTCAATTAAATTAATTTTCTCCAAAACTGTCAAAGCTATCAACTTTAAAATTTGAGAAAAGTATACTATTTTAAATATGATTGATGTCAAAAAAATTGGTTTTAATTCGGATATTCCTTCTACCCCTCCCATACAAATGCAGAATTTTGGTAAACGTATTTAAAAGATTTTCATAGAAACTAGAAGAAGTAGAAACTTGAAATTTTGTCAGAATTTGCCCCTTAATAATTGCTAAAAAAAAATATCGCCTTCACCTCACTCCTTCTACCACCTCCCATGCAAATTTTTGTATTGGAAGTTCAAGAAAAGTTTTACTCCTTCGAACATATAGCACTCATATATCATCATTAAAATTGTAACAAAGCAATGTGATAAGGAAGGTGATAATCAGATTCAAAATCATCCAAAATCTCCCTCAATTACCCCGAAAATTATAAAAGCAAGAAACTTTAAATTCAGCATGAAATATTTTATATACTACGTTCAGTGTT
Source organism: Chorisops tibialis (assembly GCA_963669355.1). Taxonomy (NCBI): domain Eukaryota; kingdom Metazoa; phylum Arthropoda; class Insecta; order Diptera; family Stratiomyidae; genus Chorisops; species Chorisops tibialis. Next base: position 329,829,324 of record OY770262.1, read on the forward strand.
ACAAACAAAAATTAAAAACCTTCCCCTCTGCTTTTACCACCTCCCAAACAAAAGGTAAGTAAGTATTTCATCTAGAGTATCCTCATCATAATTCTGTTATATTTTATTTACTGGAGCTGTTGATCGTAATGGCGGTTAAGCCTTGCCCAAGAACTCCCATTCTTTCCAATCCATCCTAACCTGTTTATTGACTTCCCACGCATCCTCAACTTTTGCCAAGAATAATAGAGTTGTGCTCGACATGTTGGCAGACATATTAAAATCATTTCATAATTTAAGAAATCATGATGAAACGATTTCCAGAAAAGATGAAAATACTTCTACAATATTGGGATTAATTTCAAATAGCTCTTAAAATTTAATTAGGATTCATTTCATTGGAATTTATTTCATTGAGAGTTAATTCCCAGAACCCGTTAAACGGCATGCAAAATCAAAATTATTACTCTATAAAGAATTTCTGGTAGCAATTTTCATCTCATCGCATTTTTAATAAATTTTATTTGGAAAATTCGACGGTTCCTGAATGCTGTAAGGCGGGCTTTAAAATCATAATTTTCACAGAAATGATAAATTACCGTAAAATATTCTAGCAAGAAAAAAACCGTTGAGTTAGTACTATACTGCTTCTAGCATAATTCATGAAAAACATCCTGCAAGATGGTCAATCTTTCCCGTAAGAAGCATAAAACCAGAGCACATAAAAAGCACAAATTGATTAAAGTGCACACTGGAAATAACTGCCTATCCTTAACTCCTGGTAAAAATTTTATACTATATGCTGGCATCTTAAAATTTCCTGGAGATGATTTCAAGATCCTTGCTTTACCATCATCCTCAACGCAGTAAAAAAATACTCATCTTTACTAAATGAGTGGAAATTTTTTATAGTCTAACTCTAGGATACCTCACAACCATAAACTAGAAAGAAGAACATTTTTCTTAAAGATTTTGTGGCTTGTTGGCAAGCAGTGCGGCAACGAACAAGTGAATTTCCATCATGGAATCTCCAGGGTGAAAAGAAGTGTAAATTCCTCGCTACATACCTTAACTCTTAAATCGTATGTCCTTGGTATAAATTGAATTAAACGCAGACCGAGTGAATTAGGGAGTGAAATTGAAATAGCAACATACTACAAGTCACCGGTTTCTCTTCAGTTGGAGGAGAGAGAAAACTGCTGTAGTAGCAAGGACGATCAAATTGCATGGCAATGACAGCCGTTTCGGATTATGTACATGAATAATGTGGCAAAAGGAAGTCTTAACTGAAATGGTTTGAAAAGGAGTGCCTACCGTAAGACAGCAGAAAAGCATCGTTACTAAGTTAAACCCCAACACAAGTATTTGGAACGAGATCGTAGAAACTTTACGAGCGAAACTTGTTTCTTTAAGTGTAGATTAGGGTGGTTCTGCCTGAGAATAACTCAAATCGACAATCGTACCGAGGGAAACACAACACTAAAAAAAAATCCACACAATCCACTTTCACTATATCCGAGTATTAGTTAGAAACCTGGGCCGAACATCCTTACCCGAAATCATATTTCAGAACAATACGTGCCTGAACTAGTGCTCTCTTACACCGAACAAGTTCTTATTGGATTTACTGGCCTCTAAGTGGCGATAAAACGACCGCAACATGCCAGCAGCCTAAAAATTTCATATGTAATTACATAAATTCGCGTGGGTCTCATAAAAAAAGTTCGTTTCATTCGACCTTGTCGATAACCAGCCCCGATTTCATAACTATACCCGTCCATATAATCCTCATAAAATTCCACCTCTACTGAGTTAGTAAGCTTTTCAGGAAATTTCGTACTGATTGCTGAGTAATACAATCAAAAATATCCTGCGGTGGAAAGGTCAATAAAATTTAAAGAAAAACAAACAATAAAAGTTTTTCGAATTACAAATCATTTCATAATTTCACCGCCCAAAACTCTAAACTTGCTTCAAGCTATAGACTTAGAGGTGGAACCAATAATCGATAACCTACAACAAAATATTTAACAGGAAGCCGTCTTGGAACCTTTTCTCATTTAACGCAATTACTAGCACGATACGAAAAAAAAAAGAAGAAAAAGTTCATATTTGATCGAGATGTGCGAGCATAGTTGACTCACGCCATGTCCTTTATAGAAATTTCAATTGAAATTCAGTCACGGAGAACGTAAACTAGGCATTCCTTATCCCGTTCATTCGCCATCTGAAATCAAGAGTTCCATTACCTTAAGTTTCATATAAAACGCTCGTGTTTCGTAACGAAAGAAGTCCTTACTGCCATTATTGATTTTCGCTATTGAGGAGCGGTCTCAGCCCCATCACCAAAAAGGTTTTTCGAACGCAAACGATATCCTTTTCGCGATATGAATGGTTGGTTTGGTTTTTTCTTGCTCGAATATAAAAAAGGACATTCCACAAATATCTTTTTGACTATGAACATTAGTATATAAAAGTGGCTGTTGCCTTACTCTGTAAGCGCGACTTCGAGTTGATTTAGTATTTTCACTGCATGGCATCGATATGATGGTCTACTTTTTCTGCTGGCAGCATTGATTTTCTGCTCGGCTTGTCAGCATTTATGACTGCCTTCCTGTTCGCCAAGAAGAGTTCCCGCATACTATGGGGTTGCTGCTAGTGTGTTTGAAATTTACGAGTCGTTTGAGCCTAATAAAGGACCTTCTGGGATATGAACCATCACCAGTAAAGTTGGTCATAAATATTTCGTCTATGGACAACATTAGATTACTTTCTTTTCTCGACGAATATAAAAAAGAAGTAAGTAAGCGATTTCCTTTCTTTTTTTGTTGTTTTTCTTGTAAAAATACTGAGACACAGTTTGTTAGTATTGTATACTTAAGGGGGAACAAAAAGTTGTAAGTATGCAATGTAAATGTATTTAGGTCAAACATAATTTTTTTGAAGCTAGTTCTTGATTTACGTAGGTAAATGAGTTCAGGAATTTAAATTACAGAATGTTAAATTATTATTTGCTCATTTAGCTATGTGTGCATGGCGTTTTGGTTTTTATCGTTACCCTAAAATTCCAGCCAACGCATGAGCCACCTGAAATTTGTGAATAATGTTTTGCATATAGAGAAAGGGGAAACTATCTTCCTTATCCGAAAGATAAGACCAAATTCAGGATATACAAATTGTATTTCCCAAATTAGATCTCAACTGATTGTAATAGCTACGGCAAATATGTTGAGTTTTGTATAAAACCTGTAGGTATGAGTTGTCATCAGAGTCGCTGTTTCGGGATCTAATGTAAACATAACAGAATAATGTTTGGGCGTAAAGCCCGCTTTACTCTAGATGAAATACTTACTTACCTTTTGTTTGGGAGGTGGTAAAAGCAGAGAGGGAGGTTTGTAATTTTTGTCTGTAACACTGAACGTAGTATATAAAATATTTCATGCTGAATTTAAAGTTTCTTGCTTTCATAATTTTCGAGGAAATTGAACATTTTTGTCTGAATTTATGGTATTTGTATGGGAGGTGGCAGAGAAAGTGGAAGATTTTGGCTGATTTTGAATCTGCTTATCAATTTCCTAATCACATTACTTTGTTACAGTTTTAAAGTCGATAGATCTCATATGTTCGAAAGAGAAAAACTTTTCTTGAACTTCCAATACAAAAATTTGTATGGGAGTTGGTAGAAGGAGTGAGGTGAAGGCGATATTTATTACAATTATTAAGGGACACATTCTGGCACAATTTCAAGTTTCTACTTCTTCTACTTTCTATGAAAATCAGTTAAATACGTTTACCAAAATTCTGCATTTGTATGGGAGGGGGTAGAAGGAATATCCGAATTAAAACCAAATTTTTTTGAAATCAATTATATTTAAAATAGTATACTTTTCTCAAATTTTAAAGTTGATAGCTTTGACGATTTTGGAGAAAACTAATTTAATTAAAATTCCGAAATTTCGTAAAATTTGTATGGGAGGGGGTGAGATAAAGTAGATAGTTTTTCCAAAATTAGTTGCCATTACAATAAAATTAATTACGAAAAAAATTGATTCATTGAGCATTGCTAGTTTGCAATGCAAACCGAATAAATGCATTTTTGAAAATTGTGCATTTGTATGGGAGGTGATAGAAGGAGTAAGGAGATCAGATCAATATTTTTTGAGGTTAATGATATTTATATCATTATACTATGACCTAATTTTCAAGTCAATAGCTGAAATGGTTTCGGAGAAAAATCAATTTCTTTAAATTTCGAAATTTCGTGAAATTTATCTGGGAGGGGGTAGAAGGAGTGGGGGAATGTGGCCCGTTCGCACAGAACAAATTTCAGCACGATGGCTCTAAGTGTTCGAGAGTTATGTTGTAGACAGACGTACAGATGGACAGACAGCAACTCGGAATCGAGGTTTTTGAGAGACAACAAATATTTCAGTACCCTTGGCAGCATTATTTCTTAGCGTTACAAACGGTAAGGCAAACACAATATACTCTCAGATTTCATCTAGAGTATAAAAATGCAAAGTTTAAAATGCCAGATGCCATTTTTTGGACGAAATTGATACATTTCGTTTTGGGGTCGCTGAGTTATAGTTGCTCAAATTATGTAATTCTGTGATAGCGAAAAATTTCGTTCTGCATTTTTCGACGAATTGCCTGGATTTCACCGTCCAAAACTTCAAAAGAGTAGGTTTCACTTGTAGACATGAAAACCATATTGACGATCCGGGCCACCAGATTCTGATAACTTATCTCCTTTCCGAAGCAGCACCATACTTGTATATTTTCTTGAAGATTTCCATTTTTAATGTTTGTAAAAATAGCCATGATATAACAGAGGCTGTGCATATGGACATCTATGTTAAGAGTATGGAAGAATTTTTGATGACGGTCTGCAAAAACCGTAAATTATATTTTCCCGGGTCTATGAAACTGCCGGATCCAACACTTGATTTTAGGAGAGGTATTTTCTCCTAATATTTCGATAACTTTCACGCACCTAGCTCTTTATCTTTTTTAGATAATGCATTAATCTTCACAATTGTTAATTAACACGTTCATAATATTAAAATTACAGCAAGCATTCATAACTCTTGAATTTATTGTGCCGATTTTCACGTTTATCCTCCCGGATCGATATAATATCTTGATTAATTTTCGTAGCATTAGCATATTACGCTTCATCAGAATGATGGTGGCATAGAATCACATATGATACTTAACTAAAACCACGTTACAAACCCAATCTACTCGTATACATGCATCGAGAATAAGATAAGAGGAAACTATCTTCCCTTTCCCGCCACCGCCTGAATAAAATAGGAAGCATGTTGTCCTCATTTCTCATCATGTCACTTCTCGTTGCTCCAGGTGAAGGAAGTCTCATGCATTCTCTGCAAAAACACGACGATGCTGACTAGTAACAAACCCACATAACAAATTTTGCCTGGGTCCCCAGATGGATTGCATTCATGCTGGTTAGGGACACGCAGAGAATCGTTCACCTGTTTCCGTATTATACAAAAAAAGAGAAAAAAGGATTGTTGGTAGATAGAGGGTCCAGTAGATGGGTCATTCTTGAGTGCCAGGACTCCTGCACATCCACATCTCCACGCTCTACACGAAGCTTTAGTTTCGTAAACTGGCTTCAAATAAAAAAGGACAATAGGCCAAAGTAATATTTATTTGTATTTGTCTGTGTTCCGATCGAAGTAGGACTTCGGCTTCGTAAATATTCATGAGGTTTTATTTTTCCATCAGACCAAACCAGGATACTATTTCACAGAACATCTAATTCTATCAGGAAAAAAGTCCAGAGGACTCATGCTGATTCGGGCGAAATAAAAAGAATGAGAAACGGATGAACTATCAGATTCTGTATCGATCCAGTTTTGTTGTGGAGATTTTCGGCACGAAATAAAGTTTTTTTTTAAGGATTTTTTTTTCACATCCAATTAATATATTGATTAGTTTCTCTTCTTCTTCAATGGCACTACAGCCAATTCTTCGGACCGTCACTTTCCTTAACATTTATTTTTTGCTGTGAAAGAGTTGCAGGACCTTTGATTTGAACTCACGACTTTCTCATTGTACATCAACGCTATACTGACTAGTTTACACTTATTTGAATTAATCAGTTACTGGATTTAATCACTAAGAAAATTGGCAGGCCTAGTTTTAGTGATATTTTCGTATAATAGACTAATTTATTACCTGAAGAAAACTGATGGAAGTGATGGACCTGGAATTTTAAGTTCAGAACCCAACTTAAACTCTAACTTAAACTGATAGGTCAGGTACAGTAGGGTTGGTAGCTCGTGTACTGAAATTACGGCAATCATATGGCTACCATACTATGTTTGAGGAAATCGCACTTGCAACAGAAATGTTTAATTAATAATTAATTTAGAACATTATGATCACGTATGCAAATTGTCCTTCAGGACCTGATTTTTCTAGCAGATTATTTCAGCTAGAAAATTAATTAAAAATAAATGAAAATCCAACTATATATATCCGATCGGAACTATATAAGCTTCAGGTGTCTTCCTGTCCAATGCTTCGCTACATAAAAAGTGAAATTTCCTTGAATATCCTTTATCTACACTATTAATAATAATGCCTAAATAGATCACAAAGCATTTTCATAATAACGCTAGAGTAGAAGGTAAAAGAATCGATAAACTGCTGGGGCTCGGTGACACATTTAACAATAATTCCAGCATGATGACAAAGGTTTTATTTTACATAGCGTTCACTTAATGAACTACTAGGTCATTTTCTTTCCAGCCTTGATGTAGATAATCAGCCTTATTATTTATTAAACGAGTATAACATATTTCCTATGTCCGCTAAAAGACTTACTTCCGTGTTCACAGGGCATTTACGTGTTCAGGAATTCCCCGGGTTTAAATGAAAGCCTGTCCATAAATTCTAAAAGCTCATAATTTTATTTATTATAATAAAAATGTAGTTGGAATAAAATTTTATAGAAAATGCTACTTTCCAATTACGAACACGAATAGGAGTCCTGGGAGCATTCATTTCACATCAATATACAGAAGTGATCCGAAAGTAGATTAGGATTTACTCACCTACCGTAAAAAAAAAATCAATTGAGATTTTTATTTGCATATCTCGTACGATTTTCAGTCTGACTTCATCCGACTGCCAACATATTCTTGAAGAAGATCATTGTCCTTCTGAGTTCCTTGTTATTGCCTATGTCTGTATTTCAACCGTGTCGTTTTTACTATGCCTGAAAATAGCAGCGTTGATATATGACTTCGCTACCGTACCTCTCCAATGTTAAGTCAGGATAAGTTTCACTTCAGTGAAGCTCTCTATGATTTATTGTTTTGCCTCTACGTTGTTTATCTCTGCGCAGTCGACGAGGCTGGATGCCAGAAGTGTTCTGATTCATTCGAAGTCGTTACTGAAATATATGCATGGCGGAGTGAGTACGTCTACCTGAAGGATCTCATTTCCAATTCGTTCTAATGCGCTTTGGTCGCTTGTTGAGTGGAATGCTAATATGCAGCCTTGTTATTCTAATTGTGATGATGGTTGCTGGCTTTCAGCAGAGCTTTTGAATAACTCCACCCTTATTGATGAGCACCACGGATATTTTATATATTTATGGCGTATAGCTAGTCATTCATTTTCAGGGAAATAACAGACCTGCAGGTTTGTCGACTTGTTAGGCCCCCGAGCCGAGCAACAGATGATAGAGGTTTTATCTTCGAATTGGCTGGACTATCGGCAATGACGGATAGCCCAATTCGAAACGAGCAGTATTTGCATCGAAATAACTGAAGAACTAAATTTTGGTATAAAGGAGGTATGAATTAAACTTTTGTTTGCCTGATTAATGAGAATCTGATAGATGTAAATAATGCGAATCATCGGAGATGAATGAACTATGAAAGGACTGCGAACGTTTAAGATTCAAAAGGATTTTACTGTGCTTATAGGAGTAGGTGCATTTTAGATGTAACAATAAAAATGTTTGTGTGCTAGGATTTTTTCTACCATGTAATATTTATAATTTTTAATCATTTTTTTACAGAATATGCAATTTAAGCCTGTATGTGTAATGCACAAACACAGTCATGGAGGAAAGAAATAGGATTGGGAAGTTTGGGAAAGCGATTGAGAACGACCGCAACGAGTGGTATAGCTGTTATATTTATACTTAAGATAAAATCTGAGAGTATATTGTGTTTGCCTTACTACAAAATAACTCTCGAACGCTTTGAGCTTTCGTCCTGAAATGTTTTGTATGTAATTTTTGGAAAAAAAGGAACTTTAAGTTCGTGAAACGGTTACATCCCTCAAACTCTTTCTACCCTCCCCCATACAAATTTCATGAAATTTTGAAATTGATTTGCCTCCAAAACTACTTAAGCTATCAACTTGAAATTTGAGTCAAAGTATAGTGATGCCTATATCATTTCTACTAAGATTATTTAATTATAATTGCAATTAGTTTTGAAAAAATTATCAACTTCACCTCACTTCCCCTACCCCCTCCATACAAATTTCAATTTAATTATTTTTCTTCGAAACTGTCGAAGCTTTCAACTTGAAGTTTGGTGGAAAGTACAATAATTCAAATATCATTGGCGACTTAAAATTTTGCTTTCATCCGTATATTCCTTCTACCCCCTCCCATACAAATGGATAATTTTGTTAAATGCATTACACCGAATTCCATTTAAACTAGCAAAATTATTTAGACTACAAATTGAAATACGCTGTTTCCCATTAGATGGCGTCAGCTAATCAATAATGGCGGATCAAGACCGTCACATGGTAAGCTTAAGTATCTGTCCTCATCATTAGATTTGTGAAGTTTTATAGGCGTCTTATACTTTTTTCAACGCGAATATGTCGAGTTTGAGCCAAATAAGCGTCATTTGTGGAAAGTTTTGCTTTTTGCCTTCAATTCAATTGTTGAAACATATAGTGAAGATGTTATTAGTGAAAGAACATGTCGCAAATAGTTTCAACGCTACAAAATGGGTGATTTCGTCGTGGAGCGATTAAAAAGCTCGAAGACGCAGAATTGGAGGCATTACTGAACCAAGATTTATGCCAAACGCCAACAATAGCTTGCAAATTCATTGGGCGTGACAAAGTAAGCCTTTTCACATCGTTTGAAAGCCTTGGGCATGATGCAAAAGCAAGGAAATTGGGTACCATGGGAGTTGAAACCAAGAAACGTCGAACATCTCCCAACACAAACTCAAAACTTTGCCAGAATTTGTCTCTTAACAATTTCAAGATATTATCAACTTCGCTTCACTCCTTCTACCCCCTCCGAAAAGAAGCAAGAAAAGCATTTCTATTTCGATCATATGAGAGTTATCGACTTGGAAATTGAAACAAAACATGGCGATAAGGATATTGATAAGCAGTTTAAAAATCACCTAAAACCCTCTGCCCCAACCATACAAATGCACTAATTTCAGGGAAACTATGCCAAATTTCCTTGAAAATAATTAAAACTACAAACTTTAAATTCAGCACGAAACATTTTATATGCCACGTTCGGTGTCAGATCCAACACTACAAACCTCCCTCCTTTGCTTCTACTATATCCTATACAAAAGTCACTATTCACTATTTGAAAGAATTTGAGTTGGCATTTTTTTCGATACATTAATCTCTTTCCCATTTCATCTAGAGGAAAGCGTAAAGCCCAATCATATGATTTTGAAATTTACGAAGATTAACTTCCAGGTCGGATTATTACCTCTTTAATACTATACGTGCCGTATGAGTTAAGTCAAGTTTTTCTTTCTTCTTCACTATAGCCCAAATGGGGCTTTGACATCCCAACTTTCAGGTTTCTTAACATTTTCTCGTTATATTGGAAGGATTGTTAGCCCTTCGCACAACCCTCTATCCACAAATTTTTAATTTTCGCAGATTGAGGTGGCCAAGACATACCCACGCAACTAGCGTGATGAAATTATATATAATTATATATACCTTCACATAGTAAACCAACACGCTATCAACTAGACTACACACTATCAACTCAAGTTACTAATCCGATGTTCTGTTCTTTCTCATGACCTTATTTTTTCATAACTAATTATGAAAGTTCGAAAAGCAATTAAGAAAAATCTATCTACGCTGCACGTGTTCGCTTTTTGAATTGCACCAAAACTATTAAACATCGGTAGATCCTAAGTTAGGTGAAAACCCACTAATTTTTGGTGTGAAGGAGAGCTAGAAACACACCCTTCACTATTGTTGTAGATTGAAAACTAGTTTGCGGGGAGAAAAGTGAAATCAAGTTAGTTTTTGTATTCCGTTAGGTACAAATTGGTACAGCTAAACACAAAATTTCCAACAACTTTTTTTTATTCAAATATTTGATAATATCACTCTACCTCCATCTTCAGCCACCTTAACCCGCATTTCAATTTTTCATGGATGTTCTCAAACTTATAATAAAGTTTCAGTTGGAATATAATTTAATGCCATTTAAATTTTGGATAGTTTCCAAAACTGCGTAGCTAGTCCATAGATTATTATTAGTGTTCTATCCTTGTAACAATTTTACTACCAAGCTATGAAGTTGGCTTCTAATACAAAACTTCTGGTCATGATGTTTTCAATCACCATAACAGCAGATTTTAATTGGAAATCAATTTCAAACTCTCTTTCCAGCAAATTGTTATTTTCAACCTGTTAGCATTTAAAATCCTAAAGTCTCAACACGCTTTACTCCTAATCAATAAAACAAGGATGTGAAACTGTTTTCGTCCAAAAAAAACTCGTTCACACTTTCACATCTTCCGCACCAGCTCTACACACATATGAATTTGTTGTTTCCAAACTTTTCAACAAAAACAACCAAAGATAACTTCGTCCTTTTCTTCGCGCTTGTATTTTGGACAACTTTTTTATATCCGTGATTGATGACCTGTCAGGAAACTCGTCACAACTGAAAAACATCCTAACAAATATCAGGCATTCAAAAGATCAACGAAACAGCAAAATTTTTGCTGCTTTGCATGATACATTGTAAAGGTCTTGAGTTTTGTTCCTTCCCTCTCGTGAAATCTAACCTTAAGATTTTCCAATCTTTTTTTAGCATATAAACCAAAAATCACTAAGATCAATTCACCCGTAAAATTAACTGAAAAAGGTTATGTGGATGGTTTATGGGCTCTTAAATCGAGCAAAGTAGCAGGGTAGAGAGATCCTTTACGCAATCGACTACATAAATATACTTCGAGGCTAATTTTATTGATACTCTACTCCTTATATAAATAGCATTTGCAAGAAGTACTCGATCTTTTTCTAGACATTAACTACTTTAAAGTATCCACTCAAGAAGTTTCTGACAGTATATTCCCAGTGAACTTTCAATGCAATTATTCCACACAATGTTCCGGCCGTATGGTACTTCTTGGATAGTGTATACAATTCTCGATGTGGTCCTTGAATGAAATCTTTAAGATATTTCCCAAGCATGAAAATATTTATCGATTGTTGGCAGTTCAGTGGCGCTTCAACGAGCAACAGTTGTTGTTCCGATGCACTCGAGACGCTACTGGACGACGGGGGTGGTAAAGAAACAACGATCGACTTCTCCAAAGGACCGAATCGGAATTTCACTGGAACTTAAGTAAGTCGTTACTATTACTCTGACTTCTTCTTGCATTTTAGAATTCTTCGATTTCAGACGTCGTGTGTCTTCAAGGATTGCAATCGATGTTGAAACACTATTCACACTGTCCCATTTCTATACGAGACTAATATCTCTCTCCAGACCGCCATTCCAACCCTCCAACCAACCGGCACATTAAGTTCTGAAATCCATTACAGTCAGTCTGATTGCAGTCATTAGCTGCAAGGATTGCAAGTACAAAGTTGCAACTATTGCAGTGACTGAATGAAATTGTTTTCGTCCTTTTCGTATTGATTCGCAAAGAATCCGGCTTAGTTGTACATTATATGTAGAATTGAAATAGAATCGACCCGATTTCATTTCAAACTAATTGTCTAAGGGTTGAAAAATGCATTGCCATGGTGCTGGTTTAATTTTAAATATTGTTTCGTTTAATCGGAAAATCGATAACGATTTCTTTCTTAACAACTATGGGCGATAATGTGAACAGATAGCGACAGTGGAGTTTCAAAAAGTTTCAGTGGTAAAACACTAATCAATAAAGTGGTAAAACTGGGGATGCTGTACGTTAGCAATATTCATTCATATTAACGGTCACATTTTTTTTTTAGATCACATTTACTTGATTGCGCTTGTTAAGGATGTTTGTAATGATGAATGGTTAATTGCGAATAAATAATTTGCTAAACTAAATTACTTCATGAAGCCCCAACCCAAATAAAATAGTACCCAATTTTTTAAAAGAAAAAAACACACAGAAAAGTTCTATTTATTATGATTTGAAGCGAATGACTTAAAAATTTAAATAGACAATTGTGCATAAAAAAATATATCACGGCCTTATTTGGAAAAATATATGCTGTGGGCGTCTAATATTATTAAAATCTTAGAAATAATTACCAAACTTTATTCACCACTTTGCTTTTTTGATTCGGATATTAAATCAGCGACTTTGAGAACACAAATTCTTCCAATTTTAATTCAGTATAGCGCGGAAATTTTTCAACAAAGTTTCTTATTATTCGGAAATTTAAATCTAATGGCATTAACCCAAAATCTAAAATGTACGACCAAATAATGAGTCAGGGTGGTGATACTCTCCCCATTATGTAACTCGAATTTCACCAAAAAACCAAAACTGGTTATTAAATGAAATTGATATTAAACAGGAAAGTTTTATTATTAAGCTAATAAATTCATTAATCCCACGTCCAATTATGAGTGTTGAAGCCTTTAGCATAAGTCAATTCGGCCGTTTTTCTTCCAAAAATACCCGTTTTAATAGTTGCCACCAAGGGAGAACATGTTTATGACTGCCGACTATTTCCCAATGCTAAGTTTTAGAGTGTATTACAACTCACCCATATAATACCAGACCTGATACAACCACATTCTTCCTCAGATTATCACCTCACGCAAGCAACCAACAATAATGTTTTCGCCCAAGTATTATTTATATCGAAACGAAAACAAAAACAGGACCAAAGTTAATGGCCTAGACATAAAATATGAGAATTTTCTCGACATTGAGCCTTAGATTTAGTCGGAACCGAACAAAAGCCAAAATCGGTGAACAGAGGAAATTGTAAGGGGAAAGTTCCGTCAAAGAAATGAGTGTTAACCCAAAGTTTTTTTTTTTTGATTATGTGGTTTCAATAGTTCACTCAAAGAACGAAAAAAAGGTCAAATGGTATTAATAATGCAGGAACAAACTTGTAGCCCAAAGGAGAGCTATTTCTAGTCCATCTCCCGGACCAATCCTTTTCCAGAAATCCAGACAAAGAGCAGTACGCGTATTTCACACCTGATGCTTTGCCAAAGATTCTTACCATGCGACGTAATGTTATAAGAATTCACAACCTCCCTATATATACGTATGTACATAAAAAAAACCGGAGTTTAGTCCTTTCTGCTCGCACTCGGCTAGGTCCTCATCTCTTTCGTGCTCAGAACTCTCTGATGAGGCCTTGGTAATTCGTTGGGTAATAACTTGACGAATTATTTATGATCGATGTGGTGCATATTTAAGTGGCACGACCCAATTGTAACCCTGTTTTGGACGACTTACAGGTTCCTTCCACGGAATTATTTAAGGACTCTTGTTTTGTATTTGTTTCGATTTCGGCAAGAACAGCACGAGTGATAGGATCTGTAAGGGTTGTTACTTTCAGACATAATATCCTTGAATGTTTTTCTTTGGCGAATTGGCTCATATAAAAGTCGAAAAGTTCACTTTTATGCCAACTACAGCAAAATTATGATCACATTAAGGACAAAAGAGAGAATTTGAAGGGCGAGGTGGCTGCAAACGGTGATATGATTCGGGGGGATTAGGTGAAATGGTGAAGGTGTTTTACTTAAGGCGTTTTGTTTAGAGTTTCGTGTAGTAAAATGAAACATGCTATGAATATTTTAAGAATTCTGGACCGTTTTCGTCCTCTAAATCGTATACCGAGCAATGGAAAACGAGAGAAGTATTCGCATAAGTTACAAGGGTTGCTGTTACTAAAATGCCTTCAATTCGGTCGGGTTTATTTGCAAGCTTTATGGGACCTTGTTTTGCCGGTGCAAGATGTGACTTTAATTTTATTTGTGAATCGCTATTTCTCATAAAATAAATTTGAAAAATGCTTTTAGAATGGTAATTGCATATTTTTTTTTAATATTTGAAATAAATTTTTAATATTTTGTTGTATTATTAAAACCCACTTCATATAATTTATTTATACATCCAAAACACTTTCATAATTCTATTTCTGATTTAGCAACACTTTATATATTTATAACACTTCTTATTATTTATTCATATATCTAAAACAGCAGAGACCGAAACGTCACGAATAATAAAGCGCAACAGTGTAGAATCCGGAAATCTTTTCTTTCATATCTAAAACACTTTCTTAATTCTTTTCGTGATTTAGAAACACTTTATATATTTATAACTATCAAACACCGCGACTTCGTCCGCGTAAAAATAGCAATAATAAGCAATTTTTGAGAGTGAAGTTAGTAATACATTATGTGGGATATATAACCTGCTTATTTTAATGGCTCTTTGAAGAAAATGGTTTATATATTGTTGGAATCAGAACCATAAATTATTAAGAATGAAAGCATGATACTCCCATTTTTATGGGACAGGCTCGTGATCAAATCAAACCCGTGATTTGAGATCATATACGTGTTGAAAAGCGTTAAGGACATGTGAATAATTGTAGCTGGTGTTATTTAAAAAAAAAAAAATAAAATAACATTAAGCTTAAAAACATAACAGGACTACGATTGTGCGTAAAAGCCCAATCATACGATACTATGTATAGATGAAATCGAAATTTTTGCGGTGTTAAGAAATTTTGTATGGGGAGTGGTAGAAGGGGTGACAGCACTGAACTAATTTGTTTCACATTATGCTAGAGTAGCTATAAAAATGTTTTGTACCAAATTTAAGCTTCAAAAATTGAGTAGGTACTGAGAAACTTAGTGCATTGAATTTAATGAAATTGTGCAATTTGTATGGGAGGTGGTAGAAGGAGTGGGGGGTTTTTGGTGATTTTTCGAGAAACAACTATAACTATCATGCAATTGATATACTTTAAATTTCATATCTGTATCATTCATACTTTTCAAGAAAATCGAATTATTGTATAGTCGTGGAATGTGTCTCATTGTATGGGAGGGGGAAGAAGGAGTGAAGCTACTTCGTTAAGTTTTTTTCCCGATATTAATAATAATGCTAATTAAGGATTAAGTTCAAATTTTTACCTCGATGAAATTTAAATGTACTGAGAAAATTCGTTTAGAGTATTTCATGAAAAAGTACGGTTTATATGGGAGGTGGTGGAAGGAGAAAGGGGTTTCTGGTGATTTTTTGAAAAACAACTATAATCATCATGCAATTGATATATTTGAAATTTCAGATCAGTAACATTCAGACTTTTCAAGATAATCAAATTCTTGTGAAGTCGTGAAACTATGTCACATTGTATGGGAGGGGTAGAAGGAGTGAAGCTAATCGGTTAATTTTTTCCTGATATTAATAATAATGTTAATTAAGGATTTAATACAACATTTTAGCTCGATGAAAGTTACACGTACTGAGAAATTTGGTGTAAAGTAATTCATGAAAAAGTGTAGTTTGTATGGGAGGTGGTGAAAGGAGTGAAGAAACTCAAACAATTTGTAGACCAAGAGACTGCATTTATAATAGAAATAATATATTCCAAATTTCAAATTAATAGCTTTTATAGTTTCCAAGAAAATTTGATTAATACATATATATTTTAAAAATGAGTCACTTTGTATGGGAGGGGTAGAAGGCGTGAGCGTAGTACAATGAAACCAAAAACAGATTTCATTTCGATGAACACCTAACAAACTGTGTAAGTTTAATTACAATCGGTTCAGCCGTTTGTGCGTGAAAAGCGGTCGGACAGACAGACAGACAAAAATTTCAAAAATGTGTTTTTATGCTTAGTTAGTGCTAAAATAACTCAAAAAACTAACTTATAGTCATTTATAACAGCCAGACACTACAATTATATTACTATGTATAGATGTATAGATTTATTGCATCAACATTTCAAATTTATATCAACAATTTATTCACACATCAACACCGTATCGATCTCTGCTCAGTCAACTACAGTGCTTTTTTCTTTCACTTTATCGAAACCCCGCCGAATTGGAAATGGATCGGTAAGAATTTGCGGATACTAGAGCAATCCAGCTCTGAATAATCCAAAATTTTGGGAGACTTAAATAAATTAAAAAGGACCACCGAAATAATCTTTCACCAAAACTTTTGCAGAAATCTAGGTTTCAAATTAAGAATATTAATAGATTTTACATTTGGTAGCATATTGAATATAATTGGAGTATTGCTATATTCGATTCTGAACCAATTTGGTTAAAAATTATTGAAGTGCGCAAGGGATCGTTGGATTGCAGTTCAAAAAAAACTACTAGTTTAATAAACTCACTTCAATTCAAATTAACTGCAAAATTTTATATAACACTTTCACTCACAAATTGTAGCTTTACTCAAACAGTGACTTACCCATCGACTGCTCAGTCCGGACTGATAGTTCATCAAAAATAGTCGCATTTTTATAATGCTCTTTATATTGCCCATGTTGGGCAACTTTTACTTCTCGGCGGAACGCTGTTTCCTCTCATCCGAGCGCTGTGAGTTGCCTTTATAAAGCATTGACTCATCGTCCGAGTCTTTTCTCTGTCAGCCGAGTCTATACGTGCAGTTGTTGTTGCTTTCTTTAATATATTTCGCAGTCCTCCGTCTATGTTCCCTGTCGGCCGAGTCTATAAGTATAGTTGTTGTAGCTGAACATTTCGATCGAGTCACATTTGATTGGATGAATGTTCAACGGTAGATGATGACCAAGTAGAGCTGACATGTAACAATATGTATTTAACGGTTTACCTTCCAAAATTCTAACAAATTTCTCTACTGTTTACTACCAGATCCCATTAATCACCCACTTATTTATCTGAAGAAAATATTCTCAACAGTTTGTATCGATTTCATAGTATTGATTTGAAACTTTTACTCCTAATTTCAGATTTTTCAAAATTTTTGTTACCGAACAGAACGTGTATAAATGAAGAAGGAGTTAGCCATCCACAGACGTTGGAAAGGACGACGAAAAGAAAATTTGCTCGAATGTCGTGGACAAAAGCTCAGGGTAAATTTTACTTGCGAGCATATCGAAAAATTCCAATGCGTGGTGGTTGCAGCCTGAAGCACAAAACTAGATTTTAGGTAAGTAATATTAAAAGGAGACCATTTCGTTCTAATCTAAATCAAAAATTCAAAGAGGACCACTGTAAGCTATGAAAGAGAAATTTTTTGTAATACATGTGGAAAAATCTTTGCACTAGCATATTTATCAAAATATTTAAAATATTACGGTAAAACTGAAAATTTGCTAAGCTAAATCAATTATTAATTACAACAAGTAATTAAATATGTTAGGGAACCTGAAAATCAGGAGGCCAAGGTCCGATTTGGGCTGTAGTGCTATTTTAGAATAGAATTAATTAAATTTTACATTAACTACATTTTAACATTTTCTATTTTACAGCCATGAATCTTAATATGGATTCTGAGAACCGTGTGGTTCTGAACGTCGGCGGTATCCGCCACGAGACGTATAAGGCCACACTGAAAAAAATTCCAGCAACCCGATTGTCAAGACTGACCGAGGCTCTGGCCAATTACGACCCCATACTGAACGAATATTTTTTCGATCGGCATCCGGGAGTATTTGCCCAAGTGCTCAACTATTACAGGTATGTGTCCTTCACCAAAAAAAAACCAAACATTTTCGTATCCCACAAAAATAGTACAAAAATAACCATAACCCAGTTCCTTCGTTAAAGTCAGTAACCGTTTGAAATTAAAAATGGAATTGATAATTGATTTTCCCTTAAGGATAAAATTGCCTTTTTCGGAGGCGAAAAACTCCAAATTTAAACTCAATTCTAATCAATTGGTTGTTCCAGCTTCGGACCACAGAAACCAGTCCGGTTTATATACATGTACATATTTATTTTTTGGTTTTCATTAAATTTTCTTCGTCAATTCATTTTTCATCCTATTCGATGTGGGACGAAACATCAATCAATTACCCACTACCGCAAAAAATGCGAAAAAGAGGATTAATTCCATTTTTTAATGTTGATTAGATAAATCGTTTAGAAGTTTATTTAGGTTAGACTTTTGGGTATAATTTTCCTGGTAAATGATAACCTATGGTTTCAATCTAATTATGCCCTCGACCTGTACCTTTGTAGTAACGCACGTTTGATCAAAAACCCTATTCCCTTTTTATTATACCTTACTAATATATTCTTGGGTGTTTTTTTTTCTTCTTCTTTTTTTTAATTACAATTCTAGAACTGGAAAACTTCATTATCCTACGGACGTTTGTGGACCGCTTTTCGAAGAAGAACTCGAATTTTGGGGATTGGATTCCAATCAAGTTGAGCCGTGTTGCTGGATGACTTATACCCAGGTAAGGGCCTTTTTTTATTGCACTTGTTTTTAATGGATATTTCGACAGGTTTCAGTCAATTAATTTTTTTTAAGAATGGTTCAAGGAGTTACGAGAAATGCAATGGTATTGGTTGTTTCCGTTTCTTTTTGAGAAAAATATTGTGATTTATATTATTAGTTGTCTGGTAGAAAAATACATTTAAAGAAAGGTTAACTCAAAAGACGGGCTTGGACTAAAGGTTTTGATTTCATTCAGTTTCGGCCAGTTGTTAAACTGTTGTGAGCCAGCTAGGACTAAAAATGTTAAAAGTTAAAAACAAGTCACACGAACACTTTGAAAATTTTCCCTGAAATACTCGAATTGATGAGCCCACTTACGTACCTTGACTGACTCGATGTTCTCATTCCCATACAAATAAGACAATCTGATATTTTTCGCTTTAAGCCAAAAAAGAAGGTACGCAAGATCTGTAGCCATTAAATGATTTTACAGATCTTGCGTTCCATATTTTTTTTTTTTTTCATTTCAACTGTCTTGCCTAGATAAGAGTTCACTTGTGTCTCAACTCGAAAAATATAAGAAAACCAGGAAAAATATCGAAATACATAACGAAAACTTTAACATCTAGTGAGTGGATTGTTCGAGCCTACGTCTTACGCCAATCCTGCGAGTATTTCCAAAATATGACATCGTTAAGTGATGTTCGAAGACTTAACCAGAACGTCTATGGCTAAGCAAAACAGGAGCGGAAGCTAAATAAAAGCAATTTCTGCGGACGATTGCATCTTAAAGTTTGATAGATTCTTGGTTCAAAACTACTATGGATTTACATGAGCATGTTGACTTGGATTCAACATTCATACTATGTGGATATGACCAGTGGGGAAGGCTTTTAAGCAAAGCTCACCAGCGAAAAAACAGATAAACCAAAAAGCATCATAGCTGGACCACATTTGGAGAATCGTATTTCGGTGAATAGAAGAAAACGTTGAGGGCATCGTAATTGTGCAACAGATATTTTTAAACTCCATTTCATACCTTCGATGGGAAATCAAATTTCAAGAATTTCCAATGCATGTATCAAGATGACTGCATGATATCACTGAGCTAAAATCATAAGAATAATTATTTTGTTATTCATTGATATGTGTGAAAAACATATCAATTCAAAAAATGTGATTTTCACTTTTTTTCGTTACTGTTGCATGACTTTGTCGTTAAAGGGGCTCTCCGGTACTTAATGGGCGGGAAAGAGAGGATAGCTCCGATCTAAATCAAATCGAAAATCTCTGGGTAGTAATAAAAGTTGAATTCAGGAAAGTGTAACCGAAAAACCATCAAAACCCTGCAAAATTTAATTGAAAAGTATTTTACGAGGGCACAGCAGCGTAAATGTTTATTCGATGCCGCGAATAATTCAGGAAGCTATTAAAAAAAAAGAACAAACCAAATATTAAATAAATTTTATTAAACATTAAATTAGAAAACTAAAAGTAAAGATTTCCGAGTCTTACACTGTTTTATTTTACTATGTGCTAAACGTCTCTGCTGAGACCTTTATCAAACTGATCGACTATTACAAAGGGCTATTATTTTGTACAGAATTGAGTTAATTAGGTGTGGGATGGGAAATCCAGAAATCTTTCCATTTAATTCATAATGCACTGTAAAAACATTCATCAAACAATCACGAAACTATTAAAATAAAAAATAAAACTGGCAAATAAAGCTGAAGGAACTAATAAATATATAATATATAAAAATATTAAAAATTTTGGTTTCGACTGTACTACAGAGGCCCGCCAACCGAAAGGGTAGGGAGGGTAAATTTTGTTGCTTCTTAGATTTTAGAGTGATCATATGTAATGTCTATGTATTTCCTTGTTTATGAGTTCTCTCGCCCCCTAGTCGTAAGGTAGTTGGCTCGCTCTTGCTGTACTGTATAAAATAAATAAAATATAAATAGCATTATGTTTTTGCTATTCTCACTCCCTAACCTTGTTCTAATAAAAAAAAACAGCACTTGAATCATCAGGCGAAAAAGACTTAAACTCGTTTTTTGTTAAGAAATAAAAATCATTTTAGTGCAAAGAAAAACCATTTAATTGATTTTTTTTCTTCCTGTTCTTCACCTTTGTCTGCTTCCAGCATAACTTGAGCCGTATTTGCCATAACCGTGGGTAAAACGTTGTCATCAAGTAAGGATAGATCCACAGTTTCAGGAGCTAAGTGCCAGAGATGGTTTGAAAATTTGTTAACAGTTCCAACTAAGTCTACGTTATTGTAATTCAGTTGGATAATGGCAAATTTAATAAGTACTTAATAAAAGAGAAATGAATTTATGACAAACTGGAACAATGACCAAAGATTCAAATTTTTACAGAACGGGGTTAATTGAGTATGGTAATTGGGGATTGATTAGTTAACTAAGGTAATTAAATTAGCGGATAATGATAAATCACAAAATAATTCACACTTTAAATATTACAAAATCTTCATGGTGAATGAGGGCCGCCTCGCCATTATTCGATTGAGCTAAAATTTTGGTCGATTCCTTTTTCAATGATTGAAACAAAATAGGAGGGTTGGAGCTAAATTTTTAAAAACTTGAAAAATAAGTGCCACCCTAATGTACATCCATATTTTATTTAATTCAACTTCGACTGAAATTAAAAAATTAAAATTAAATCAACGGCTGCTTGAATTTTGCAAAAAAATCAATGCAATTAGCAGCTGGAAATATCGCTGCAGTGGTAGCGTTAAAGAAAATTTTGATTTAAATTAATGCATTCTACTGAAAAAAGCTTCTGCTCTAAACGCTATTGATTAAGACGAACAAAAATTAATAAAGATCTTCCGTAGTACTATTCATTTGTAACGCATTTTTTAGAAATATATTTTGAAGGATGAAACTCATCATCATCTCAATAATTACTTCAAAAAAAAAAGTGAAAAAAAATTTCTGTCGGGAAGAAATACATTGAATTTCGAATATGCGTGATTCTGTAATTTTTTGAATTTATTGTTTTAAAATATTCACTATTTTTAATTTAGCGTTTTTGTTAATGGTAGTCTCATTGAATCCTTACAAAAGTCAAAACTAATCATTGTCAAGTATCTCTACAAACAATTATTACAGAAGCAGAAATAAATATGACGACAAGTCCTTCCTGAAAACCTAACCAAAGAATATATCTGTCTGAAGAAACTCCGAATTTGTCTTCGTACGAAATAACATAATTTCCCCAAAGCTACAGTATTGAAGATAAAAAAAATATTCCTAAGGTCATTCCTTCGTCATTTCAATTATCCATATCCTGTCTTCCCGAATCTTGCTCGTAGTCAACTGTCATAGACCATACGTATATATCTCAATAATCCGAAATTCATTTCTCACTCTCTCTTGACAGCAAAATAAAAGGATAAAGCGACACAAAACTGCTCCTTCATCTTCTCTCTCGTCTTCTTATATCGATTCTGAATCGATTCGTGCTTAAGGACTTAGACATATACTCAAAACAAAAGCTAGTCTTAAAAAATTCATTCTTTCCTTTTCCTGTGTTCCTTTTTTCTGCCAGATCTATCACTTTCATAATTCAAACTGAGCCAGGATAAAATAATACAGAACAGATATATTTTGTTGCGATTTTTCTCATTTATAGATGCTTTTCTCCTGAAAATATTTATACTGAAGAACTTTTGACACATATGCGATTCGCGCTTCGAAGTGAGAATAAATTATACACGTATGGAATATGAAATATATTCTTAGAAAATCGACAGGATTTTATTTGGAATGTGCCGGTGGGAAACAACATGCATGCTTTCGAGGTTACGATTTCTGTAAAAGGATTTGAAAGATTGAATTTTAAAAAAAAAGAAGCAGAAACATACATATTTCATTCAAAAATATGCAATATTCAGGGAATAATCGACGTTATCTTATTCTAATATATTTTGA
Organism: Chorisops tibialis; assembly: GCA_963669355.1. Taxonomy (NCBI): domain Eukaryota; kingdom Metazoa; phylum Arthropoda; class Insecta; order Diptera; family Stratiomyidae; genus Chorisops; species Chorisops tibialis. The sequence goes on from OY770262.1 coordinate 329,851,924, forward strand.
AAGAAAGAGTTCATTTTATGGAAAATATCGTTGGAATAAAACCATTTTGATATAGTCTTTGTTCTGATTTGTAAAAAAAAAATATTTTAGGAAACACCATAGTTAAGGGTAGTTTACAGCTAAAGCAAATGAACTATTTAAAAAAAAGGTTCCGAATGAAAACTGACAAAATCTTTCCGAACCCGATTCTGTCATTTTGCCATACATCACTGAGGAAATATCTAAGGGTCGATCTACAACCGGCTTCGAATTTATGAAACCTCAATTGTATATCACAACAAAGTCAGCTTAGAGCTCATTTTGAATTCGTATGCAGAATTCTTTGAACTAGCCTCCTTGTTTGTACCACGTGGACCTATATACCATTCAGTCAGCCTGCTCTATCGGTGAAACTAATAAGCTTCATCGCATAAAGGAACCGGAGATCATTCAGCTTGGTCAAAAAGTACTCTCCGAAAATTTGTCTTAGAAGAAATGCTCTATTGTCTCATCCTCTTCACCACAGTCTCAGCAAATGTCCTCGGTCGTAAGGCGAAGTCTTCGAGTGTGAAACAGAGGCCCGTGACTACACCCGTAGGGAGTTTCTGACGAGTCTCAATATTTGTATTGATTTCCCTCTATCAAACCGCATCTTCGTGGTGTTACATGACTCACTTTGTAACAATTCGAGAATTTTGCTTCCCCACACTTTGTTAGCGAAGATTGTCTTTATGACTCTTAAGCCAATGCCCACATTGTTCGTTTCCTCAACGGTGGCAGCAGCAGATTCACTTCTAGCCAGCCTGTTCGCCATTTCGTTTCCAGATATATCTCGATGCCCTAGAACCCAACAAAGTCACAAAGTACAGGTTCCCCCCAATTCTTCCGACATGTCCATACAATGCTTCAAGCATTTTGAATTGCAGCTGTATGCGGAGAGGGCCTTCGGTTCAGCTTGGAAGTCCGAGTAAAAACTAACTCATTAACCATTTAATACTGCACGTGAGGCCAGTATGATACTGATGTATGTACGTCTACCTTACAATATTTGGTTGCGGTCCCCATTTTGTCCTAAAATTTTTTTTTTACATATGAAAAAGGCATTATTTGCTTTCTTAATTCTTTCTTCGACATTCAGTCGCCATTTGAGTTTGCTGTGCAAGATGATTCCCAGATAAGTTACCCTATCTGAAAGACTTTGAGCAACTCCCCTAACAGATCAAAACTTTCTATACGTTGTCTTCTAGTGAATGTAGTATGAATTAGATCAACTGGTAGCAAGGTTTAATGCACTTTGCATCATACCACTGTGTCCAAAAAGTAGTCGGAATTTTTTTATAAATCAAAAAATCTTTATTTATTCTTTCAAATCATCGTCCCCTTCAATATAGTCCCCTCTCGATATAATACACTTATGCCACCGCTTTTTCCAGTCCTTGCCAAAAAGTCTTCTTCCGGTATAGCCTTCAGAGCGCGCACCGATTCTCGTTGAATGTCTTCAATCGACTCAAAACGGTTTCCTCGGAGTGGTCTTTTGAATTTTGGAAATAGCCAGAAGTCACTCGGAGCCAAATCAGGTGAATAAAGTGGTTGCGGAACGATATTGGTTGCATTTTTGGCGAAAAAGTCACGAAGAATCAGTGCAGTGTGAGATGGCGCATTAGCGTGGTGTAAAAACCAAGAGTTGTCTTTCCATAAATCCGCCCAAAACATCTTTCAAAATAGAATTAATTGATCCTTTTGATACGCCAATTTCATCAGCAATGTCTCTTACAGTTAATCGACGGCTTGCAAGCACTAATTCTTTTACTTTTTGGATGAGAGCATCGTCAGTTGAGGTCGATGGTCGACCAAGGCGCTCTTCGTCTTCAACGCGTTCTCTACCTTCTTTGAACAATTTATACCAATCATATGTTGTTGATTTTGGTAGAGCTCGGTCCCCGTAAGCCTTCTCCAACATCTTCAGCGTTTCTGCAGCATTTATTCCATTCAGGAAACAAAATTTGATCGCACTTCTTTGTTGAATAATTTCAGACATTCTAAAAATCGCCAAATTCACTTTTTGTGTCGCACAAAAACAAGCGTAACTCAAACACTAATGAATATTTTCACATATAATTTGGCATGGAAGTCAGTAACAGTTGTACTAACTTAAAACAAAAAAATTGAGCGAAAATATTTACCCGCGTAATTTAAATCGGAAAATTCCGACTAGTTTTTGGACACAGTAGTATACTCGTCTGCGGCTGCTTATTCACAAAATAACTTATTTGGCAGCTGGCCGACCCCTAGTCGGTCATCCGCTATCCGTAACCTGTATACGCGCGGTTTGGTACACAGATCTGCAATCTTCAGGCGGGGAAAATCGGATGAGTTCCATGTAGCTATGATAGTAGTAGTGGTAGTTATGACAAAAGAAAGATGTTCATAATATGATAGGGCAATATGCACAATCTTAGTTGAGTAATGTTTTTTTTTTATCCAGATTTTCCATTCAGAAGAACGTGCACAGACCACGCCAAACAATTTGGTCTGTTTTGTTTTTATAAATAAAACAAAAATTACATCGATAGACTCTAAAAATGCAACAATATCTGCAATTTTCGAGTGATCATTAAAAATATAATAAGCCTTCACTTCAAATACTTAATAGTACTAAACTGAATTAACTAATTTTTCATTCATATTTTTCCAGCATAGAGATACTCAGGAAACTTTAGCAGTCTTAGATAGATTAGATCTAGACACGGAGAAACCATCCGAAGAGGAGCTAGCGCGAAAATTTGGTTTCGAAGAGGACTACTACAAAGGAACGATATCCTGGTGGCAGAATATGAAACCGCAAATATGGTCCTTGTTCGACGAACCGTACAGTTCCAATGCAGCCAAGGTAAGCAGGAACTTTTCAATATAGTAATATGCGAAGAATATTATCCATCTTAATCCGACATCTCCCCTAGTAACAACGTTTTTTAATAGGATGAATTTTCGTATTATCAAGGACATAAAAGATGCCATAAAAACCAATTTATGTTTAGAAATTAAAAGCTTTTTATATGCCTTTTCACGAATATTATACAAAAGGCTTCGTATCATTTCAAAAGTGACTTAAGTGAAATTCGCGCATTACATTTGACTGATAAGCTCCTCGCGCCATTATTATATTATACTTACGACCGAAAGGTGTCCTTTTAGATGACAGAATTTAAAAGGAGCTTCATCACTCAATTTCGTTAGCCTAGCAATGAATTTCTTAGAAAACACTGTTAACTGCGTTAAGTGCCCCACTCTTCCCGATGGAGGATTGAAAGAATTTCCGAATTTAGACGCGCGTTTATCTCGATTAGGGCCCAGGATTAAGGATATCAAATTTATTACATTGCAAATTCTCTCTCGAGGGCTTTCTAGAAAATCACTTGGTGATAAGTTTTTTTTTCGGTTTAATTCGTTTTTCTTTTTGCGGTGAAAATTTATGACTAGGCTGTACGCAATGTCGATATTGAAATTAAGAGAATTTTTATTTATTTTTTGAATTGAGAAAAAATTATGATGAAATTTATATTTTTCATCGATGAAAAGATGAAAAAAGCAATAATTTGTGCTTTGAGTCCTTACAAGTGATTTATCAAATTTTAATCTGGAAATTATTTCTTCACTCACTATAAACAAACAACTAGAACATAAAATCTAAATTGAATACAAAAAAACTGACCATAATATCCAATCAAAACGCAAAACATTTCTCATCAACTCGAACTGCCAATTCCCTTAAACCCTTCATTAGATGAAACCAAATGTAAAAGACAACACTTCAATTACTTTGTCTACACCCATCATACAAATTTTTTTAACAGACCGGAAAACATCTAAAAGCACTTTCTATCCCCCTCCCCCTCCCAGCGCACCCCAAAAAATCTGAGAAAATGCAAAAAACCAATTTATTTACCATATGTTTCCATTCTCTGTGTATTGAAATCACGAAAAAAAAGAAAATTAAAATTCAACAAGGACGAAAATAAAATCCTGAATCAAATATGAAAGCTCTCATCTTTGCACTTATCAAACTTCCGCTTTAATTCCGTGGCGGCCATTATCGGATCCAGTATATACTATGGAGATATCTTTCACCTCCCTACTCAATATACATACAATATAACACACAAAAAATGAAAACGTCGCGAAGTATGAGGACGAAAAGGTTCCATAACTGTCGGTACCTCGAAAAGCTGTTGTAGAAATTTCTGTTCAAGAAAAATATTCAGGCTAAAACCACCCTTTTCACATATCGATTTGGATATCTTAGTGGAAGGCACAAAGTTCAGACGTTCAACACTATAACGATACGCGATATCCGGATCATAATGGGTATGAACGATATAATGGGGTGCAGAAAAAAACATAATAGAAGCTAAAGTAGCACTGTTACTGTGTTCTACTTTTTCGCAGTATGGAAGCGTGTATGATGGAAATCTGGCAAAGTAACGTCAGAATTCATTACGGCTTTATCACTTTCGTTTGCATCTGCGATTGTCACCGACCAGCTCGTCCGACGTCCTTCCTGGCCATTTTAGTCAGTAGGTATTATAGAACTATATTCGCGCTATGTTTATCCGGTCTCGTTTTTATTCCTCGCATTTTAGTTTTTTTATTTTTTTTTTCACCCCACGTTAAGTCCTTTAGACAATGTTGACTGTCCTGGATAATTTAATTACCAAGAGGATAGCCTTAATGGCAATGCAAACGATTTTTTGTTGATATTAGCCGGCGGCTTTAACCCATTTCCTCTTCTGCTGTTTTTTTTTTTTTGTCATAATAGTAGAAAAATAAACGTCCTTTACATTCTCGATTATCTATTAATTTCCTTAATCAATGTCCTTAATTCTATCTCTTGTTTATTTACAGATAGTCGGCGTGGTGTCGGTGTTTTTTATCTGCGTGTCGATTTTATCGTTTTGCCTTAAAACTCATCCGGATATGCGAGTGCCGGTTATTAGGAATATTACAGTGAAAACGGCAAATGGCAGTTCGGCATGGGTCCTCGATAAGTCACATACTAATGCCCATTTAGCCTTTTTCTATATTGAATGTGTGTGTAATGCTTGGTTTACATTAGAAATTATGGTAAGTGGACATTTTTTAAGATTTTCTTAAATTGTATGTCAGGATAATAGAAACGGTCGACTTCAATTTTTTCACCAAAATAAGACAATAAGAAAACACGTCCTTAACTGATAATTCGTCCAGAATAATTAATCCATGGGCAAACTTACTACAACAATTCGTCCACTGAGCAATTCGTCCATTAACATTTTTTTCAAATCGGATAATAAATAATTTATCCGTCGCCCGAGCTGGTAGCGAAGATATGCCAATGGATAAATTATTCGTCTAAATATTTGCATGTAAAATATTGTGAATTTAAAAAAATTATCTATCGAGACAGAAAAACCATACCAATATGTTTTAATTCGGGTAGTAAGGGTCAAATTTGTTTTAATAATTTAATAAAACTTGGTTTGTTCATAACTGAATTGTTTTAAATAAACACAAAGTTTGAGAAGTACAGTGTTGAAGATTATAAGGAAATATAGGTGCCTTCCAGCAATTAATTTTGCTACTTCTACACTGGCTGTACAACCCTCCCGATCTTCCGGTTCCATAAGACTTTCATTTTAATTTTTTTTTTTTTAACAGTTGTTAGCCCTTCGCACAACCCTCTATCTACGGATTATTTTCGTTTTCGTAGATTGATCTAACCAAGATATATACAAGCAGGCATTATGCTAGAGTAATAAATACGTCAACCGGGATGGGAACTCACGACCCTTGCGTTCTTGACCAACACGCAACCCACTAGGCCAGACCCTGTTATTAATTTCTGCAATCCACCTATCGCAAAACTCAATACTGTAACGACAACATATCGACGGATAAATTATCGATTGAACGAATTGTGAATATGTCGTTAAATTGCTAATGGTCAATTTGTCCAATGGATAATTTTTTCCAGTGGATGAGTTTTGCTATGGATGAATTTTTATCGAAGGGACTAATTTTTCTAGTTAAATGGTACTCCATCAATTGCCTGAATAATTCCAAATCAAAAAAAAAACATTTTGATCGAGCTATTTAAACACGATCATTTATTAATTACAATTTTTACTGTTTCACTGTTTTAAAAAATCTAATTTTGCAGTCGACAACTTTTAACATATTTTTTTGGAATATGTACTCTACAAAAATTTTGTTTCCAGAACAGAATCATTTGAATCCGTAGTAATTGAATTTTTTTATTATTAAAGGAAATGCAGGAGTTTTAATAATTTTAGCTTTTTCTTTTCTTTTTTTCATTAACAGGTTAGGTTTATCTCATCACCAAATAAGTGTAATTTTTTAAAGTCATCCGTTAACATTATCGATTACATAGCGACGCTTAGTTTTTATATCGACTTAGTACTTCAGAAATTCGCATCGCATTTGGAAAATGCCGACATTTTGGAGTTCTTCTCGATCATACGGATAATGCGATTATTTAAGCTGACACGACATTCGTCCGGTTTGAAAATTCTGATACAAACGTTTCGGGCATCAGCGAAAGAATTGACGCTATTAGTGTTCTTTTTAGTGTTAGGTATCGTTATATTTGCTAGTTTAGTTTATTATGCGGAACGTATACAACCGAATCCGCACAATGACTTTAATAGTATACCGCTCGGTTTATGGTGGGCCCTAGTAACAATGACAACCGTGGGCTATGGTGATATGGCACCTAAAACGTATATCGGAATGTTTGTTGGTGCCTTATGTGCATTAGCCGGTGTATTAACAATTGCATTGCCCGTACCGGTTATTGTAAGCAATTTCGCTATGTACTATTCGCATACGCAAGCGAGAGCTAAATTGCCGAAGAAACGGAGACGAGTGCTGCCAGTTGAACAGCCACGACCGCCAAGGATACCAGGTGAGTTTGCATTTGCAAAAAATCTATTTTTAAATTTAATTAATTATTTTTTAAATTAACTTTGAGGAGAATCAGATTTGAAAATAATTGAAAGAATATGTAAAATAAGTAGAACTAAGCACGCCTATCATTAAAACGAAAGATTTTTAGATTTTAAACTTTTTGATTTGTTATGTGTGACGTTTCGACCATTGATTAGACAAACTGTTAAATAAAGGTTTAAGCAGAGACGGAAACGTCACATATAATAAATCAAACAGTGTAAGATCCGGAAATCGTTTGTTTTAATTTAAAATGAACTGTGAAAATCGTATCCGAAACAATGTCAAACTGAACTTAGGAGGTCGGCTTAGGAAGGAGCTAATGGAATCACTAACATTAAATGAAATTCGGCGGGAAAGTATAGGAAGTGACATGGTTTAGGGAGACAATAGAAGGCGTTTCACAGAATAGAAATTCTATAGATGAAAGATTGCCTAAATTTTATTGTATGGCATAAGATAGGTTTGACGGTGTGCTCATGTGCGCGTATACCTGACCGAGTGTTGTGGGAAAAAAGAAAAATATAAGTTCTTGACTCCATTAACCAAGGAAGAAGTTGTAACAAATGCTCCGTATTGCGACTTTTCTGAGAATATGTTCAGGGAGTCTATCGAATGAAGGTTTCATTTCCGTTAAATCGAAAGATAATATTATACTCTAAGTGCCATCAAATGCTAGACTTGTAAATGGTTGTCTAAGCACATTGTCACTTGGATGACTCAAGGTAAAGTCAAAGACCTGCCGTCTCTAATCGAGGTAGTCTTCAATCTTCCGGTGAGGAAAATCTTCCCAAGAATGGACGCTACCAAAAGTCAAATTAAAAGTCAACACTGAAAAATCGTGCTTCAGGAAAATTTTACACATCTTTATTGTATAGGCCTTGCACCCTACTTTTTTACCCACCTAATCACAGCAATCAACAGTTGGCGAGAGTAATTCCTTGCATATTAGAAACAATATAGGAGCTTTGTGGGACGCCAAAAATGAAAAAAAGAAGTAATTAGTGTTTCTTACGTATTGCAAGTAGAAAATCCATATTCTATTTTAAATCTTTTTAGATATAAATGCTGCATTGAACTTCGATGCATCGCATGCGTAAACGATAGCTCTCAAATATTAAAGACGAAATTAACGAAATTTTGTAATTGAACTTGGTACGAAATCTTTGCGCGCTAACTACCTATAGTTTGAAGTTTTAAAATTTTGCAATTAAATTAATAATTAATTTTTTTTAAGTTGTGGTATTTATATGGAAGATGATAGAATTACTTAGGTGAAACTGCTAAGCAATATTCTTACCAGGATTTTCTTTGCCATTTCGTGCCTGTCAATAACTTTTCAATGTTTGAGAGGCAAATTATTTTTTAAAATTCTCAAATTATAAGAAATTTATATGAAAGATAGCAGAACTTAACTCACTCGAAGATGATAATATTTTGAAAATATATTGCAGTTATTGTAAGAGAAAATTAAGCCAAATTTATTGTTTCCAACTTTCCAGTTTTTAAAAAAATCGATGTAATCTATTTTTCAAAATTAAATTGTATATGTTGGGAGATGGTAAATGTGTAAAGCGGATCGGATCAAAATTTTCGATGTTAATGGTGCTCTCGCTGTTGCAATACACTACAATTTCATATTTAATATAATGCTATATTTTCAAAAAACAACTTCGTGAAACTTGTATGCGAATTAGTAGAATGAGTGGCGCTATTGGACCCAATAACTTAGTGCTTATTTTTTGCTACAAATGAAACGAATTTCAGCTTCATTACTCAAAGCGTAGACAGACAGACGTTTATTTGAATTCAAGCTTTGTGCGCGACATCAAATATTGATATATCCTTGGCAACTTTCCACCAAAATCTGCGCCAAGCACGGTTGAGAAAGGAGTATGGAGCATGAAGTTAGCCAATATGGCCAGTAACACCAGTGCATTTCAAGAAGTATGCGAAATGTGTGATATAGCTGGAATCTCAGCATAGCTGTAAGAGCTCCAGCAAGTCATATTTAGCTGAAAACTTCCACACTTACCAGGGTTCAAAAAATAAATAGGACTGGCCCTCCTGGGCCCTCCTGCAACCTCAGAAAGTATTAACTCATCGTAAATAACGCCGTAAACGAGAAATGAACTACTCTTTTGGATCTTGGAATATCCGATTCTTATCTAAGACAAGAGCTCTGAAAGAATTCCTCGTAGAAGTTGCAAACTACAACATAACTGCTCTCCAAGAAACGGAATGACTCGGAAACAAAATCATGAACATTATATCACACAAAATCTTTGCGAGTGGAAAATTGTCGGGAAGCAGTCATTGCTAATAAAAAAATGTTAACACCAGGTCACTAATTTCATACTAGTAAGTGAAAGATTGTGTGCAATAGGAATACAAACTAAATTTATTAAAGTTGATGTGAGGAGGCTCATAAAGGAACAGGAGGACAAAGTTTCCATGACATAATCAATGACAATGGTCAACGTCTTACTGATTTCGCAAGTAGTAAAATATCATTGTAGTTCGGCATCGTCAGACGGTTGCAACTTCAATCAAATTCAATTAATTGATTGAAAAAAGGGCTGTTTTCAGTATAATTGATTTACGAATTCTACGCGGTGCCAATTGTAGCTCTGATCACTATCTATTAAGAGCTAAGTATCCATGCCAAATAGCTTATCATGGATATTTAAAAATGAGTAAAGCTCGCAAATTCGATATTGAAATACTCGATACGAAGCGGTATACTGGCGTGTATGTCAACACTGAATCAACACCTAACACCAATATATAAAAATATCAAGAATATGCCAGGGGAGAATATGTTGAAGGAAAGACGAGACGGCATCAAATCTCCTGCGAAAAGTATTGGGATATCAAGCGCGGAGAAAAAGTATTAATTGGTTCGACCTAGAATGTCGCGATGTAATAGAAAGACAGAACAAAAAGTACAAACAAATTTTCTGAATGACCAACATGAAAAAAAGACAGATATTATAAGACCTGCAGGCCGGGAATTGCCGAACTTCTGAAAAACTGTCGAAACTCTGTCGCTGAAATACTATACAATATGTTTTATAAAAATTGGACTAAGCAAAACCTCCTCGACGATTGGCGGCATCATATGAAAAAGAATATTAACCTGACAAATATAACTAGATGTCGTCTTAAGCTCTATACTAACGAAATAATTAACGAATGCCAAGGTGGATTCAGAACCGGACGATCTACAAAAGACCAAATATTCTCGGTGAAACAGGTGCTCGCAAAATGCTGGGAATATTACACAGGCGTGCACCCAATCCTCGCGGACTTTAAACAAGCATACGAAAGTATCGACCAGGAGAGAACTGTCCGAAATCATGCTCTTTTTGGAATTCCCCCAAAACTAGTCCGGCTAACACGACTCACAATGACGAACACTGAATCCCAAGTGAGAGTACAAACCGATTCCATAACCAGCTTTCGAACGGGATGTGGTTTAAAGCAGGGAGACCGTGTACCCCCGGAGCTTTCAACTTGACACTAGAGTTTATACTCTAATGACACAAATATCCACCCAAAATCATTCCCTAGTGTGTAAGTGGTACTTGTTGGCGGTGTCAAAAGAAATCGGGTTGCGCATTAACGAAAACAAACCAAAGGTAATGACGCAAATAAGATGGAGAACGCCAATCAAACAAAATATAACAATTGCAAAGTATAATTTAGAGAGTGTGAACAACTTTACATATCCTAATGAAACGTATTATTCGGTACTTCCAATAATGAAGTCCAAGAAACTGCACAAGAATAATAAGCTGCGAGTATAAAAAATTAATAACCGACCTGTGGTCTGTTATGGTAGCGAGACGTATTCATTAGCGCGAGCTTCCAAGAAGGCAGTTACCGCAAGAAATGTACTGTGAAGAATTTTGAGTCCTGTGATGGACGGAACAGATTGACGAATAAGATACAGCCACGAGTTGTACCAACTCTATGATGACCCAGAAGCTTCAACGTTCATCACTCTACTTGAACTGCTATGAGCAGGTCATGTAGAGCCAATGAAAGATGGAAGAATCCCCAATCATGCTTATAGACGTATTCATTAGCGCAAGCTTCCAAGAAGGCAGTTACCGCATTCGAAAGAAAGGTACTGTGAAGAATTTTGAGTCCTGTGATGGACGGAACAGATTGACGAATAAGATACAGCCACGAGTTGTACCAACTCTATGATGACCCAGAAGCTTCAATGTTCATCACTCTACTTGAACTGCTATGAGCAGGTCATGTAGAGCCAATGAAAGATGGAAGAATCCCCAATCATGCTTTCAAAGACCACGAAAGTGGTAATAGGCAAACTAAGCAAGCAATGGGAAGGCTATCTCAGGAAGCAGAGTCCGATTTGGGCTGTTGTGCCATTGATAATGATGGCGACACTGAATGATGACACTACAGCCCAGGCCTTGACCTCCTAACCTTCAGGTTCCTTAAGATTTATATGTTATTCTGGAATGGTTGTTAGCCCATCGCACCACCCTATATCTGCGAATTACTTGGCATCATTGTATATCAGTTTATATAGTATAGAGTAAAAGTTTTGCAACGCAGGTAAAGAGTACGATGGATCCTAATGGCCGATCACCTTAATACTGAAACTAATGCAATTAAAAATTCGTGGGTAAATTCGATCTGCACGAGACCGCACTATGTTTACTATCAAGATCCTTAAAAAAAACTCCACACTAAAATTTACGAAATTAAATTACATAAACAACTACCGAAACTACTATTTCAAAACAAAATTGCTCCTTCTCAATTAAACAATATCATTAAATCGTTACTAAAATACTAAATCGAATTTCATCACTTCATGGATTCGAAAAATTTAATGATGCGTCTACAACATCGAACATATCGTAAAAGATATAGTACAACTATGTAAAATAACATTGCACATATTTTGTTATTAAAATTACAAAATGAATTAGTTCATTGTTCAATTAAAAATCTAGAAACTACTCGCTCTTATTAAATGAAATCACTCAACTTCTTATCCGTTTTAAATCCGAATATAAATGCCTGCTTCTCAATTCTTATGCCTGCGAATCACTTCTCTCGACTCGCCTCATTACCATTCGAATTTTATCGAACGCATAAAAATTTACACTTCGTTTCTTTTAATCACTTTTGTCTCTTGAAGAGATTGGATTTCGACGAAAAGTGAGTGAAAAGTTGTTTTGTTGCTGTTTTTGCTCTTGTTGGTATTGGTCTGCACTTACAATTTGTTTTACTTTCCAACTACATATATGTAAATTGAAATACTCGCGAAGTAAATTGTGGAGTGCAAATGAACTGTTTACGATGCCATGTTTATCATCATTGCTTTAGCGAATTGAAATGAATGCTAAGTTTTCGAAGTGTTCGTTTTGTTTGAATTTTGATGGGATTTCATGACGAACTAAAAGCTTTTGAATGCATTAAGGTTTGTTGGTACTGGAATTTCATACTGTCAATCAAATTTCTTAGTTCTCTCTTTAGAGTTGTTAAAAAAAATTTTAGTTTGTATGAAAATGCGCTGTCGACATGAATACATTTCAAACGATTAGGCGTAATTTTCATCCATTCTCTAATCTCTGTATTCAAAACGCCATCGTTCGTCTTCTATCATCCATCATCCATCCTCCACTCTGACCCTTTTTCAGTACTAGACACTAAAGTACTTACTACGACTGAAACAAAACCAATTTTGTATTTGCAGTGCAAAGGGTGTCAAGTCCGTAATTGCTAATTTTGGGAAATCGAAATTCAAATTTTGGCAATTTTTGCTAAATTGGGACTTGCATATTTTTTTTAACATAAAATATACACCAGGTTTTTTATATTTAGAGGAAGGACTTGGCCCTCTGCGCCCACATGAAGAGGAAAACATTCTTTAACCGAGAGCGCACATAACCCATTTTTCACAAATTTGGACTATACACCCTTTGCACTGCAAACACAGAATTAAATTGCAACACGATCTTTTTGTTTTGAATATAGTTTATTTTAATTTGAAAAAAGTTGTATTCAATTAAAAAAAAATTCCTACATACGAATTTAAAAATAAAAATCTTCCAATTCCAGGTCAACCAGGTGGTGTAAGCGGTTGCGGAACACCCGGCTCCGGACCACATTCTGGCGCTCCAGGTTCCGGTGGAACAGGACCACGTCGTATGAATGCGAATAAAACTGGTGCGAAAGACTTAGTTAGTCCAAAATCAGGTAATTTAGGCTAAGGCAGCTTTGCTCACCAAAATAAGCTCACCATAGCTTTTGTACAAAATTTATAAAAAAAAAAAAAACTCTTTTATATACATAAAATCTTTCTTATAAAAATTTTCTTAACAAAAAATCGAAAAATTATAAACAGAAAACTAATTGAATATAAAAGAACCGCATTCCTATACACAAATTTACACTTTTGAACATTTCCATAATGCTGAAAACAATAATTTTCATTCGCAAGCCTGTGAATTATGAAATTTATATTTATATAAATACTCGAACATTCTAAGTGGAAATTTCATCCAGCTTAAATCATTTTTCATAATTAAATTATATCGTATAAGCTTTCATGAAGTATTTTCTGCTTACCTGCAAGTTTATTGCTTATTGTCTTTTTTTATTTTACAAATTTTTCTTTTAAAACTAAAAAGTCGTAAAAGGCTTTTCCAAAGCAATGAAAAGAAAAACAGAATTTTCACTTGTGAAAATATACAAACTACGTACTGAAACAACACATGCACTTTCCTTTCTATTTCTATTTCAAATTTATTCGAATCAAAAACAGCTCACACAATCGCGTAAATTTAATAAAAGCCCAGATCCCTGTGATCATCATGCAGACAGAGCCAAAGCCCATTTTACTATTATATCATTTCATAAGTGTATGAAAAAATTGAAAGCTTTTGAATTGCATCTCCTGAAAAGCAGACACATCCACCTATACAAACACAAACGCAAAAAAAAAGTATAAATTAAATGAACAAAAAAGGACGAAGAAGAAGAAGAAAAGGCGAAATCATAAAACTCAGCAGTATTTAAACCTACAAAATGTTAAAACAATATGCTTTGGTTGTTCAACAATTTTTTGTTGGGTGTTTAAAGTCCTGAAACCAAAGTCACTTTGTGCCGGTAAATTGTGAAAATATTTCATTTTTACGACCCAACTGGATTGTGTTTATGGTAATAATGAAAAAGAGAAAAAACCAAATGAAACATATTCATTTTTATTTTGAATCCTTGAATGTATACGAAGCCACGAATTCAAGTGTCTATGAAACGTTTGTAATGGGCGTTACAAGTGGTTTTTATCTCTCCATTGAAGTTTGTATTGGATCCAGTTTAATATGAGAACAGAGAATTTGAAAAAAAAGAAGGCCATTCAAGATATGACCTAGTTTTTGATATTATGCAAATTTTTTTTTCCGACTTAGAAGGTTGCGGTTAATAAATTTTGTCCGATTTAGAATTGCATAAGGCTAAGGAATCATTTATAATTGAATTTAGAATTGAATTGAATTTTTCAAACTCGTTTCGAGTTTGTTTTCGCACTACCTATCTCGATCGCGCCGAAAGGCGGATTTTGAGGTGTAAAGGATGCGTAGACCGACCGTGCATATTTCAGTTTTATTGCATACTACTCTCAAATATTTTCCGGTTGTGAAATTGGACTGAATTATGAAAACCAACGCAGGCCATTGTTTGTTTATATTTTTCTGAAATATTTTAGATATTGGCAACTTAAAAATCGAGCTAAAGTAAATTCTGCTGTTTGGGATCGTACTCAATATCAATTTTCTGTGATATTCGATCGGTGATACTGCGTCACGTCGCTCTCACTTGACATTTTAATTCGTCAGAACTTATCCTATATCCTTCATCATGTTTAACAAAAAAAAAACCAATATCAAACTCTAACAAATTAAATTACTATACAGAATCAAAAAGGGGATTTTAATCATATTTTCCAAAATTAAATTACCGGTACAAAAGGGCCTAATCAAAAACTCTTTCGTAAGACCACACACCATCAGACTCCACATATACGTTCAACAACATAACGACACGTGTGTAAATAATGCAAAACGGTTATGAACATAATTTTACTCTTCGTAATAATTAAGTAGGAAATTTAATTGAAAATAAACCCACAAAACAGTAGATAGGTAGCATTTAATGTAATCATCCCTATAAATTTTACCATAAGTATATATACGGAGAACATATATTCTATATACCTACAAATTTTCATCGAAAAGCATAGCAGAGGCAGTACAAATCTTAATCAGCTTTTCCTTAACGACATCAACAATAGAAGAGCATTTTCATTGTAGAATTAATCGCGTCTGATAACTTGACAAGAACAGCTTTCTATCGTACATTGTACGAAAGATTTTCATATTTAATTTGAACCAAAACGAGATTACAATATTCGGAAATCCGAATTATATGTAATTAGTAACTAATCCTGACAATGAATTGAAGGAGAAATAATCTATCGAGGGATATAATTTATTCGGTATAGTGATAATGTGCTGTTTATATTTTCGAAAGAAAAGAAAATATTAAAAAATCAATCAATCTAAAATATTATAAATTTTTATTTATTTCACCAAAT
Organism: Chorisops tibialis; assembly: GCA_963669355.1. Taxonomy (NCBI): domain Eukaryota; kingdom Metazoa; phylum Arthropoda; class Insecta; order Diptera; family Stratiomyidae; genus Chorisops; species Chorisops tibialis. The sequence continues at coordinate 329,867,546 of OY770262.1, forward strand.
TTTCAAGAAAATTAAAAAATTTCAAATCTGATTTAAAATAATACATTAAAATTTTTATTTTTGATTTTAAATCGGCGCGGCCATTTGTTAGATTTACATTTGCCCAACATAACATCTCCCAGACTAGAATTTCTAGGCTTTCATTCGCCAGACTATCATATGCCAGAATTCCATTTACCAGGCTTTCATTTGCCAGATTTTCGTTTAACAGACTTGAACTTTATAGATTTCTAAAAACTCAGGCTTATGAATTCATATTAGAGAGGCCAGACTGTCAGTATCATATTTACAGAAATCGGATAAAATATCTATGAATTCTCATATATCAAATAATTTTCTGGAAATATTTCCAATACCAGATGTGCAATTTTGGACAGTTCGATCAAAACCTAAACTTGGCGAGGATACAGAATAAAGTCATAGTTTGCCATCGGCATTTGCAAGTTATTATGGAACAGCCTGACAGAACTTGGCATTGGCTAGCATTGTTGACCTAGTGACGTCTTCGTTAGTGTCATCTTTTACCTTAAGAGTGTTGACCTATCGTTTTATGTATTCTTGTGCTTCGGAATCGATTTCCCCTCATCTGCTCCTCTAGGATTCGATATTTTTCTCCAAATACAGATTGTCGCGTTACTCCTGCTGGCTCCATTTGTAACAGGCGAGAGTATGGTTTCTAAAGTAACCAACTCACTTGAGTCCCGCCGCCGTGGCAGAGTCACACGAAGTGCCTTTGGAGTGACGATCGGTACATCTAGCGATTGAACTAGCTAGCTCGCCGGGTGGGTGTGGGTGTCAGTCCTCTCCGTGCACATAAGAAGTTTTATGTACCATTTGAGGGAGTGGGCTGACCATGAGGCTTGGGAACTCCTGATGAGGTAGTCAACGGACAATGACAAAAAAAATGGAAGAAGGTGAGTAGCCGAAAGGCGAAGACAGTTGGACGGTCTACTCGACCCAAATGGGGAGACCTGCGGCCTGGTCTTGTATTTAGGGCATGGCTCTCCCGCTCTCTCCCCGCGATTGTCCTCCCCTTAGCCCTTCATTGGGCCTCTTTTTTCTACCATGAGGTTATATATTCACAGACTGAAAAAACTGACTGAGTTCTCGATTTTTCTAACCCTCCATGCGGTTATGTATTCACAAACTGAAAATAATTGACTGACAGGGGGCTCCTCCAGACCTCCACGAGGTTATGTCTTCACAAACCAAAAAAACTGACGGAGTTCTGGGTTTTTCTAACCCTCCTTGATGTTATCTCTTCCAAATCACAAAAAACTGACTGAGTTCTGAGTTTTTCTAACCCTCGTTGAGGTTGTGTATCCACAAACTGAAAATAACTGACAAAGAGGGGCTCCTCCAGCCCTCCGGTTATTTATTAACAAATAAAAAAAACTGACTAAGCTTAAGGTTATCTCTTCACAAATCAAAAAAACTCACTGACCTGCTGAGTTTTCTAACCCTCCATGAGGATATCTCTTCCAAATCCAAAAAACTAAATGAGTTCTAGGTTTTTCTGACCCTCCACGAGGTTAGGTATCCACAGGCTGAAAAAAACTGACTGAATTCTGGGTTTTCTAACCCTCCTTGATGTTATGTATCTACAAACTGAAAATAACTGACTGAGAGGGGCTCCTCCAGCCCTCCATGAGATTATATCTTCACATATTAAAAAAAAAACACTCACTGACCTGCTGGGTTTTCTAACCCTCCATGAGGTTATCTCTTCCAAAACACAAAAACTCACTGACCTGCTGGGTTTTCTAACCCTCCATGAGGCTATGTATCCACAAATCAAAAAATAACTGACTGAGAGGGGCTCCTCCAGCCCTCCATGAGGTTATCTCTTCACAAATCAAAAAAAAACTCACTGACCTCCTGAGTTTTCTAACCCTCTATAAGGTTCTTCTTCAATGGCACTACAGCCCGAATCGGGCCTTGGCCTCCTGAACTTCAGGCTCCTTAACATTTTTCATAATTTATTGCGGAAGAGTTGTTAGCTATTCGCCCAACCCTCTATCTACGAATTTTTCATTTTCGTAGATTCAGGTAACCAAGGTATATTCAAGCAGGCAGTGTGCTGGAATTATGCGTCGACCGGGATTTGAACTCGCGACCTTCGCATTGTAAACCAAACACGCTACCCACTAGGATACACCCTAGCTTTATCTCTTCCAAATCACAAAAACTCACTGACCTGCTGGGTTTTCTAACCCTCCATGAGGTTATGTATCCACAAATCAAAAAATAACTGAATGAGAGGGGCTTATCCAGCCCTCCATGAGGTTATCTCTTCCAAATCCAAAAAAATAATTGATTCTGAGTTTTCTAACCCTCTTTTAGGTTATCTTTTCCAAATCACAAAAAAACTGACTAAATTCTGGGTTTTTCTAACACTCCACGAGATTATCTCTTCCAAATCCAAAAAACTAACTGAGTTCTGGGTTTTCCTAACCCTCCTTGAGGTTAGGTATCCACAGGCTGGAAAAAACTGACTGACAGGGGCTACGAACATTTTCTCTTTTCTAATACCCGGGAAACCGTATTTTCTTTTTTCTGGCCTGGTCATGTCGCGATACGGTGGTCATATAATTTGAAACCTCCGGCGGCACGAATTGAGCCAAAAAAAATTTTAAGATTGTTGGAAATTGAAACTGATGAAGGATGAATAAATTTCACATGTCATCTGTTAATTTCAACTTTAACTTTATTCTTATCGTTAACGATGGTTGGCTCTAAGCTTCCTACAAACAAAACATATTTATTGGAAGTTCAAATACGATGATAAAAGTCATCCACTCACTAGTTTTCCATAGTTTAACAATTAGTTTTTTCGTTCAATTTTCAAATTAAATTTTTTTACACTTGATTTTTACGCCGTCTTTGATCGATCTGTAAACCTTACTTTCTCTGAGTTCTAGCTCTTTTTTCTCCCGCCCTGTGGGCTCCAAACTTCTTGTCAGCGAGCAGATATTTCCAACCTTGCTGTTCTCCAACTTCTTGTCAGAAGTCAGATGTACCAAACGGAATGAATGAGACCATAAGACAAGGGAATTCAATCTGTCAACATGAAATTTGAAAAGTTGATGCGAGAAAAAATTTAAAATAAATCTTATGCTAGTTACACAGAATTAAAGCCTTACATCGGTGCCAAATACGCATTATAAACTTACGAAAATTTTCTTTTTTATATCTATTCATTCAAAATTTATATGCTTTTCTGTTTATAAGGATGCGCCATATTTATATCCGCCAGATTAAGCTTTTCTTTTCGACGAACAAAATATGCGCACGCGCTTTGTTTCCTCCAAAATAGTAAATGTATATCTGGCTTGTGACAGTCTGGATAATCAAACTAATGTAAGTCTAACAATTATGCCAAACCCTTTTTTAATTCCGCTGATAGAATTTTTCAAAATTTTTAAAGCCGTCAGATTTTTTGAGAATTTAGCTTGAAAACACTATTTAAATCATTTAATTATTTTTTTTTTAATTTCCAAAATTGGCCTCTTCGAAAATCTGCAATCCCTCCGTTATTTTTTTTTTTTTGTTTCAAGTTTCTGATTTATAAAATTTTTAGTTTGTGTTTGAAGTTTCCAATTTCACCCAAAAATGAAATATTTGTTCAAAAATATATTACCATTTAAATAATTAAAAATAAATCAAAGTATTAGTGGATTGAAATGTAACTATAGAACGTAGTTTAACATTGCTTGCCGACTGTTTAAATTAAGGGTGTCCCATTAAGACCACCTAATTTGAATTTAGCCCCATTTTTTTGTGTCAGTCGTGCAGCGTTCTTGTTTGCCAGTTGTATTGTGTGAATACTGAGGTCTAGTTATAAAGAATTACACGGACGCACAACGTATAGAATTTGTAAAAATCCACTGTCGCCGTACGATGCCTGAATTGAAAGTCGTGATTTGTCGCGCCGTTTATAAAATTGAACCAGAACTACGCCAAAATGTTATCAATAATTTCGTCAAAAAGGATCAACGAATGCCATCAGCGTCCACTCATTATTAAAATAAAACCATCAGGGCTTTTCAAATAAAGACTGCGTTTTTTTTTTTCAAATTTCAAAATAGGCGGTCTTAATGGGACACCCTTTATTAACCATTTTCGTCAAACTTTATGAACTTATGTGCAAACTGTTATCAAAATTTCCAAAACTTAGCAAATGTAAATAAAACAAGCATAATGAGAAAAAAAAACAACTTAAAACGCCAAAATAATTAAAAATTATTTCAAAAGTTTTCATTTTCGCTGTTGAAAATCCAAACAATTATCATACAATTAAAACTGTACTCCGAAAATAAATAAAATTTTCACAGAATTAACAAATACACAATTACACACAATTTATTCGCCACATCAATTTGAATCGAAATGAATTCCACACACAACCAACATTTTAAGAAAAAGAGCTCCAAATTAAAATCAGTCAAAATACTCAACTCATTTCTCCTTATTCATTTACAGTTTAATGTATAGTTTTTACGTCCTTAATAATTTCTCTTATTCTTAACCTGTAGATGAGTTTTCAACGATGATTGGCAAAACACCAGGCGGTAAAATGGCACGGCTTTTGTAGATCTTATATACACAAATAAAAAGAAATCATTTATTTAAATATAATACAAATTTTTAAAAACAGTGATCAAATTCAAACCAAAACTGTTAAAAATCAATTTTTTTCCCATTTAGTTCAGCAAAAAATGTTATAATGCCAAAAATTAATTGAGAAAGAAAAACAAAAATTAAATTCAAAATCAAATAAATTTAAATAAAATAAAAATTCAAATTCTATCGCTTTGTTAACTACACCATCTGCTCTCTATTACATAATATCAAAATAAAATATTTGTGTGTAAAATGCTTTAATGGAAATTTATTGGAAATTTTCGAAAATTAAAGAAATATACCAATAATATTAATAAAATCAAAGTTCCGAAAAAAAATGCTTCTAGCCAGACCATTCAAATCATCAACAAAATATATTTAACTAAATCCACCGCTAAATCATCAGCGCGCGCAAGTCCTGTTCCTGCCTTAAGCGTATGTAGAAAAATTTGTCTCAAAAAAAAAATTCTCATCTTTAAAGCTTGCTAAGCGTGGTTTGATTTTCAACGTCTTGATGTCGTTTTTGTGTCGTACAAAATTTTGATGTTTCAAAAAAAAAAATTTGCATAGAAATCTATTAGTGGTTCTGAATTTAATTTATAATTTTCATGTTTTATCGTAATTATTTTAATGTCGTCTTATATTGTGTCTCTACATGTTAGTGTAAGATTTTTTTTCCAAATTTTTTTTAAGCGAGTTTTGAAATGTTTTCGTTAAACCTGTAGGCATCCAATTTTCTTGATATGTTTGGATAGAAAGAGAGCAGCTAAACTAAAGCTAATATTTGAATGTTTTCATCGATGAGCTTAAGCAGATTGTTTTGAAGTGTTTAAGATAAACAAGCATTACGGTTTCGATATAATTACGGAATTTAATTTTATATGAAAGAGAAGAAAAAAAGTTAAATTGCAAGCCTTCGAAATTCTATATCATCACGAAATTTGTTGGTGAAATCTTTCTTATTTATGAAGGGAAAATAAAAACAAAGAAAACTAATTTAAATTACGAACAAATTGAATTTATATCATCCTACTTTATGTCCGTAGCGATTTTTTTTTCAACATGATTTAAGTACTTTAAATATCATCGGCTATTTTTAAATGCTTTAATTATAAATAATTAAAATAGATTTTAAAGTAAATCATTAAGAGGTATGCTCATAGTTCAGCCTTGAGCCGATCCGCCTGTCCGCAGTATCTAATTTTCGCGAAATATTGAAATTAATTTGTGTTATATTGTCTGTGATAAAATTTACTTTTCGTTGGTCTCAGGTGTTCAAATTGATTCGGATAAGTTTTGTGTAAGTTGAATTGACTAATGTTATTAGTAGACATTTTCAGGGTATATTTTGCACAAAATTAATTTTTCTCAATTAATTTGCCCATATTACTTATAATACATACATACTTGTGGAATTATAGCCGTGTAGCCTTTGTAGAAACGTAAAGGAAAGGTTGAATACTATGGACCAGGAGAGACGTGATACTGAGTTTATCGCCTCTATAAACACAGCTGTTAGGAGCCTTCTCATTTACCAGTTATTTTAGGACATTTTTCCAATCTTCTTGACCTTTTTTCACTAGCCAGCTAGAGAAATATTCTACCACTATCATATTATGAAATACTTGGCATTTCAAAAAGTCAATTGAGAAACGCTAAATGACTTCTTCAATGCCTTTAATTGAAAGCTGTGCTTTGAATACCAAGGATGCGATGAAGCTTGTAAACTATCTCAACATACCATCTAGTCATAAAATAGTCAAGCCGTCGAAGAACTCCTAGTTCAACAAAGATGCCATTCAGGCCAAAAATCAAGTGTTTGGAAACTTTAAAGGCAATAAAACATCTACTAGCAGAGATTTCATCAATGCGTCAAGAAATCACTTCAAATCCATACCTAAGCATATTAAATTTCAGCATGACCAAAAACTTCGACGGAAGATCTTTCAGTGCCCAAAAGGCTCGAGACCTTATGTTACTGGTCATTGGTCAAAACGGTCGATGGTCTTCTTCAATACTACCTCTTGTTGATGCCGACCGTACTTTAATTCTTCTTCTTCTTCAATAACACTACAACGCAAATTGGGTTCTAGGCTCCTGACTTTCAGGATCCTTAACATTTCTTGTTTGGTATTGTGAAAGGATTACTAGCCCTTCGCAAAAACCTCTGTCTGTGATTTTTTTTTCGCTGATTGATGTGGCCAAGATATATCCTAGCAAGTAGTGCGCTGAAATTATATGTTGGTCGGATTTTAACCTGGAGAGGTCAAAAAGTTCGCGGAATGACGAATCCTTTAAGCTTAATAAATTTATCACATCTCTCACAAAGTTTATTAATTCCTTCTAAAAAAATTTTTTATCAAGCTGAAATTGCTGAAATCACCTATTCATCGAATGTAAATTTTCTTCGCCGAAGTTCTTTCTTCAGTTTTGGGAGCAAATGGTAATCAGAAGGGGCCAAATATGGACTATAAGGGGGCGGTTCAATATTCCGTAAGCGCATTTCTTTAGGGCAGCCACTGCAACGTGGCTCTTGCGAACAGGTGCGTTGTCTTGCAAAGTAACACACCTCGAGTCCACTTTTTTATTCTTTTTTTTTTTCCTTATGGCATCCGTTAATTTTTGTAGCAGACTGGCATAGTATTCCCCTGTGATATTTTGTTTGTCCTTTTTCTTTATAATCGATCATTAAAACTCCTCTGTTTCCCAAAAATAAGTGGCCATGTTTTTTTCGGAGGATTGTAACACCTTGAATTTCTTAGGGGGTGATGCGCCTTTTCGGAGCCACTGCATTGGCTCTTGCTTTGATTCAGGCTCATAATGATGAGTCTCCATTAACAATCCGGGTCAGAATTTCATCGCTGTTCTCGCTACAGAGATCCAAAAACTCGCGTGAACATTTGCCGCACTGCTTTTTCCGAACCGCTGAGAGTATTCCCCTTGCGCTGACTTTAGACATGCCGAGATGATCGTTGGATATTCAAAATGTTTGTATCTGATACCATTTTAGCGATTTTATTTCCTCGTTAAGCGATTATATTCGAGAAAAAGTTTCTCAACTTTTTCGACGACTTTTAAGGAAGTGGCCTCAATCGGCCGACCCAAGCTTTCAACATCTGCAAATGATTCTTTGCCTTGCTTGAATAAACTATGCCACTCATAAATATTCGTTTTTCCAAGGTAAAAGATCCCGTAAGCAGATGACAGTACATTAGATACCACATATAAATTTAACTCTGCTGCGGAATCACAAAAGCAATCTAATGCCTCCAATCGCTTGGAGTTATTCCGTTCGCGGAACTCAGATCTCAACTGAATCCAGGAATGGGGCAGGAAATTTAGAGTAAAGTTCAACGCCTTAAAAACACAGGCCTGTCATCTATCCCTCAAACGTGATGTTCCAGTGTTATCTCACAATGTAACCTTTGGTAGCGCACAAATTTTCACTTCGGATAAATTAGCGGTGTCGCTAGTTATGCCTGCTTCTGTGTCCTTACTACTTCTCGTTTTCGGTTGAAATTATCGTTTCAGCTTTTTAAATAGAGCGTAAGCCACTCTCCTGATTTAAAATCATCATCCATTTTTCTTGACTCATAATTGAGATACTTTCTTTTCTTTTTTCTGCCTGTTTTGCTCGCAAATCGTCTAAGCTCGTCAAATATGTCTTTCTGGCTCTCTTTTGTCGTTTATAAGCTGCATTCTTTTCGAAAGAAAAGATTTCCGAATTTAGCACTGTTTGCATTTTTATGTGTGACGTTTTGGTCTCTGCTGAGACTGCTGTTTGCTATTTGGCATAGGAATGAGGCCTTGACCTAATAATGATGATAGTCGCAGTTAGCACCTCTAAAGGTTCCTATATCTAAGTTACTAGAGGCTGCCTTTTGTCTATCTGATTATACGTGATTCCATCGGGTGACGCACAAGTTCTCTTGTGGGTGCTTTAATGCGAAAAGCATGTTGAGGTTAGTATAATTTTTTAACTGCAGGCTCAGTTTACTAGACGTTAGCCGTTGTCATTGCTGATTTCGTGGAGACTGTGGCCTCCGATTGTTTCTTTATATGTCTCCTATTTCCCAACCGTCCCATTGAAGTCACCTAATATGATCTTGATGTCATTTGAGGCCAATAAGTCATAAGTTGTATCAAGGTGACTATAAAACTCATCGATAGTTGCCCCGTCTTCCATTGGCGCGTGAACATTAATGAGCCAGATGTTAAGCAAAACGTTGCATACAATTTTTCGTTGATAGATTTGAAGCTAGTGAAATGCTGTTTAAATGCTTTGCTGATGCCAAAAGCTACTCCAAACTCACGGATTCTCAATGGTTTTTCAATTTTAGAGATTGTGTGCGACGAGATGTCCGCTATTTTGCTCCAAGCCATTTAGTTTTCTAAAGTGCTGACAACATTAATATTAAATTTATCAACTTGTTTCATGAGTTATTTTAGTGCTCTGGGTTTGAACAAGGACCATATATTCCAGGTTCCAAAAGAGTTTAATTTTTCGTTTGCCGAGTCGTTTCCGTTAAGCGTTTTTTCTGTCTTCTTCTTCTTCTACAATGGCGCTACAGCCCAAATCGGACCTCGGCCTCCTGACCTGCAGGTTCCTTAACATTTTCATTACTTATTGTGGAAATGTTGTTAGCCCTTCGCACAACCCTCTTTCTACGAATTTTTCATTTTCGTAGAATGAGGTGACCAAGGTATATCCAAGCAGGTGATGTGTTAGGATTATATATTGCGCCGACCGGGATTTGAACTCACGACCTTCGCATTACAAAACCAACACGCTACCCACTACGCTATATCCTAGCGTTTTTTCTATGGGGACAGGTTTCTAGCCTATCAGCTAAGCCACAACCAGGAGGACTAGGTCTTTGTACTTAGCCACACATACACGGCTAGACAATTTCAGCTGAATAGGATATTTTGATCTCTCGGCTATGCCGCGAATCCAACTACATTAGCTTATTTTCTGAGACGCACTGGTGTTTGAGGTCATTCAGGATGTCTTCCTCCCTCTTTTTATCGAATCGGGCTTGGAACTGTTCGTTAAACCCAAGCTTTGTAGGGCTATTTGTGATGCTTCACTTAAAAAATGGTGTGTAATTTGTCTGGAAACATTTAGTATATAGCAAAGTATTTCATAATTATTGCCTTGCATTGGTTTGAATAGGTTTATGTTTGTATTGTTATTAAGCCGCGTATTACGTAGAATAATGTAGAAGAGGAGAATGACGATCAGTCACTCATTGAGGAACCCAGATCAAAACATCTCCAAACAAACTATGGATTATTATCCTCCAGAAACCGTCGAGTTGGTCGATCAGTGTCATACGAGGCCAGAAAAATAATTATGCTCTGACAACGTTTTCTCCGATGCCACAGGAAATTAATTGATTAATTGCTCAAATTATAAAAAGTGTATTACTAAATCAAGATCATTTATACTTTTCCTAAATATATGTATAATACAAAAATTTTATAAAAACAAAAATGAAATAATCTGAAATTTCCAAATATTGCCACGATTAGACGAGTTTTACTGCTGACAAATTTGAAATGCCACACATTTCATAAAACTGAAACCTAACATATCTATCAATTATTACAATCTCATTGATTAAATGCAGATTTTATCAAATTGCTAAAACTTAAGATCACCAAATTCTATCAATTTAACTCTGTAATCAATTTAACGAAAATTACCAATTCCCAAGATAGCCTACCGGTCGTTACGCTGGTGCGAATATCTCAAACTTCTAACTTCAAGCAAATAAATTCCAACTTTATCCTTACACAAACATATGTCGAACAAACATGTTTGCAATTAAATCAACTCCTGAAAACTTACTTATCCCAACTTAATTGGAGAAATGTAATCAACTGGAATAGAATGAAAACTTCGCCATTTAGCCTAACATTTAGTACCAATATGTATGCCACATAATATCCGAATCATACTATATTACGTAGCGTGATCAGTAACGCCATTTACTTGTCAAACTTCTAGCAATAAATATAAAATCACTTAAATTATGTAGACAATTGTTATGCGAGGATCTAATTTTATAGTTGTTTTTACGAATATTTACTGATCCAACAAAACTTTTCCGAAAAAAAAATCTATCTCAACTTTTCCAGACGATGATCTCAGATGTAACATGAATCGATTGAATGGCACTCGTAACGATGTCCTGCTCAACTAAGACGATAAAAATGTGAATGAGAATTGGAGATTCGGAATGGTATTAAGAATTTTCGAAACTATTCTACTACTTTACTTCTACTAAAACTAACTTCTTGGCATGACCATATTTAATTTAGAAACCGAGAAATTACAACTCTACTTAACATATACCCGAGTACTTTAAATTAGACGAAACAAATATTTTCCTTTTCTCTATCTTTTATCTATTTCCTAGCATTTATTTTTATTAAAATTATCTTTAAATTTCTTATAATCTTTTATCACGGCACGATACCACTAACCAAAAAATAAATAAATAAATAATTTTATATTCGTAATTCACTTCATAAAAAAATTCCACTAAATTTTTTTATTTTTTTTCCTAAAAGAAAATCTTCTTAAAATTTCCGACAAGCTAATTTGCATGACCCACTTTTTTCACTTTCCTTCTTTCTCTATCTCTCTTCCCGAGCAAGATAATCACATCTTCCGACAAAAAATACTACTTAAGTACTTCGCATTTATTACGGCGGAAAAAAAGAAATATTAGTACAATGAAATCTCGTATTTAAAAAAATAGAAGACCACCTTGGATTATCCTTATTCATTGTAACTGACGACGTTATGTACTTGAAATGGATAGCATTTTTCTTCAGTTTCTTTTTAGTGTTATAACTCTTACAGTGTTATATTTCTGAAAAATAAATTTTACCACTTTGTTCATTGTCCACCCAATTCCTTTCTAGAGCTATCAATTATCCAGAATTGTATTGCGAAATTTGCATGTTAAATTCTATAGGAATGAATTCTCTATCTTTCTAACCAAGATTAAAATTTATACTTCTTCTATTTGAATTAGGAAATCTCTCCGTAGAGATGTAGTTAAATAATTATAATTTATTTTTATTTAGTTGTTAGTAGTTTGGAAGGTAATTTTATTAAATTAAATGAAATTTAGTGTATGTGGAACGTAAAATAACTAACCACAATAATTGACTAGCTCTACATTTTAACTTACTGCTTATCTTAATGCCTACGTATCTAACAAATTGACTTGAATCAGTACGTACTAAGTTTTAAGTTAACCTTTGATTAACTTTAATTAATTTCGTTAAACAATAAAGAAGAAAGAGCGATGATACAATTGATTCACTTTTTTTTTAAATCATTACATCGTATTAGTGCTGCGCCACCTAGGATTCCTCAGCAATTATGGATTGAAAAATTCGATTTGATCTGGCTATTGAACTAAAACCATTGCAAACAAAACCTCAACAAATTTTAATACTATATAATGAATTTCACTGCTCATTCGAATGCTCGTACCTAGGTACTACGTTCGCGATTAGAATTACAAAACTGCTTTGCTTGTGTGCAATTTCCCTAAGAGTTCGCACGCGCTCCAACAAAATAGCGTGCTTGATGCAAATCCAATCTCCATGAATTTCGCAGTATTATTTCGTTCCAGGATATTCTCAAAGTATCGTACTAACTGCATTTCTGTAGGAGAAGGCGGCTGGCGGAGGCAGAAAGAGAAAAAATGAAGTAGATTTTATCCGCCCTATGCACAACTTAATTTGAAATTCTTTCCGCATAGTTCTTGGCTTCTCGTGAATTCGACGAGTATTCGAACGTGGCTAAATGATGAAAACCTCATATTCGCTTTTGAGCACATTTTTTTGTTCCCGCTTCCAGTCTTCGTATAATTCGCCGTGTTATCCCACTTAAACTTTCTTCATATATGCGCATAAATTACTCAAAGAACCAGCTTACACCCTGAACCGCCCACCCCCGAACGATTTACTTTATAGGGTAATACACGCGCGTGAATATCGCAAATCTTCGTTATTGCCATGCCACTAAGTAAGAATTCTGCCGTAATATACTTGCACATGTTCTAAAGTCAATTGCGAGAGGAATTGAAACGTGGAAGGACTGGGGGTGGTAGAAGGTATGATTTCGAAAGAAGAATAAACGTATAGGTGCTATAAACCATAAACGCATAGCGAGAGGGGATGTTCCGTATGTGCATAAATTTCACGTTTGATGAAGGCTTTTGAAATTCAATTCGTGTGCCAGTGACGCCAACGAGTCGCTAAGAAGTTCCTAAGTGCATGCAAGTTAAGTCAATTTATGCTTCTCGTACAAATGAACCGCTTCATTGAATCCGACACCTAATGGAACAAAAGGGATCCTGTGGAGCAGATCTTTTGGCTGGCATGAAAATTACGTAGCCGACAGTAATACATGCCAAAGGATACGACTGATTTTATTATTTTTTTGCCCTGTAAGTTTGCTTTAATCTCTGGGATCATGTTTCCTTAATCAGGAATCAATATTCTGGACTACACTACACGTATAAGTCTTAGCAGTACAGACTCTGTGAAACAAAATGCAGGAATCAACCGACTTTTTTTTAGTTTTGTTTCCTCTCCATGCTTCTGCTTTCTATTTCTCGGAGAAAAAATCCTCTAAAAGCTTTTCCATAGTGAACCTGCCCAATTAATTAGGTTAATGTCCAGGACTTGAAAATGAGAACAAAACTGAAATGAAATGTAAATTAGGATCGACTGAAACTTTATGTAAGACTTGATGCTGATTCGAATTTATGAATATAGTGCAATTGTTGGGATGATGGGATGCTTGCTGGTCATAATGGGATGATATTACAATTATAAAAGATTGCTAGCTCCGATTATTTTAATTTCGGTTAATTGGTTTTATGCAAAGTTTTATCGTAATTTCGGAATTTCAACTATTTCAAACTTTTCATTTTTTCAGTTTGCTTTCAATATCGCTTATTTTCTATTGATAGATTCGAGTGATTTGAAGACTTTCCTCATTTGTGTCGGTGCTGACCTAAGGCAAAAGCAAATTCTAGTATGAAATATTCGCGTTATAGCTAATTAATTCATGTATACGTTAGCATTTACTTGCTCTCAAACTGATTTAACAGCCGAAAGCGATCGTCTGGTTTTTTGCGAAAAATTACTGACGGCTACTTGCTAAGCTCGAAAGAACTCCAGATTGTACGAGATACCTTAAGGCAATAAAGTACCGGGAGTTTGCAAATAAAACGCAAAATATTTAATTAATTGTCAACATCTATGCAACACTCATATGCCAGCGTTTTTTCTGGTCCTCGAAAAACTTTCATAAGCCTTTTTTGGTATGGCCTTCAGCTCCTTCGGCGATTTTTGTTTTGTGTCCTTTTTCCTCCATTCTGGTGATTGTTTTGCATATAAAACTCATAGACCTATATCTCATCAATAGTTAGGATGCGCTCTATGAATGTAGGATCAGGATTCGCACGATCAAAGATGTCCGAAGAATCGAGCAAGGACGCGTTTCATGGCCAAATTATCCACAAAAATCAAATGAACGGGTTCACAAGGGATGTCGAGCTCTCCTGCTATCTCCGTAATACTGACATGACGATTTTCGAGCACCATTTCCTTCAATTTTTGAATGTTTTCGTCAATTAAAGAGGTCGGAGATGGTCCAGAACAAGGCATGTCTTCAACGATTTCTCGACCGTCCTTAAAGATATTGTACCACTCGTAGGCTCGTGTTTTTAATATTACTGAATCAAGCCTTTTCTAACAGTCGCAACAATTCCGTGTACGAAATTTGATTGGAAACATAAAATTTGAGACAAACTCATCCATTTCAAAAAGTGCCGTGGACTCTGAGGTGTACCGATTCAACCAGTTCCTGTAAACAACCTGATTAACAGATCACGATAATTTTTGGGATAATAATTAAAGACAGTCCTACTTGCTTACAAAAAAAAAATTTAAACATCATTTCCCAGAGTAATCTTACTTACAAATTCCCGGAACTTTGTTGCCTTAAGGTATTCATTGTATCGTATACGTATGTTTACCACGTTTATGTTATTCAGTTAAGATACCTTAAGATATAACAATTCCCAACTCTTTTAAAACCATTTCCCCCCAATTAGATCAACTTCAAATTAAATTTAATAACATAAAGTAAAACATTTTTCGTCTTCTTTCACTTTTGTGGCTTACATAGAAAGAAATTTTATGAATGCTAAAAAGGAGAAATTACGATTTTTCTTTTATACCTAGTATAGTCCGTATATTAAATTTTCTGGAAAAAATAAATTGTAACGAAAAGAAAACTTCTAAATGAGTATTTCCTCTTTTTCAATATGAAGAGCTGTGGGAGCTAAAAAAAATTAAACACCAAGAGAGACGAGCGTATATGAATATATTCTTACGTGTACTACGTCACTATCCTCTGACTTCAGTTTAAATACTTAAAGATGTATACCAGACCATATATCGTAGCAACTCATTGAAACTTTGAACTCCTATATAAGGTTTCGCGCTCCTTGTGATCTCGTTTTCTAAAGGACCCAAAATGTACTTTTTCTTTTTCTACTTATTTTTCGTTCGTTGATTTGCTGGTGTGTTCTCTTCTACGGTTTTCTCTTCTACATTTTTTTTTTACTTTATTTCCTGAGAAGTCATAACCTAGAAATGAAGAAGGAATGAACTTTTACGAAGAGATGGTCGGGTCCTTCTTGCGAGGGATGGTTTTTTTCTCTAGATTTTCCCAAGGCGGAAATAAAACCCGGAAAATATGTCATTTTACTGCAGTGGAATGTGTTTTGGTATACGGCTACGTTTTGTGATGGTACCTACCTAAATAGATGAGGTTTTCAGTTGAAAACAGCCCTCGATTTGTTGAAGAAGTCAAGAAAGAAAAAAAAATGAGGCGGACATTTCAGACATGATGATATTGTGCAGTAGTTTTTTTTTTTTTTTGTAGACTGTTCGACATTGAGCTCGTGGACAGAGAGCCAAAAGGACCTTTGGTAATCAATTCGATGCCTTTCACTTATTATTAATATTGATTGAATTTTCTTCTTATTCGATTGAGAAAAAGATTTAACAAATATTCGTTTGATGAATTTCTTATAAAATTATTGGAGAATTTCCGTTGTGATGAAAGTTTTAATTAAGATAATTTAAATGGTTATTCGTTTCGCAGAAAATTTTAAGAACCAATTCACACTAAGACGAGAATGAGCCGCAGCACTTACATTTATAGAATTTAAAGACACATAGAACCATAACTTTGAATGATTAAGCATTGAACACAATGGGAAAAAAGCAATTAAAGCAGTAAAAGAATTCATAATTTCTGCCTTAACCGTAGTATGAACGGTATTCTATCACTATAATTATCGCTGTTATTATCGCAATCGCATTGAAATTAATCGGCCTTAAAACTATTGCGAAAATTCGAAATTCATTGGAATGGGAATATTTATTCATATAATAATGTAAGAAATGATTTCCGGATTCTACACTGTTACGCTTTATTATTCGTGACGTTTCGGTCTCTGCTGAGACCTTTATCAAACTGTTTGATAACGGTCTCCACAGAGACAGAAACGTCACGAATAATAAAGCGTAACAGTGTAGAATCCGGAAATGTTTTCTTTCACTTCGAAATGCACTGTGAAAAAATTCACTAAACCATAATAATGTAAAGTATAAATAAATATTCGTCTACCGTTAGGTATAATCTATATTATTGTTATTCTTTTTTTGTGTTATTAACCTCCATACAAGCTCAATTATCTCCGAATAAAAACATTACCAGTCTGGTACAGCATACCACAGCCCATAAAGCAAAATCTGCTTACTTCCTCACGCACGACTCGTTCTCCTCTCTCTCTTTTACGAAATGATTAATCGTCAAGACTTTCAGCTCTTTTGAAATTAATTGCTATAGCTAGGATTCTCGCTACTGAACACTTAATTTATATCGTTCTTCATCAAAACTTCCATTTCGAGGAGTTAAGTTTGATCCGGGGGAGGATTGATTAAAATAATGTTGTGAGGACAACAAATTTTTACGTATTCAAAAAAAAATTCGATTTAGTTAACTGGTAATATCTAAACACTGACAATTATTTCGAATTTTATTAAGTATATTTAAATTTATTCAGGCAGTTGCAATCAGATTGGAGTGATTTTAAAACTTACGACGGAATTGTACTGAAATCGACTTAGACAAGAAAGTGACTATTTTGGTCTAGGAACAGATAACGATTAAATGTAGTTGCAAATTATTTACTCTCATTTGAAATAAGTCTAAAAAAGTTAATAACAAAAGGACTAATTCGGAAAAGTACTAAATTATTTAAACAAATGTTATTTAAATTATAGAAAAATGTGAACTCTTTTTAAAATGTCGCTTAACGACTGCAATAGTTGTACAACTTGAAAACAAAAAAATCTGCCAACAAGTCGAGCACCACTTTATTATTCTTGGGCGAAGTTGAGGATGCATGGGAATTCTATACGCAGGTTAGAGTGGATAGGAAATACTAAGTGAATGCGGATTCTCAATTATTTAAAATTTAACTGCGATTACGATCAATAGCTCCAGTACACATATTCAATATTTCATTATTTGGGTTAGTATGGGGGTGGAGGCGAGGTGGAGTGATATGAAGGGTGGGTTGATATTAATACTTTTTTAATTGATTTGAATCACGTTCAATATTCTCTGTGTAGAATATCAGTTTCATAGCCGAGCTTTCATAGAATTTCTGGGTGAATTTTATATTCACAAAATCAAACATTTCTACTGCGTACTTTTGTATGGTGGGAGTAGAAATGCAAGCGGAATTTCAAAACTTTTGATGCAACTTAATTTTAAATATTTTCAAAAGTTTTTGTGCAATTTCAAGTTGACAGATTCTAGTGGTTTGGTGATATTTGATTTTATAAAAATGGTCGAAAAAAGCTTTTGTATGCGAGAGAGTAGTCGTTTCGAAGGTATTCGACCAGTTAATATCTTTGTGCACCATTTTCTCAATGCTCTCCATTTCCCCCAGTACTATTATCTGCAAATGTTTTATTTTTCTCATATTGCACTAGTAGACCTTAATACAAGTTTCAATTGCGTATCTTAAGACACAGTCGAAATATTAATTTTAAGCTTTTTTCTGAGCCCCCTAGACCCTCCACCTTACAAGTATTGGGCTTTCTTTAAGCTCATTATAATTAAGCTATTAGCCACATATTTGGTCTTACAATATTCACTTATGTGCTAAGTTATTTCAAAAACATAATTATTTGAAAAAAAATACGGCAGACAATTGGTTTTTAGCCCCCCTTTTTGGACCCCACTGGATAAATTTGATAAATAAATTATTTTATTTTTACTTTTTTTCATACGTGAATGTATCCGAATGACGACTGTTTCAGCTTTCTATCTTTATTCGTAGTGGAGATAGTAGCGAGCGCAGTTCCCGACCTAAAGGTTCCCCCCGCCTTCTCTTTTCACTTGCCACTCCCCAAAACATACGCAATGAAAATTATCTAGTCAATCTACAATCCACCCAAAAATTATTTCTATATCTATAAGGGTTACGGAGATATGGGTCTTTGAGTTCCGTTGGAGCGTACACGTCCGGCGGATATTTTTCCCTAAAGCTGTTAAGTGCACTTTAAACACAACTGAACTTGAAGATTGGAATTTTTTTCCATGGTACAAATAATTTTGTGATGCATAGTATTACATGGCTACTTAACATACTAGATAGATTTAAAGTAACTTAATTATTATTATTTCGTACAGCAATATTTTTTTTAAAGAAAGCTTATCGAAAGCGTAAATGCTTCTAGAATAGAATAATTTCATCCTAATTATCGATCAAAAATAATTAATATATTATACAAAATTTGATTTTAAAAAAAAATTTCATTAAATATAATTCTTTTCAGAAGATTCTTTCGACTTCGAGTAATACACTATCCAAACACACACATATATAAATAATAAAAACAATAAACTTACAGTAGTGCTGTCCATTACTAAAAACAAATCCTTTTATAGGGTCTTATGGTTTATTGTCGAATGGAGATAAAAAGTTAATAGCAATTTCTGATTGATAGGCCACGAAACTTTCCGAATCCTTGATAAATAAAATTAACAATCAAACAAACAAGCTCAAAACAGTACTCCGAAGGTACTATCTCTAAACAAACATTATTATTAAATAAAACAAATTTGTAAACAGAATTAAAATAATACTAGATCAACTTTACAAAAACATTCAGAATCTTATATTCTAGCTGTAGTTCAATTTGATCGGTTTCGAATGAATTTTAATTTTAAGTTATTTAATATATTCTTTTAAAATTTTTGCATTTAAACTAGCGCATGCAATTAAAACTTTTTTTCATCTCGTGTGTGTACAAGAAAAAAACACTATCACGCAAATTCACATAGTAAACCCTTTAGCATCCTCTCACTCACCTTTATCTTTGCGAAATTACTTTAATTCGAAATTGCCAGGTGAAAAAAAAACATTAATTAGTTGACCAATTTTTTTTTACCGACATTACCATTTAGTGTTATTTTGCTCATGTTTAATTACAGTAATTAATGCATGAAATATTTCCGTTTTTCAAAATTTGTTTAAACTTTAGGTACATACTCATATTTCAAGCTATTACATGGCAGAATAGTATAGGTATATAGAAATGTTAGCAGTTTAGTAGCAAAAAAAAAACTAGCTACAAGCTTGTATTATACGCTATTAGTTAATTCAAGATAAAAATGTTTAGTTTGTAAATTGTAGATATGTCGAGATGTGTATGTTGTGTTTGAAAGTAACTTAATTTTATCTCTGCTCAAGGGAGGATTTGATGAGAATATATATACATATTATGTGCATGTGAAGTTTGTACAGTATGTTCTTTGCAATTTATTATAGAAGAGAGTCATTATAAGATAGAAATATAATTACTTTTACAATATTTTTTTATAAAAATAATGCTCAAGATACTATCGCAACTATTCTACTGTACAGAAGTATTAACAGATCTTGCTAATAATAATTTATTTTTAATAAGGAAAGAGAGAAAATTTTGGAAAAGAAGTATAGTTTTCAGTTTTAAATTATGTGAAAGTATGCACTCTTTAAGAAACAATATCCTGTGCAGATACGGATTTACAATTAATCAATGCGGCAGTTGCTTAAGGCGGTAAAATTTCGGGCGGAAAGTACTTTCAAGAAAATTATCATCAAAAGTCGGGGTTCTGTGCTTAAATCCTTAAAAAAAATTCCGGGTTCCAGATTTTCCTGGCAACCATAATCACACACAAAATGTATAAAAATTCCAGTAAATTTGCCAACAAAAAATTAAAGAAAATAGCACCACAATCTCTTATTTTCCTGAAAAATTTGCATTCAATATTCAAGAAAAATGCTTAACTGGACTACAATTGGGCATCAAGCCCAATCATGTGATAATCTGGATGAAAGAGACTTTTTTGTGATTTAATAAGATTTTGTATGGGGAGTGCTAGAAGGAGTGACGGCATCAAAATAATTTTTTCACATCATACTACAGTTGCTATCAAAATGTTTTTATCAAAATTTAAGCTTCAAAAATTTAATAGATGCTAAGAAATTAGTGTATTGGATTTAGTAAAATTGTGCAGTTTGTTTGAGATGGTTGGAGGAGTGGGAGGTTTTTAGTAATTTTTTCATAAATAGCAATGATTATTATGCATTCAAACTTTTTATGGGAGGAGATAGAAGAGATGCAGCTAATCGTCTAATTTTTCGGTCTTGCTAATAATTTTAAATAAATTTTCAGTGCACAATTTCAGCTCGATAACTTCTATACGCACTTAGAAAATAGATTTATAGTATTTAATAGAAATGTGCAGTTTGTATGGGAGGTGGTAGAATGAGTAGAGTAATTTAAATAATTTGTATACCGTAGATGGAAATTATTATAAAAACATAACAGGGCTACGATTGCGCGTAATGCGCAATCTTACTATACTCTAGATGAAATAGAATTTTTTTGTGACCCCAAGAAATTTTGTATGTGGAGTGTTAGAAGGGATGATAGCATTGAACTAATTTTTTCCCCATCATGCTAAAGTAGCTATAAAAATGTTTCATTCAAAATGCTTACTCCAAAAATTGAATGGGAACTGAGAAAATTAGTGAGTTAGATTTAATGAAAATGTGCAGTTTGTATGGGAGGTGGTAGAAAGAGTGGGGGGATTTTAGTGATTTTTTCAGAAATAACTAGAAATATTATAAAGTTGACATCCCTTAAGTTTCAGACTAGTGCCATTCATACTTTTCAAGAAAATCAATTTTTTGTGAAGTTGTGAAACTGTGCCATATTGTATGGGAGGGGGTAGAAGCAGTGAAGCTAATCGAATATTTTTTTCTGATCTTAGTGATAATACTTATTAAGAATTTATTACAAAATATGAGCTCGATAAATATATGTTCTGAGAAAATCGTCTTAAAGCATTTCACAAAAAAGTGATGTTTGTATGGGAGGGGGTGGAAGGAGAGGGAGGACTCCAATAATTTTTCTACT
This sequence comes from Chorisops tibialis, assembly GCA_963669355.1. Taxonomy (NCBI): domain Eukaryota; kingdom Metazoa; phylum Arthropoda; class Insecta; order Diptera; family Stratiomyidae; genus Chorisops; species Chorisops tibialis. The sequence goes on from OY770262.1 coordinate 329,888,765, forward strand.
GTAGATTTATATTATTATGAAAGTGATATATCTGAAAATTCAGATTAATAGCTTTTACACTTTTCGAGTAAATCCATTTATTGTCAAATTGCGAAATTGTGTCATTTTGTATGGGAGGGGGTAGAAGGGGTAAAGCTAATCGTCTAATTTTTTTTGGCCTTACTAACAATTTTAAATAAATACTTGGTGCAAAATTTCAGCTAGCTAAATTTTATACGCACTGAGTAAATTGGCTTAGAATAATTCATGAAAAGAACAGTTTGTATGGAAGGTGGTAGAAGGAGGGGTAGGACACACATAATTTTTATACGGTAGATTGATATTATCATAATAGTAATATATTTCAAATTTCAGGTTAATAGCTTATATACTTTTCGAGCAAATCTCTTCATTGTCAAATTGCGCAATTGTGTCATTTTGTATGGGAGGGGGTAGAAGGGGTGGAGCGATTTGGCCCGTTAACGAACTTGACCTTACTTTTTTGTCAAAAACAACGTGTACAAAATTTGAACTATCTAGCTCAACGCGTTCTCAAGCTAGAGAGCGTACGGACGGACGGACGGACGGACGGACATCCGGTTTTGAGATTTTTGAGTGATAATATTAACTTCTGTATCATTCATTTTTTTCTCCGAGCCTTATTTCTTGGCGTTACAAACCTTAGAGCGAACTTATAATACTCTCAGATTCCATCTAGAGTATAAACAATATGTTCCAAATTTCAGATCAATAGCTTTCATAGTTTTCGAGAATATTAATTTATTGTCAAGTGAGGTGGAGGGATTTCACCTGTTCACGAACCTGACCTTTTTTTTGTCACAAACGACGTGTGCAAAATGCTAACTTCTTGGCTCGACGAGCTAGAGAGTTAACAAACGGACAGATATCCAGTTTTGAGATTTTTGAGTAATAACGTGAAATGTATCGTTCATTTTTTTTCTCCGAGCCTTATTTCGCAGAGTAAAAACTTTGTAGCAAACTTGTAATACTCTCAGATTTCATCTAAAGTTTACAGAAGAGTTTCTTTTATTATCCAGGAAACTACATTCTCAAAAAAAACATCAAACTAAAAAATTCATTCTACAATACAAATTCCAAAATTCACTAAGAGTTGCAGAGATCCGTAATCCTAATTCTGGCAACCATATTCTCAACAGAAAAAATTCAGAGAAAATGCCGGGGTCCATCCACTAGTATCCTGGTAAAACAATTCTAGCAACTTTGGGATAGACAAATGCCCGGAGTGGTTTGGGGCTCTCTGTCATGATAGTTCTACAACTACGATTTGAACTTTAGTATTTTTTCATCTGCCGACGTGCCGTAGCTCAAACCGGGCCACCTGGACTTATGGTTCAACTTATCATATACATATATTCACGAAATAGATTTCCACATATTGAAGTTGGCTAAATAAAGTCTGAACTCATGACCTTCGTATTGTAAACCAATCACCACGAAGTTTTACCCGCCCTTATCCCAAAGTTATCTCTCGATAGTGCTGTATAGATTAACTATTTTTTTTATATTAATATTATTTTCTATAAAGATTAACTGATCTGTAAATATTTCTGTAAAACCAAAATTACAAAATTAAAAAATTAGAATTGAATTTATAATACAATAGAAAAAATAATCTAGCAATATTTTTTGAGATGTATGTATGTATCTGAAGAACAACTATACTAGTCCAAAATTTACGACAATTTAAAAAATAATAAAACAAACAAACAAATAAAGAACTCCCTACATGAATATTTTCTTTTCTCTTCTCTTATCACTTTACTCACAAACAGGTCCGATTGGTGCTAGTATAGTTGCAATGAGTCCTCGCACAATGTTAGACCTGAATCCAGCATTAGCAATGGTTAAGCCTAGTTTCGAATCGAAAGGACCTCCGATTACTGCAAAGGACTGTAAATCAACGGATAACAGTGGAAAGAGCTTTCTATAGTACCTACACTTATAATATACATAATAAATAATATCAATACTGAAATGACCAAAAAAGAAATTGATTAATTTTTTTTTAAATTCGAATAAAAATTAAACTATCCAAAATTATCCACCATTAACGTAAGTTTTCAAACAATTTTGTTTTATTTTCTAGTACTATTATTTTTGTACAAACTTTAACTATTTATTTAAATAATATAGTAGAAAATATTTTCGGTTTATTTATTACTTCATTTCTCATTTATATTGATTATTTATAAAAATTAATTTGTTTTTAAAGACAAAACAAACATTGAAAAAAAAAACAGTAATACATTTTATTGATGTAGTTTAAATATTTTAGATTATCTTATCACAAAATTGCACTAAATTCTCGCACATAAATGCATCTTAGATTGAAATTAAAAAATTCAATATCTATAAAGTTCGCATGACAATGCCGAATAATATTAATATATTATCTACATGTGAATCACTTTGACACTCAATTTAATGCTCATGAAAATAATTCTAATCGATAATTTTGAAACAGAAATTATTTTTTCGATTTTCTCAAAAATTCCATTTACTACACATTTTCTTAAAATCAATTTTTTTAATGTTTGCACGCTATGCTTGATATTACTAAAACCAATCCAAATTCAAATTAAAACATTTTGATTTTAATTAATTCAAAATTATAATTAATTTCTCTCGAATTCTATTTTTTCTCTCAACTAGTATTACCACCAATCATACCCTCAGCTATAACTTCTATCGTCCTCGAGGATAAAGAATTCGAATCATTACTTAAAAGGCCGACTAAAATCACATAATAGTAAACAAAAAAAAAATATAATGAAAAAAAAATATATTCACAATTTTTACACCAATGTAACAAACAAAAAAAATTAATTCAAAAACAAAATAGTAGCTTTTACAAATTTTTTTAATATTATAAAACTGCAGTAAATTTAAATAACTAGAATTATATTCATAAAAATCAAACAAAATCCATAATACACCAAAACACAGAAAAAAAAAAAAAATTTGTAATTAATACATTAAAAAGACCTCTTAAAAGTCACACACACACACTGTCCGCTTAGTTTATTTCAAAACAAATCAATTCATCCAAAAATTAACAAAAAATATACTGTAAAATGTTTACATTGTTAAAAGATAAATACAAAAAAAAAATTATATTATATACCTATTTATTTACTTATTATAAATTCTAGTGAAAATCAATCATAATAAAATAATTAATTTGTTATAACTAAATGAAAAAAGAATTAAATCAACATACATTTATTTAGATAGAAATTTTTTCATATTAATCAAAATAAAAAAAAATATCAATGATAAACGAAATTATAAAAAAAATATCATGTAAATAAATACACTTTTAAGTTTATAATTAAATATTATTGAACTAAACTAAGCAAATTGTAAATATATAGTTACAAAAAAAAAAATAGAGAATATATTATTATCTTAGATTGATTTAATATTATTCTTTTAATTTGTTTTTTATATAAATAAATATTAGCTCAATTTGTACAGAAAAAACTCATTTCGAAAAATAATCATTAACGCAAACTATTTAAAAAAAATATCGTGTAAATATTAAGATAGATTACAAAAAAAAACACACACAAGGGAATAATTAATTTTGATGAAGGTTTCAAAGCTTTTATTTATTTAGTCTTTTGTAATATTAATTAATTCAATTTTTTTGTTGACTTTTTTTCTAATAATTTTTAAAATGTTTTTAAATATAATGTTTAAAAAATGCAAGTCAGGTTTCGAAACTGTAAAGTTGAAATTTAGTAAAAATTTAATTTTTAAAATTATTTAATGCAAATTTATGGCGAAACAGAAATAGTTCATTTTAAAAACTCATTTTCAAAGTGTTATAGTTATTGTCAACGAACAATAGTACTGTTAGCAAAACTAAGAGGTATTCAAAGTTAATGGCGATTTCTTTTTTTGAAATCTCTCTTAGATGGAGCTCTACTCTCATTTCCTTTTAGCTTGATTTATGAAAATAACAGAAAGATGACAAAATATAGAACTCTTTATCATTATTGTGTTTCCTCAACCATAATTCATTTTTAATTGAAAAGTATTTGCTCGATTTTCATTTTACAACCTTTAGTTGAACAATTCATCAATCAAAAAATGCTTTTACCATATATTATCCAACGACGAACTTTGGAGTACAACTGGACAGACTAAAATAAGCATTGAGATTCAAAAGCGGAAGTGGCAATGTATTGGTCACACTTCGAGGAAACCAGAGCCTAACATTGCCAAACAAGCTCTGGATTATAATCCTCAAGAAATACGTCGGGGTGTTTGACAATGTAGCACAGGGAAGCAAGCAGTTGAGCAGGAGAACAGAGGAATAAAAACGTCCTGGCGACAATTAAAGGATGCTCAGGATCACATCTTGCGGAAAAGTACTGTTTATGCCGTTTGCCCCTATAGGGAGTCTTAACGGGAAATTGATTGATTGATATTATTTTCCCTTATCTGTAGCAAATTCAACTGCAATGCACATGTGGATCATTACATATAGTATGGGTTACAATAACACGTTAAAAAAAATAAAGGGGGAAAAACGAACGTAACAATGGCTATTAACGATACAAAAAAATTGATTTTAAGGAAAACTTTTGTTTTTGCCCCACCAACATTTGCTACCATGAATCGCCGCTGGTTATTATTCTTCACTAGAGTAAAATCCTTCGAAGAGTTAAGTTGCTCACCACCAAAGAATACAGTGAAGCCGCAGGAAATAAGCTACTATCAACTGTAACTGTCCACTGAAGCGATGAAGCGTTAAAGTCAATTGTGGCTGTCAGCTTAAAGTAAAGGAAATTATGTCAAACTTTGTCAGAAGCATTTATGATATTTAGTGTAAGAACTAGATCTTCATTAGAATCCGTATAAGCGATCGTCAATGAGATAGTAAACAATTTTACGATTGACAGAAGTTTTCATATCTCTCGAAAGCAATGAAGTTATTAGTATCGGGCGCTAGTTGTATTAAAGTTCGCAAACTTAGTAAAATACTTGGAAAATATTATGAAGAATGTAAACCGGGGAGAAAATTTTTCTCAAAGGTAATGCGAATGATAAATTAGTACCATTAGATTTGTGGATATTGAACTCTGGACCTCTAAACCGTGTACGTTTATATGAAGTAGGCAAGAAAAAACCAGTTGGAGATGGAACAGAGAAGACTCCTTAGAGTTTAGTAGTCTAGCATTTCTCCTGAAACTTGGTTCCATTTATCTTATCAGTATGTGGTCACTATCAAGGAATGGAGTTCTAGAGAAGAAATAAAATTACCTAGAATATCCAGTAAGATATCGAGGCCTTCCGGAGGTCAAGAATCTTCTCAAACGGAATCCAGAAAATGCATCCTTCAAATTTTCAATACTTCACTAAATCTGACTTTCTCGGAAATCTGCTTTGAATTTCTAGTTGAAAGGAAATACTTCATATTCTTACATAATTTAAAAGATTTAAATTGAGAATAGTTTAATGCTGTTCTACTTTCTAAAAAATCTGTATTAAATTCTGATTTAGCGCAAAACTTTAAATCGTGAGGTAAAAACTTCGAAATAATTTTGTTCTATTTTCGAGTATTGCGTAAAATTCATCAGTAACTAATTTGTAGTATTTTCTTCCGTAAATTTTTCAATTAAAAATATTTAATGGTTCTATTCTTACGATTTATTAATATGTTATTTGACTCGTAATCGCAAATCAAAAAAAAACTACATACTATGAAAATTCCATTAATGATTTTATATAAGATTCTCCATGAAGTTCCTAGCGAATAATTGAAACTCAATCAATCAAATCAAATTTCCAATAATTTTTAAATCAAAATCAGTGAATAATTTCGCAAAATCTCTCGATTACTTACTTCGACTTTTTCGAAGATTTGACCGGAATTCCCCATTAAAGTGATACTTTCAATATTGCAATTTTGAGTATCTTAACATTATTTTCTTTCTCAATTGAAAAACTTAATTGAACGTGTGTATGGGAGATAGTAGAAGGAAAGAGGAGATGTTCTTTATTTTTATTCTCTAAATCTAAGAGTATCATAAGATTCCTCTAAAGTTTGTAACGCTAAGAAATAAGATTGGACAGAAGTTCGTTTCATCGCTCAAGAACATCAAAATCGTCTGTCCGTCGATCTGTCTGTCTGTTCGCTCTCTAGCTTGAAAACGCGTTGAGGTAGCAAGTTAAAATTTTGTACCCATCGTTTTTGACGAAAAAGTAGGGTCAAGTTCGTTGACGAGCTAAATTGCTCCACCCGATACAAAATGACACATTTTACTTCTTGGAAACAATAAAATCTAGTAATTTAGAAATTGGAATAGATTACTTTTATCGTAAATGTAATCTGTAGTTAAAAAATTACTTGAATCTCCTACTGCTTCCATAATGTCATATGCAAACTACACTTTTCACGAAACACTATGAACCAATTTTTCAGTACGTCTAACAATTATCGTGCTCAAATTTTGTACATAATATTTAATTACCATTATTATTAAAATTCAAAAAAATTAAGTGAGTAGCCTCACTACTTTTTCCCTTTTTTTTACGAAAAATCGATTTTCTTGAAAAATATCATTTTCTTGGTCTTTAATTTAAAAGATGTTAATTGCATAATGTTCGTAGTTGTTACTAAGAATATCAGTTGAAATTCCACCCCCATGCAAACTGCACTATTTCACTAAATGTAATACACTAATTTTCCCAGTTCCTATTGAACTTTTTATATAAAAATTTGCATAGCCACTCTAGCCTAAAATTATTCAAAGCTGTCACTCCTTCTACCATTCCTCATACAAATTTTTTTTTTAATTAACAAATTTCTCTTCCATCTAGAATATCATATGATTGGGCTTTACGCGTAATCGTCATCCTAATATGTTTTTATATGACTCTGAACGTGGTATGCAAAATGTTTTTTGTTGAATTAAAAGTTTGTAGCTTTCATAATTTTCAATAAAATCGAACATTGTTTTCTAAAATTGTGGCATTTGTATGGAAGGTGACAGAGAAAGTCAAAAGTTTTAAATTATTTTGAAACTGCTTACCAGCATTCTTATCGCCATGCTTTGTTCCAATTTCAAAGGCGATAGCTCTGATATGTTCGAACGAGAAATGCTATTATTTAGCAGTTGTTGCAATTATTTAGGCACTAATTCTTACAAAATATTAAGTTTTTACTTTTCGTAGTTAATTATACTTTTGTATCGGAGCGTACAGAAGGAGTATACGAATTAAAGCAACAATTTTCGACGAGAATGTTATCCCTTATTTTGGTTTGCTCAAAATTTCAAGTAGATAGCTTTGATAGTTTCAAAGAAAATTAATATTATTGAAATTTCAAAATTTCGTAAAATTTGTATGGGGGGTAGTAGAAGGAGTGACATGAAAATGACAGGTTTTTCACAATTGGTTCAATTATAATAAAATTAAGTCTCACACAGATTCGTTCTTTAAGCTTTGCTTGGTGCTGTGAAAACTTAATAAATGCATATTAGAAAGTTGTGCATTTGCATGGGAGGGGGTAGAAGGAGTAAATGGATCGGGTCAAAATTTTTTGGCGTTAATGACTTTCACAAAATTATACTTTGGCCTAATTTTCAAGTCGATAGCTTAAATAGTTTCGGAGAAAAATCAATTACTTTAAATTTAGAAATTTCACGAAATTTGTACTTAAAGTTTCTTTTTGGCTAAAAATGACATAAAACAAATTAATTACAAAACGATAGCTCAAAGTGTTCGAAAGTTATGTTGTTGACAGACGGACAGACAGCGGTCTCTTGGAATTGAAGTTATTGACGACAAAAAAAATCTGTTTCCTTGGTAACTCGGTGCGACCATTATTTCTTAACGTAACAAACGGTAAGGCTTACACACTATACTCTCAAATTTCATCTAGAGTATAAATACTACATTACTGTGCAAGGACTTTACATTATAGATCGATGCCCACAATTTCCGAAATCTGCGTGGAATTCCTAGTTGAAGGAAAATTTTAAACAATGAGAATTTCCTATTTCTGAAAGCTAATTTTTAGCAGTTAATGTGTTTCAAGCTGCCTGCTAACATAGCATTCAGAATTCATTAACAAAAAGTCACAAAAACAGCAACAACAATGACAAAACTAACAATCCATAGAACCAAACATTATTTACATTCATCTCCTTACCTTGTATCACATCCATCAAATAATAATCCGGCTGTAATTAATTTTAATTAAATCCCACTGCCATTGCCTCTCTAGACAAGAATGTAATTCTGATAGGGTAACTCAGTCACAGCCGAAGGAAGAATTAGCACATAAACGATTGCCATGTTTTCCATTAAATTCAAATATTTTCCAGCTATCCCGGACATTGGATGTACTTCCATAGTGACGTTATTTCTGATGCATAAATACAATAGCATATCTTACCTCATTCATGAAACAAATCGAGAAAAGGAATTTCTCTCGACAGGAAGTTAAACATCGCGGAAGTAATTCGCCTTCTCGATCGATAAGCTTAGCGTCGAATAAAAGACATTTCACTGCTTGTAGGTACGAAGACGTCTGTTCAAATATATTTAATTCAACGTATGCTCGACCGACTATAGTAGGATAGCTACCTATTCCCATAAAGTTCCATGACTGTACGTAATTAAATTTACTCGGATGTATAATTTCCTTTGAGCGAGTCAGAGTTTGTACATTGCGTTTATAAACACAATTGAAAATCATAATTAGCAAGGGTGAAAAAAAGTCTGCGCAGAACAACAATTTAGAGCTCATAATAACTATTATAATATAAATTTTACGTAGAATTATGCGTTGCTGCGACAGCTAACTCAAAACAAAAATATTTCTAACTGATATTCAGAAGACTATGTAATTTTGAGAATTCTGTGAGAGTCCCGACAGCTTTTATTTTCTTGTTAAAGGGCTATAGTAAGTGACCTCTATATGAAACACAAATTTATTTCTAATTAGTTGTTAAAAGGGTTTGAATATTTTTCTGGACAATCATAAAAACGTATGCACTCGTGGCTTGATCGAATTGAATTCGTCATTTGTTATAAAATTTGAGACTTAACTTCCATTCGGAAATAACTCTTCTTGAACAATTTTATGTAATTCTTCGGTAAAATTTGGAAGAATTGATAAACTAATTTTTTTTTCTTTTGCTATTTTCAATAAGGGAAGGGCACAGATATTATCTACCCCAAGTAGTTACTGGTACCCTAATATACTCGTAGGATACGATTAATGTAAAGAATTTAAATTTGATGTATGCCTTCTGTATCTCTTCACACAATGTTCGATAATCTTGGTTTTCTATTCTTGACAAAAACTCTAAACTTTTGAAAAAAAAATGGTTTCGTTTAAAGTTTTGGCATTTTCGCTTAACATAAACAAAGAAATCTTGGCGTAATAAATAAAAACTAATTCAAATAATTCCAAAAAAATTAAAATTAAATAATTGAAATATTATCCTATAAATAGTTAAAAACCTGCCAGTTGTAAGCTTATGTTTTTGAATTACCATAATGTTAGACTTTTAACAGTATTTCTAAATAAATGCATTCACATGACGAATTTATTTTTACATTTAAAAAAAAAAATTTCACATATAATTTAAAAAAAAATATATATATATATATATTAAAAACATATCGCACCATAAAAAAACCATTGCTTCTAAAGCACAAAATCAGCTAAAAAAAACTTTTATTTTTTTTCATTAAATCTTAAATTCTATCGCACACATTTCAAAAATGCACAAATTTTTATTTCTTTTTAATAAAACATAGCACTGAATCATTTAAACAATTGAACGAAAAAAATTAAACCTATTAAAAATAGAGTTTCGAAAAAATTCACATCAGGTACACATAAAAAGAAAACACCGTAGTACAAAGTCATGAACAATGAATCAAAAACAAACCAAAAAACTACTATGAAAATAAAATTGTTTTCATGAAGAAAAAACAACTAAAAACTTAACAGTATTTCAGAATACTACTAATTTTAAATCAGTTAAAAAGCATTTTAAAACTAATTTATTGTATAATTATTTTTAATTTTCTTTACTTTTAACTACTTACGCACTTAAATAAATTTTTATTTTGAAATCAAAAAAAATGTATATACAACATCCGGACCAATTAATTTTAATATTCAAAAAAAAAATAACAATAATGAGAATAATAATAACGAATATTAAAAAAAAACTAGAAACAGAACTCAAAAAAGTGTATTATGTCAAAAGAAATAAACCTGTACTTTTTTTAATTTTTCATTAATTAAGAAATTAAATATGTAAAATAACATAAATAATGCAATTTTCATTCAACCTGTAATTAACGATAATATTTAAAAGTAAAACTGAACAAAATACTTGATGGAAAAAAATTAAAGAAAGCAATCTAATAAAAGAAAAATTCAAGTAAAATAAAGCTACTCAAGATGTTTCTGGAATAATAACATTTGGATTTTCAGACATTTTTAACTTTAAGATTTTTTTATCAAATTCAAATTACTCAAATATAAGGAATTGAAGTCATCCCGTACAAACACAAACGCAGTAGAATCCATAAAATTTAACGGCGAAAAATCAATCCGCATTTTATTTTTTTTAATTCGGCAAAATCTCCTGAAAGCTTGTATTGAAAAAATCATCAGTTAAAAGTAGGTAGCTCCTCAACGTATTTATAATTATTCTATCGGACACTAGAGACGCTTTATCATAGTTTGACAAAAGTGAAAGCTAACGAAGGAACAAAATTCGAAAAAGTGTCGGCAACTGCTTTTTAGTACATTTCGAATACGAAGAACTGTGCATAGTTTGTAATACTAAACTAAAAAGTCATTCACGAAAAGTAAGGGAACAATTTATCTTAATGGGGATGAAATTTCTTCTCCTTCTTCAATAGCACTACATCTCAAATTGGGCTTTGGCCTGCTGACATTCAGGCTCCTTACCATTAATTTGTTGTTGTGGAAAGGTTGTTAGTCCATCACATAACCCTCTATCTGAGAATTTTCTATTTTCGAAGATTCAAGTGGCCCAGATATATCAACGCAAGCAATGTTTTGGAATTATAAGTCGACCGGAATTTGAAGCCACGACCTTCGCATTGAAAATCAACTCGTTACTCATAGGAGGATGAATTTTGTATAAGGAAATCACTAAGCCAATCACTTTAATTATGGTAAATTATTGAGGTTGTAGAAGGCAAGACCGCGAGCAGGAATTCTCTAAACAGTTTGCGATATTTTTTGAGCATAACAACTATTTTGTTTAAATTGTCGTCTAAGGCAGCTGAGGGTTTGTACGAAACCCCCCATTCATCCGTGTACACGGACCTGGAATGAAAATTCGAAATTTTGACATTTCAGATTATCTTCTTCGTTGTGCATGCAGCAATTCCACACACACAAACTTCTCGCTGAGTCTTGTTGATAGGAAAATGTTTTTTAGGAAATTACAAAAATAGCAGACGCGTTAAAAAATTATTTTAATTCGTTCAGCGTGATTAAAACCTACACAAACATGTTTATCTGAATTGCTTTTTAGGTTTGTTACATTTTCGTAATATTAATTAGATGTCGAATGCAATCGAGTCACATTCAAGGAACTGATTTCAGGACAAATGCAAATGGTACAATCGCGTGAATTTCACATTCGAAATTCGAGAAATATCTATTTGGTTAAATGAAATTGAGTCAAATGATGGCTTCTTCTAACTTAACATATATACCGTTTTGGTTAAAGTCCTCCAGTCACCCCTTCGCAAAATATTCAAAAACAAATCTAAATTCTTGAATTCACAACAGACACCAACATGTTAGTTAATTAAACTTATCACATATATCCTTAAAGCCATAGCTACATAAATCCTAAACCAGAAACATCTTGAAATTTTAAATTAAAAAAAAATTGTATAAAGCTTAAAACTAACCAATTTAAATGAAACTCTAATCAAAATTAAAACTAAATACAAAAAACCTAAAAACAACTAAATTCTAAATACAAATATATGTACATACGTATATTTTATTGTTAAATATTTATTAAGAAAATTTATTTAAAAGTCATAATTTAATAAATTTAAAATAAAACACGCAACAACAAAATAAGTTGAAACGATGAAAAAAACAAAAGAAAAAAGCATTTAATGTGATAAAAAGTAGATTCAAAATTAACTGTCGGTTATTTCAATGAATTCAATCGATTGATTTATGATACCATGATTCTCACATACTCGCAAATATTTGCGAAATGATTGCGAGAATTTGACGAATTTTCGTTGGTAGAATTAATCAAAAGATGCTTTCAATATAAATTAATCATTAGATAGATTAATGAAAAACCGACCATAACATTTTTCTCTCTCCACCTTTCTTAATAAAAATATATAAAAAAAAACTTTATCTAATTATACTGTAGCTATCTACTAACAACAAAATGAATTAAACAAGAAATATAAATTAAAAGAATAATTTATTTTTTTGTGTTTAATCTCTTAAGTTCGTATCCCACTTCTGACACCATTTAACAGGAATTTTGGTATCTAACCAATTAAAACTTATTCCAGATTTTCAGAAAATAATAACTTAATTAATTAAATGAAACATTTCCGGGTTTTCACAAACTGATCCGATCAGCCTAATAAAGTTGATAAATCAGTGCAGTTCGAATTCCGACAAACTTTTCTTTAATTCAAAAGGCACTGTCTAACCATTAACCAAATTGACTTAATCAATTTCTTAAAACAATACAATACAAAAAAAAACACTGTAACTATTCACCCTCAGCACATTTTAAAATAATCACATAATGACACAAACATTTGAAATAAATTATAAAATAAATATATAATCATCAGTATCACAAAATTTTACTTAAATACCTAAATGCGAAAGTCTTAGACCTACCGATTTATTTCAAATAATTTTTTTTAGTAATTTTCTTTGGAATTAAAAACAAGATATCGATGAAAATATAACATAAAGAAGAATTTAAGTCATTTTTTTTTCGTTTTTGTATTGAACTACATTTTCTTTTCCCTGTACTATTCTTGTGACACCTATAATTAATTTTTACAATTTTTTTCCAATCAAATAACTATAAATAAAGGGAAAACAAAAATAATACTCATGCATAATTGTAAAAAGGAATCAAAATAAATAATATAACACACACATAATTAATATAAATACTTTTCATCGAAAATTAAAAAAAATTTAAATAAAATAACTTCAAAATCATTTACACTTAACAGCAACCAAGAACCTATTAACAATAAAAATAAAAATATTTATATATAAAATGTAATAAATTCATAAGTGGGACGACAGATATTACAAAAAAAAAATAAGAAAAAATTAAAAAAAGAATAAAAAATCATTTAGATAAAATGCAAATTAAATAAATTTAAAAGAAAAAAAAATTAAAATAAGATTGTTCATACGAAATATAAATTAAAGCAAAAATCAATAAAAAATTAAATTTGTAATTTATTTTCGCATTTCTTCAAAAACTAATGTTAAAGCGTTTTATCATTTTGATTTTATGACGATTTTATGGCGACAATGATATCAAAGAAAATTTAATATCAATTTTATTTAATAAAAATCAATTTTTGACAGAAAAAAAAATATTTTTCTTTACTTCGATTCAATCAAACACTTTCCTAGGGGAATAGGACATATAACGATAACATTATTTGTGCCTTATCTCACAGTTGTCTTTCAAATACGAACTATTTTTGTGGCGACAATCAATAACGTTCCTGAGCGTTGCGGTCGATACTGACTTGCTGGTTCAGCATTCACACTGGTAAGTGCAAAATCAATCTATATCTTTTGCAATTTTTGGGTCATGAAACACGGTCGAGAACCCAACTCTACGTCAAACATTCAGTTGTATTAACCTTGTATAAAGCAGCAAACGATAAATTGGATACTGCATAATGCAGTTCCGCCTGTTGCTCTGCACGCGATATGGACGTTAACCACAGCCACTACGTGTATCACGAAAGGATATCAACATTGGCTGCGCTGATTCGCCTGCACCGCATTATATCAGTCAATTTAAACATCAATTCCGTACATCTTTCCAATCCTGAATTTTCTTCATCAACTCTCAAACTCATCCATCAAATCTTCAATGCACCGTTTATATCCGATTTCAATCCTTTTGGGTCTGAAGAATTTTGCAAGCATTTCCCTTCTCTCCGTTCACTACTTTTTCTGGACAAATCCACCTTCCATCCGTCAATCTCCCATACAATCCAGCAAAAGCCCTGTTACCATCCAATTTCGCTCCCTTCGGATCGCTATTTCACTCACTTTAGTTAGCTACTTTCTTCCATCAACCAACCACGTTCATCTACCGTCCGCCTACGTGGCTTGCATCCGAAACCATCCGCGAATTTTGATTCCTTGTGTGGTGAAAAGGAACTAACTACTCTGTGTTATTTCGAATATGTTAAAGGATTTATTGTAACCGTGAGACGACAAAAAGAAAGAAGAAGAAGAGAGGGAACAAGAACGTCACAAACAAATTAGAGATATCTTGTATGCAGACCCTAAGAGTTAAGCTGTCCAACGTTCAGCTAGCCATACAAACAGCATCGGAGAATAACACCTCTGAAATCGACGAGAATCGATGAAACCACAAACATTTTCGAAAGCCAGCCAGCAAAGCCTTCAGACCTTCCGCCACTTGAACTTGCCGCACCTCTGTTAGCAGAGCCATCCATCCTTCTGCAACGAAAGCTTTCTGCACATTCGTCAGCAGAGCTATCCGCACTTTCGATACCAAAGCCATCAGCTTTTCAGTTAGCTCCATTGTACTGCTCCTGCGAAACTCCCTTGAATCTGCCGCAGAAAGAAACTTCCGCAGCTCAAGCCCCATGCATTTTACCTGACGACTATTCTGAAGGCGATCACCTATTAGCAGTGTCATCAAATTCATGAAAATCTACGCTCCGAAATCGTTTCAATTGCGGAAATATTCGAAGATATGTGCTGTCAATGCAGGAGATGGCATCCTGTGCCGAAATTGAGAAGGACGACCTTGTCGAATTCATAATCGCCGAACTTGGTGACACTTTAGGACACGAAATTCTCCCAACACGACGAATACTCGGTCGCGATTACCTGCTCACTGATCGAGGCCGATAAAGTATCAGATTGGCAGCGTTTTGATGAATAAGAAACTTCACCAATATGTGTTATGTTTAGCATAGGTTAAGAAGTTTATTGTAAACTTGAGGTGACGAACATAAAGAAAAAAGAAAGTGAACAAAAACCTCAATCTTCCGAAAAGTATTGACAAGGACTGTTGTCCCATAGAGTAAAAAGTGAGGTTAAGTTTTAAAAGTTGTTAGAATTTCTATCTTACTAAACTTGCTATTAATCTTTAGTTAGAGCCCACCTATCATGCATTTCACATCTAGATTTTGGTCACCTTGGCTATGCAGCCACTGCCGATTCCTATTTTCTTCTCCTCTTACTACTAAGATAGTAACATACTTTCGCAAATTCACAGTACTGTTCATCTAAGCATCCATTTATCCTACCCTTAGCTTACGACTAATCAAGCTTATATACCTTCTAGTATACTCGCAGGTAAGTCCCAACGAGACTGAACGAACGGCTGGGACCGTGGAATTGCCATAATCCAAAGTTAAAACTGCTGAAATCAGCCTTTCCGGACTATAAGCTACCGCCTGCGGGAGGGGCGTATGACAGAAACAGTGCTCTTCCATGAGGCGCCTTTAGTTGCTATGGACAAAATGATTTCGCCTAATTCACGGCCATTCATTCGTTTGATCAGCAATAATTTTTATTGAAAATATTGTATCTACGTTAAATAAATTCCAAAATTTTATTCAACGATTTAAAAAAATGTTTTTGTACTCTAGATGGAATCTGATAGTATATTGTGTTTGCCTTACCGTTCGTAAAGCCAAAAAATAATGCTTGCACAAAGTCGCCAAGGGGATAGACATATTTGTAGTTGCTCAAAAACCTTGATTCCGATTGACCGTCTGTCCGCCTGTCTGTCCGCCTGTCTACAACATAACTCTCAAAGGCTTCGTCCTATTTGTTATATGTCATTTTTGGTAAAAAAGTATCTTTAAATTCGAGAACCGACCATATCCCCCCACTCCTTTTACTCCCTCCCTTCAAATTTCGTGAAATTGATTTTACCCTGAAACCATTTCAGCTATTGACTTTAAAATTAGGTCATAGTATAATTATGTGAATATCATATGCATTTATTTGGTTTGCATTGCAACTAGCAAAGCTAAAAATTTTGTCATAATTAATTTTATTACAATTGTGATCAATTGTGGAAAAATTATGAACCTCACCTCCCTCTTTCTACCCCCTCCCTCACAAATTTTACGAAATTTCAGAATTTCAATTAAAGTAATTTTCTCCAAGACCGTCAGAGTCAACAAATTTGTTTTTGATTCGAATACTCTTTCTACCCCTCCCATACAAATGAAAAATTTTTAGTAAATGCATTTAATCGATTTTCATTGAAACTAGAAAAAGTACAAACTTAAAATTTTGTGAAAAATAGAGCGATCTACAATTCTGTATATTTTTTTAACGCTTTTCAACATATTTAATACTCAAAATCCTAATCAATAACAACGTGAATCCTTGGGATATTTGCCAAAGTTATATATACTTACATACCAATGGTATAAGGAATGTGAAAGAGCCTTAAGGCCGCCAACTCTCCGTGCGCACGGATCTGGATTCGTTAGTCACCAATGACTAGGTAAGTATATGAGTTTACATACCTGAAAATATATTTCGTTTAATCCAACGACTATTTCGCTAAAAAATCCTGGGCTCGAAAATTCTTCTTGGTGTTATGAACATCAAATTAGATTAAACGGTCTGTCCGCCTATTTAAACAAGCATCATCTTTCGATCGCTTTCAATTATCAAATTTTTCTTATCATTTTTACCAAAAAGATAACTTAATCGTAGACACGCACGCAAACAAATGTAGAAACCCAGGTTATCAACTAGGAAATCCGACCAAAATATACTGATTTGAACTCCATGAAATTCGAAAATTATTAAATATGGTCCGCACATATTTTCAATAATTCAAAGTGCAAACAGTATTGGCTTAAAATGTTCGCAGATCAAACAAATTACTACCAGCACTACCATCCAAGTTAAAAAAAAAATCGGAACAATCTTCTAGTTTTATCATATATATCTATTAAGGCTTTCGACTTAAGTATTGCCATTTATGGTTTTGATAACAACGAAAACAAGGTTTTTACTGGTCCGTTTATCTCTGTTTCACATATGCGCAATCCCATTTATATCAAAGCTCCTAAACAACAGACAAACTTCCAAAAAGTGAACCACAAAAATTGGTTTTTATTTTTGAAAGCTCCACAACCTCTACAAACACAAAAGTCCTTAATTCAATTAAAAATACAGTGAACTTGGTTCCAGTATAATCAAAAAAGTTCTCAAAAATTGGATGTCAATGACAATGTTTCACTGCTCCTGCCACCTAACATAGAATTTTACGAACAAAAATCGCAGATTTGCTCAAAAACTATGAAAATGAAACAAGTAACTATAATTCCAGACACCATTTTAATCATGAATTTGCTAATTTTTTAGTCCATTACATCACTATGAAAATGTCTTTCCATTCCTCACATTTCCTTCATTTTATCACTACTTCCTTCATTAATTTATTGGTGTCTTCACTTAAAATTGTATCACTCAGAGCGGTTTTTAGACGCACTACCCCACAAATATTTTTAAATATTAAAAATTAAAATATTAAATATTGATTTCAATATGTTCTACATTTCAACCCTTCAACTGTTCGCACATCTATAGTAGATAAGCTGTGTGGAACACCGGAGGAGCTCCAGAAACTGATATGAGACGTTGTATAAAAGAAAACTAGCGTATGCGAAGTGAAAACTTTCGTAATTCGGAAGCGATAATGTTCATGTGATAGATAGCGATAAGAATGCGTTCAGCGATACTTCTGCAAGTAACTGAGTGGATTAGTGAAATTGATAGCTGTTCTAACTATTTCAAAACCGACACAATAGAAATTAATTAAATTAAATTCTAAAATGCACTAGATTTTTATTTCACTTGCAATGCAGTGGCTCCGAATACACTTTATTATATTAACCTAATACCTTCGAAATACAATGCGAGTTAAGATATTTGAACTTATTATAGAAGTAGGCTGAATTATGTGTTGTAAAGTGACATAAGTAATATCGGAAAGGCAGATAAAGTACTTTAACTCACGTCGTGTGTTTCATCTTCCGAACATTTCAAAACCGCTTTAAACTCCTGTAA
Source organism: Chorisops tibialis (assembly GCA_963669355.1). NCBI lineage: Eukaryota > Metazoa > Arthropoda > Insecta > Diptera > Stratiomyidae > Chorisops > Chorisops tibialis. The sequence continues at coordinate 329,907,141 of OY770262.1, forward strand.
TAATTCTATCTATGCTTATTTAGCCCTGTAGATTCGTTTCTTTACAAACCTAATATTGAAAATTGAAGATCCTTATTCCAAGTTGAAACAAACTTTGAAGTATAAAGTCTACACAATTCTACTTAAGTGCTTTATTGTAATATTTTATAAAAAGCAAAATTATATCAACAATTTATTACTCAGCTAAAAATAACTCGAACGTATAATTCATCGTTAAGAAGTGGCTTCTTCGATTGAATTGTAAACATGTCTTCAGGACTTGAAATATATTTATCTACTCAGAACTAAATAAATATTTGCGAATAACCACTTAAACCTATTAAAATTAAATTATTACATAGCTAGTAGATAGATGTATGTATTAACGAATTCTATATAAATTGTTTAAGAATAAACAGAGTGCAATTTAACTATAACCCAAATCCGTCCGTGGCCTCCTAACCTCCAGGCGCTATAATGTTTATCTGTCTATTAGTAATTAAATTTTTTTCTCAGATTAAAGTAGCATGGATATGATATGTGGATTAAGGATGCGCTTATTATCTACCTTACCAGCCAATAACATCGAATGTATTTAATAAATCTTTCTGCGAAAAAAATTTAATTTAATTTAAATTCATTAGTTTGTAGTTAAATTTTAAAACAATTTTTCTAATAAACAAAAACAAATTAAATCAATCCAATAATCTTATAAAAAAATCTTCATAATCCTCAAACCCCGTTATCATTTTATGCTATCCGCCTCCACAAATTTATCTTCGTACAAACCGAAAGTAAATAGCCAAGCCTATCTAGCAATGGTGATGTTTAAGCCCTGGCCTAGGGCATATGATGTATTTTATATCCTTATCATTTCGGCAAATATGAAATTCAAATAAAAGACTTGCGGTAGGCACTGAAGTAATAGGCCCCTATAGATAAAGCAAAATCCTTGCATCTTCTTGAAAATGTTTCCTTATTTCTTTTCAGTTTTCATTCCTACACTTCGTTTTTCCTTGTCCATCCGGCAGTTTATCGTAATCGGTTTGGATCATTGATGTTTCTAAAGGATAAATATATATATATACGGATATACGCTAGGGATACTTCCTAGTTTGCCTATAGTTAACAGCTACGTATGAAAAGTTAGACAATGGGCCAAAAATGGGTATTTTATGGACTTTTAGAGTTTTCTAGAGAAAAAAATCATATCTATACAATGGTCATTCCGTGGCGTTCTCGTTTTTATGGATTTTACTTGTAAATAAAAATTGTATGGAAACATTGAGAGCAAAAAAACAAGATACATTAGGGTACACGTAGCAGGAAAATATAAAAAATGGGTAGAATAAAAATAAAAAATATTTTATTGCTCTAGATTGTGTTGATTAAATTTGAGAAGAGGCTTAAAGTTTTAGGGATTCAAAATGTTTAGACCTAAAGTGTATTGGGAATTTCGAAAAATATTTACAGCTAATGATTCTGCTTTATACAGAGTCATCTTCAAATTTTTTATAGAATAATATCTCTCATTATTCAGTTAGCCAAATATTAGAAACAATTGAAAATAAATGCGACGAAATGCCGACAAAATTCGTAACATAATTTAAGTGATTTTTGATTGGATTAAAAAATGAAAAGAAATGGTTAAAAGAATCTACGTAATGTTTTGGCCGTAACATAACGCAATGAATGTCGCAACAAAAGTGTGACAAATATTTCAATTTCTAGAAGTGCTATGACAATATTATCGGAAAAATAACCACCATACCGTCCGTCCTATCCTTTTCCTTATTTTCTTCTCACAAAGAAAGCTCCAAGTGTGTGATAAAATCACTTTTACTTTTATTCTTCTCCAAAAATACTCAGGCTTTAATACTACACTATTTATTTTCACACAGTCAATTACACAGGAATAAATACAACTTTTTACTTCCATCCCTATCACATACACTGCATTTGATTATATCTCAAACATGCTCCAATATTATCTTCAGGATTTCCTTTTCCAGCACCGTCGCCAAAGTGCACTCCAACCCGAAATGGAGTTACAGTCGATTCGATTTTACACGGCCCATTACCTGCCGAACAGAATCTATCGCCACAATGCACCGGTTCGCAACCCAGCAAAGGTTCAATGCTGCTCCCAATGAAATCCTCTACAATACATGGCATCGTGATTCGATCCGTACACCTCGAATAGAATTGTCGTCCCGTACGACTCCCGTCCCCCATACTTCGACGAAAATCAAAATCAAAAGCATTTCGAAAAAATGAGAAAATATCGAAACCACCACGAACAGGTACTGCTGCAACGACAGGTGCCGCACCACCACCCGATCCCTCAACTGCATCCGGATCATCTGCTTGAGCGGCAGTCACAGGACTTGTAGCCACCTGAGTGATTGGATCCGCCAATGGAGTTGCTTCGGAAATTGGTCCAGGATCTGGTTCTATTGCTAATTGCTCCTGTAAGCCGACTGCAAGGGAATAATGATGTGGTAATACTCTTTGCTTGTATATCAATACATGTCGTTACTCGTACTTACCAGGATTTGGGCTGCTCACCGCTGCATCACTTAATGGCCTGGTCAATGTATTGGCCGGATCATTAGCTGGAATACCACCTCCTCCTGGACTTGTTGTAGGCGCTATCGATGCATCACCAATAACATCACTCGGTCCTATTCTAAAAGACTGGTCGTCGCACGGTTCGTAGGTAATCGAGCACATCCCAGTATCTTGTCGTACACATGCCCGATAATCCTGATTAGCTAGGTGTCGTCCATTATCAGCAAAATTAAACGTCTGCAAGAATAGCATCAACAATCACAAGCGTTAGTTTACACCAACAATATTCATAATGAACGTATACACAGAATTTGGTCTCCAACACTCCATTGTTGCATACTCTATACTCGTATACCAGCTTTGTGGTCCTTATGGACCAATCTATATTATAGCATCTAGGCTGCATCTAGTCTATAGTTAGCTTACTTTAACATTGAATTACCTGGATAATACCCTGCAGTCCGGTAAAGTACTGCAGACAACCGGCAGGCGCTCTTTGACTAAAAGGTATCTGTATTACTCGAATCTCCCATAGCCGAGTAGATACTGCACTCCGGTTCGTGAAGCTCATTAAAATTTCAATAGTATCGCCTTCGGCTGCAGACGAAGCGTGTGTACTGTTTACAGAATCTCCACTATTACTGAGGCTATCACCAGAACTGGAATTACCGACCGGATTTGATAGTGTTCCATTTGCAACGGATGCCAATGCTACGGCTACACCAAGATCCGAGTTCACGACTGCTGCATTGCTCGCCTGACGAGACTCCTTCCGTCCTGCAACGGACCCAACTTCATAATAAACTACGGACGAAAGAAAATACGAAAAAACCCGTTTTTATATAAGTAGAATCCATTTCACCATCCATTTCGCCATAACACAGAAAATAGCATTACAGGGACTAAACTGTAAAGCCATATCATATCGTCGTGGACTATAGAAGTTGCCTTCAGGCAGAATATTCTCCACCGTAAGATAAAATAAACTTACCATGCTGTCCACTATTTTGACCACATAATGTAAATGTTCCTCCCAAGCCTCCGGATACCGAAAATAAATCGCCATCGCATATTCCTGTTTTTCGATTTGGTTGTCCCTATATTTGAAAAAAATATGATATGGAAAATGAAAAACAAAAATTGATTTAAAAAACAATGAATCTAAGAAGGATTACCTAGAATTATCGCGCAAGGAATAAAATATTCAGCGCAAAATAAAAAATGGAATGAAGAATGAGGCTAGACCATTTTTAATTAACACCAATACGTTGCTGATGTCTGTTCTTTTTTACGTTTTTTTTTCTTTTTTTTTGGCACTGTGTCCTTATGGTGTTCCAAATATGATGATGGTCGTGTAATTAAACTTTCACAATTTTTCATTATTTTTACACAGTCGAGAGGATGAAAATGAGAAAATTTATGAGTACAAAGTCGAGAGATTCGAAAAACGCTACTACAGCGTAAGGCGTAGAAGGACGTGCAAGGACGGCGAATTGGACTAGGATGTCGACAATGTAACGACCGCAGCTGCAAAGGTAATTTGTTTTTCGGTAGCAAAGTTTTAATGCATTTAATCCGCTTGTTTAAAGAGCACATATGTCAAGGATTTCGGAACGAAAGATAAGATAAATGACAGTGTCCTACGTGACCAAAATGGGCAGTAGTTTATCTATATACAATATAACATTGTTTTTTAAATTATTCTGTACATAGAAAAAAGTATTTTTATGAGGATCACAGAAATGGAATTAATCATTGTGACTCTAAATCTGAGTATCCAGACAAAATCGATTTTAAATTTGTAATATTTATTTCTTTGTGAGTGGTTCAGTTCAAAAAATTATCGGCTCATAACAATTTTATTTGAAAACTTTTTAGTTTTATTGCCGAATCACCATATTGAATATACCATTTAATAACACCAAGTATTAAATTAACTGCCAACATTTCGAGCGCCACTTTATTATTCTTGGGACAAGTTAAGGATATACAGGTTAGAGTATAAAGGCAAGTCTAAGTGAATGGGGATTATAGCAAGGGGCTGTTGTAAATTATATAACATTTAAATGCGATTAGGATCATAAGCTCCAGTATATGTATATACATATGTACATTATTAATATTTCATTCCTTTATTTATGTAAGTTTGGGTTTGTATGGAGGGAGGATAGAAAGGTTAGGTGGATGTTGATAAGCTTTGAAATGATTGCTTGAATCACGTTCAAAATTGTCTGTACAGAGTGATAGTTTTAAAAACAGAGTTGCTTAGAATTCCTCTGAAATTTGGAGTATGTACGAAACCAGACATTTGTATGGGAGGGGTGGAGGATGTGAGCCAATCGCAAAAATTGTGATGCACTTTTATGAAGTTTCTCTTGAAAGGTGTACGTATAAAATTTTAAGATTCAAGCTTTTAATTTGTTGGTTATTAGTAGACTTATTGAAATTGGTCGAAATCATGCTTTTTTATGCGAATTTGTTTTGAATATTTTAGAAAGTGTTTGTACAAAATTTCAAGGGGATAGCTTTTAGTGGTTTGGTTATAATCGATTTCTTAGAATTCGTCGATAAAATGCTTTTCTATGGGAGGAGATAAAAGTTTTGAAGGTTTTCGCCCAGTTAATATTTTAAACTTTTGCGAACTTTTTTTAAATGGGTTGCCCAAATTTTGAAGTTTTTAACTTAAAACTTCAATCAAAAACTCTACATCACTTCCAAAACAAACTGAATTTTCTCATGAAATACTTTAAACCAATTTAGTATGGATAAAATCTATCGAGCTGAAATTCTGCACTAAATATTTATTTGGAATTATTTGTGGCACCAAAAAAATAGACGATTAGCCTTACACCACACAATAAGTTATAACTTCAAATTTTACTAAATGTTGATTTTCTTGAAAGTATGATCATAAATTTAAAACATGTCAATGGAATTAAATTGTGACCATAAAGTAAGGTCAATTTTTAAATAAAATTACTCTGGGAAATGATATTTAAAAAATTTTTTTTTTTGGTAAGCAGGTAGGACTATCCCCATAAACTAGCGTGGCCTGTTAATCAGTTTGTTTACAGCAGCTGCTTGAATCGGTACACCTCTGTGCATATAATAATCCACACATAATGCCTTTGCAACTTTATTGACTCCGATCTGTCCAACATTTGATAATGCGTATTGTCCATTTGTGGTTCATGCTTTTCTTTGTTATAAGTATATAGATAAATAAAACCATGAAAGGAGAAGGTACAAGCCCAACTGAAAATAAAGCGCTTCAAAATGATCAATGAAATGTGGTTGTAAGGGGTGTATCAACAAAAGGTGTAGGATTTGTTTCCAAGACCAAATCAGAGGACGTGCGGCGCTGCAGGTGGTTTGCCGACTGCAGTTCTTCAGTCAATTGAACCCTGTTCGCATGTAGATCCAAATCTTTCGTCAACATTCGCTGCAGCGTGGACGTGGAAAGGCCGAGTTCTTGAGCACGGTCACGAATTGAGGTATTTCGGTCGCTATCAACACTATTCTCCACTGCGGCGATTTTTTCGGTCGAACGTCCGGAGCGAAGTCGTTTCATACTGTTTGCACTGAGCCAGTCTTTTTGAATGTTTTGAATAGGTTGCGCTCACACGTCTCAAAGCGCACATGATTATGATCAAAATTTGCTCGAATTTTGCGCATAGTAACTGCGCGAATTTTCGTAATAAAATGAAACGACTGTGTAGTATTTCATGGTTAATTTCCCGCGCTTATGGATGACAAAGGTCAACATTTGACAACTGTCAATCGACCAGCTGTCAAATAATAGGCCTTTCCAACCCTAAACCTCTTTCTCATACACCCTATAGCTGCATTTATAGCTTTCGTATGTATAACAGCGTCTTAATTTTAAATTTCTAAGCGCAAATACGATTTTAAATTTAGCAATACTGAAGCATTTTTTCTCACTTTCAGAGACTTCTAATTTGCACGACTGGATAGTACGTATGTACAAAACAACACTCTGTCAAAACATATGCGGACAGATCTTACTAAGTTAATATTTTTTCCCACACCTTTCGCTCTTTAACTATCCCAGCGGAAAAAAAGCGCTTGCGAAGTATTTTAAAACGGTCAAAAGCGTGTGACTGTCAGTCGCTATTAAACTGCTTTTCCATAACAACTTTAGAAGCGATTTTAAAGCACTTATCCCGTTTTGTTGTAAAAGAGAGGATCAGATCAGCATTTACAGACCATTGGTAACTAATGACATTCAGTCAGCTTTGGACTTATAAGAATTAAAAAGTAAAATAGATTAATTTCTCGCTAAGAAAACTCAGAAAAATCCATGATTTATCTACTAAAAAAATATACAATCGAATTATTTAATAATTTCTTCAACCGCAATCATAAAACATCCTAAATCAATAAAACAATAATCAAACATACCATCATCTTCAATAACATCATACTTCGTAAATTTGAGTCCCGACATAAGAAATGATTCAATCGTAAAAATATAGAAAACAACCAACTCATATAATTCAATCTTATGACTATCCATCAGATACACTTGGCCCGTTCACATAACGAACCTTCAAATTCATTAATCATGGACAGCCGACTTATCTTTCAGCAGTGTCATAAAAAGCAAATAGACATTATTCAAACAAAGCACACTTCTGAACTATATTCCTCTGTAATAACATTCAACGATAAAATAGTTACGATCTATATACTTAAATAAATGCTATAATAAATTTCTCCAAGCAACTTACTCCTATCCCAAATAGGTGTCTCCTTTTATAAAAAAAAAACCAAACAACTTACCAACAAAAAATGATTGAAATCGATACGAAGTTGACTTATATCCTTGCTGATCATTTTTACTTTCATTTTACATGTTGTCATGTTTGTCGGCATAAAGTTTGGAAAGTTTGGCGAAACAATATACGTTATGTTGTTTTTGATTTCTTGCTCACATGTTGCTATAACTGAGGAATAAGAAAAAAACATACAAACAAATCATATCGGTTCGAAATCAGTGTAAACAAAGTTTGTTTTGCGAAAACAAAAAATCGGTGTTATCCGCTTTTATTGGAAAAGTTCTTAAAAAGAACCGGAAATCTCGTTTAAAAAGCTTCACAAGCAACTACTTACAAACACAGCAAACTCCAAAGCCTAGGGCACATTCACCACGCGATGTTCCACCTTGAATGCGGCATTCGTAAACATTAAGGCATATTCCGAAACGACGACCGTCATCTGATAGGCACTCATCATCGACGGGTACGGGAAAGAAATTTAGAACTGCAAAAAAAAGGATAAGTGTTTATAAAAATATGTAAGAACACATATCCGGATAAAGAAGATTTTCGAGATAAGAAATCCTTCAAAATACACTTAAATTTAAGGAGGATTTGTCAATTTGCATGATATTATTTTAAATGTAAATTTTTTTGAATATTTTGTATTATTTCATCTCTTTTGAAAGTATTTACGATTTTTTCACAAAATGTACCCGACATGATTGATTTTACCTGCGGATAATATGCAGTAGACAAAAGCACCATCCACTTTCAGGATATAAAATTTCTCTTCTATTTCCCTTTCCCCAACGACTCCATGTTTTGTTTCTAATATAAAGGTTGGATGGGTATAGAAAAGATAAGTATCTGATCGGCGTCATTTGGCAACGCCCAGTGTTGTGCTCATATGCACATCAATTGCGCTTATCATACCTTCACGTGGTGGCCACCGCGTAGTCACCGCGAACGGATAAGTACGAGCGTTAATGAAACAGATATATTCTAGCACAAATATGGCCCTGCAAGTTAGGTGTTGGGCTATTCCTTTGGACATTGAAACGTGCGATCCCTGTACAGAGCAGGACCAGGAAGAGCGCTTCTGGAACAGGCAAGCAAATACAACATGAACTTCATTGCACTCCAAGAAACTAAATTGTTAGGTAGGGTTACTGACATTAGATCGCATTCAATTTTCAAAAGTGGGGAAAAAATCTGGAAGCGGGGATATTAAAGTTGCGCTTATCGTCGACAAGAAGTTTAAACTCCAAGTTACCAACTTCAAATATGTCAATGAATGATTGTAGGCGTCAAAACAAAATTCTTTAATGTTTAGCTTATTACTGTATATGCTTCAACGGAAGACAAAGATGACGAAGTTAAAGACGATTTCTACAGCACCTTAGAATCAACATTCGTCTTCCTTATGTCGAACGATATTAAAATAGTATTAGGTGACTTTAACGCGAAAGTGAGCAAAGAACAGACTTACATTGACTTTAGTGATGATAACGACCAGAGGCTGACTGAATTCGCCAGCAGCAAAAATCTTAATCCAACCTCGACATGCTTCCGGCATCATGACATTCATAAGAGAACGGAGGCATCGCCCGACGGACGAACATTCAACCAAATAGATTACGTTCCAATAGAGAAAAGGACGGCCTCCTGCATTCTCGACATGTGTACATATCGAGGGACTAATTGCGACATAGATCACTATATGGTAAAAACTAAGTTGCGATGTCGAATCACAAACCGAGGGCACTCATAAACACTACCGGTTCCTAAATTCGATATTGGAAAACTCAAAGACCAGAAAATAGTAGGAAATACGTATTAGCCTTGGAGTAGACCTTCGCGATAATATTGAACACCAACACCAGCATGTCAATAGAAGAAATATGGTAAAGCATCAAAGATGGCATTACATCTGTCGCAGAGGAAGTGATAAGACAACGAATGTTAAGATGCCTTAGAGCGAAAAAAACTAAACTTACAAAATATTAAAGGAATGACCAACACGGGCCAAACAGGACAAATATAATAATCTTAGAAGATTTGTAAACAAAATATGCAGACAGAAAAAACGGAAGTACATTAATGACGAAATTAAAAACGTGAACGAACATTTTAAATTACACAAGACAAGAGCCGCGTGTGCCCTTGTCAAAAGGATGAAAGAGGGATACCAACCCATAGCGACCCTCTGCAAGGATGCAGAAGAGAGCATTATAAGTAATGCGGAAGATATAAAATTAAGTTGGGCGCAATACTTTAAACACCTTCTCAATCCGAGCCCATCATCTGCACATATAGCAACGGCAGACATAAAAACAGGTATAACTGATGTTGCAGCTGATGAAAGATCCTCTTCGAGTCCTCCCACGCTCGAAGAATTAAAAACAGCCCTGACAACAGGCCACCCAAATAACAAAGCGCCGGGCGCTGATCAAATTCCAGCTGAGCTTCTGAAAGCCGGTGACATCTGCATAGCGCGTCTCCTACATAGATTAGTCACGGACGTATAGACGCAGGGAACGCTTTCTGAAGATTGGCGCAAGCCAAAAATCTAATGCTAAAAATACCGAGGAATATTTCTGTTGTGTACGTCAAACAAACTGATTAACAGACCGCGCTGATTTTTGGGATAATAATTAACGACAGTCCGACCTGTTTACAAAAAAAAAAATTTTGAGATATCATTTCCCAGACTAATTTTAATTACGAAGTCCAGATACTTTCTGGTCACAATGTATTATATAAGATCATAAAATAAATATGAATAATTGAAATGATTACAAAATGGCCTTTGATTACAAGATGGCCTTTTCCAAAAACGAAAAAAGTACAATTTGAGTTTTTAAAGCAAACGAAACTCTTCTTATTAAAAATTTAAAACAAGCAAATAGGATACCAACCTTAAAAAGTCCAATTGTAATCCTCTTGCAAAACAACTTCATCCAACTACATCAATGCAAAACCAAGATTATACTATGTTACAACCACTGCAAATTCTATCCGGGAAAAAATTTACATAAAATCATTTTCTCTAAAAAAAACACACCCTAAGCTTATTTCCATCGAAATCAAACTTTACGATGCATCGTCGTTAGTTGTTGTCGTCAGCGGTATCGTCTTTATTCAAGGATCAAGTTTTCGCAAGCGTGTTCCAAACGAGATTACAAAATCTCTCTAGTCTTTAGCATTTCAGTAAATATTTGAAAAAGTATTGAAGACAAAATAACATCGTCTTCGTCGTGTATCGAACGCTCTATTTAGAAACTTTCGCAAGTGCTAAAATCAACAAATGGATAAGAATTAGAAATCCGTACGATAAGTGTGCATATGGTGTTCTCTGAGAAAATTTCAAATTAAAGTGAAATTGAACTGAATCAAGTTGGAGTTGTAAGGGGTGGATGAGAGAAGTTTAAATTAAAATAAATATAGTGAGAACTAAGATAGATTGAGTTTCAAAAGGATATGAGAATTCTCGAAAATTAAACAACTATAACGAACTGCAAAGTCATCAATTAGTGAACTTCGTAACAAGTAGAAGATGTTTAAGAAAAACACCATAACTTATATGAAACTCTGCACTCGTAATATCCTTACTGCACTCGGGATTCCTTTTAATCCTTGACTAATATAATTCTATTATTTTCAACGCTAGAAAATGTTTTTAAAAGAGCTCCTGACAAAACATCACGAAATATCTAAAATTCTGACGTAAAGTAAAAAACACACAGCATGTACAGAAAATTCAATTTTCCACCAGCCATGAAAAATTTTTAGACGTTTACTTAGGCTCCTATTATGGAGGTCTGGTGGGTTCCTCTCGTACTACTAGTTCAGTCTTTGACCTGTTTCATTTTCGAGCTGTTCTTGGTCCATTGCGATGGTGGAACCTCGAAACGAAAGGCGAACTCGTCCGATATACATACTTAGATAGATCTACTTTTGCAGAGCTCACCTTTCGTTACGAGTTTACTCTGTACATTCAAGGTGCATGCCGTTAGTTTGTAAAGAATCGCTGAGTTCTGCTTTCGCTCATTTTCACTTATTTACAAATTTACAACTGACTACAGGGAGTCTTACTGCAGGCAAGGAAGTATAACGTTAAAGTTTACTCTTTGAAAATTGCAATACAACCCTCTAGAATCGAAATGGTCGGCGAGGAGTCTATGCATCCGGGTACAATTGAGTAACATGAGTAAACCAATGGAGATGGGTTCGTCCGTATTTACAGACGAGAAGTTACGCTTCGAATGATTTTCGCTTGAAATGAAAACAACATGAAAAAAAAAATCCCTTGGCTTTCACTCCGGAAAGTATTTTTACGTCCACAAAGGTTTCTCCCCGGGGGTGCAACATTTTCAGAATTTTCTAGTATTTTATGCATTTTATCGCGGCCTCAGTTCGGGCAGCCTTAAAATCTGATGGGATCACCAACATGCGAATCCACTTACGTTATTTTCTAAAAATCCGAAAAACCTCAGTTTAAACTTTTCATATTCCGTGCAGATTCTATGATCATGCTTTCAGCTTTGGAAACTCTGTTCAGCACTATAATATTTTCATCAGTATACTTAATGTATTGAGAACCGTTTTTAATATTATCGTTTAAGGGTTGTATTATATTCTGCGAAACAAAACCATTTATACAGAAATATATGGAAAAACCCTGCTAGGTATTATCGAATTTTTTACGACGATTACAGGAACAAAATTTGATGATGGTTGTTCTTTTCAGTGATATGTTAAACATGATATTCCTTCACCTTTCGCAACTTAAATCGTAAATAAAAAAGCTTTTTACCCTTATTATTCTTTCGCTTTCGTTTGACGAGATTTCTGAAACCTAGAGGGTTAAAAGCTATTTTGAAGGTTGAAAAAAATATGTTTATGTACTGATGCGAAATATTTGAATCATGTTTTATGTTGTATTTGAATTAGGGGAGAAAGTACAATGTTCTTTAACGTTGTAAAAATGTTTCAATCTGGTGCGATCATTTCGGTTCTAAATTCTTGAAAGTATTTTCGTTTTATTCGACATATCAACAGTTTGAAGTGAATGTAAGGATTTCTGGCAAATTTTGGGCAAATATTAAGGCACAATATTTTTATATACGTTTTATTGACGAAATAAACAAACCAGTGTTTAATATGAGACTAAAAATGCCGGCTAAAACGTAAGTGGACTAATAGCACCATTCGTTGGAATTAGAAAAAAAATAAATGAACCGGATGCAATAAAAGGTCAGTAAAATGAACCACAAACAAAGTTAATAACTATGGAACAAGAAATGCTGAGTAGCTAGGGTGTAGCCTAGTAGGTAGCGTGTTGGTCTTGTAATGCGAAGGTCGGAAGTTCAAATCCCGGTCGGTGCAATATATAATTCCATCACTTTGCCTGCTTGGATAAACCTTGGTCACCTCATTCTACGAAAATGAAAAATTCGTAGAAAGAGGGTTGTGCGAAGGGCTAACAACTCTTCCATAATAAGTAATGAAAAAATGTTAAGGAAACTGAATATCAGGAGGCCAAGGTCCGATTTGGGCTGTGGCGCCATAGTAGAAGTAGAAATGCTGAGTAAATAAGAACACCAGCTGATCGGGTTGAAAACGGCCCAACCAATCAGGCTATTAAAGTTTTCAATCAGACACCATACCACATTGTCAAAAGCAATAATATTGCAGTTCTTGACACTGTCCGCCATAACTAATGACTGACGACTAATTATACTCTAGATGAAATCTGAGAATATATTGTGTTTGCCTTACCGTTTGTAACGCTAAGAAATAATGCTCGCACAAAGTCGCCAAAGGAAATCTGTTGTGTGTCATTTTGAACAAAAAAGAAACTTTAAGTTCGTGAAAAGGCTACATCCCCCAAATCTTTCTACCCACCTCCCAGACATGAACTTTCGAAATTTAAAGAAACTAATTATTCTTCGAAACTATTTGAGCTTAAAAATTAGGTCAAATATAATGGTCTACATTTCATTAAAGTCACAAAATATTGCTCTGATCTGTCGCTCCATCTACCCCCTTCCATAGAAATGCAAACTTTTGAAAGCTGCTTTTTTTCGATTTTCATTGAAACTAGAAAAGCTGAAAGGACGACTTTTAGCCAGAATTAATTTTGTTATAGTTGCAGTAAGTTTTGAAAAAATTATCAACTCCACGTCACTCCTACTACCCCCTCCCATACAAATTTAACGAAATTTTTAAATAATAATTAAATTATTTCCTTCGAAATTGTCAAAGCTATTGAGCCGAAACTTCGTGCATAGTATAACAACAGAAATATCATTAATGTCAAAAAATGTTGTTTTGATCCGTATACTCCTTCCACCCCTCCCATACAGATACATAATTTTGGAAAATTCATTACATTGGTTTTCATAATTGAAATAAATGCTTCACCCCTACGACTCTCTCTCATAGAAATTTATATATTATAAATTCAAGTAAGTCATTTCTCCTTTGAACAAATGAAACCTTTCGACTTTAAAATTGAAACAAAGCATGCTGATAGGCACGTTGATGTGTTGTTTCAAAATCATATGAAACCTTCCACTTACTCAGCCACCGCACAATTTCCCCAAATTCAGTAAATATTGTCCAATTTCTTTAAAAACGAAAGATATAAATTTTTAATTCATCAAGAAACATTTTGCATATCACTTTTGGTGTCATATGTAAAAAAAACAATCCTCCCCTTTCTGCTTCTACCACCTCCCGCTATTCGAATGAATTTCAGATGTCATAATTTTCCATTTCATCTAGAGTATCATATGATTGGGCTTTACGCTCATGTAGAATACTTACACCGCTGACAATCAAGGCACCTTGAAGAAATATTTGGCATTTCAAAAGATTCATTTAGGGGCGCTAAATGACTTCTTCAATGCCGTTAGTTGGAAACTGTTCCATAAGAGGCCTTCCAGGTGGTGTGCTACGTGTGAGAGGATGCACGCAAGTACCCAGCGAATTAACGGGGTCTACCATTAAAGGTAAGGCTGGTTCGGGAGTTATGTCATGAGTTAATACCACATCCTCGGAAAAATCTAAACCTGAAGCACTGCACCGTCCAACGATCACGCAAGCAAAAAATGGAATATGTCTTCTGATCTTGGAACATACAATTCCTGTACAGTTAGAGAGCTTCTGAAAAAGTGATCAATTAAAACATAAATATCACAGCATTCCAAGAAAATAAATCATTGCGTACTGACAATAGATCGCACACAATTTTCAAAAGTGGGAAATCTTCGGGATGCCAGAAGTATGAAGTTACACTTATCGTCGACAACCAAGTTTAAACGCCAAGATCAATATCCGATGTCAAACTGCAAACCAAGGACATTCAAAATCTTCAACGGTTCCTGATTTCGAAATTAGAAAACTCAAGGATGGGAAAGTAGCTGCGAAGTACGTATCAGCCTTGGAGAGGCACTTCGTGATAATGCTGAGCAACGATATCAGCATGCCAATAGAGGCATCCGTTGCAGAGGCAAATGAAAAAAACGGAAGTACAATAATGGCGAAATTGAAAACATGAACGAACACTTTAAATTAAACAGCACAAAAGCCGAAAACAATCCTCACCATGGGTGCAAAAAGCAGAAAATGTAAAACTAAGATGGGCACAACATTATCCACACGAATAGCTGCAGCAGACACAGTAGCAGGTATAAATGATGTAACACCTGATAGAAAAGATTTCCGGGTTCTACACTGTCGAAACATGTGCAAACATTCATCAACGATGTAACACCTGATTAATGAGTCTTTGAGTCCTCCCACACTCGAAGAAGTAAGATCGACCCTAAAGAACCACCCAAATAACAAAGCCCCGTGCACTGATCAGACGCCGGTTTAACTTCTAGAATCCGGCATCTCCTACACAAATTAGTCACGGACATATAAACGCAGCAGTCACTGCCTGAAAATTGGTGCAAGTCCATCATATGTCAAATTTATAAAAATGGTGACAAACTCTGCTGCGAAAACTACTGAGGAAAATTTTTGTTGTGTATGTCTTATAAAATCTTGACGAAAATTCTGGAAAAGAGACTGCTGCTGAAAAAGTACTGGAAAATTTAATTTATGTGTACCAGATATTTCATGGCTTCAAACAGGCAAACAGCCTACTGGCTAGGATTACAAGAATATCAATAACCGTGTATTTGTTAGAAGGCAGAGTGGAAAATGATCTAAGTTCCAGCTTTAGAGCTGCAAACTGTCTTTAACAAGGTAACTGCCTAGCACCAATGATATTTAATTTAACACTCTAACATGGTGTGCGGAAACTTTAAATCCACACAACTCATAGCATTTGCCGACAACACATGTGAAATATACTTACAAGATCTCTGGAGAATGCTAAAGAAATATTTACAAACTTCGACTCGGGAAGTTGGAACACGTGTTAACGAAATCAAAAAAAAGCTTTGAGGCAAACTAGGAAAAATACGCCAATCAGACAAAATACGAGTATTAGCAGATTTTAATCTAGAAAACATAGTCAACTTTTTACACCTAGGGGAAAACTTATCGATTAATGAGAGTGAACTCATCGAGATAAAAAACGTGTACTGCAAGAGGAAACTCAAACTATAGAAAACTATATTAAACCTGTGCTACGCTATGGCAGCGAAACCTGGACATTAACACAGGCATCCGAAAAATTACTTAAGGCTTTTAGAAGATAGGTCCTCAGAAGAATCCTCAGACCTGTGAAGGAAGACTCGATCTGCGATACAATAGGCAATTAGATGCCATCGTAAATTAGTAAGTTTTAAGTAAAGCGAGAAAAATGAAAAATTCCCTTTTCAAAATTTTAACATATAATTACTAAAAATTCATTTTGGTCAACATGCTGAGTCCTAGGTGCACCATCTTTAAGATGCCATTAAATAAATCTTTCAACAAGAAATATTATAAGAACAGACACCATCTGAAACATACGAGGGCGGATCGATAATGACGAGTAAAAGTGAAGAAAACAAAATTTCTTCGGCAAAAATTTATTTTATTTTTGAACATAGTCCCCTTTCAGCTCGATACACTTAGTCCAGCGTTTTTCAATTTTTGGATCCCTTCCAAATAATAAGATTTTTCTAACCCTTCAAAATGTGCGTTGGTTTCATTGATGACGTAACTCTTCGTAGTGAATCTCTTTCCAGCAAGCCATTTTTTCAAGTCTGGAAACAAGAAAAAGTTACACGGAGCCAAATCTGGAGAATGAGGTGAGTGAGGAAGCAATTCGTAGCGTAATTCCAATAATTTTGCCACTGCAACAACAGACGTCTGAGCTGAAGCGTTGTCGTGATGAAACAGCACCTTTTTCTTCGCCAAATGCTGCCTTTTTTCCTTGATTGCAGCATTCAGTCGATCCAATAACTGAATACAATATGCTCCCGTTGTTGTTTTTCCTTTCCTCCAAGTGGTCGGTGAAAATTATTCCTTTGGAATCCCAAAATACTGCCGCCATAACCTTTCCAGCCGATGGAACGGTTTTTGCCTTCTTCGGTGCGCTTGAACCGGCTTCCATCCATTGTTTTGACTGCTGTTTGGTTTCTGGAGTATAGTGGTGGGTCCATGTTTCACAAAAAGTTATGAATCGATGAAGAAATTTATTAGGGTCACGCTGAAACAGTTGCAAATTGTGCTGTGAAGTTGTTGCGTTTTTGGTCGATTGTGAGCAAACGCGGCAGCCATCTTGCGAATAGCTTCCGCATGTCCAAATGATTTTTCAAAATATTCCAAACATATTCATATGAGATGCTTACTGCCTTAGCTATCTCACGCACTTTCACTCGGTGATCTCCTAGCACGAGATCATGGATTTTATCGATCATTTCTGGCATGGTGACCTCATTTGAATGATCTGGACTTTGTATGGTCTCTGTGCTCGTATGACCACGTTTGAATTCTGAAAACAACTTGTAAATCATTGCAATCGATGGTGTAGAGTCCCCATAATGTTTACTTAAATTTTCTTTGGTTACTTTAGCTGTTTTTTCCTTTTAAAAAGTTATGTTTAATCAACACACGAAATTTGTTTTTATCCATTTTTGAAATTTATTAAAAGTTGACTTGCTTAGACAGCAGTTTCACAAAAACTAAAAAAGGTATCAGGCTAAGCCCTTGCAGGTAATCTATTTAAAGATGAAACAGGTAAAAAATACCCAATTCCTAACCTACCCCCTCCTTCTTCATTTTTACTCGTCATTATCGATCCGCTCTCATATGTCTTCTTAAAATTAATCGATTTTGTTCGTCATATTTACCCACCACATCGAGTTAAAGATTTTAGCATTTTGAACTAACCATCAGTTCAACCATCAACAGGGAACCTTTTAGAAGAAGTGCCAAGAAGCAAAAGCTTGTAAATTAATTTTTCAAAATCGCCCAAGACTACTCCAAAAATTTTGAAAAGAAAATGCTGGGCTATGACACTAGAATTGAATATTGCAAAAGGCGAAACATTCAAACCAATCTAACCGTTTATGAGTAATACAAAAATAACATGTACAAACTCCCACATTGCGAAAATTTTTAACAACAATAAATAGTTTCATAGAACTATCGTGCAATTTTCAAACTTAACAAATTTAACCCATTAATCCTTTCTTTAATTTCAACATTATCTACATAAAATATCTCCAAATACAATGGATATACATAACTTTAATAAGATCCCACAATGTACCAAAGAGAATTAACAAAATGAAAGTCATTTTCGATGTTAATTTCCACAGCAGAACATAACAATACCGTATGTGTGGGTGTAGGTTTGACTCCTTTTCCCAAAAACAATAATCAACGTTACGTTTCGACCTTACCGTTCAACCGGATCTTACAGTCCTTTTGCGTAACAATTACGTATTGTATCACATGTATACCCTTTCTGTTCGACGACATCATCACCGCAATGCTGTATACATGAATCTTTTTAATCATAGAATGCGAGTCCCGAAAGTTGTGTAGAGATGAAACCCTTCATCAGTCCTTTCTGTCATAAACTTTCTGAAGAGACTGAAATCACTGGGGGTCCTGCGAAGATCCGTTCGACTAACGCCCGCCCCTAAACACGGGGCTAGACTCAATCAACCGTAAATTGGCACTCGCACATACATACATATACCTTGGAAAAACATATTTCGAGGCATATACCTATACATATAAATTTGGCAACAAGGACACCAGAAAAGGATCAAATCAATCTGATATGTGTGGTCCTATCCGTCATAAACTTTCGAAATATGCAACAGTACTATGTTGCTGGGGAATCGATTCCTAGACAATATTCCCTTGTCTACGATAGCTGCTTCTTTGTATCCGACCTTTTTTTCTTGGGTTAGGAGGAAAAGGAAAAGCTTATGGAGACAAATCTTTTGTTAAAAATTGACATAAATCTGCTCGTTCGAACTATAGATACTATATACCTTAAGAAAAAAGTATTCTGCAAAGTTACCAATATCATTGACTCCATTTTTTTCGGAATAATTCAACAATTTTACTTGGACATAAAATAACATTTTCATCTGTCATATCTTTCGACGGTTCATAACTAAACTTTTACATACGCTAGTACTCTTGTGCATCTCGCTTCTCGCTATTTTGCAAAGCAATTTCCAAGCGCAAGAACTTACTCCCTAAAGTATGCGCTGAAGTGTTTCAGTTTTCGGAAAATATGTAGAAAAACATTTTCAAGATAAAATACGAAGAGGGTAGAAAATTCTGAAATAGGTTGTCTTATATTGTAAATTCAAAGGTAAATGGTATTAGGATTACTTTTTATACAGGAATCATTCGCTATAATCATAATACAAACTAAAGATTATTTTATCTTTGTATTCAATTGAATTATTTTTCGAGTAACCTTTTTAATTTAGAGATTTGTCCAATTTGTTTTTTAAAAACTATTATATTCAATTTTTTTTTTCAGAAAGTTTTGGAGAAAAAAAAAGGTTTTCGTCAAAATTGTATTTTTAAAGTTCAAAATTCGAAAAAATAATGAATATTTTTTGATGAGTCCGTATTTCGCGCTTCAATAAAATAAATTTGACGAAAAAATTATTTATTTAATTATTACTGCCTACCTTAAAAATTTAAAACAACAAGTGGCTAATCAAACTGTTCAAATTTTGGGTGTATATGTTGGTGCTTAGAGAAATTTAGTGCCAAAAATTTTTAATTCACAGCGAAATTCAAATAAAAGTTGCTAATGCTTGTGACATTTTTCTTCAATCTCCTTGAGCCAAAAAAATGGAAAAATTTGAAGTTTAAAAAATATGCGATAATATATATTATTACTTTTTAAGTTTTTTTTTTCGGAGAAAATCAAGAAGTCGAAAATAAAGATAAACACTAACTAATAACTAACTCGTGTCCATTGCAGTCAGTCAGTTTTAAATACCGAACTCAGAATCGTGTTCCATGATGAAATCACATCGCTGACTTTCATGCAATAAAAGACGACGTTATAAATAATTTTCTACTGAAATATTGCTACAAGCTTGCTTGCAATGTTTCGATATTTAACTATTTCCCAAAACTACCTGATTACTTCCGACCTCTATCTTCGACTGTTATTCCAGATAAGGACGGAAACCTTTCCGATTTGATGAATCCACCGGAATCCATTTCTGTCGACGCAAGCAACACAATAATTGGAAACAGAAATAAATCTTCTAACAAATATTTCAATTTAACATTCGAAATGAAAATCCCATAAAACCCTCAAAAAAGCACTTTCGAAAAAAAGGGCGCTATTTTTACTACAAATGGCATACAGACCTTTCCGGTGGCGAACTCTGGAAAAAACCATTGATATTATGCAAAAGTCTCTTGATATATTTTAAAAAAAATGCGTCCTTCTGATCCAAACCTTTTAGGCTTAAAATAAATTTTTCATCCTCAGCGCTGAAAAGCATTCTGTTTCACCTTTCTAGCAAAAATTGAAAATCTTTTTCTCGATATATGCTTTCTGAATTCGAACAATGGAAAATTCATAGGCTGAATAAAAACCAAGGAAAAAGTTCATGAAAAAAGGCTTCTTACTTTTCTATGTATGATAAGCATTCTCCAAGGACTTGGAAATAATATACTTTCTGGCGTAAATCACACAGACCTGCCGTGTGTCCTCGACACACAAACCACTGTTCAACCGCAAAACGCACACGAAATATTTATATGCAAATAAAAGTATGATGATGATTCAAAAACTGAAGTGACCGGAACCGGAAACCACACAGTCCAACCGACAATGATACGGGACGTTCCACTTATGGCCACTAAGTCACCCAAAGAAGGGATCAGGATACAATCCAGCCAGAAATGAACTATACAACGAATTTATGTAGGATTTTAGAAACCACCATCCAGCCTGCTGTGAATTAGCTCAGCACTCTCTTGTCTTGGCCAGCAGGTGACGCTTAATGATTTATGGCTTAACCGCAGATGACACCGGGCTTGTAAATGCAAAATTTGATTGATTTCTGATAATATAATCAATCTGTTATTGGAACTAACATATCCTAAAAGATGCTAATGTAGAGAAGTGGTTTGAGGAAATCTATCGACTAAATCGAAATTGCAAGCCGCAGCATGCAGGGGAGTAAGTCTAAGTGCGAGTTTTTCAAAATCCAAATTTATGACTGACTATTGCCAAAAGCTTTCAATAAGCTTGTCAGTTCATCGGAAATATTTTTTTAAAGTTTTGTTAGTAATGAACTGATAATTTGAAAATGAACGATAGATTTTATCATAATGACAAAGTAATATGAATATGCTCATTTTAATAACACTTGTACTTTGGAAAAAAATGTCATCCCTTATTTTTCAAGAATCCTTTTCTCCTTAGTGTCCAGCTCTATACTCGAATTGAAAATCGGTATGACATTCATTTGAAATAGAAATATATTTCTGTTTTTAGAATCTCAACTTGCCTGATAATATTCACCTATCCGAAGCTTCCACTCTTGTGATGAAAACAACAAGAAACTCTTAATGGCTGTTACAAAAGACGTATAAACCTACACCCCATTACGACATTGATTGTCTCTCACGGCCTAAATATAGAAAATTCTATTAACACTGTCGAGCCAAGCATTATACCATGAAAACCGATTTCATCCTTGAAAGGTTTTCAAGAAGGGCGTCGTTGATGACTCGACGGTGGTATAATAAAAATCTCATTTCGACTTGTCTTTGGGAATTGGAAATCGTGTCAGGAACTTACCGGGAGCCATCCCAGGACATCTTCAGTAAAGTTGTACAGTGTATAAAGCTGTTTTTTTTCCGATGCGAAAGACACCTGAAGGACGAAATTTACTGGTAGTATGTTTGAACATTGTATTTTTCGAGTTTTGCATATCATTAATATAGATTGATTACCTGTTTGAGAAAAAAAATTAACTATATAATCAGTTTACGGAAAATTTTATGTGATTTTAGCTCAAGATTAAACCAACTACGGCTTCCTCCCCAAGTGAAAAAAATACTTCACACCATCCGAACTTGCAACCAACTACAAGTCGCTTATTGTCACCTGCTGAATCTGATCATACCAAATTCAAAAATTTCCCTTTAATACTTTCACGGCATCTGTAGACTTTCATCAAAGAAATATCGAAATACATTATGGTCACTGTAAATTTAACTAAATGCACAATATTTGTTAATTATTTTTAAATCCTTCTTTTAACTGATTGGATTGTACATTCCGGGTGATCCCTAATTTTAGTTCTCTTTATTTAAAAGAAAATGTGCAGTTGTTGACAATTTCTTAAAACAAATTATCTTTATTTCAATCGACTTTTTTTATTACATTTATTATTCTTCCATTTTTTATTGCTTACATTATTAACAATAGGAATTAAATTAGATTTCAGGATTTAAATATTATCTGCCACATCATCAACACTGCCATCTGTCGGAAGTGATTTTAAAATGCCCAAGACCTTAAGCAAAAGCGTCGTGCATAAACCTGCAGAAGAGGCTCAGCCGTCCACGTCGGGCACTATCTTCAAAGACGCGGTCAAAAGGATTATGATCGGTATCATACATACTGAACATCCAATCAAGATCATATCTCTAGAGCAGCTAACTATTGGTTTGGTGAATGTTTTCACAATACATTTCGGATTGTACTCTGTTACGCTTCATTATTCGTAACGTTTCGGTCTCTGCTGAGACCTATAGCAAGCAGATCGACAAATACAAGACTTTTATTTTACACATTTCTAACAGCTAGCTGTTATTCAAAAGTCCATCATGGCCCAAATTCCAAAAACAGCTAAAGAGGGAATAGATCCACAATTTTGTGGACTACGCCTGAAGCCAGAATGGATGCTAATTGTTTGCCTAGATGAGCAAACCGCATCATGGCTGGAACGAGCAGCTGCTAGTATCAAGCCGAGTTCATTACCATCAAGGCCGTCCGAGAGGAGAATATTCCCCGATTCGAAATAATCAGGAAGAGGATCACCCTTTTGACGCCATAAAGCTGTTTTGTGCACCTTTTTCTAGAAATTAATCAGCAGAAGGTTTGAGGCACAAACACGAATATAACCTTTTCCATCGACGACCAATCTATGGAAAGGCTAGGGGCACTAAGTCTGTTTTTAATTCTCTAGTGTGGCTCTTCGCTCTCAGATTAAAGAGGCCAGGAGCGGTAAGCCGAAGCTCACTGCAAATGACCAAAAACTTGAATAACTTAAAAGTTATTCAGACAAATCTCCATCGTGCAGCAGCGGCGATGGATGTAATAAAATGGAAATTCGCAAAGTAGAGATTCCATGGGAAACTTCTACAAGAACCTAGAGCTGCAAATTATTAGTATTATTCGGAAAATAGGTATTCTTGAGCTGCAATTCCCATATCATCCGAAATTAATTAACTGAATATTCCTTTTTCCATCCGAGCAGAAATAGTACTGGTAAAAATACCAAAGGCACGAATGACTCAAAAGGTGATACTTACTTAAACCTCCGTTCCTGATAAGGAGTCAAGAAGTAGTGATATTAACAAAATACGTGAGTCCCTTTTGGATTATCTTACTATTAACAATCTTATCATCATAAATAAAAAGTTATGGAGAAGATTTTGTGAAGATATAAATGCTCTCCCAACGGCCTCAGGACTCCAAAAGACACCTCGATTGATATCGGACTTTTAGAGAGACCTTAATTAATAGTAGCGTGGAAACACTTGAAGTGTTATTGGCAACACATTTCCCAGGCTGCAAAATATTTAACAGCAATAAAGATGAAGAAGTAAAGGACTTATCGTCAAACTCCGTTCAGCAATAGCATTGCTGGTAGAATCTTCACTCCAGAAAAGATCAGATGGGTCACAAATCAGCCGAAATAAATAAAATATACCCCGCATTACTACAGTAGGGGTTAGAGATGCTAATGCCAATAATGATAAGGATCTTTCAAGCCAGTTTTCAATGGGGCTACATCCCGAAACTCTGAAGAACCAAGAACCAATATCTTTATGCCCATTGATCAGCCTAAGTCACATCGCCCTATAAGTCTTACCTCCTTTTTCGTCAAGACGATGGAGAAATAAATGAATCTTCACATAAGAATACGGCATATCAAGGTCTGTCTTAATAAGAACCAACATGCCTACCAAAAGGCAAATCAATAGAGTCAGCCCTTCATGGTCTAGTAAGACAAATCGAAAAAGCTAAGGACTATAAAGAAATTGCACTTTGCGCATTCCTAAAGATGGAGCATTCTACAACACTCTCCATGACGCTATAATAGCGGAAGCAAGGAACACTGTTTGGAATCGGTCACGATAAAATAGGTATACACCATGCCAAAGAGCCGAATGACAACCACGGATCTAGATTATACGACTCTGACTGCACAGACCTACAGGGGCCGTCTTCAGGGCGGTACTATCCCCACTTCTGTGGTCAATTGTAGTCGATGAGCTCCTGGACCATCTAACAGAACAAGGCTATGAGGTAATAGGATATGCCAATGACCTCGACATTATCATTCGAGGCAAATATGACCAAACAATTTCGGAAAGGTTACAGTCTGTCTCAGAGGTGATAATGAACCGG
This sequence comes from Chorisops tibialis, assembly GCA_963669355.1. Lineage (NCBI taxonomy): Eukaryota > Metazoa > Arthropoda > Insecta > Diptera > Stratiomyidae > Chorisops > Chorisops tibialis. Next base: position 329,931,570 of record OY770262.1, read on the forward strand.
TGTCAGTCTAAAACCTTGAACATCATCCCAAGTAAGGCTGAAATATTACCGTTTACAAATGGAAAGAAAATCCTACTTAATACCACTTTCTATAAATGAAACACCAATACCCTTTTCAAATGAGGTCAAATATCTAGGTGGGGTGCTTAATAATAAACTCAACTGGAACAAACATATAGAATAGAATTAAGGACGTTCTGGGCCTGCAAAAGCTTATTACGAAGGAAATGGGGATTACAGCCCAACATGATCTACTGGTGCTACACACCAATCATTCTCACAATATTCACTTCCCTAGACTAAAATATTACAACAAAAAGCGCAGCTTGAGCTACAAAAATCCAAAGACTAGCTTGTCTTAGTATCACAGGAATAATGAAAACTGCCCTATATTCCTGAACTTTCCTCCGATACATCTCCAAATAAAAAGGGACAATCAAAGGAGTGTTATGTATATGGAGGGGGGAAACAATTGCAATTCGGGGGATTTTCGTGGTCATCTCAAAATCCTAAGGTAACCGAAAATAAAGGTTCCAACTTCAACAATATCGAATAGTATGCCGACAAAATTCAACTTCGAAACACCCTTCAAAGTTATAACCAGAGAACGCAAAAACTGGCAATCTATGTTACATGAAATGGAAGAGGGATCAACCATCTGGTATATAGATGGTTCGCGACCCCTGATGGGACTGGACCAAGAGTTAAAGGTCCTAACTTCTCAGTCTCAAAACCACCGGCTAAGAAGCCACCATCTTCCAATCTTGCAATGGGGTTATACATCCAACATAATGTTAGGAGGGCTCATAGCAATAAAACTATTTATATCTTATCGAATACGGATCGAGGCTTGTTTGGGACTGTGTTCAAAACTCAATCATCCTGGGATGGATAATAACTAAATTATATTTCGCTATATTTAGCTACAAATTATGATTTGTATGAAAACAATTATAAAAGTCTTATATGAGCATAGCTCAAAAGGCAGTGTAATCATGTGTTCCCCACATTTTATAAAAAAAGGAAAATTTAAAGAAAATCTACTTTTGGAAAGCTTAAACAATCCTAATTTCAAAAACGTAGGAATTTTTCTGATATAATGATTTTTTGTAAATAGTTTAATTTCTCATATTTCGGATATTTCACAAAAAATTTTTTTTTTATTTAAAAGAATTTTTGGATTTTACACGAGTGAGCTACTTTACGCCTGGGTGGCGACAGAGCACATAAACAAGATGAAAACGATCGCCTAAAATCTGAGGGGGCATCCGCTCCCCCTCCCCCCTCTCTCCCCTCCGGTTCTAGTTAATATTAGCTAGCCATAGACGTTCGAATAAGTCTTTCGAGTGATTTACTTTGATAATTTACTTCTAAAGTGCCCGACTTGAAGAGCTGTCCCAAGTACCTCGACTTGCTCGAAGTATTCTCATACGAATACACATCATTATATCCGGCGAGTCGAGCGACAAAACACCAATGAAGTTCGAATGAAAAAAGGTGATGAAACGACGAAACGACAAAATTTGGATAGCTTTGAAGTACTCGTAATTATACGAAATAATTGACGAATTTTAAAACATAATTTTGAGAGTGATTGACCGATATATAATGTTGTCAAGTATCTAATTACTTATTTAAACCACTTTCATTATAGTTTGCTATTCACTAATCTGTGGAATCATAAGAACTTTTCGACTTATTGTTTTCCATTCAACAAACTCTTCAGTTATTTTACACAATTACCGATAGAATTAAGTAAACAAAGTTATTGAAAGTCGCTGAACAAATATTTAAATTTAATCTTTTACCGTAATTCATCGAAACACCCGAAATATGTATACCATAGTTTTAACATAAACTTTTAACATAGCGAAAGATTTGTCAAAATATGCTAAATACCTTTAAGTGAAATTCCCCCGAAAAATTTATTAATCTTAGACTGAAATTCCGCGCGCAAAGTATAGATAAACAATCGTCGTTACCATACACGACAGCTTATTTCCACATCGCTCTAATCGCTCCACCTTTTTCGCTAAAGATAAGTACCTTACATCTCAACGTGAAGCACTTGTTCCACCTTGTATATCTTTGCCGCAAATTGAACTTAAACCGTTGAGATAATTACCAGCCGTAAACATAACATCGATAAATCTAAACCCTATAACTTTTCCCCCGCGCCAGTTATATGAAGATACGAACGAATTTTGTGAATGCTAACCATGAGCGCGTATCTTGTTGACATTCCAAGCGTAACATGCTCCTCGCATACGAATAGTTAAACGTAAAACACCATAAGCAAAATGTTTCCGAAAGATATAGCCCAAGACGAAACAGCAGATTATAATCAAATTTTCTGTAACTTCGATGATGGCAAGAAGCCATTACCCCGTCATCACTTTTAATGCGATTCTTATGCGAACGATATTAGTACTTGTTCTTAGTGTCCTTGTGGTCTCGGGCATATAAAGGATGAGCCAAGGAACCGTCCCTAATGGAAGTGTTTTCTCAAGCGTACAGGACTACTTCTCGTTACAAGAAAGGAAAATTCACCCAAACGGAAATACTTAAGTGAAAGTAAATCATCATAAGAACAATTAGCACAAAAAGAACCCCCAAAAACTTACCTTTACTATAACGAGATTTCTCCAGGTTTCGGGTCTGGTTGATTTCGGGTTGATCGTAGACGTTGAAACTAAGATTGTTTTCAATTTCGTTAGCCAGCGGCAACCAAGATTTCGTCTCGGGCTGGACATCCCAAATATCGAACGTTTTCATCGGTGGCCATGCCTTCGAATGCAATGTCGGCGCCGAATTAACTCCTTTCCAAACTATCACAATCAAAACACTTTGAAATAGGATCGTACCGATCATGGTTGAATTATCACAGTAAGAACATCTTCTTTCGCCTATCACACAAGTCACAACACTAACGATCTGAATTACTACTCTTCTTACTTTGCGAACTTCGCAGCAACTGGCATAAATTCCCCGCCGTTTTCAACTACAGTCGCTTTATTTTCGCGATATCTTTTGAAATCTTCACCGCAGTTATGGTGTGTAAAGAGTTCACATATACCTTTTCGATATGAATCGCAGAAAAATCAAGATTTTATTGGAATTACTGCTGCTTCAAGCTTGACTTCACTCTCAACACGTGACGATAACTGCCCACTTGAAATGCACTTTACAATACGAGCAAAATTGCATGCTCATCTCGGAAGTATGTCGCGGTGACGACAATAAGAAACTTATTGTAGGTCACATACCCGTATATACATATGTCTTGGGAACATTAAGCTGAGGCGGGTTTGACCCATCCGTGTTGTATCGTCGAAGAAAGTACACAGAAGAAAGTTTTTACCAAGAAATCATCGAACGCCTAAAATGCGACTATTTTGCGTCTTTAGTGCTAACCATTTCGGCTAAAAGCTTAAGAAAATTGATAGTCCATTAAAGTGAGAATATGATGCAGTGCTAAGTGTAGATCATGAATGCTAATTGAATCGTAAAAGATGTCTTTATTCCGTAATTCAAAGTCTGTGTTATTTGATGAAAAAATAAATAGCATTTGACCCCTTAAAGAAGTTATTAACATTCTGTTTGTTGATTTATAGACAAAAGAAATGTTGTCGAAAAGCAAATATTGTTGTTGGTATTACAGTAAAGAAAATTTAAATAAATATTTCAGAAAAGGTAATTTAATTTTCACTCATGTAGTTATATTAGAAAAGTAATTTATATTTTGCACTTATTCAGAAATGTAAAATATAAATTACTTTTAATAACTTATTCCTGTATATTTTACAAATTCGGATGGGTTGACGCAGGAGTCTGAAGAAGATTGCCTAGTAGCGAAAGACAACCAATCGTACCACGTGAGCGAGAGATAAAGACAATTTGCAGGCAGATTTTGAAAAAAAAAAACGGGTTAATTCAAAGTTTTGAAATTTTTTTTTGTAGGGAAGGAGCGTGGTGAAATTCAAGTATCTCACTACAGCTGCTTCCAAAATATTTTATACCAAATTTGACGTTCATAAACCTATTGCCAATGTGATAAAAAAATTGGTTTATTCTGTTTCGATGAAATTTTGCCACGTGTTTGGGAGAAGCTAGAAGGAGAGACGCAATTTTAATGACTTTTGCATGGATTTTTATGAACAATCAAATTATTATAAAGTTATAATATTGTGTGAATTCGTATGGGAGATGGTAGAAGGGTGCAGGTATTTGGCCCATATGTATAGGACCTTCATCTTACGCCGAAAATAATGTTCACAACATTTTAACTTAAGCTGCTTTAGATCGAAGGCATGGGCATTTAGTTTTAAGTTTTGCAAATGACGATTTATGAAACTGTGGGCTAAAATTATAATACGAGTACTTTCAGTTTTCATCTAGAGATCAAATAACTGAGAAAAATAATGGTTTCAACCAAAAATAGCTTACAATAGTGTCTTAAAAATTATAATACGTTTGACTTTCAAACTCTTTAAAAATCACCCAAAAGTTTTACAGTTTTTATTAAAACTGAAAACTAGGGAACAATTTTTTTTAGGAGGAGTAATAACTGTTTTATATAGAAGCACAGCACTGATAAATAGGGAAGATAACATTTCATGAAAAACACTTAGGTAGAGATAATAAAAAAGTGAATAAAGAAATTGAGTATTAAGGCTAAATAACTAACAAATTGTGTACTGTAACAAACAATAGCTATCGGCTTAAATATAAAAAAAATCACTAGAGTATATAGTAATTTTCAATACTACTTAATTGTAATACTTAATTTACAACGCGTTTTATAACAAAATATCATAATTTTCATAAATGCTAAGCACAAAGAAACAAGTTTTGTTATAAATATCACGAAAGAATTAGGTTTCCTTACTGTAGTATAATTTCTTTAAATCTATTTTAAATTTCATTAAATTTCGACTTATTTTAATTTCAGTTGGCAAATCATTATAGAATTTGACTCCGTTATAAGAATAATGTTTTTGGCCTACATTGATCGCTCGTAATGGAGGGAAATAGTTCTTCTTCTGAGCCACCTCGTGTATTATTCTTATTTACTTTTATTAATTATGACAATAATATCAAATATTTTATCTTTTTTTATTATTGGAAATCTTCGTAGTCTATGCATAAGAATGTTAAGTAGTAATTTTGAGCAACTATTAAAGGTCTTAAAGTGGTGTATACCATAGATCCACACGCAATTATACCATATTGCAATATGGAATTGATCAACGTAAAGCAGAATATTCTCGTAACTTTTTTGGTAAGAAATGTGCGAAAGCAAATTCGTATTAATTTTTTTAATCTTGATGTAACACTGTGTATCTGAAAATCTCATTTTAAATGCTGGTCGAATATTACACCTAAGCATCATCTACTGACTAACTTGTTTCATAGTTAGGCATTTACAGTTTACTGAGTATTTGTTTTTATGAATTTTTAAATCCAATTCTAAGGGTAATCCATAATTTCGTAATGAAAAGGCGATAAAATAACTTTTTCTTACATTTAATGATAGAAAATTACAATCGAGCCATTCCTTTAAATGCAGTAGACTGTAATTTGCTTTAATTTGAACCCCTTCCCAGTTAGTATCTATAACAAATAATACGATATCGTCAGCAAAAGATAGTAATTTACACTCAAGTTTCTGATCATATGCATAAATCATTTACATAAAGTAAAAATAATAAATACATAAATAACATCATAAAAAAAGTTAATGGATTACTTTCGATTTTAATAACTTGCCTATGATTTTTCAAATAACTCTTTATCCAGCGTCATTTTTATAAAACATTTCCATCTTAGTTCCGAGCTGTAACTGAATATAGGCTTATAAATGCATCTTAGTCTAGTGTCTGAATGATCCTTCTTCTAAGATGCCTAGGAAGATACAGAATCATCTGATGATCTAGGGCAGGAGAGTAGTAAATACTTTATGACTGAGTGGGTGAGTCAACAGATCCCGCGATAAGTGTATCTCTCTTGTCACGGGCTCTGTTTAGTAGACATCAGATATCAGATTTTTGAATTTTCAGTGAAGGGGTCAGCCGCCTTCTGTACCACCATGAGTTAGGATACTTCACTAATAATGGCATATTTGCTAGTCAGGGCTACCCCGCACTATTTTTAAATGTCGAAATATCCGATTCAATGATCCTTTTCAAAATTTCAACCAAAAAGCAGGAATACCCACGAAAGTGCAGTGCGAAAATCGATTTCTCTGGTGCGGCCAGTCGTTTCGACTGATCGGCTAGTCGTTGTGATTATATGATTTGATTCATGTAGCTGCAACTGCGTTTAGTATGTGCAACATCGTAGAAATCTTTAGATATTTTTCAAGATTTTGACTATATGAACGTTGGCACTAACTCAAATAGTAGAAGCTAGCAGAATCTTTGTTGCTCCTCTAGATAATAAAGATAATAACATGTTAGTTTCATTCAATTCTTTTATCAAATATTGTCTTTCATTTCAAAATTTTTGAAATCGCCTTCTTCCGGATCGAACATTTTCGATCAAACTTTTGAGTTCTAAAAAATCTAAGCTTTGTGTACCGCATTTCCAACATTAGAGACTCCAGAAGGCTTCCCGCGACTCGTAAAGCTCCAATGGCAGTCGTAACGTAGTCGCATTGCGATCAATATAAAAATGAAGTGCCTGAACGCTTCAAAGTAAACATGAACAAAATCATAATGGTATTATGATTGTGCATAAAGCCCAATTGATACTCTATATGAAATAAGAAAGAGTTTATTGTACCGGAAAATATGTCATTTCAAATTCTTTCGAATAGTGAAAAACAACTTTTGTATGGGAGGTGGTAAAAGCAGAGGGAGGAGGTTTTTAATTTTTGTATATAATACTGAACGTAGTATACAACATGTTTCATGCTGAATTTAAAGTTTGTAGCTTTCATAATTTTCGAGGAAATTGAACAAATTTTTCTGATTCTATGACATTTGTATGGAGGGTGGCAGAGAAAGGGGGAGGTTTTGGATGATTTTGAATCTGCTTATCAACATTCTAATCACATTGCCTTGTTACTCATATGTTCGAAGGAGAAATACGTTTATTGAATATTCAATACAAAAAATTGTATGGGAAGTGGTAGAAGGAGTGAAGCGAAGTTCATATTTTCCTTAGCATTTATTGCAATTATTTAGGGATAAATTCTGGCAAAGCTTGAACTTTGTAATTTTCCTAGTTTCAATGAAAATCGATTAAATGCAATTGCCAAAAATTATGTATTTGTATGGGAGGAGGCTGAAGGAGTATTTGAATCAAAGCCAAATTTTTCGACATCAATGATATTTATAATAGTATACTTTTGTCAGAATTTAAAGTTTACAGCTTTGACGGTTTTGGAGAAAAATAATTTAGTTAAAATTCCGAAATTTCGTGAAAAATGTATGAGAGCGGGTAGAAAGAGTGAAGTGAAGTTGATAGCTTTCACAAAATCGGTTGCAATTGTAATAACTTTAATTATGACAAAAATTGGTTCTTTTAGCTTTACTAGTTGCAATGAAAACCGAATAAATGAATTTTTGAAAATTGTGCATTTCTATGGGAGGTGGTAGAAGGAGTAAAAGGATCAGATCAATATTTTTTGACGTCAAAGATATTCACGTCCTTATACTATGACATAGTTTTCAAGTCAATAGCTGAAATGGTTTCGGAGAAAAATCAATTTCTTTAAATTTCAAAATTTCATGAAATTCGTATGGGAGGGGGTAGAAGGAGTGGAGGTCCGTTCACGAGCTTAAAGTTACTTTTTTGCTAAAAATGATATATAAAAATTTCAGCAAGATAGGTCAAAGCTTTCGAGAGTTATATTGTAGACAGACGGACAGACAGACAGACGGTCACTCGGAATCGAGGTTTTTGAGCGACAACAAATATTTCTGTACCCTTGGCGACTCTGTGCGATCATTATTTCTTAGCGTTATAAACGGTAAGGCAAACACAATTTACTCTCAGATTTCATCTAGAGTATAAAAACACATAAGAGCAGTGCAATACGATTAGTCGGTGCGATCAGATGCAGCTACTAGCTGCACCAGCGGAATTCCAGCTTAACTGCTCGGACTGACAGGAACGTAGTAGTGCGATCTAGCCTACTCGGCTACCTTATGACTTCAAATTTAACATATCTATTGTTGTATCATCGCGAATTAGTGATTCGGATCAATCTCTCTATTTTCACGACCGCTCTAGTGATGAAATTAGTCTTAATGCATGATGCTCGCCCTTACGGTTATATAAGGTTTAGTCACACAATTCACTAACAATTAAATATAGACAGAGTTTATAGAGAGTTTGTAGCATCCAAAAATTCAAAACAAACATTCACTGATTTCTTTTATTCTGTAAGTCCTTTCTCAATTTTGCACCCTGGCAAAAATCCTATTCAATGAAAGAGAGCAACGGTGATTCCCATACCTAAAAGTAGTATTGGTAACATGGTGGAAGACTACAGACCGATTAGCATGCTCCCTGTTCTATCGAAAGTTTTGAAAAGAATTCTCTTTGGTCAAATTAATACCTACATTCGGTCGAATAATCTCTTCGATAGCCGACAATCTGGGTTTCGATCTCAACACAGCACAGCTATAATTAACACTGTCGATAGCTTGCGAATTAGCGCACTTGTGTTACATGACTGTTCAAAGGCTTTTAAGTCCATAAATAATGAAAAACCATTAACAAAACTTGGCAGCGTGTATAATTTTTCAAGTCCTGGAATAAAAATGGTTATGGTCATATCTTCGTGATACATAGAAAGCAACTATTAGATTATTGCAAATGAAATGGCTACTTTCGCGATGAAGTGAAGTTAGTTGCGATTTTCATGTCTCAAACTGCCGCCAGTTGGCTCTGCTAGTAATGAATATTGAAGTATAAATACTCCTCCATTTGGTCATGATATCATTTCAGTTTTGGACTTCATTGAGATCGGAGAGAAAAAAAAACATGGAATCGAGTCAAAAACGGCTACTTTTTCTTTACGAGTTTAAACTTGGCCCCAACACAAGAGAGGCAACCAAAAACATCAACAGGGCATTTGGGGCTGACACAGTAAGCAAACGAACCACACAGCGATGGTTCGAAAAATTCCGATCAGGAGATGACCATCGATAGACAACGACGAGCTGCGTTTACTAGTCTAGTCTGACTGACGCCAAACTGTGAGAAATATTGCAGAGAAACTGGGCGTACACTATTCGAAAGTTTCCCGGCACTTGCAACAGCTTGAAAAAGTCGAAAAGCTTAATAAGTGGGTTCCGTATGAGCTTACTGAGCAAAGCACGTCCAAATGTATCAAGAATAGCGGTCAAAAAATTAAACGAGTTGCAGTATGAGACTTTTCCTCATCCACCATATTCACCAGACCTCTCGCCAACCGATTATCACTTTTTTAAACATTTGGATCATTTGTTTACGGAGAAACAATTTAAAAATGAAGCAGCCAGTCGGACTTTACGAAACTGGCATAAATACACTTGTCAAAGGGCTCCAGAGTAGATTTTAAATTGTTGATTCATGTGGTTTGAAAAAAGTGTGATTCATATGGTTTCTGCAATTAGTAATTCAATTATAGAATCTTAAAAAAACGTAGGAATCTGTGACTTAATACATAAGAAGGAACTTGATAATTCAAAATTATTGTTTCTATAAAACAATATTATAAATTCAAAATTTTATTATAAAAGGTTATAATTATTGTAAATTGTTTTTAGAATTAATATGAAAAAATTTGCCACACCAAAATTATTATTCTTATGAAGTATTATTATAATTCCACAGTTTCAGAAATTTCGACAATTCAAACATTTCACTAGTTAATAATTCACAGTCACTGATTCGACACTTTATATGGTAAAATATTCAATTTTTGTAAAAATTGTTCAGGAAAGTCTGAGCAAAGGTACTTGTTACTTGTAACTAGGCCTAATTGCTAACTAGGCTAACTGGTTTAGCGGTCCACTTTTCGCCGTATGGCCTTTTCTAGAAATTCTTATTGCCTCAAAAAGAATTATTTTATAAGGGGTATTAGAAATTATTATAATAATAATTAGTATTAGATTATAAAGCTTTCTATCAGACTACATAACATTGATGGTTTGGTGAATATTTTCACAGTGCATTTCGAATTGAAAGAAAAGATTTCCGGATTCTACACTGTTACGCTTTATTATTCGTGACGTTTCGGTCTCTGCTGAGACCTTTATCAAACTGCTCTCAGCAGAAACCGAAACGTCACGAATAATAAAGCGTAACAGTGTAGAATCCGGAAATCTTTTCTTTCAATACATAACATTGGTTCAGAAAATCCGGGATTATACAGTCAACAAAACGAATTGTTGTGCCTTTAAGTATTAAAATATCTTTTAAAGTGTATAAGAACTCTTATACCAACTATAAGACAATTTTCTCATTGTAATCAAAGTTTCCTGAAAACCCTCTAAAACAAATACAACTGAAAATGTTCAGACACTCCATTTTATGCAAAAGTTTATTAAACTGGAAAACATCCATTCCTTTCGCCTTTTCTCCGGGAAACTGCATTCTTTGGCCACGAATCTTTCCTCTCCGTAATCCTTGTGAACGTATACAAGAGAAACCCCTCTAATTACAATAATAACATTAAAAAACTTTTGAGACGAAATTTCCACTCAATCTTCCCTCTCACATCTAAACTTTGACTTGGGAAAAGTAACCCATTATAAAATTTTCGGGAAAGAAAACAAACCAGAGGTCTTTAATTAAAGTAATATGCATCCTTCCATTGCCCGTATTGCAGCTGGTTATTAAGTGAATAAAACATAAAAGATTGCGAAAGAAACTACTTAGTCTCCAAAATGATAATAATAATTTAAAAAGAACTGACGCTAACCATAGAAAATACTTGCGAAAATGCAATATGCTCCTTGTAGTTATTAACAGCATGAATAGGAGCGACAACATGTTTTCCAAAGCTAATGAATTTAACAAGAGATAGTGCTTGAAATTCCGAATGGATTATATTGTTATGTACTATTGCACTTATATTTGAAAATGGTTGAAAAGATGGCGACCTTATTGCGATAAACTGACTCTATGACCCCTTTTACTCTATCTGTATAGTCCATTGTGCACCATTTGTAATAATTGCACGCTGGTCAGATTCGTGTATGAGTGTTGAGTGCAGCAAGAGCGATAGAAAATGCAATTTCTAGGAACAACATCATTTTCATCCTTCGGTACACGATTTAATGTGCTCTTTTGCCATCTTTTATTTGCAAAACTACGGTTGGATTGTGATCCTTGTCGTCGGTCGTATCATCATGTTGACATAAGGTGAATGATGTCATTTAATTAAAATTGTGTGCAAATTGTTGGAAAATGGACGACGATAAAAGAAATGTTTTTTTTAACGAAATTATAAATTTCATAAAATTGTCACTTGAGTGATTTTTTAACCTGGTGTGTAATCAGCATCAACAAAGAGAATCATGTGATATAAAAAGAGGAAATAGGACGTATTATTCGGCTATTGCAATGAAATTGAATATAAACGTGGATATATGTATGTAATTGTAAAGAGCACATGTGCACAATAATTAACTACAAGTTTCCTCCCTGGTCCAGACGGGATTAAAGGGTTTGTCCTTTTATTTGAGAACATAGTTTCATGAATGGTAAGGGGGAATCGAGTCGAAAGAGACGCAATTTGTTTGCTATTTTTGCATTTTATAATCTATTCGAAAGTATAAGCCCAATAAAATGAAACACAAAACATGCATAAATAATTTATAATTACTTACAATACTTAAATACTGTTCAAAAGCATCGCATAATAATAATTAAATAAAATCAAAAATTTATACATTTCGCAAAAATTTAAGTGCAAAATGCAAAAAATTTCGCTAAAGCTTCTTGGCAAGACAAATAATTACAAAAAAATACGGAAAAAACTAAATAAAATCCTTAAAATTACATAACAAAACAGAATTTCTTAAGAATCTATAAAATAAATAAAAGAAAGAAAAAAAACACATTTTCTCTTAACGAAAAGAAAACATGCAGAAAGATAAGAGCAAAATAATGAAGGCAATTTCAGTATCTACAGCGGATCCATGCTGGGACCATTAGGACTATCCTCCAGTTTTCGCCAAACTACGTTACACATCTCACGAACGAGAGCCTTCTCGCCATCATCCATTTGTTCGGGAGTGCTTGCCGTCACTGCATTACTTCCACCGAGTCGGTCTCGTTCCAATTGCTCACGTACTTCAAGCACTTGAAGAGCACGCACCACGGCTTCCGGCCGACCAGAAATCGGATCCGGTACGACGGTTTGCTGTACAGTGGCTGCAGCAGCTAAACGTTCCTCTTCCAGTTGACGAATTCGTCGCTCTAACGAGCGAACGTAGTGCAACGTTTGATCGCTAAGAGTCGACCGTATATTTAAGTCCTGTGAAATAGGCACAAAATGAAATTTAATGCAATCTTATGACTTAAGCTAAGGACGAACAAGAGGCTTTTTACTAACTGGAATTTGCCTATCGAATTGACGTAAATTCGAAATAGTTTCGTCGGCATTGGTGCTGGAACTGCTGCCGTCGCCATCATCACGGAGCGTTGGTCGAGTTGCAGCACCGCAACTGGCACAGAGCGTATTTGCAGCCACATGAGCTCGTTCCTCGTCCAGGTACAGACAGAGCTCTTTTAATTCGAGATTATCACGTATCAGCTCTTGTTGTTTGTCGTCCAATTGACGAAGTTTATTCTACGGAATGCAATCAAGCTTTAGTTGAGTTCTATTTTAATTACAATAGATAGAAAGGTATAACTTACTTGGTATGCGGAAACTTCTTGCCTCATTACGCTCGCTGTGTATCGTCCGAAACGTTGCCATTCACGCGCCAATTTTCGGCCTTTTTGACGATCGTCATCCAAAAAACAGCATAAATCACGAAGTTCCTGATTATCATCGCTTAGCCTTTGATTAGCCTCTTTCAGGGCACGCAATTCGGCCAAAAGGGACTGAAAAATGAAGAAAGGGTTATATCAATCGAGTTGCATTTGTAAAAGAAATAAACAAGTTCTGGTGACAATTAAAGGTTGATGACTAGTAAAACAGCTGCTTCTATTTTATGCCTTAACAAGAAATTGATTGATTGCATTTACGAAAAAGTGCACGATGTAGCAATAAGGAAAGCTATGAGGTCATAAAACTTTAGCCTTATTATACACTAGATGGGAATTGACGAAATACCAGTAGAACTCTTAAAAAACGTTGGAAATGAGTCGCTGAAATACTACACAACATGATATGCAAAATAATGAAAGAGGAAATCATACCCAACGATTGCTGAAAAAACATCATATGTCCAATTTACAAGACAATGTCAGCTGGGAGAATTACAGAGGAATATAATTGTTGTGTACGTCCTATGAAATAATGACAAAAATAATTGAATGTCGTACTAATGAAATGACTGGCGAATACCAAGATGGATTCGGAACCGGACGATCTACAAAAGACCAGGTATGCTCGGTGAAATAGCTGCTTGAGAAATGCTGGGAATATAATACAGATGTGCACCAAATTTTCATAGATTTTAAAGAAGCATACGACAGTATCGACAGGAGGGTACTGTACCAAATCACACTTGATTTTGGAATTCCTCCAAACTAGTCTGACTAACAAGACTCACATTGACGAACACTGAGTCCCAAGTGAGAATACAAACCGATTCCAGAACCTGATTTCGAACGGAATATGATTTAAAGCAGGGAGATGGTCTAGTCCCCATGCTTTTCAACTTGGCATTAGAGTATGTCGTCCGAAAAATTGCAGTCGACACTAATGGGACACTACTATTCAAGTCCACCCAACTAGTAGCATACGCTGATGACATTAATATCCTAGCAAGATCCTTCCCTAGTGTTAAGGAGGTATTTGTCAATCTTAACTCCGCCGCAAAAGGAGTCTGGTTGCGCATTAACGAAAGCAAAACAAAAGTAACCACGCAAACAAGAAAAAGATCGCCTATCAAACAATACATAACAATTAATATAATTTGGACGGTGTGGACAACTTCATATATCTTGGGGCTAGTTTAGTAAAGGACGGCAATAAAACGGACGAATTCCAAAAAACCTTTCTAGCCAATGCAATTGACTTTGCTTTCTTCAATGCACAGCCACCAGCTTCTATCAACTGCTTGGACTGTTGTTTTAACTCACGTGTGAAGTAGTGAGCCCACGTTTCGTCTATCGTAACAAATCTGCGCAGAAAATCGGTTGGATTATTCTTCAAACAGCAGAAACATTGCTGAGAAAATCGATTCCTCACTTGTTTGTGATTATCTATTATGGAGAACCATATTGTCATAGTTGCAGTTTTTGGGTGTCCTTCATGTGGATCATCTTCAATTGATATACAACCATGTTAAAGCTCAGCTACCCATTTTTTGTTGTTGTAAACATAGGTGCAGACTTCTTGTTCACTTTTACCAACTTTAGATGAATTTCTGTTGGCGATAAATCATCCAAAACGAATTTTCTGTTGAAACGGTATTCAAGTTTATTCATTTTGTCAAAAACACACAACACGCTTACTTTAAACAGCCGTATAAAACAAACTATTTATCTGTTCAAATTCATATTCGGCATTTACTTTTACAACAAGTGTGCCAACATAGCAAAATGGTAATATCATTTTCACCTCGCCCTCGTACAGTTATTGATCCAGATATTTCCATTGAGTTAGTGTTAATGTTCCAGGAGTTTTGATTTTTGTGCACATGAAATCCTTTAAGCTCGATTGATTCAGAGCGGGATCATTTTATGCATCATGCATACAAAAACAAATAATGTTTTAAGCGATTAATATAAAATTGTATTAGATTTGAAAATTGTGAAGTCATGATATTTGGCTCCAGCCTCCCCGTTCTATTACCTTAAGGCTTCTCACTTAAAAGTATTTTTGAGATCATAAGTATATTGAGCTCGGGTCTGATATGCGAGGTGCGAAAATGACTTCATTTTTAATGTGAAAACCCAAAATATTACTAAGAGGTCAAATACCAAATTTTAACACAACAATTTCAGTATTAGATATTAACAACAAAAAACTTTTTTCTTTTGTGTAAAAAATTGTGACATTTATGCGGGAGATGCTAGAAGGCGTGGAGGGATATTCATTATTTTTGCTGGAATTTCTAAAATCATTAACAAAACTTATTTTCATAAAAAAGCTAACACCAATCAGACGTACCTCGACTTACGTCATGACTTAATAGAGAAAGTTTAAGATATTGAAATAATGCCATAAGGAGAACATGTCTCGAAGCATACCCAAGAAACTGTGAAAGTTTCATTCGAATCGACACAACAGTTTTTGAGTTGAATTTGGACAGACAGACAGAATAAAATTTCAAAGACCGGTTCTTATGCTTAGTTATTGTTCTTGTATATAAAGCAAAAGATTAACTTAAAATCATTAATAAGCAAACAATCTATGGTGTATCCTAGTGGATTGCGTGTGGATCTACAATTCGAAGGTCGTGAGTTCGAATTCCAATCGGCGTGTAATTCCAGCACGCTGCCTGCTTAAGTATACCTTGATCCCCTCAATATATGAAAATGAAAATTAGATAGAGGGTTGTGTGAAGGGCTACCAAACCTTTCGTAATAAAAAAAAATGTTGAGGAGCTTGAAGGTCAGGAGGTCTAAGCACATAGTGCCATTGTCAACAGGTGTAGGATTTGATTCCAAGACCCAATCAGAGAACGTACGGCGCTGCTGGTGGTTCACCGGCTGCAGTTCTTGAGTCAATTGGACTTTCTACACATGCAGAGTCAAATCTTTCGCCAATATTTGCTGCAGTGTGCACGTGCAGAGGTCGAGTTCTAGAGGTTTCGTTTTCAACACTGTCCTTCACTGCGCCGCTACTTCGGTCGAATGTCCGGAATGAAGTCATTTCGGTATATTCTAAATACAACCATCTTGCTCTGAGTCAGTCTCTTGGAATTTTTTGAGTAGGTTGCGCACACACATCTCAGAAGGCACATGATTACGATGAAAATTTGCTCGAATTTTGCGCAACGTAGCCTGCGATTGAACGCCAATTTTCGTAATAAAATTCAACGACTGTGTAGCATTCCATGATAAATTTGCCGCGTTTATAGAGGACAAATATCAACATTTGGTAGCTTTCAAGCGGCCATCTGTCAAATAATAGGCCTTTCTAGTCCTGCACCTCTTGCACATCTATACCTATATATAGAAGTAGAAGAAAAAACAAATAACGGATAGCCACTACAATTATATTTGTATGGATAGAATTCTGTATTTACGCATACGAAAACGCAAACTCACTTTTGCTGTGGGTGTTAGCCAGTATACCCACCAACTCCGCCACCAGCAATATAAAGTAGTCTTTCAAAAAGATTTCTACTGCAACGAGAATCTTTCCTTCCTTTCCGGTTTCAAGTAATGACTTCAGTATAAGTTAAACTACTGATTCAATTGTACCAATTATGATCCTTTAACAACATTGAAAATCAAGTCAACCATAAATTGAATGTATACATTTGTATTTCCAACCAAAACAACCAAACATCCCTTTTCACAACCATTTAACATATGGCATATCCTCATCCTCTACCTGAAAATCCAATAAAAATTGTCACTACCATAGCATGTGGAATTAATATTTAAATAAAAAAAATACATCAAAATCTAATAAAATTCGTACCATAAATTTCCATTAACTTTTCCCATCAATCTTACCATATACCTGTCTATTACGTTGCATAGTTTTTTTTAGTTTGAGGCAAAAAAATGAAATATTCTGATATAATCATAACAAAAATGTGAAAAAAGGTTTTATAGCTGTCTATGATCGATCCGACAACATCCATTTCACTGTGAGTAACCGATAAAAATGGAGAAAACCCATCTATAGCTGGCAGCTTTTAATTTATTTACCATCAGTCGGAATACAACGCAAATATAAAATTGAGATGACGAAAAAATTCAAAGAGCCTTGCTAAAAATAAAAATATTTTTTTTTCCCCTATTCATAAAACATCATTTCCTGTTCACCTTTCGCACTTTCCGAAAATGTATCGTACGATGCATTTTGTCGCTATCTAAACTTAATTTAAATAAACTCACAGTCTAAAGAGCAACTATATGCGGTATTGTTTTAGATGCTATGAGAATCAACAGGAGACATTAATTAATCACATCGCTTTCACTTAATTTTTAGTGCTGAATGTTAGGTCGGTATAAGGAGAGTTACCAACCTTTTTTTTGCAATAAGTGAAGCATCGATGTTCCACCTCATATCATTATGATGATGATAATCCAATATCGGATGCTGCAATATGGTCCATTGAATTCGATTGAAAACAAAAGTTACGTAATTTCCCAACGAAATATCACAGATGACCAACCAACCATAAAGTACTGATTTATTGCAGTTCCAGTAACCAAGTTTTGTGTTGTGATTGAGAAATTCCCATTTGAATTGAACTCAAATCATCATCGGTTGGTTATGAAACAGCACAAAACATCAACAACCTATAGGTAATCTATGAAGCAAATCTATACCCTCCTATACATGACTGATTTTACTTGAAGTATTTCACTTGTATTTAGATTCCTTACTGTGATCTATGTTGTCCTGCGACATGAGTTGATTTTTCACATACATACATTGAAACAAACTGACGCATTCGATTTAGTACATCGATGGATCTTAGAAATAAAGTGCAGTGATATACTAAACCATTTATACCTCACGGCTTCACTTCTGCATGGAAAGGGAATATCCTGGAAGTAATTTATTTGGAAGCTCATCCAAAGTCATAATTTAGTTTTTAAACCCTTGCAGACGGTAGTTAATAGTTGTATGCATATTCGTGTCAATAATCTGTCATAAGAGCAATTTAATTAACGTGAGACTATAGAAGGGTTTGAACCTCGCATCACATCATCGCAGTTATGGCGTCAAACAAAAAAGTTTTACTATATGTACTTCTCGATCTCAAACATATTGTGTTAAAATTTCGTTGACTAGTTTCACCATATCTAATCAAAATTCAATAAACTTTGAATTATGGACATCAAAATTTTTAAATCAGCACCATACCCCCATTCGTACAACGGTGGCAAAAGTCAAATTTTATGCTCCCAGACAATCTTTCATGTTGAACTTGAAAAATTTTTGAAAATTAAATATTAATTTGATGGGTTTTTTTCACAAGTTATTTATCCAACAAAAATGTATAAAAGAGTATATCATAATTTAAAAAAAAAAAACAATCTGAACATCTCAAAATGGCATCATAATCAAGCTGATACGTCGATTTATAGAGGCACATAATAAATATTTATAAATGTCCCATAAAATTATCACGCAGAAACGCATTTTATAATGACAAGAAAGCAAGGAGGATATATAAAAGGAGTACCTGATAGTCTGTCTCATGTGGGAATATTTTTTGATTCGGAAATTTTCGAAAATTGTGTCCAAGCTTAACTTGGCTTCAAACTTTTACAAAAAAAAATACAATAATTTGTATTTTTTCTTGGTTGCTAATATTCAGTCAGCAATAAAGTAATTTTCAATACAATGGTGTTTGCTGTTTCATTTCAGAAATTTTTATTTTTTCAATTTTTATTAGTTTTGGTTTGTGTTTAAGCTAAGTACTTTAGCAACGGACAATTTAACGCGGGACAGAGACTTACTTTGGGTTTAAGTATGTCAAACAAGGATAGCGAAACAATTTTTTCGAAAATTTGACAACTGTTTCGAACAATTTATCGTGGGAAAGAGTTAGTTGCAATATTTTTAAGTGTGGCAGACAAAGATAGCGAAACGATTTTTTTCGAAAAATTTCGAGCATTTCGGTAGTAAGGGAGGGAAATACATTCATTCCCATTGCGCTTACAAGGCAAAGCATGCTCATAGTCACTCCTTTTTATATATCCTCCTTGCAAGAAAGTCTTGGAAGTCAAAAGTTTGATCCTGTTCAAATTTTTATCGCCAAGTTAAATCGATAGTAAAGTATTAATCAATGCCATATAAAGCATTCGCCGTATCGTTAATATCTAAAATTAGAATGAAAGGCGATTTAATTTAAAACCCAATGAATCAACAAATTTCCATATATATTTTTCCATCACTTCTCTTATCTAAAATTAGGTATATTGATGAATTGATACTTATTGTCAGTCATTTGGATATTTCTTTGTCAGTTTCTAATTTGGTTGATGCAACACTTTTAAATTATAACAAAATCAGATTTGATAAATTGCTTGATGTTATTGCTATTCATCTTTATTTCTTTTTGTCTGTTATTTCTTTGAGTTGAGATTTATAATGGAATAAAAATAAGGTGTGTAAGATTCTAAAATAATGCAATTAAGTTCATATTTGACGAATTTTTATGAAACAGTGCTTAAAATCTTGTATTGGTTCTTAGAAACTCATTACAGGGAAGTTATTCTACCATTTGAATTTATGGTTTAATAGTTTTTATTCATTCGCTCCAATCGATGTTAAACGTCCGTTTTGAGTATTCCAAACGGGAAGAGATAGATATAAAACCAAGTATTTCTAGACATAGGTTCGACCACTCACGCAGATTGTCCTAAACGGAAAAGATGTGCAAGACTTTTATTACCATGTTATATATGTTGAGGCACACATAAGTGTAGCTCATTTAGGTTGTAGAAGAGTGGTTTCGAAGAAGCACAATGCACTGAGGCCATCTAGTTGGGCCAATTGTACTTCCCCTATTGATAATGAGATGTGTCGGTTTGTGAACTGAAGCAAGCTCGAATGTTTGATGCCACTGGGGTCGTTTAGTTCTGAGATGAATCTTGTGCCTAAACAAAATAGATGCCTGTTGGGAATTTTGGGACAGTGGTAAAGATAATGCTCGATAATTCTTTGCCATCCTCGTTGTCGTTCGCAATCCACAACCTAAATGCGTGCAGCTTTAGCAAGCAATGGCCTGTGGTCATTCCAATAATAGTTCGGACGCTACAGCAACTACGTTGTAACAGCTGACCTGTGTTTTTTTATTCAGTTCTTCCCACACGGATTTGATCATTCTGCAGCTATCAAGCTGCCGCCATCCCGTCCAAAAGTACTGTTGGCGCTACATCGAATGAGTTCATGGAGTTAATATTTGCAGATCCTTACCAAGCATGTGTGTCTGCTGCGTCGTTTCCTGACAGGTCGCTATGACCCGAAATCCAAATCAATAAGAATAGACTGTAAAGTTTGTAAGTCTTTCTGTACTTACATATATGGACGGTCTCTCGACAAATCTAGAACACGCAGGGGTCTGAAAATTTGAACCCAGGTGCCCACAAGTTCGAACTGATGCATGTCAGTGTCCGATTTTTAAAATTTTAGATATTTCAATGGCTTTTAATTTTTAATGGTTTTTGCCTCTAATGGTTTTTGCCACTGAGACACGAACCAATGTGAAATTGTGTCACATTGTATGGAAGAGGTAGAAGGAGTGATTCTAATCAGTTAATTTTTTTCGATCTTGATAATAATGCTAATTAAGCACTAAGTACAAAAATTGAGCATGATAAATGTTATGCGTACTGAAAAAATTTGTTTAAAGTATTTCATGAAAAAGCGCAGTTTGTATGTTTGTATGGGAGGTGGTGGAAATAATCGGGTAATTCAAATAATGTTTTTTACCATGAATCTTATTTATATGAAATTATAATGCCACATTCCGAATTTCAAATTATTAGCTTATATGGATGTCAAGAAAATTTGGATTCTTGGAAATATTTGAAAATGAGGCATTTTGCATGGGAAGGGGTAGAAGAGGTAGAGCATTTTCGCCCGTTTACGAACACGGCCTTACTTTTTCGTCAAAAACGAATTGAACTTTCTAGCTCAATGCGTTCTTAAGCTAGAGAGCGCACGGACGGAGAAAAGGACGGACATCCGGTTGTGAGATTTTTGAGTGATAGTAATAACTTCTGCATCATTCATTTTTCTTGCCAAACCTTATTCCTTAGCGTTACGAACTTTGGAGCAAACTTATAATAGTCTCCGATTTCATCCAGAGGACAAAAACTTTGGAGTATAATAACTGGACAGACAAGAATAGACATTGAGATTCAAAAATGAAAGTGGCAGTAGATCTGTCACGCTTTAAGAAAGCTAGAGCAAAAATATCTCACAATCTCTGGATTGTCAGCCCCAAGAAAGACATCGGCTAAATTGATCAATACATAGAAAAGAGCAGTTGATAAAAAGGGCAGAAAAACAAACAAGTCCAGGCGACTGAAAGCCGATGCTTAGGAAACCTCCCTATAGAAGAGAACTGTTCCTGCACAGTATATTTATAGAAGGTCTGAACGGAAATTGATTTGTATTAAATAAATTCTTTAATATCGCTTTGGAAATAAATTCAATTTTCAGATATTTCTCAAATTAAAACTCCCACATAACTCTCACACAGGTTTTCTAAAAATAAATAGCGATTGTGAAAAACGAAATTCAAATTAACAAAAATAAAAGTAAAATTAAAAGTAGCACACCAAATCACGATTCCTTATAAAGGCGGTCTGACTAATTGTGATTTTTCTGAACGAAAATGAGAATGACCTAATACGAATAGCTGATTCGGGATGGTGAAGTAGCGCTATAAAATCCGCATATGGACGCTATTTATGTAAAGTAAATCACGACTCGATTATCTATTATCATAAGTGCTGGATGGATATCATCCGATTCATTTAGAAAATATAGCCAACAAGAATGCTTAACCTATTAATTGATTTCAGATAAAATATGCAAGCGAAACCACAAATATCAGGTTTTTTCTATTACGGTTGCGCCTGCATATTAGCGAACTATATATTTCAAATTTGACCGATATTTTAAAATTTTATAGAAACTATAGAGGAGAAAATTAATAAATAATTTCCTCTTTGTGCTGTCAGATGTTTGCAATTTAGATAAAATCTTAGAGTAAGTGTTGTTTGAGTGTAATAAAAATCGAAATCGGTAAATTTTGAACTGAAAGAAAAGTTTTCCGCATTTCACACGGTTATACTTTATTCCACGTGACGTTTCGGTCTTTGTTGAAACCTTCATCAAATTGATTGATAAAGGTCTCAGCAGCTAGTAAAATGTCACGTTCAATAAAGCATAACAGCGTAAAATCCGGAAATCCTTCACTTCAATCACAAGGGTTTTTTGTGAAAAACAAAAACAAGTAACTTGAAGTTTGATAAGCTGTTAAATCCCTGATTAATTCTGTAGCCTCCCATACACATTGTTTAAAATTTAATACATCTGATTTCTCGCATTCAATTTAAAAATATCGAGTTGAAATATTTTTGATGCGAATCTCGATTGTGGCATTTAAATGAAGGGGTGGAAGAAGGAGTGAGAGAATTTCGATGCTGAATACCATCGATAGTTGGAATATTTTCGAAGTGGCTAACTTTACCCATCCCTGTGTAATTAGGCACACTTTTTCTTCAAAAAGAAATAATCTAAAAAAAAATAAAAACGTGCGAAGGACCAACAACCCATCTACAATAAATTATGAAAAAATATTAAGGAACCTGAAGCTCAGGAGGCCAAGGCCCGATTTGGGCTGTAGCGCCATTGAAGAAGACCTTATACTCGTAAGTGTGCTTAACGGAGCGAGCATTACGCGACAATTGATGTAATGGAGTGACAAAACGAATAATTTCACCACTACAGTAACCACGGACCTATTTGCAGTAGATGCATTACTAGTTTTCAATAAACTGAATAAACTGCGCACAGTTCTTCATGTTGAAATCGAACTAAAAAAAGGTATACACCTCGCGTTGCTCGATCGTATTTAAAAACATGCGTTCCGCCTGATTAGAAACGAAACCATCACGTCTAGATGCTCTCGAACATCGCAGTAATCGCAGAGTACTTAGCATTTACTATCGATACTTCCATGGAAAATGCAGTACGCACTCATTCCTCCACTGTATACTTTTCCCCGGAATACTCGTCAAGCTGAACGTGCACACGAGTACATGGTCAAAACTTTGCCTTGTCGAACAGTGAAACATAGGCAGTCATTCATTTCCCGAACGATTTACCAGGTAGTTTGTTTCCCAACAAGTACAACCTGCGGTGCTTCAAGAACAATATCCATCGTCATTTTTGTCTCTCTCCATATTAATAAGCCTCATTCCACTTCCTATACTGGCATAACAGTGCATTGCGTTAAAGGGTGACCCCCTAAGTTATACTCGGCGCCATAAAAAAAAACCAAAAAAAAAGGTCGACCCTTTTTAAATTTCGCTCCAAATGTAGAGCTTCACCTTTTCCAAACTATGAAAAAGAGCCTCTGTGTCCCATGTGTCTTACTCGCTAGATACCATAAAAATGATTTTTTTTTCGAACCTATACCCAACGAACAAAAGGGATCTAAGCTAGCTACTGTAAGTCTTACTTGACAAGTAATTGAGGGAAGGTCGCCCTTCGTATATAGAAGATGCAGCAGAAATGAGGGGCAAACATAAAATTTCTTAACAAAGACTGCCTAATAAAATGCTCATATGCACTTTCATAAGCACTTAATTATGCAGCTGAAATGTCTAAAAACTTGTCAAAATTACAGTCAAATTATCACTTCGATTATCTCAAAAACTACCTTTTTAGTACTTCATAATTCAAAATGCTATAGCTTTGTCAATTTTTGAGGTTTTTGCGCAATTCTTGCGGTGTTCTCTTCAGAATTCTGTTTTTTATCGAATAATATCAAAAACTCAATTTTGATTAAGGCAATATTTGGGCTCTAAATAATTCATTGCATTTGTAGACACATAAGACAAGTGTGCCTTAGCAATTGAGGCAAAACTGTAAATAATTTCAACTGCATTGTCTTCTGCAAAATCGTGAATAGGATTCGCAGTCAACGACGTTTATAAAAATTAAGAACAAATTATGTTTTACTAATCTCCCAATTTTTACACATTTTTTTAAAATAACAAATTAAGAATTATTAACGGCCACAACTAGTAAAGTCAATTTTGTCGCACATGGAATTAAACATCGACATGTATCTCGAAATTGGTTAGTTCGGGCCGTTATTAGTTCTATGTGCTTCCTGAAATAGGGAACGATCTCTCTGAATCGCGCAATTTCAAAAACAAAAGAAGTTTTGGAAATTAACACGATAGGTAAAAATACCCTTTACAAATAATATGCACAGTATCTCTCTACGCAATATTAAAGAATTTATTTTACACGGCCTGAAGGAAGCACATCGAGAGCTATAACTAGGCATGCCAGAAACAAAGCTTAATTTACGCAGCTCAAACCTTGTAACATTTCTCTGAGTGTGTTCTAAGCGAGTAACGTGTATATTATACGATGAATTCCAAACGATACAAGAGTATTCCAGGATCGGTCTTACGAGAGATGAAAACAACGATAACAAATTGTGGGAGTCGTAAAAATCCGTGGAGTTCCTTTTAATAAATCCAAGCATTAACTTGGCAGTAATATAATCCAAATGAGTGTTTAAAGGTAATTCAACATCAAAAATAATACCGACATCTTTAATTTCATCTGCTCTTAAGAAGGTTATGTTATTCATTATATCAATCCATCACTTCCATGACCAGACAGAAACATTTCTCTTCCACAAGGCGCGTTCTCAAGCATCGACCTTTTAATTATCGCCAGGACTGATTTATTCCTTCATATTCAATTTGTAGTCAAAGGATATTGGATTAGCACATCTATAGGGTGGGAAAATCATGCATCTACAAACATTAAGGGTCACAACATTTTCTTCTCGTAATATCTTGTTAGAGCTTATAACAATCTTCTGTAATGGCAATTTTAGAGAACATTTTTATATCATCCGCGAACAGACATTTTGAAGATTTTAAGATCGAAGGAATTTCATTTACAAAAAACAGAAACAGCAGAGGTCCCAAGTGACTTTCTAGAGGTACACTCGAAATTTCATTGAAAGTCGAAGAGTTGACATTCCCAATTCTCACAAGCTGCTTTCTATTATAATAGTTAGGTAAGATAATATCCACAAAAGAAGATTTCAAAAGAACACGAGAACCCGCAATTTTCGAACAAGAATCTTATGACGAACTCTATCGAAAGCCTTTTGGAAGTCTGTAAAGAGCTTATCCAAGGAAAAAAAGGAGCTAAATTTGATGCAGTTAATCGACTGCTAAGGAAGCCATGATGTTCATTCCCTATAAATTCCTTGAGCAGGAAATAACAAAACTTTCGAATAGTTTTGGAATTGCTGCAAGTTTAGATATCGAGCGGTAGTTCTTAACTCCGACCGGATTCAAATACAGAAGTTATATAGGATACTATCCATTTATCTAAAAATTCACCACGAGGTCACGATTTATTAAAACAATGGTTAAAGGTTGTAATGAAGTGGATGAGTAATCTCTTAATAATACGACCGGAATCAAATTCCATCCCGCTTTATTAATTTATTCATTGCAATTTGAACATCCTCCACACTCATATTGTCAATGTCAACGATTGGTTGTAAGGTATGAAACCTTTCTGAGACATCGCGATCATCCGCCTTGTTAGAATTAAAAGCTGATTGAAGTGATGAGTGATAGAAAGGATGGGTGGATGTTAATATTTTTTTAATTGATTGCTTGAATCACGTTCAAAATTCTTTGAATGTTGGTTTCATAGACGAAGACGTTTCATGAAATTCGGAATATTTTGTATTCTTGAAACCATTCATTTGTATGGGAGGAGGTAGAGGAATTAATGAAATCGTAAAATTTGTTATGCAGTACTATTTCGTTTGTCTTGATCGTGCAAAATTTCAAGTTCCTTGCTTTTAAATTGTTGGTTATTAGTTAATTTCTTAAAAATGGTCGAAAAAAACTTTTGTATGAGAGGGGGTAGAAATTTAGAAGGTATTCGAACAGTTAATATCTAAAAACTATCAAACATTTTTTTCTAAATGAATTTCACAAATTTTCAAGTTTTTAGCTTACAATTTCAATCAAAAATTTTTAGTTTAGTGCTTTTTTTTCAATTTACACGAAACGCGTCGTGCAAGTTAAGGGTCTCCTTTGACACGTTACAATTCTGGTAAAAAAAATTGTCTTTATATATATACCAAATGGACGTGCAAAATTTTAACTTTGTGTCTTTTAGTGGAACCCTAATAAAATTAGTGAACATTTTAGCCAACCTCCTGCCACCCGTTACACCCCCAACTGAAGACTTCCACCAAAATTAAAGGTCATAAAGCTCTACAATCTGATAAAATTTCAACTTGATAGCATGTATTGGGATTTTGAGAAGCGCACCATTTTTTCAATGCTCCCCATTGCCCCCCCCCTCCCCTCCTTTCCCACCCCTCTACTATAATATCCAAATATTTTTTTTTTCATATTCCGCTAGTGTAGTTTAAGAATATAATTTCGTTTTAACTACATAACATAAGAAATAGTCAAGATATTATTTTTTAAGAGTTTGTTTAACCCCCTTGGCCCTACCCCTTACAAAATTTGGGCTCCATTTAAGTTAATTTTGAATTTCTCAGAGAGAAGGGATGGCGGTGGAGAAGCTAGAGGTGACGGTCGAAGGGGTGCTGGGGGTAGTAGAGGAGGTGGTGGTGACAGTGGAGGCGGTAGAGAGGGTGAAAACCAATCGGCCCTCAGTTTGTTCTTAGCCCCCCACCCCTTTCAAACTCCAGTGTATAAAAAAATTAAATTATTTTTATAGCTTGTACCACAAACCTCTATATATGTATGTGTATGGAATTTCAGCTTTCTAGCTAGAATCATGGTTGAGTTATTCGAATTAGTATTTTTCGGTTGTAGCTTTATTTTTGCGAATTTTTAGAATACTGAGTCCTGAGTTAAACCATGGTGGCCTAAAAATGTATTTCTGTTTTTGTGACCGGGACAAATTTATCAAATACAATATAGCTAAATTTAAATCAGCGAAAAACGAATCCCAATCCACAATCTTAGTTCTTAGCCTTAAAGCAAACCCAATGTACTAGGCAGGTACTTACTTCTTGTACTTTAGAAGTTCCATATTTTTTAGTTCCATTTATTATAAAATTTCAAATGGGTTTTAACAAATCGTTCAAGAATCGAAAGTTCCGTAAAACTAAAAAGAGCAGAAAACTCCACAATTGTAAAAGAAATTTATGATAATTAAATTAATTAACCAAAAACATTACTAACAGAAATGTTAATAAAAATTCCGATTGGCACATTAATAAGATCTTATTATTTTCTGGGCTCTAATTAGCCAACATGGTAAGTGCAGAAAATTAAAATACAAAAAAAATATAGAAGATTACTTTTTTAGCCAGAAATAGAAAATTACCACTTAAATACCAATCATAAATTTATCGAAAAAATACCGCAATCAATTTCGAACTAAACAAAACGATTAAATATTCCGCAATAACAAATATAATTGAAATGATCAAACATTCAAATCGGCCTTCAACCGTTCTGAATTTTTAAAATAAGCTACGCTCGATAACTTTAAGATGCTGACTAAGTACAAACACACACACACATGGACACAACACGCGATCTCTTTTCTTATAAACTCACCTGTAAATGTCGATTCTGTTCGACAGATAGCCGCCCCGGTCCAGTTATGCTCGCAGTAGCACCCGCACTCGAAGTCGCTCCAGGATCCGGATCCGGCTTACGCACAAACTTTAACATATCCTGATGCTGTTGTTGTTGTTGCTGCTGCTGTTGCGGTTGCGATTGCGATTGCGTCTGTTGTGTCCGGACGATGTGATCGTCGTGATGAATTTGAATTTGTCCCGCGGAAAGACGATGCGGTGGCGGACGTTGGGAAAAACGCGCGGCAGCACTACCACTTTTTATCGATTCCGGAATAAAGACTGAAGCCAGCTTGGGAATTTCGGGAGGATACTTGATACTTATATGTCCAGTTCCTCCGCCCACATCGGCATTGAAAAAGCCCGACGACGCTTTCGGATTGGGGATGTGTTTAAGGATGCCGCCGGGCGGTAACGGTGGCGGTTGATAACGCGGCGGAATAGTATGTGCTAGCACGCCGCCGTTACTACTCTGGTGAGTGCTACTAGCTATATTGTTGGTGTTGTTGTTGGGGAGGTGATGAAGACCCGACGAAATCTGCTGGTGGACTGCCGCCGACGTTGCTGAATGCTGCGAGATTTGCGCTGGCTGGAGCTGGTGGTGGAGCTGTTGCGAAGAAACCGATGACGTCGTCGGTTGCGACAACGATGACGAAGACGATGGTGGAGGTTGATGATGCTGATTCTGTAGTTGATGATGATGATGCTGTTGCTGCTGCTGATGATGATGATGTATCTGAGCCGTTTGCTTCGCCGATAGACCGTGAATGTTGCCGTTCAACTTCAGATTGTTACCGGTTGACGACATTTTGCTCAAGATCGTTAGCGTTTTAAAAGAAATTTCGAGCGAACGCGAGTCGCGATAGTGATCGCCACCGTTGGAGGAGAAAACTCGCGCTATAAAGTCAACTAATTAAGCCGCGCTCAAGCATCCGAACTTAATCCAATTCGAAATGGCCGCATTATTGGATTGGCTTGATCTTTCGGAAGATTACTTCCGATCTTCATTATTTCCGTTTCTCTTCTTTACTTTTGTGATTTCGTTATTGGCTTTGACCCGTTAAGCTACTTTTCATTACGACTTATTACTTTATTTTTATTTCTTTTGAAATAATCGCGAGCACACCTCGCGGCCACGGTCCACTACAACAACTAATCAAGTCGACTCCGTCGTTATTGAAACACGTTTTTTTATCACACTTTTCACCTGATCTTGAGTCTCCCGGACCGAATTGTGATCATCCAGAGCGCGCGCGCGCGAGTAGGTTGGGCATCGGAACCAGTTCCCGGCCAACTAGCTAAGAATATTTCTCTTTTTCGTAAGGTATGTAGGTACGCTGGTCTGGTACCTTGGGTCCCGCCAATCTCCACTCGCTGAAAGTATAAAGAAGAACATACAGGTAAGTAACACACTGGGCTGATTGCGCGCGGCATTCATTAACGTTAAAAAAATTTATAATTTATGGTTTGTTGCCAGGCCGTGATGCATTGGATTTGCATGGCGCTATTTCATGCTTTCTGAACGAAATAATCCCATGAGACCTCCCACAGTTCGAGTCCCATAAACCTATTACTAAGCCGTACGAGTTTCAAGTACACCACTCATTTGGGTCACCTACCTACACAAAACGAGGACGCAAACCATAAACAAGACTGGTCCGACAGGGTTCCGATCTGGGACACGGAGCTACTCCGGTGACAGTACGCGCTTACCTTCTTGCGATTACCTCGGAATAGTGCACACTCAGTTCGAAGCCACCGCCAATGAAAGATGGGATAAAGATGAGACAGTTTTATTAGATAGTAGATACTTTGAATAAAACCTCAACGAGCTCAATAATAGCCTGGTGAATGATGACTGACACAAGAAACAACTATTCGAAAGGTGTACTTGCGGTAAAGACGACAATGAAGGAATACATAGGTACCTTATCTCACCTTACCCGTAAGAATTGAAAAAAGTGACATTAATACATACGACCTGGTGGCGGTCTTCAGGTTTGAAACCAGCGAAAAATTGTGACATTGATTTTCTGCTTGCCATAAGTTTTCATATGCGTGAAAGTTTTTCTATATACTTACGTACACACAGTTAGCAGAAACATGGGTAAGATTGACACATGTACGAGTATTATGTTTCAGACGACCTTTCACTTTTTTCTATTTTTGTAATGGATGTAAGATAGCCCTAGGCTTACGAAATGATGATGGAATGTCAATTACGATAATAAAAGGTCCATGTAGCGAGGAACCCATAGCCAAAGCGTCAACAGTATGGGTACTAGATCCATCAAAAATAACAAGATAATCAGAACAATCGCTTGAAATAACTTCGAGATGTGAGTGATAGGTGTCTTTGACTGGCTCCCTACGATGAAGCGCCTCGCTACCTCCTTTTGTTATATAAAAAAAAACTTTATTATTTCATCCTTTGAATAAGAATAACTCCAAAAAAAACGGTCGTTTCCCTACCCTCAAACAAGAACACATTTCTTTTCCACTTGGATATACTATTCTACAGACGTGCAAGTTAAAACAAAGAAACCTTATAATTTTACGAAGAATGCAGACGTCTTATAGTTAACCACATTCCATTCAAATAACAATGAATTTTGCGTTAAGCCAGGTATCAAATTTCATTCGCAAATGAATGTAAAAATCCTTAAAATATACTTCAACAGTATTATTCTTATGACAGATGTGTTACGATATGCATTTTTAAGAGGTGGCGCTGGTAAGGCTGATTCTATTCTACGCTCCTATAGGGGCTCTAAACAGGAAATTAGTGTAAAGCACAGCAGCAAAAAATTGCAAACATCGTCAAATGCCTGTTACAGTAACCACATAAAGGTAGCTGACACACTTGCTGTGGATAATTACTTCCTTTCTCTGGATCAATCTTTTACGTTCTATATTAACCTAATTAACTCTGCTCTGCATAAAGGTATAAAAAAAAACTATTCTTCTTCTACAATGGCACTACAGCCTAAATCGGGCCTTGGTTCAGGTTCCTTAACATTTTCATCTGTTATTTTGGAACGGTTGTTAACCCTTCGCACAACCCTGTATTTACAAATTTTCATTTTTATAGATTAAGTTAACTAAGGAATACTCAAGCAGGCAATATGCTGGAATTATACGTCAAACGGGATTTGAACTCACGACCTTCGCATTGTAGACCAACGCTACCCACAAAAGGCTACACCTTAGCTAAATAAATAGCTTATGCTTACTGACTATTATGATTAATCAATTATATCATCTTTAGATATTCAATGTTCATTGAAGTTCTCTAGCTGTTCGAAAATATAATTTTGGCATGGGAGGTGGTGGAAGATGTGAGGGATCTCAAAATTTTAAAAGAAAAGTTCTTTGAAATATTCTTAAACCATAACTAAGCCACTAATCTGTACATACATGTAAATATAATTGGAGTGTCTATCTGTTATTTGTTTTTAAATGCCTATAAGTTAGTGTTATGCTATACAGTTGTATTTCATCAATAATAGGAATGTTTGCTCCTACTAAAGAAGCCATAATACCCGAAAAAAAATTTAATTTTGTTCATTTTATTGTATTTTTAAAAAGAAACTTGTATTTGGCCTACCCTGTATTTAGACAATAACTAAGCATAAGAACACATTTTTAAAATTCTTCTCTGTCCGGCTGTCTGTCTGTCAGTCGGTCTGTCTGTCTGTCCGGTTTTAATTCAAAAATGGCTGAACTGAATGTAATGAAACTTTCACAGCTTGTTTTAAGTATGCTTGGAGACATGATTTACTTTTGGATTTATTTCCATCCCCCTCACGGCTTCTACCTCCTCCCATACAAAATGACTCATTTTCAAAAATAAATAATAATGAAATTTTCTTGGAAACTACACAGTGCGACAAATAAGATTCGAGAAGGACCATGAAAAAACAACATTGAAAAAATAAATCTGAAAATTATTTCGATTTTTTTATTTAAAATACTCTCCTCCAGTTTCAATACACCTGTTACAGCGATTCAAATGCGTGTTTTAGCTCATTTTGTGGAATTGCCTCTGGTGCTCGTTACTGATTTGATGGTCGAAATATCAAATTTCAACTTCAATTTTCGGAAAATAAAGAAATCGCCAGGGGCCAAATCAGGTTAATACAGCGGATGACAACACGCAGACTTGATGTCGAGCCAAAAGTTGACGAATAATGAGTGAGGTGTGACTCGGTGTATTATCGTGCAACAGACACCAATAGTTGGGATCATGATATTCGGGTCGAATACGACGGATCCTAGCCATCAGACGCTTCAAAACTCCGTGTATAAGAGCTAATAATTTGATATTTAGTATATATTATTTCTATCAAAAATGTTATCTATGGTATACAAATTATTTGAATTCACATACTCCTTCCACCAGTGCAAAAGTGCAGTTTGTATGGGAGGCATACAAACTACACTTTTTCATGAAATACTTTGAACCAATTTTCTCAGTACATATAACATCTAACGAGCTCAAATTTTGTACTAAATCCTTAATAAAACAAATAAACCGATTAGCATCCTCCTTCTACACCCTGACTCATTTTCAATAATTTACTATACTCAAATTTACTCGGAAACTGTAAAAGATCATATCTTGAAATTTAGAATCTATAATTTTTATCATAAATGTTATCTACGCCACGAGAATTATTTGCATCCCCTCACTCCTTCCACCACCTCCCATACAAACTGCACTTTTTCATGAAATACTTTAAACCGATTTTCTCAATGCGCATAACATTTATCGAGACCAAATTTTTTATGGAATGTCATTGCCATTGTCCTTATGATCGAAACAAAATTAACTGATTAGCTTTACCTCTTCTACGCCCTCCCGTACAAAGGGATGCAATTTCAAAAATTTACAGAAAATCTATTTTTCTTCAAAAGTATAAATGTTAAAGATCTAAAATTTGAGAGATACCAGTTGTATACGTTCTTATTTACCTGTGAAAAAAAAATCACTAAAAATCTCGTACTCCTTCTACCATCTCCCATACCAACTGCACAATTTCACTAAATCTTATACATTCAATTTCTCAGTACCTATTAAATTTGTGAAGCCTAAATTTTGAATAAAGCGTTTTTCTAGTTACTTAAGCATGCTGTGAAAAATAAGTGAAATGATATAATCCCTTCTAATACTGCCCATACAAAATTATTTAAGATTACAAAAACTTCTATTTCATCTAGAGTATCATATGATTGGGCTTTACGCGAAGTCATAGTCCTGTTATATATTTTTTTGTTTAACATTTATGTATGATAGATACTAGAGAAGAATGTGAATCACATTGAATAATTAATATGTTTAAAAATTGAGTCAAAATACAATAGTTTTCAAATTTCAAAAATAAGCACGCAATAAATTTATAGTCGTACATCCGTATTTCTGGAATATGGTCAAATCATTGCACTAGACATTACAAAGCCTATTAATAGAGTCTGGCGCGATTCCCTTTTGGCTAACAACTTTCAGCTTTAACGCTTCTCTTGTCCAGTGGATTAAAAGTTTCCATTCTGAGAGCTCTATATGAGTTCCATCAGATGACGTTTCGTCATCTTCCTACGAGTTTAATGCAACAAAAACACAGCTCTATCAATTAGCTTTACTGTAATTGCAACGAATTTTGAAAAAATTATTAACTTCCCCCCACTCCCATAAAAAATTCACGAAATTTCGTAATTTCAATTAAATCATTTCGACCAGTTAATATTTTAAGCTTTCAAGAATTTTTTTTCAAAGAATTTTCGAGTTTTTAGCTTAAAATCTTACTCAAAAATTTTGAGTTTTTGTGTTTTTTCAATACACATGAAAAACCTCATGCCTCCCTTTAGCGAATAACAGTTCTGATTCAAATTATTATTTTTTTTTATGTAGATATATCAAATAAATGAAAACACGTGCAAAAATTGGACTTTGGATTTTCTACCAGAACCCTAAAAAAATTAGTGAAAATTTTCGACATCACCTCGTTTCCCTTACACTCCCCATCTTTAAAATTTTACGAAAATTAAAAGTCATATAGCTCTATAATCTGACATTTCAACATAATATCTGTAATGGATTTTGAGATATAGCGGTTTGCAATTTTGAAAAGTGCACCATTTCTGAAATGCTCCCCATTTCACCCACTACTATTATGACCAAATTTTATATTTTTCTCGCATTCCACTAGAATAGCTTAATATATATTCGTCTACATAAGTTTCAATTAGATAGTTTAAGAGATATTCAAGATATTAATTTTTATACTCTAAATGAAATCTGAGATTATTATAAGTTTGCCACAAAGTTTGTAACGCTAAGAAATAAAGCTCGGAGAAAAAAATGAATGATACAGAAGTTCATATAATCACTCGAAAATCTCAAAACCGGATGTCCGTCCGTCCGTCCGTCTGTTCGTCTGTCTGTCCGTCCGTGTCCTCTCTAGCTTGAAAATGCGTTGGGCTAGAAAGTTCAAATTTTGTACACATGATTTTTGACAAAAAAGTAAGGTCAAGTTCGTGGATGGGTCAAATCCCTCCACCCCTTCTACCCCCTCCCATGCAAAATGACAAAGTTACACAATTTGTCAATAAACGGCTTTCCTCGAAAAGTATAAATGCTATTGATCTGAAATTTGGAACATATACTTTTATAGTGATTCCATTCTACTTTTTAAGAATTATTTGTGTTCTACCCCTCCTTCCACCACCTCCCATACAAACTGCCCCTGTTGATCTGAAATTTGGAGTATAATACTTTTATAATAATTTCAATCTGCTGTATAAAAATTATTCGAACCCTCCACTTCCTTCTGCCACCTCTCATGCAAACTGCATTTTTTTATGAAATACTATAAGCCAATTTACTCAGTACGTATCAAAGCTATCGAGCAGAAATTATGCGATAAATATTAGCTTCACTCCTTCTTCTCCCTCCCATACAATTTGACACAATTCAATAACTTTACAAAAATCGATTTTTTTAAAAAGTATGAATGCTACTGATATGCAATTTAAAATGTGTCAATTAAATGGTGTTTACAGTTATTTCTATAAAAGTCATTAAGAACTCGCCCCTCCTTCTACCACCTCCCATACAAACTACAGAATTTCACTAAATCCAATACACTAATTTTCTCAGTATCTATTAAATTTTTGAATCCGAACCTGCGTATAATACATTTTGATAGCAACTTTAGCGTGATGTGAAAAAATTAGTTCAATGTCATCACCCCCTCTACCACTTCCCCTACAAAATTTCATTTTCATCTAGAGTATCGTACGATTAGGTTTTACGCCCAATCGTAGTCCTGTTATGTTTAAGTGTTTTCCTTTGCACCCGCCTGACCCTTCCAATTAGTGGCCTCATTTTTAGTTGATTATATTGGACCTGTATGCCGCCCAATTGGTCGTAAAATAAAAATTTTTGTGTCATGTATTTCTGTAGATTTAATCATTTGAAAAAAAAATGTTTTCTTACAATTAGTTTTTAAACCCCCTCTCCTTTTCAGACCCCACCGGATTCAAAAATTAACTTTTTTTCCCATAAACCAATATATCTGAATGTCGAGTTTTAGATTCGTAGTGCAGATATTAGCAAATGTAGCTTTTGACACTTTTCCCCGCGCCGCCTTCCCGTTCCACCTGATACTCCCCAAAATTTCACTGACGCAATCAATAATCCACACAAAAATTAACTTCTTTAAAAATCTCAGAGACAAGAGCCCATATGTACGGACGGCGTACGGACGGATGGATTTATTTATTTTTATTTATTCTTGTCATTTTTAGGCTAACTTAGTCATGAAATGAAAAAACAAAAATTTTCAGGATAGCAATTTTTTGTTTAGTATCGATCACAATACCTTGTTATTAGAATAGTAAAATAATACAAATTATTTGCAGGGTGAAACAAAAATTAATGGTTGAAATTTTCACAATAAGGCTCTTCTGTACCTGTGCACAAACACATAGGAAGAAGATGTGTTTGTGCTAAATTTTATAGCCTTAATGTTTAAATGTACATACACTACCGCCTAGTCTCTTTGGTTCTTCCATTAGTTACCACAGATTTGCAATTTCATTCATATCGAAAGCTAAATTACCTAGCCGGTAATTTAATCTAGAGAACTAATGGATTCAATTCTTAATTTTCGTCTCTGTATCTAATGTGAAAACCAAAAGACTAGCCGAAAGTTCCAATTTGAACACCCGAAATGTAAAATTTTAGCAAAAACACTAAAGAAGAATAAGGCCGGTGTAGAATATCCTTAAATCAACATTGAAAGCACTATATAAGCCACGGTTATATGTATCTTTATGTCAATTTTAACTAAACCTTTATTAGCTTTCATCCATAATTTAACGAAAAACTTTCTGGAAATGTGCTTAAAATCAAAAACCAAGTGTCATTTTCCGGCTCTGATAATCGTTTCAATTTTCAACAGTTCCGTTTGATCACCAAACGTAATGCAATTTATTTCCCAATTAAATTTTTTTTTTCGCAATTAATCGCCATCCATCCATTCCATACACATGAACAAAAGATACACGTACGTGCCACAATACGAAATTTCCGCTATAAATTTTGCCAATTTTACAAATTATCGATGAAAAATCACCGATTTTTAAATTACCGAAAAGTCAAACTCATCGGAGCAAAGTGAATTTTTACTTTTCGGTCAGTGTGGATGCGGTCAGTGCCGGTCAAATTGAAATCGCATAGCGAATAAAAAAAAACAAGACACACACACACATTCCACTAAAAAGCTAATTTCTTCCGACATTAAAGTTAAGAATAGGTTTTTGAAGAAAAAAAATCCTTTCATCTGATTAGAAAAAAACCCAGCCGGACGGAATCGCAAGTGATTTTTCAATAGACAAAAAGATTTCACATCGAGCTCTATAATTAAGTGCCCAAATGAAATTAATTGACGCAACAATTGGACGGCTAGTAATTGCGGTAAGCGGGAGACCGGCAGCAATGATCGGATACGGCAACCAACCACCAATTAAATCTGAAACTTATGAAAAGCTCTTCATCAAAAATCAAATGAACTAAAAGGCCATTTGAGCGTTTTCCACGGGCCAATTGACCTCCCAGCAAAACAACCAGTAAACGATTCTAATCGAAAATCAAACTACACACAGTTAGCTAGTTCGATTTTATATGATTTTTGCCAAATGTTTTTTGATTTTTAATTATGCGAAAAGTTATGGAACAATTTTTAGAAACTTTCTGATTTATTGTGATTTTAAGTGCTGCAATGAATTGACGCAGCAAGTTCAGATCAATAATTTGTCGTAATTAGTTTTCAATTATTTCGCGATATGTCATTAATTCAAGTGAAAAATAAAAAGATGATTTTTGCTTTGTCAGGGAGTTATTAAGTTTAAATTAGGTGGAAGTGTTTTTTACAAAACTTTTTTTCTTATAATTGTCCTAACTGAAATTTTTCCCAATACATTCGAAATGAAACCTAAGCATCGGTTGTCGCACAAGTTTTGTGGAACCTACTTTCAAAGTTATTCACACTGACTTTCGAAAGTCATCTCGAAATCCAGATAGTTCACACGGAAGATGGACAAAATGTTTTTTTTTTTGCTGAACTAGTTCACTAGCTCTTGTTCACTAACAGGACTAGCTCTTTGCGTTAATTTTTTTCCTTCATTTAATTTAGAGGAGGTTGTATTTGCAAAATTCAGCCTTTTGTAGATAACTCGGCTACAAAAAAATCATACTCGACTCAATACGAAGTCTTTCTCGAGATATATGATAAAATTTACGGTTTTTTCACAGACATCTCGAGTAAAACAAAAATAAGATGAATAAAAAACACCCCAACTCGATTCAAGCAGCCGTTCTCATTACAATTGCTAAATTAAGTTTTTTGCAGATAAATACCTCGATTCAAAAAAGGGAAGTAATACGAAAACAATCACACCTGACTAACTGAATTTATGGAAAAATAAACTTCAAAATACATTACTATTATTTTTTTTTTTTTATTTTTTTGCAGATAATTGAGTCAAACTGAATCTCGTAAGCTGAATTTTACAAATATTTCGAGTCGAAAAAGAGGAAAAAGGGAGCATCTAACTCAATTCGAACATCCGTTCTCGAGCTACAGCATATATACAAATGAGTAGAGAAGAGTAACAAAAAAGAAGAAAAACTGATAGTTCGTGAACTAAACGTATCAAACTGAAAAAATCACACCAGTCTGATTAGTTCGATCCACAAACAATTCTGTAGTCTATCTTTGAACTAAACTTCTGAACTAAGCTAAACTTCTTGGCGAGGTACGATCGTAGCTCATAGTTCATTCGTGACCTAAACATATACATTAGAGTAATCAGTGCGCCAGTCTAAACAGTTTAGCTCTACAATACAACTTACGAACATTCATACAAAATATAGTTCGTTGTCTTCGCACGAGGTGCGATAGGATCGTATTGGTGAATCGAATGCGGTATGGATTGAATGCTATTTTTTCGCATGTGTAAATCCAATTTGATAGCTATGATAGGCACTGTTGAAAGGATGGTCAAACGGAGTGTGGAGTACCTTATAAAACAGAGCGTAGTCCCAGTTTGTGGGTCAACTACCTATTGGAGGTCTGTAGCGTATGCAGAATTTGTCAAATATTCTACAACATATGTTCATAGGCTCATTAATCTGTAATCTATACTATGTTGATATTCCTTTAGCAGTCTTGAAAGTCTCGTCAGCCTGACATTATCATAGAGTCTGAATTTATTTGAGCTGTAATCAACCGTGATATCACCATTTAAAACATCTAAGGTAAAACAGGATGTGAGCATAGTTCTTCTTGAGCCAAAAGGTAACAAGTTTAATAATTGGAGCCTAGCTGTGTAGGGTGGAAGCTTCTCAAAGTCTCTAGGATCACGCAAGTCCCTAAGAGTAAAAAGAAGTAATTGCTTCTGGATTGACTTTATTCTGTTACCGTAAAACTTGAAAAAAGGGATGCGAAATGGGACAAACGTATTCCATAGAGTGCGGACAAAAGACCAAAATAAAGATTTAGCGACCAATACATTCTTGAACTATTTGGGTTTTCTCTTAATGAACCCAAGAAGTTTATTGGCTTTTAAAATCATTCGATTGAAGTGAGATTTGAAGCACACTTTATTGTCCAGTAGTAGGCCGAGGGCCTCAATTTGATCAATAAAATTAATTGGCTTCCACTTAGGAGATATGTGGATCTTTTATGTGAGAAGCTTAACACGTGGCATTTACATTAAGCTCTAGTTTGTTCTGACCGCATCAATCATCAAACGCAATAAGCTTGGATTGCAGGAATGTTGCATCTGCGGGTGATGTTAGGGGATGATATATTTTCAAATCATCAGCGAACTTCAGATCTGGAACATTTTTTAATACTTCTGTTTGATCTAAGATGAAAACATTAATTAAGAGAGGTTACAAGTAACTTCCTTGGGGTACCCCTGAGAACACTAGTATTTCCTTCGAAAAAAAAAACTTTGGAACTTAAGAAATTGAGTTCTATTACTAAGATAATATTCAAGTCAGTCAAGTAAAAATCCTGTTACACAATTTTTTTTTAACTTTAACATCAGGATATTGCTATCAACTCGGCCAAAGCGTTCGACTGAGTTGATCACTAAAGTCGGTGTATATTGCGCGGATTTGATGCTCACCATGAAAAAGTTTTGTTCTGATCCGTATACTCCTTCTACCCCCTCTCAAACAAATGATTAATTTCTGCTAATATCGGTTTTTATTAAATATCGATATCGGTTTCCATTAAAATTGAAAAAAAAAAAAACTTGAAATTTTGCCAGAATTTATCCCTTAATAATTACTTCCATACAAAATTCTTTATTAGAATCGAAGAAAAGAACTTATGAGAGCAATCGAATTTAAAATTGGAGCTATTGAAAATCATCTAAAACCCTCCAGGAAAATAATGTTCAATTTCTATGAAAATTATGAAAACTCAAAACTTTAAATTCAGCACGAAACATTTTGCATACCACGTCCGGTGTCATATACAAACATAACAGAACAGGCTTTACGCCCAATCATATGATACTCTAGATGAAATACTTACTTACCTTTTGTTTGGGAGGTGGTAAAAGGAGAGGAGGAGGTTTGTAAGTTCTGTATGTAACACTGAACGTAATACATAAAATATTTCATGCTGAATTTAAAGTTTCTTACCTTCGTAGTTTTCGAGGAAATTGAACAATTTTTGTCTGGAGTAATGGTATTTGTATGGGAGGTGGCAGAGAAAGTGGGAGATTTTGGATGATTTTGAATCTGCTTATCAACATCCTAATCATATTGCTTTGTTACAATTTTAAAGTCGATAGCTCTCATATGTTCGAAGGAGAAAAACTTATCTTGAACTTCCAATACAAAAATTTGTATGGGAGGTGGTAGAAGGAATGAGGTGAAGGACATTTTTTTTAGCATTTATTACAATTATTAAGGGACAAATTCTGGCACAATTTCAAGTTTCTACTTCTTCTAGTTTCTATGAAAATCGGTTAAATGCATTTACCAAAATTCTGCATTTGTATGGGAAGGGGTAGAAGGAATAGCCGAATCAAAACCAAATTTTTTGACATCAATCATATTTAAAATAGCATATTTTTCTCAAATTTTAAAGTAGTTAGCTTCGACGATTTTGATGAAAACTTATTTAATTGAAATTCCGAAATTTCGTAAAATTTGAATGGGAGGGGGTAGAAGGAGTTAGGTAAAGTTGATAGTTTTTCCAAAATCAGTTGAAATTGTAATAAAATTGATTATGACGAAAATTGGTTTATTTAGCTTTGCTAGTTACAATGCAAACCGAATAAATGCATTTTTGAAAATTGTGCATTTGTATGGGTGGCGGTAAAAGAAGTAAGGAGATCAGATCAATATTTCTTAGGATTAATGATATTTATATCATTATATCATGACCTTATTTTCAAGTCAATAACTGAAATGGTTTCGGAGAAAATCAATTTGTTTAAATTTCGAAATTTCATGAAATTTGTATGGGAGGGGGTAGAAGGAGTGGGGGAATGTAGCTCGTTCACGAACTTAAAGCTAATTTTTTGCTAAAAATGACACACAACAAATTTCAGCACGATAGCTCAAAGCGTTCGAGAGTTATGTTGTAGACAGACGCACAGACGGACAGATAGACAGACGGAAAGACAGCTACTCGGAATCAAGGTTTTTGAGAGACAACAAATATTTCTCTACTCTTGGCGGCTCTATGCGAGCATTATTTCTTAGCGTTACAAACGGTAAGGCAAACACAATTTCATCTAGAGTATAAAAACCGCAAACATCCCCCCTCTATTTTGACCACCTCCCATACAAAAGGCACTATCCGCTATTCGTAAGAATTTTAAATGACATATTTTCTGGTACATTGAATTCGTTTCCATTTCATCACATGATAATTCTGTTATCGGAACGCGGCCATCAAGTCCACTTTATCTGTTTTCATTCCTTACGACTTTCCTACACAGAAAAGTTCGATGCCGATTTTCGACTCGAAAAATATCAAAATATCAGAATATTTCGAGAAATTTAATGAAAATTCTGATATCTGGTGAGCCGAAGTCTGCTTTCACCACACATCTGGGGGTATCTCATAAATATTTCATCAGAGGAAAATACTCGAAAGCTTTACTCAAACGTCCATGGCTTGAGTGGAGACAATTACAATTTGTGAAGGTGAATTTAAAATTGTTATTCTCTATAAATTTGATTCAAAAATATTGGTACATGGCAATAAACAGTCGATCATCAACTGTTTGCGATCTCCAATTGCTTACGACCTGCAACTGATCACACAAACACACTCGCGCACATACAACGACGCAATGTACTCTCAAATTCCATCTTGATACAGTATTTAAAGTCGTTTTCAAATTATAAATATGAATCTCCAAAAATGCAAGAGCTTACGTGGGTATTGCGTGATCTACCGGTGCCGCCATTTAGATAAAACAATTTAATTCTAAACCATTTTGATCATTTTAATAATTTATTAAACACTAGCAATGGTCTGAACGACTTCGCACTCCCACGCTAGAAGACCACACCAAAAGTATACATAATTGAAACCTTAGTAATGTAGCTATCGCCATAAGATCATTCCAATCCAAGTACCAATTTCACCGCACCCATCACCACTCCCTCACTTTGTAATTTTGAATACGATAAAATAAACTACGATAATTTCTTCACATTACACGATCATTGGAATACAATGAACTAAACTCGAAGATCTTCAATTGAAAAACTCTTCCAACGTGAAAAATCATTGAACCCAAACAGAAATAATCTTGGCAATAATTTTGCATGAAGTATATTTTACTTTCACGCTTCAAATCGCATAAACCCATTCGAAATGTAATGCACTAAATGTCATTCGGACTATGCGGCGCATATTTACGCAACATACCAACATATGAAATACGAGCAGTATATTCGTTTTCTTTGAGTCATTGATCAAGAATCTCATATTTTAGTCCCAGTTGGAGCCTTGAATCGCCATATTACTTACACATTTTCTATTACAGATACAGTCTGAAAATTAATGTATTATACTTAAATTTAATGTAGCTTCACCATATTACTCAATTCGTCATCCAACTTAACGTTACTGGTTCTATTCAGCGACTCACTTTTCTTTTGTACAAAAATTAAAGCTTAGTCGTAGAAATTACTGACAAGTATGTAAAATTTAATTACGAAATCACGAAGTCATGCCTTTTAGTTTGAATGTAATAGCATTAACCTTGCACAAAAGGTGTACCTCTACCGGTTCGAATTTTACGCAGAAAACAAACAAAATTCACACACAAATTCGAGCGGAAGTATTCGTTAAGCGTAGCTAAAGATAAAAGATTAACTGTGAACTAAAAAAATTAACACTGAGTTGATTTTTTTTCAACGGAAATTTTCCCATGGACATCAAGTTCAAGAATTTCATTTGCAGGTACTAATCTACTCGATATGCAGTGGCTTAACGCCACCTACCGCAAAAGAATTTTTATAAGGTCAATTTCTGTTGAAACAAAGCCGATTATTTCAAACAACTTTCGATCAATAGAGCGGAAAGAATACCTCGCGAAAAAAAACTGAACAAAACGACATGATCAAACCATGGATGTTTTCAGTTGATCGATCGCGATTAGCATACCTTGCTAGAAATCTGGATTAAGTAGTCCAAAATAATGCTGCTTTGTAAGAAAAAAGAAAAATTTCACGATTAGTTTCACGATCAATCACTATTAATCTTTTTATACGTGTGCATCTATGTTTTTTATTGAAAACTCACTAAACATGATCCTTTTCCTTTAACCAAAATATCACTTTAAATTACCGATCTTGTCACAAAACAAACCTGAACTGGTCGTCACTGATGCTCTGCAGGGCTTCAAAAACACCACAATTTCAATTTTTAATGTTACAAAAAAAACCAACAGCAATAACGATCACAATAAACAAACCGCTCGATGATCATGAAATTAGCATGTATGCTTTTTCACTTTGCCCCAAACATATTCGATTTCACTCAATTCCAGACCGTAAAAATGGCCGCCCCGATCGTGTCTAAACCACAAATAAAAGTACCACGATCACAAGAAAAATCTCATTCGAATCGAGAAATCTTTTTTCTTTCTTTTTTTTTATT
The DNA here is from genome assembly GCA_963669355.1 of Chorisops tibialis. Classification (NCBI taxonomy): domain Eukaryota; kingdom Metazoa; phylum Arthropoda; class Insecta; order Diptera; family Stratiomyidae; genus Chorisops; species Chorisops tibialis. The sequence goes on from OY770262.1 coordinate 329,974,948, forward strand.
GGATAAGTATGGGAACCGTGCACTTCAATAACAAGAAAGAAAAAAAAATAGTAAGAAAACGATCTTTAAGATACACTCTTGTATATACTATGGAAATCTTAAGTGGACAATAACTGAACGTTTTTCATTTATACTCATCATAAGATTATGTTGCGCGCGTAAACATCACTTTTTTTAAATTGAAAAACACTTGGCTGAAGCAACATAGTTTTCGGTCGATCCGCGCACTAGCATCTCTATACAATAATTTATGGAATCCGAGGAATTTATGTTGAGTTTCATTCATCAACTAAATACTTTCCGACGAATACAACACAAAACAGCGATGATTTCTCTCGATGTAGTGGACTGGATCTGTGGGCATCTTATTGCTTGAAAGGTTTATTTTCCAAGATCAGCAGCGAGAATACCTCAAAAATTGAAGACAAGATCTAGCAGAGATTTTTCTTACCTACTGGGTTCAGTAACGAGTGAAAAGGTACAAACGAAGTTCCGAAGAGAGATCGAAGAAATACTCATATGGATGGATTTATACTCGTGGTCTTATTAATACACCTTAAGCCACATTGTGTACATTTTTCTAGAGAGCATTTTTGAGCAAATGACCCACTCTTCGAACGAAACATGACTTCTTCAGGTAAATTTACCTGTGTATTTGTATACCTGAGCGATATTTTGCACTTGTGTTTCCACTAGTGGTACACATTGATGAGCAAAATACCTTCGTACATGCCATATGACAGGATTTTTGCAAAGTATTCGAATAAGAAATAAAGAATAAAATAAAAAACATATTCGGGCTGCCAGATAGCTAGTTGTACGTGGTAGAGTACTTGTTACTGCGACAGTTGCTGGGATCGATAGACTGAAAATTTATAATTTTCCAGCTCTACTTTTATAGCGCTATGGAACCAAATTGGGCTTTATGGTTGGGTTTTTAGTCCACCTCCAACGAGCTACCAACTTTACTAAAGAATTAGATTGAAGTGCAACTTTAAAATTCGAGGTTCATATGTAGCCATAGTAGTAGTTAGAGTACAATGGTTGAAAATTCATACAAAAATATGTTTGCAAAAGCGATATACCATTGCTGAAACAATCAGATAATTTAGTTATAAATTAATTAGTCGATTCTAAAACTTTAAGCATTTTCATTAAACCATTTTTGTTCCAAATTGTACATTATTTTTGAAATTTCATTTCATTAACATGTACCTCAGTCCTGTTGCAATTTTGACAAATTTCACAATACATAGTTACCATTCATTTATGGTTCTTTGTTTTTTGTTAATTATCACCATACTATGTATAAGTCAACCTTTTGCAGCGGCATCTACTCTGCACAGGACTAAAAATTAATTTTTCAGTGCTAAAAGCAAATTTTTTTATAAAACTTACTAGCTACGAAGTATTTTGCTAAATGTCGTGCCTTTTCGCTGTGAAGTGCTCTACCATTTTTTTATTTGTTAAATAAATTAATGATTATCTTGTAAGATACATTTTTAAATATTAGTTGTCGTAGGATATTACAATAAATCAAGGGCAAAGAAATCAAGAGCTATAAAAATTCCAAGCAAACTATACACAAAAGTTTGCTACAACTTACGGCATGAACCCAAGACGCGATTTGAACCATCGCGCCATTGAATTACATTTAGCTCAATAGTAAAAACAAACCCTTCCAATTTTAGTAAAATTCGTCGAATACTGGTTTGTTTTTGTTTTTTTTGTAACGCTAAGAAATAAGGCTCGTAGAAAAAATAGATTGGACAGAAGTTTGTTTCATCACTTAACATTTTTAAAGTCGGATATCCGTTCGTCTGCCCGTCCGTCCATATGTGCGCTCTTTAATGTAAGATCGAAATTTCCACAAGTCATTTTTGGTAAAAAATTAAGGTCAAATTCTTTAATGAGACAAATTGCTTCACTCCTTCTACCTCCTCCCATACAAAATTACACTATTTCGCAATTTTACAATAAACTGATTTTCTCAAAAAGTATCAACCCCACCGAAAAATTTCTCAGTACGTATAATATTTATCGAACTAAAATTGTGCACTAAATAAATTATTAGAATTATGAGTAAGACCGAACAAAAATATAATATGACACAGTTTTACAACTTTACAGAATGTTTTTTTTTCTTGAAAAGTATGGCTGCTGGTGATCTACAATTGGAAACATAACAGAATTATGATTGGGCGTAAAGACCAAAAAATTCGATCTTTTATTGTGTAAAAGTGGTTAAATATTTATTATTCAAATGCCCATAGCTAGCCACAATCTTTTCCCTTATTTCTGGGAGCATATGGATTGCGCGCTGAAAAAACTGCTCTTCTTTTGAGCCGGTCCACGAATCAACCAAATTTTTGGCTTCTTCGTTACAATGGAAGTGCTGCTCAGCCAGGCCATGTGCTATCGATCGGAATATGTGATAGTTGGAAGGGGCAATGTCTGGAGAAAATAGCGGGTGGGTAGGACGTCCCATTTCAGTGTTCGGGAGTATGTTTTCACAACGTGAGCAACATGTGGGCGCGCGTTTTCGCGCAGCAAAATCACTTTGTCGTGCCTCTCGTTCTAGTATTGCGACCGTTTCTCCTTCAATGCTCGACTTAAATGCATCAGTTGTTTTCTTAACAATCTCCCGTGATGGTTTCACCTGGTTGCAGTAGCTCATAATACACCACGCCGAGCTGGTCAAACCAATTGCACAGCATGATTTTCGAACCATGGAGGTTGGGATTGGCCGTCGATGTTGATGCATGACCGCGGCAACCCCACGATTTTTTTTTTCACTTTGGATTATCGCAATGCATCCTTTTCTCATTAACCGTGGAGATGCGATGCAACAATCCTTCCTTTTTTGCCGTTAGAGCAGCTGGTCGCATGTGAATAATCGCCGTTCGACGGTTCTTGGCTTCAACTCGTATGGTACCAAATTTCTTTGCTTTTGCATCATTCTCAAACTTTTCAAACGATGACAAATGACTCGTTGAGTTCCGCCCAATGAATCTGCAAATCTTTGTTGCGTTTGGCATAAATCTTCCTCCAGTGATGCCTCCAATTTTACATCTTCAAATTTTTTAACCGCTCCAGGACGCTCCTTGCCTTCCACGCCGAAATCACCAATTTCATAGCGTTGAAACTATTTGCGGCACGTTCTTTCACTAATATCACGCTTACCATAAGTTTCAACAATCATTTGACGCGCCTCAGCCGCAAATTTTTTTTGAATTGAAGGAAAAAAGCAAAACTTCCTGCAAATGACGCTTATTTGGCTGAAACTTCGACATATTTGCGCACAAAACAGTATATGACGCCGATAAAACTTCACAAAACTAATAATGAGGAGTTGTTGACAGATGCCTAAGTCCATTTTTGATCAGCATTTAATGCTGGAGCCATCTATTGGGAAGCGGCGAGTTTCAATTTGTACTCCCGATATACGAGTATATAGTAATAGGTATGTAACTTAATATGTGATATTACCAAATGTTTAATTTATTTGTAATGGCTCATTTGAAATAAGCTGTACTATTAACTCATCCCATCAAACGTACACACATTGCAATCTACAGGAGAAAAACCTGCCGTTTGAAGATATAAAACTATTTAGCAAATTTAATTATATTAAATGCAAATGTACTAAGAGTGAGTCGAAAGTACTCTGTTTCTACATACAAAAGTGCGTGAATTTAAAAGGAATAACAAGCCTGTACCGAAATATTTCAACCAACACCATTGCGAATAGACATATTTTTATTATTTCCAAGCAGTTGAATAAATAAATAAATTGATAAGAATGAAACCATAATACTCGCATTTGTGTGGGACAGGCTCTTGATCAAATCAATCCCGTGATTCGAAATCATGTACGTATTGAAGAGCGTTAAGGACATGTGAATGGCTGTAGCTTGTGTTAATTAAGAAAAAAGCTCAAATGAAATAATATTAAGCCTAAAAAATAACTGGACTACGATTGTGCGTAATGGGGAATGGTAGAAGAGATGACAGCATTGAATTAATTTGTTCCACATCATACTAGAGTAGCTAAAAAAATGGGCTGTTGTGTCATTGTAGAAGACTATAGAACTTGGATTTAATAAAAAAATAATTTCTGATCCTCAAAAATAAAATTACAACAATTAATGCTTTTGACAAAAATTCTTGAAATATATTTGGAATTAATTCGTTTTAGGAAATTCTGCTCTGAAGGACATCTCTGTTAAATAGTTTGATACGTTTTAAAATTGTATAGAAAATTTGCATCCATTATTTTCTAATTTATGCCTTGAAAATTACGATTTAACCCATATAAGCCCAAGCATAGAATCCATGGCGAAAACTCTTGATTTTCTTATGTATTATTAAGCGAGTTTAACTGAGAAAATTTTTTTTAGAGTAGCTCTATATCTTTTCTTGTTTTCCCATTTTGAGGAGGTGTTAATTCTTTATTTCTCTTATCTTAAGATACCTAAGTTCAATGTAATACATAAAAGATAAATACTTATTTTATTACATTGAGCTAGAGTGTAGCGAGTTGGTTCACAATGCGAAGTTCGGGAGTTCAAATCCCGGCCGAAATATAATTTCAACATGCTACTTGCCTGGGTATATGGTTGCCCACCTCAATCAGTGCAAATGAAAATTGGTAGATAGGGAGTTGGACGAAGGGCTAACAACCCTTTCACAATAACAAATAAAATGTTCCTGCAGGTCAGGAGGCGAAAGCCTAATTTGGGTTGTAGTTGCCGTTGACGAAGACGAAGAAATATTTATTATGCACTTACAATGCAGGGAAACAGGACAAATGGGTAATCTTTACAAATCAGCTAATTATATTTATTATGCAGAAATTTTTTTCCAATTCTTCGGTTGAGTTATGGCAGAGAAAGGAAAAAAACATATCAGGGCTACGATTGCGCGTAAAGCGCAATCTTAAGATACTCTAGATGAAATAGAATTTTTTGTGATCCCAAGAAATTTTGTATGGGGAGTGTTAGAAGGGGTGATAGCATTGAACTAATTTTTTTCCCATCATGCTAAAGTTGCTATAAAAATGTTTTACACAAAATGCTTACTCCAAAAATTGAATAGGAGCTGAGAAAATTAGTGTGTTAGATTTAGTGAAAATGTGCAGTTTGTATGGGGGGTGGTAGAAATAATGGGGGGATTTTAGTGATTTTTTCAGAAATAACTAAGAATATCATAAAATTCACATCTCTTAAATTTTAGACTAGTGCCATTCATACTTTTCAAGAAAATCGATTTTTTGTGAAGTTGTGAAACAGTCTCATATTGTATGGGAGGGGGTAGAAGCAGTAAAGCTAATCAAATAATTTTTTCTGATCTTAGTGATAATGCTAAATAAGTATTTATTACAAAATGTGAGTTCATAACATTTATTATGTGTTCTGAGAAAATCGGCTTAGAGCATTTCATGAAAAAGTGTAGTTTGTATGGGAGGGGTTGGAAGGAGAGGGAGGACGCAAATAATTTTTATACTGTATATTGAAATTATTATGAAAGTAATATATCCCAAAACGGACATCCGGTTTTGAGATTTTTGAGTGATAATATTAATTTCTGTATTCATCATTTTTTTCTCCGAGCCTTATTTCTTGGCGTTACACACTCCAGAGCAAACTTATAATACTCTCAGATTTCATCTAGAGTATAAACACAGTATAAAAATATCGGATAATTAAATCTTGAGTAAAACTATAGTCATCTTCATTAGCAGCTAAAGTGTTGACTTAAATTGTCATGGTAATATACAAACAATACATTTTTATACAAAAGTTCAGACTATAAAATTTCAAAGTCAATTTGAACTCAAAATATATAATTTTTAGCCGATCAAGATATTCAGTTTAAGCATTATATAGATATTAGCATGGTTTGGTGAATGTTTTCACAGTGCATTTTGAATTAAAAGAAAAGATTTCCGGATTCTACACTGTTACGCTTTATTATTCGTGACGTTTCGGTCTCTGCTGAGACCTTTATCAAACTGATCGACAATTACAAAAGACAATTATTATATAGACAAGGGGGTTAATTGAGTGTGGGAAGGATAATTAAGGTTCCCACACTCGATTAACCCCCTTGTCTTGATAAAGGTCTCAGCAGAGACCGAAACGTCACGAATAATTAAGCGTAACAGTGTAGAATCCGGAAATCTTTTCTTTTAATATTAGCATGGTTTAATTCTGTGTGGAAATATTTTAAATGTATGACCAACGTTACACAGATAAAAAAATAAATATTTAATATTTAAATAGCTATTTAAAGTTATGGAAAATTTTTAAGTTTCAACCCTATCAACGCTTTAAAAGTTGTTTTCTTCATCTTCGAAGTCGGACCTTGGTCTCTTGATTTTAAGGTTCCTCAATATTTGTTTGTTATCGTGGATGAGAGGATTTTATTACAGCCCTATTGCTACGAATTTTTATTTTCTCAAATTAAAACGGCCCAGATATTCCCACGCATGCATTAAATGTCGACAGGGATTTGATCTCTCAAATTTCTCCTTGTAGACTTACACATTACACACTAGGATACATTCTATGCTATAGTTTTTGTGTATCTTACGTTTTCCTGTAAAATAAAATTTATTTAGTAATGAACAAAACACCACATTTTTCTATTATTTTAATTCAAAATGGACCAAAGATCTAGGTACATAATTCAAAAATTAATTCGATTTAGCTTTCCATAGAAACCAAAAAAAAGGTCGCGATGCATTCAAATTGCAAATTATCTGAAATCAAAAGCTTTTCAAAGTTTCAATGTTTGCTATATAAGCTACCTAAATAGTTTTTTTTCCTGGTAAAACTTTTCCACACAAATTTCGAGTAAAATTTAAATTTGATTTAAAATCTAAAAAGTTTCACTCAACGATTTTATCAAGAAGTTTCCTCCTAAAATCATGCAACCAGAAAATAAATATTGGATTACCTGATAGAGGGAATTTAATTTATTTAAAATTCGTTGGAGGAATGTATCTAATTGCTTTAGTTATTTGTAAATTGTTAAAGTGAATTTCATAAAAAGAGTTTTGTGAATGATAACCATATTTAAATATATGTAATATGATGAAGAAATTAATCTTAGAGATCTATGTAATCTAGCTACAGTTCTTTTACCTACTGAGTGATTCCATCGGGTCCAGTTAACAGAGCAACTACTGTAATGAGCAATATATGTACATTATTAAATTTCAATAAACTAAACGATTTTGTATTGGGTTTCAATGGCTGGGAAAATATTATTTAGATTCTAATTTTGCAAACGAAAATAAATATTTCATCAAAGCATTTGCAAGATCTTCCTCTCGTCTACAATGGCGCTACAGCCCAAATCGGGCTTTGGCCTCCTGACCTTCAAGTTCCTTAAATTTTTTTATTATTTATTGCGAAAGGGTTGTTAGACCTTCGCGCAACCCTCTATCTACGATTTTTTTCATTTTCGTAGATTGAGGTGAACAAGCAGGCAGTATGCTGGAATTATGCGTCGACCTTGATTTGAACTTACGACCTTCGCATTGTAGACCAATATGATGCCCACTAGGCTACACCATAGCTGCAAGATGCGAAAGAAAAAATTTGAAAATCTCATCTGAGCTACAAGCAATTCGAAAACAAAGTTTGATATCCACTTTTCGTAATATGCACATTATTCTAAGAATTAATTCAGTCTCCCTGTACGGAATTGTATGGGAGAAGCTCCATTTATGCAGTAAATGCCGTTTAATTTTATTTGCAAAATTCTTATTTTAATAATAAAACTTTCAATTTAATCTACAAAAGCATCTGCTGGCTACCCAATTTTTCAGAAATTACTACCCCAATGCTTCATCGCACGCACCATTTCGTAGTTCAATAATAAGGATTCAATTTTCTAAGAAATTTAAAAAAGGTATTACATTGGGTCTCTTCTTCAATGGCACTACAGACCAAATTGGGCTTTGGCCGCCTGAACTTCAGATTCCGTAACATTTTTTTTTATTTAGTATTACAGAAAGGTTGTTTTTATATCTACGAATTTTCATTTTCGCAGATTGAAGAGGTTGAGCTATACCCACGCAGGCAGAGTGCTACAATTAAACGTCGACAGGGATTTGAACTCACGACCTTCACATTGTAGACCAATACGCTACACCCATGCGAAAGATACGAAGTTAAAATTGTGTATGTCCATAGATCCATATATTCCTGTAATATGGAAGGAGCTGAAAGTGGTTTTTATCCCCAAAGCGGGAAGGAGCTCTCATACATGTCCGAAGGACCTGAGATATAAGTCTATCCTCATTCCTTCTAAAATCCTTAGAACCATTGATAGACATCCATCTACGCAACATCATCGATAAGCGAATGTTGTCAGCAGCCCAACACGTATATTGGAAGGGGAAATCGGTTGAAACGGTCCTGCACTCACTCGTAAGCCATATCGAAATATCTCTGAGTACTAAAGAGTACACTCTGGTAGCCTGTATCGATATCCAGGAGGCTTTCAACAACGTAAGACCAGAAGCAATTACGGACGCACTTTCAATTCTGAAAATGGACGCTTCGCTTAGCGTGCTGATTAATTTGATATTGACATCAAGGATTATCAGCACAAAACGAAGCGTCGCATCCGCTAGAAGGTTTGTTAGTAGAGATACTCCGCAAGGCGAGGTCCTCTCTCCACTTCTTTGGAACGTAGCAGTCTATGGACTTATGCAAAAACTTGAAGAGCCAGGCTGAGAAGTGATTGCTTATGCGGACTACGTTGCTATAGCCATCTCTGATAAGCACCCGATTACTTTGGGTGAAGGTACGCAAAATGCCCTCTTAATACTCTCTAAAAGGACTCGGGAATGTGGTTTCGGAATGAGCCCACACATAACCGAGCTAGAAATTTTCACAAGGAAACACAAAACTCTTCATGTTGAACCTCCTAACCTTGAATGGTACCGGTCTTGTTTTCGCAGATAGAGCAAAATATCTGGGTTTTATTCTGGATAGGAAACAGAGCTGGAAACATAATATTCAGGAACGTGTAAAAAAGGTACAGTTGCGCTTTACTCGTGTGCATTGGCACTACGTTGCCGTCATCGGACCCATCTTGCTTTATGATATGCTTGTGTGGTGGACTCCTCTAAAGACAGAGGCAAACCGCACTTTCCTCAACGAGGTGCGGAGAACAGCATGTTTAAGCATAAATGAGAGCAAGTCCCTCGGCTGCATTAAAAGTACTGTTTTATCTGCTACTAGTCGACATTATTAGTAAACTCCTGCCTCAAGGAAACCCGCCAGTGGACCTGTATTTAAACTGGTCACTCCTTAATTCTGGAAGATTTCGAGAATTGTACCGAAAATATAGACTACACTCTTCCAAGTGTTAATTTTGATAATAATTTCCTCATCATGATCCCCTCCCGTATTTCATCTGCCTCCTAGATGAAATAGGAAGGAAGAGTCCAAATCCTTCTACACTGATGGCTCTAAAACTAGAAGTGGAGTGTGAGAGAAGGTGTTTTCTCCGCAATCCTTAACTTATGCGTATATTTCGGGATGTGGGGGGATGGAGATAAAAGAAGCCTTGGCCTGGCTTGAGTGTAATGTAGGATCTACTAAGGCTATTGGAATTCTCACTGATAGCCAGGCCGCAAATAAATCCCTGGAATCAGTTATATCTAAATCCATGACTGTTCTTGGTTGTCGCGCGAGTTACGAAATGCAATGGCTCCCAACTACGATATCAAATTCTTAATTCAAATTCATTTCCCACATAATAGTGTCAAGCGCCAAACACCACCTCAGCATAAAAAGATAATAAAGCATCTTCAATGCAAAAATAATAGTCAGTTCATTGTATCTTTTCTTAATAAACAGTTTCAACTCTTAAAATTTCGTTTTTATTGAACATTCGTAACGAATGTAACTCGCGTCTCTGAAAGAAATGGCTGAACAATTCAAAATTCGCCTGTGTTGAGTACCAGGGCATAGGGCCATTCTGGGGAACTACAGGTCCGACAAACTCGCCCGCCGCGAAACCATCTGCAAATTCTATCTGAGAAAGAAAAGCTGAGTAAGCCTCTCGTAACATATAAGTTGCAACTTATGTTGGCATTTCATGTCAAGTGAAAAAAAAAGTATTTTAAATGTTTACCCATTTCTCTCAAGCCAAAGTTCATAATTAATATATTAAAAGTTACTAACCTAGACTCTAGTAAGAACAGTTTTCAAAATAATTAAAATAAAATTGCACCACAAATTTCGCCTTTCACATAATACACACATTAAAAACAACGAATTTCTTTGAATCTCACTTGATTAACTGATACTGTACAGAGTATTATAACTATGATTCAAAATATGCAATAAAGACGTCACATCCTAAGCTTGTCCGAACTAAAATTTGTCCGACTTATTGACAGATATTTTCCAACCGTTCTCATTTAGGTGTATTGCTTAGAAGACTTTATTAAAAAGCAAAAAAGAAATAGAATATCCGTCTCAGTTTTAGGAAAATAAAGCTAGTATGATTTATTTTTAATTTAAACAACTTATTCGACATAGTTTTGATGTAATCAACCCAGTCGAAACTAAATGCAATATCGATTTTTCGCGATATTCCGTAATTATGCATTTCATTGTGAAAAGAATTAATTACAATGTGTATTTCAATTACAAAATAGAAATGTACGTTTTATTTACAAAAACCTGGGTAAAAGAATAGGGTCTTTCATTTGCCAGACTTTCATAAGTTAAACTTACATGTTTTGTCGAATACGTCACCTTAATATGGCAAATGTAAATCTGACCCATCTAAATAGCTACCTACAGATATTTGACTTAGGAATGCCACATTTTGTTCGGTTCTGTGAACATGGCAAATGCATATAAGTTCTTATAAAAGCTTGGCTAATGACAGTCTGGCGAACGTAAGTCTAACTTATAAAGGTCTGGCAAATGTCTAGTCAAGGCGATGAAATGTAAATTTGACAAATGTCCGTGTCCTAAAAAATATAATTTTTTGTAATTCTAGGCTCCACAAAATAAGCATTTAGATTGTAATTTTGTTCATTAATTGATAGTTTATTCGATTTCGATATACTAAATTAATCTACTACTACTTCTTTTCCTCGATCGATTCACATAACCGTAGTGCATTTTTGTTTTTATTCTGTTAACTCTTCAGTAATATAAACAAACGATTTTGCCTAGTCATATGTTCATCTCTGACTGAGGTAGAAAGTCAGAGATGAACATATGACTCCTTATTAGAAATTAAAACAATCGGATTTCTTCATATCATTTTTAATATTATTTATTTTTATTTCTTAAATACAATAATAATCGACAGATTAACACTACATATAATCTCTACGGTTTATTGTTATTTTCATATTGTAAAATGTTTTTTGTTTTTATGTTTATAATTTAGTTTTTCTAAATTTTGCGAATATTTTACAAAAAACGAGCTTTAAATAATACTTTCCCCCAAAGTCAACAGAAAACGTGGAACTTATTCCGGAATAAATTGTATGCAATAAATGATTTTTCTTAATGTTTAAAATCAAATAAAATTTTACATTATAGATTAAACTGTTTAAAAAAACATAATAAAATAAACAACATCACACAGTTTTGTATCTTATTAATCATAAGAGTTCAATGCACAGATCATTTTCAATGTCAAAATTATTATATTCTATTTTAATTCTTAAAAATTAAAATACATTTTCATCTTAAAAATTAAAATTTAAAAAAATGTATGTTAGGTGTAAGTACCTTGGTACAACATTTTCTGTTATTTCTAAATAAATTTCTCCACCTCTTTTACGCTTTTCTTTTGAATTGACACAAAAAAAATTGGCTGAGTTCTTTGAAATATGATAATGATGATGATTATTTAGGATCCTGTCGCAGGATTCGATTTACGGTTGCTTTCGATGATTGAAAAATCGACAAATTGTCGATTTAAGTCCGGCTAGGAATCTGGACAGGATGCAATATCAGACGGGCCGTTGCGGTGCCATTCGCGTAGGTGGAGGTGGTGGCGGGGCCGAGCGCATCCTTTGTAACGCAGCCGGTAGCTGAGATTTTCCGATCGATGAAATATCATCTTCGTCGCCCGACGAAACCGAATTCGCTTCGGAAGGCGAAGGTGAAGGCGACGGTGGCGATAAGGTTTCCTGTTCCTGCAGCATTGTACGGAATTCTTGAATCGATTCGTTCAGCGCCCAAAGTTGCGAAAGTAGTGACAGGTCTAGTTGACGAAGACCGAACTGAAATGGGAAGAAAAATGGGAAATTAGTAAAAGTATTTTTATTTATTTTTTTTTTTTAAATTCAAAATTAAAAAAAATCATTAAATTTAGTATTCAACCAAATTATATAAAAAAACACAACAGAATTGTGATTGGACGTAAAGCCCAATCATGTGATACTCTGAATGAAATGGGAAAGAATTCAATGTACCGGAAAATATGTCATCTCAAATTCTTTCGAATAGCGAATAGTGACTTTTGTATGGGAGGTGGTAGATGTAGAGGCGGGATGTTTGCAATTTTCGTATATAACACCGAACTGCTAAATGTTTTGTGCTGAATTTAAAGTTTGTAGATTTCATAATTTTAAAAAACATTGTTGTCCTGAAATTGGGCCATTTGTATGGGAGGAGGCTTAGGAACTGGTAGGTTTTAAATGATTATGAAACTGCTTATCAACATCCTTACCATCTCCGATAGCTCCAATTTTAAATTTGATAGTTCTCATATGTTCGAAGCACAAATTTTTTTCTTGATTTTCTAATAAGGAAATTTGTGATGCGAAGTTGATATTTTCTTTTAGCATTTATTGCAATTATTAAGGGACAAATTCTGGCAAAATTTTAAGTTTCTACTTTTTTTTAGTTTTAATGGAAACAGATTCAATGCATTTACCAAAATTAAGCATTTGTATGGGAGGGGGTAGAAGGAGTATACGGAAAAAATTTATTTTTATTTTTTATTTTTATTAAGTTTTGGTCTACAATGCGAAGATTGGGAGTTTAAATCCCGGCCGCCGTATAAATTCAACACGCTACTTGTACTTGTATATTGTCCACCTCAATCTGCGAAAATGAAAATTTGTATATAGGGGGTTATGCGAAGGGCTGGCATTGTGCGATTGAAGAAAAAGGAATTTTTTCCATTTTCAACGTGGTCGACCTACTCGACGTTTTCATTTAGGTTTTTTCAAAGCATTGCCGATCCACTACTACTTTCACGTTGGAATCTCAGTGTCTATCTTTGTGTAACTAGTCTGGCCACAATACCAATAACATGCATCGGAGACATTAATTTGCAGTTTTTTGGTATGCTTATCAGTCGCCTTTTATGTACAATAACCATCTAACAACACCAATGTGACACAAACACTCGCAATGTGCTAAGAGAAATCTATTTTATGCTCCAGAAAGGTGAAAGGATACCGAAGCCCTGATGGATATTGAACTAGGCTTGTGTAAAAATCTTACAACATTTTAAAAATTTTAAGTTCTTTTACCGTCATCAAGACAACTTCATTTCACTAATATTGCTTATGGATATGATGTCCATTTTCATCTACTTGTTTCATTTTTACAACAACAAAACAGTCACTTCTTTCCAGAAACACCCACATCTTGAAGATCAACATCATTATCATCAATTTCATTGACCTTATCTGACGGTCACTAAATTATTTTAAGCGAAATTCAAAATTAATACGCGAAAAGTATGTTACCTAGTCAGTAGTCGCACCATACCTACATAATGCGACAGGCCAGGAACTGAAAAGTAGACACCACTTAAATGAGAAATGACCTCATTTTGGTGTGAGTCCAATCCACCTCCACTTTTGCCCATACAAATTACCACTCTCTACAGTTTTCTATAGTTTTCGATACTTGTAAATTACAAACAGCATATCTTTGTAGTCGCTGTTATACTTTTTCTTTCTTTTGTCTTACGATAACGATTGTTTCTTCAATAGACCATCCTCCAGGTGTAAACACGTATAATCGCATTTGCCCTCTCAAGTTCCGGTTGATGCTCCCAGAATAAATAATTTTTCTTTGAACCTCACGACGTAACTTACGGAAAAGAAAAACAACTCTAGTAGTAACGAATAGCCCGTCATATTTGCATATTTTAAACAAATGTATAATTTTGATATGATTCCATATGGGTATAGTATATATTTGCAATTAAACAGGTAAAAGTGCGGAATTAAAGGTAAACACTATATTTTTCGGTAGACGGAAAAATTCATTGGTTTTTATGGTCTATACGTGCTCAAACATTAAAAATCGACCAGATTTCGTGAACTCACTATGTATTTTGAAGATTACACGGAATTTCATTTAACTATGTCCACGTTGCGTGGCTATAAATTTTATTTTAATTTATGTTTCGTAAAAAAAATTATATATGGGTGCATATTCGGTTTATGGTCGGAGGGCAACATTTACCGTTGTCGGTCGATATTTCAGCTAAATGGGCATTAAAAATAAGATCATATAGGTACAAGTGTTATCGACAAAACACATAAATATGGTACAGATGGTACAGATCAATAAGAAAAGTCGGACAGGATTCGACATATCACCGCAAAAAGCAGCCCAATAGGATATACCACAAGAACTACACTAGAATACAAACCCCAAGTGAGTAGACCACATTTATGCATCTAAAAAGAGCAACTGGAGATGCACAATACGATGCAATTTGGCTGCGACAAGCAACATAAGTCAAGTGGAAATTCTAGTCTCCCAAGAGGAAGAAACCCTGATACCTTTGCAAATAAATAAATGCCAGGCTTAAATATAATATACAATTTATATACAATTAATTTCAATAATACTACAAGGTATCTATGTGTATCTAAATATGCATTAGATAAAAACGCGACTGCAAACACAGTGTGATAATAAAAAAACTAAATAACATACCATTTATGCCTAGAACAAGCAAAATAATGTTTAAACAGTCATTTCAAGCCATTCTTCTCAGCATTTAAAAATTTAGTATAAAAACATATTAGGACTACGATTTGCGTAAAGCCCAACAATACTCTAGATGAAATAAAAATCTTTATATGGGGAATGATAGAAGGGGTGACAGCATTGAACTAATGTTTCTCACGTCATGCTAGAGTTGCTATCAAAATGTTTCATACATAATTTAAGCTTCAAAAATTGAATAGGGAGGGACTAAGAAACTTAGTGCATTGGATTTAGTGAAGTTGTGCAGTTTGTATGAGAGGTGGTAGAAGAAGAGGGAACTTTTTAGTGATTTTTTGACATCTCTTAAATTTCTGAACAGTAACATTCGTACTTTTCAAGAAAAGTTGTGGAAAGTTGTGAAACTGTGTCACATTTTATGAGCGGGGGTAGAAGTAGTGAAGATAATCGGTAAATTTTTTCCAATCTCTCGATAAATATTACACGTACTGAGAAAATTGGTTTATAGTATTTCATGAAAAACTGCGGTGGTTAAAGGAGTGGAGTGATTCGAATAATTTGTAAACCATAGATCACATTTATGATGAAAACAGAATATAGTCTAAATTTCAAATTATTAGCTCATATATTTTCCAAGCAAATTCGATTGCTGTAAATTTTTGAAAATTAGTCATTTTTTTGGGAGGGGGTAGAAGGAGTGGAGTGATTTGATTCGATCCACACTTGGCCTAAATTTTTTGTTAAAAACGGCGTGTACAAAATTGAAACTTTCTAGTTTAACGCGCTCTCAAACTAGAAAGCGCACAGACGGACTTTTTTTTATTTATTTTATTCTCTGTAACGCTACGAAATAGGGCTTATTTCGTAGCGTTACATACTTTAGAGCAAACTTATAATCATCATCATCATCATCAAAAGCGCGACAGCACAAATCGGGCCCTGGCCTCCTGAATTCGTCGCCTCCAATCGTCTCGATCCAAAGACCGCGTCCTCCAGCTGCTAATTTTTAAAATGGCTTTGCTGTCTTCATCAACCGAGTCTTCCCATCGCTTGCGTGGTTTGCCTACTGGCCGGTTACCACTCGCTTTGCCTTATAATACTCTCCAATTTTATCAAGAATATAAAAAACAAAAGAAAATATCTCTCACGCCACCAATAACGCAAAATCTAAAGTGCCTTAAAAACGGATCAACTGAATCGGTAATCCCACGACAACTTAACATTTTATAAATTTTATAATCTTACATGCATAATGCTCCAGTCAAATAAACACAGGTATATTATCCGTGAAATTGCATGACCATCTTATACTCTACCGCAAATCCATAAAATGCATCGTCAATTGCAATTACTACTGTTTTCTCGGCGCGCATTAAGGCGAATATTTTACGATGCAACGGCATCTGCGAGATGCATACGTTCAACCTTAAAATCCTATCACATATAAAACCATACCTAGACACACAAGTATAATGTGGCCTTCAATCAAGTTGTACGCCATCTTTTCAAACTGATCATGATTCGTAATAACAATATCGGCCATTATTATAATACTTTGGATTTACGATAATATAGCAAATGTGATAACCGATGATACTCTTAAGAAAATCACTAAAGTTCATTTTGAGTTTAACTTATTTTATATGGAAAGGCTTAAAACGGTCCAGTGGATATACGGAAAAAAATGGAAATGACCTTGCAAAAAAAATGATCATGTCGGTTACGATCATTGTTAAGATCAGTTGAAGATCTGAAAACAAAACACAGTTCAAAACCTTTTACTTGACTTTACGATGCGAAACGCTAATTTTGATTGAATTGAACTGAAATTGAATCGACCGACCGTTGAATAAGAGTCAATTATGCGAACTTTAAGGAATGATCTTACCGTGATTAAGTAAGAATTGTAAGCCGCCACAAAATGGAAAAGGAAGGAGCAAAAAAAAAACCGACAGATTTTATAGATTTATGATCAGGACACGATTTGATAAATTTATAAACTTAAAGAACTATCATCGTAAAGCTTATCTCGATAGCTCCGTATCATGTTTAATTGACGTCTGTAATTCACCTCATTCAACTACGCTGCTGTCTATTATCTATCTTTTGCTTACTTGAACACGAATATGTTGCTTCCGCTCTTTCTGAGAATGTCAATAAAACGTAGTAGGCAGCGAGCTTGCTTCACAGTCAATAGGTCGGGGATTCGATTCCCATTCCAAACAGAAGGATTTTTTTTAAGCACCAATTTTTCAGTGGCAATGAAAAATTATTCGGGCAAACAACGAAGAAGTGAAACAATTCCAATTCTAGAAGGTCTATACACTCAATATTTGGTTTCTATACGCTATCTTTCATTCAGTCTCCCACAACATCTGTAAAAATTTGTCAATAGCAGCCAGTACAACTGAAAAATATACCAGCTTCACCACTCGTTATTGTCAGATCAATGTTCTAGAGCAGAAATATATTAAATGATTCAAAAAAGGACGGGAAATATGGGGATCCTATATATCCGGACCGCCGGACCCCTAGCTTTAAATGGGGAACCATTTAACCCTTTTTCGGAGATTTAGGATGCAATATTTTTTGGATCTAAAAGTTTGTTTTTAAATTTTTTTTTGTTAAATTATCATTGACGGCGCCAACTAGGTATCATGGTTACTCAGGACTCTCGTTTACCAAATGGTATAAAAATGAATAGCGAGCGTTGTCAAATATTCCCATTTTTCCCATCATTAACTACAAACTTTGCTAAGGACGTTTTTACATACGAATGAAAAAGCTTTGAATTCAGGTTAAATTTAGCCAAAATGTCCCATATCTCGGCAGTCCTATGCCATAGCGAAAACCCCTTTTTTTTTGATCCGATTAAATGGAGTTTTTGTGATTTTTTCAATGTTAAATGCATATAACTTTCTTTTCCGGTTAACAGTCATGATCAAAATCAATGGCCTACTGTCCGAACCCGAGCCCGATTTTTTGCGACCACAGCCACCCAATTCTCGCTCGAGCTATCGTCGGGACACACAAAGAAATAGACAGTGAAATATCATGCAGAAAATTCATTTTTAGACTCCTGGGACCTCAAAACATGTACATATATGTTAAGTCCATCAAAAAACGGATGTCGAAAATTTTCACGATTACCAAAGTTACCCATTATTATTTCATAATATGGGGAACGTAAAAGTTATTAGCAACAGATTTTATAGTTTTCAATTAAATAATAATAGTTCACCTCCAAAAAATATTTTTCTATAAAGGCATTATTGTGGAACTCTAATGCTAGTTCAACGTCCTATACGTCCCAAGTAAGAGAAGCTTGACTGAATTGAAAATCGATAGAAATCTTATATTCACTTTACCAATCATTATATCGGTGTAATACCTGCTGATTGAAAACATATATTTAATAATGCCAAGAACCATGCAATAGAACTTAAGCACAAATTCAAAACATTCTTCAGAGTAGATAGACCGCGCGAGTTCAGCACGTTTAAAAGCCACATACCAATAAAACCGCATCATGATTTGATTTATTGATTGATTTATTGTAAAACATAGTGGGGTAGAAATTATTGGCGCCTTTCATGGACTCTCGATGTAATGGGAGCGTAACAACGACTTAAGAAACCATCGAGTGTCGCTGAATTTTGTCTTAAACGACTCGATGACGACGATGGCACAGTCATTTTAATATGTAATATGCTATCGATGAACTTAATTTGCTGCCAAGAATAATAAATGTATAATGCAATTATAGCTTGTATTCATTCATTTGCGAAAATAATTTTGTGCCGAAGAAAACAGGAAATTCGATAGGAAACCGGTAGGAAAAATGGCAGTAGAAGCAGAACAGTAGTCGCCACATTTTTCAGCCATCATCAACATCATCCTGTTGTAGAGTAGGTAATTCAGGTGAAAATTTTAAATTATTGTGTGTTGTCGCACTTATCTATACTATTTATCTGATTTATATCTTAAGAAGCGGACGAGATCTTTAATAGACAATCTGTTTTGCTACCGCATATACATATATGTAGAAAATTACTAAATGAACATACAAAATATACGAGTAGAAATAATATTTTCGATCCGGCTTTTTTCGATTAAGCGAACAGTGTAAAATGCAGTTTAGATACGGAAAAGTGATTGCATTGCTGCAAACTCCTTAGCTATCGGAAAAATCGTAATTTGTGCACTTTAGTGCAGTCTAATTGCTTAGTTCGGTATTCTTTTCGAAACCTGGGTAGGAGGAGGAGGAGGAGGAGGTGAAATTTATGATCATTTTCCAGTGTTAAGCAAATATATAGATATCTTTCATTTTTAACCGCAAAACTTATTATCGAAAATGGCGAAAGTTTGAAATGCAATGTAAAATAATGGACGGTTTAAAAAAAACAAGTCGTATTTCCAATTTTAACATGTGAAGTTCAGCTAGTTATTTAGCTTTAACAAGCAGTTTATAGGAAATTATTTCTAATTTATTGTTTTACCGCGGTTTTATTGATGGGATTATAAATACAACCTAGGCGTAGGATTTTGAATGAATTGAAAGCTCGTTATTAGCGCTAATTAGATATAAGTGAAACAATATTTTTTATCAAATTTTGTTTATCATTTGACAACATTTCCTCAATTTTAAATGAAAGCAATCTCGTCAACACATTAGTCCATACCTGGAGTATCTGCAACTGGTCACCTCAATCGCGAAATTCCAAATTTTTATAATAGATAGAGAGTGGTTACACAACTGGAGAAGAAGAGAATTTAAGTAGATAGGATAATCAATAACTATTTTTTCTTTTTTTTTTTGAAATTTTTTCCAAGTTTTTTAAACGAATTTTGAGTTTTAACTTTGATTTTGCCAACAAAATTTTGGGGGAAAAAAATTATGAAATTTGTCGCCAATTTTCTAAATATTTGACGAAGTTTTATCAATTTGGCAAAAATTGAAATATGCATAAAATTGTTGATGTAATTCAAAATTTTATTGAATTTTAATCTAGCCGTATTAGAAATTCAAAATATTGGTAATTGATTTCTTTTTTGATTTTTCAAAAATGAAATGAATTTGAAAACGATGTACTCTAGGCATAATGGATCACCGGTTTATACCTTTTAAATTTCACATCAAACCCTTTTTCCACAATTTTTTAAAATATAAAATAGGATTTTAAAAATATTTGAAAAAAGCATCACCGGTGAGCACGCTAGAAACGAATCCCCACCGGGCCAGCGGTGATGCACGCCTCCCTACAACCAAGCATCTCCGGCAAACTACAAATTATTCGTCAATGGTCAACAATTCTCCTTAAGCCAAAAATGTGATTTCAGTTTAAATATCATAAACGGCATATTTTATTACTTTAAGAATATAATAAAACATAACAGGACTACGATTGCGCGTAAAGCCCAATCATACGATACTCTAGATGAAGTAGAAGAATTTGCGATCTTAAGAAATTTTAAAAATTTTGCATACAAAATTTAGGCTTCAAAAACTAAATAAATACTGACAAAATTAGTGCATTCAATTTAGTGAAAATAAACAGGTGGTAGAAGCAGTAGGGGGTTTTTAGTGAATTTTTTTTTTAGAAATAAATATAAACATTATGCAATTGACATCTCTCAAATTTCAAGTCCGTAATTTTCATACTTTTGAAATAAAAAAAAAATTTGTTTCAACAAAAGAACATTTTGTATGGGTGGTGGTGGAAGGAGTAAGGGGATTCAAATAATTTTTATAGATTAGATGTCATTTATGATAAAAATTGTATATTCTAAATTGCAAATTATGAGGTCCTATAATTTTCAAGAAAATTTGATTATTGTAAATTATAGAAAATTCGTCCTTTTTGTCCGGGATGGGGTAGAGCAATTTGGCCCGTTCACCAAATTGACCTTACTTTTTCGTCAAAAACGACGTGTGCAAAATTGGATCATTCTAGCTCAACGCGTTCTCAAACTAGAGAGTGCAAAGACGGACAGACATCCGGTTTTGAGATTTTTAAGTGACAAGAAATATTTTTGTATCCTTGGCGACTCGGTTCGAGCAGTATTTCTTGGCGTTACAAACTTTAGTGCAAACTTATAATACTCTCAGACTCCATCTAGAGAATAAAAAGCCCAAAAAAAATTCCGAAATTTTTTTCTATAATGAACATAGAAAGTTGTACCTTGGCCCGAGGAAACAGATTCAACCGTGTCTCACCAGTAATTTTAGGCATATGGGGTAGCCTTTTATTTAGAGTGTTGCCTAGTGGGTAGTATGTTGGTCTACAATGCGAAATCAAATTCCATAATTTTAGCACACTGCCGTGGTCACATCAATCAACGAAAATGAAAAATTCGTAGACAGATGGCTAACAACCCTCCCACAAGAAGGAATGAAATAATAAGGAACTTGAAGGTCAGAAGGCATATCCGTTTGGGCTGTAATGCCATAGTAGAAGAAGAAGAATGGGTCAATTTTTGGCGTGTCTTATTGGTGATGCATTAGCAGCCCATATGCTGGAAAAGATGCTTCACGTACTTAAAAATATAATAGAACTACGATTGGGCGTAAGGCCCAATCGTGCGATACTCTAGATAAAAGAGAAATTTTGTTATCATAAAAAAATTTGTAGGGGAAGAGGTAGCTGGGGTGACGACATTGAACTAATTTTTTCACATCACGCTAAGGTTGCCATCAAAATGTAGGATTCAAAATATAATAGATACTGAGAAAATTAGAGTATTGGATTTAGTGAAATTGTACACTTTGTATGGGAAGTGGTAGAAGGAGGGGCGGGTTCATAATGACTATTTCAGAAATAACTACAAACATCATGCTTTTAACAGGTTTTTAATTGCAGATAAGCAGCATTCATACTTTTCAGAAAAATCGACTCTTGGTAAAGTTTTCGAATTGTGTTAAATTGTATGGGAGGAGGTAGAAGAAGTGAAGCTAATCCTAAATTTTTTTAGTCTTACTGATAATTCTAAATCAATATTTAGTGCACAATTTCAGATCGATAAATTTTATACGTACTAGAGTAAATTGGCTTAGAACATTTCATGAAAAAGTGCAGTTTGTATGGGAGGAGGTGGAAGGAAGGGGGACTCAAATAATTTTCATACAGTAGATTTAAATTATCATAAAAGTAATATATTCCAAATTTTATATAAATAGCTTTTATGCTTTTCAAACAAATCCGTTTATTGTCGAATTGCGAAATTGTGTCATTTTGTATGAGAGGGGGTAGATGGGGTAAAGCTAATTGTCCAATTTTTTTTGGTCTTACTAATAGTTCTAAATAAATATTTAATGCATGATTTCAAATCGATAAATTGTAAGCACACTGAGTAAATTGGTTTAGAGCATTTCATGAAAAAGTGCAGTTTGTATGGGAGGTGGTGGAGGGAGAACACAAATAATTTTTATATAGTACAATGAAATCATCACATACTTTTGTATTCCAAACTTCAGATCAATAGCTTTTATACTTTTCGAGAAAAAACGTTTATTGTCGAATTGAGAAATTGTGTCATTTTGTACGGGAAGGGGTAGAAGGAGTGGAACGATTTGGCCCGTTCATGAACTTGTCCTTACTTTTTTGTCCAAAACAACGTGTACAAAATTTTAACTTTCTAGATCAATGCGTTCTCAAGCTAGAAAGGACACGGACGGACAGACGGACGAACGGATATCCGGTTTTGAGATTTGATATGATATGAACCTTTGTATCATTCATTTATTTCTCCAAGCCTTATTTATTAGCGTAACAAACTTTGTGGCAAACTCATAATACTCTCAGTTTTCATCTAGAGTATAAAAATCCATTCCCATGTCAATGAACCTTTTCTCTCACTTTTAGTGAAATTTAAATTGAAGATCTTAATCAATATCGTATTACCTTACCGGGACAACTGCTTCGAAAGTTCAATGAAAGGATAATAAATATAGTGGACTTTTATTTAACCAATCTTAAAATTATTATCCAAAACATAAACTTTCTATCATTTGTCCAATAAAGTCACTTATTGCTCGACTTCAGATACAGACTAAACACTTTTTTTTGAAGATAAACTGAACAAATAGGAAGGAAAAAAATATAAGTTTTAAGATTGTGAGTAGATGGTTTTCGAAACAATGAATTCTTAAATTTAACAGTTGCTCATTACCATTTTAAATGGTCTAAAGTCTGGTAAAAAGAACGCTTACTTTCTCCGATGCGAAATGTTTATTATAAAAGCGTTGTCGTAATAAAACAACTAAATAGGGAAGACCACTTTAAGTCAATTTAAGAGTAAAACGAGCCTCCTCCTTCTCACCACGCTACTATGTCTGGCTGCCTGCTTCAGTACAATCTTCAATTGCTTGTAAGAAGTATGCGAAATGTTCGCTCAACATCTTCTGATGATAAAACAAATCCTGTAGCAGAAGCCGCCAACCTCACAAACAATGGCCCATAAAAGAGATAAAACTACTCGAAAATGGTATAAGGAAATCTTATAGTGGTTATTATTTGCCGATAAGAAATTATATGATTGGTGGCCCTGAATGCTAAGAAAATCCAAAGAGGAATTTGTGCGAATTACACGCAAATTTAATATATAAAGTAGTGGACGCACAATCGACTGCAACAACCTACATTGAATATTGTGTAATTGATGCGTTGCGTCGATCACGACGCACCATCATCGTCACAAAATTATTATGAAAATGGCGGAAAAGTGCACTTAAAGATTTGATCATCGCATAGAAAAATCGTAGAAATTATCATGTTATGTAATAATTTCGTACCGATGAGATTGCAAAATCGTCGTAAAAGACAACGTAACTTTTTTTAATCAGCTTAAGCATTTCATCGTTGTGGACCTCGCACAGATTGAGATCTTTGCAATCGCGCGACACACTATGTTCACAATTTTGTCGCGGGCGTAAACTTTTAATCTTTTCAAACATCAATTAATGACCTTTCACAATTATTAAACTGAAAATGCGATATGTGCAAAGTTAGTTGGAGTGGATTAACCGATTAACGGATGCTGTAAGAGGGCATCATCTTAGCAAATTTTCGTATTTCAAATTATAATTGCAGACGATTGCTGTGCGGCTTCCGTAGATGAGAGCTGGCTGATACTTCTTGCTAATCTTTTTCGTTGTTGAGCATAATTAAGGAGTCAGACGTTGGCAAATTTGAAAAGTTGGCAGTTTGGTTTTCTTTATTAGATGGGTAAATGTTAGGTATTTTGTATTTGCGGGTTATTAGTTTACCTATGTTAGTATATAAGAATGGGATTTATACATTGTATAATTTATCGGTTTGGTAATTAAGGTGAAGTTTAGATTTTCGTCTAAACGAACAATAGGTACTTTTTTTTCTTGGAGAATATTAACGTAATTCGAGTGAAGTAATTTTTGAAAATATATAAGATTAACTAAAATTATTGTCTATTAGAATAAAACTTCCTGGCAATAGCTAAAGACCGAGCTCAGGATCGCGCCCTGGGGAAGAGAGTTGTTTCTGTCCTATGCCCCTATAGGGGTTCTTAACAGGAATTTGATTGATTAAGGATTGAGTGAGAAATTGGAAATATCTGATAAGCTTTTTAGCAAAAAATTAGAAAATGTTAATTTTCTTAGCTTGTTTTATTTTTTTCCTTAGGACTAAATTCTTTGCGATGATTATAGTGATGTACCAACATCATCGAAAAATCTTTATATTTCGTCAAATATGTATCTTAAGCGAGATTGCGAGATTACATATGGAACGCTTTAGGTAGGAAAGGTATTACAGATAAAATCATAGCTTTGATTAAAGAATTCTACGAAAATGCAAAAGTTTTTCTCTTACATAGAGGAGAGCTTTCCTGTGCGAACAGGTGTCAGACAAGGCTGTATATTATCACCAGTCCTGTTTCTGATGGTAATGAATGACATCTTGGAAACTGCACTGGAAAGTGGGGAAGATATTGACCTTCAGTGAGGACTATTTAATATCTGAAGTAACCTTGATTATGCTGATGACGTGCGTTTCCTGACACATAACTGCTCGGACTTAGGGTCGATCGTTGCATTCTAAATTCAAAGAGGCAGGACTGAAATTAAATGTGCGTTATACCAAGTATATACACATGGATTCGAACACAAGCACACCGATTGTTCTTAACGAAAGAGATGGAAGAGGAGTAAGACTTTTGTTGTTTGCTTCCATTGTCAGCATGGACCGCAGAGCCGGAAGATATTGAGGCTCGTATAAATAGTTTAAAAGAGATCTCCTTTCGCACGAAGCTACGAATGTTTGACGCATGCGCAAAATTTGTGTTGACCGTTAGAATCTACAAACTTTCATGAATCAATGTCACCGACAGATTTTAAGGATATCCGGAAAGATGAGATCTCCACGAATTTTTGAGTACAGCTGGATGGGCTAAAATGGACACAGAGCTTCAAAGGCGAAAGTGGCAGCGCTTTGAGGAAACCAGAACGAAATATCACCAAACAAGTTCTGGATTATAACTCGCAAGGAAGACGTCGAGTTGATCGATCATATAGCGTATGGGAGCGATCAGCTGAGCAGGAAGCCAGAGAAATTATTAAGCCCTGGCGACGGCGAAAGGCCGATACCCAATATCGTACCTTCTTGTGGAAGATAACTGTTTCTGTCCAATGTCCCTAAAGGAAATCTTAGCAGGAAATTGATTTATTGATGTATCCTAAGTATGTATTTCAAAATGTGAAGCGATATTTATATGTTTTGAGATTTTACATTCAAATCTCCTCTTCTTCTTCAATGGCACTACAGTTCAAATCGGTCCATGGCAACGCACAAGCATCTATCTCTTATTTTCGCAGATATTTCCTCATAAGCAGTGTGTGCGGGGGAATTATATGTCGACCGAGATGTAATCTCCCGACCTTCGCGACCAACACGCTGTTTTTTCTTAAGGGGTTATAATAGTCTGGAAAAAAATTTTTTGGGTTTTTCGAACTGGCGTTGCCTGGAACTCCGCCAATTTTCATCAGATTGAAATTTTAACTCAGATAGATAATCTGTAGAAGTACACGCGGTTTTTTAAATTGATAAAAAATTACGTTTGTTATAAACAATTTACGGAAAAAAAAATTGAAATTGATGCCAATTTGCGAATTTTAAAAAAAAAATAAATTATCCCGTGTACTTCCAAAGAAGAAGTAATGTATTTTAAGAAAAAAAAATTATTTTGGTCTAGGTGCCATAGGAGTGCTGAAACCGACTACGCCGTTTGCCGGCTCGGAAAAAACATGGTTTTAACTAATATAGTTTCACGGCACCATTTTGTATAAAAAATTGACAATAAAAATTGTGTGTATGCCTAAATATATGTCTAATTATACTTCAAAATTTCATTTCAATCCATTTATTAGTAACCGAGAAAAAAATTTCCAAAAAAAGATCAATTTTTCAGCACGCCAGACTAGTATAACCCCTTAAATGTGTGTCTGTCTTTTTCACTGAGATCTCTAACACAAGAAACCTAACAATAATGGGGTCCTTTAAAATTCAACACATCACCGGAGAGACCTGTATTATTTTAGGGAAGAATCGCCAATCGAAAGCGGAAGTTATAAAAATTTAGGAATGAAAAAAGCAACATTATACATTTTTTTTACGAACAGTTTGTATCATAAAACTGTAGAACAGCTAAAAATATTTTTTTAATTAGAGGGTTTTTGCAGAGATAAGCTTGTTTTCCCATATTTGCATACTTGTTTGAATTTAGCAATTAGAGGGAAGAGAAATTTTGTTTGGAAGTACTCAGGTCTGTTTTCCATATCTGAAATAAAAAAAATTTTCCAGAAAAATGTTGTACAAAGCGTAAATGAACCAAATCCTCATCTTCTTCGTACGCAAATACAAATTAAATTTCAATGGGAGCTGCCAATTTAAAAATTATATTTTCCACCAACCAACAATATATTGCAATCACCCTCGATGCCACCTTCAATTCAAAAGCTTAATTCCAGAAGGCATTATGTAGATTTTCTTTGAAATACAAAAAGGTTTAATATAAATTTCAATAAACTACCAACAAGCTATCAATTTCCTATGACTCGTCTTCTACTATTTCGCATACAAATTTTCAAATATTGTACATAAAAAATGTCGACTGAAAAACGGATAAAATAATACTTATTTTAACATCTCCTATACAAATTTAAAATTTCAATACATAAAATTTCCTATGAAACAAGGAATAATCTCGTAATTACAATTTCAGATTAAAAATCACCTTCCTTCAAATTTTCCACAAAATTACTTTAATGATTTTTCAAATAATCTCCTTGAACTGCTTTTAGCTCTCTTGATTGATTAAAACTAAAACACGGCCATAAAACCATTAAAATATTCAAGGTTTTCCTTTTAATAGAACGAAACAATTTCCCAACATTTCGAAACGTATAAATTATTATTATTTAACGGTTTACCGCACACAATTTTCTATATAGCTAAACAGCGTATATCCACTGTAATTGAATCGTGAATGTGCTACATTTCCATTTAATACAAAAATAACATAATTATTTCTTGCTCATTCAGAGATTGTTCCCTACAGTTCCATGCTGGGTCTGTCGGAATTACGGGTCCAATTTTAAAACAAAATGTGAACAAATTCAAAAGTTAGATAGTCAGAGGCCTATACGACCTATAATGCTGAATAGGTAATCAACTCTAGCCTTTGTTTAATGACAAAAGTCATCGTTATACCGTGGTAGATCTTCTGCATTCGGGCGGGCATCACTCTGATTCTACACACAATGTGAGATTATCATTCTGTATCAGGCACTATGGACCTGTTTTATTGCGAAATCCGCCATTAAACGTGATTTTCGCTATAAACGTTCACCTGTGTATACCATAGATTCAACTATGGTTCTATGAAATAGCAATTAGAGTGCACTGCGGCTGTATCGACTAAACATGATGAAAATTTAAAGAGTTGAAAAGGGTGCGCCGCCACTCTCCAGTACCGGAGAATACCTTCTAATACAGCTTAGTTAT
Organism: Chorisops tibialis; assembly: GCA_963669355.1. Classification (NCBI taxonomy): domain Eukaryota; kingdom Metazoa; phylum Arthropoda; class Insecta; order Diptera; family Stratiomyidae; genus Chorisops; species Chorisops tibialis. The sequence continues at coordinate 330,002,960 of OY770262.1, forward strand.
CGCAGAAAAAATACATACAATAAAATCGAAAATAAAACAAAAATCTCAATTACAAAGAGCCAAGCCTAACCCAATCTGGGGCCTCCTGCTAAGCAAGTGCTGTGCATCAGCAAGTGCACTTATTGCACTAAAAACTATGTCTAACTTTGTCTAAACTTTTCTTAAAACTTATGCGATTTTTCTTAGCTCTATTCTTGAGAGTCAGCAGCAGCACCAGCAGAAAACTGGGTGCAATTTTGCAATAACCTTTTACTATCGATTGTTGAAAACTGTCGGGAAACTCTCGACTAACAGGTTGCTTGTGTTTTCCAACTCTGTAACTTCTTAGACTTATAACAAACTACCATATCTATAAATTGCTTAGCTTAAGGTTTTGTGGCTGCCTGGGTTGATGTCGAGCAATAGCTTTCAGATGGAGCCATGTTTTGCGATAAAAATCCGTACATAAGAAAAAAAAACCTTTCTAAAGCAAAAACAATTTAATTTATTACCTCACTTTGTGATATTGTGAATAAATCGGCTGCATAATTTTTGAATTTTGCACTACAATCTACGCTATGTCGTAACTTGCACGGTGCAGCTACCTATTATTCCTGTGCTGGCTGCTATAGGTGCACAAATTGGCATTTGTTCACCTTTGTCATACTATGGCTTCACCGATTACCTCGCTCTGGTATAGAAAATACGGTGACTTTGAGTTAGTGAACTAGATTTTAGTTGGAAATAATCGGATGAGAATCAGAGGGTTATATATCTTCGATTTGATTGATTTTCTGTCAATATTTGGAACTAGCACACACGCACGATTTATACACGGGATTTATTATAAATATTTGTCGCGACTGTTTACCGATGGGATTGTTGAAAGTATTACAGCCATCAGTCATTTTCTCGATATGAAATTAATAGGATGTATTGACATTTGATGTTTACTTCCGATATGTTTGTAATGGTGGTGGAAATTGCGCGTTGAATTTAAGTGGTTCAATGCTACATACATGTTCAAGTTGAATAGGGAAAAAAGTCTAGAGGAATATTCCCAAGCTTTTTTTTTTGCCGAAATTTCCAAAATTTTAAAATAAATGCAGTTTGCCTTTTAATATGATGATTTACAATGCTATGAGTTCAAATCGCGGTCGACATATAATTCCGGCACACTCTTTGCTGGTTTAGGCCAAAAACTCTTTTAAAATAACAAGAAAAACAATTGTCAAGAAACCTGCATTGAAGAAGAAGAAAATTTTAATGCGGTCATACAAAATTTTAAATAATCAAGATTGGTCTAAAAATTAAAGAGTTGAAAAAAATCATAGACTATCTCTATATAATACAAAATTTTCCAAAACATAAACAGGAGCTATCAGTGCATTTTATCTTCCAAGTATTGAACCTATATTTCAATATGATATTATCTTTCATTGCGATAATCGACCGGAATAATGACTCCAATGATTATATACAAATAAAAATTTGAAATAATTCAAATTGACGTGTATTCAAAAAAAAAATCGCTTAGCTTTGCCAGCTTTTACCTCTGCCTGACCCAATTGTCTGAATAATAATAAATTATCGCTCAATTACCAATTATTGTAGACTAGCAATTCTAAATTTTTTCGTTAATATTTGTCATGCTTTTCACCAAAATTTTTTCAGTATAATTTTGGAGAAAATACTAAAAATTTGTAATTCGTTAATATCACATTCTAAATTTCTCATTATAACAACTAATACGTACGTATTCTTGCGTGACTTTGTAATTTGTTTTTTTTAGTGAGGTGAAAGACGTAGTTCAGACAATAATTTATATAACATATATTTTTTTAATATTCACATTTAAATAACGATTTCAAAATTGTGAAAAATTACATGTCGATTGCATTCGGTTTCCAAAAAGCACAATTTTAACACTTTGTATTAAATCTGAGAGTATTATAAGAAAATTAGTACACCTCATTTTTGTAAAAACACTACGGTCAAGTTCGTTAATGGTTCGAATCCCTACACTCCTTCTATCCCTTCCTATACAAAATAATATATTTTCAAAACTTCTCGACAAGTCGATTTTTTCGATAAATACGGATGCTATTGATCTGAAATTTTGGAATGAAATATTTTCATGATAAATTGAAGTTGTCCTTATTAAAATTTTTATAATTCCCCGACTTCTTGGACCACTGCTAAGTAATTACACTATTTGACAAAACACAAAAAACTAATTCCTTCTGTACGTATTAAGTTTAGACGCAATTCCACATTTTTATTATGAGTTGATTCTTTAGTCATTGAAGATACAAAACATAATAATTTCTAGGGGAAGGGGAGTAAGAGCGACCATAATGAGTGGTGAAGCTGGTATATTTTGAAGTTGTACTGGCTGCTACTGACAAATATTTGCAAATGTTATAAGCGAACAGAAGCTGTCTACTGAGTATATACATAGACCTTCTGTATCACTTCTTCATCGTTTGCTCATTTTATTTCGAATAATTTTTCATTGCCACTGAAAAATTCGTGCTTAAAAAAGTCCTACTGTCTGGAGTTCCTTCTCTTATGTTCCTCGCAATACGGCGACCACACCTAACAAGCATACTCAAGAATAGAGCGCACAAAAGCACAGTATAAGGTCTTAGTTATATCAGGGTCATTGAAGTCCTTGCACCATTTTTTAACGAGACCACAAACGGAGCTGGCCTTGCCGATTATGTTTTCGATATGATCGTCGAACGTAAATGCCGTTCTAAAATATACTAAGAGATCTAGTACCTTGTCTGTTTGTTTTAGTGTGCTACCTTCTAGGACATAATCGAAATGTAGGGGAGATTTGTTCCTAAAGAATGAAATACTTGCACATTTATTAATATTCAAAGGCATACAGTTTAATATACACCAGTTAAAAAAGCGTTGTGAGTCACTTTGAAGCAGTGCGCAATCACTATGATTCAAAATACCACGACACAATTTCGCGTCGTCAGCGTAAAGCAAAATTTTCGAGTGGGAAATAGCCGAACTCACGTCATTAACAAATAGAATAAATAACAGTGGTCCAAGATGGCTTCTCTGTGGTACGCCAAGTGTGTTTGGTATAGCTGAGGAAGTTAACCTGCTTACCGAAGATCTTTCATCTCTAATGAGGTAAAAGGGTTTTTCGACAATCCTCAGAATTAATTGGCTTTTCTAGCGTTGAGCCTCTGTACCTGTGCATGTATGTTGCACACTTCACCAGCGGAGTTGTCAAAATCCCACAAATAAATTAGTTTGCGAATTTTCGAAACTTATCCTTATTTGCTCATTGTTGATAAATGAAATTCTTTCACTTTTGAAGTAAATTTCGAAGAATTTTCTTTAAAACTGTATTTATATTTATAGTTTCGTAAAAAATGGATATTACCGTTTAGGTGTAATTTCAATATCTGAATATCATATTTTCGAAAAAATTATTTCAATTCCTATGCAATAAAGCGAACTATTTCATTATGACACCATTCGAACTCAGTTTCAACTTATTTCCAGAACGATTATCCAAACTTATGAAATTTATGCACTGGATAAGGTTACTTGATGATATTTTCTTCCGAAAAGGCAACGACAATGGCTTAAGTTCTAGATTGCTTTATAAAATATGCACCTAATATTCTAATATTTCTAAACCAGCAAGGCAAACCTCTAAATTTTCGTGTGCTTTTAATTATTCATGACTTTCAAACCGATACTGATAAGCTGACACAACTTTTCATTAAATCTGATAAGCTGGTTTTCATCGAATAACTCGTTTCACTTTACGACCTTGTGTGTGCCAACTGATTAGCACTTAACTAGTCACGTTCTGTGTATTTTATGCACTGCACTAAATTCCGGCAATGTTGCCCCAAAAAGTTTTTGTCCGAACGATAGCCAGGTTGCTACTAAATCTAATAATAATATTAGTCTGGTTCTGACCTTCGGGGAATGAGCATCGACAGAGCTAAGCCAGATAGTGTCTCGCTACTCTTTACATCTGACGGCAACCGGTTTTCGTTCCCGTCAAGTCAATACCTACAGCAGCGGTACTGCTATTAAACTGTGTTTACGAAGTTAAGCGCGTTTTCTTGTTTTTTAAAAAAACCATATTAAAAAAAGAAAAAAAATAATAATTAACAATCTAGTGAACCCTCTCAAAAGAAGGGGACCCGATGTCCCTTCTCAAGGCCTAAATCGTGATAATTTAAAGTTCCTGAAAATGTCAGCAGGCAACATGTCATCAGCTAAAAATACGGTACATCGCGAGAACCGATTTGCTCTCTTAGATGATGAAACCGACGACGAAAATAATGACGACGACAACACCAACGGCACTGACGAACCAACACCACCAACCAAAAAGGTAAACATCCCACCAATAATACTCCCTACATTGGATCTCGACACCATCAAAATCATACTAAAGAACCTGAAAGTCACCGACTTCAATATCAAGTTCATGTCCATTGGCCGAAAGATATTTTTCAACTCCAAGGAGAGCTACATCAAGACATTTGACTATCTGAAGGAAAAGAAAGTACATTTCTTTACACACCCCGCCAATGAAATACGTCCTATGAAAATTGTTTTATCTGGACTCCACGAAATGGACACGGGCGAGTTACAAGCCGAACTAAAAAACGTTGGAGTTGACTGCCGTGAAGTGAAAATGTTTCACCTCAAAATTAAGCAATACGACAAGCAAGCCATATATTTACTTTACTTTGACAGAGGATCAGTCAAAATCTCTGACCTTCGTAAAATTAAAGCAGTAATGGGGATTATAGTCCACTGGAAATTTTACACTAAACGTCAAAATCAGGTCACACAATGTCGAAACTGTCAGCTGTATGGCCACGGCTCCAACAATTGCTACCTACCAACTAAATGTCTTATCTGCGGAAGAGCTCACAAGCACACTGATTGCCCCACAACAGGTTCTGACAGTATCAGATGCGCAAACTGCGGCGGTAATCACATTGCAAATCATCTAGAATGCTCCAAGCGTACCGAATATATTCAGATTCGGAATCTTAATAAACCTAGTGGAAGAAAAACTAGGAACTCGACCGCCCGAGAATTTAACGTCACTGCTGCGGATTTCCCCAGCTTACCTCGCAGAGAAGCAGCACCACCAAAAAGCAATTCAGCACCAAGGTCTATTAACTCTTTCACCAAAACTAACCCTTCCACCTCATATAGAAATAGTTTAATTAACCCAGTAATCACTAGTTCTAAGCCATCTGAATTATTGTTTAGCACAAAAGAATTAATTTCACTCTCGAACGAATTAATTATAAACCTGTCAAAATGTGTGTCTAAACAAGACCAATTCAATGTTATTGTCGAATTAGCTGCTAAGTTTCTATATGAATAATCACAGAACTAATCTCAAATCGCTTATCTGGAATGCGCAAAGCTTACGCAATAAATCCGCCGAGACGGTTGATTTCTTAAAATCGAAAGATATTGATATATTATTTGTTACAGAAACCTGGCTTAAATCTCCCGACAAATTAAACGACCCTTGCTACAAAATCTATAGGCAAGATAGGCCAGATATCAAAGGTGGGGGTGTCGCAATTTTCATTCGCAGCAGTATAAATCATACCCTAGTACTCCCTCTAGCCACAAAAATAATCGAACACATTATTATTGAAATTACTGATCCAAAAATAAAATTAATAGCGACTTATTTTCCTGGGACTAAGTTAAACAAGCACAAACTCAATTTGTTCAATAACGATTTAAAACTTCTGTTCAGGAACCACTCTAATGCACTAATATGTGGCGACCTTAACGCCAGACACCGACAATGGAATTGCTTCAGCTCAAACAAAGCTGGACGCTTACTTTTTGATGAAATCACTAAAAGGAATATGGTAATTCATACTCCCTCTAGCCCCACACACTACCCACCTAAAGGAAGGTGTTCTACAATTGATTTACCAATAAGCAATGGTCTCATCGCAATTACTGCACCGATAACACTCAATGAACTGTCCTCCACTCATCTACCTGTATGTTTCTCTATCTTGCTCAACGCACCAATACCTAGTTGCGATGATTCACGACCCTGCTATTCCAAAACAAACTGGTTAAAATTCAATAGATCCTTAAAAAAAGACTTCAGCAATATTAAACTAGACCTATCTGAAGCTATAACACACGATGAAATCGATTTAAAAGTCCAATATCTTACCAGAAAAATACTGGATGCTGGCAAAAAATCAACTCCTAGATGTCGAAATTCCGACTACAGTTTAAAATTAGACAATACCATTAAGCTCCTGATCCAACAAAGAAACACCGTTAGAAGACAATGGCAGAGAACAAGAACTCGCCAGGTTAAAACACTTTTAACTTATTTAAATAAGGAAATCCAAACCCAAATTCTCGCTGCAAGGAACAAACGCTGGAACACTACGCTCTCTAATCTGGAAAAGGGATCCTCGAAACTTTGGCAGCTAAATAAGTTATTCAGAAAGGGTCGCAGTAATATGCCACCTCTAAAAAATATGAGTCAAATCATCTTCCAAGATGAAGCTAAAGCAGAGCTTCTTGCTGATAATTTTCAAAAGTTTCATACCATCTCCCAAACCTTAGGAAACAATGTGACTGACTCAGAAATTAATCTAATTTCCAGACTGTCAAACTATTCACCTGATATAATACCGTCAGTCCCGTGCAAACCGAAAGAAATTAAAAGCATTATTCGCTCAATAAAAACTAAGAAAGCTCCAGGTCCCGACGGTGTACTGCCTCTCATGATTAAAAACATGCCAATGAATGCAATAGTTTATTTAAATTTTATTTATAACTCTTGTCTTAAGATTGGATATTTTCCCCTAGCTTGGAAAATTGCAACAGTTATCCCCATACTAAAGCCAGGAAAAGATTCCTCTGAACCCGGGAGCTATCGCCCCATTAGCCTACTCCCTATCCTAGGAAAAATTTTCGAGAAAGCAATCCTAAGACGCCTGATTAATACGACCGAATACACCAACACTATTCCAAGCTTCCAATTTGGCTTCCGCCCAAAACATTCGACTGCCCACCAGCTTCTCAGAGTTAAATCGTTTATTCAAAGACAAATTACCTCCAAAGAGTCAGTTGGCATGATAATACTTGACATCGAAAAAGCATTCGACTCAGTTTGGCATAAAGGCCTTATCTCTAAGCTTCTTAATTTTTCTTTTCCGACATACTTATGCCAAATCATAAGCTCCTTCTTAGAAAACAGAAGTTTCAGTGTCAAATCAAAAGGAAAATTCTCCAGTTCAAGATCAATTCCCGCAGGTGTTCCGCAAGGTTCATGCCTCAGCCCAACACTATACAATATTTATACTGCTGATCTCCCAAAGCTCTCCCAATGTGAACTAGCCGCTTTTGCCGACGACACGGCGATACTCTCTGCAGGCTTAGATCCACAGATCATAATAAATAATCTGCAGCGGCAACTAGACGAAATTTCCGAATACTACACCAAGTGGAAAATAAAACTCAATACATGTAAAACCCAGTGTATATTTTTTACGAAGCGTCGTGCTTCACGATTTCTACCAGCACCTTTTCTTAATATCCTAGGAGAACCAATTCATTGGTCAAGGTCTGTCAAATATCTAGGTATACACCTAGATTCAAAAATTAGCTTCCAAACGCATATTAACCAGACAGTTTTAACAATTTCTAGAATCATCAGAACACTCTATCCTCTAATAAACAGGAAATCACAATTATCCAAGGAAAATAAGTTGCTTTTATACAAATCAGTATTCCTACCCGTGCTATCCTATGCTGCGCCCATCTGGATCGACTGTGCAACTGTTCACCGCAAGAAACTACAAATAATCCAAAACAAGTGTCTAAAGATCATATTAAACGAACCATGGCACATGTCAACACGGCTCTTACACAAAAATGCTAACATTAAATTGTTAAACGACCATATAACCGAAATTACGGAAAAATTTAAAGAAAGGTGTGCAAATTGCAATATCCCTTCACTAGCATCTCTCTACTACGAGATTTAGCAGCTAATCGACAAACATTGTTCTAGTATAGTATAAGTTTAGTTTAGTTATAGTATAAGTTTTTAATTTTAGTTTTTAACCTATCAAAGGGTTTTGATCATTTTTTCCCTCATATGTAATAATCACTGCTTATGTAAAGACTAAATTTCTACTTGCTATAAGCTAATATTTTATATAGACCTAAGTTGCAAAGACATCACGTCTAATCTCTGTATAGTTTGAAATGAAATGTCTAATTGTATCTGAAATTCAATAAATAAATATCTACCTACCTACCTAATAATAATATTATAGAGTGATAAAATGACGTCAAGTGATCTGTTATAAAATCAAGAATTCTTGTTTTCGTTTGCCATTAACACTAAGCTATCAACATTCAAAGTAAGCATTTTGTGAAAATTTACGGACATCCTTTTCTCTCCAGGATAACATTCTATCAACCAATAAAGGCATAACTGAACGAATCGTGAGCTATGAGAATAAAACGTTCCTTTTGCGATAGTATCTTAAAATTTTTAATTTACTAATTCGAACTTTTAATCATAATTTATAACGAGAAATAATATACGTAAAAAACGATCACGTCTGGCACACGTGCAAATCAGTTCTGAATAATTTAAGTACGTAACGAAGAAAAGTTTTCAACAAACGAGGAGATATTACCTATAGCAAAGTTTTTAATCCAGAAACAAGGCGATCATTTAACTCGAAAGATTTTTTTTCTAATTTATTCTCGCCTAGTCAAAACGTTAATACATACGGGAAGTATGAACTTCTGAAAGTACTCTTTAAGTAGAATTTATGGTACATCGTGAATTAATGGTGTCCATTTAGATCTTCTGCATAAGGACATAAACAAGTAAACCAGAGATAGCAAAGAGGTGCACGTTGTCGATAAATTCTAACACTCATATACCAGAGATTTCCAGTCGATATATGCTGGAAGAAAATGACATGTGCGAAATTGTTTCATAGGCGGAATATTGCGAACTAAACTAGCAACATCAAACAGGGATTTTTTTTTTAGAGTGCCAGATAGTGTTCGGAGGCCTTTTTGAAAAATATAGTTCCTCCAAATGCTATGAAAATTTAGTGGCCTCAATTTAAAACAAAAACGCAATCAATCTCTTGATGAAATCGTATTCTGTCCTGGCTAACGCCCAGGAGCATCTCGTTTCAAAATGATTCGGATTTAAAACGGACTTTTGATGAGAACTAAAAAAAAAAATTGCAGTAAATCGACAGAATGATAAATTAGTCAACTTCGAATCGAGTTATCGCGAAAGGTATGACAAAAAAAAATTTTGAATTAAAATTGGAATCAGGATTCATATAACAATAATTATAATTCAAATCATTATGATGGGGGGGAGGGGGTCAAAACGTTCGTGGCTCACAAAAAGCAGCGCGTCTACTGTTCACGCGAGTTTTTGGATTTCTATAGCGAGAACAGGGATGAAATTTTGACCCGGATTTTTACTGGAGACGACACTTGGGTTCATCACTATGAGCCTGAATCAAAGCAGGAGTCAATACAGTGGGTCCGAAAAAGCGCATCACCCGCTAAGAAGAAAGAAAAAAGAAGAGGAAAGTGGACTCAAGGTACTCTGATTTTGCACGACAACGAGACAAGAGTCATGTTGCAATGGCTGGCCTACTGAAATACGGCTACGAAATATTGAACGAACCCACCCCACCCTACAACTCCAACAGGTTGAAAATTTAAATAAAGTTAATTACTGCGACCCATAGAAAATGTAGGAAGCCATTCCATAAAATATACCATCTAAGCCGATCAATTAAAGACTAGTTCACTAAAACGCTCATAAATCATATATATAATTTAATTTTACGATTTTATTTTACTTAGAATGCAATCACCTTCTAATTTTTCACTACACTTTTCATAATTTAAGGACAATTTCTCGACTTTTCCTCATCGATTTAAAAAAAAAGAGTTATCTAAATAGTGATAGCAATAATTATTATAAATACTTGCGTGCAATAACCTGGCGCCTAAGTCCAATTATAGATTAGATAGGCGCAAAAAGAGAAAATAAGTTTTTATTTACCAATGCTATCGCCTACTCAATAAACTGAAAAACAACCTTATTAAACTCTATTGACTTACAATTCGACTTTATCATAACTCGGCAGAAAGTTATAAGTAATAAATTGGGGTACGAACCAACCCATAAAAGCCCACGACTGCCCATTTATCTCTGAGTAAGTTTTATAGGATAGCATGGTGTTGTAAGGTTAGATGTGAAATAATGTTTTTCCTTTTTTCGAATTCAACCCCTAATCAAACGGATACACTATACATATTTCAATGTCCATCACCAATAAAAAGCCCCCAGAATGTGATGATAGCAATAAACCATTTTCCATCACTGAAATTTCGGATGAAGAGCCCAATTTAAATGAATTCCAAGTGCAAATTTCATCCTTCATTAATTACACAAACGGTTTGAGAATGCCCGATTCCATTTATCCTTCGATAAATTATTGCAATCGTCTTAAGCCTTATACTATATAAAATCCAAATTCATTTCATGTATAGCGCTATTATAATATTCATGCCAATCCTTTTCGGTGGCGAAACTGTGAAAGGACACCAATTTCACTCATCCCTGCGGATGTTTCTGGCTTTCGAGTGAATTTATTGACCAGAAAGCTTCGGACATTATTCATAAATTAATGTCGTTCGTATCGTATCTTTTTTTTTACCGTCCGCAGATATGGCACAGAGAGGACTAACATATACCGAAGGTAAAATTTTATTAAGTAACGAACACTATGCTAAAGTATTGCATAAATTTTGTCCTCTTTAGAAAGGATAATACGATACGGCCATGAAAACGATGAATAAAAAATGAACTATCTGGAAGCGTGTCTATGCGTTGAAATTGGATAAGACCATGTCTTAAGAACTGAAAGACTAGACTAAAGAAGATTTATATACAAGGTTAGTTATTATTGATAAATTTGAAGAAAAAACTCCTTCAACTTTTTAAAATGTTGGGTCCTTTTTCGGTTAACGGAAAATAAGTCAGTTGAGTACTGATATTCGGTTAAAATTGACATGAAACGTCCGAATAATGGTCTTGGCAGTGATGTATTCGCCCTAACCACTTCGGTTTTAATTACGTCTCGCAGATAGACTAGCTTGCTACTTTGTCGAAAAAGTATTGTAGTTTGATCTTATGACGTACTAGCATGTGTTCTGACTTTTAGCTCTCCATATTCGGAAATGAAGAAAACCATTGTGTTCGCGAAAATTTCGACATCCGCTTTTTAAAGGAGCTTCTAGGATTTTTCGTTGTTACGTCTGTCTGTGTGTCTCGACGATAACACGAGTAAACTTCAACACAAGAGGATAGGTGTGGTCACAAGAGATTGATCACATCGCTAGACAATTCGGAATTTGTATATAACTTTTCGTTTTAACGCACGACGTTCGAAATAAATGATTTTTTAATTATTATTTTATATGACGGGATGAGAACCAGAGGAGTAGAAGTGCACATTCAAATTGGAGTTCCAGCACTATCAAAGTGCTGGAATTCTATTTTTAAAAGTGCCTCGAAGTATGTACGAAATACAAACAACTAATTAACTGTACTAATAACAGTAGTATGCTTCATAAGAAAAGGAAGGACATTTAGCAAAATAGTGCAATTTATTAATCTATAATTGATTCAAAACAAAAATTCAATATAAAAACCAACCAAATTCCTACACTTCTCCAACTACTTCCGATACAAACTGAAAAATTCATCTATTTTCTCAATTGTTATGAAATCAGTGTGCAGTAAGAGAACAGAAAATTAGTTTACATCTTTTTATCAACTCCCATACAATTCGCAGTTTAACGATACGCGTTCTTATTTATTTACTGCAGATAGATTTAAAAGCTTAAGTTCAATATACCTAGTCCTGCCATAAGTTCTGTCACATAATTTCTCACATTGGCAACAACTTTATTTTATGAGTGACATTTCAATATCGGCCAGTTTTATAAACGTCATAATGTTGTTGACAGTTGATGGTCATTTAAAGTGTGTTCGTTAACGTGTGAAGATGGAATGGGGTGTAATAGAAAACCGAACTGCAGTGATTGCACTACATAAGTGTGGAAAATCCGCGAGTGAAATTTTCAAGTTGTTGTGCCCGTTAAAAATAACGCAAAGATTTGTGTATCGTGCGATCCAGAGATATAACGCGATCCAGACTATTGAAGATCGACCTCGTTCTGGACGTCCGCGTGATGTACGTTCTTCTGCTGCCATCAAAGCGGTCGAGAGTCGAATTCGTCGAAATCCGCTTCGTAAACAACGAATCATGGCTCGAGAGATGAACATCTCCACCCGAAGTATGTCTCGCATCATAAAATCTGACCTCGGGATGAGTGCCTTTCGACGATCAACGGGACATTTGCTGACTGAGCAGTTGAAGCAAATTAGGAGCACCAGATCGAAAGAGCTCCTTCGGCGGTACGGCAACAACAAACATCGAGAAATTTTATTTACCGATGAAAAAATTTTTACGGTGGAGGAACATTTCAACCGCCAAAATGATAAGGTGTATGCCCACAGCTCCATAGAAGCCCGAGAAGTTGCCACTAGGGTACAGCGAGGACATCATCCAGCATCAGTCATGGTATGGTGGGGTGTCAGCTACGAAGGGGTCACCGAGCTTCATTTTTGCGAAAAAGGCGTAAAAACTGCAGCGAAAAATTATTAAACGGACATTCTGGAGAGATGTGTGAAGCCGCTGAACTCTACGCTATTCAACAATCGACATTGGGTTTTCCAGCAAGATTCTGCGCCAGCCCACAAAGCTCGAACCACACAAGCGTGGTTGGAAACCAATATTCCACAGTTTATAAGGGCGACGGAATGGCCTTCTGGGAGCCCAGATTTGAATCCCCTGGACTACAAACTGTGGGCGGAGTTAGAGTCCATGGTGTGCACGAGACGACACCCAAATATCGAGAGCCTTAAGCGATCTTTGACAGAAGCAGTAGCTAATTTTCCGCTAGAAACAGTGCGTACTGCTATCGATGACTGGCCCAACAGATTAAAGAGCTGTGTTAAGGCTAAAGGCGGCCACTTTGAATAATTTGTTGCTTATTTTACTTCCATTAGTATGCCAAAATAAAATATATTTTCCTTTGTCAAAAACTCTTTTTCATTTATACAAAAATTGCCCATATACGTGTGACAGAACTTATGGCACGACTAGGTATGATGGTAATTCAGATCTGCTTTCCCAAGGCAAGTGACAGAGTGCAGATAACATGAATTGCTTTTGAGCACTTTTAAACATAACAATTTGAACTCCACCGATCAAATAAGATTGCAACCAAACATTTAGCCAAGTAGGAAACCCCAATTGAACCAGCTTAGCAAGGAGCTTGCCATGATGAACATGATCAAAACCCTTGCTAAAATCTGCATAAAAACATCAGTTTGCGATTTTTCTTGTATTCTTGTTAAGACATACGAGATAAACTGAATCAGATTGGTAGTTGCGGATCTACCTTTAAGGAAACCATGTTGTTGATGACAAATCAATAATTTACAGTAAAAGCCTACGTGATCTTTTACGATACATACATACAAATAACTTTGAAATACACGAAAGCTTAGCAATATCTCTATAATTGTAAACAGAACTTTTATTCCCACTTTTATACAAAAGAATTATATAAGACGACTTCCACAAACCAGGAATACACCATCAGACAAAAATTGATTCAAAATTTTAAGAAGAGGTTTAATAATTGATGATGATGCAATGGCGCTGCAGCTCATGTCGAGTCTTGGCTCCCCGGATGCACCTCATTCAGTTGTCTCGGTCCAACGACCGCGTCCTCCAGTTTGAAAAATCGAGAACCGATCTGCAATCTGCATCGACTGAGTCCTTCCTACGCTTTCGTGGCTTCCCCTGCGGTCGGTTACCTTGAGCTTTGCCCTTTAGCACTCGTTTTGAAATCCGTTCGCCGTGCATTCGCTCCCCGTGGCCAGCCCATTGAAGCTTGCGGAATTCGATCACGATAGATGTTGGTGGGTCGTCGAATAGTTGAAACAGCTCATGGTTGTATCGAATTCGCCAATCATCTCCTTCCTTAAGTGTTCCGTACACTTTCCGAAGTATCGATTTAATTCTCCGACACCCACGTCAGGGTCCACGTTTCGAATCCATATAACAGCACAGAACGAATTAATATCTTGTAGATGCGTAGTACATAATTTCGATGGACCTTCCTTGATTTAATTATGGGGAGGACAGCATAAAATGCTTTGTTTTCTTATTTACAATTAAATAGAAGGTAAGTGCGAAGTGCTTCCTGTGTCGAGGATCTTTCCTATAAATAGAACTGCGTATATTATATATTTGGACTAACTGATACAGTTTTTTTTTTCTTACGATATTTGGGTCAACAGATAAAATCCAAAGGGAGGATTATTATTTTAAAAATAAGGACAACAAGAATACTGAACTTTTCCATTTTGATTTGATGCTTGATAGATAACTAAAAACTTAGTTTTAGAGAAAAAAAAAGTATTCTAAATTAGATTTACTTCTATTAAGGAACCGATATGGCCGAACTATTGGGCCACCCTTTATGCGTAAAGTCATCAACTAAAACTTTAACTGCTGCACATTAAGTCAAGAGAATTTTTCTTAACCTAAAAACTTTCTATACAGGAAAAACACGTATACTAAGTTTCTGTCTAAAAACGCAAACACAAGCCTACGCATATCTATCATAACATAGTCTTAATTAAATATACCCATACCTGTAATATGATCGCCCCTATATCTTGCCCTAGACTTAAAGAAAGATTTGTCTGCTGCAGCTCCAAGAAAACGCAATTAACCTAAGTCATAACAATAATAAAAACTAAGCATGACACCAAGCAACCACCCAAGTCTCATAAACAACATAACAATAAAGCGTACCTACTGCTGCTCTATGGTATGCCCTCAATTCCACATTATGAATGGAACGAGTGGTTTTTCAGGTGACAGCTGCTCTTTATAACAAAGTAATTAGAGTAGAGATAAACATTAAATAAATTTAAATATTGGCATAGTTTGGAAAAAAAAATAATAAAAATAAACAGGCGCTATAATAATAAAAAAAAAATAATAATTGGAAAAACCCACTTAATACCGTGACATGGCGAGTCTTTTTAAAATTCTCCCATATTTTTTAAATGTACAACATTAAACTGAATATTAGTGCAAGTGTATTAAAATTGCACAATACATTGAACGTGGGTATCATGCAATTTTCAGTAGTCCCAGCCAGACCACAATACACAAATGGTATCGAATTTTTGTAAATATTTTAAAGTTATGTATATTAAAATTTCTAGGGAGGGAATTTCCATTTATTATTTAATTGAACAGGCGACTTTTTGAGGTAGGTACAAAAATTCTGGTGATTTTACTGAAAGGATAATTTAATATTAGAATCAGCCGGTTGGAAACTATTAATAAAAGATAGATTTTCAGCTTAAAAACAATTATTATATCTAACATCATTTGAGACGGTTAATACTAGAGCGGCTATCCCCTTTCTGTGCTCAATTAAGATAATCGGATTTCTAGTTTATGCAACAACAACATGTACAAAGTATTTGAAGAAGTTGATTGTTATTCATCTTAAAGATCTCTAAAGCGTTGAATAAACTGCTCTCAGACCACTTTGGCATTAAAAAGATGGAGACAGTCTTCCTTTCCTCAAGCCGAGCTAAACAGTTTTAGACAAAAATGTGGAATAGCCTAGTCCAGTATTGACCTCAAATTAACCTCATATTAGCCTCATTTAAGAGTTGGGGTAGCGGTCTACTAGTTGCCTACAGAGTTATTTGAATAAATTTTGTTGCCAGAGTATTTCCGATGGCAGTAAATGAAATGTTAAAAGTTGCACTGGAAGGTTTGGAGGATAATGGTGGAGACTGTTCAACATCTTAGGTTTAGGTTGTAGGAGGGTGGTTTCAAAGAATCACAATGCACTGGGGCAATCTAGTTGGGTCTATTGTACTCCCCTATTAATTATGAGATGGATGTCACTCCTCTTATGCTAGCCATTTGGTTCGGTTTGCGAACTGAAGCAGGCTCGAATGTTTGATGCCTTTAAGGTCGTTTAGTTCTGAGAAGAATCTAGAGCCTACATAAACAAAGGAGACGACTGTTGGAGATTTGCGGAAAGTGAGAAAGATGATGCTCGATAGATTCTTCGTCTTCCTCGCAATCACTGTAAAGGCTGTCGCTTGTCATCCGCAGCCTGAATGCGTGCAGCTTTAGAAAGCAATTGCCTGTGGTCTTGCCGACAATAGTTCGGACGCTATAGCGAATACGTTGTAACAGCTGAGCTGTGATATTTTTTTTCGGTTCTTCCCAAAAGGATTTGGTCGTTCTACAGCTATCCAGCTGCCGCCATCTCGTCAAGAAAGAATACAAAATATGTAGTTTATTTGAAGCTAGTCTTCAGGACTGTTGGGGCTACATGGACTGACTTCCAAACAGAGTTAATGTTTACAGATTCTTGCCGCGCAAGTGTGTCTGCTATGACTTTCCTAACAGGTCGCTATGACCCGGTAGCCAAATTAAAAATACTTCGGTTATAGCTGCTAGGCGATTCAAATAGTGTCTACAAATGGATACTAGTTTGGACATAATCCTGTAGGATTGGAGTGCCAGAAGTGAAACCCTGCTGTCCGAGAAAATGTAATAATTTCCGAGACTGTTCTGCATATCTAATTTTAGTGAACTTGTTAGTGGATAATTCTTCAGTCGCTTGTTCTGTAAAGAAAGAAGTGGGTATCGAAGTCGTGAGAATTAATCCCTGCAGCTGCCCCTTGGTTAGTTTCAAATCCGTCCCTATAGAAATGAGGACCAGCACAGGCGCTGAGTATCGTGTTTGTATCCCATTCGTTTCGTTCAGGAGACTTAATGTGAAACTTACGTTTCTCATGGTTCGTGCAATCATACACGCAGTCTAAAAGGGTAGTTGACAAATTAGTGTTGCTGACCATAAATTAGAGGTTTTTAATCTAATGGCAGATATGCCTGCTGTTTATCTTATAAAAAGATCAAGTGGAGATAGTGAGAGAGTTACCTCCAGGGCTGTACCAGCGCGCTATAGAAAATAATTGGTCTGACAATACTGGTACATCCAGTGGATGAAGTGAGGCCTCAAGCCGAATTTTTTTTTGCAAGCGAAGAAGGTTATGGTAGCTTTTTTCACTCGTTCTTGAATGCTGGCCTTACAGGATAATTTACTGTCAAGAATAAGACCTAAATGTTTGACCTGGTTCGAGGGGACCATAATGATACCACGAATGGCTGCTGGATTGAAAACATATGACCGTTTGCATATGCTATTGTGGGGTAGCCGTTCCGATTTAAAACGGAAAGGGGTTCATTAACATCTTATATCACCTTTATTATGCTGATGACGTGTGTTCGCTTGCATATAATCGTTCGGACATAAAATTAAGTGTGCCCTCGTTGCACTCAAAATGCAAAGTGGCAGGACGCAAAATAAATGTGCGTAATACCAAGTACATGCATTGGATTCGAACACAAGCACACCAATTTTTCATAACGGACAAGATGTGGAAGAATTGCAAGATTTTTGTGCCCTCGGAAGCATTGTCAGCGTGGACGGCGGAAAAAGATATTAAGGCTCGTATAAATAAAACTCGTCAGGCCTTTGGTATCCCAAAGAGGTTAAGAGAGATCTCCCTTCGCACGAAGCTGTGTTTTTATATGATTGTACCACATGGAAAGTGACCGTTTGACTTACTAAGAAACTGCAAACTTTCGTGAACCAACACCTGCAACTCATTCTAGAGATATTTTTCCAGAAGTGATCTCCAACGACGAACTTTGGAGTACAACTGGACAGACTAAAATAGGAATTGAGATTCAAAGGCAGAAGTGGCAGTGGATCGGTCACACTTTTGAGGAAACAGGGGCAAAACATCGCTATAAAAGCTCTGCATTATAATCCTCAAATAGACGTAGGGTGGTCGACCGTGTAGCATACGAAAGCGAGCATTTGAGCAGGAGGAGAAAGGACTAAAGTCCTGGACACAGCTTAAGGCCAACGCTCAGGATCGCAGCTTGTGAAAGAGAAATGTTTCTACACTATGCTCCTATAGGGAGGATTTGAATACAGTAAAAATATCATAATTTCAAATAATTTTTTTTTCCATGCATAACTTCAAAATAAAACCGATGTTTTCAGTTCGAAACTAACGACTTGATGTCTAAAACTGAACGCATTTGAAACTAATTAAAATATATTCAAAAATTGTGGCTAAATTTTAGCGAGAAGAGTTCATCAGCATCGGTGGTTGTGTGGTGAAAAGCTCGCCTAAAATATTTTATTACTTATTTATTATTTTTCGTAAGATTTTTTCAAAAAAATTTTGCAGACACGCACATTTCATAGCAAATTACAATGGGAATTTTTTGTATAATTTTCGTAAATTTTTAACATTTGGCTGGAGAAGAGTATTTAAAAATAAAAACAACTCTACCATTATAAACGATAAAGTTTATATAAAGACCGTTAGTAAAAACTTCAAATTTAGACCTCTGGCCCATAAGTTGCCACCCCTGACCAATAAAATTATATTTGTGTGAGCTTACACATATAACACAAACTGGATGTGATCTATGACATGACAGTGAAAGTAATTCGTTTTCAAAAGATAATTTGTAATTAGACATATATCATTTACAATTTTCTGCAATGAATTTAGACATTAATCCTATGATAGAGATTATGATGTGTATACAAAATGAAAACCGTAATAAGCTCACAACTTATTGGCACCATGATAGAAATCAAGTTCAATTCCACATTATTCTCACATTTCTGCGGTATGTGCATGGGAAATCTCCGGCTGAAATTCAGATACCACACGACACAACATCATAAGCAATTTCTAATAGCAGCCATTTCACCCTCGAAGCTTAAATAACGAAGATAAGTTACCTACTGCGTATCGTATCAGTCTCCTCTAGTAGATTGATCTCGGTATTCCATTCGTCTTCTAATACCGCACTAAAACGTCTAAAATGACAAAATTTCACGAGATATCATTAACCTGCGTTAACTATACAAATGCCAAGTACATGGAGTAACTACCTCAGCGATTTTAAGTACCTTGCCATTTGCCGCATTTCACCCGGAATCTTGCAGGCAAAACACGTACACTTGATGGCTAATACTTGCGAGCCACTTGGGTATTACCTATGAGTGACAAATAATAAAAGGTTATTGCTCATCGAAGAACGCTTCAGGTTTCTGAAGAGCCAGTGGAAGATTTTGTACATGTTAATTCTGTCCATAAATTACAGAGCCATAACATAGTATCTAGTGTTAACTATGGGCAAGTACCACCAAGTACTCGTCTATACAATGGCTGACGCTAAACGACTTCTACTTTAGTAGTTAGCGAAGCAGCAGCGTAGTTGGCCTGATTTGAACCGGCCGATGGCGATAGTACTTACTGGTTGCATTGCGGTGGTGTCATATCAAGTGGTTAAAGCTGCCCTTCATTTGCATTCAATACGGAAACTATCGGGAGAGTGTGGTGGCCGCTCTAATCAAAGTTTTGTCGGCATACACGGCGCATACGTCTCTACTGATTGGATTAAGGAAAACCACTCTACGATTTAATTGTTTGACGGATCATTGCGGATAGAGTGTGCGACCTTGTCTAGCTTTTATTGGATCGATCTGTTTTTTTTTTCATTGTGCTTGCACATTGAGGTACATGATTTTTGTTTTCAGAAAAGGCAATTCAAGTGCGTGCTGGCCATTTTTCAGGTGTGGTTGTCGAGTTCGATGATTGCTCTGTGCCCATAAACGTATCCTATCAACATAAAAATCGGATTAAAATGCAATCCAGCTACGAACACTTTCTTTGTAGTAATTTCGAAATATTCAGATACATGTGTTTATAAATCGGCAATATGTTGATGACAATGTTTTCGTGACCCCATATATGGATTGGGACCAACACAATTGATGATGATTCAAAGAAAAAACACCAGGAATTACATAAGATTATCAAATAAAAACTATGAATAATCATTTTGGATTAGTTTAGATTTTGAGAGGCTGAACAATATTTCGTGTCCGAAAAAGACCCATTGATTGTTATGCAATTGCTATTCGAAATAGAAAATTCGATCGACGAAAACGATTCAAACTCACATTCTTAATCATTTTTTTTTTTTTAATAAATCAATATTTTTGTAAGAGTATCTGAATTTATCGATTGTCGTCTCCAAATACAGGTAGTTCAAACCAACGAATAATTGTAGCAATGCATTAAGTGTGAACTGAAAAACTGTAATGAATTTGATTGAGCGGGCTGAATTCTGTGCGTTTGACATTTTGTGCTTTGAAATATGAGGAAAGTGAGCACTTTCGTTGAAAGTAGTTACTTTCGCTTAATTTTATTTAACTTTCAGTACATTTGCATCGAAAGTTTATTTTCGGATTTTTTTTTAATTTTTAAATTTGACATTTTTAATATTGAAATTTTGTAAAATTCATCAATAGCTGATTCAACTGTTTCTAAAAAAAAAAGGAATCTTTTTTTCCAAGCTATAGTAGTGATACAATGCTATCAAAGATGCACTTTGTGAAGCACTATGAAGTCGCTCTACCTGACAGACAGCAATGGACTGACAATCATATCGTGCAGAATGACAAGATTATGATATTTAATGATGAAGATGGTAGACGGAGTAGGCTATGGCATCTATTCTGAAAGCCTATACCAGAATATGCCACGGTGCTCCAATCGGAGGTAATGGCTATTGCGAAAAAGGCAGAACTGGTCTTGCGTGCAGGAGTAAATGGTAAACTAGTTAGCTGGGAAGGGAAAATCTCAAATGGGTACAAAGCGAGTCGTGTAACACAACGAAGATGCTATGGAGTGGGTTTAATAGAGGGAAATCAATAAAAATATTGAGACACGACAGAAACTCCATACGGACACTTGTAGGTTTAGTCGCGGGCCACTGTCTTCTTAGAAACACGCTCGAAAACTTCGCCTTAAAACCAATGACATTTACAGGGGCTGCGGTGAGGAGGATGAGACTATAAAGCATTTCCTCTACCATTGCCCATGCCTCCGAATAATTCGAAGAAAAATTCTCGCAGAGTACTTCTTCACCGAGCTGAATGATCTCCGGTCCTTGAACCGATGAAGTTAATTAGTTTCATCGGTAGAGTGGGCTGGTGGAATGATATGACAGGTTCAAATGGTAAAACAAGGAGGCGTACAATGGGCCCACTGGTGGCCTACGTACATTGGTGTCCAAAACCTCTACGAAACTAATCTAACCTAACTGTTTCTATGTAGCAGACCCTTTTTAAATTACAAAATAAACTGCATATAAAAAATCCAGTGAATTCAGAACCAAATTACTATCGTTGAAAAAAAGAATTTCATGAAAGTCTATTTTGCACAGAAACAGAAACTATTGCGAATCCGAGCCCAAAATAACCAAAAACTTTAGTTATCTCGACAATCATGGGTCACGAAAAAACACATTAAGCAGAAAAAATGTTAAGCTATTCTGCAACTTTATTTTACAAAAAATTTCGACTTTAACTATATATTAATATTAAATATATTTTTTCTTCTGGTTTCAGTCTAAATGCTCGAAAATTTCGCTTCCGGTTGGCGATGATTCTCAAAAGTAATACAGTTTTATCTGGCAATGTGTTTAACCTTTGCGCCAACTTCTATCTTTTCTGTTGAGGTCGAGACACTAACGTCACAGTGAAACCTACTTTTCAGGATTTCTGGGATCTCAAATAGTGAAAATCTGTCAAAAACAGTAAGTCGAGATTTGTCGTGATCACAACACTTTCTCTTTAATTCATAATATGTGATGCAAGCTTACAAAAGGGACATTATCTTGCCAGAGGTCGAAATAGAGTTTTTGATATCATTGGGTAAAGAATCAAATCCTGAAGAAAACGCCGCAATAATCGCGCAAATAACTAAAAAATTAGCGTTTTGAATTTTTAAGTACAAAAAAGATAATGAATTTTCAATATTTTGTTTGTTAACGTACTTAAAATAAATTTTTATGGTATCTAGCGGTTTAAATATCAAATAAAACCACTTTGTAGTTAATCTTAAATGATGTAGGAAATTTATACCGAATGAAACCCTGTGCCGAAAACATAATTACAGAATACCGAGGTGGATTCAGATTCAGCTAGGATGTAGCCTAGCGGGTAGCGTGTTGGTCTACAATGCGAAGGTCGTGAGTTCAAATCCGGGTCGACGCATAATTCCAGAACACAATATACCTTAGTCACCTCAATCTACGAAAATGAAAAATTCGTAGATAGGGGGTTGTATGAAGGTCTAACAACTCTTGCACAATTAATAATGAAAACAAATGTTAAGGAACCTGAAGGTCAAGAGGCCAAGGCCCAGTTTGAGCTGTAGCGCCATTGTAGAAGCTCGGCGGTCGGTACGGTCACTTTGCTGCAACTCTAGATCCCGAATTCGATTTAAATAACTGCACGGTATTCCCTTAGCGCATAAGGCAGGCACTGCATACATAGGCCTTACTGACGAGTCCAACGTAAGCAAGCCTGTGCCGAAACGCACAAAGCGTAGAAGCCGCTCACTCGCTACAACCAAATACATGTTTTTCAATCAACTCCCCACCACCCACAATCAACACTGAATATTAACCTTCTAGAAGTGGAATTGTTTCACTTTGACATCGTCTGCTCATTTTATTTTGAATATTTTTTTCATTGCAGCAATTCGTGTTATCCTGCTGCCTGGAGTGTGAATCGAACCCTCAACCTATTAACTATCCAGCGAGTACGCTGCTACTGTGCAACGGAGCCCCGATTTCAAAGAACACACAAAAGAAGAGATTTTTAGTTAAAATATTTTCAAAATTGGATATTACTTTCACATGAAATTTACAATTTATTACAGCTTTTCTCACATTCCTATTCTAATGACGAGCCAATTGTAAAATAAATAATATTTTTAACACTACTTAATGGGTAATTTACAAAATTATAGAAATTGCGGTCAATTTTAAAACTGTGCTTATTTTAGATAATATTGATGTTTTCTTTTAAGTTTTCTATTAAATAAGAACACCGTGATGAAATTAATAATTCTTTTCCATACAGATTTTCTTTTTTTTAATTTTCAACAATTAACCATTTCTTTTTAGTTATAAGTGATTAATAACGAAATGGATAACGTGCTGTTTTATTGTTTAGAATGTGTAAGTCATTAAATTTAGACATAAAACATAGAAAATCTAATGATTAACGCATAGGTACGCACAATACGATAAATTAAAATTGTTTTTATGCCCGAGATGTAATGTGCCTTATGTAGTATGAGTATTTTGATAAACAAAACTTCAAGACGATTTTGAGTTTTTGGTATGTATGAACATACGATTTTTGAGAAATAAATGTATTGAAGAGTGTTGAAAACAGTGATTACAGTTTTAGTTTGTGGTAATCTTAAGAAAAAGTGTTAACAAAAAAAAAACTTTAAAGCTTTAAAGAAGGCTATCCAGAATTACATTATAATGATATCGTGATCTACTAGAAAAAGTAGAGAAAATATAGAATCTCTAGTAGATTTTACAAATGTTCTTTTAAAGTTTTATTTTTATGGATGCCGGTGATACACAACAGTTGCGTTTGTAGTACATGACGCGCAATGGAAAGATATACCAGCTTAACCACTCGTTACGGTCGTCATCACTTCTCTTCCCCTAACTTCCCATTCCAAGTAATCCCTCCTTCCATGACCGTGTTTATGCATTGCATATAAGGTAGAGGAAGAAATTGCATATGACACAAGTCACTCAATAACACAAAAAAAAAAGTTGTAGTAGTGCCCGAAGTCTCCCATAGCCCTTAGAGTCAGACCGATCGATACTCAAGGAAGAAACCTGCAGAGTCCAAGGTTTCAATTAGCATCAATTCCTTATTTCTATGAAAGGTTTCAGTTGCATTTTGAAACATTTTTCAGATATGTGAATTTGATAAGCTATCTGTTTCATTTGTTCCTGGCAACTCTAAATATCATAACGATGCAAGCCCGGCAAAATATTTTGAATTTAGCTTAGTATAAAATAAAATCGAAATAAAATTATGGTTACTCATCATCAGTAGCGCGACAGCCCAAAACGAGCCCCTGCCTCCTGAAGTCGTCGCCTCCAATCATTTCGATCCAAAGACCGCGTCCTCCAGCTGCTAATCTTTAAGATGTCTTCCCATCGCTTGCGTGATTTGCCTACTAGCCGGTTATCACTCGCTTTGCCTTAAAGAGCACTTTTGGGGATTCTTCTGTCTTCCATTCGCTCTACATGGCCCAACCCACTGCAGTTCACAGTTTAATTATACGTAAAACAGTTTACAAACTGGAGAGAACTTCTCGAATCCAACTCACCAATTTGCGTGCAATTTTCACGCACACATGCGAACAATCTACGTGTAAAGATGAGCCTTAGTAATCAGCTGTTTATTTGAGAGGTATGAATTTGAGAGGTATGCATTTTTTTATGTGAAAAATTTTTTGATATATTGGCAACATGGCAAGTCTGTGCACTCTGTCCTCTCTCGCTCTGCTGCAGTTTACGTAGCTTAATGAACATAGAAGCTTCTGGCTAGTCGTAAAGTTGATACAACTCATGGTTGTATCTTATTCGCCATATTATTCCTTCCTTCACAGGTCCCAGAATTCTTCGGAGGACCTTTCTTTCGAATGCGTTAATTGCTTTTTCGGAAGTTCGCGTGAATATCCACGTCTCGCTGCCATAACAGAGCACAGGTCGTATAATAGTTTTATATATTCGCAGCTTATTGTTCCTGTGCACTTTCTTGGATTTCATTATTGAAAGCCAAGAACAATACGTTTTTTTGCTAATATTTTCCGTCGATTGATTTCGTACGTTTTATTGCCGTAATTTGCTAGATTAGCCCCAAGATATATGAAGTTATTATCTTTTGTCTGATTGGCGTTCTTCTTTCTGTTTGCGTCATTACTTTTGTTTTGCTTTCGTTAATGTGCAACCCAACTTCTTTGCGGCGGAGTCAAAATTGACAAATACCTCCTTAGCACTAGGGAAGCACCTTGGTAAGATCTTAATGTCGTCAGCGTATGCTACTAGTTGGGTGGAGTTGAACAGTAGCGTCCCGTTGGTGTCGGCTGGGGTTTTTCGGACGACATACTCTAATGCCAAGTTAAAAGACCATCTCACTGCTTTAAACCACATTCCGAATCGGTTTGCATTCTCACTTGGAATTCAGTATTCGTCATTGTGAATCTTGTTAGTCGGTCTAATTTGGAGGTATTCCAAAATCAAGTACGATTTGGTGCAGTACACTCCTGTCGATACTGACTGCTTGTTTAAAATCTACGAAGATTGTGTTATATTTCCAGCATTTCTCAAGCACATGTTTCACCGAGAATATTTGGTCTGTTGTAGATCGTCCGGTTCTGAATACACCTTGGTATTCAGCAATAATTTCATTAGTATAGGGCTTAAGACGACGTTCAATTATTTTTGTCATTATTTTATAGGACGTACACGACAATGATATTCCTCTATAATTCTCACAGCAGAGTTCTTGTAGATTGGACATATGATGCTTTTTCGCCAATCGTCGGGTATGATTTCCTCTGTCAAAATTTTGCATATCATGTTGTGTGGTAGTTCAGCGACACTGTTTACACCGTTTTACAGAAGTTTTGGTATTTCGTCAATTTCCGGCGCTTTTTTATGGTTACTTATCCAACATAATTCACACACTTTGCATAATACGAAAAATTATAAAAAATATCCTTTCAAGACAAGGTACTACACATTAGCCATCTATCACTCTTCGATACACAAGACCAATTAAAGCATTAAACTGCGATATATGATATTAACAATTTATCAATCTTAAATAACATGCATTATAGAAAATTTCATCCTTATACATGAAACCATCATATCACGAATGTCTTGTCATAATTATCTAATAGCTACCTCCAATAATATAATAATAACGACTTCTGGCGTACAAAGTATTTTAGTTGCTCAAGTTGTATATCGGAGCTCACAAAGAAAAATGTTTATTTATTTACATATTTACATATTTTTTATTTTCATCTTCTTGAACAAAACTCAAAGATAGCCAAGCGTCGGCGAGTAATAATGCTTTCTAGTATAGAGGTAATCGAAGACGTTATGATTATAAAATTATATACAATATGTGTATATTAATTTGTACACTAGGCTAGATAGATACAAAGTAGCTAACTTATAGGTCGGGAATGGTAGGTTAGGTATCTATGGGCATTCCAACAGTATCATATTCCGACCTGTCTGTCCATTATCGTCTTTTTCCCTCCGTTAATTCCTCAGCAAATTTTCTTACAGATGCAAGCCGTCATCATGCTTGATTTCACGGCTTGTAATACATTCTTGGGATTTTTTTTATTGTATAATGAACAACGACAACGTTATGCGATATGTCTGAACACTACTCAATCGAAAGCAAAAAAAAATTATTTGACATTTTAATTAAATTCCAAAACAAGCCTTATGGCTTAATCCAATTAGTGTTAGGCTTATTTAATGATTGATCTATGTCTAATAATGTTTCATCGGTCGGTCATCGACATACTTATAATATGATAATTTCGAATAGTGCGAATTTTATTGTTGAGTATACGTTCGAATTGTGTAGGTCAAACTGTATCTTGTAGATTTAAAAATTTATAATTTAATAGGTTTTGGGCTAAATTGTACTAGTTTCGGTATTTCAAAGCCTTAAGATACCTATCTATAAGGTTTATAGCATTTTTAAGCAGGCATGTTAGATGCATCGAACTGTAAATGGTTTTGATGATAAGATTTGAACTGTAGTCGAAATATTAGTTAATAAAAAAAAATATTGAACTGAAAAACGCGACGAAAATGTTAGATACCATAAACCGATTTAAAGAAATCAATTTAGTTATTTTCAGAGCTCGTAATATCAGACACCTGACGAAAATCAGTTTCATCAAACTGAGAATGACTACTACTAGAAACTAAAAAAAAAAGCGAACAACCCAAGGAGGATATATAAAAGGAGTACCTGATAGTCTGTCTCATGTGGGAATATTTTTTGATTCGGAAATTTTCGAAAATTGTGTCCAAGCTTAACTTGGCTTCAAACTTTTACAAAAAAAAATACCATAATTTGTATTCTTTCTTGGTTGCTAATATTCAGTCAGCAATAAAGTAATTTTCAATACAATGGTGTTTGCTGTTTCATTTCAGAAAGTTTATTTTTTCAATTTTTAATAGTTTTGGTTTGTGTTTCAGCTAAGTACTTTAGCAACGGACAATTTAACGCGGGACAGAGACTTACTTTGGGTTTAAGTATGTCAAACAAGGATAGCGAAACAATTTTTTCGAAAATTTGACAACTGTTTCGAACAATTTATCGTGGGAAAGAGTTAGTTGCAATATTTTTAAGTGTGGCAGACAAAGATAGCGAAACGATTTTTTTCGAAAAATTTCGAGCATTTCGGTAGTAAGGGAGGGAAATACATTCATTCCCATTGTGCTTACAAGGCAAAGCATGCTCATAGTCACTCCTTTTTATATATCCTCCTTGGAACAACCGCAGAAGCTACACATTCTACTATTCCTACTCGTACACTGAAATATAGACAGTCATTCGTGCCCCGAACGTTCAGCCATTTCCGACTCTCTTCCCCGAAATTCTAATACCGCTACCGAATTTTATCCTCTTCCTATACACACATAACTGTGCAATGCATTAAAGAGTAACCCCCTAAGTTATACTCGGTACCTTCAAAAAAAAAATATCACTTTCCGGCAATTCACCTAGCATTTCTAAGCCATCGATATTGTAAACTGTGAAGTTCGTAGGGTAACCGGGTAACTATACATATACGTGAAGTTGGTCAGCAATTTTGCGTTTGAGCAATACTGAGTAGACTTTAGAGAAGAGAAAATATTACTAGATTTTACTCAAGAAGATTATTTGACATGCTAAATCGAAATAAAGGAAACAAAATCAACTGTCAAATGTACAACATTTATGACAGTGAAAACAAATTTTGTATAGAATAAATTTTACTGGACACTTTTTATTTTGGCATATCAAATAAAACTTCCCAGATTCTATAATCCGCGAAAATTGTTAACATTTTTGGCGCGCTTTTTATTTTTACATGTGAAATCAAACACGAAATGTAGTATGCAGTACAATTGTTAAAATGTTAAAACTGTAAGTTTTAACGTGTCATATAAAAATAATGAAATTATTTTATAAATTTTAAAAATGCCTAATTTTGTATAACATAATTTTGTTGACAGTTGCGAAACATGAAAAATATGTTTTAAGACTTTTCAAATTCTTAAAATCGTGAATAAAAGTGGCTAACAGATTAATTTCAAGCTAGAGAACAATTCTCTAGCACTTGAAAGGCCCATAATTAATGTAATTTTCAGGATTCTTTTTTTATAAACTAATGCAACAGATAATACATTTAAAATGGAGCTTGTTAAATATTTCTAGAGTGCACAATAAAATATTTATTCTTAAGGCCTTTAATGTCGCTGTAGGGTTTCAAGAAAGTTCTTCTAAAATCCTTCAAGTGCGAAGTAATAGATTATTACCTCGATGCAGGTGGAGTCGTGAATAATAGTTGAACCTGTCCCTGAGTTCCTAGCGGTAAAATAAAATATCCTTTTTTGAAGAAATCGCACTCGTTTAAACATTTAATTTTCACCAAAAATTTTAATCAAAAATGTTAATTAAATGAAGAGTTTTGATTCGATCGCCAAAACCTACTACCAATGTGAATAACTCAGTATGTCATGAGCTGAGATCCTCTCTACGCAAAATTTCAAAATGCAATTTCAAGAAAAATGCCTTCAAAGTTTCGGTTATTGCTTTGGTAATATGCTACTTTTATAACAATAATTCAGATTTCGGTCAAAAACATGCGAATTGGTATTTTAATCTTTCAAAACGCTAATTTAAAGCAAACGAAAAATTTTCATCTAATCTATCCACTGTTATCTCCGCTTGTAAACCGCTGAGAGCATTCTCGGTACCCATCTTGCGATGACTTTAGACATGCCGAGGTGATCGTGGAAGATATTTAAGACAATTGCATCGTTTTTCCTGGGCAAGAGTCCCCGTAAACAAATGACATTTCTTCTAAAATGATTTGTGGCGTTTTTCCGTGCTTGGTAAATAACTTTATGACAGCACGAAACTCAATTTTGTCCATAGTTAGCGTTTCCTTTCCGATTGATTTGTTGATTTGGCGATAACCAAAATGTTAGTGATTCGATTTGACAGAAACTTTGTATTTATACCAGTATTGTGTATTAGAATACCTCCTGGTAAAAATATTTCCTCCATCCCTTGTCTTTCCCCTTCATTCCTCGAACTTTTTGACCTCCTATCGTAGATTACGAACGCGTAGCAACCCTTCCACAATAATATATAAACGTAATGGGATCTGAAGCTCAAGATGGACTGTTGTACCATTGAAAAAGAAAGAGCTTAAAGAAAATTAATTTTCACTTTATAAAAACTCCCTTCAATTCATGCTCCTTTATCCTCCTTATCATTTTTACTACTTCATTCGCGGCAACCTTAATAATTTGTTTCTTTGAGGTTAATCAAAAATTTCCAACCGTCATTTTGTCGCATCGCATCTATATAAAATATACCTACACTACTCCACATAAAACTCTATTGTCACGCAAATATCCTAGGGATTGCCAAATTATTTTTTGGTTCGTTGCGAGAACATTGCTTATGGCTTCATTCCACCATCATAAAATCATAAAATTTTACACAAAATACCAACAGAATTCTGTCGTAAATCCTGTCGGCAGTATAGACTATAAAATGAACGAAAAATATACGAAAAACAACAACAGCAACCAACCTACCTTAAATTAAGCTCTTGGCCCTAATTTAGGTTCTTAGTGCGACAAAATTGAATTTAATCATGGAATCATGAGAGAATTTTGTGAAAATATTTAAAAAAAAAAAAGAATCAGAAAACGAATAGCGACTATCTTCTCGCAACAATAATTTACACTAAATTCAGCCCGGATTATGCGAAAAGAAAAATGTACAATAATTTCGTGAGTATTTTCAGTATTTTAGGACAATGACCGAAGGAAATTTTATGACAAAGAATAAAACAACTAATTTCATTTTGTTTGTCATGGCACAATTCTGATGAGTATTAAAAAAAAATTGTGTTTTCAATTAGGTTTTTTTATTGTTGTTTTAACTGAATGGAAATTAATTATTGAATTTTGCTCAAGGAAATTTGCAGGAAAATTTTGTCTTAAATTTGTTTAAAGTATATTCTAAGAATTCTAGTGACTCTTTCACGATGAACCACACCGCACAAACGATCCACCACCGAGGATTCCGTTCAGCGCAAGATTGGTATCAAGTGAACATCCTTCTTTTCATTTCTTATAAAGTTAGCCTTTCACAAATTGCTTTATTTCAGAAAACCTAAAAAGTTTGTGAGAACACTTTTGGCAGCAAGGATCTTCATAAAAGAAATTAATCTTTGAAAATATGAAGCTTCAAAAACACGTTTCGAACGTAACATAGTATTGAAAAGACTTTGAATCCGATGCAAAATTCTGATCCTTCTAAAAATGATTATTCATATTTATTTAGAACTTAAAGTTTCAAAAAAATTGGACTCTCCTGCGGAGGCATGTGCGACATCAGTGGCGTAATGAGTCGATACAGTCACTTAACTCTGGCCTCAGTTTAATCCTGGGATGGGGCGGGAAAAAACAGAGTACAGTTTAATGCCTTGAAAACGCAGTACTGTCATTTATCTCTTAAGCATAACATTCCGACGTCGGTCGCTAACATGTCCTTAAATGGCGTTCAGATTTCACCTTCTGCAGACTTTACGTTACTAGGTTTACAATTTAACAATCGCCTTGATTGGAGCCAACACATCTGCGAAGTCGCTCTTGATACTTGGAACCGTATAGGTAGTGTAAACGTATAGGAAGTGTGCCTCCGAACTATCTACCATCTATACGGCTTATATTCGGCCAGGTCTGGAGTATAACTCGCATGTTAATACTCTGTGTCGTGGAGAACAGTGAAATTGAGGCAATCCATCATCCCTCGGACGACAGTGATGTGAAATTCTTTACCTGGCAATCTCTTTCAACGGAATACAACCTCAAGCAATTTAAGAGCAATGTTCACCGCAACTTCAAACTCTTCTCTCCTGTATTTCCCCCCGTACTCATGTCGACTTTACTGTGCATCGCGCATTAAAGGGTTATTTTCGATGGCTGTACAAAAAATTAAAGTATTGTGATTGACGCAGAGAAAAAAATGTGCTATCCTAAAATTTGTTCCGTACGGCGTTCGCGTAAGCCGCACATACAGACTCATATCTCCGAGATATTATTGACAAATAAGGCAAATAATTGTAAAAGGGTGGGTGAAAACAACAACACTTAAAAATTAATATGTCGACTATCTCTTAAGCAATGTAATTAAAACTTACAACATATATTAAACTATACTAGCGAAACATGCGAAAAACATAGCATTTGGATAAAATAGTAGTGGGGGGAAATGGGGAGCATTTTAAAAATGAAGAACTTTTCAAAATTTCAAAGCGTTATATCTCAAAACTGAGTAGAGATATTAAATTGAAATTTTGTCAGATTGTAGAGCTACATAGTCTTTAATTTTGGTAAAATTTTAAGTTGGGGGTGTAAGGGGATGGAGGTGGTCGGCCAAAATGTCGAAAAATTCGAGTAATTTTTTTGGGTTCTGGTAAAAGATACAAAGCTAAAACTTTGCAAGTGCATACATAAATTTGATACACATAAAGAAAATATAATATTTAATTTGAACCAAAACTGTTATCCACCGAAAGGGAGCCCTAACCTGCACAAGGTATTTCAAACCACTAAAAGCTATCAAATTAAAATTTTGTACAAACAGTTTTAAAAATATTTAAAAACATAACAGGATTACGACTGGGCGTAAAGCCCAATCGTGCGATACTCTAGATGAAAGAGATTTTTTTTTATTTTAAGAAATTTTGTAGGGGAAGTGGTAGAGGGAGTGACGACATTGAACTAATTTTTTCACAACACACTAAGGTTGCTATCAAAACGTTTTATACAAAATTTAGGATTCAAAAATTTAATAGGTACTGAGAAAATTAGTGTATTGGATTTAGTGAAATTGTGAAGTTTGTATGGGAGGTGGTAGAAGGAGTGTGAATTTATTAATGACGTTTTTAGAAATGACTGAAAACATAATTTAATTGACATATTTTAAATTGCAGATCAGTAGCATTCATATTTTCCAGGAAAATCGACTTTTTGTAAAGTTGTTGAATTGTGTCAAATTGTATGGAAAGGGGTAGAAGGAGTGAAGCTAACCGGCTAATTTTTTTTTGTCTTACTAATAATTATAAATAATTATTTAGTACATAATTTCAGTTCGATAAATTTCAAACGTACTGAGTAAATTTATTTAGAGTATTTCTTAAAAAAAAGTGCAGTTTGTGTGGGAGATGGTGGAAGGAAGGGGAGAACTCAACCAATTTTTATAGAGCAGATTGAAATTATTATGAAAGTAATATATTACAAATTTCAGATCAGCTTTCATGCTTGTTGAAAAAATCCGTTTAATGTCGAATTGCGAAATTGCGTCATTTTGTATGGGAGGGGGTAGAAGGGGTGAAACTAAATGTCTGATTTTTTTTGGTCTTATTAATAATTCCAAATAAATATTTAGTGCACAATTTCAGCTCGCTAAATCTTATACGCATTGAGTAAATTGGTTTAGAGTATTTCATGAAAAAGTACAGTTTGTATGGGAGGTGGTGGAAAGATCATATACAAAATTTAAACTTTTTAGATCAACGCGTTCTCAAGTTAGAGAGGACACGGACGGACAGACGGACGGACAGACGGGCGGACAGACGGACGGACGGACATCCGGTTTTGAGATTTTTGAGTGATTATATGAGCTTCTGTATCATTAATTTTTTTCTCCGAGCCTTATTTCTTGGCGTTACACACTTTGTGGCAAACTTATAATACTCTCAGCTTTCATCTAGAGTGTAATAAAGGTGCATCTAAAGTTTTAAAAACCCTATTGCCTTTCTACTTTCCCCATACAAAAGTATGACTTCGACCAATTTCAATAAATCTACTAATAACCAACAAAATTAAAACCTACGAACTTGAAATTTTGTACGAAAACCTTCCAAGAGAAACTTAATAAAACTGCATCACAAATTTTTCGCCCATCTCCTCTACCCCTCACATGCAAATGTGAGGTTTCGTGCATATAAAACCGTATTTCAGAGGAATTCTAAGCAACTCTTTTTATAAAACTAACATTCTATACAGACAATTTTGATCGTGATTCAAGCAATGATCTAAAAATTTATCAACATCACCTCCCCCACCCTCTCAATACAAACCCAACCTTGCATAAATAAACGAATGAAATATTGATTATACACAGAAGCTATTGATCGTAAACCCATTTAAGTGGTATATAAATGACAACAGCCCTGCCTTAGAATCCCATTCATATAGTCTTCCCTATCACCCTAACTTGTATATTGACTTCACACGCAACCTCAATTTGTCCCAAGATTTTTTGACTTTAATATAATTTGGACCATTTTCGAATCTCTAAAGATGAAATTATATTTTTTATGGATAAACAACGACAGAAACATTTGTAAAAAATGTCTATGAACTAGACATTGATAAAATTGAAATTGAATTTTATTCAAATTTAAACACACTCCGCTTTCTTCGACAATAATAATAATCATGTTTGACCTCCTACGTTTTAAATGCATCTTTGTCCCAGACCTCAAAAATCCCTAATTATTCTATTACTCGAACATGTTTGTTGAGTTTTCTCATTCAAATTGAAAACATAAGTGTGCTAATTTCACCCACACATAATATTGGCCCTAATACGATCGAATGTCGTTGAACCAAATTGGGTTTATTTTGTTCACGTTTTGTCTAATTATCATAGAGATATGTCGTTTTTACTATAAATTTTTTGCCCAATGCACTGTATGACTTTATACAACATGTGTGGTGTTTAATATTCTGGTCACAAAATTGAATTTTTTTTATTTAAATGCAAAGTAAAACTTTAATTTTCATCTCGATTTGCATATTTTCGTGATTACCTGTGAACATTTTACGAACAATTTTTTTTTCTCGTTTGTTTTTTTGGATAATTTTACATTTACGTGAGATGTGAGAGAGAAGCACATTTTTTATTAAAATTATATATTGAATAGTTGTGAGTTTAGAAGAGTTTGACCTTTCCAAAAATTCTCTTTGTTTGTTTAAAAAAACCAATATCTAATTCGAAGGCGTCATTTCCAACATATATTTAAGATGTTATTTTAAAAAAAAAAACAATAGCGTACATTTTGAGCTTCCCATAGATCTAAATAATAACGATGTTTTAAACGATTGACAAAAAAAATACTCGATTAGCATCCATTCTAAGCACATTAATGATTTTCAAACACACAACAGACCCTACCTTAAAATTTGTAACAAAAACGTAGTCATGACTGAACAAAGACGATTTATGTAGAAAAACAATGAAACAATTGAAATCTTAAGGTCTATTTATTCATTGTTTTGGACATTAGGCATCAAGAAAAACACTTCAAAAAAAAAGAGAAAGAAAAAAGAAAAGTAAGAGCCCATACTCCTCCTCAACCATCCATCTTCTAATAGTTCTTTATTGGCTTTCTCCTTTCTTTAAAAAAAAAAACAAAATAATAAATAAAAGCACTTGTGTACCTAATACATGAATTGTTTTCATTACGATTTTTTCGAAAAAAAGCCGATTTCTTCATGACACTTCGATTTTCTTCAAAGCCAAAACTCTACATGACTTCAAGGTTTTCTCTCTTTCATTTCATTTCCAAAACGAAATTCTTAATTCACTTTACCATGCACCAAAAAGTGCCTTCAAGTAGAGGAAATTAACATAAATTTTAATCATTTCATCCAAGTAGCCACTACGGAAAATCGGTAATTTCAAATGATGGGTTCAAGTATTAGCATAAGTTTTTCTTTTCTTTTTTCGAAACTAACTCTGCCAAACCTTCATCAAGTTCAGTGCAGTCCGTGTCGGAAGACAATTGAATATTTTAACGTTAATTTAATTGTTTTCATTTTAATGCGATATATACTAAATTACTAGCATTAAGATTACGTGATCTCATTATTATTATTATAGTCTGTCGTCTCTCGATTATCCCTGATATGTTTGCGGTATTTTTCGGTTTTATATGACATTTTTCTTCTTTTCTTTTCTTGTACTTCTTCTAAATGAACTCCGTAATGTTTAGTAGCTTCGTTTATATTTTATTGCGGTTATAAAAGTAGTGGTTATATATTAAGATAACGATAGCGGTAGCATTTTTGTCTCGATGTTAAGATTCTATATAATAGTTATGGTTGTTTTATAATAGAAAATTCGATTTTATTACACTGTAACGTGAAGTAAATTTTTTAAGAAATAAAATCAAACTAGAAAATTTGCAGTTGTGTTTGAATTTTATGAATTTCGTTGAAGAAATTAAATACATAGATATATGATAAATTTATCGTGGAAAATTGTTAAAAACAGTTTATGTAAAAAAAAAATACATAAAAGAAAAAAAAAACTCAAAACTCGGGCAGCCAATAATTGAAAATCCCACAAAACGATCTCCGACCAAGAGGCGCTCATAATCTCAACCAACCAGTAGGGAAAAAACAGTACCACCCTCCCAGGAGAAAAATCAGAGTACAAATGTGGCCGGCAATTCGACCACTTTGCATACAAAATCCGACCTGAAATACCAGGCGGCCATAGCTCAGTTGCAAGCATACAGTTCGCTCAGCGAGATAAACACCGTTGTAATTTCACAATTTCCATACTGAATCTGAACAACCCACCGATCACAGTTCTGCGTGCCTGGTATTTCAAATTTGTTTTGGAGAAAATGCAGATTTTTCGGTCGGCTGCGAGCGCATGCAAAGTGGACTGAATATTTTACTTGCTTACTACTCAGTTGAGATTATGGGCGTCTATTAGAGAGATAGACTCCCGGTAACATATTTTTTGATGCAAAATTTTTGGTTAAGTCGAGCCATTAGACAAATCCATGTCAAAATAAAATATTAACGGTAAGTAGATTAGCAATTTGTTCACGATCAACATACAACATTGTACGCATTTTCACGGAATCATAATTTTCATTGTTAAATCACACGAAAAACTATTCCCACGACATAAGCACGAAAAATCATCTCAAAACTATAGAGCCAAGAAATAATTCAAAAATAACTCAAACGAGGCCTATCATTTCTGGCGGTGGTGGTGTTGTTACACCAGAGTACACCGATATTCGGTTGCGTATAGACATGACATTTTTTTCGCATAGTTCATGTGCAAAATTAATGTTGACGCCTGAATGCAACCAAAGTAATAACGCTATTCGAGTAATACTACTAACAACATTTC
Source organism: Chorisops tibialis (assembly GCA_963669355.1). Lineage (NCBI taxonomy): Eukaryota > Metazoa > Arthropoda > Insecta > Diptera > Stratiomyidae > Chorisops > Chorisops tibialis. Next base: position 330,039,668 of record OY770262.1, read on the forward strand.
CAAGAAGAAGAACTTCAACTGGCGTTCTTTTGCCTATTCCTTTCAGGATGGCCCCTCTGTTTCTTTGCTTTTTGACAACGCAGTTGTCGACTTAGATAGCTACTACAAAGAAATTCTGCAAAATTTCAAGATTTTCTAGATATAAAGCATTGGACTTTCTTTGCACTACTCACAATCAATTTTCACTTCATATGATCTTCGGAGAGGAATTTCCTGGAATTGTCGATGTAGCTATCTAGACATCGAATTCATTAAATAAATTGAATCAAGTAAAAACCAATTGATTCAATCAGTTGGAACTTTTTTCTCAGCTTACTTCCAATAGGTACAATCAAATAGGTCTTATCGTCTTAAAAAAAACTATTAGAGAAAAATCATCAAAAACAATCTTCACTGACCCTCATGATGATCTCCACTATAAAAAGGCATATATCAAGATCGACATTTTGAGGTCGATCACTGCCGTTCCACTCGATCACGTGTACGTACTTATAACAACAACAACAATAAAATGAAATATAATTTTTTTATTTTAATAAATTTATTTTCACATATTATTTGTTTCTAATAATAAAAAAAAATGTAGGTAGCCACGATCTCACCAACTACTTATCTTGAAAACTTGTTTTTACCATTTTTGCAAATATAAATCAATACACCTCTGATTGATTTTATAAAGAATTTCATATGGTATTAAGAAAAAAAAAAGATTCAAGTTTTACCCACATCTTATATTCTTGCACTATCAAGTTGAGTTATGTGAAAATAAATTGTCATATAAAAATGAATCATCAAGATGATTAGATTGATCACATACAGGCAAGATGATCGTTATCTGACTCACCACCAAAGTAAGTTTAATAGTTTTTCTCACATTCAACATTAAGAATCGTCATCATGTTTTGCAGTTCTTGTTTACCATGGTAGTAGTGGTTCTTGCCGTATTAATAAATTTATCAAATTGGAAATGTGAACAGAAAAAAACGACAACAACAATTTCAATTAAGAAACCGGTTTTGTCATTATTTTATAGGTTATTTGTTAGTTACGAGTCCCTTACCTTAGGTTACGGCAAGTTAACCTAATTTCAAACGATGAGAAAATTTATAGACGATCCACTAACTAGACCTTTAGCCTATGATTAGAACGTGATCGAAGTTGAAAGAAAATTGATAAGAATTCGAAATGATCATGGTTTATTTAAAAAGGTTTATCGATCAAGTTTTTTTTTTGTTAAAATGGGCGAAATTTAGCTTTTGATAAAATATATATAGGTTGAAAGATTGATTTCTTCTCTATGGTACGATGATTTCAAAGAGATTCAACGTAGAAAGTAATAGTTAAAAACATAACAGGACTACGATTGGGCGTAATCATGCGATACTCTAGATGAAAGAGATTTTTTTTTTATCTTAAGAAATTTTGTATGGGGAGTGCTAGAAGGGGTGACGGCATTGAACTAATTTTTCCACATCATACCAGAGTTACTATCAAAATATTTTGTACAAAATTTGAACTTCATACATTTAATACGTACTGAGAAAATTGGTACATTCCATTAAGTGAAATTGTGCAATTTGTATGAGAGGTGGTTGAAGGAGTGGAGAGTTCTTGATTACTTTTTTAGAAATAACTGTAAACATCATTCAATTGACATGTTTTAAATTGCAGATCAGTAGCATTCACACTTTTCAAGAAAATCGACTTTTTATAAAGTTGGGAAATTGTGTCATATTATGTGGGTGGGGGTAGAAGAAGTGCAGCTAATCGTCTAAATTTTTCGATCTTACTAATAATCTTAAATGAATATTTTGTGCACAATTTCATCTTGATAAATTGTATACGTACTAAGTAAATTGATTTTTAGTATTTCCTGAAAAAGTGCAGTTTGTGTGGGAGGTGGTGGAAGGAGTATTAGGATTCGAATAATTGTACCATAGATTGAAATCGTTATAAAAATAATGCATTCCAAATTTCATATCAAAGCTTTAATACTTTTCGAGAAAATCAGTTTATTATCAAATTCTGAAATTGTGTCATTTTGTATGGAAGGGGGTAGATGTGGTAGAGCAATTTGGCCGGTTCACGAGCTTGTCCGTACTATTTTCCCAAAAAAACCGTCTTCAAAAATTGAACTTTCGAGCCCAACGCAATCTCGAGCTAGAGAGAACACGGACGGATAGACGGATGCACAGATGGACGAACAGACGGTCGGACAGACGGACGGACAAACGATCGAACTGACAGACGGACGGACGGACATCCAGTCTTGTTAGTTTTTACTCTGACAAGCCAAGCTGCACTGAAAGCCCTCTCTGTTTACAGGTGCAATTCAAGATACTTGAACCATTGTATGGACATGGTAGAAGAATTGGGAAAACCTTCACTTTACGACTCTGTTGGGTTCCAAGACATCGGGTTACACCAGGCAACGAACAGACTTGCCGGGAACGGATCTGCCATCGTAGTCATTAAGACAATTTACGCCAACAAAGTGACGGGAAGGGAAAATATCAAATGGTTACAAAGCGACTCCTGTAATACCAAGAAGATGCCATAGGGTGGTTTGATGTACTCGACAGAAACTCCCTTCGGCCAATAGTAGATATAGTCACGGGCTACTATCTTCTTAGGAAACACGCTCGAAGGCTTCGCATTACAACCGATGACATTTACAGAGACTGCGGTGAGGAATATGAGACCGTAGAGCACATCCTCTGCCATTGCCCATTAAGTCAACGCGCGCACACACACTGGACTAGCCATCTACTGTTTGCGATCTTCAATTACTTGTGACTTTGAACATATGCACGCGGATGCTAGCCCACAGAAAGATACGCATCAATAAGAACGCACGGTCGATCAGCGGAGAGCCTTCCCATATAGTAAGAGCGAGCATTTATGGGAGGGACATTCGTAATTTGGAAGTGAGGAAGTCTTGTGATCGACAGCGATAATAATGCGATTATAAAAGCGACATAAACATAATAAATTTTGTGTTCTGTTAATTAAAAAGCAAACCAGTTTTATTTCACTTGAAATCCATCGACCACGAGCGCACTTCAATATTGTCTACATTTTTCACTAAACCTTGGAAATTTTTCGAAAGAAATGATAATAAAAGAAAATTTATAGGAAAAAAAAACCAAATTAAGAATAACGTTTTAATTTGAAATATTTTTAGACAACTAACGAAAAATTCTAATATTTCGGAAGCAGAAATCAATCATTCAAATTATCACTGTTATTCTACATTACTTCAGGCTACCTTCCTGTTTACACAAATCATGTAATGCATATTACAACTTACATATGGAAGAAAGCCCTAAGCAGTTAAGTAGACAGAAACTCTCACGAAGATATGGAAAATTTCATTCGAAGCTTTTAAATTAAATTTCATAAAATATATATTATTAAATTCATAATTTTATCAATTATATTTTCGAAATGTAAAAATCGAGAAATCAACTATTGTCCTATTTGAAAATATAATTATATTATAACTTGTAATTATTTTTCATTTTAAAAACATTAAATATTTGTAGAGATCAACACGACATCAAAAGATAAAAATTTCACTATCCGAAATTACCAAAGTGATCCATCATTCGTTAATAGATCATTACAAATTTTTCAGACAATTTTCATTCATATGATTATGATGCATCAACATCATCATCATCACCATCAATTTAATCATTATAATGCAGTAAATTTCTTGTAATTCGTATGCTCTATTAAAAACTGATTAATAAAATCAGCTAAACGTCGACACGTTGATCTTCAGAGTAAAAGATCGATTGCGTTAAAGTAAATCAATTTCGAGAGTCCTTTCACTAAAGAAAATAAAATCTAAAAACTTTATAATGCTCCGAATATTTTTTTTTTTTTTTAAATCATTTTATAGCAACAATGTTATCATAATTACAGCTATTTTATTTAATCGTGGACAAAAACCAATGATTCTAAAAAAAAAATTAGCAGCGATTTTAGTTATTCAGATAAATTTCCACTCGGATAATTATGACCTAAGTGTGGAGGTTAATGGTGGTATAGTGTTTATAGAACCGGAAATTTTCGTGGGATCGGTACAATAAAATTGCTACTGGCTAAATCTAAAAAATTATGCAATAGATCTCAGAAAACGCTACTACAAGCTACCTAAATTGGATGTGAAAGGTATATAATACCAGAGATTCAACGTAGCAACCATGCTTTGACTTTATGTTGATATTTCAAAGGAATTGTCGTGATTTTCATAGATAGAAATAAACTCTATATACTTTTAGTATACGACTAAGAATTACTGATCCGAAAAGATTTGTAACTGAGATGTCTGGATGAGGTTAGAGCGCACAATGTTTCGTAATTTATTTTAGATATGCAACCAACAGGTCTAATGTCAGCTTTGCGAAGGAAGCATCGGCATATATAAGTGAATTTTTCATAAAGGATGTCGTTCGAAATTAAATATTGAAACAGAAAAATTCACTGAGCAGTTCCCAGAAGACGAATAAGTGCATGCCCTTGTGCACTTCATTTCTCAAATTGCATTATGTTGCTTGTATTGATGAAAAGGTATGCTTGAACTGCAATTTACCATACCCCAGTATCGTTGAATTCATCGTGATTTTCAATACAAATGCTTCGTATAAAGATATGGTTGCATATGATGGAGAGCGAGTAAGGGACAATATTTTCCCATTTTTGCTCATGCTACGTGACGAAAAGCATAATTACATATCTACATTCGACGTACAAAAACGACAACAGACTTTTTGAAAATCCATTTATTGGGTGGAGGCTACGAAAATATTGATGGTCAGAAAAATTGGAAAAAAAACGTTCCAGTGACAACTCATATTTGACGAAAAACTCAATTGAATCTCGTTTTAAATGACATATAATCAAATGCCGTCTAAAGTGTAAGCCTAGTGAGCATGGTGTTGGTCTACAATGCGAGGTCGTGAGTTCAAATCCCGGTTGACGTATAATTCCAGAACACTGCCTGCATAGATATACCTTGAATACCTCAATTTACGCAAATGATAATAGTCGTAGATAGAGAGTTGTGCGAAGGGCTAACAACCCTTTCACAATAAGTAATGAAAAAATGTTAAGCAACCTGAAGGTGAGGACGACAAGGACTCCGTGGCGTAGTGGGTAGCGAGCTTATTTCCTAGACAATAGGTCGATGGTTCGTTTCCCACTCCAGGCAGTAGAAATTTGTTAAGCACAAATTTTTCAGAATGAAAAATTATTATTATATCTATACATCTGCAAATATTTGTCAGTAGCAGCCATCACAAAAAAAAATGACTGCTTCACCACTCGTTACGCTCGTTTTCAGTCCCCTGCCTCTACGTTCTCAATCCCATTCCTTCCCCTCATGAATGTTTTAGTGCATTGCACAAAAAAGGCCGAAATTGCCAATAACACCCCATTCATTCTGTACAAAAAAGGCCCGATTTGATCTGTAGCGCCATTGTATAAGCAGTGAAAGAAAACAATTGATTTGGATTGCAGTACAGCTGTATTATCACGCCAACCATTCGTTTTCGACACTTCCAAAGAAGTCCGGGACGATTTCTCGAGACATTTGGTTGAACGTATTGTCCCGCCCTCTCACAAAATTCTAGAGTATTGTGAACAGGCCATTCTACCACTACGAAGCAGAGCCCTAAAAATAATTTTTAATGATAAACGCAACAAGAGCATTTTTCCAAGTATTGTTTAAGTATTTATTGTATTATTCCTGTCATTAGAAAAAGGGAATTATTTTATTTATTTGAAATTCAATTGAACCCTGAAGCCATTTAAATGCATAAGTATTAACATTATAGCATCAATCCCAAATGCATAAGAAAGTGTATTTGAAAATGAGTCAATTTGTATGGCCGTAGAGCGATTTAGCCCGTTCACGAAGTTGATCTCAGTCAAAAACGCCGTGTACAAAATTTGAGCGCACAGACGGACGGACGGACATCCGGTTTTGAGATTTTTGTGTGACACCATATATTTCTGTATCCTTGGCGACTCTGTGCGAGCATTATTTCTTAGCGTTACAAACTTGATAGAAAAATTATAATACTCTCAGATTTCATCTAAAATATAAAAATGCATAATACTACATGAAGTTAATGCAATATTCCTATTTTATCTATAGACGATTTTTTTCTATATATTGTAATAAAGCAACCACACTATACATACATAGGTACCTACTGACAAACAGTACAAGTCAATTGTTAATAACTTTTCTGTTGTCGATAAAGAAAAAGAAGGAAAAATAAAAAACTAAAGTGAGCATAACAATTGCACTTGTAAGCAAGACTAGGTAATTCCCATTCAGTTGCCATTGTTTTCGAGCAGATTTTTTTACATAATGCTTATGCTCTACAAATATACTGTAACTTGGCATATGTTTCGTACACGTTTTATTTTTATTGTTCTCCTTAAAGAAAAAAAACAAGAAAAACTTTATACCAGAATGGATAGGACGTCTAGGTGATATTCATTATACTGTACTATTTTCGAATTGGTATGTCAGATAGATATAGCTAGCTACACTTAAGATAGAAACATAAGAGATTTAGTGGATAGGTACTTACCATTTCTCGGCGTAGTACTGCCAACTGGGTATCTAGGGTACTAGTCGTTGTCGTTGTTCCGCCTTGCGTTGCCGTCATTCTACTTAGTGGTGAGATACCACGTTGTGATTCGAGCGATGCTAAACTTCCTGTTGTACTATTATGAACTGGAACACCTGTTAGCTCGAGGCCGCTTAAACTTTTCGGTAATGGTGGTAAACCAGGTAGAGACATTCTGGAAAAGTTACAAGAAGAACATTTAAGTAAATTTCAAAACCTAATCAAAAAAAAAAATAAAACACTTTTTCACCACCATTAAAAGAGAATTACAATCATGTTAGCATGAGGCAACATGATGAAAGGACACTAATAGAGGTGGTGGAGTAATCATTACATCAGTGCTTCTCAACTGGACACTTGTGAAATGGTCTGGGAGATCCGCAAGGACAGGTTTTACTTTTCACTTAAAAAAACTGGAAATAGTCGAATTAATTTTTATTTTAGAAACAGGTTCTACATAGCACAACACATACACACTACTTATATGTTTTAAAAAAGAAACTATATGGTAAGTATGCAACCATCCTTCTCTAATTCTTCATAATAATGAAACCTCAGTAAGCTTTATTAGGAATATTACCGGAACTTTGTTGTTACTGTTGTATAACTCTTTATACGACTTAAGGAATCATATACCCCTGCGCGCGCTGAAAATCCAGTAAATTTTAAGAATTATTATAAAGGTTATATGGTGGAAAAAAATTAAATTTTTGATTTCACATTTCTTATTAACTTTTCAACTAGAAGAAAACATTTTTTTTTATTATTAATTTTTTATTATTATTCATCAAAAATTATCCAATCCGCAAAAATTAAAAAGTATCTTATAAAATATTGTAGTAGTACTATTTAGTATGACGGAGGGAATTTTTCTTTTTTCTTTTTAAAGTAAAGAAATAATGATTTAAACTAAAGCATGCAATTTAGAAAAGAAAAATTAGTGTTTAATAATTTATAAAAAAATTGTACAACCAAAAAATCAAAAAAAAACCTCTCGTCACACTATAAAGAAAATAATTATCAAGATTTAAAAAAATTACACTGTCTAAAAACATAGTTTCAAGAAAAACGCGTTTAAAATTTCTGGTAGGTACAACGTGAATTCCCATTCCAGCTTCGGACTGTACTCCTCTTCCTCTTGTATCTTTGTGTTTTTTAGAGTTTCCTGAAATATAGTCTTCTGCGAAAGAAACCCAGGTTTTACGAACAAAACAAATAGCCTTCCCATCCCGATATCCGGTCACATTTATTGCTAGAACTTTGTAACGGAGTGGAATTTTCTTACAATGTTTTTTATCAATTCTTAAAAGTATAAAAAATAAAAATCTGTAAAAATCGAAAAATCGATTTTTTAAAAATTTCAGGAGTATGTGAGCCCGTAAAGTATTTGATTTGTTTAAATGTATGTTGCTCGGTAACCGATATGAGATCGATGACCATTTGCACCAATGGTATTCACTCGGTACGAATAGTAATATAAATTTCTATATATACACTAACAGGCCACTTATAATTATATCTAGTTTTATAATAAATTAGCTAGGGTGTAGCCTAGTAGGTAGCGTGTTGGTCTTGTAATGCGAAGGTCGTGAGTTCAAATCCCGGTCGGCGCAATATAAATATGACCATGTACATTGGTCACCTCAATCTACGAAAATGAAAAATTCGTAGAAAGAGGGTTGTGCGAAGGGCTAACAAACGTTCCACAATAAGTAATATAAAAGTGTTAAGGAACCTGAATATCAGGAGGCCAAGGTCCGATTTGGGCTGTAGCGTCATTGTAGAAATAGAAATTTATAATAAATCTCTTATTTTTACAAAGTTTGGAGGTCTTATAAAAGGGCTCAATCAATTGGTGGATCATTTTATAATAACTACAGGCATTGCCATTATGACACGAGACTGCTTCATTGCTCAAAGTTCGAAATTCCCTGTTATTAATTTGTGAAAGCTCTGTATTACATAAATTATTATTAATCTCGTGTCTGTTAATATTTCATAGCTAAACCAAAGGTCCGACAAGTATGAATGCCTAGCTACAACATTACTTTAATATTTCTAAGAACAAAACTGCTAAAAAGGCCTAGTGGGTAGCGTATTGGCCTACAATGCAAAGCTCGATAGTTCAAATCCCAGTCGCCTTTAATTCCAGCACACTGCATGCTTGAACATGTCTTGGTTACCTTAATCCAAGAATCCTTCCACAATAAATAATGAAAATGGAAGGAGAGCAAGGCCTCATTTCGGCTGCAGTGCCATTTAGAGAGAGATATACCAAAAGGATTCATATTGAGCGGTTTCAGATTTTTTTAGGAGTTATTAAGACATAGTTCTCTCTGTGGGATGGGGGCAGTAGAATCCACCCACAGCTTGCTTGCCCAAAAATTGCAAATGGTCATTCACTGGATCATTTAACTGATACAGCAAAAGAATACAGTGCCTCGGATACGGACGGATTCTACGGTAACTACTTTTGGCATTCGAAAACGGACTATAATTGGCTTCTGGAGAGTTCGAACATTGAATGTCATTGGAAAGGCTCGGTCGCTTTGAGTAATATCTGGAGACGTTCCGACTCTCACTAGTAGAATACGTGTGTGACACACTTGTTGTTATCGGGCCTTGTAGTCGGGCAAAGGTCGCATTGTTACTTCGCGTCGTTTTTCTTTTGTTGGTGCGTCGTTTTTCTTTTGTTGGTGCGTGATTTTTGTTTGTGCCATTTATTAAATTATTAAAACTTAAACGTGAAAGTAATCGTATAAATTATTGTTCGGTAGTTATAGACAGAGCTCTTTATTCGTGGAGATGCGGTGTATTGTGTGTAAGGCCTCCCAAAAACAGAAAATCGAGGGAATTGGTTTTCATGCGTTAATTCTATATAACAACAAGTTGCAGATTTACTTTGTGAATATTATTGGATGAAAAAGAAGATATTGTATATGTGATGAAGTGAAGAAATTAATGCAAATGTTGGTTTAAATCGTATACCAAAAAAAAGCACGTGTTTATATTTTTGAAAGTGGGACATATGCATACTTTTTAATACGGTAGAGTAACCAAAATATTTGTTTTTAGTTTATTTGTGGCACATATTAAGGGCACGATTCCTTAAAACCAAGGCGTGTTTTTAATTTTATAATCCAAATGGGACCGCAATTTTATTAGCGTTAGTTTACAAATGAGATAAATTTAAGTCAATTTATAATATTCTGTGGATCTTCCAATAATATCCAGTTGAAAAATCTAGTAGATTCTCGCAATAGATCAGCTAATACCATAACATTCCACTATTTTCATGCATACAGGTTTCGAAAAAATTAAACCCGCCGGAAAGCTTGGCTTGATTCGATCGGAAAATCAACATTTAATTTAATAAATAGAGACAGGATATGTTCTAGGCACATTAAACCGGAAGATTTTATATAAGCAACTTATAGAGGAAACAGACGTATACGACCAAGGTTAATTGCTTTGCCTCATATAAACCTAGAATGCAGAGATAATGAAAACATAAAAGAAAATATGAATTGTAATTTCTTAGAAGTGTTTCTACCTCTGTTCATTCGAGAGAAACGTCGATGGATTATAAAAAACAGACGCTCCCAAAGTAAGGAAAAGTTTAGCATAAATGTTAATAAATATTAAAATTATCTTTAAATTTTAGGACGATCTCATGGTTGCTCAAATAAGGTCTGATTTTAAGGACTCCAATGATGGTCAGAACATAGAGAAAAATATTGCCTTTAGTTTTTTAGAAGAATTTCAGACAACCTACAATACTTCTAATCAATTACTCGGTGATATCTCGAGAAACATTGTTGCAGGAAAAGGAATTACTCAATGCTATTGGAGGCCGAAATAAAGAATTGTTCAGTCGATACATTTCGAGAAATAAACAAATGGTTGTTCAAAAACTTTGCTTTGCTTTGAATTTAAATTTTATTTCTCCTAAGACATATTTATATGTAAGGGAAATATTCAACTCTTGCCTACCGAATCCTTGAACCATTGCTGGTTGGTATCGGTGTATTGACTGTATGCCAGGTTTTACAGAAGAATTATTCAATGCAATCTGTCGCTAAGCAAAACACTGAATGCATTGTCTTAAATATTTCATACGTCAACTTATAGAATAGAATGGAAAATATAGCATATATAGATATCGGTGATGGAGGAGAAAGTAGTATTCCCGCTACGAAAATTTTGGTTTTTGTGTGCCTGAACAAATCGTGGAAAATACCTCTGGAACATTTTCCAGTAGTTTTGCTTGGATCTATTCAAAAAAAAATATTATCGCTCATTGCATAGAAAATTGTTTGAAAACTTGAGCCCAAATTGTGGGTATAACATTTCATGGTTTGTCATTACGCAGCCAAGCTACTAGGTTGCGATTTAAACAAACTAAAAGAGCGACCAGTCTTTCAGTTAGAAAATCTTAATGATGAAGTCCGTAATGAAGAGCTTCTTGTTATTCCTGTTCCATGCCACATGTTCAAACTTATTAGAAATGCTCTAGGAAAGTTGGGACATTTTGTACAATTTCTTGGAAGTATCTAACACGTTTGGTAGAAGAAAAGTTCGATATATTTTTTCATAAGCCAAATCTACAAGAGCAACAATTTGTGGTGGATCATGACTATACACATACTCAACCCGAAAAGGCTTTCAGAATATATTGAACATGGAGTAAGCTATACTGCTGATTTGTTGTTTTTAAGTTGATTAAATCACTTAAATGTCAAGTCTCGCATATAGACTTGTAAACAAGCATAAATAGTCCAGTTGTGAAATTGTAAAATTATTAGTTTTTTTGCCACCCGAGATTTTTAGATACAATAAAACTATTTTACAACTTGCATGCAAGTATGCATGTAACGCTCCACATGTAAAATAAACAATTTAACAAATTGTGAAACTTATATATTGTACATTGTATATTGTTCTCCCCCGCAAGGGGGTAGTTGTAGTATGAGGTTTTACCAATTCCTGCAACTATCTTTGGAGTTAGCGACTCCACGGACCTGAGCTAACTATCCCCCTCTGGGATGGGGGCTGTAGAATTCACCCACAGCCAGTCCTGCTTGCCCTAAAAATGGCAAATGGACACTCACTGGATCATGGGCTTATCACCCGTGATCTTAAGACCTAAATGATACGAGAAACGGATACATCGCCTCGGATACGGACTGATTCTACGGTAACGACTTTTGGCATTCGAAAACGGACTATGATTGGCTTCTGGAACGTTCGAACATTGAATGACGGGGGAAGAGCTGGGGTTACTCGGTCCTTGCACCGCCAATCAGTGATCGACCGTGAAATGGAGCACTATAACATCCAAATCTTGGGCTTGAGTGAGGTCAGGTGGACAGGATCAGGAGAAGAACGAACCCCTAGCGGAAACACTATTCTGTACATTGGCCCTGAAAATGAAGCCAGAAATGGCGTGGCGTTCGTCCTTACGCCGAGAGCGAGAAACAGTCTCATTAGCTGGGAACCAATCTCGGATAGGATTATCGTCGTCAGGCTCAGGACCAGTGTCAGAAACGTCACAATTCTGCAGTGCTACGCACCAACTAATACCGCAACATCTGGTGACAAAGAGGAGTTTTATAGCCAACTGAGTGCCACCTTCGAACGTGTTCCAAGAGGTGATATTATTATCATCTCGGGAGATATGAACGCCCAGGTTGGATCAGACAACACTGGACTAGAACACGTCATGGGGAGGCATGGTGACCCTTGGGTCGACCCTTCACGACCTTGGATTAAGAGACCCGAAAACGGCGAATTATTTGTGGAGTTCTGTAGTACTCGGCAAATGGTCATCGGAGGGACCCTTTTTCCACACAAGAGTCATCATAAAACATCTTGGGTTTCCCCTGACGGTGTTACTCAGAACCAGATCGACCATTTGGCTATAAGTCGCCGATGGAGAAGATGTCTCCTCGATGTGCGAGCGAAACGTGGAGCTGACGTGGGGAGCGATCACCACTTGATGGTTGCCTGCTTGAGATTGTGTACAGCAGCTATCCGACGACCACAAATTCTTCAAATGAAGCGCAAGCTTAATGTGGATAAACTCAGAGATCCCAACAAAAAACTCGAATACACCACCATTCTACGCGAAAAGTCATCCACATTGGGTGAACATGAAATGCGCACACTGGACGCCAATTGGGAGGCAACCAGAAACACTTTTCTAACTAGTGCTGAAGAATCTGTGGGATATGCGCAAAGCGGTGAGAAACCCTGGATGTCACAAGACACATGGCACAAGGTTGACAATCGGAAAAAAGCCAAATTGGCAATCATCTCTCAACCCGATGTCAACCAACGAACGCCCGACTTGAGGCAGAACTACCGCGATGCTCATATACAGCTTAAAAAGGCTGTTAGACGCGACAAGAGAAAGGCCATTGAAGATCTGGCAAACAAGGCAGAATCTGCGGCTTACCTTGGGGATATGGGTTCACTATTTAAAATCATGAAACAGTTGACGAACAGGAATTTCACCGCCAACCACCTGGTGAGAGATGTCAACGGAACTCTCCTTAATATGAGTGAACACCAGTTGCGACGATGGAAGGAATACTTCTCTGATATTTTAAACATCTTGTCAGATGAAGATATTCCGGAAACAGAACAACTTCCAAACATCCAACCGCAACAATCCTCTATTAGGGACGATCCCCCAGATAAGGAAGAGATAGTTTCCGCCATTCGGTCAATGGCGGGAAGGAAAGCTCCAGGTATAGATGGACTACCAACCGAACTCCTCAAAGCGGACCCGGAAATAACAGCCGATATACTCCTCCCACTCTTCACTAAGGTGTGGAATGATGGAAGATATCCGACTGAATGGAAGGAGGGCGTCATTGTGAAAATTCCGAAGAAGGGCGACCTTCGGGATTGTGGCAATTGGCGTGGTATATGTCTACTTACTGCCGTATCAAAAATTATGGCTAAGGTAATTCTCAATAGGATTAGTGATGTCGTCGAGAGCACTCTCGAAGTTTATCAGGCTGGATTCCGTAAAGGGTCGTCTTGTACCGACCACACAAATACCCTACGGATAATATTAGAGCAGTCAGCCGAAATGGGTTCGCCACTACATCTCATGTTTGTGGACTTCGAGAAGGCTTTCGACAGCGTTAAGCGAGATTACATATGGAATGCTTTGCGTAGGAGAGGTATTCCAAATAAGGTCATAGCTATGATTAAAGAATCCTACGAAGATGCAAGGTGTCGCGTCTTGCATAGAGGAGAGCTGTCCGAGAGCTTTCCTGTGCGAACGGGTGTCAGACAAGGCTGCATATTATCACCAGCCCTGTTTCTGGTGGTAATAAATGACATCTTGAAAGCTGCACTGGAAGGTGGGGAAGGTAAAGGTCTTCAATGGAGACTATTTAACATCTTAAGTCACCTTGATTATGCTGATGACGTGTGTTTGCTTGCACATACCCGTTCGGACTTAGAGTCAAATGTTCGCTCGTTGCATTCTAAATGCAAAGAGGCGGGACTGAAAATAAATGTGCGTAAAACCAAGTACATGCACATGGGTTCGAACGCAAGCACACCGATTGTTCTTAATGGACAGGATGTGGAAGAGGTGCAAGATTTTTGCTATCTCGGAAGCATTGTCAGCATGGACGGCGGAGCCGAAAAGGATGTTGAGGCTCGGCTAAATAAAGCTCGTCAGGCCTTCGGTATCCTTTCCCCTTTCTGGAGGTTAAGAGAGATCTCCCTTCGCACGAAGCTGCGAGTTTTTGACGCATGCGTCAAATCCGTGTTGTTATATGGTTGTACTACGTGGAAAGTGACCGTTCGACTTACCAAGAAACTACAGACTTTCGTAAACCAATGCCTCCGACGCATTTTAGGAATATTCTGGCCAGAAGTGATCTCCAACGACGAACTTTGGAGTACAACTCGCCAGACTAAAATAGGTATTGAGATTCAACGGCGAAAGTGGCAGTGGATCGGTCATACTTTGAGGAAACCAGAGCAAAACATCGCAAAACAGGCTCTGGATTATAACCCTCAAGGAAGACGTCGGGTTGGTCGACCATGTAACACATGGAAGCGAGCAGTTGAGCAGGAGGCCAGAGGAATAAACAAGTCCTGGCAACAGCTTAAAGCCGATGCGCAGGATCGCGCCTTGTGGAAGAGAGTTGTTTCTGTCCTATGCCCCTATAGGGGGTCTTAACAGGAATTTGATTGATTGATTGATATATTGTACATATATGTTTAACTTATGCAAAATAAACAAGTAGTAGCGAAACTGAAGAAATATGTAGTTAAAAAAATTCACATGTCTGTAACCTTTAATTTTAATATTAATAAAACATATTTTTACAAGAAACTATGCTTATAATAAAATAACTTTAGTGATGTTAAGATAGAAACCAGAAAATGTTCACTGTTTTGTAGTGATATAATTTGTAAGAACAATTTTTAATACAAGACTTGGGCGAACAATTTAGTAGTGTTTTTAAAGGACATAACAATCTTTATAAATATATTTTTATGTTCCTAGACGATTATTTGGGTGGTGCATCCCGCATACCCGTGTTTTTGAGTAGAAATATCATATAGCTACTCTCTGAAAAGTATGATTACCAAAAATAAATAGTAGCTTACACCATCCGCTCCGTTCAAAACCATACAGCACTGTTTTCATGGCTTTCAATTTCGCATCAAATTATCAGAATAGTACTTAAACGAAAAGCTCATGTTTAAAGAAACCTTCAATTTATTTGTAATTATTTCTATAATTACAAATATAATATCGCTAAGCGTGACTTGAAAAACGCAATTTCTGTTATATAGCTACGTGCATAATAGATAACTTACGCGTGTGAAACATCTCAACCAATTTCATCCTTACAAACAATAGCTTGCGTGATTTCTAAAAGAAAAATCCGATAACAATTAAGATAATTCACCTCCTACAGGTACTCTGACCATCACCGCTAATTAACATAATCTATCGCCTAGTCTTAATTGCCGCTGTTACGCGTAAAATCCATTCATTCTCTATAACTACGCGAATATGGCCTAAAGTATAATTTATGTAGGTATATATCTTAAAGTCTCGTACTAGGCTGCATGTAAGATGAAAACTCTAATTTCCGGTTTTCACTTCAAACTGCAGTGTCACAATTTTCGAATTTCCTGGAAAGTAAAATTCTTCTGACCGTAACACCATTGACATGGATTACAGGCTAAATGTATGAAAAGAGATTTTCGCACGTACCTACTCAAATACATCGTACACAACTAGCAACATATGCTCGTAACAATAAATATATAATAGTCCTAAAGAAAACCTACATGTTTTAAACATGTTTCCATTTTTCTGACATTTATATGAATGCTATTGATACCCACCAGGCATCACACTTGGGGACTTGGGCGCTAAAAAGAAAATTTCCTATACGCAAAAGCGACGCATCGTTGTGAGCAAATCTAAGATTGCAGATAAAATTTATCGAAAAGATAGAATTAAAATAAAACTAATATTAGTTCCAGTTTCACATTGTAATTAAAATAGCTTGCGGATCAACCTGACCGGGCGACTGCCAGGTAAGTTGCTTGCATATCGTGACGGTATGTAATTAGTTCAAGGAAATTATGTAATAAAAAACATATCACCTTGCAAATTTTACAATAATTTTACTTTATACTCGGAGCCGGCTTTTCAAGTCGAATTGAAAGTTTTCTCATTCGTAGAGACATATAATTCCCTACGCTGTACTTTTAATTTGTTTAATTGCACCCAGTGGTTAACATAAGCTCTCCAAGATTTTCAATGTTGACAACCTAGAAGCTATATTATTATTAATTTTTTGTCGATAAATTTTTTCACAATTTTCTTAAATTGATGCATGATTTTTTCATAAATACATTCAGGTTTCGGTATTGCTGCCAATCATTCAATCGAGTAATAATTAACGAGTAGGTCATGGTTTAACCGTAGATCATCAACATGGGCGACTACACACGAATGTATCTTTTCACTTTTCATTAGCCTGCAGAAAATTTCGATTAAAGTGTGGCATTTTTTCGGATATCTCGCAAACCAAGATAAATTGGTAAATTATCAGGTACGTAGCTATATATCCGAAATCAATTATTGTAAAAAAAATTGCAATATTCGATTTTATGGAAATTTTGTTCAACGCGTGCTGTAGGAACTTTCTACTGACAATGAAAATACTATTGATAAATTTCTTCGATATTAATATTCAAATTCAAAATAAATATTTTCCAAATTCTTTAATGATTATCTATATTATTGTGGTTATCATAATTAGAACTTTTCTTTAATCTTATTTCAACATAATAAATCGAGGTAAAAAAATGATTTTTTCACAGCATTTCACCATCTTCTAGTTCCTCATAATAATAATAATAAAAGCTTCTGACCAATTTCCAATATTTGGGGTTGTAAATTTGCAGGATATTAAGCTTACAACTCTTCATTTTGCAAATCATATTCAAGATCGGAGGCTCTAAAAATTCTTCAGTAGGAATTAGTTTAATGTTAATTTTTGACAATCGAAATCGAGATGAGCGACCTTGAATATTGACATCTTTCAAGTCAACAAAAATCTGCCAAAAGTCGGTCGTAGCTTTCTTATTTTTGGGAGAAGTTTAGGATGCGTGGTAAGTCAATATTCAAGGAATCGTAAGATAGTGTTGATGCAGTGTTGGTTTGTTTTGAAAGATGTTCATACGAAATTTCAAGCACGTAGCTTTTAATTTTAGTTGATTTATTGAAATTGGTCAAAATCATACTTTTGTATGGGAGGGGGTGGAAGGGGAAGGAGGATTTCAAAACTTTTGATGCATTTTAATTTCAAATATTTTAAAAATGTACAAAATTTTAAATTAATAACTTTTAATTGTTTGGTAATAATTGATTTCTTAAAAATGGTCGGAAAAATACTTTTGTATGGGAGGAGATAGAAGTTTTGAAGGTATTCTAACACTTAGTATTTTAAACTTTCATGCATTTTTTTAAAATGATTTTTACAAATTTTCAAGTTTGTAGCTTAAAATTTCACTCAAAATTTTTAAGTTTTTGTGTTTTTTTTTCAATACACGTGAAACACCTAGTGCATGTTAGGGCCCCTCTTTGGTGGATAACACTTTTGGCTCAAATTAATATTTTTTCTTTATGTATATCAAGAGGATGTCTACATGTGCACAATTTTAACTTTGTATCTTTTACCAGATCTCCAAAAAAATAGTGAAAATTTTCGACATTCTGGCCCACCACTTCGTTCACCTTACACCACCATCTTAAAAACGAAAACGAAAATTATACATCATATAGCTCTACAATTTGACAAAAATTCAACTTAATACCTGTATTGAATTTTGAGATATAACGGTTTGAAATTTTGAAATGTGCATTATTTTTGAAATGCTTCCCATTTCCCCTCACTACTACTATGACCAAATTTTAAATTTTTCTTGTATTCCGCTAGTATAATTTAATATATGTTTTCCCTTAAAATTATTGGCATCCCTTTTAGTTTATTATAGTGAAGCTGTATGCCACCTGATTGGTCTTAAAATAATAATTATTTGTGTCAAATAGTTCTGAAAATATAATCATTTGGCCTGCAATTAGGTTTCAGCTCCCCTTTTTAGAATCCCACTGGATAGAAGAATTAACTTCGCCTAAGACGTGCCCAAGCCCGGTTTCAAAAAGGAGGAGGGAAGAAGATATTCTGAATGGCCAGAAATACCAGTGCGTCTGAGGAAGTTGGCTAAGAATGGATATAGTTGGAGTCGCGACATAGATGAGATAACTCCAACATATCCTATTCAGCTAAAATTATCCAGCCGTTTCAGTGCGGTAAAGTGCACAGACCTGGTCCTCCAGGTTGGGGGTTGGGCGATGGGCGATGGGCTAACATCCTGTCTCCACAAAAAAACACTTGTTACATTGCATATGGTGAAAAATATGCGAGAGAAGAGCTTTAATAAATTTTGGAGGTAGAGTGTCAGGACCAGTGGCATCTATCTTATGGAGTTAATAACTGAGAGCAGCTCAGGTAAAAGAAAAGAAGTTATTTGACTTAGAATGTATTTGATTTGAAGGCGCTGGGGTGGTCTGAGACGATATCGGGCAAGCTTGAATGAAGTGCTTATTGAGTTTATCGGTCCAAAATTACAGGTCGTCGGTTCCTTGCCATAAATACCAGCATTCTTTAAATTGTTCCGAATTCTCTTGGAGAGTAACGCAAGGTCAAACTTTTGACTATAATAAAAAAAGCTTAGCATTCCTCATAGCTGTAGTAGCAATATTTCGAGCAGATTATATATAACTTTCTAGCATGATCCATTTTTGAGCAACGATATTGGCAGTAGCATGAAGGTAAATCATGAGTCTACCTAGGGTGTAGCCTAGTGGGTAGCATGTTGGTCTTATAATGCGAAGGTCGTGAGTTCAAATCCCGGTCGACGCAATTTATAATTCCAGCACATTGCCTGCTTGGATATATCTTGGTCACCTCAATCTACGAAAATGAAAAATTCGTAGATAGAGGGTTGTGCGAAGGGCTAACAACCTTCCCAAAATAAGTAATGAAAAATGTTAAGGAACCTGAATATCACGAGGCCAAGGTCCGATTTGGGCTGTAGCGCCATTGTAGAAGAAGAAGAAGAAGAAGTCATGAGTCCACGGTACTAAATTGCACGCATTGGTTAACTCTTAAAAATTTAAGTGATTATAATTCCGATAACTGAAAGCTTTAATCGGGGTCACTCATTAACACACATATCATAACACATAAAAAGTAAATCATGCATTTTTAGGCTAATTTAGTTATGAAACACGAAAAACAAAATTTCAGGGTAGCATTGTTTTTTCCAAGTCGATCACTTTATTATTAGAATAATAAAGAAAATATTATTGTTAGATTTAAGTTTAATTTCAAATGAATTCCGTATCCAATGGAATTCCCTATTCTATAGAATCCCTTCTTATTCTGCATAACCAATTATATTGAGTTTATGTATTAAAAATTGAAATGCAATTTATACTCGTATACGAAATTCAATTATACTTAAAAAAAATACATTTTCACTTCCCATTTAGTGTACTTCAAGAAATGTAAATTTCAAGTGCTTTGAAATGGGCATTATTGAAGGGCTTATGCCTGAAATCAATTTCCGATTTCAATTTGCTTCCAATTTTAACTACAGCTACTTGAAATACACAGTTGAAAGTCAACGTTCCTTCCAACGTAATTATACAAGGTTTTTTTTCAAAACCTTTTCTGTGCAATTAAATCAGAAATTATAAACTGATGCGGCTATAACTAATAATTCGGTCCACTTTTTTACTATCAACTAAGCACTTAGCAATCTCGAAATGCTTAGTTTTTAAAACTTTCATTTCGAAAATTGCAATTGCCCTTTAATTGAAATTACTATTATACCCTACGATCAAATTAATTGATCTAAATTTCAAAAACATTAGATCGCAATAAGCAACTTTATATATAAAGTGCAATGTAATAACCTTGTAGTAACCTCTTTAACAATCTTTCCTTATCGAATGAAGCTGTTATGTCTAGGTGTGTACTTAATAAAGCAAAAAGAAAACAAAAAACATCTCATAATATTGTTCAACAACTTGAAATCGATAATAGCTAGCTACTTTTATTCTATATAAATGTGTTTATTTCTATAATAAAAAATAATACGAACAAAACAATTTTGTCGGTACATAAAAATTCAATTTAAAGGGAAAAAAATTATATTTTTCACATTTGCGGTATGTTCGTTGAAAAGACAAAAAAAATTCAATGTCGTTTGATTAAATATGGACATATTTACACATCATTACAAAATTCTCTAGATACCAACATTTTCTGTAAAAAGTGTTTCATAAAAATTTATTAGATTTTTCATACATAACACCTATAACAGGAGATTGGTTTAGCGTAATATGCAAATCATGACAACCAGGAAGTGCACAATATCAGGCCGGACACTATTTTAGAGACATGTGAAGAAAAAAACCAGTAAACCAGATTTAAAGTGTGAAAACGGGATACAAGTATCTATTTCCATGACATATACAGGGGGCAGTCTATAAAATTGTCACTTTCGTGATTGTTAAATTCTTCCACAACTGTCAGCACAGTTGGCAGTTTTCATAAATATTTCACTTGGACGTTATTGCTGTATTAAAATGTACGGAGTTGTTACTGCAGTTTTAACTCGTATTTCATAACCAGATGTTTTTTTTTTTTGTAATTCATACTCTTGTTTCTTAAATAAAGTCTAGTTAAGATGCTTTTGAAGTCGAAGACAGCTCAGAAGTAGAGTGTGAAATTGTCTTTTATTATAAAATGTTATGGGACAACTTCGACTGATTTGCTGTATTATAAACAAATTAATCCTAGTATCTGCCTTCGTTTATGACAATTGATATAATGATTTTCGTAATATTTTTGATTATTTGTAACGATTATCTGAAATGATGAAAGTTTAACGATATAAAAATAAAATTATATCAAGGAGACATTTTTTTTTTTAACCCGTTCGGGTGAAACAGCGTCGTGTGATTTTCTAACTTCGATAGCGGGTATTGTTACTAGATAGCATGTCACTCTAAGATTTTTTTTAGAGAATGGCATCTATTATAGGCAATTTCGGACCTTATGTGCAATGCACAAACACATGGAGGGAAGGATTAGTGAGAATGGGAAGGGGAGTAAGAACGACCGTAACGAGTGGTGAAGCTGGTATATTTTTCAGTGTAATAGGTAGATACTGACAAATATTTACAGATATTATGGGGAACTGAATGATAGAAAGCGAAAAGACAGCTTCTACTGAGTACATAGACCTTCTAGAACTGTTTCAATCTACATCGATTGCCAACTCTATTTCAAAATTGCCAGTAGCAAATGAAAAATTCGCGCTAGAAAAGCCTACTGCCTGGATTGGGAATCGAATGCAGCAAATTTTTTTTATCAATACTAGTATAGCATGATACCGAAAAAAAAAATTTGATTAAATTTAAATAAACTGCCAACAAGTCGGGCGAAACTTTATTATTTTTGGGACAAGTTGCGGATGAGTGGAAAGTCAATATGCAGGTTAGAGTGGTTAGGGAAGGCTAAGTGAAAGGGAGTTCTTGGGCAGGGCTGTTGTCAATTTAACAATATTACATTCGTTTCTGAAAGTTTGGGTTTTTATGAGGGAAAGAGGAGGGGTAATAGTAAGGGTGGGTGGATGTTAATAGCTGTTTAATTATTTGCTTGAATCACGTCCAATATTCTCTGTATAGAATGTGTTTCATAGACGAAGTTGCATAGAATTTTCATAAAATTCGGTGTATTTTACATTCACGAAACCGAACATTTGTATGGGAGGTGGTAGAGCAGGTAACGGAATCATAAAATTGGTGATGCAGTTTTATTTCATTTCTCTTGTAAGGTGCTTGTACAAAACTTCAAGTTCGTAGCTTTTAGTTTGTTGGTTATTAGTTGATTTAATGAAATTGGTCGAAATCATAGTTTTGTATCGGAGGGGGTAGAAGGGCAAACGCGATTTCAAAACTTTTAAAGCAACTTCATTTGAATTATTTTTATAAAATTTTATGCCAAATTTGAAATTGATAGCTTTTAAGAGTTAGCTGATAACTGATTTCTTAAAAATGCTCGAAAAAATAATTTTGTATGGGAGGGGGTAGCGGAGGTAAAGGAATCGTAAAACTTGTGATGCAATTTTCTTTCATTTTTGTTGTAAGATGCTCGTACAAGATTTCAAGTTCGTAGCTTTTAATTTGTTGGTTAGTAGTTGATTTAGTAAAATTGGTCGAAATCATACTTTTGTATGGGGGGGGTAGAAGGGCAAGCGCGATTTTCAAACTTTTAACGCAATTTCATTTGAATTATTCTTGTAAGTTCTTATGCAAAATTTCAAATTGATAGCTTTTAATAGTTAGGTGATAATTGATTTCTTGAAAATGGTCGAAAAAATAATTTTGTATGGGAGGGGGTAGAAGTGTTAAGGGTTTTCAACCAGTTAATATTTCGTATATTTAGGGATTTTTTTTAAATGCATTTCGCAAATTTTCAAGTTTCTACCTTAAAATTTCACTCAAAAATTTTCAGTTTATGTGTTTTTTTCAATGCACATGAAACACCTTGTGCACGTTAGACCGGGGGGGTCAGTTTATAACAATTATGGATCAAGTTATTATTATTTTTCTATGTACATCAGATAGACGTATCCACATGCAAAATTTAAACTTTGTATCTTTAACCAGAGCCCTAAAAAAATCACTCAAAATTTTCAACATTTTTGCTTATCACCTCCCTCCCCTTACACCTCCCAACTTAAAATTTTTACCAAAATTAACCATTATGTAGTTCTACAATATGACAAATTTTCGATTTGATATCTGTACTATTTTTTGAGATATAAGGATTTGTAATTTTAAAAAGTGCGCCATTTTTTAAATGCTCTCCATTTCCTCCCACTACTATTATTTCGACATATTATATTGTTTTCGTATTTTCTATGTATAGCCTAATATATGTTTCAAGTTTCAATTACATAGCTTAAGAGATAGTTGAGATATTCATTTTTAAGTGTTTTTCTTTGCACCCCTCTGACCCTCCCCCTTACAATAATTAGCCACTCTCTAACTTGATTCCAATGAAACTATATGCCACTTTGATGGTCCCAAAATATGAATTTTTTACAATAAGTAATTTCGAAGATTTAATCATTTGAAAAAACAATTCGGTCGACAATTTGTTTTTAGGCTCCCCTTTTCGGACGCCAATGGATAAAAAAATTAAATTATTTTTAAAGTTTGTCCCACAACTCTCTCTATATCTGTACTGATTTTTAACTTTCTATCTGCATTCGTGGTGGAGATATTAGCAAGTGTAGTTTTCGACTTTTTCCCTCCCCCCGCCTCCCCCTTCCATCTGACACTCCCCAAATAATAGATAATGGAGCTCCCTTACCCAATTAACAATCCACCCAAAAACGAACATTCTACCTTTAACGGTCTCGGAGATATGAGTCCATATGTACGGCGTACGGCGGATTATTTTTTTTTTGCATTTTTAGGCTAATTTAGTCATGAAACGCGAAAAACAAAAATTTCAGGGTAGCAAAGTTTTTTTTCTTGTGTCGATCACAATGCTTTATTATTAGAATAATAAAGTAAAATTGAAAATCTGATGGTAATTAATTCCACCAGAACCCTTCCGTAAGCTAGGGTGTAGCCTTGCGGGTAGCGCGTTGATCTACGATGCGAAGCTCGTGAGTTCAAATCCCAGTCGACGTGTAATTCATTGTTTGGGTATACCTTGGACACCTCAATCTACGAAAATGAAAAATTCGTAGATAGAGGGCTATGCGAAAATCTAACAAACTTTCCACAATAAATAATGCAGAAAGAAAAAAGTTAAGGAACCTGAAGGTCAGAAGGCCAAGGCTCAATTTGGGCTGTAGTGCCATTGCAGAAGAAGTTGAAGTACCCAAACATGAAATAACATTTTCATAGAAGTGTTTTTTCTTTAATACTTAATCTCGTGCACACATAACCATATTTATGTAATTTTTAACTTCTTCTTCTTCTTATCCACTATGCGTTTTTTTTTTATTTAAGAAGCGTTTTCTGGAAATTTTTTCAATGATTTTTTTCGTAAATCAATCAATTACAGTAGATCTCCGATTATCCGAGCTAATGTGAATCGAGCCTCCCTGGAATATACGAAGAGCTCGGATAATGAGAATTTATCAGAAAATACATCCGATTTGCACTATAAAACAAATCGGCTGAAAGCCTCCAATTTATTCTCAGTGCCTACAACAACATGTTTACGTTTTTGCACTGCAACGGACATTGTTGTTTTTCAAATATCCGTAATGGAACTTAGTTTAAACACCTCCAGATACTTTCGAAAGTCGTTGTGAACATGCTATTGGAATCAATAAGTTATCGTTCAAATTACTTGTATCAATCGCGAAAACTATGTCAGAAATTTATAAAGAAGTAAAAAAATTTAGTGATTTTGCCATAAACCCCAGGAAAAGGTTCTTGACTAATCCGAAACATGAAAACTAAAAGGACTGGTTTTGTTGCAAAATAATTAGGAGAAACACTGATTTTTATGCCATGCATTAACGCAAAATCCAATCAACGTCACTTATTTCAATTGTGGTATTTGTATATTGTTGAACATCTGCTCTTTTTTTCAATAAGATTATCCGAATTTATGAATCATATCGAAAAAAAATAATAAAAAGAAAATTACTCATTTTAAACTGAACATTGCACTATAAATTTCATACGTTCACAAGTACTTTTGTACTGGAATAACTTAAATACTTGGAAACGTCGACAATATACAATATCTAGTGCAATTTGAAAATTCTTCCATGAATATCTATTATACATGCACCCAGTACCATGACGTGTTAAGATATTTAGAATAATTGTCAACACTGGATTCACATATATGGTTGATTGCAACGTACATATTAGTGCACCCAGTACAGCTCACATAAATTTCTATGGAAAAATACAATTACCGACATATCTGATATTTCTTTTTTAAAGCTCAATCGTACGCTGCACTGCGACACCGTTAAACCAGTTTCGAAAGGTTCATTATAAGAACCTCGTATATCATAAAAGAAAAAATGCTTGGCATTTTTTATTTCTTTTAAGACATTGCGAAATTTCTTATGTTCGGACTTTTATAATAATTATACCATAGGGAGCAAGTTCACGTACAAGTGCCATATACACCTTTATATTCATCTTCTGTACGGTTAATCAAGAGGTAATTTTGTTTTTGTCGCTGACATTCTTAAGAAATAAATAAAAAATTTCCCGAGAAATTATATTGCAAAATAACGTTGTCATTTAGTTGAGACATTTTGCAATGATTGAGCCATGTGATGAATGACTTTAAGATTCAGAACCCTTCGTGATTTAGTCGCAATGCTGTTTACAATGAGCATTGCTTAATTAAATTTTTGAAATTGTCCCGCCAAATTACTTCTACCTAAATAGAGGAGAGAGGAATACCGAAATTAGCCTACATTGTGTTCGAAAAAGACGCAATTAAAGCACATGCATTCAACTCGTTAACGACTTAATAACCTTGACGCCAAAAATTTATCTGAAAAAAGGTCAAAATTACATACGAACCGGATTATGGAAACCGGTCAAACTCTTGTTTACCGGCAGTTGTTATTTTTTTTTTTTTTTGCTTTAATTTTGGCGACTATACGTATACTATTCAAAAATTGCGTGTATGACTTCTTCCGGGCTTAGAATATGCCTTGCATAACGGTCGTTTGTAAATTTTCTCCAAACAAGCTTAAGTTCTCACACATTACTAATTGCATTAAGATATTTCTGTCGTGAGTTCCTTGATGGAAATGTAGGTTGTTTTTTATTTTCAAGCAAAGAAAATAAGTCTTCATCAAAATTAACTTGGAACTATGTACATAACGAATAAGTTTTTTTTTTTTTAAGACAGGTAATCTGATAACCTGCCGATTTGGTGCAAAAACAAAATATTTCGTGCAACCTTGTTTTGCATATTAAATGATATCGGTTTTTTTATAAACCCCGAATGGCATTCAATAAGTTTTATACCATCTGATACTACCGCGAATTTATTATATAGGTATGTATATAACTGAATTAAGTGAATGGTAAGAACCAGAAAACGCAAAAACAAAAATGCAAGTTGTGGTGAATTTACGGAAGAATCTTGGTTGAAAGGTCTTTGAGAAATCACAATCTTGAAGTTGCAAGCCTTGGTGATAATTTGTTAAAAAAAAAATTAATTATACTATGCATATGAAATTTTTAATTGAGACGTTTGATTTAGCTGAAGATAAGACCATTTTCAATTAAGATCTTGAGTTTAACGAATCAGTTATTTTATTTTATAGCTTTTGGAATCATTATCAAAAGTTCATTCACAACCAGACAAATTTGCTGAGCATTTGATACGCTAATTTTCATAATATATTTCTGGATCCTTTTCAATTCAATAAGACCGATTGGGTACAGTTAATGCAATTCACGCAACACGTAATTCCTGACTATTGTTGTATGTATGTTCGTATGTATGATCATTATATATATTTTACAAAGTTTTAATAATTTTAGGCCTAAATATTCAAAGTTCAGTAAATGACTATATAACTGTTGATGCTGATGATAATATTTTCATTTCAAAGTCGGCTAAGGAAAATGGCGCTATATAACCGCATGAATAACTTATTTATCTATTTAAAACTAGATTAGCCTATCTTAAATAAAATCGATTAATTACAGGGAATTCAGTAAAACATCTGCTAATTTTATAGGGTGTTTGAGCAAGAGGTGTAGGGTTGAAAAGACCAATTATTTGAGTTGTCAAAAGTTGACATTTGTCATTTATAAACGCGGGAAATTTACTATGGAACGCTACACAGTCGTTGAATTTTATTACGAAAATTCGCGTTCAATCGCAGTTACGATGCGCAAAATTCGGGCAAATTTTGATCGTAATAATGTGCTTTTTGAGACGCGCTTGCGCTACCTACTCCAAAAATTTCAACAGAACACCGAAACGACTTTGCCCCGGACGTTCGACCGAAAATACCACCACAATGAAGGACAGTGTTGAAAACGACCCAAACACCTCCATTCGTCACCGTACTGAAGAACTCGATCTCTCCACGTCCACACTGAAGCGAATATTGATGAAAGATTTGATCAAATTGACTCAAGAACTGCAACCGGCAGACCACCAGTAGCGCCCTACGCTTTCTGATTGGGTCTTGGAACCAAATCCTACACCTCTTGTTGATACATCCCAACTATAAATGGTTGGAACATCATTGTGCATATTAGCAATTTACTTTCTGAATTTAATTTAGACTTTCACAGAAAGATACCTAATTTTAATTAGTAAATTAATGTTATTTATGGTTTGTGAAATACACTCCTTAAAGGTGAGGGATTTATCGAAAACAAAACCAAGATATATAACTCCATTGCACTGAAATTCAATTAAATGCTAGGTTTGAAGCAGACACAAAAGGTGCCATACCACGTTTTAAAAAGACGATAGCTTAAGTTTTTTAACTGTTAATTTTAATTTGCCATTTGTTGATCATTTTCATTGTATTTTCTTAAGAACTGTATATTGTAGAACACAGGGTACTGGTAGTATAAATTGCAGTGCCGTCGGCGAATAAACTTATCTCACAATTTTCAGGACGAGGAAAATCGTAAGTGAAAATAAGAGTAGTGGTGCTAGAGGTGAGCCTTGTGGGATCACTTGTCTTATTTCATAGTTTGACGAAGGATGATTGTTGACGGCTACTTGAAAAGTTCAGTATTCCAAAAAACGCTGTATTAATCTTATAATGTAAACAGTAAAATTACATTCCATAAGTTTGTATAATAGACCCTTGTGTCAAACTTTGTAAAAGTCTTTTTCAATGTCAAGTAACACCATGCCCAGTGATTGCTTCGAACTGAAAACTTTTTGAATAGCATTTTTAATGCGTACTAGCTAGTGTAACATTGAATGGTGTCTGTTGGGTGACTTTTTAGGTTTCAACACAGGTACAATTTTGGCTGATTTCCAGCTGCTGGGATAGTGGTTGATATCAATACATGCATTACAAACATACATCAGAAATAATATACCTTTTCTGGGAATATGTTTCAAGCAGATGTTAGGAATGTTCTCCGTTCCTGTTGATTTCTTTGCTTTGATGGACTGTAAGACATCTTTTAATTCTTTGGATTTAATAAAAAATATTTTGTAAGTCGAAAGTACAGGCTAGTTTTTCAAGATCTGTAATTGCATTCTTAACAACACTTTCTCTAACTGCAGTTCATCATTTAGACAAAATTTTCGGCACTGTACATTTCTAAATGTAATTATCATGTCCTGTACGATGGAGTTTATATCTTTCCACTTCTGCTTAGATGCGATATCCCTATCCTTTGCCATAATAATTTCCGGTGCGTATCTGTGATTTTAAAGCTTGACGATATGATTTGGTAGAGAAATTTTTGGCACACTGCGATTGATGGCGTAGTGAATAATATCATCGAATTTGGACAAAGGCTATCGCCACAATTGCAGTTTCCTTCTCTGTGGAAAGATAGCTGAAATTATTTTGAAACTACACCCTGATGTTAGTTTAATTTATATCCCAATAGTTGCTATCATTTTAGTATTTAATGATTTAATCACATTTTGTTTTATTGATTTACGAATTATAAGGCCTACTCCACTCGCTCTAGAATGCTATTGTTGATTCGATAAGTGCAAATTTACAAAAAAATGATTAGCCCTATTTTTCTTATGTAATTGTATACTCTAGATGAAATCTGAGAGTATATTGTGTTTACCTTACCATTTCTAACGGTAAGAAATTATGCTTGCATGGAGTCGCCAAGGGTACAGAAATAATTGTTGTCGCTAAAAAATCTTAATTCCGAGTGATCGTCTGTCTATTACATAACTCTCGAGCGCTTTGACGTATCTTGCTGAAATTTGTTTTAAGTAATTTTTATCAAAAAAGTAAGTTCGTGGCCCGTTCACGAACATAGCCCAACTCCTTCCATACAAAGTTCATGAAATTTAGAAATTTCTATAAATTGATTTTTCCCCGAAACTGTTAAAGGTGTTGACTTGAAAATTAGATAAAAATATAGCTCACATCATTAACTTCAAAAAATATTAATCTGATCCCCGAACTCCTTCTACCCCCCGCCCCTACAAATGCACAATTTCGAAGAATACATTTCTTTGATTTTCATTAAAACTAGCAAAGCATATTTGCAATCAATTTTGAAAAAATTATCAACTGCGCCCTATTCCTCATGTCCCCTGCCATGCATATTTCACAAAAATTCGAAATTTTAATTAAATTATTTTTCTTCGATATTGTCAAAGCTATTAACTTGAAATTTTGAACAAAGTCAAATAATGGAAATATCATTAACGTTGAAAAAATTTATTTTGATCCGTATACTCCTTCTACCCCCTCCCATACAAATGCATATTTTTGATAGAAGCATTATCGATTTTCATTGAAACTAGAAAAAGTAGAAGCTTACAATTTTGCCAGAATTTGTCTCTTAACAATTGCAACAAATGCTGAAAAAAAGTCAGCTTCACTTCACTCCTTCTACACCGTCCCATACAAATTTCTATAATATATAAGAAATTTAAGAAAACCTTCGAACATACGAGAGCTATCGACTTTAGGTTCCTTAAAATTGGAACAAAGGGTGATAATGATGTTCAGGAGCAGTTTCACAATTATGCAAGACCTTCCACTTACTTTGCCACCTCCCATACAATTGCCACCATTTCAGAAAAACGATGTCCAATTTACTACAAACTTTAAATGCAGTACGAAATATTTTACATACCACGTTGAATGTCGTATGCAAAAACGACAAGCCTTCCATGTCTGCTTCTACCACCTCCCATACAAAAGTAATTATTCACTAAGCGAAAGAATTTGAGATATGAACATATTTTCCGGTGCATTATACTCTTTCTTATTTCATTTAGAGTATCGCATGATTGGGCTTTACGCCCAATCATAATTCTGTGATGTTTTTTTGTTTTGTCTTCTAAGTCATTTATTTCCTTCAATTTCCAATAAACTTATAGTATGCGTTTTGAATTTTTTTTAGGTATAATTTATGTTTTGGGTTCAAATCAAAGTGCTCATTGGATCAGATTTTTTTAATTAAGGCAAAATTCTGAATACAAGGATTTAACTGCTGTTACTTTTAGATAACGCCAAGTGCCATCCCAGTAAAACTCGATTTAGAGTTTATAACTTAATAAGCAAAATGTGCTAATATTTCAACTCTGAGTAAAGTGATAAATATGAGATACCATTAAATACAATTAGGAATTAAATCGTACTCGAATGATAACTCTTTGCACCAATTTCCCTTTTATTCACTTCTCTTCAATGGCACTGTAGCCTTTAGGTTCCTTAAAATTTTTGTTTGTTATTGGAAGAGTTGTTAGCTATTCATACAACCCTCTATCTACGAATTAGATTAAGGTGTCCCAGATATATCCACGTAGGCAGTGTGTGCAAAACTGTGCGTCGACTGAGATTTGAACGACCTTTGCATTGTAGACCAATACGCTAGTTACTAGGCTACATACACCCAGGCTTACTTCATGAAATTTCACCAAACAACACTGACTAGTGAGGAAATTTATAAATGGATTAGCGATAAACGACGTTGAAAAGAATTGAAATTTCGAGACGCAGAATAAAACAAAGCTTTGAGTTTCGATTTTAATATTCCCTGTTATTACAATTTTATACCTAATTTGAAGCCTCAAACTATTCTGACCTCAGTTATTGCAACTACGAGTACCTTTATTTATTTCACCTGCTGCATTAATTTCTATTAGTTGCATTTACCGAGGTCGTACTGCATATTAAAAAACTCAATTCTCCTCAATATTCAAAATACATAAACCAAAATTGTTAATTTTCTTTAATGCATAATTATTATTGTGATAGAATTTGATCTCATTTTTCATCACTCATATTATTAAGCACTTAAAGAAATTTTGCAAATTTCAATTTTACTTTATTATTTTAATAATAAAGTATTGTGATCGACTTGGGAAAAAAAAAAAATTTGCTACCCTGAAATTTTGTTTTTTCGCGTTTCGTGACTAAATTAGCCAAAAAATGCAAAAAAAAAAAATCCGTCTGTCTGTACGCCGTCCGCCGTACGCCGTCCGCCGTCCGCCGTACGCCGTCCGCCGTCCGCCGTACGCCGTCCGCCGTACGCCGTACGCCGGTGTGTACGCTCAGAGCACATTAACTCCCAAGCCCTTCGAGATAGAAAGCTCATTTTTGGAGGGATTGTAGGTAGTTGCGGATCTCAGAAGGACACTCATTTTTGGAGGTGTAAGGGTTCAGGGGGAGGCGGGGGGAGCACTTAAACCGAAAACTAAGAATTCAAATATCTCAAACATGGTTACAGCTAGGAAGCTAAAAATCAATATACATATAAAAGGGTTTATGGGACAACTTTTAAAATTAATCTAATTTTTTTATCCATTGGGGTGCAAAAAGGGGGGGCTAAAAACCAATTGTCGGCCGAATTTTTTTTTCAAATGATTATATCTTCGAAATTACTTAGCATAAAAAATTTATAATTTTAGAACATCAAGGTGGCATACAGATTCACTGGAATCAGCTTATGTAGAGGCTAATTATTGTAAGGGGGAGAGTCAGGGGGGGTGCAAAGAAAAACACTCAAAAATCAATATCTCGGCTATTTGTTGAGCTATGCAATTGAAACTTGGTACTTATATTAAGCTATACTAAAGAAATACAAAAAAAATATAATATTTGGACTAAATAGTAGTGGGGGAAAATGGGGAGCATTGAACTTTCCAAAATTTTAAACCATTATATCTCAAAATTCAGCGCAGATATCACATCAAAAATTTGTCAGATCATAGAACTATATAGTTTTTAATTTTGGTAAAAAAATTAAGTAAGGGGGTGTAAGGGGAGGGAGGTGGAAAGCAAAAATGTTGAAAATTTTGAGTAATTTTTTTAGGGCTCTGGTAAAAGATACAGAGTCTAAATTTTGCAGGTCAATATATCAATTTATTGTACATACATAAAAACTAATAAAAATTCTACAATTGTTATGCACCGACCCCCCTGGTCTAACGTGCACAAGGTGTTTCATGTGAAATGAAAAAACACATAAGCTGAAAATTTTTGAATGAAATTTTAAGGTAGAAACTTGAAAATTTGCGAAATGCATTTAAAAAAAATCCCTAAAAGAATGAATTATTAACTGGTTGAAAATCTTTAAAACTTCTACCCCCTCCCATACAAAATTATTTTTTCGACCATTTTCAAGAAATCAATTACCACCTAACTATTAAAAGCTATCAATTTGAAATTTTGCATAAGAACTTATAAAAATAATTGAAATGAAAATACGTTAAAAGTTTTGAAATCGCGCTTACCCTTCTACCCCCTCCCATACAAAAGTATGATTTCGACCAATTTCATTAAATCAACTAATAACAAACAATTTGCAAGCTATGAACTTGAAATTTTGTACGAGCACCTTACAACTAAAAAGAAAGAAAATTGCATCACAAGTCTTACGATTCCCCTACCTCCTCTACCCCCTCCCATACAAAATTATTTTTTCGAGCATTTTTATGAAATAAGTTATCAGCTAACTCTTAAAAGTTATCAATTTCAAATTTTGCATTGAAACTTATAAAAATAATTCAAATGAAATTGCTTTCAAAATTTTCAAATCGCGCTTGCCCTTCTACCCCCTCCCATACAAAACTATGATTTCGACCAATTTCATAAATCATCTAATAGTCAACAAACTAAAAGCTATGAACTTGAAATTTTATACAAGCACCTTAAAAGAGAAGCGAAATAAAACTGCATATCAAAATTTACGATTCCCCTACCTACTCTACCCCCTCCCATACAAATGTTCGGTTTCGTGAATGTAAAATACACCGAATTTTATGAAAATTCTATGCAACTTCGTCTATGAAACACATTCTACACAGAGAATATTGGACGTGATTCAAGCAATTAATTAAAAAGCTATTAACATCCACCCACCCTTACTATTACCCCTCCTCCTTCCCTCCATAAAAACCCAAACTTGTAGAAACGAATGAAATATTGTTAAATAGACAACAGCCCTGCTCAAGAACTCCCTTTCACTTAGTCTTCCCTAACCACTCTTACTTGCATATTGACTTTCCACACATCCGCAACATGTCCCAAGAATAATAAAGTTTCGCCCGACTTGTTGGCAGTTTATTTCTTATGCAATAATAAAACGAATGACAATGACATCATTCATTAAATTCGATTCATAAAATCTACAAAATACAATCCATAGAAGAAAACAAAATACATAAATTCATCTATTACAACATTCGACATTTGAAATTTATAACCAAAACAATAAATCCAACAAAATTTTGTAACCTGTTCCAAATCGCCTTTTACATGTTGCTCTTACGCCCCGGCTAATCCAATGATAAATGTGATAATATTTGCGAATATGCAAATCTTTGTTTTAATATGATTGTTTTTTTTTTTTTTTTTGCGAGAAATAATTTATTTATTCATTTATAATATTTATAACTTTACTACTATAAATAGAGTCCTCGAAAAGAACAATACTTTAAACGGTAAATAAATCTAGGGCAATTCTTAAGAACTTTTTGGTTCAGCAAAAAGATAAAAAACGGTTATAATAGTAAATTTATGTTTTGAGAGATTTACATAAGGAAAATTAGCGTAGGAATTTTCACTAAGACCTTTTTCGATTAGTTTAAGTTCAAGCATAAATTTAGAATTTCGATATGCAGCTGAACATTAAGATGCAATAACATCATCTTTATATCGAAAATAACTTAAAACGAAAGATTTCCGGATTTTACACTGTTTGATTTATTATGTGTAACGTTTCGGTCTCTGCTCAGACTCCTACTGATCCGATGATAAAGGTCTCAGCGGAGACCGAAGCGTTTCACATAATAAATCAACCAGTGTAAAATTCGAAAATCTTTCAATTTAATTAAAAATGCACTGTGAAAGCAATCATCAAATCCTAATGACAGACATTTGGTAAAAGGAAAAAAACAAAATAAGTTTTATCGCGAAAAGATGTCAATATTGTTTTTCTGCAATTCAAAAGTCTTGGATTTTTAATGCCTACCTACTTACAATTAATTACTTTGAATATCACGTAACGCATATATAAATATCGTCAAAATGTCAATGTCAAAATTTAAATACGTAGAGTGTATCGTACTTTCAACTCATTTTTATTTTTTTTTTTAAATTTTTTGTATTTTTATTTCATTGAAAAGTGAAGATTTTTACGATCGATTGATAGATGAGTTTAAGATTAGTCGTAAAAAAATCGGGAGTGTTCAAGACTACTGAATTTATCACGTAGGTGGAACGCAGTTTAGCATAGTTTATATTTTAATAATTTAACTTATTTATTCACTATGAACGTTTGAAGGCATTTGGATATTCAAAAAAAAATTGATAGTGTAATTCATTTAATTCTAGATGAAAGTTCTCTCGTTTTCTGAATTTTAATTACGCTTCTCGGACTTATTTAAAACTAGCGATCGCCCGCGACTTTGTCCGCGTAAGAATCGCAAAATAAGCAATTTTTGAGAATGTAGTTAGTAATACAATGTCCGAGATATATAAACTGATTAGTTCAATGGCCCTTTGAAGACAAAGGTTTTTGTTGGAATCAGTACCATAAATTATTAAGAATGAAACCACGATACTCGCATTTGTGTGAGACAGGCTCGTGATCAAATCAATCCCGCGATTTGAGATCATATAAGCATGGAAGAACGTTAAGGACATGTGAATAGTTGTAGCTTGTGTTAATTAAAAAAAGACCAAATAAAATAATGTTAAGCCTACAACCATAACAGGACTACGATTGTGCATAAAACCCAATCATAAGATACTATAATGAAATCGAAATTTTTGTGATGTTAAGAAATTTTGCATGGGGAGTGGTAGAAAGGGTCGCAGTACTGAGCTAATTTATTTCACATCATGCCAGAGTAGCTATAAAAATATTTTGTACGAAATTTAAGCTTGAAAAATTTAATAGGTACTGAGAAACTTAAAGTATTCGATTTGATGAAATTGTGCAATTTGTATGGAAGGTGGTAGAAGGAGTGGATGGTTTTTGGTAATTTTTTGACAAACAACTATAATCATAATTAAATTGATATATTTTAAATATTAGATTCGTAACGTTCACACTTTTGAAGAAAATCGAATTTTTGAAAAGTTGTGGAATTGTGTCACATTGTATGGGAGGGGTAGAAGGAGTGAAGCTAATCAGTTAAACTTTTCCCGATAATAATAATAATGCTAATTAAAGATTTAGTAAAACATTTTAGCTCGATGAAAGTTACACGTACTGAGAAAATTGGTGTATAATATTTCATTAAAAAGTGCAGTTTGTATGGGAGGTGGTGAAACGAGTGGGGAAATTTAAAATCCTTGTCTATCAAAAGATTGAATTTGTAATGGTAATAATATATTCTAAGTTTCAATTCAATAACTTTTATAGTTTCCAAGAAAATTTGATTAATATATATTTTTGAAAATGAGTCACTTTGTATGGGAGGGGGTAGAAGGCGTGAGGGAAGTGACATAAAACCAAAAGCAGATTACATCCCGGAGCATACCTAATAAACTGTGAAAGTTTCGTTACAATCGGTTCAGCGGTTGCGTGAAAGCCGGACAAACAGACAGACGGACAGACAAAGAAGAATTTTAAAAACGCGTGTTTCTGCTTAGTTATTGCTAAAATAAAGCAAAAAACTAACTTATAGCCATTTCTCAACAAATAGCAGACAAACACTACAATTATTTTTATATATATATAGATAGATCTGCAGGCGAAAACAAAGGAAGTACCATAATGGTAAGATACAAAAATGGACGACAATATGAGACAAAATAAAACGCGGGACGTATACGCAATAGTATTACAAAAAAAAGTATTATGCGACCTGTGCTCTGTTATGGCATCGAGACGTGGACATTAACTCGAACTTCCGAAAAAGCAGTTAACGCATTTGGAAGGAAGGTCCTTCGAAGAATGTTGGGACCTGTGAAGGAAGGAACGGAATGGCGAATAAGATACATCCATGAGTTGTATCAACTCTACGACGAGCCAGAAGCTTCAACGTTCATCAAGTTACGTAAACTGCAGCGGGCTGGCTATGTAGAGCGAATGGAAGACAGACGAATCCACAAATGTGCTATTAAAAGTAAAGCGAGTAGTAACCGGCCAGTAGGGAAACCACGCAAGTGATGGGAGGACTCGATTGATGAAGACAGCAAAGGCATCTTAAAAATTAGTAGTCTTTGGATCGAGATAATTGGAGCCGACGACTTCAGGAGGCCAAGGCCTGATTTGGGCTGTTGCGTCATTGATGATGATGATGAAACATCACCAGAACGTTTTCATTACAATTTTGTATAACTTAGGGGATTTATAAATATGAACCGGAAAGGTTTTGCTCCGTTTTAACAAATCAAAATTCTTCACTGGCTTACCAAAACGTAATACATCTCGGCAGCCATGGAACAAACCGAAAAAATACACCAAGATAAAAACAAAATATTTCTATCTGTTGTACAAATTTTCTAAGCAAATTTTTTTGATCAGATAAAAAAATATCTGCAAATAAGTCGGGTGCAACTTTATTATTCTTGGGACAAGTTGAGGATGCCTGCGAAGTTAATATGAACGTTAGAGTGGATAGAAATGACTAAAGGAATGTGGTTTCTATTGCGATTACGATTAATGGCTCCAGTACATATCCATAATAATAAGCAAAAACTGTGCATGTATTTGAAGCCCCGTGACTCACATTAAATAGATGGTTAAACTTTGGCAGAGTAAGTTTGTTAGCATCGGTGGTTCAGCGGTAAATTTCTCGCCTGCCACAAGGGCGGCCCGAATTCTTCTCCAGGCCGATATTATTTTACGAATGGTTTTCTTTATGTAAATCGTATAGAATCGAATAGAGTAAAAATATAATAATTTCATTTTTGGTGGTAGAAGGGATCGGTAGATGTTAATAATTGCTTAATTACTTGCTTGTATGTATGTATGTATATTTATTGCGTATGTTTTCAACTTAAATTTAATTAATGATTTCGTTTTCAGAGCTTAGACTAAACATTGTCTCTACAACTTTGTTTTGTACTGAGTGGCAAATGTGCAGATTTATTACTAACAATTTTAGTAGGTTTAATAAGTTTGGGAAAAAGTGCAAAACCTAATTTTTAAATTATTAATTCTACTTATTTAACTAAAATTAAAATTAACTTAAAACTAATGACTATTCTAATCGAAGATCGATTCGATTGTGGTGATGCCGCAATTCAAACATTTATTTTTAAATTTGTATTCTAGTTCATTGGTAAGATCATTAATCTGTTGCGTTTTTGCTAATTCGTGCAAAAGACGAGTTGAGAAGTACCACGGTTTATTTAGAATAATTTTAAGGAACTTATTTTGTATGATTTGCAGTTTTTTGCGATGGGTAGCTGCACAGATTTTCCAAACAGGAGTTCCGTATGTTAATGCTGGTTGTACTACTATTTTGTATAATAGCAGTTTATTTTCTTGGGACATTTGGGACTTTCTATTGATCAGTGGATACAAAATTTGAATGTTTTTAGCTGTTTTTGAGATAGTTTGGTCAACATGATTTTGGAAAATTAGCTTAGGGTCAAAATAAACTCCTAGATATTTCACAGATTTAGACCATGATACAGGCTCTCCAAGTACGTTGATTGTAGGTGGAGGTAAGTAACGTGAGGATCTACGTCTCGTGAAGAATATAGCCCGCGTTTTGCTACAATTAAGCTTAATTTTCCATTTGTGGAAGTATTCTGAGACTTTTTCGAGTTGATCTTGTAGGTTGTTTATTAATTACTTGCTTGAATCACGTTCAAAATTCTTCGTGATTTTTATGTTCATGACACCATACAAATGTATGGAAGAGGGTCGAGGAGGTGAGTGAATCGATAAGTTTGTGATGCAGTTTAATTTCGTTTCTCTTGGAAGGTGTTCGTACAAAATTTCAAGCTTGTAGCTTTTAATTTGTTGGTTATTAGTTGATTTATTGAAATCGGTCGGAATCATACTTTTGTATGGGAGGGGATAGAAAGGCAAGGCGACTTCAGAACTTATGATGCAACTTTGTTTTAAATATTGCTAGAAGTATGTACGAAATATCAAGTTGATAGCTTTTAATGCTTCGGTGATAATTGATTTCTTAAAAATGGGAGGGGATTCAGGTTTTGAAGGTATTCGACCAGCTAATATCTTAAAATTTTATGCATTTTTTTTTTAAACAATTCCGCAAATTTTGAATTTTCTTCTAAATAAAATTTCAATCAAAATTTTTGAGTTTTTGTGTTTCTTTTTTTATTACACATGAAACACGTCATGCAGGTTAAGACAGACCGATTTTTTTTTTTTTTTTAATTTTTAGGCTTCATGACTAACATGAAACGTGAAAAAAAACAAAATTCAGGGTAGCATATTTTTTTTCTGTGTGGATCACAAGACTTTATTAATATAACAAAGTAAAATTAAGAGTTTTTCTATCTTTTAGATATTAGTAACCTTCGCATTTGCTTAGCGATCGTTCCGAAGACCAATAACGGTCGTTCCAGCGATTTGGTCTCATTTCTGTTGAGGTTTACTCTCGTTATCGGCGAGACATACAGACAACGTCAGAACAAAAGCTTATTTTATAATATCTAAGAAAAACTAATAACAATCTTCTTGCAACCGTCCAGTCTAGACAAATAAATTAAAAACCAAACAAACAAACAAAAACAAAGTACATTATAATTACTTAATTAAATCCATAATTACATTGCAAAAATATACATTTCAATACTACTTTAATTCATAATTCAAAAATTCGTTCCATTGACTTGAAATTATGGCATATTTTTCGGGAAATTATATTTGCATAATGACTACCACAAACCATCTCAATGCTGGAAAGTAAAAAACATTGCATAATATCAAGCTTTTCAAAAAGACTCAATTAAAGGGTTGTTTTATGGATGAAGAGAAAAATAAGGCCGAACAACAAGCTAAATAAGATGCTTTTAATTAATTTTTTCCACTTCAATATTGCGGTTGTAAGCTTTTTTTTTCTTAAAAGGTATATTTCTTTTCGCACTCGAAGTCTTCTAATCTTTTGATTACGTCTAATGACTTACGGATGGATGATTGTATATGCCAGTGCTTCAAAATACTAAAAAAAAACTTATCAAATATCTATAGGTCCGATCGTATACTAGTAGATAGATACTTCCATAGTACTTACAATTGAATCGGAATAACGAAAAAAAAACTTTCTCCCATTTCAAACACAAAAGTTCAATTACATATTTTTATCGATTATGTCGGAGTATGTGTGATGATGTGGTTCGTAGACCTGACGGAACTGTATTTTTCGCAATCGAAAAGATTGCAGAAAACAGAAAAACTAAGCTAAATCTTACTACAAAGTGAATAAAAATGAAAGAAATAGTGAGGTTCCTAGCACTACGGGAAAGAACCGCACTATCGTCGTTCTCGGCGTGAAGAGGTGTTATAGAAGAAATAAATTCTATAAGTTCAGTTTCATTGACCCTTTTCTACTATACGGCCGCATCTACTACACTAAAGCTAACATATATCTTGTATCTAATCTTCACTTTGTGGCGGCTTCACTTAACACTCATCCGTTCACTCACGATAATTGCACGCAGGAATGAATCGCATAAGCAATAACACAATGCTAGAATTTCTGTATATAGTGTTTTCCAATTTGCATTGAGGAAGTTATCGGTCGAAGAACGCCATTGTATAATTCTTAAGTTTTTATTTTTCGTATTTTATTTAGATATTTGTAACTCTAAACGTAAATTGCATTTCATGGTCGCATTGCGGTCATAGGATTGGTCGTAGATGTAGAGACAAGGTAAACCATAGGGGTCGAACAAATATGTGTGGTGTTCTCCATGGTCTTAAATTCGATTAGCACATCGATAGCACATTTATGATTCATGTGTGATTTAATTTTCGAATATGTGCAATTAGCGAAATTAGACTTTTTCGAAGCTAACAAAAATTCCATGTTGGGATTCTATAATATGCCGTTATTTACGTAGTAGAAGAAATTATTATTATTAGTATGGCTTAAGTGGCATACTTTTAGAAAAAGAACCACTAATAAGGCATTTTGTATTAAAATTTGGGTGTATTACTCTCCTACCCCTCCCTTTATATATTCCGCGACCCTTCAAATTGTGTAATATTTATATATTCAAATTTTAGCATAAGTAGCTATGCAAAATTTAACAACTTTATTCAGATTCCCTAGCCAGTCACCATTCACTCACAAACTCTTTTAAAATGACATAGAAAGGTCTACTACCAAGGTATAACCTCAAAATTCAAGTCGTTTGATAAGTTTTTAATTTCTCCGTTTTCAAAGACGTTGCGAATGGATACCATGTCTTCGTTAGCTAACATAAAGTTTTGCTATTTTTTAAAAATCTGTGAGGGACGTACCATCTAACAACTTTTTAATTCTTGCAAGGGGTAGAGGCTTGTTTTTGTTTAGTTTAAGGCAATTTTTGGCAATTTTCGGTTAAATTTTTAACTAGCCGCAAACCGAATGTATAAAACTCATAAGGACTGTGTTTAATTATAAATAATACCTATCGGCCTTGATTCGCACGGGGACATCTGCTGCCGTGCTTCGCTAAAATTATTATATTTTTACTCTAGTCAAACCTTAAAAAAAAATATTAAAAAAAGATATCTGTATCTGGAATCGAATTCCGGACCGACCGCACGTCAGGCGAGCATTCTACCACTAAGCCACGGACGTTGAGAAACTTAACTTGAAACGTAGCCATCTACTTGATGTTGACAGTTTTTTTTTATATGGGAAATCCTTTAAACCATCTTTCGGAGGTTTAGGGTGTAATATTTTTTGAATCTAAATGTGTATTTTTATGTTTTAAAGAGTTTAATAAAAAAAACCGTAGATGCTACCGTTTGGGTCTGGGAATTCCCATCAGCCACTTACATCCGAACATATATATTAGATTTCCCTTATTTCTCACTTGATTCCCAGAGCGTAAATGTGGAACACACCAGGAAAAGTTCTAAATTATTGGTAATTCAAAGTTGTTGGAAAGGATGGTATGGCTAGCAACCATGTTATTTGCGATGGCGGAACACCCAAGGATATCGAAGCACCCTATGTCAAATGATCAATGTTTTTATCGAATCTTATAGTCATTCAAAAAAAAAGCGAATTGCTCCCTACAAAATTCAAACTTTTTTTTTTATGTAATTGTCAACCTTAAAATATTTGCCATTTAACATTTTTCTACAAGATCCTTCATGTTTAATTAATTTACACCTGCAAAGCACCTCAAAAAAATCCACTTTAAAACCTGAAATTTTATTTTAAAATATTCCACTAGAGACCATTAAATAATCATATTTTTTCCGAGTTATAATATAATAAAAAAAAACATTAAAACGATCCAGTTTACGAGCTGCAGTATAAGAAAACTGCCGATTATAAGAATACCGGGGTAGTACGACTATATAAGAAATGGGGGTCATTTCTCAAGAAATTAAACGAGTAAATCGTTTCGAGCTGCTGTAATTTCAACATTATCTCTACCAACATTTCTATATAGCAAGCAGGAATATATATGTATGTAGTTATGACAGAAAGGAGAGTAGGTAGTTAAGGCCGCAAATGTTGATGCAATTAGGATGATGCTAAGTGTCCAGTAATTGTATATGTCTCGTTTCATTCCTAAAATGAATGGAAATTATATTAGGCATAACAAAGTCGTATTTTCTGTATTCTGAACTGGATACTTTGAGGATATTTTACGAGCTATTTCATGTAATTCATGTCGTTTGGTCGTGTTTTGTTCGACAGCTTGTTCGAATTTGGCAGTTTTATGTGCGATTATCATAACAGAATAATTATTGTGAGTGAAATATATAAATAAAGTTTCAGGATAGGTTGTACTCTCATGTTGTAGCTGTTTAGGTGATATTTTAGATTGTTTTTTGAATTGCTTAGAAATAATAATGTGATAATGTTGAAATTTTCATAGTATTGAAATTTGTTCTGTAGTTTATGTTTACCAGTAGAAAAAATGAGGCTCTAATGTACTCTTAGCGAGCGTACTCCTGTACCAGAGAAAAGCTAGTTACATATATGCTTAGCAATATGATAATTGAGAAGATGAGAAGATGCTGAATGAAACTTGACTCTACAAAAGATAGTTCAAGACGATGGGTCTTCCAAGCATCACGACTATAGGCCTATTGTACTGCTCCTCAAGTTAGTTTTTCTTATGAATTCTTAGAAATAGTCGTAAAATTTTATTGCAACTATGATGCCAAGTTATTCTTCTGGCGTTTTTTCAATCGTGAATGCTCTCTTAGTATTCATGGTAACATAAATTTGGCAATTGATTCTTTTGGTAGCGATTGCTTTACTGAAGGATTCTGGCACAGTATTGGCTTCGTTGATCTCTCCACTAGTTCTTCTTTTAATGTACAGGTTAAAGTTTTATAGTTGATTTCTGATCCAGTAGCTCTTAGTTCAGGATCCTTTCCTTACTAACTAGTATGATTATCCTTTCGTTTTTCACCATACTTCACAATTGCGTTTTGCGAAGAGCGTAAGGTCGATATGAGCGTCTCCAAACTCTCTTTTAACTAACCAAAGCAGGCACTTAAAACGTGAAGATAGTACTCCTCCCAGCAGGCATCATTTTTTGGCTTTGACAGTGTTCGTAACAGTGCCTATAGTTGCCTAGACGTCGCGGAACGTCAACATTTCCATGATCCATTTGGCTAGTTGGGGCCAATTCTTTTGTCGACCATAATAACAGGTGCTGCCGAAAGTGCCCTCAATGTCCAGGAAATCATATAGTGTCGGTTCTTTCTCTATGAATTGTTGCAAATCCGGGCCGCCCGAAAATTTCACCACAGAGCCACCCATGCTAGTAAATTCATTTCGTCAACATGTATCTATCTATCTACAATGGCGCTAC
Organism: Chorisops tibialis; assembly: GCA_963669355.1. Lineage (NCBI taxonomy): Eukaryota > Metazoa > Arthropoda > Insecta > Diptera > Stratiomyidae > Chorisops > Chorisops tibialis. The sequence continues at coordinate 330,083,086 of OY770262.1, forward strand.
AGCCCAAATCGGGCCTTGGCCTCCTGACCTTCAGGTTACTTAACATTTTTTTTTTATTTTTTCATTCGCACAACCCTCTATCTACGAATTTTTTATTTTCGAAGATTGAGGTGACTAAAGTATACCTAAGCAGGCAGTGTGCTGGAATTATGTGTCGACCGGGATTTGAGCTCACGACTTTCACGTTATAGACCAACACGTTACCCGCTAGGCTACACCCCAGCTCCTCAACGTGTAGCCATCTACTTAATGCGCACAGTTTTTTTTATGGGGAACTCTTAAAACCCTACTTCGGAGGTGTAATATTTTTTGGGTTTGATAATTTTTATAGAACTTACTTTCAAAGAATTTAATAAAAAAAAAACGCAATTCTGTAGATGGCTGTCCAGACACAAGTCCGGGCGATCTCAGAAAAGAATCCTACCCGGTGAACTAACCGGAACATTCTATAAAACGTTGAAGACTCCTAGATTTCACATTTACCAGATTACCTAGGTGGCGTCTTATTCTCCTAGAGAGAGCAGGGCAAGTGAATAACAGATGAAGAATCATCCCTCAATTTTCTTAACTTTCATGAGTCTAAACCCGCAAAATAAATCTTTTTCCATGCAACAATTTTATCAATTTCAGTCATTGCTTCACCAATTTCAGATTTAAGTGCTAACTTTAGGGCTTTTCATGTAAAATTTTCATCGATACATCATAAATATAATGACTAGAACTTTTTGATGACGCATGTAAGTAATTATGGACAAAATGAACCAATATTCAAATGCATTGCTTATTATGATTCCATATGTGACAAAATCGACTTTGCGGTTACATAAAATCAAACAGTATTCCAAGAGTAAATCGTAAATAGAACTTAAAAAAAAATTTTTTTTGTTATATACAATTTTGATGTAATTGAGATTGCGGATATGAAGTTTTAGATAGTTTGGTGAGAAATTTATGACAATGCGCATTAAATTTTAAAAGGAAAGATTTCACGCTCCTGTAATTTATGACGTTTTAGGTCTTGCCAGGCTGGACTTCTCTACAACTGCTCGCTTTCAAATGCTACATAGTTAAAGATCCGATATCAATATAATCCAGAGTATGTATGGAGTGTGACCGATCTGTCACTTCCACCTTTGAATCTCAATACCTGTCTTAGTTTGTATATTTGTATTCAACAGATTGTCTGAGAAAAATCATAGCAAAACTGCGAACCCTCTTTGAAAAAGATGAACATAATCTTAGGCTCCAAAATCGCAAACGAAATCTCTATTCTTGACACTTCTGATATTTACATTAACATTTTGAGTTTGGTTGTTTTGTAATCGTAATTTTTAATTTTCAAAATTGAGCATTTGCGATTTTAAATTTTTTTTATGTTTTTTGTTCAGAAAGCTTTTAATCATTTCAACCCTCTCATTAGTACAACATTTAGTGTTATTATTATTTCGCCAATTTAAAAAAAATCGCAATATCTTTACTAATTTACAACTATGAATCATACAAATATCATGTCTCCTTATTATTCAGGTCGATTATATATATGCTTAATAAATTAGCAAAGGTCACCAGACCACATCAAATTAAATACAAAAAATATTTTTCTTTGTGGAAATAAATTAAAAGTTTGATAGTATTTCGGATAATAAAGCAAAATTACCATAAAAAGGTCTATTTTGAACACTAAAGTTTCAAAAAATCATAGATGGGTAACACTTTAAATTTTTATTGCATTTTTATTTAATTTATTATTCACTTAAATATGTTGATGATTATTGCCACTGATGAACGTAACTACTTTTTATACTCTAGATGAAATCTGAGAGTATATTGTGTTTGCCTTACCGTTTGTAACTCTAAGAAATAAAAACTTCGATTCCGAGTGATCGTCTGGCCGTCTGTCTAAAACGAAACTTTCGAGCGGTTTAAGCAAAAGTGCTGAAAAATTTTTACGTAATTTTTCGCAAAAAAAAACTTTAAGCTCGAAAACGGGATACATCCCCTACCCATTCTAACCCTTCCCAAACAAATTTCATGAAATTTCGGCATTTTAAGAAATATATTTTTCTCCGAAGTTATTTAAGCTATCGATTTGCAAATTAGGCTAAAGTACCATATAAAGTAACATTAACGTGAAAGAATATTGATCCGATCCCCTAATTCCTTCTAGCCCCGCCGATACAAATGCACAATTTTGAAAAACGCATTTCTTCGATTTTCATTAAAACTAGAAAAGCTAAAAAGACGAATTTTTGCCACAATTATTTTTACTATATTGCAATCAGTTTATAAAACATAACAGGGCTACGATTGCGCGTAAAACGCAATCTTACGATACTCTAGACGGAATAGAATTTTTTATGATCCCACGAAACTTTGTATGGGGAGTGTTAGAATGGGTGATAGCATTGAACTAATGTTTTCCCCATCATGCTAAAGTAAAAATTGTTTTATACAAAATGCTTACTCCAAAAATTGAATAGGAACTGAGAAAATTAGTGTGTTATGTTTTGTGAAAATGTGCAGTTTGTATGGGAGGTGGTAGAAAGAGTGGGGGGATTTTAGTGAATTTTTCAGAAATAACTAAGAATATCATAAAATTGATATCTCTTAAATTTTAGACTAGTAACATTCATACTTTTCAAGAAAATAGATTTTTTGTGAAGTTGTGAAATTATTGTATGGGAGGGGGGTGACCTATGTTCTGAGAAAATCGGCTTATAGCATTTCATGAAAAAGTGTAGTTTGTATGGGAGGTGGTGGATGGAGAGAGAGGACGCCAATAATTTTTATATCGTAGATTAAAATTTCTATGAAAGTAATATATCTCAAAATTCAGACTAATAACTTTTATACTTTTCGAGCAAATCCATTTATTGTCGAATTGCGAAATTGTGTCATTTTGTATGGGAGGGGGTAGAAGGGAAGAAGAAGCTAATCGTCTAATTTTTTTTGGCCTTACTAACGATTTGAAATAAATATTTAGTGCACAATTTCAGCCCGCTAAATTTTATACGCACTGAGTAAATTGGCTGTTTGGGAGGTGGTAGAAGGAGGAGGAGGACACGCATAATTTTTATACGGTTGATTGATATTGTCATAAAATTAATATATTCCAAATGTCAGGCCAATAGCTTTTATAGTTTTCGAGCAAATCCGTTTATTGTGAAATTGCGCAGTTGTGTCATTTTGTATGGGAGGGGGTAGAAGGGGTGGAGCGATTTGGCCCGTTCACGAACTTGTCCTTACTTTTTTGTCAAAAACGATGTATACAAAATTTGAACTTTCTAGATAACGGGTTCTCAAGCTAGAGAGGACACGGACGGACAGACAGACGGACGGACGGACGGACATCCGGTTTTGAGATTTTTGAGTGATTATATGAACTTCTGTATCATTAATTTTTTTCTCCGAGCCTTATTTCTTAGCGTTACAAACTTTGTGGCAAACTTATAATACTCATAGATTTCATCTAGAGTATAAAAATATTAACATTACCCCACTTCTTCTAGCCCGCCCATACAAATATCTCGAAATTTGAAAAAAATATCAACGTCGCTTCACTCCTTCTACTCGCTTCCATATTTCTATGTTAGAAATTAAAAAAAAAGCATTTCTCCTTCGAACAATGACAGCTATCGACTTGGAAATTGAAACAAAGCATAGTGATAAGGATGCTGATAAGCAGTTTCAAAATCATCCAAATCCTTTACGTCAAATCACAATTCTGTTATATTTTCATTTGAATTTCTCATAATTTTTAGCATAATTACTACGTTAACGTTTCAATTTGTTAATCAATCCTGAATACATAAACTGCTTAATCTTATCTGGTAAAAAAATGCAGGCAGGAGGTAATTAAATCTTTTCAACACAATCAGTTCCTGATCTACTATCAAAGCAATGCGAATTACTATAACATATTGCTTACGTACTTCTTAAATTAACGTCACGTTTTTATTATTATTTTTTTTTTTTTTAATTTATTCCCAGTCTCCGGACAGTCTGAAAAATATGAATGGCAAACATCCAAATAAACTCACTTGACCTCTAAGATCGTACATTGTCAAAATTTTATAGAGTTTAATGACAACGCAAAAAAACATAAGCAACTCCCATTTTGTTAGTTAGATTAAACCTTGAGGTATTCACAAATTTACAATAAAAACATATAATTGTACATAATAAATCTATAATTATATTAGATATTTGAATTACCGTTCTTCTGCATCCTTGACACTATCCCATGAATCACCAACACCGGACGACATATCATCCAAGCGTTCTTCGTCTTCCATTCCGGAGTCCTCCAAACTAATATGGCAACTGGTCAGCATCACTTCCTTGCCATTATCGCCGACCTCGACCCAATCGGAGGTTCGAATCCGTGCTGATCGTTGCGTACCGTACGGCGAGGAATCGGTCGAACAACCCGACGGATAGCGCTTCCGTTGCGGCTTCTGTACATCATTATTATCCTGTTTCTCTTTCATCATATCGATCTGGTCGATAAGATCGTGATCGTCCGAATCGTGATCTATGCTCGATTTACGCATAGCGGTCAATTCCGAGATGAGAATTTCGTGAAAGGCGACTTTCTTTTCGGATCCCATGGCCGGCTTACTAGAATCTTGGGCTAGGCCATTGTCGATTGTCGTTCGACCGGAATGATCGGTTTCGCCGCCTTCCGGTTCGGGACGTTGCGATAAATTCACGCACGTTCGTATCGGTGGTGCCGGAGGGGGTTGTTGTCTTCGATGGGTATGAAGACGATCGCTAACGACAGGGTTCATGTTTTGATATATGCTTCGGGTAGGGGACTCGCGAACTGATATACAGTGTTCGGTTTTATTATTAAATGATGGTTTCGATTGGTTTATGATTATCTCGGTAAATAAACGCTCGGCTGCATTTTTTAAATTATTCTCTACTTCGATATTTTTAATGGCGATCGTTTCCGGGTTGTTATTGATCGTGACCGATTCCGATCGAATTTTGGTAACTGTTGGAGTTGGGGCTGATGATGATGGGGGTGGTGGTGACGGAGATTTATCGAAACTAAGGGATTTTGGTTGTTTAGCTAATATTAGGGTTCTAGGTTTGGGAATTGGCGAGATCTTAAGCGTCGTGGAAGGATGATCTTCGGCCGATGTGATCGTTTCGCCGTTCTTGTTATTATTCCTTTCGATGATTTGCCTGGACTTTAACAAGTGTTCGTTATCGATCTTGTTGCAGTTGCTGCTGCTGTTCTTATTATTTTGTTTGGTAATATTTTTATTTTCATTGTTGCTATTGATGATGACGATCCCGTTTCGATTATTATTCTCGATCGTAACCACATTTTTATCGATCTTATCGATTGATTCATTTTGATGATCGCTAATAAAGATCTGCTGTTGTTGTTGTTGCGGTTTAACGCAACTTTGATCTTGTTGATTTTGCAAGCGTTTTTGCTGATCTTCTTGTCGTTTCTTAAGATCGAATGACGGTGACTTGTAAATAACGGTTCTTCCTGCTTCAGAAGAAGCGGGCGACGCAGAAGCGGACGCCGTCGTCGTAGAAACCTTATTTGTTGATCGTGCAGCAATAGATGGCGGTATTGTCGAGCATGATTCATTGAATGATTTCATGAAATTACTCGTATTATGAGGCCGCGGTGGTACCGGTGGACCGGGCTTTTTCGTCATCATTTTTACTTTATTCAACATGAGAAAATCGAAGCACAAATCAAATGATCACAGCATTTTAAATAAAATAGATATCATAGAAAATCTACACATAAACACAATTTTATTAATTTTTATTTTATTTTTTCAACAATATTATCAGGCCAAATTTTTTCTTTCTTCAATATAGAGGCTTACACACAAGCCTAAGACACCTGTTATCGCACCAAATCACCATTAAGACAACTTTTACTCGGCTAACGGGTCAAGATTATCTCGTATCTATCGTACCTTTATCCATAAGTCGGAAAAAAACTGATCGAAAAAAAGATACAAAGCCCGATACTCCGATATAATATCCGACGTATACCTGAACAAATCGCGAAAGGTATAACCACTTGAGGCTCTGAACACATACTAAAATTGCTTCTATGGTTTTCGAGCTGACATGGAATGGGGGGCCCCCGATAGTGTAGAGAGACCGCAAAATACGCTACTTCGCTTCAAATGCCGGACGTCATTGTAATCGTCATACGTTCGAACTCTACAGCTTGTGCACTTCTGACGCTTCTAGAGCATATGACGTATCTGACTTTTGAGCTGTGGTAGATACGAGTATCTATCAAATCGAACGATAGTAGCTAAATTCAATAGGTGTATTTTATTTTGAGGTGAGTAATTTTTATACAAAAAGCGCCAATAAGAAGTCGACTTTTCTTCAAGTACTTAATTCATCTAAATTTTTTGACGAATGAAAATAAAATAAACGCGAAAACTAATTTTTATATCTGCCACTTATTTGGTAAAATGCGGGTCTTTGTTCTTTTCCACTGAAAATTTTTATTGCGTTAGAATTGACTTGCGGACTTATTTCGCGATTAGTCTATTGATAGCCCAGAACAAAACTGAGTTATCTCTATTTTAAATGATTGAAGATACGCGATTTGAACTGAATTTTTTATTATTTCAAATTAAATTCTGTTGAGTATGAAAATCAACTTTAACACGTGTAAATAACATTTTTTTTCTTTGCTTGTCTGAAATAATAAAAGTACTATCTGAATTCTAATAAGAGTTATTGTTTATTTATTACATGATACCCTAATTTATTTCCGGGGTCCTCACCCCGTTTTCCTGATGGGCAGATACTTGGTATGCACCCCTCATTTTTCTCATGGGCATAGGCCTGACCACAGTATATGAATATACTGTGGGTCTCTGACAATTGACATGTAATGTATTCTAGAGTACCTCCATGCAAGAGAGGTAGAGTATGGCAGAAATGTCACAACCGACACCTGCGAATTCACCGTCCCCATTTCACCATTCGTGGAGTGGTGAGTTTAGTGGTTTTCTTTTGTCAATTTCATGCACCCTAAGATAAATTGTTGCTTCAAAATTTTTGTTTGTGACTTTTTAGTTAAGTATTACAAACTGCGCACAGTTCTTGATGTTCAGAACGTACCAAAAAAAAATCGACACTTTTTTTAAATTTCGCTCCAAAAACAAGGCTTCAGCTTTGCCAAACTAGGGAAAAGCGCCTCTAGTGTCCCATGGAGTAACTATAATGTATTCGTATGGATGTGGAATCCCTCGAGATCGATATTCTTGCGAGAAGATTGCGATACCGGGTCTATGGAGTAAACGTGTTGAGTGCTTGGAGTTCTAGCAGCGTAATTACGTCGCAGATTTTCAACATTTCGTTGTGCGAGTCGAGTGCAAGTTACAAAATATTTGACAAAAAGTCGGGCGCAACTTGTTTATTCTCAGGACTAGTTTAGGAAGTGTGAGATGTCAATATACAGGTGAAGGTGAATAAGGAAGACTAAGTGAATGGGGGTTCTTGGGCAGGGCAGTTGTCAATTATTTAACACTTAACTGCACTTAATCGCGTTCAAAATTCTCTATAGAATGTTAGTTTCATAGACGAAGTAAATTCTATGAAATTCGGTGTAAACCACTGATTTGTATGAGAGAGGGTAGAGGCAGTAAGGAAACCGTAAATTTTGTGATGCACATTATTTCGTTTGTCTTGAAAGGTGTACGTACAAAATTTGAAGTTCGTAACTTTTAATTTTACTTAGAAAAAAAAATTTGCCACCCTGAAATTTCGTTTTTTCGCGTTTCATGACTAAAATGGCCTAAGAATGCAAAAAAAATCCGTCTGTTTGTACGCCGTACGCCGGTATGTACGCTCAGTGCACATTAACTCCCAAACCCTTCAAGGTGAAAAGTTCATTTTTGGGGGGATTGTAGATAGTTGCGGATCTCAGGCGGACATCCAGGGGTGTACGGGTTCAGGGGGAGAGCACTGAAACCGAAAACTAAGAATTGAAATATCTCAACCATGGTTTCAGATAGAAAGCTGAAAATCAACATGCATATAGAGGGTTTTGTGGGACAAACCTTAAAAATAATTTAATTTTTTCATCCATTGGCGTCCAAAAAGGTGGGGCTAAAAATAAATTATCCTCGAAATTACTTACCATAAAAAATTCATATTTTGGGATCATTAAGGTGGTATACAGACCAACCCGAATCAGCTTTAAAAGACGCTAATTGTTATAAGGGGGAGGGTCAGTGGAGGAGGGGTACAAAGAAAACACTTAAAAACTAATATCTTGATTATCTCTAAAGCTAGGTAATTGAAACTTGGACCATATATTAAGCTATACTATTGAATTATGAAAAACATATAAAATTTTGACATAATAGTAGTGGGGGAGCATTTCAAAACTGGTGCAGATTCCAAAATTTCAAACCATTTTATCTCAAAACTGAGTACAGATATCAAATTGAAATTTTGTCAGATTGTAGAAATACACAATCTTTAATTTTGGTAAAAATTTTAAGTTAAGAGGTGTAAGGGGAGGGAGGTGGTAAGCAAAAATGTCAAAAATTTTGAGTAATTTTTTTTCGGCTCTGGTGAAAGATACAAAGTTTAAATTTTGCATTTGGATACATCTATTTGATGTACATAGAAAATATATAAAATATATACCTATATAAAATACGTATATATATAAAATATATATATATAAAATATATATATATAAAATATACATATAAAATAATTTGTTCTACAATTGCTGTGCAAGTGTGTGAAGTGCGGGTTTAACGTGCACAAGGTGTTTCATGTGCAATGAAAAAAACACATAAACTGAAAATTTTTGAATGAAAGTTTAATGTACAAACTTGAAAATTTGCAAAATGCATTTAAAAAAAATCCCTCAAAGTATGAAATATTAACTGGTCGAATACCTTCTATCTTCTCCCATACAAAATTATTTTTTCGACCATTTTTAAGAAATCAATTGTCACCTTAAAAGCTATCAATTTGAAATGTTGCACAAAAACTTTTGAAAATAGTACAAACAAAACTGCGTCAAAAGTTTTGAGATCGCGATTGCCTTTCTACCAATGCTCGTTAAGGCTCCCCTTCGGTACATAGCAGTTCTGGTTCAAATTATTATTTTTTTTTTTGTGCATATGAAATGGATGTATGCATGTGCAAAATTTGAGCTTTATATCTTTTACCAGAGAACTAAAAAAATTAGTTAAAGTTGTCGACATATTATATTGGCTCACCACATCCTTCCCCTTACACCCGCCAACTTAAAAATGTTACCAAAATTATAAGTTACAAAGTTCTACAATCTGACAAAATTTCAACTTAACAGCTGTGTTGACTTTTGAGATACAATAAAGCAATAAGGGTTTTGCTACGAAACGCGGCATCTCTCAGATATGTGCAAATGGAGACTCTTCGAAACGGTTGTATAGCTGTCTGCGCGGGAGCGCTGATCACGGTGGATGGGCCAACGTGTTGATCCTAGATACGAGTGAGTAATTATCAATTATCAATTATCAAGTCCATGTGTTTATTGTGTTGCACTAATGAGTTAGGCTGTGCGATTATTCCTTTTTGGCGACCTACACGGGAACTGAGATCTGAGGCATTTGATGAGAGGGTGTTTTTCTCCCCATTTTTACGCAGGAGTGATGGTTTTCTCCTCGTGCTATATCTCTTATTTTCCTTATAGTTTTGGCATAATGAGTAATAGTGTCCTCATCAATGTTGCCCGCCGGAATGGGTCATGGTTTTCTCCCGATTCTTAGGCATTGGTGATGGCTTTCTCCTCGCGCTATCTCCTTTGTTTAATATTAGTACCATCATTGGTGTTCTTGTTCCCCTCGTTGATTAACCGTCCGAGTTATGAAATAATACACCGGGCTTATTGGAGTTTTCTTTATATTTTCAGAGCCACGTGTCCTTAACCGCTCAGGAGAACACCGCCCGAGGGAACATCATGATGAGCACCAGATTATTCAAATTTGTTATGTTATACTCGTTTATGCTGGCGTGATAAGTGGTTTTTGTGATTTTTTATTCGGAACATCAGTAAAACAAATCCTGTACATAATATTTTTACGAAATAGCTTCCAAAATCTATTTATTTTTGTATAACAATACTAATCCATCAACATCATCAACAGTTTCCGATCTTCAACTGTTTACGGATTTCAACACAATCACAAACGATGTGCAACAGTGGAAAAAATTCTGGAAACGAGCTTTTTGAAATTCGAGAGCGATAAAATAAAGTTTGCATTTTTTTTATTACAAACTTTGCTGATTTCTTTACTTTACTTTACTTGAAATCCAGCGACCGCTAGCGAACTTCAATAAACTTAAATAGCTCGAATCATAACTTGGAAACCACCCCATCCCAAACGCTAATAATACCAAATTGGTGGCTCTAAATTCAATTTTTTCTTTCTAAATACCGGATAATCCGCTCTAATCTACGTTACCACTAACAGTAGCGTAGAATTCGTGACAGTCTTGATCCCAGCAATTGGGCATTTCACATAATTCGTTACGCTTTATTATGAAAAAGGTTACTCACTCGTGCATACAAGATTCGATAAAGAAAAGAACCGCCACAGCCAAGAGATAACAAAAAAACAACGATACATCTCTTACAACCATAGAACCACAGTATCACTCATTTTGCTTGCAAATGGTGTCATTTTATATTCTGGGTATGTCGCATGGCTAACAAGATTACCGAATGTAAAAGCTCCTAAATTGGGGTTTTTCGCTTCTACTATCTTAGAAAAACTGGCCCGAAACAACGAAACAGTGATTTAGCAACAGTTTAGGAGTATAATTGAGAAAAAAATTGATGAATGTATTTAATATTGAAATGTTAGCCAAGATTAAATAAAAATTTGATTTATAATTTATAAAAATGTTGACCAACTATGTAGACGGAGGGTAAGAAGGGGTAATTTTGTTCAACTTATAAACGCACAGTTGAGTGTTCTGTACTCAATTTTCAATTCTAAGGAAAAGTTTTTTAGCTGAAGTTGTTATGATATTTTGATGTGATTGGACCAAACTGAACCTAGGGGTCACCCTTTAATACTGTAGCGTACAGTCTAGTCGGCTTAGGAAGGGCCACAACAAAATGAAAATAAACAAAATATACAGTCAATTGAGTAAGGTCGGTGGATGTTGCTTTTAAATTGCATAATAATCTCCAGAAAAAACGGACGCGGGTAGTGCATTCCACATTTTGCTTGTTCGAGGTAGAAACGAATGCCTACATTTCACTGTACGTGGGTGCCTCGACCATATACTCATGAGCGCGTTCAGCGAGTATTACGTGGGAATTTATATAAAGGAGGCCGCACATTCGCTTGTTTCCGGCTATGTGGGAATTTTCCTGAAGAGTAGGATAGGTTGAAAACGTTGCGAAGACGTTTAGCCCGAGATGACAATCATTTTTTAAGAGTTGTGGGGGAATACCGTTCTGAAGAATTTTAGCAATGACGCGAGAGCGAAATTTTAAGACACGCAATTTGGTGCCTCTAGGCGATACAGTTAAGGGTAATTGATTACTCGGGGGGAGGTTGGAATTTCTCGCAAAACTCGCTGCTAGTAAATTTGCCTTTTCTAGTGGGCGATGAAATAAAATTATTACTAACGGCATCGAGACAATCTTTGATAAACTATGAGTCCTTAGATGGTCTAAATCAAAATTATCCAATTCATGGTTGGTGTCATCTGACTAAAGCCCTGGACTTCTATACACATAGCAGATTAAAGCAAGGTCCCAGGGATGCAACCAAATCGTAAGCAACATCATCGCGGATATATAGTGTCAAACCTTTGGCGAAAAAAGTTGAAATTAAATGATATCCTAGAACAGAATAGAACTGCTCACTTTCTGGAACCACTTTAATTTCGCCAAGTGCTAATACGTCCGGTCTTTTAGTATGGGTGTGAGTATAGAGTGAAAGTAGGCTGAAGCTATCTCTCGAATATTCAGTTGGTCAATCATAGAAAAGGAGAATTTTCGAAAACGCGGAAAAAACGAATTCAATAACCGAAAGAAAGTTTTGGTATTTTCTTATTAAATTATGATATTGAATGGGAGGTGGAAGAGTAAGAGTATTTCGATAAAAAGCTAGGGTGTAGCCTAGTGGGTAGCGTGTCTACAATGCGAAGGTCATGAGTTTAAGTCCCGGTCGACGCATAATTCCAGGACACGGCCTGCTTGGGTATACCTTGATCACCTCAATCTACGAAAAGGGAAATTCATAGATAGAGGGTTACGCGAAGGTCTAACAACCCTTCCACAATAAATAATAAGAAAATGTCCGGTTTGGGCTTTCGTGCCATTGAAGTAGTAGTAAGTATTTCAATAAATATTTAGATTAAATGTTTCGTACAAATTGTATACACTCAGTCAATATTTGTAATTATCGCCGCGAGATTTATTTATGGTGAAGCTCGTTAATTTGAAAGGAAGGCTGTAGAAATTGCTGAAGGATATCGAAAAATTTTACACTGCAACGAACTCTGAGAATTTAGAAGGAAAATCTTGGTGGTTATCCATCTTTGTACTGTATTAGTCACATAATTAAAATTATTTACTTAATAAATATTACCACGAAATATCAACACTAATGAGATAGTAATCAACACTCATCATCTAAATATTTTCTATATTTACTCCCCTTGGCATAATAATATCTAAATATTTCTCTTTAAAATACACAAAAGAATAAGAAAAAAATACCGACTGAAAGAACATTATTTGACCAGCATATTGTTGTTGTATTATATATCTTATATATTACTGTCTTGTATCTATAAATGTTTTATATTACAAGCGGGATGTTATTGTTATTTGAGACGAAGAGTGTTTTATTACAGCTGGGATAACGCTTGTAAGCACGATACATATAGAATATATATGTAGGTATGACTCAACTGCTACATTTATAACCAATCGTCGTAAATGGCTCCACCAACGATATAAAAAAGATGCATACTGCTCTGTAGGTGTATGTCGTAAAATTTCACGCTATGTAGTTTTCAGGACTGACAAGACATGTGTTTTTATCATCGTAAAAATGAATAAAAAAAAGGGGGTGTACAAACCTCAATAATGTTGACCTTTGACTTGGAAATTTCGTTTTACAACTTTATCGACTTCCCCTTTAAAATTTTTGGGGCAAAATATTACCGATGAGGTATTTTAATGGAAAATTCGTAAATTATGTAATCTAGTTTATTTGTAATATATTACTTGGAATTTCTACTACTATCATTAAAGGCAAATGTACAATTGGTCAGATTGCAGCCACCGCACGCATCTTCTTTCATTTCATAAAAGAAAGTGAAGCTATCGACTAAAGGTATTGAGTGATGTACTTCTTCTTCAATGGTACTACAACCTAAATCGGGCTTTGGCCGCCTTCAGACTCAAATTTACATTTTCCCCGATTGAGGTGGCCAAATATACCCCCGTAAGTGGTGTGCTGAAATTATAGGTCGACCGTGATTTGAGCTCCCGACCTTCGCATTGTACTCCAACACGCTACCGAGTAGGCTACACACGAGACGTTGCTGACTACAATTATTTTATAAGAACGCACTCCTCTTTAGTTTGACCATGGCGTGGTAAAATGATCTGCCACTCGTCGATTTCGATAAAGTAAAATTATAAGGAAAATACCTCTAAAATCCGAGAAAAAATGGATTTGGATATATCGAATTGGACTACAACCCCATCGGTAAAAAATTAGCTCGAAGAAATAAGATAAAAACAATCCCAAATTTGAAAATATCACGCACAGAGGAGGCGATCCTTATGGTCAACCTCTGCTAAAAAGGAGGACGTTCAGCTTCAGCGACGACTTTGCGATAATTGCATGTAACCAGGGAACAACACAGTGGAGTGGGGAAAGCTGGTGGTGCTCACTTTGGGGTCACGGATAATTTTCTAAATATTATTGATTCACAAACAAAAATGTTCATCTCCGGAAAACACTTTATAAAACCTACAAACTTTAAATTCAGCATGAAACATTTTGTATACTACGTTCGGTGTTATATAGAAAACTTAAAAACCCCCTCTACTTTTACCACCTCCCATACAAAAGTCACTATTCACTATTCGAAAGAATTTGAGATGACATATTTTCCCGTACAATAAACTTTTTCCTATTTCATCTAGAGTATCATATTATAAGGCTTTACGCCCAATCATCATTCTGTGGCATGAAAATTAATTTTTTTAAATAAACTTGGTTCTAATGAGAAACATAGATTTCCTTTCCCCCCCCCCCCCAACACACACACACACACACTGATACCAGAAAATGAGACTGTAGGTCACTTCTTTTGCATAAGTCTGTTTGGGCGCTACCCAATCATTCTTTGATTTTATGAAACTTTGTGAGGGGAGTGGTAGAAGTTGTGACGGCATTGAACCAATTTTTTCACATCATGCTAGAGTTGCTATCAAATCGTTTTATACAAAATTTAAACTTCAAAAATTGTAGGTAAATAGGTACTTACTGAGAAAATTAGTGCATTTGATTTAGTTAAATTGTGCAGTTTGTATAGGAGGTGGTAGAAGGAGTGGGAAGTTCTTAATAACTTCTTTTAGAAATAACCATAAAGATCATGCATTTGATATGTTTTAAATTGCAGATCAGTAGCATTCTTACTTTTCAGGAAAATCTACTTTTTGTGTCATATTGTATGCATCATATTGTATGTGTCATATTGTATACGACAAGGTAGAAAAAGTGAAGCTAGTCGACTAATTTTTTTAGTATTACTAAAAATTCTAAATAAATGTTTAGTGCGCAATTTCATCTCGATAAATTTTATACGTACTGAGTAAATTGGTTTACAGTATTTCATGAAAAAGTGCAGTTTGTATGTGAGATGGTAGAAGGAGTAGGGGGATTCGAATAATTTTTATACCGACAATCGAAATCCTTATAAAAATAGAGCATTTCAAATTTCAGATCAATAGCGTTCATACTTTTTGAGAAAATCCGTTTATTGCCAAATTCTGAAATTGTATCATTCATTTTGTATAGGGGGGGAGCGATTTGGCCCGTTCACGAACTTGCATCAGTTCGAACTTGTGGGCTTCTAGGTTCAAATTTTCAAACCTCTGCGTGCTCTTGTTTTTTCTGGATACCGTCTATAGGGGTACAGAAAGAAAGACTTAGAAACTATTTTATTATTATAGATAACTTCCTTTTCCGGTTCACGGCCATTTCCAAAATCAATAGAGTTCCTTCATGAGACGGATGTTTTTAGACCAATATCGACCTTATTTGTTGAGGCTTACTCAACCTATCGCCCAGACGCACAGACAGACATCGCAGAGAAATCCATTTTCCGAACTTCGGGGACTCGGAAACCCTGAAAATCTTTTATTTTTTCAACTACAACCACACTTTTAAGTTTAATGTCAGCTAGGGTTTTCCCAACGAATATAACTTCAATGCTTCAACGCTCCCTAGTAAAACATCTTTTGTCACACCGCCAAAAATTTTTCTTATGCTACCAATTTTACTTCAAATCTATACCGATCTAACAATAACTGTGCATTGCAGCAAGAAATGAACTACTAAGTTGAAATTGAAATAAATAAATTTTTTTTCCATACAAATTACATTTGCAGGTTCAAATGAAATGCTTTGTTGGTCCCTACTGCTTCCGCCCACATAAAACCCACAATCACCATGTTCGACATGACTTACGAAAAATATTAGCGGCCCGGTTCAGTTTCATCCACAGGACCCGAAATCCTGTGTTGGTCCCTGCATGTAACTTAGCCAAATCACCTTAGATTCCTGTTGCTTTGTTCGAATTCGTATGGAAATTTTATCGAATTCAATACTTACACTGTTAAATTGCAGTCGAGTTTATCTACGCAAAGCCAAAGGCAATGCTGCTACCTTCATTGTAGATTAGCCTTAACTCTAGTGCAGACGAAATCATGCAAAGAATATTATTTGTGCTGAAGATGATGATGTTTTCCTTAAGACCGAACTACTTTTAACAAAGACTCGTAGCGATAAGTAAATTAGAGAACCAAAATTTAATATATTCACCGTTTTATTCAATAAACGGAAACGTAAATTTCCTGCATAATCAATAAAAATCAAATTAAAACATTTATTTCGCCATGACATTTACGCGAAAAGCTGATTCAACAGATGTACGAGATTAGTATTTTTTTTTTCTAAATTTTCAATTTTAACTTTATTTGCGAAATCAATGCAATTCTTCTGAACTAAACAAGTATTCAAATAAACCGTAAGACAACAAAAAAATGCAGATCGATATAATATAATAATAATAATGATCTCTTATTATTTAGATTACAGCAAAGCTTGAATAAATTTATGAATAGCTATAGATATAACATGCTAAATCCCATAGGAAAAAACTGGCAAACTGAATATCTTGAATTTAATTTATAAACAAATTTATCATGATATCAAAAAATTACGTAAATGCCAACCGATAGATAAGATAATTTAGATAACTGAGTATCTAGTTAATAAACATGTGTATCGATATAATGAAATTTATATGTTATATAAAATGTTAAAATGCTTTCTAACCGAATTTTTGCAAATTGAATTCTTATAGTTTTCGTCAATTCTTGTTTCTAGTTTGTTTGTTTTTACGGACCAAATTCAAGAGAAAGACGTCATTAAATCAAAGAATCATTTTTTAAACAAAAAATTTTCATATCTATGAATCCGTACTCTAAAAATAAATTATTTCCGTAAAATTTGTGTTTTATTTGAAGCGAAATCGCAGTTTTTATATTCATTTATAATTCTGTACATTTCTGACAGATTAACAGCAATTCGCTATTGATAATATGTAAAACTATTAGCTAGTAATAGTAATAATTTGGTGTTAGAAATTGTTATGTCGTCGTCGTTTAATTTTATAGTTTTGTTATACAAAATAAATATATTTTTATCCTCTAGATCAAATTAACATTTTTATCGCTAAGAAATACGACTCAGACAATAGCATGTTGTCGCTCATAAATCTCGGTTCCGAGTGATCGTCTGTCTGTCTGTCTACGAAATTACTCTAGAGCGCTTTGAGCTATCGAGCTGAAATTTTCTCAAGTCATTTTATTTTTAGTAAAAAAAAAAATTTTAAGTTCGTAAGCTGGACACATTCTCGCTTCTACTTGCTACTAGATAAATTATTATTTTGTTTTTATATTCGTAATTTAAAATATTCATTGTCTAAGTTATGAAAGCTATCGACACGCAAATTCTCTGGCCGAAGTGTAAGGCCACATATGTCAAAAAAATGTGTTGTTTTGCCAAGGATTAGGGTGACTATGTCATATTTCACTATTTTGAAGTGTTTCACGTAAATAACATTTGTGTTTGTGAAGGAAAAGTAGAATTCCTAGTACAAATTCCATATTTTTGTTTCTTTAAAATCTCTCCCCTAAAAAAAAAAAAAAAAACAGAATTGACTTGTAAGCCGGCCAAACAACTTGACCATATTATACTGATATGATTGTCATCTACGCTGAAAAATTGTTTTCACGATGCTCTCACCCCTTCTACCACCTCACATACAAATGTAGAATTTCGGAAAACACTTTTATCAATTCCAATAAAACTACTGAGATTAGAAAGATGAAATTTCGTTAGAGTTAATTTCTTCACCACTCTTTCTACTCTCATATTATAGAAACAGAAAAATAAACTTTTATCTACGGACGGGCGTGGGTTTTGAAAATCGATAGAGAGCATGGCGATGAAAACGACGATGAGTAGGAACAACCCTCCCATCCCAACCCTTCTACACGTACAAATTATACATTTTCCGAAAAATACATTAACAATTTTTTTTTTAAGTTATAAAAGCTGTAAACATGAAACAGAAACTACATATACAAAAATTATAAAAAAAATTTTAAAATTCTCTTGTTGATCTCAAACACAAACTGCCTAATTTTCCGAATTTTAGTCTCTTTTTTTGAAAATATGGGCGTTGAAAATATACAGAATGTTTGGTACTCTGTGCACCACCTTGTAAGGGGTTATTCCTAGATATATTTTAAGAAAAAAATTGTTCTACGGAGATGATCAATTTTCAATATCCGCAGAGATACAGGGTGATCAAGAAAAGTGTTTCGGACCTGTACCCTTACTAACTCAAAACGCTATATCTTGAAAACTAATAACCACAATTCAAAGTATTATAGCTTGTTTTTTAGGGAATCGAAATACCTTTCATTTGGTGTAATAGTCCGCATTGTAACTGTACCCAATCCTGATATATTTACTTCAGAACACAAATTTATGCTACGTTGACCGTAAAAATTCTGGGATCAATGTAGTTTTTTCCCCAGAAAACCGCATTATAAAAATGTCATTTTAATGTTGGTTTCTTATGTGCCATGCAAGTGTATACATCTTGTGTGGGCAATAATACAAAAGATTTATACACTTGCATTGCACTTTTATCAAAAAAACATGAATATGTTGATCAACACTCTTCGCTTGAACTAAAAGAACTTAAGCATGGTTTTTATGGTTTATTTCAAATTTCCTTAATTACAATAAATGTTCAAAATGGTCACCTTCATTCTGAATGCACGCTAAAGCTCGTTTTGCCAATGTTCTCTTTGTGTTCATACTCCTTAACTGCTGCCTTACTTCTGTTGCTGCCGCATCAATTCTGATGTTTAAATCCTGCAACGTTACTACTTCCGTTGCGTAGACAAGGTCTTTCATCCGTCCCCATACAAAGAAATCCATAATAGTTAAATCAGGAGATCTTGCAGGCCAGTATATCGGTTCATTTCTCCCGATCCAGCGATTGCTATAATTGGAATTTAACCAATCTGTGATTTGTCGACCATAATGAGCTGGAGCACCATCGTGTTGGTAAAACATGGAAGCCAATCGTTGCAGTGGCATATCATCCTATAACTCCTGCAGATCATTTGTCAAAAAATGCAAGTAATTGGAACTTTTTAGGGTAGGCGGAAGCCTAATAGGACCAATGAAATCGTCACCAATCATACCTGCCCATAAATTGACACTGAATCTGTGCAGCAGGCGAGAATTCTAACACTAAACCACACATGTTGATGAAAATGTTTGTCAAAATTTAGCTACAATTTATGGAATTACTTTAATTTGAGTCACTTTTAGACAGTCTTTAGTTTCGAACTAAAAAAAATCATTTTTATTTTGAACTCAAACATGGAATAAAAATTCTTTGGAATTATGATATTTTTACTTTAGTCAAATCATAAAAAAAATTCCGGCTGAGAATCGAACCCGAGGCCACCCGCATGGTAGGCGAGTTTTCCCACTGAACCACAGATACCGACGAAATGATCGCGGCAAAACTTAGTAATCTACATAATGTGAGTCACTTGACTTCAAATATATGCACAGTTTTTGCTTAACATATAGATATGAGAAATAAAAAAATCACAATAATTTTTCAACGCAATCACCTGATAGATATTCTAATATCTACTTTACTTATCTACTTACTTAATCATAAAGCTTCTTTCACCCTTCGGTAAAATTGCAAAATTTTATTCTTAAATTTTTCTTCCAATTCAGTACAGTACTCTCTCAACGACTGCATTTGCCCTGAATCTGCTAAATGCAATCTATCTCAATGTTGATGTTAATTTTTTCATTATAATGTCATTTTAACAACTAAACCACTTATACACTCGTCCATTACAAACCCAATTTATATGTTTTCTAACCAATATTTTATGCAGACGTAAAAATCTGTGTAGCTCTTTAAGAAAAGCCTCTAAAATGTTCTTATGCCTACGTAAAATCGTGTCTTATATTTTGTAATTATCGGTAAGAAAAACACGATTTTGATTCGCACGATAACTAGGTCGAAGTCATCAACTTTGTAGATGAAATTTTCCTACTTTTTCTATTTTATCGTATATAATTTAGAAGTTGTACCGTAATAACGAAATATATGTATACACTAGCCGACTGATTTACACTCGATAAGAGCCAAAAAGTTAATTACAATCAAATAGTATTAAAGATTTATCTAGCAACTAAGATTACAACAAAATACATGTCTCATGAAACTTGGAAAGATATCGTAACTCTTAATCCGATTTTTATTGAACGGACTACCGCACAGTTCCAAGGTTTCGTAGATCATTATTTATGCTGCATTATTTAGCGAATAGTGCGATAATTTAAATCTTCAATAGATCTTTAACAGATCCCATCCAGTATGCATATTTATAGTCGAAGATAAATCATAAATGTTTTTAGGTAATGTAGAAAAGATATTGTGTAGGTAGGATGTTTTATGAAGTAGGTACATGATATTGAGTAGTTCCTTAAGCCCACGATATCATGACCTTACAAGGCAGATGGTTTTTGATTGCGGAAAGATCAATATGGAAGTTACTTAGGTGCTAGATCGTGAGATTTTAACAATTTTCTAATTTATGATTTAGGTGTGAGATTTTTTTATTACACAACATTTTGTGCAATACTGTGAGAAATAGCTGGTAATGGGATTGCTTTAGCATATAGCATAGAGAATTTTGGAAATATATCTTTTACTATCTAGTCAACATATTTATTAATTTATATCGGAGCCAAGAAAAAAATTAAAATCTACATTTTCAAAACAAATAAAAATTTTCGTATAATCCCTAATGAAGTTAGTCACGAAGAACTTGACGAATTTATCTGGAATGTTTGCAAAGAAATTGAAAGAAAGCCTCGGCTTTTATAACGATGCTTTGTAAAGAAGGCACGAAAATTTCTTAATCGCCTTTCATTCCATTCCTTACGCTCAAAGTTGTTCTCATCAGAATTTCCGAACCTTTCAGAAAATTTACGCAAAGGTATTCAAGTTTGGTGTAAATTTCAATACGAAAAAGGCTACCAAATTGAATTACAGCGCGAGTCATGGCATTGATTTTCCTTCTACTCTAATTGAGTTAGAATAATCAAAAATTGTTCTTTTCACCCAAGTCCCCGAAAAAAAATTAATTTTATCGTTCGTACGCGAATAATAAAACGAACAATTTCACTAACTCGGCAAATGCTTCCTTGTGATACATAATTCTGTTTTTCTCTCGAAACTTATGCCAATTTCAGATTTTAAGGCGAGTCGAGAATAAAAAGAAGGCAGTCTACCAGGACGAATTCTATTCAATCACATAATCCTAAAATTCTGAGCTTCTTATGAATAAATTTCACTTTTCAGAAATGGTAAGCTGACAGATTTTTCTTTTTTACATCAGAGCAAATGACGAACGGATCCTGAATGATGAGGAGTCGTTGAAGAAATAAAACAGTCTTTTGAATGTTGCCGATGTTGTTTTGTGTGGTGCGGCAAGTGCGTCAAGAGCTCTTCTCACTCACAAGCGTTATAAATTTCAATTGTTGTTCTTCGTTCTTCTGAAGAGTTTCCTTCTTCATACACCCACAAAAACCAAACACGCACACCAAGGACAAAAAACGAATTAAACTTAAAATGATTTCCCAAAATTGTTTTACAATGTTTCTCGTCCTGTAAACTTTTTTGTGAAAAGATAGAATACTAAATTAGGTATTTGAGGGAGAGATAGAGAGAGAAAGGAATCGAAAGAAAATTATCTTGACAAAAGAGGAAATTAAAATAATTCGAATGAATATTTGGTGTCATTTCAGGGTGTTGAAGTTGAATAGGTGGAAAGAAATTTTGAAATATTAGCTGAATAAGTAAAATGATAAATATCATATTCTAGATGAAATCTGAGAGTTTATAGCGCACAATGTGAGGTTTATAACGCTAAGAATTAAGGCACCTACAGTTTAGCCAATTGTTTTGTAGTACGGGAGCATTGAATTCGAGTGACCGACCTCACCATAACACTCCAACATTTTGAGCTATCGAGCTTAATTTTTTCCCATGTCACTTTTAGTAGAAAAATAACTTTATGTTCGTAAATAGGTCAATTCTCTCCTCCAACTCCCATACAAAATAACATAATTCATCAGTCGTTGGAATCGGAAAAATCGCGATCTATTATCCATTTTTGTGTTTCCGTCGAGAAATAATTAATCACAGAAATAATTATTGTGAAGTTACCTCGATTCTTGCTTTGAAGCTCAACTCGTAACTCCAAAAATATTGAATCCGTAGGCTGTCCCAGAAGTACCCAGCCCTGACGTATAGATGGCGGTTGCTGGTTGAAAAAATTTCGATGGTAGAGAGTACCAACCTTACAAAGCTTAAGTTTAAAGTTTGACGACGTTACGTTGTTTAGCAGTTCTTTGGCAGCCATAAATAGTAAACGCTCTAAGTGAATTTGTAAATATGGAAAAAAATTGGGTATCGTTATATGACAGAATATAATAGCTGAGCGAGATTCAACTCTGGGGGAGTCTACTCCTTCTTTTGCAATGGAAAAATATTGGGTGGCAGAGTTTAGACAAGGCCGGAGGAGTATGGTATTGGATGACCATCGACTGAAAGTGCGCGAGCTATCAGACATGGCAGGCATTTCAAAAAGCGCTGTACATTGCATATTGACTTAAAATTGGTCATGTGAGAGCTGCTCGCAAGATAGCTGCCGCAATTATACACAATGGAAGAAAAACAGCGTCGTGGGGATGTTTCAAGCGAGTGTTTGGCGAAGTTTCACTGCAATAAAGCCGAGGTTTTTAATTCACAAGCATTGATGAAACATGGGTCCATCACACAGACAAAGTCGAAACAATGGATTGAGAGGGGAAAATCGGCTCCAAAGAAGGTGAAGACAGTTCCATTTACAGGCAAGGTCATAGCATCAGTTTTTTGGGTTGCGCAAGAGAAAATTTTCATTGATTACCTTCAGAAAGGAAAAACAATCAACGGCGAGTATTATGCGAACTTATTGCAGCGTCTGTGTGATAAAATCAAGGAAGAAAGATCGCATTTGATGAAAAAGAAAATTTTGTTTCATCAAGACATCGGTTCACACATCCGTAATTGCGATGCTCGAAATCAATGTGTCCGAATTGCTTCCTTACGCAACCTATTTGCCAGGTTTAGCCCCGTCGAATTATGTTTTGTTTCCAAACTTGAAAAAATGGCTCGGTGGTAAAAGATTTGCCAAAAATTTGAGTTGAATACTATTTTGAGGAGATTGGCGATTCTCCCTATAAACAGGGTATCGATACTATTGAACATCGCTGGAAAAAGTTTATCGAGCTAAAAGGAGACTATGTAGAGAACTAATGATATATTCTTCTCAATTTTTTTGTGTTTCCTTTGTTAGGTTGGGTACTTCTGAAACTGCCCACGTATACTTTAAAACTTCTCCAGTTTATCTGTCATATTGATCATAATGAATACTCGATTATTGAATTAAATGTTTTCGGAAATATTAAATACTAGCACTGTAATTTCTAGGATCGAATTACCGAATCCTATTGCTTTTGTAATATTGAATTTTTTTATTGTGGTATTTTAAATGCCAAAAATTTCGTTACGATCTTCTCTTTCTGCAGTGTATAATTATGATAAATTGTTCGATAGGTATTGCCTGCTTCATAAAAAATGTCTCAATTTCTT
Source organism: Chorisops tibialis (assembly GCA_963669355.1). Classification (NCBI taxonomy): domain Eukaryota; kingdom Metazoa; phylum Arthropoda; class Insecta; order Diptera; family Stratiomyidae; genus Chorisops; species Chorisops tibialis. The sequence continues at coordinate 330,106,681 of OY770262.1, forward strand.
TTTATGAAGTCATAAAAGCGATAGGAAATAAATAGGAAACTCGACGTTACAATAGGTAAGCATTGTAATTTAAATTTTTATGTGAGGTAAATGTTCCTTAACAGTTTTTCATTTTATTTTAATCGTTTTTGTTTTCAATTCCAACTTTATTCGATTCAAGTTAAAACTGATATTGCTACGAAATGTTAATTGAATTTTAAATAAAGTTAATTTAATTTTTAAGTACATCTTAATATCGGATATTTTCTTTTATGGAAGTACAATAAATTGTTGTCATGCAACGTAATGTTTGTACTTGAACAATAGCGCTACAGCCCAAATCGGACCTTGGCCTCGTGATATTCAGGTTCCTTAACATTTTTCATTACTTATTGTGGAAGAGTTGTAAGCCCGTCGCACAACCCTTTTTCTACGAATTTTTCATTTTCTTAGATTGAGGTGACCAAGGTATACCCAAGCAAGCTATGTGCCGGAATTATATGTTGCGCCGGCCGGGATTTGAACTCACGACCTTCGCATTACAATACCAACACACTACCTACTAGGCTATATTCTAGCTTATGCTTACGTAATATTTCCAACTACTTATTTATAACCTTACACATTTTTCCACAAGATCCATGAAACTGTAATTTTATTGATGAATACATATATGATTATATTTAGCTCTGCAAGGATAATCTGGTCCGGATCTACCATTAGGAAGATGCATAAAACGGCAATTTTGAGGGCGAAAAGTTTCTTCTAAAAATTATTTAAAAGTCTGGGTCATATATTTCGAGAGCCTTCATAGTAAAACTCAGCTACCAGATTATCAACGAAAAAATAAAATTTCGGAAAATAGGCTATTATACCACTATCTATTCTTGTTGTGACGTTTGTCTGAGAGTCTCGACGATGACTCAAGAAAACTTCAACAGAAACCGATGAGAATGGCCGCAAAAGTTCGGGCACATTGGCAGACAGACTGGTATTGATTTTGGGTATGGTCGCCGCTGCTAATTACTGCACTTTCGCCTATGCGGATGATCTAGTCTCCCAAATCAGTTTGAAATACCCCACAACTTTAGGCGAAGTGATGCAGTTGTTGCTAGTTGATCTAATTCGTTTGGACTGAGAATCAAGCCCGACAAGACTACACTCATGTTCTTCACTAGAAGACGAAGCATAGAAAGTTTCAATCTGCCATTCATTGAGGAACTTGATCTAAGCCTTTCAGATAGGATAACTTATCTGGGAATCATATTGGACGGCTAACTCAGATGGCGACTGAATGTCGAGAAAAGAATTAAGAAAGTAAATATTGCCGTCTTCATATGTAAAAAAAAAAAACTTTTAGGAAAAAAATGGGGACTGAAATCAAATATGGTAAGGTGGATGTATGTATATCAGTATCATACTACCAATCGTTACACACGGTGGTATGCTGGTATCGAACTGAAATATATTCAATTGAGCCACGTTCAGAGAATTGACTGCATAGACATTACGAGGCATTGCTACAATGCTATCAAAGATGCACTTAGTGAAGCAAGGGGTCACTCTAACTGACAGACAGCAAAAGATTGACAATCATGTCATGCAGAATGACGAGATTGCGAAATTTACTAATAGTTCGGAAATTGAAGAGGGAGCATCTTTTCTGCAAGCCTTAATCTGAAAATCTCCAACCATCTAACAAAATATGCCATGGACTTTCAACCGAAAGTAATGGCTATTGCGAAAGGGGCGGAACTGCCCTTGCGTACAGGAGTAAATGGTAGCTTACGATTCAAGATGCTTGAACCATTGTATAGATATGTTGCAAGAATTGAGAAAAAACTGCACTTTGCGTTTTTGCTGGGTTCCGGGTTATCGAGATATACCTGCACGACTCAACGGCTGACCCGAAAAAGATCTGCCGCTGCCACCAGTAGCCTTGAGAGCAAATCTACGCTAACAAAGTGGTGGGAAGGGAAAATCTCAAATGGTTACAAAGCGACTAACCAACTCTGCGAAGATCCAATGGGGTGAGTTTGATAGAGGGAAATCAATTAAAGTTTTGATACTCGACAGAAACTCGCTCCGGACACCAGTAGGTATAGTTCTTAGAAAACGCGCTCAAAGATTTCGCCTAACAATCGATGACATTTGCAGAGGCTGCGGTGAGGAGGATGAGGCCGTAGAAACCTCTGCCAATGTCCATGCCTCTGAAAAGTTCGAAGACGAATTTTCGGAGAGTACTTCTTCGCAGAGCTGAATGATCTCCGATCACTTGAACTGATGAAGCTCATTAGTTTCATCGGTAGATCATTAAATGATATGTAGGTTCACATGGTATAAAAAGCGGGGCATACAATGGGCCCACGTGCATTGGTGTCCAACCAATCCACAAACCTAACCTAATATAGCAGTTTAAATCCGTCAAAATTTTATTTTTGTGAAATGTTTAGTTACGAATTATAATAAAAAAAAAAGTAATAGAGAATTTTATATTAATTTTCAACTTTTGAATTTTGCTTCAGTTTTTATTGTCTGAAATTCAAACAAATCAAAATTAAAAACAATAATTTGCCTCTAATCACTTTAAATTTTTATTACCTAATCAAGTAATGGCACCTGTTCTTATCAATCCAATAAAAATCCATAAACAAATCGCGGTGTTTTCCATTTTGATTCGGCTTTTTCAAACAAACAAGCAACAACCGGCTCATAATATAATATTGAACCGGTTGCTTAAAACACCAAACATTAAATTATGCAATTTGCGCTATAAACTTTACTACGGCAAAAGTATATGTTTCAGCGTTGTAAATAAAAACAATAAATTTATGGGATACTTGTGTAAGAACAAATTGAGTTGAGGATTTATGGATTAAGTTAAGATTTGTCGATGATCGGCATCGCTTTACCGGCAGAATAAACAATAAAACGAATGTTTTAATGTTCAACCAACATGATTTAGTCGTTTATATATGAGTTCAATGTGTGTATATTGTAGTCAAGGAGCTAAAATAGAGATAAGAGATTGATACCACACAGGTAAATGCGTGCACCGATATTGCAAAGCCCAAATTATAGCTGTGACTTTTGAGCTATAAGTTTCTAAAGGTTTGATAAGTCGAATCGAAAAACCCAAGAGTTCAGTTTTACCAGCAAATTCTTAAATTGATTCGCTAGAACTATATCATATCCGACACTTAGAATCCACCAAATTTGTAAATTCGATGTCAAAATTGCGCGTCATATTGGATTACCATGTTCCAATTTCGGCTTCAGATATTAGATCAGAGAGCCCTAAAAATGTGAGACTCCAAATTTTACAGATTCGACATATCAGAGAATTTTGAATTCCATATTTTATATTCTTTCACATATTCTCCGCTATATTGAGTCTGCCATTTTAAGTTTCAGGAACGAAACTATAGGGTTTTCCAATAAGAGGTGTTATTTTGAAACTTTTCCCGTAAAAGATCAATGGTTTCGGTGCTTGTGTGGCACGTAGCGCCGTCTTGTTGAAATTAAACATTGTCCAGATCAATATCATCCAATTCCGGCCATAAAAAATCATTAATCATCTCTCGATAGCGCAATCCATTCAGCGTAACTGTTGCTCCAGCCTCATTTTTGAAAGTAAGGTCCAATGACCCCGCCGGACTATAAACCGCACCAAACAGTCACACGTTGAGGATGGAGAGGCTTTTCAACAATAACTCTTGGGTTTTCCGAGCCCCAGATGCGACAGTTTTGCTTGTTGACGTAGCCACCGAGGTGGAAATGGGCCTCATCTGTCAAGAATAGTGAATTTTAATAATGTGAATTTTAATAATTTCAATGCGTTGTTGAAGCGTGTATCGTTCCATTTTTATTAATGGCGTAGTTTCTACTTGTCAAATGTCAAAAAATTACAGCTTCAAAAGTGACAGCTACCGAAATAGCGGGCTATTCAAAATAACACCTCATATAGAATAACCCTACATTTTTAGTTATCATTCATTGTTTAATTTACCATAGTATGAAATAAAGGGAAACTACGAAACGAAATATTTCGAAATCAGATTTTTGACGGCATTTCATTATTTGAGATCCTAATATTCCAAAAAAGTTTTTTTTGTCACTCCTATCTGTGACAATACCTCGAAAAAATTCCAACAAAAAAATGTTAAAGATCGACCACATCGCCAAACAGACCAAGATGTTAATTGGAAAAGATTGTCTGACGAAAGCGGAAGTTATTATTTAGTCAAAATGAAATGAAAAAAAAAAATGTTTTGTTTTTCTGATCAAAAAAATTTGTATGACAAAAGTGTAGAATAGCTGAAAACAATTCGTTTTTCTGCCTGAACGACGTACGTACGCTCCAACGACATTCAAAGACTCATATCTCAGAAATTCTTATAAAACTCATTTTTGGGTGAATTGCAGCCTGAATGGAGAAATGCTATTATGTACCTAAATTTTTGGCAGTAAGGCTTAAGGCCGACAACTGCGCTTACTACGAATACAGATAGAAAGGTGGAACTCGACATTTACAAAAAAAAGGGGGGGCGGATAAGAACCAATTGTCGACCTTTTTTCAATTGATTATATCTTTAAAATTATTTGGCACAATAACTTCATATTTTACCATCGATTAGGTGGCACATAGGTCAACCATCAACCGTAATCAACTTAAAGGGAACTTGTAAGGGGGAGAGTCAGGAGGTGCAAAGGAAAATTAATATCTCTTAAAAAAAAAAGCTGATGCTCACGATCGCGCCTCGTGGAAGCGAGTTGTTTCTGTCCCATGACCCCTATAGGGGGTCTTAACAAGAATTTGAGTGATTGATTGATCGAAGATATGTAGTTGAAACTTGGAATATTTAAGCTATACTACCAACATTTCGAGAAAAATATAACATTTGGATATAATAGTAGTTGATGGAAATGGCGAGCTTTTCAAAAATGGTGCACTTTTCGAAACATATCAAAATTGAATACAGATTTAAAAATTATATTTTTGGATTGTAGAATTATGTGATATAAAACTGTGGTAAATTTTAAGTTGAGGAGGGAGGTGGTCAGCCAAAATGTTGAAAATTTTGAGTATTTTTGTAGGGCTCTGGAAAACATTCAAAGTTCAAATTTTGAGGGTGCATACATACATAAAGAAAAAATTGTAGTTTGAACTAGAACTGTTACACTGCACCACAAACTGCATCACAAATTTTACGATTCCTCCCCTACCATACAAATGTATGATTTCATGAATATAAAATACACCGAGTTTCATAGCAAATTTCCTAAATTTCGCCTATGAAACTACCATTCTCTTCCTCTTCTACAATGGCGCTGCAGGCCAAATCGGGCCTTGGCCTTCTGACCTTCAGTTTCTTAACATTTTTTTCAATATTTATTGTGGAAGGGTTGTTAGACCTTCGCACAACCTTCTATCTACGAATTTTTCATTTTTCAAAGCATACCTAACAAACTGTAAAAGTTGCATTATAGTCGGTTCAGCCGTTTTCGCGTGAAAGCCAGACAGAGAAGAATTTTAAAAACGTGTGTTTCTGCTTAGTTATTATCCAAATAAGGCAAAACACTAACTTATAGTCATTTATAAACAAATAACAGACAGACACTACAATTATGTTCATATCTCTGTGTATATATTTCCATTCGAAACATCTAAGTAAAAAAGGATGTGAGCATAGTTCTTCTAGAACGAAGATGTATCAGATTTAATATTTGGAACCTAGCTGTATAGGGTGGAGTGATCGAAAGTCTTTAGGATCATACAAGTCCCTAAGAACAAAAAGAAGGAATTGCTTCTGGATTGACTCTATTTTGTTGCTGTATAACTGAAAAAAGGGGTCCCAAATGGAACATACATGTGGCGACCATCTGCATCGTCGGAAAATCCATACAAATTACTGGCGGAAATTAATGCTAATTTCACTGTATTTGTTTTCGTTCGATTTTAATCAAATCACCATTTTCAAAAAAGTGATTCAAGTGATCGTCGAAATAGTAGGATTCTCGTAAAAAAATGAAAAATTTTTATTTTCTCACATTCTCTCAATCGTTTTAGTTTATTTCTCGCGCAAAGGTTGAAGTTGTTTTTAAGTTGTATTGGTTATTATCACGAACGATATTAAAAAAATAAAATTAGTATTTAAACTTAATTTTGCTGCAGGATTTTTATTTTCAGTTTTCACGCTCTTGGTTGTTTTGGCACCAAACCCATTTAGAACAATAGGTAAAGCCAAATACATATTCCAGAATAGGGCGAACAAGAGAACAAAATAAAGATTTAGTTACCCATACATTTTTGAACTCTTTGGCTCTTGTCTTAATGAACCCAAGAACCTTATTGACTTTTGAAATTGGGAAATTTGAAGCACAGTTTATTGTCCAGTAGTAAGGTGAGGTCCTCAATTTGATCAACACGATGTAGTTGAGTTCCACTTAAGATATAGTCATGGAGTTATGTGGATCTTTTAAGTGAGAAGCTTGTCTCGTGGTACTAACTGACATTAAGCTCTAGTTTGTTCTGAACGCGCCAACCATCAAGTGCAATAAGCTTGGATTGCAGAAATGCGGCATCTGCGGGTGAGGTGATGACGTATTTTCAGCGTATATCAGATATAAAACATTTTCTAATACTTCTGATAGATCTTAAAACATCAAATAAGAGAGGTCCCAAGTGACTTCCTTGAAGTATCCCAGAGAACACTAGTATTTCCTTGGAATTAAAACTTTGGAACTTAACAAATTGAGTTCTATTACTGAGATAAGATTTAAGCCAGTCAAGTAAAGATGCTGTTAATTTTTCCAACTTTAAAATCAGGATATTGTGATCAATTCGGTCGAACGCTTTGCTAAAGTCGGTGTATATTGCATCGATGGGCATGAAGCCCATTTTCCAGTGCGCAGAGTGTATCAAATACAAGAATCATGAGGTTAGGCCTTTTTCTAAGGCCGTGCTGCTTGTCATTAAGAATAGGGTGACCAATACGATCGGTCAATTTAACGGATATAATTTTTTCGAATAATTTCAGTATAGCTGAAAGAATAAAAAACTTATGAAATTAGAAAAAATAAATTCCCAAAAATGTTGATGAACGAAAAGCTAAAAAGTTAAAGATTTTATTAGGACATGTTTAACTTTTCAGCCAGCCAGACAGAGCATCTAAAGAATGAAAACACGTTAATCAATATATTTGTGAATCGAATAGAAAATAGGTCGACAGTGCTTCATTATATATATAAAAAAAAATTAATTATAATAAAAATGTCTGCATTAAACGAACCACTAGAAACCTCTTTCAGTCAATCGCTATAATTACTTTATACAAACCTAAGGTGAGTCCCAAATCGTATCACGGGGGGGTCATTAGTCATTAGCCTCGCTGTGTTCTTTTATCTCTTTTGAATGTCTGGAAGCAAGGTTATCGCGCGCGCGCAGTCTTGCGAAATTCTTCAAACAAGTTAACAATGGACGTCTGTAAGATTTATGGTCAATAAGACAATCAACGTAAAACATAATTTTCTCATAGGTAGTTGCGTTATTTTTTTTCTAGTCCCACTTTGTATATTCTATGCGTCGCTATAATTTCGTTTCTACAAGATACGAACACATCATTCTCAAACCAGGTGAGATCAACACGCGGTTACTTTGTACACATTTTCCCGCCATATCCCTTCAGGAAGGTTATTATATTGTACTTCTGTAGTATGTCGTTGGATTGTATATTGTAGGATAGCGAGTTAGATATATGTGATACCTGGTCTAACGGTTCTATGAAGGTAGAGGTAAGATATAAAATGTAGGTATGAAATGTAAACCAACGCCTCCAACGGCGCACGGATACAATCAAAAAGACGAAGTGACCAAACCACTACCCAAACGATGGGCAAATCGAGAAAGATTTGTTAGTTTTAAGTTATGTTGAGGTGATCATTTCTTCTCATCTTTTTTTTTTAAAATTGCAAAGTGTTTGTCACAGAGTCGACCACCTTTCAGGTAGAGCTGTAAGAGAGATGTGATAATTCTTCGAAGTGATTTAAAATTCGAAACACACTGCTGTAAAAATTCGAATTTAGTTTCAGCAGAAATGTTCGTTTACCTCGGTTGCTATAATTGTAATTCGTTTTTTCCACCTGGTAGGTAGTTACCGGCTGAAATGATGGTCAACGAAGCGCGACTTTGTGGCTGAAATTGGAAGGTGGTGTTACATTTAATTTTTTTTTCGGAATGATGGAAGAGTTCATGTGAAAGTCAACTGCGTTCTAGATTTTCATTTATAGTTTTTTATCTATCTATCTGCTATCTCACAGGCTTTGGGCTGGGCGAGTGGCAAGGTAGTTTCGAACGCATTTCGAATAGGTAGACCTTCAAATTGAGTTTTTAGATACATACTTGAATCTTTTATAGCCTTGACCACCACATGACTTTAATTTTTTTTTTTTTTTTGGATTTAATCGCGAGATTTTTAATGACCCCTAGAAATGGTCTGATAATAGTGACTTAGTTGGTTATGAGGGGGGTTTTCGATGCAAAGTTTATGTACGATTATTGCAGTTGTATGGTAAAAGGAAATTAAGTTTGATGGAGCTGAGCGCGGGTTCTAAAGCCTCATGGCAAAAGAAAATTAAAATATTATTTCATAGGTGTCTAAAAAGAGATATGTGCGCTGAGGAACGGAGCATTGCGTTATTTGTTCGAGAGCTTATGTTTAGCATTAAAAGAAAAATGTTAAAGAAAAATAGCATCCGAGGTGCTTAACCACCACTGTCATACTTGCAACGAACGTGCCAAAAAATAAAGTTAAGCTTTCTGACATTTGCTGCGAGGTGGTAGCATAGATAGGAGACTTGTACCTTGCTCACCTATCCCACACCCTTAAATTCTAACGAGAAATTTTGAAAAATTCGGTCAAAGTCCTCTGGCTTGTAAACTCTGCTCTTCTTTTTAATAAATCTCAGATTCTTTCATAATCATCAACCGAACTGTCTATCAATTCGCAAAAAGTCAAATCCTGTGATCGTAACTTCCGAAAGAAAGAAAATTTTCCTTTCTTGAATAGAATTCCAAATAGCACAACATGTCGGGGAATTACCACGCACATAACATTGAAATCGAGCCAACTAAACATCAATTTGCGACTTTTTATCGTATTGACTGGCATTTATTTTCTAGAGTTCGGTTTTTACAGGAATGGCATTTTTTAGTGTTTGGTCGCAGGAGATCGCTGTGTGTCGCCGATCAGTTCACATCGCCTACGGAAATTTAATTTCGTATCATACAAAAAAAGCTATATTTCGCATCTTAAATCATGTCCCCGCGTTAGAGGACAAACGGGTGGACCATTTGGCGGAAGAAGGTCGCCTTACGACGCAGCCAAAATTTCTAAGACGAACGCAATCACACGATACATTCGAATCGATGGAGCTTGACAAACTTTATTTTCACTTCCATCCAAACAATTAACTCGAACGTATTTCTTGGTACAGTTAGTGACTGGAGCTAAATCATCGGCTACAAAAGATCATCATCCACCTGGAGAAGATAAACTGCCGCCGTAAGATTGGTCCGTCGAGCCGGATCTTCAAGCCAACCGCATCTTGAGGATTTACAAAGATTTCCGAGCACTCGCCTTTGGAAACTCCGAACTTCAGCCATTACCAGAAATGAACTGGTACCAAACGTGACGTCAAGGCGATCATGTAATGTAATAAACAACACATACTCCTGAGAGCCAGACAAAACAAACTAAATAAGCAATATGGAGCAAGAACTTATTGAGAAAATCTTATTGGAAAATCTGGGAAGAAATTTCTGAAAGGATAGCAATTTTCGAAAAACTGAGGAGAAAGAAAATAGGCGAAATATATCGCCTGTGGGAAATCTTCCTCGAGAATCATGACAAGCTTACAACTCTTGGACCTACTGATCATCTATATTTCACACAAAAAATACTGGAGAACGAAGGCTATATACGAGGATGGGAGAACATCTTTTGAACAGCAACTGGAACTGGCCGCACGAAGTAAGAGCCCGCCAACTATAACCACGTTATTACGTAATATAGCCAAGGACTAGATAGACAAAACTTATTTGATATTTCACTCGCCAAGCTTATGGAGGAAGTTAAACGTCTCTGACTTAATTACAAAAAAATTTTAATCAACTTAAGAAAGAACACTGGCATATCTAAACATCATTGTGCGTCTCACTTCAACACTTCATGAGTGCATTAAATGTTTACTGTCTTAATGTGGGTTCTCTAATTTCTCATGATAGAAAAGTATCTCTTCAAGACTCCCTCAATTAATTTCATCCCATTGTCGCTCTTATATTTGAAAACCTTTTAAAAGCACGACACACAGTCAGAATAAATAACAACAATTTATTTAGAAACGATCAGGGACAAGGAACAGCCGTTTTAATTAAAACAAATGTTAACTTTGCTCCAGTTTATGTTACTACTGTTCACATTATAGCACCTTTAGCTTGTATGGGGGATATCTGGATGAAAACGGAATAAGCAAAATGTTGTTGGTAGGCGCAAAATGTATTCCTCGGAATAAAAATCTGCCAACAAGTCGGGCGCAACTTTATTATTCTTGAAACAAATCGAAGATGCGTGGAAAATTAATATACATACAGATTAGAGTGGATAGGGAAAGCTAAGTGAATGGGGGTTCTAGAGCGAGATATAATCAAAAGTATTAAGTTTTGTACGGAACTACATTCTAAAGTAAAGTAAAGTGATATGTAAAAACTCGAGGTATAAACATCTATCTAACTTTGTCCTAAACCTAAAAAGAATTCATGTGGGAAATGAGAACAAAGTCAACTCTGAGTGTCAGAGCCTTAATGTATGAATTCAATGTTTAAATGTTATTATCCGAAAATCCGTTAAAAAAGAGCTTAAACAATCATTACAAAAAAGCATTAAATATCTAGGCATAAAATTCCAACATAGACTAAAATATAATAAGCATGCAAGATATGCATTAAAGAAGGCTAAAGTTGCAACATTTCTTTTAATGCATCTTTTAAAGTCAAAGGAACTGGAAACGCCAACCAAGGTACTAATGTAAAAATTAGATTAGCTTCAGCGTATGGCTTTGCAACTTTGATTTTCATTTCACCCACTGTTTCCGAAAAGGTTCAGATTTTCGAAAGAAAGATCCTACAGCACTGTGTATCGAAACACCGAAGACCTAACAAAAAGTATGTATTATCGAAATACCTTATGCTATGAGCGAACTAAATCAATTTCGCTAATGGAATATATGGTTGGTCTCGCCAAAGCTGCAATTAGTAGAGCAGCTAAACACCTTAATTCCCTGGTTCGGGAAATTTACTTACAGAACAATCCTGATCCGGTTCTAGAGCACTATTACTCTTCACATATTGCATTAGTCAATTAAAACTGAGAAAGAGTCCTCCAACCAGTGGCGTGGCGTGACTTTATAGTTAGGGGAAGCAATTATTTTGCGCCAAGCTACAAGCGCTGCGTCACTACGCATGACTCCACAAGTTCACATCATTATTTGAAACACTTCTACTCATCCGAGAGTGGTGCGGTTTTCGGCAATACATTTAGAATCCAGTCTACATTATTAATCGAAAATAAAAAAAATCGATTTTAATAAATTTATTAGGTAGTGCTCCTCTGAAACCGATTCTTTTCACTCAAAGCACGAAAAATATGGGCAATATTGCCAGATCTATCTCTTCACATTTTTCTTCCTGATAATTTTTGCTTCAATTGCATCACTGGACGCCACGCCACTGTCTCCAACCCTTATTGAACAATCCAGCGAGTCTTAATTTTTACTCTAAAGCGACTAACAATATTTATCGCAGATAAATTTAATTTTTATTTCTGAAAGAATTGTTGCAAATGATAAAGTCATAGTATGCCGACTAATTTTGGTATGGATAAGTTGATCTCGTGCAACTTATCAGTGAACAGAAGGTCAGCTGCGCAAGTAGTGGTGGGTAGTGTGAGAGGCTGTGAAAGTTGTAATTTTTTTTTTTTTCAAGTAATATTATGCCGGCTGAAACTTTTTTACAGATTATTGACCCCATTTTAAAAAAAAATATTTCAGTTGCATCATGGAGGTTTTACTAAATGATTGTTCACACAATTAAAAGTACGAAAACAACAATCAGCTGCGTTTATAGCGGGGGAAAGGTGCTCAGCTGGCGTTTGATCATCGAGGGACATCAATTACCAACACATTGGAAGCTAATAACTTAAAAATTTGTGCGAAATGAAAAAAAAAATTGTTTTTCAAATATTATAAACAAAGTTGCATCAAACATTTTTTAATTCTCTCACCTCTTCTACCCCCTCCCATAAAAAGTGTAATTTCGTCCAATTTCAATAAAATAACTAATAACCAGCAAATTGAAAACTACGAACTTAAAATTTTGTACGAACACCTTTCAAGAGAAACGCAATAAAACTGCATCACAAATTTTACAAATCCCTCAATTCTTCTACCCCTTCCATGCAAATGTTTGTTTTTATGTGTATTAAAAAATAACACACAAACTCAACAGTTTTAAAGCTAGCAACTGGCAAATTTCCAAAAAAACAATTTTAAAAAGGTGCATAAAATTTTGAGATATCAACTGATCAGATACCTTCAAAACTTCTACCCCTTCCCATACAAAAGTATTTTTTCGACAATTTTTAAAAAATCAATTATCACCAAGCCATTAAATGCTCAGCCGGCATACTATAACCTAAATATTTTTTTACTTTCGCACCCTCTCATACTCACCGCGAATGCGTCAGTGGACTTTTGGTTTACTCATCAGATAAACCAGATCTCTCGAAAAAGATAACAATCGATTGGCATAAAAACACTACCTGAAATGCAACCCTAGCTCCCGTACTATTATTTTAAATGCTTTTCTTTGATTAGGTTTAGTTTTAAGATTAATTTATTTTTGTCATTAACGATATAACGAGTAGGTCAGCACCGGGAGCAAGTGGATTTTTCCTTTAGATGTATATTTATTTATTTTTATTAATGAACGATCCCCCGCGACTTCTTCCGCGTAAAAATCGCAATAATAAGCAATTTTTGAGAATGTAGTTAGTAATGCATTATGTGGGATATATAATATGCTTAGTTTAATGGCTGTTTGAACATAATGTTTCGTATTTTGTTGAAATCTGAACCATAAATTATTATGAATAAAATCAAGATATTCGTATTTGTATGGGACAGACCGGTGTTCAAATCACCCACGTAATTTGATTCAAAAAGAGCGTTAAGGATATGTAAGTAGTTGTAGGTTGTGTTAATTCTGAAATAAGTTGAAATAAAATGCCATTAAGCTTAAAAACATAACGATACTCTAGATGAAATCGAAATTTTCGTGATCTTAAGAAATTTTGTATAGAGAGCAGTAGAAGGGGTGACAGCATTGAGCTAATTTATTTCACATCATGCTAAAGGAGATATAAAAATGTTTCGTACCAAAATTAAGCTTCGAAAATTGAATAGGTACGGAGAATTAGTGAAATTGTGCAGTTTGTATGGGAGGTGGTAGAAGGGATGGGAGGTTTTAGTGATTTTTTGAGAAACAACTAAAATCACCAATTGATATATTTGAAATTTCACATCATTTTCTAGAAAATCGAATTTTTGGAGAGTCAAAATCCGTACTCAGAAATCCTTAACTACCTGATACTAATTAATTAACCTTATATAACGAATTTAACCTTAGTTACCCTTCCCACACTCAATTAACGCCCCCTTTTCTATATAGCAATTGCGTTTTGTAATTGTCGATCAGTTTGATAAAGGTCTCAGCAGAGACCGAAACGTCACGAATAATAAAGCGTAACAGTGAAGAATCCGGAAATCTTTTCTTTCAATTCGAAATGCACTGTGAAAACATTCACCAAACCATTTTAGAAAGTTGTGAATTTGTGTCACATTGTATGGGAGGGGGTAGAAGGAGGGAAGAATCGGTTTACTTTTAACCACTTCCCAACATTTGCAAAAATGTACTTTGATCGTTTTTCACCTGGACCCTTTTTTTCAATTTATAAACTGAATTCGTTGATATTATGATCAATAATTTTTTGTGTCAATCTGCTGGAACCTTGAAACATTAATTAATCTAACTAAATAACAAAGATTTGATTTCTAAATTTTAAACCTCATGAGACTTGGTTCTTATCAGCTTTCATGTCTTAATCAAATTTCTCATGAAATTAGATTTTGTTGGGAAAAAGATATTTATTTCTAGGTAGCATTTTTAGTTATTATAATAGGATTTTTTTACTCAGAGAATTTCAGCTGAAATTTGAAGTTAATCTTAATTAGACTTGGGTTTTCCCATCTTTCATGATTTAATTAAATTTCTCTTGAAATGAAATATTATTGGAAATTAAGGAAAAATGAGAAATAGTTCAGGGGAAAAAATGTTATAAAAGAACCAAATTTCAATATGTAACTATTAGTTTAAGTGAGTCGCTCGTGTCTCAGCCATGGCATGGCTTTACGTGTACGCCTTTTTAATAGTTATTCTAAGTTCAGCATATTTATTTTTCCAATATCGGTTCTCTTACTGGAGTAAACGCAATGTTCCGCATTTACCGCCGTCGATTCCCTACGGAAGTTTGAAAAACGTCGGCAAGACCAGGCATATTGTGGAAATGATCCAAGAGATTTATGCGAAATTTAAAAGTTCATGTCCGATCGCGGGGGCATATTTCACTATCAGTCCAGTAGCTGTGATACTCGATCTCGATTTAATTCGCGATATCTTAATTAAGGATTTCAATCATTTCCATGATCGTCGGTTTTACTACAACGAACGCGATGATCCACTTTCGGCCCATTTATTCGCAATTGAAGGAACTAAGTGGCGTCGAATGAGGAACAAACTGACACCGACTTTTAGTTCGGCTAAAATGAAGTTCATGTATCCAACTATAGTGGATGTATCGGCCCGCTTTCTGGATAAAGTAACCGATGTTATGAAAGCTGACGGTATGGTCGAAATGAGAGACTTAATAGCTCGCTTCAATACGGACATTATCGGAACCTGTGCATTTGGAATTGAATGCAACAGCTTGGAGAATCCGGACGCTGAAATGCGATTTATGAGTCGTAAGGTTCTTAAGGACTTTCGACATGGTCGATTCGTACAAGAAATTTTGAATCAATATCCGAAATTCTTTGCAAAATTGGGTGTAAAAGTCTTTTATAATGATATTACTGATTTTTTTATGGGTGTCGTCAAGGAAACAATTGCCTATCGTGAAAAGAATAAAATTCGACGAAACGATTTCATGGATTTGCTGATTGAAATGAAAAACGGCGAAGATTGCGATGGTGAAAAAGTGACTATTGAAGAAATCGCCGCACAAGCGTTTATATTCTTTCTGGCCGGTTTCGAAACATCTTCGACTACAATGTCGTACAGTCTGTACGAATTGGCACTGCAACCGGAACTACAGGCTAAGGCTCGTGTTGAGATCGCTATGGTTCTGGAAAAACACGACGGTCAATTGATGCACTTTTTGACATGAAATATATTCGCCAAGTTATTAGTGGTTTGTAACTTTTCGTCTTATTGATAATATTATAAATTACTTTGAATTAAAATTTATTTAGAATCGCTCCGAAAGCATCCGCCAGGATCAATTCTAGTTCGTACAGTTACCAAAGACTATCCAATTCCAAATACGGACACAATTCTCCAAAAAGGAAGAAGTGTTATTATTCCAGTTTACGCAATTCAACATGATCCAGATATTTATCCAAATCCAGAGGTTTTTGATCCGGATCGTTTCACTGCAGAAAAAGAATGCGAACGCCATTCAATGTCTTCGTTAGCATTCGGGCATGGGCCTCGCAATTGTATCGGAATGCGCTTCGGACAAATGCAGGTCTTGATTGGTCTAGTTACACTTTTGCAGAATTTTGAAATCAAAACTTGCAAGGAAACAATCATTCCGTGGGAGTATTCGATCACAACTCCGCTTGTTTTGACACCCGAAGGCGGACTTTATTTGCGAATGGAAAAAATTAAGATATAATTTATTGAATATTCATAGATTGAAAATTTTATACTGATAAAATACGATAACACAATGAAAAAAATAGAAAAATACAAAATTTATGTACTTTTTATTAATATTTAACCGAAATGTCCTCTGGGGTGGGCAACCTATTCAGCGCGTCACAGTGTTTCGTGTAAAGACGGAAATAATAGCAAACATTCCGCGAACCAGTCAAAAAAGTTATGAGATGGGGTCTCTCCGTATGGCCCTCAGTCCCTGGTATAAAAGGGTGCTAAAACCATCGAGTCTGAACGCTGTTCGCGTACTACTACAACATTGCAACCGTGTTCTAGTAGTGCTATGCTACTGGCAAACGCCCAAATTAGTTTTCTTGTATTGATGATACTTATGAATGAAGCTCTGCCGATCTTCGTAGTGACCATTCAAATGCCTGAAGTTGGTCTAAGCAATCGTGCCCTTTGCCGTACAAAGACAACGCTAAAAAGAAAACCTGCCAAAGCAAAGGCCTAATTTTCAAGTTAATAGCTGAAATGGTTTCGGAGAAAAATCAATTTCTTTAAATTCTGAAATTTCATGAAATTTGTATGGGAGGGGTAGAAAGAGTGGGTGGAATGTGTCCCGTTCACGAACTTAAATTTATTTTTTGCTAAAAATGGAGAAAAATCAATTTCTTTAAATTCTGAAATTTCATGAAATTTGTATGGGAGGGGTAGAAAGAGTGGGGGGAATGTGTCCCGTTCACGAACTTAAATTTATTTTTTGCTAAAAATGACAAATTTCAGCACGATAGGTCAAAGCTTTCGAGAGTTATGTTGTAGATAGACTGACAGACGGTCACTCAGAATCCAGGTTTTTGAGCGACAACAAATATTTCTGTACCCTTGGCGACTCTGTGCGAGCATTATTTCTTAGCGTTGCAAACGGTAAGGCAAACACAATAGACTAGAGTAAAAAAAAACCTCTAATTCGTGTTTAGGACCACTAATTGGTCATGGCAAAATTTTAAACGTTATTAGAGATGCATCTCCCTTTTTAGACTGCGAGTACGATTGCATGAACCAACCGTATGTTGAGAAACGTAGGCCTCACATTAAGTCTCCTGAACTAAACGAATGGGCAACAAACACAATAGTCAGCGGCTACGTAGATCCTCATTTTTATACGGACGGATCTAAAACTAACCAGAGGACAGGTGCAAGGATTTATTACCACGACCTCGACATCCACACTTCTTTCCGTCTTCCAGAAGACGCGACTATGTTCCAAGCGGAAGTATTAGCCATTAACGAGTGGAAAAATATTCTTTTAGATATGCAGAATAGTCTCGGCAGTTGCTACATATTCTCGGACAGCAGGGCTGCATTTCTGGCACTCCAATCCTAGAGAGCCACGTCCAAACTAGTGTCTATTGGCAGAAACAGTTTGATTTGGCTCGCAAGCCTTACCAAGTGGCTAGCATAAGAGGAGTAACATCCATCTCATAATCTATAATAAGGGGAGTACAATGGACCCAACTAGATGGTCCCAGTGTAATGTGGTTGTCTTCCCAGGCCACCTTCCTAAAACCTATAACTTTCTATTTAAATTTTAACTATAAATTATTGTGTCGTTTCATATTCTCTTTTTCTAGGAGTACAAATAAGTTTCCGCCGTTTTCTATCAAAAATTAGGAATGTATTGTGAAAGAACGGTATATTACCTTTTATTCCAAAGTATTGTCCATCACTAGCTATCACTTTTTCCCATCTGTCTGGCACCATTCGAAAGAACTCTTCATCTTTTGTGGCTATCCACGAATCGAGCTAGGGTGTAGCCTAGTGGGTAGCGTATTGGTCTTGTAATGCGAAGGTCGTGAGTTCAAATCCCGGTCGCCGCATAATTTCAGCACACTGCCTGCTTGGATATACCTTGGTCACCTCAATCTACGAAAATGAAAAATTCGTAGAAAGAGGGTTATGCGAAGGGCTAACAACCCTTCCACAATAAATAATGAAAAATGTTAAGGAACCTGAATGTCAGGAGGCCAAGGTCCGATTTGGGCTGTAGTGCCATGGTAGAAAACGAATCGACCCAATTTTTGGTATCTTCATATGATGTAAAGCGCTGCTTAGATAGGCCATGTGCCATCAACCGGAATAAAAGATAATCGGAAGGGGCAATGTCTGGTGAATACGTGGGTGGGGTAGGACTTCCCAATTAAGTATTTTCAAATAGGTTTTAACCGGCGCCGCAACATGCGGACGAGCATTACCGTGTAGGAGAATAAGTTTGTCGTGTCTGGAGTAGTAATGGGCGCGTTTTTTTCTTGAGTGATCGGCTTAATCTCATTAATGGTGTTCAGTAGAGAGCTCCAGTAATGGTTTCGCCCGGTTTGAGCAACTCATAATACACGACACCAAGCTGATCCCACCAACTACACAGCATCAGTTTTTTTCTATGAATATTCGGTTGGCTGTCGATGTTGAAGCATGGCCAGGTAGTCCCCATGATTTTCTCTTCTTTGGGTTATCGTAATGGATCCATTTTTTATCACCAGTGACTATACGATGCAAAAAAAAAACTTTCTTTTATGCCTGGCAAGCAGCATTTCACACATGCAAATTCGACATTCAACGTCTCTCGGCTTCAGTTCATATAGAATCCAATTTCATTGTTTTTGAATCATTTGCAACAATTAAAACGAAGTGAAATTGCTTGTTGAGTCAGTTCTAATGTGCAAGTTCTTCTTGCGTTTGGCACGAATCTTCCTGCGATAATGCTTCCAATACACTTTCGACCTTCCAGTACGTTCTTTGTCTTCCACGTCACTAAGTATTTGTGGTGAGTTACCGCTATTTATTTTTTGAAAAATGAAGCAGTAGCAGTTCCGCTGACCTTTGAGCATTAGCTCGTTAAATTTCAGCTAGGATAGCATCCTTTCCAAATGCTTCTTTCCACTACAACCTCAAAATTGTCCATGAATGATGGCACTATTGCATAAGATCAGTATATTGTTATCAGCGAGGCTGATTTTTGTGCCATTATCTTCAAATTCTTTTGCTGTCGTCTGAGAGGATGTTTATTTCTCGGAAAATATGCTTTTATTTTCTTGGCACCGATACTAATAATGATTTGTTATCGATTCTTTATAGCTGTTTTGCACCCAACCTTCGTCCATTGGAGGCTTGGTAATCTGGAGGAAATTAAAGAGAACTCTAGGAGCACCGTAATAGGAATCTACAAAGAGTCCCTAGCTACCTTGGCAAAAACCGGAGGCATCATAAATTATAGGTTCGATGCCATCACATTGAAAGCTTAAAAAAAAAAAAAAAAATTGGAAGCGGAGCAAATATCATAGGATCCTATTCCTCCAGCACCCATGATAGACACGGAGGAAGGCACCTCTACATCCGAATACGATCCAACCCTTCACATATCTAGTCTATCCATTAGCCAGGCCCAGAAATGGAGGACAATGCTTCCGATCCGGAAGAAGCGAACGTCACAGTGGTGGAAGTTGAACGCTGAAATGAGTCAGACACTGAAGTTTCTGGAAATTAATCTTCACCAATCCAAATTGGCGTCAACCTCCTTACTTCTCTGGCTAAATTAGCAAGGAGAAGATATAGTCTTTATCCAAGAACCTCGAGCTGTTGGGAACCTAATCTCCTAACTATACTCTCATCTACGCAAGGAATCAAGGTTGACCTAGATTTTGTATTCTTTCAAAGAGCATTTTAAAAATAATACCCAGGATATTTTTGCAGTCAACCTCGAAACGAGAGGAAAAAACTAATGGCTGATTTCGACTTATCTGGCTCATGATCACCCTGGGCTACTCCCACAGATAATCTAGGATCTCTGATTGCTGAAGCATAGTGCCTTAAAGCAGATCTCATTATTGGATGTAACGCTAACACTCATCATAGAATATATGGTAGCTGCGACATCAATAAAAGAGGCGAAGTGCTGCTTGAATACCTGTTACTAAAAATAGACAGGAAGTCGCCTACCATAGTCTCAGAGAATATCGCGCATTTGGTTAGGGACTGCAAGGTGTCCAATAAAAATTCCTTCTCAAACCATCGACAACCCCAATTTGGTTTAGATTACCATCCTCCCGATTAACAAGTCTTTAGGAACTATAGGAAGCCTAACTTTCTGTACAGAGATACTGTCGAAAAACTGCTTCCCTCCGAAGTTCCAAGCCTTTCGGATACCACCGTTGCTCACAAGGCCTTTAAATAAGGCAATGTCACGCTTTTGTTCCACTATGAAGTCAAGAGATATACAGAAGCCACCATGGTGGTACGACGAAATTCGATATCTCAGGAAAGGCTGTAGACAACTTTTTAATAAGGCCAAGGGAATCAAAGAAGCCTTAGACTGGGAATCCTATAAGGAAGCCCTTCGCTGTTATAAAAATAACTTAATGAAAGCGCAGCGCGAATCCCGGAAAGTTTTTTTGTGGTATAGTATAAGAGACATCCGAAGCGTCAAGACTTCGCAAAATCCTCTCTACCTTCCCCTTAATGCCCAACTACGTGAAGAAATCCGACGAGTCATGAGCCTGTTCGAAGAATGAAACCATACACTTTCCGGGTAGCTCTACTATCGCTCTGCACCGAGAAGTGCTCCAGCTCATATAAATCCCCAGCACCGGAAGGGATAATACCTGCCGAATTTCAAAAAACCTCTGATATCATCCTTCCCAAGTTGAACATTCTTTTTAGAGGTTGTCTACGACTGGTTCACATTTCTGAAATATGGAAGGAAGTGAAAATGGCTTTTACGTCCCAAACGGGAAGAAGGTCTCATACATGTCCGAAGGACCTTAGACCTAAAAATCGACTGGAAGGGGAAATCGGTTGAAACGGCCCTACACACACTCATATGCCATATCGAAAAATCGCTAAATATTAAAGAATACACTATGGTAACTTTTGTCGATATCATGCGGGCTTTGAACAGCGCAAGACCAGAAGCAATTTAAGACGCACTTTCAATTCTAAAGGTGGACGCTTGGCTTGGTGTGCTGATTAATTTGATGTTGACTTCCAGGATTATCAGCACAAAACTGGGCGTTACCTCCGCTAGAATACTTTTTAGTAGAGGTACTCCGCAGGGAGGGGTCATCTCTCCATTTCTTTGGAACGTGGCGGTCAATTGACTACTGCTAAGACTGCAAGAGGCAGGCTGTAAAGTGATTGCTTTTGCGGACGACGTTGCTATAGCCATCTCTGGTAAGCTGAGTACTCCGGCGAAGTTACGCAAAATGCCCTGTCAATACTCTCTAAATGGACCCATGAATGTATTTTGGGAGTGCATCCACACAAAACCAAGCCAGTTATTTTCACAAGGAAACACGAAATTCCCCATGTTGACCTTCCAAACCTGGATAGTAGCATCTTATGTACTTTACCTTCCTACCTACTCTAGAAGACGCCACCTACGCGCATACTTCTTCGATAGTCTCGGTAATCTGGCAAATGCGGAAGCCAGTAGCGTTTAGCGCTTCATAGAAAGCTCAAGTTTGTTCACCGAGAAGTTTTTTTTTTTTTTTACAGCACCGAGTATAACTTAGGGGGTCACCCTTTAATGCAATGCACAGCTATGTCGGTATAGGAAGAGGAAGTGGAGGTATTAAGGTGGAGAGAGACGAAAATGACGGTGGACATTGTTCTTGAAACACCGCAGGCTGTACTTGTTGGGAAACAAACTAGCTGGCAAATTGTTCCAAAGTCTTGACGTTCGGGAAATGAATGACTGCCTAAATTTCACTGTACGAGAAGGCAAGGGTTTGACTGTGTACTCGTGTGCGCGTTCAGCTTGGCGAGTATTCCGGGGAAAAGTATGTAGTGGAGGAATGAGTGCGCTTAGTTCCGTACTGCATTTACCGTGGAAATAACGATAGTAAATGCTGAGTACTCCGACATTTCTGCGATGCTCAAGAGAATCTATAGAAGACGTGATGGTTTCGTCTCCAATCAGTCGGAACGCATGTTTTTGAATACGATCGAGCAACGCGAGGTGTGTTTTGGGTGCCCCAGCCCAAACATGCGAGTTATACTCTAAACGTGGTCTAATGTAAGCCTTATAGATGGTTGCTAAGTCGATGGGTGTGAAATATTTTTTGCATTTTCGGAGAACACCTAGGCGTTTAGAGGCGTCGAGGGCAATATCAAAGATATGCTGGGCCCAATTTAGGTGGTCACTAATTTTGACGCCTAACAGTGAGAAATTCTCCGAAGTGGTAAGCCGTGCACCATCAAAGGTTACATTGTGAGACAACACTGAAGCATCCCGTTTGAGGGATAAATGACAGGCCTGTGTTTTGGATGCGTTGAACTCTACTCTGTTTTTCCTGCCCCATTCCAGGATTAAGTTGAGATCCGAGTTCAGCGAACTGAATAACTCCCTGCGATTGAAAGCAATAGAATGAATGTTTGATTCCGCAGCAGAGTTAAATTCATAGATGTTGTCTAAAGTACTGTCATCTGCAAAACTATGGATTGGATTGAGAGTGGACGACAGAAGGTCGTTTATGAAAACTAAGAAAAGAGTTGGAGATAAAACAGAACCTTGTGGGACGCCGGAATCAATTGGGTAGGAGGAAGAAGTAACGCCATCTAATACTACTCGTATAGTGCGTTCTGAAAGATAGCTCTCAATCCATTGGACGAGGGTATCATTGAGGCCGATGGCCCTAAGCTTAACTAAGAGACATTCGTGCCAAACTCTGTCAAAAGCTTTTGTAATGTCAAGTGCGAGAACTTGACCTTCACCATATTTATGTAAGCATGAGTTCCAACGCTCTGTCAAGTAGACTAAAAGATCACCCGTCGACCGTCCAGAACGGAACCCATATTGACGATCATGGAGGAGCTGTTTATCCTCCAGATATTTGACGATTTTACGATTGACAGCAGTTTCCATTACTTTCGAGAGCACTGAAGTAATGGCTATTGGGCGGTAGTTGGCGGGGTTCGCTTTGCTTCCTTTCTTGGGAATGGGCTGAACATTCGCAACTTTCCACATACGCGGAAAGCACCCAGAAGAGTAAGAGAGATAGAAAAGGTTGCGAAGAGGTTTAGCTAAAGAAGAGGCGCACTTCTTAAGGGTAATGGGGGGAATACCGTCCGGACCAGCGGATTTGTGAATATTGAGCTCTGTAAGGATCCGAGAAATAAGTCTCGTGCGAAAATGCAGTGCAGGCAGTGAGAAACCAGAAGGATTTGCAGCGGGAGGCGATTGGTTTGATGGTGAAAGGTGGGAGTTTCTTGCGAAACTTGCTGCTAGTAAATTGGCTTTTTCGCTAGGATCAACCACGGTACGGTCGCCAACAACTAGAGGTGGTATGGAGGAAGAAATGAAATTGTTGTTGACCGTTTTGACAAATGACCAGTAAGACCTCGAGCCTTTTGGGCACTGAAGGATCTTCCGTCGAAGTTTTTGGTCATGCTCAAATTTAACACGATTGAGTATGGATTTGCAGGCATTTCTTGACGCATTGAAAAGCTTTCTGTTGGCAGGTGTTCTATTGCCTTTAAATCTTTGAAATGCTAGTTTCTTGGTCTGAATTGCAATGAGACATTCTTTGTTGAACCAAGAGTCCTTCGACGGCCTGACTCTTTTATGACTAGAAGGTATGTAGAGCTTCATACCCTTCAAGATAGTCTCAGTGACAGTTCTACAAGCTTCATCGCAGTCATTGGAATCGAAGCACAACTTCCAATTAAAGGCATTGAAGAAGCTATTTAGCGCCCCCCAATTGGCTCTTTTGAAATGCCAAATATTTCTTCGAGGTGCCTTGACTGTCAGCGGTGTAGTTGCTGCAACTCTTATAAGATCCTGTAGCCTCGGAACGGACCAACTTATGGTCGGAATTGTGTCTGGATAGCCACCCCTACCTACCTACCCTCGTCTATTCCTTTTCCTACAGATCCCAAAATCCTCGCAAATGACTTTCTTGCCAAGGTTTTGATTCTCTGTTCTCAGTCGTGTGTTACAGACCACGTTTTGCTGCCAGAAAGGACCACAGGTTTTACGATTGCCTTGCATAGCAGCGTATATTTTTTTGCACGCCGGGACCGTGCTGTTCAATCTTACTGGTTCATACCTGTGTAAAAGAAAAATGTCGCCACGGTGCTTCTTATCTGCCGTCCTCAAGACCAAAAATGTTGCACGAAATTGGCCAAGTGCCAATTTCCTAGATCAATGAATGTGTAGAGCTTCAGGCTGCCCTGGCTACTTACATAGCTTAAACTTCACCCGGAAAACAACTCACCTTAAAGAACTCCTTGAAAGTGTCCACTCTGGCGCCGAACTCTTCCACTTTTTTAAGAAACCGAATCTCCGCACTATGCCACTTCTCCGGACCCGCAACCAAATCCAAAACACTAGTTCTAGTTTTTTAACAAAATTACAAAAAGTTTATTCATGAAAATCTTCTCCTTGCGACAATTCCATTCCAACGAGACGAATTCTAACGGAAATCTCACTCACTCATCACCACCGCGCCACCCCCTACTGGATATTAAATTTCCAATTTTGCCGGCACATGGGACATTGCTGATTCAGGGGCTGCGAATTGAGCCATTTAACAATGCAGTGCATGTGGAAGCAGTGCGAACAGGCCCCCCAAACAAGAGGGCAATCATCGCCGGGCAGCGAACACTCCGGGCAGCAGTTCTCGAAGGACATTCGACAAATTCCGCAATTTTCATCGTTTGCGATCCAGCGCCATGTCGCGACGCCCATCCAACCTGTACGAGGGGGATTATTATTGAGTTATTCGGATTCTTAGTGAGGGAGTTTTCTATTTTAATTGGAATTATTGCAAAAGTTCGGACACAGTTTGATTTTTGAAGTCGTGCTATCGAAGTGTTTGTTTTTTTAGATGTTCACTTACTTTTGATCTTCACTTTCATGTTTTTAGTTCGATTTTATGCACTCGGAAACTGCGATTTTTCTGTAGTTTTTCACCGGCGTTCTACTGTAAATCAGGCTTGAATGAAACTTGCTTGCATTGCGGCGGAATGTTAACGAAAAATCGATTCGCAGACCATACTAGTGTCAGACTTTTGTTTTGACAGTGCGGGGACTTTTGTAGAGTACGAACATTTGTAAGGTTTTGTGAAGTTTGGCAATTGTCAATGACAGAAGTCATATGGGCTGTCATATTCTTATAATCTTTCCGAGACGTCAACTTTTGCATCCGAGGAATTTTTCCTTACGTTTATTTTAATTTCTCTTTTCTGTCCTCTTGTTTTTCGTTGGAGTTTAGGCGCACGAGATAGAGAATCGCGGCGTTCGAGAACGATTCGCGTACGTGCGGTACAGGTGCTTGTTTGGTGGCGAATCGTGTTTTTTGCGTCTCAAGAAGCAGGGGGCTGCGGAGGAGGCAGGTGCCAGCGACGAGTCAACACAAACAAGGACAGCGCAGTGAAGTTGATTTTTCCCATTATCTCGATTTAGTGAGGCTGCTTGCGGCGCGGGAGGGAGGCAGCGGTCCGCCGCCGAACAATGGGAAACGCTGGCAGCAATAATCTGCCGCGCGAACGGCACAAGTCCAGCTCGAGCGACATAATGCCCAGCTCGCCGGCAAAGGACGGACAGGCTTTCGTTTTCGAAAAGAAACCGGACACGCGCATCGTGCTGCAAGGATCTCAGGAGGACGAGGAGCCGTACTACACAAAGCCCGCTAGTTCGGGCAGCATTGCGTCTAGCCCGATGGCCCGACCACGCTCCAGTACCCTGTCAGAAGGCAATACGGGCGGCGTTACTTTCGACGATCCCGAAATGGAGAAGAAGCCAGCTGCTCTACCGACCGTATTCAAATGGGACGGGGGCGGTAAACAGGTCTGCATCAGCGGCACCTTTTCCAACTGGAAACCGCTGCCGATGGTCAAAAGTCACGGCGATTTCGTCACGATTATCGATCTGCCCGAGGGCGATCATGAGTACAAATTCTGCGTGGATGGCGATTGGAAACATGACCCAAAATTGGTAAGTGGCTGCGTGGTAGGGGGAGGGTCACTCCTACTTTTCCTAACAATGCTGGAAAAATCAATAGACTCAACTAATCAAATTCCGTTTGACAGAAAAACATCGAGAACGACGTTGGCACAAAGAACAATCTGGTGTCGGTGCGACAGTCCGATTTCGAAGTCTTCCAAGCGTTGGCCAAGGACAGCGAGGATGCTGCGAATCAAGGACAAAAGGAATATTCGCAAGATATACCGCAAGTCAAGCCATGGGAAAAGGTCTCGGGACCGCCAGTTCTTCCACCGCACCTGTTGCAAGTTATTTTAAACAAGGACACGCCACTCTCGGTAATTATTCAGGTTGAAGTAGTGCAATCGGGAAATAACTGTTTTTTTTTTCAATTACAGTGCGAACCAACACTACTCCCGGAACCGAATCACGTCATGCTTAATCACTTGTATGCGCTTTCGATCAAGGACGGTGTTATGGTGCTGAGCGCAACGCATCGCTACCGGAAGAAATACGTAACGACGCTCCTCTACAAACCGATCTGAACCAAAAACGGGGCATGTGGCAAATCGTTTTTATTTTATTTAATTATTTTTTTTTTTGATTTGGTTTTAGCGCGGTACTAGAGCGGATGAGTGGACGCTCCATCTCATCCGAAATCGATGGTCTGCGAGCCATGTTTTCAATTTTAATCAAATTGTTCTTATAATTCAGAGTTTCTAGGTGTATTTTTATTAATGTAGCGTTAAAAATATGAAAATTATTCTAATACAAAACTCAATCGAGACAGAATATCAGGGGGTTTTAATTTGTTCGACGCGGCCTTACAACAGCAATCCATAGTTCAACTAATTTCTGATTCAGTATTCTCACAATGAAACGAAATATCCTCTGATAAGTCAAATTTGTCTCCTATCAAGTAGACATTTTCAGATAAGATTCGCATCTGCAAAACTGCTCTTAGATTTTTTGGGACTGTTTTTCTTATCAGTTGTTGGCCTCTTTGTGAAATTCAAAATAATCCTAATCACTGTCAAACAGATATTGCAATCGGGCGAGGGTAGGGGTAGAGATGAGACTGCTTTGACTTCGTTTTTCGAGCTGGAAGCAGATTAAGTTGCAGTATAAATCAAGTCAAGATAAATTTTTGCGGCTCGTTCAGTTTTTTGGTTTTTATTCTTAATTAAACAAACTTCAATATAAATAAGATACTAAAATTGTGTATGCTGTCTGTTTTTTTACCGCGACTGAATATGCTGCCAGTTATAAAATCTTCCCGCGTTGTAGAGTAAAATTTTAGTGCTTTTATCCACACACCGATGATAGGGGAAGAAGTAAAAAAAACTACCGTTCTTCTGTGGTTATCCTTGGAATACCGTGAGATAATAAATAATTTGCAGTTATCTTTTACTCAAATAGCTAATAACTGTTTACTAAGCAAAACGTTTCACACATGACCACATTTATGATTACCAAGCGAAAACCGAAAATGCTGGAATAATTATTTCGTGTGCAGAAGGCTACAACAGAAGATGATATCTGAAACCTTTGACTGAGCAGAATCTACAACTAAAAATTGCGAAATATTCTTTAGTTATTTTTTTGATTATGTAGTTGTAATCAGCAGCTTTCATAAAGCAGAGTTATAGTTATACGCAACAAAGCCCTAGTCTTCCCATTGGACTGTTTGTTTTGTCCATAGCGGGTAATATGTCAACCGACATAGAATAACATGAATCCGTGGAGCGGGAGAAGTAGCTTGGAACTCTTAAAGCAAAAACCTTCAACAAACAGCGGGCAATCCAAATAGCGATCTAGTACGCACGGCGTCCAGAAAGATTAGAAAAATTGACTATGAAGCTTTTAACCGATATAGCAAAGAAATTCATGCTGTACCATTTCAATTCGATGAACCGAATACTTCATATATCCACAATATAGACGTTAACCACAGCCAACAACTGTACCCCGAAGTACCATGGCTAGCTATTTCGAGTAATTCCCGCATCACATCATATCAGCTGATCCATCCATCAATTCCGAAACTTCCGTCAAATCCCAAATTACACCATTAAATTTGCTCCGTAAAATTCTTCACGCAGCGTTTACCTCCATTTGGGTCGTTTTCGATCCCTTTGGATATTAGGTACAAGCATTTCCCTCGCCTCAGTTCACTACTTTCTTCTGGACAAACCTACCATTATGCCTACCTCTAAGGTAATGTGTTCCTCCGATTTCGAGCTCCTTAGATAAGAGGTACTCTTGTTTTTCGGTCCAGATTACTGAGGAAAAGTTTTTCTCTCGCCTTCGTTCACTACTTTCTTCTGGAAAACCCAACATCCCTCCATCGCCCATAATCGCCTAGATTCCGGTCAGCTTGGGAGGTTAGTCAACCGCCGCTTCCTACTTTCTTCACCAATCGCCAATCTCCAATACTACCATCAAAATATCAGTCACATTAGGAACTTCATCAACCGCCGATCGCTATTTTCTTCACTCTCTTGCTACTACTACTCAGCTTTCGCAGATTCATAGACCTGTGACAATAAAAACACTATCAACCATCATCCCTTCCAAGCTTACGATAAATCAAATCCGTATACCTCTTGTAAACCAACTGATTCGATATGCTAGAGAGTCCTCAGCACCTCCTCCGTAGTACCAGTTTTTGGATCTGTGGTCTGGTCTTCGTAGGTCGCCGCAAACGCCCCCACTTCAGTCAAGTCCCAGCAAGACTTTGTTCCTGTCGCACAGCTAGGTTCGTGGAGTTGCTAAGCTTCAAAGGCAAATCTATTGATGCTATTGGGCTTTTCTCGCCCAATAGCTACACTACGCG
This sequence comes from Chorisops tibialis, assembly GCA_963669355.1. Lineage (NCBI taxonomy): Eukaryota > Metazoa > Arthropoda > Insecta > Diptera > Stratiomyidae > Chorisops > Chorisops tibialis. The sequence continues at coordinate 330,135,523 of OY770262.1, forward strand.
GGGTGCTCGAGATAAAAGAAAAAGTGGTAACTTTCGTCAACCAGTGTTAACGGGTCATCCTGCATATACGCTGTCCTGCGAATATCTTCTACAATGGTCGCTTTGCTATTACTCATCACAACAAGATAGACATTTGCACTATGATATGAAGAGTGAATGAGTATATAACATAATATGTAAAGAGCCGAACATTACAAGGAAGGCTGTCGATTGGAACCCAGAAGTAACCTGCGCAATTAGTAAGATGACATGGTGAAGATATTGAAGTGCGCAAGGGGTCGCTGGATTTCAAGTAAAAACAAAACTAGGTCGCTTTGGATTTAAAATAACCGCAAACTTTATTTACTCGCTTTTCAACATTACCTTTAACACTTTTGATTCACTATATCGCTTTCGCAAACTTCCACTCTTTCGCTTGAACTTCGGCTTCGACTCTCACTTTCCAATCGTAATTATCACAAACGCTCGCCCTTTTCATACCCAGCGCAACCGGCGTATTTGCTGACAGTCGATGCGTAATTTGTTGCTTCCGTTCGAGGAAAAGGACACGAAGGTGTTTTGTTGATTAAACATCTGGAACATTCGATGAGAGGCGTAGTGTAGGAATGTACATGTGCGAATGTACATGATAGCACGCACGTGTAGCTGTTGTTGCTTTCGTTCATGAGAAGAACGTGCAAGTGTTTTCTCGTTACGCCTAACTAGGTAAAGCATAGATGGAGCTGTAACCGCTGGTGAGAAACTACTAGGTGGGTGCCACTTTTACTGCATTCAGACGTGAGCAGTTATTAGCTTATCAATGATGATATAAAATATTTGTATTCTCGCTTTGCAAAAATTTTGTGAAACAATTAGAAACTCGGCATGTTTTGATTTTTTTTAGTCGGCGGGGAGACAGTCTAGTTTTGAAAAAAAAAAACGGCTGGTATTAATGTTCTGTTGTTTTTAGTAAAGCTTCTATCTACTGCCTCGCTGTCGCTACTGCTATATTTTCTGGGGAATTCATTGTTTAGGATAACCATTTTTCAATCTTCACTCTACTTTTATTTACGCATTACTGAGAAATTTTAATAAGCAGGTATACTTGGCCAGCTTTTATAAAAAGAAATACTTGTTTGCTAATCATGAAAAATTACATCTCTATTGATAAAAAAAAACATCAGAAAACATCCGTTCCAATAAGAACTTGGATTTTGGGTGATTCTATAAAGAAAAATTAATAAAATGTTAAATTTTAAAATTATTCGATGATGCGATTACTGCAAAAAATTTCCCTGTCCAAGAATTTATTCCAGTCTTATAAATTAATGTAATAATAATTTTATTCCACAGCGAAACCATTACATTACATTTTCCATTCATAAACCACAGTTAGATTTGTCAAGTTGCCAATTGGAGAAATAAGCTAGTTAGCTGAAAAATTTTTAAAATTCAATAAAATTTTCAAAAAATTATAAAATACTGTTGCGAGCTAGGGGTTCGCCGGGATTTCAAGAAAAGAACACAATTCGTTTAAAAAAATAAGTGATAATTTATTTATTCGCACTTTAATGGCAATACCGCCGCGTACTTTTCTATCGCTTTCACTGGTTCGCGTCGTAAATAAGAGTCGCTGACTAACTGAACTCCTTGCTGAAAGCCTTCGCGCTTTTATACATCTCATGATAGTTCTCGAAGCTTCCTTCGGTGTGTATGTGTGAACTATGTGTGAACAGTTCTCGAAGCTTCCTTCGGTGTGTATGTATGAACTATCTGTGAACAGTTCTCGAAGCTTCCTTCGGTGTATATGTATGAACTATTCTGGAAAGCTCTAGATCTTTAATTATGGCTTTCTACATAGTGGAGTATACTGTTCTACATAATTCTTGTCTATTCGAGAGAGATCGAGTTGCGGGGCTGCCAGATCTGCATGTAACAATACAATGAAAGCAAAATAAAAAAAAAATGAAACACTTTAGAGAATCGTCAAATCCTTTATTTCGCACACGGTAATAATAAAAAAATAATGTAGAACATTGACAAACATAATAAGAGTACAAACTACAGAAAAAATAACCTTAAAATTGAGAGAATGAAGAGAAAAAATCTCAACAGAACAAAAAATTGAAAATTTTTGATGAAAAATCTTAATGAACTTAAAATGAAAACTACTCAAAATCTAAACTATTAACATCATTAAAGCATGACGCCGAACTACTGGTGCATTTACAACTCTTTCCTGACGGCGCACGCTGATTGATCAGACAAATTCGATCATCCGGACAACCACCATTATCGACTAAACACGGACTGTAATTAACTGGGCAATCATCCGTAATAGCAACCATGCCGTACATCTTATGACTACCGAAGACAGGAGTTCGCATTCCTTGTTTTCGATTCCCATTGATATCAACGCTCTCGATTTGTTTTCTGAAAAGTAAAATTCAGAATTAAGAGGATTTTGGGTTCGAATTGAGTACTAACGTTGTCCAATCGGTCCAATAGAAATGCTGCTCGGTACTGGTCAAACCAAATGGATACGAAAGATTTGCACCAATCGTTCGTACCGATCTCTGATAGGTATCTAAACATTCGATCTTGTGTGTTCCAGCATCGGCAAAGCACAGATCACCGGTACTACGCAAAACTACTAAGGAATTTGGGAGAGTAACATCGGGTTTAGATAGAAGAATTTCGCGTCCGGTTCCATCTAGTTCGGCCATCTCGATTTTCGGAGCATCCCGATTCCAATCGGACCAGTAAATTTTCCTAGAATTCGAATTTATTCCTCATCAACGATTTTCAGTATTTTTTTCGAAACCTACCCCTTGTGAGGATCGACTGCAATACCGCGAGGATTAACTAAATATTTATTTACAATTACCGCTCGCTGCTTTGGGTTATCCAAACTAACAACTTCAATAGTATCCTTGGTTGAATCGGTCCAATACAAGCGTCGCGACATCCAATCGATTGCAATACCTTCCGGTGAAAAAATATCTAGAAAACAAATGGGCTTAATTTTTCGCAAAAATACAAACACAATTTATCATTATTTACTCTCGGTGATGAATTCTTTTACATCGGTTCCATCATATTTCGAACTCATAATTTTCTTCGCCGATATATCACCCCAGTAGACACGTCCTTCAGCACAATCTTTGTCCAAGCCGATTGCCATTTGTGCTACTGAGATCGGTTTTCCGTATTTTCCATCGAATGGAATGCGCAATATTACAACGCCCTGACTGATTAAGAGGAATCCGGATTCGTGCTGAGAAATTTCCTTGCAGAAGGTTCCGTTGCCAAGATAACCTAAAAGAAAGATTTCAAATTTTGATAAGCATGTCTAAACATTTTCAAAAAATCAGAGACCCCGAAAATTTCCATTCATAAGACCGGCGGCATTTTTTTAAAGGAGCGCTTAAACTTAATCTAGCACAGTACCGATCACACCCTTCAGTAGGCTCCGAAAAATTCATTTGAAAATTCAATTAAAACAAAATTAAATCAAACTCTTCAGTAAAATTGACTTCCACTTTCTTTTACTGAGCTTCTTAAAATATAATAATCTTTCAAATTTAATTTATTAAATTTAAATCTGATTTTCGTAAATTAAATTACAGAATCAGAAAAACTATTTTTTATTTTCCAAGTTCAATAATAGTGCAAACATTAAACCATGTTTGCGGATAAGAAAGGCTCTAGCCGAAACGCATTGATCTCTGAAGAAAGTTCGATAATGATCATGGGTCGATTTGGAACGTATGTATCACGCTTTCATTTACCATCACAACAAAATGAATCGGGCAAGGAGACTGGCGGTAATATTTGCAGAAAACAAAGTGGAAGTCAAGATTCGTCAAAATCCCTTTTGGAAGGTATTGAATCGAAATGGCAGCAGGATTTACTTGATTCGAGCAGTTCCAATAATGCAAACCTCGGCAAGATTGTTCATTTCCGTAGCAAGGATTATGTAATCAAGTTCACGAAAACAGAATCGGAGAATTTCCTGGATTGCTTACGAGATGTATTAAATCCCATTATTGATAATATTGATTTGTCGTTGAAAAAAAAGTTGAAACAGAACGGAGCTATATGCCCGGAAGTTGAGGAATATCAAACAACTAAATTGGATCAAAGCGGGCACGAACTTTCACCCTATACGTCTAGTAATATGTTCATTATTGACTCTGATGATCATTCAAAAGAGGAGCTCTTTTTCAAGATACCTTTTCGACCAACTCGCAAGACTCTCTCCCAAATTGAAGACGTCTTCAAACTTCGTTTTAAATTCACCGAAGAGGATTACTTTTCGCTTCGCGATATTTTTACCTTGAAAATTTACTCATCACGTCGTTTAAATCATGTTAAGTCGGTGCTACATATGCATCGTCTCCCAACAAAGGAAGAACTGATACGCTTGAAAAACGATTTCAAAGTGATCATCAGGCCAAGTGAAAAGGATTTGGCTCGACTAGATAAGTTGTTCACCGTTCGTTGCGGCCCAACCGCTGACCAACTCCGAAAGATCAAGAAAACTTTCAGACTAAACCGCAAACCCACCATTCAGGAATTCTTCGAATTGCGAAACCTACTGAAAAGAGTTCGGAGATCTTATGGAAAAACAGTCGTCGAACTTCAAAATTTCTTGAAAGTCAAGGAAATCGGGCAGAAAGAAATCGCCAATCTACACAATCTCCTAACTATTACTTTTAAGCCGACTCGGAAGCAACTTAGCGACTTACAGGACACTTTTAAGTTAAATGGTCCAGCTACGGAGAAGAACTATTTCGAGATACGTGACCTTTACAAGGCTCCGAGTCTACCGACTCAACAACCCCTCATCATTTTCTATTTATCTTTGCTTCCTTGCTCCTACTCCGAAACTCAGATTGTGGATCTGAAGCGATTAATGGAAAACGAAGCTGGACTATTCGATCCGTTACCACTAAGTTGTGAGCATACTAGAGAATTTCTTGAACTGGCTACTATTTCCAAAGATCTCATGCCCACTCCGAAGAAATCGTTCTTTTCGAAAATCTTACGCGGTCGGGACGATTTTCCACAACGAATCGAAAACCCTATACAAATTTCGATTAATAGCGGCAATGGTCAAGGTTCAAGTAAAATTCTCAAGAAACTTCTATTTTGGCATTATTGAAAAAAAAATAAAAATACAAACGTACCAACAGATTTGAAACGTGTGCATTCGAAACTGCAAATATGCTCAGATGTGTCGTACACGATGTCAGAAATATTAAACCGAACGCGTTTCCTTCGAAGCGGATTCGTTCGATATTTGATCGTACCGAATTGTTTTATTTTTTCTGAAATGCTGGAGCTATTGAATTGAATTACGGAAAACTCGCATAAACAGGATTCGCCGATACTGATAGGAAACCTGCAGATGATCAAGTAAGCGAGAGATTTTCGTACAGGTATCAACATCAAAAAAATCTTAGATGATCGAGAAGCTTGCAAAGAATCTGTTCAAACACAAGCAATTGAAAAAAGCGGTTTTCAGTAGCAATTACTTCCTTCAACGAATAATCATTATCCTCAGTTATTTGCCAACAGGCAGTGCATTAGTTCGGTTGGTCTGGTGAAAACATGCTCTGAACTGAAGGATAACTTGAGCAAGCTGGACACATCCAAGTTCTGAACCACTTCTCAGAACCCTCAATACATTCCAGTCTTATTTCGAAAGACGGAAGCATTCAGGTTAAATTAGAATTTAAAATACCCCTGGAGTTATTTGATGATCACATGTAATGGGATAAAAGCATCTCACAAACAATTACAGAACCACTTACACGATTAAACTTTAAAGGTAGAACTGAAGATAAAGCCAACCAGCCAAGAGCACAATTCAAGTACTTGTATCACTGTTAAATCAGATAACAAACTTAATTTCATAATTCGAAATTCCTGCGATGGACACCATGGCTCCAGAAACGACCGCTTTAAGCGTCGCCTGACTCAAAATTTCCGTACCGTAATATGCTTAGGATATCACGCCTTGTAATTGTATTGGCTTAGAAATGATCGGATTGATGATATAACATACAGTGCATATTTTAAGGATTAAATCTGATTTGAACTTAAACAGGAAATAGTATTGTGTCTAGGCTGTTCAACACTTGATTGGTATTTGCGTTTGGTTGTTATGTACTCGTAGTGTGACCCAACTGAGTATTGAAAATATTGTTACTTAGTGCCATCTGAAGTTTTACGAATCAATCGAGGTGGTGACAAATTTTTGTCCGGTTTTGGAGACACTTCTTCGTTGATGGTAGAGCATCAGCGACATAAATTAACTGCAAGAAAAGGATGCTTCGTATTTAATAAGAAAATAAATAAATAAATTTGAAAAAAAATCGTGATTGGGTTCTACTTTAAAATTTTGTGGACATAAATCAATCAATCAAATTCCTGTTAAGACCCCCTATATGGGCATAGGACAGAAACGACTCTCTTCCACAAGGCGCGATCCTGAGCATCAGCCTTAAGCTGTTGCCAGGACTTGTTTATTCCTCTGGCCTCCTGCTCAACTGCTCGCTTCCATGTGTTAAATGGTCGACCAACCCGACGTCTTCCTTGAGGATTATAATCCAGAGCTTGTTTGGCGATGTTTCGCTCTGATTTCCTCAAAGTATGACCGATCCACTGGCACTTTCGCCTTTGAATCTCAATACATATTTTAGTCTGGCCAGTTGTACCCCAAAGTTCGTCGTTGGAGATCACTTCTGGCCAGAATATTCCTAAAATGCGTCGAAGGCATTGGTTTACGAAAGTCTGTAGTTTCTTGGTAAGTCGAACGGTCACTTTCCACGTAGTACAACCATATAACAACACGGATTTGACGCATGCGTCAAAAACTCGCAGCTTCGTGCGAAGGGAGATCTCTCTTAACCTCCAGAAAGGGGAAAGGATACCGAAGGCCTGACGAGCCTTATTTAGCCGAGCCACAACATCCTTTTCGGACATTTTTGTGAACATGAAGCTGGGTTTTTATTTTAGAACGCCTAGCCTACATTTATTTACCTTTTTAGTACTTAATGTTATTCAAGCCCAAATCCCTGTTTCTCCCAATCTTCGTAAGTAAAATATGATAATTTATTAGTCTTAAGAATAAGACAATCTACTCACCAATATTACATACACACTGAAGTCCTGCCGAAGTTGTAACACATTTTCCATTACGATCGCATAAGCTCGGAGTATTTCGGCAATTCTTCTCCTCGACACAAACATATCCATCACCATAATATCCAGGATCACAGATACACTCGTATTTTGAATGGTCACTGATAAATTTATATTAATAAAAAAAAAAACAATACGGAACAAATAAACTTACTTCGCAGGAGCACAAGTAGCATGTAAACCACACGAATTACGAATATTACATGGTGGCGGAATACTCTTACAACTTTTAACTCCATCGCCTACAAATCCTTCCATACAGTTACAATAGCCCACCTTTTGGATCGGATCCATTTTACAGAGAGCATTATCGGCGCAATATGTTCCACCGCACGATCCGGCCGGAACACACATATCTGAAATATCGCGCTCATATCCTGACTTACACAGACAAACGCCACTATCGCATATTGCATTCGGACTACAGTGATCATTCATCGAGCATTCCGGAGCTAATTGGCAAGCGAAGCCATCACCTTCGTAGCCACTATCGCAACGACATTCCGATTTTCCGATAGCTTCGTTGTACAAACAGGACGCATGGATATCGCAGAGATCTTCTTTCTACGGATTAGGAAATTGATTTATTAATCTGGATTTGAAAAATCCCTAACTATGATCCTTACAGTAGTGCAAGAGACTTCGATTTTCGTGCATGTAATACCATCGCCATCGTAGCCTCTCGGACAGACACACTTATATTCCTGAATATCTTCCGACCAATCGCATGTTGCATTCTCGTGACAATTGAAGTCTTGACTGCAGGATACTAAAAAAAAATTAATTTGGTAAGAATCATGATGTCATAGCGTTCAACTGACCTGACTCCGTCATATCCGATCGAATGCAAGTATTTCTCTCCTCTTCGAATTGATATCCTTCAGGACAATAACACACACTTTCAGAATTACAAACAAGTGTTGTTTCATTTTCTTGTTCGGGTTCCTCGAAAGGCTGGAAGCATCTGCCATTAATCCAGCTCTCGCCAGACTTGCATACTGGTAGACATTCACGTCCGTCTCCAACGTAACCATGATTACAGAAGCATCGGTTATCTAAACAGAAGGCATCTCGGGAACATTTCTAAAAAAAAGATTTGAGCTGAAGATAAAATCTCAACCGATTAAAATCGAAATACTTACGTGGCACTCCGATTCATGCAGTTGCAGATCGGGTTGTTCCGGCAGCGGTACCTCTGGTTGATGTGGTGGTTCTGCCGAAGATGATATCGTAGGTTCAGGTTCAACATATTCTGGAACCACTTCTGGCTGACCAACATCTCCAATCTTGTCACAAATCCTTCCATTCCCCTGATATCCTTCGATACAAACGCAACTATAGCCACCCGGTTCATTCGTACAGTAGGCATGTTCGTCGCATGCATTCGGACCTTGGCATTCGTCAATGTCCACACAAATGTCGATCGAAGTCGATTCGGTTGGATAGAGGGTAAACCCGTTCTTACAAACACAGTCATACTCGTCGCCACGTGGTTGACAAATAGTGTTATCACCACAATTTGCACTGCCATCAGTGCATGGATTCGATTCAGGATCAACTCCGATCCGGTTCAGCATTCCGATTCGGATAGCTTGTTCGACCGTGTGATAATCGAGACCAATTTTCGATACCTTCTGAAGTACGGGTGCCTGATTTTCGAGTCCGCTTTCATTATCCAATCGGCATCGTTTGAATGTGATTCGTTGATCCAGGGTATACTCAATGGTTTGCGACTCGGATACACGAATTTGTCGCGATCCAACCGATTGTATTTCCGTATCGGCTATGTATCGATATTCTTCCATAAAATCGGCTACTTCGAGCTTACAATCGACCGGTATGATGGGCAGCTCTCCCGATACTTCAATCTTAACGGCCAATTGATCCCAGTAATTCAGCCCTTCAAATGTTTGGTTGATGATGAACATTTCACCACTATCAAAAGACAGCGTGGAAAAGTGATTCAAGAGACCGCCAGTAATCTCAAATCCATTTTTGGCCTGGGCGAATGGCTTTGCAAACAGCCAACCAATCGCACCGCCAATAGGCAACGCCAACTCCAATTGATGACCTAATTCTGCATTTATGGGATTAATCGCGCTGTATGTTCGTCCGTCAGCTATCGCAACGTACGATTGCAACTTAGCACTTTCATCTAATCGCTGCCCATTTATCGATCCACTGATGGAGCCCGTGACGCGTATCGGCGCCGTGCTCTTAATACACTCGATTCCGTTCCCGTAGTAACCTTCGTTACACCGACAGCAGAATCCTTCTCTGGTGTTCGTACATGCTGCATTCATATTGCACGTCTGATAGCCATCGGAGCAGGACCTGGGCTCTGACTGTTCTCCTTGGATACTGGGTAGTCCAACGTTTTCCTCGTAGTCAAGCTGACCGACGCGAAACAACCAAACTCCCGGAATGTCCACATTCGATAATGCGCTTAGATACCTAACCTTGAATGGTTTTATTATTTTCCTGTTAGATACGCTGAAATCAAGCTTAGCCTTAATGAAAATACTTTACATTATCGGTGCCGGAACCCTTCAGTGTATAGTAGCGTCCATCTTCCGACATGAATCCAGCCTGCGGACGAATGTCCGGTATTCCCAATTCCCCTACGTCTGCTTGAAGCCAATTCAGACCCTTATTCGGGTACACAAATTGCACATAGGTTTCGTCCTGATTGCAGATAATAGCAACCTGTAAAATACTAAAATAGTTAGCTATCCGGAACGTGACTGAAAAAATAATAAATGCCTTCTGACCTGGAAAGTATTAACCTTGTCGGTTTTCTCCTTGTAATATCCAACATTCTCCCAGGTTGTAACGTAAATAACGGAGGCTGTGAAGTCCTCGGAACCGGCAAAAGAATTCCTCACTAGCTCAGATGCTTTGGAAAGCTTATCAGCACTTTGCGACTTGAAGAAGAGAATCAGAGTGGACTCGTTTGCATTTGTCGTGTCCACGTTCGAGTAGAACACCGCAATCGAAGGATACTCCAACGGGAATGGCTGATTTGGAAAGTCCGGAAATTCTGTTACGAATGTTAAGATGCCATTGGTGTTGATCTGAAACATTATAGATGGATATATGCTGTTAAGAAAACATTTTTGAACTTGTTTTTTTTTTCAAGTTTCAAGTGTTTCCTCAATTTTTTTTTTCAAAGAGTGTTTTAAAATTTTGCAATTCGGCGCAAATGTTGCGAATTTCTTGAAGAAAAAAATGTAAGTGGTCCTAAATGGAAGATATGCGAAAAAGACCTGCAGGCGAAAACAAAGGAAGTACCATAATGACAAGATACAAAAAATGGACGACGATATGAGACAAAATAAAACGCGGGACGCATACGCAATAGTAAAAGAATTAAAAAAAAGGATATAAACCAGAAACCAGTCTCTGCAAAGACGCAGAGGGCAACATAATCAACGACGCACAAGAAATCAAAAGGAGATGGGCTTCCTACTTTGAACATCTTCTCAATCCCACCCCATTAGCATCTATCACGACAGACAACATTTCAATTGATGCCTCAACTGATGAAGAAGAACCATCATCGACACCACCCACGCTTGCTGAAATCAAAGCAGCCCTATGTGACCAAAAACGAGACAAAGCGCCGAGAATTGACGAAATACCAATTGAACTTCTGAAAAACGGTGGAAACTGTCTCGCTGAAATACTGCACAACATGATATGCAAAATTTGGACAGAGGAAATCATACCCAACGACTGGCGAAAAAGCATTATATGTCGAATTTACAAGAAAGGAGACAAACTCTGTTTTGAGAACTACAGAGGTATATCATTGTTGTGTATCCTATAAAATACTGACAAAAATAATTGAACGTCTTCTTAAGCCCTTTACTAATGAAATAATTGACGAATACCAAGGTGGATTCAGAACCGAACGATCTACAACAGACCAGATATTCTCGATGAAACAGGTGCTTGAGATATGTTGGGAATATAACACAGACGTGCACCAAATCTTCGTAGATTTTAAACAAGCATACGACAGTATCGACAGAAGCGTACTGTACCAAATCATGCTTGACTTTGGAATTCCCCCAAAACTAGTCCGACTAACAAGACTCAGAATGACGAACACTGAATCCCAAGTGAGAATACAAACCGATTCCACAACCAGCTTTCGAACGGAATGTGGTTTAAAGCAGGGAGATGGTCTAGCCCCTATGCTTTTCAACTTGGCACCAGAGTATGGCGTCCAAAAAATCCCAGTCGACACCAACGGGACACTACTATTCAAGTCCACCCAACTAGTAGCATTCGCTGACGACATTAACATCCTAGCAAGATCCTTCCCTAGTGCTAAGGAGGTATATGTCAATCTTTACTCCGCCGCAAAAGAAGTCGGGTTGCGCATTAATGAAAGCAAAACAAAAGTAACAAGAAGGAGAACGCCAATCAAAAAACAACAATTGCAAATATAATATATAGTTTGGAGAGTGTGGACAACTTCATATATCTTGGGGCTAATCTAGCAAAGGACGGTAATGAAACGGACGAAATCAAACGACGGATAATACTTGCAAATAAGACATATTATTCGGTACTTCCAATAATGAAATCCAAGAAAGTGCACAGGAGCAATAAGCTGTGGATTTATAAAACTATTATACGACCTGTGCTCAGTTATGGCAGCGAGACGTGGACATTAACGCGAACTTCCGAAAAAGCAGTTAACGCATTCGAATGAAAGGTCCTCCGAAGAATTTTGGGATCTGTGAAGGAAGGAACGGAATGACGAATAAGATACAACCATAAGTTGTATCAACTCTACGACGAGCCAGAAGCTTCAACGTTCATCAAGCTACGTAAACTGCAGTGGGCTGGCCATGTAGAGCGAATGGAAGACAGAAGAATCCCCAAACGTGCTCTGAAAGGCAAAGCGAATCGTAACCGGCCAGTAGGCAAACCACGCAAGCGATGGGAAGACTCGGTTGATGAAGATAGCAAAGCCATCTTAAAAATTAGCAGCTGGAAGACGCGGTCTTTGGATCGAGACGATTGGAGGCGACGACTTCAGGAGGCCAGGGCCTAATTTGGCTGTCGCGCCATTGATGATGAAATGGAAATTGGCAACTATTTTTTGAAATTATTCATTAACACGCTTTGTTTATGTTTTTTTTTTTATAGGAATATCCAATCGCTTTTATTTTCTTATATCATTCTGCTTAGAGGAAAGTTAGGTTTTATAAAACATATCGTACGGTAAAAGACTGATTAAATTCTTTACGTTAAGTGGTCAGCCATTCAATTTTCTGTTAAGACTTCATATAGGGGCAGGCGACTAGGACAGAAACCATTCTCTTGCACAAAGCGCAATTCTGAGCAGCGGCCTTTGTCGCCAGGACTTATTTATTCCTCTGGTGTCCTGTTCAAGTGCTCGCTTCCATGTTGTACATGGTCGACCAACCCGACTTCTTTCTCGAGGGTAATCTAGAGCTTTTCTGGCTCTGGTTACCTCAAAGTGTAACCGATTCACTTCTTCTTCCGCCTTTGAATCTCTATGCATAGAGATTCAAAGGCAGAACTATGGTGGTAGTAATTTTATTCTAGTCGAAATGAAATCGGCTTGTATATCCGTCTGTCAACTAAATAACTAGCTTCTACCACCTCCCATATATGTTAAATGCCATAATTTCGGAAAATTAAATTTATCAATTTTCTTGAGAATTATTATTAAAGATACACAATCTAAATTCAACACGAAAAGTTTTCAAACCAAGTACATTTAAATGTTCAAAAATTATAAACTTCATCCCACTTCTTACAGCCTCTCTCAAAAAAATGTGAAATTCTAATGAATTTGAGAAGAGCTAATTTCATATTCTATTTCATCTAGAGTAATGCATTCAGGAGCGAATTTAGAGTTTAGTCATCATGCCTTTAGAAAATGTCCATCCTTTCTTGATAATCGTAACATTCAAACTCCATCTTTTCAGCTGGTCCAAGAGTTCCTAAAGCTCCAGGCAGTATGAAAGCAATTTCATTCATTTCCCGAACGTCAAGGCCATGGAACACATTACCAGCCAAAGTTTTCCCCAACGAGTACAACCTCCAGTGCGTCAAAGGCAACGTCCACCGTCACTTTCGTCTCTCTCCACTCAAATTAACCCAACTTTAATTTTATTTTTTTCTTCAATTCCTCTACCGGCTTAACTGTGCGTAGCATTATAGGGTGATCCCCTAAGTTATAGTCGATACCTTACTTTCCATGTAGTACAACCATATAATAACACGGATTTATCGCCCACATCAAACACTGACAACTTCGTGTGAGATATCTTTTAACTCCAGAAATGGAAAAAAAACCGTAGATGAATTTTGAAACAGAAAATATCTCATTCTCTTTAAAAAAATCGAATTTTATGTTTTTCTATTTATTTTCATTTATATGAATCTCATAAATGCAAAATTAAATTTAATCATTACCTAATAATTCGAATGCCGCACGAATAAATATCAAAACATAATATCGTCATAATCTCAATTTCTTTATTTAAATATTCAAAATTATATACAAATTCATTAACTTAATTTATTTCATCAATAAATCATCCATGATAATCTCTGGATGTCACAAAAAAAAATGTAAGTCTACCGCACACTTCCCGTACTATATTTAAAATATTGTATATAAAAAATATAATTATAACTGCTCGCCAATTTTTTATTTATATCTACATATTATTAGCTCAAATAATTTTGAAAATATTTCTCATATTTTTCGATTCAACACGTAGAATTTCGTATCTCGACCATAATGCTCGTACTACCTACCTATATAAAATGAACAATACCCCCAATACATTGAGAAGGCCTTTGACAGAGTTTGGCACAAAGATCTATTAGTTAAACTCATAGCCATAGGTTGTAACACTACCTTTATCAAATGGGTTGAGAGTTTCCTTTTAAAACGCTCGATACGAGTCGTAATGCATGGTGTATCATCCCAACCGTTTCAAATCGATTCCAGCGTCTCTCAAGGCTATGTCCTATCCCCCATTCTATTTTTAATCTTCATTAATGATGTCAACAACACTCAACGCAATTCATAGCTTTGCAAATGACAGTAATCTGGATGACACCTTTCAATTCGACTCCGTTACTGAAGCTTATAGTGCTTCGGTGAATTCTAAACGCATCGAATTGTACGATTCATTGAACTCAGACCTCAACTTAATCCTGGAATGGGGCAGAAAAAATAGAGTAGAATTCAATGCCTGATAAACTCAGGCCTGTCATCGCCTTGGTGTTCTTCGAAGATGGAAAAAGCATTTTACACCTTACGATCAAGCTAATATCTGCAAGGCATCGTCTCGAGTACAACTCACACATATGGGCTGGAGCACCCAAAACACAACTTGCGGCACTCGATCGAATCCAAAGGCATGCGTTCTGTCTAGTTGGAGATGAGACTATAACAGCTTCTAAAGATTCACTCGAACATCGTAGAAAGTTCGCGGTACTTAGCGTTTATTATTGATATTTCTAAAGTAAATGCAGCGAAGAATTTTCCACCCTCATCCCTCCTCTTTTCAACTATCTCAGGAATACTCAGCAAGCCGCACGCGCCTTTGAGTCTTTGTTAAACCTTTATCGTCACGTATAATGAAGTATAGTCAGAATATCAAGAATATGTAATGCATTGCCGACCCACGTATTTCCATCAACTTACAACATTCAGTATTTCAAGGTTAACATCCACCGACAGTTTAAACTCTCCCCTCCAGAAACTTCTTTGAAACCCCATCGCTCACCTACTCTATACCGACTTGACTATACATCCAATGCATTTAAGGGTGACCCCCTAAGCTCTGTGGCTCAGAAATCTCAAAAACGAGTATTCGTCTATCCTACTACTCTAGAACGCTTTGGGCTATCGTTCTCAAATATTTTCCATGTTATTTTTAACAAAAAATTAAATTTAATTTCTTGGATTAGCCCTAATCCCCACTTCTTCTAAGACCACAAATTCCAACGAAATTCAACTTTCTTTGATCAAAGCGACCGACTACAACTCACCGCGAAATTCCGATCCGTTCTACCCCTTCTCAAACAAATGCACCATTTTCGAAAATGTATTATCCCGACTTTCTTTGAAACTATGCAAGGCAGAAACATAAAATTTCACTAGGAAATATTCAAGAAAATTCACCGCACCCCTTCCACCCCTTCCATAGAAATTTTTCATATATTAAAAATTCAAAGAAATACATACCATTCTCTTGGATCATATCAAAATCGGAGAAATCCAGCTACCACCTCCCATACAAAAATCACTATTCATATTCAGCATTCTAAAACATACACATATATTCTAGTTTTATTCAGGAATGGAATAAGAACATAAAATTTTTGTATCTCATTGAATCTTAGCGAAATGAAATGATATTTACGAAAATGTTGGAGCGATAACCGCATATTGACCCCTCGCATCACAAGACAACAGCATTTTAATAAAAGTTATAAAATTTTAAATAAAAAAAAAAAAATTCTCATCATTACAAGACTCTCATGGTACTGGAAAGCATTTCTTAATACATTTTCAATCGTAAGTACCCTCGAAGAAGTGATAATCCATAATACACAGTATAGTTTTTTTTTTTTTTGTTAAAAACCATCGTATTTTGCCTTATCACAAAACAAAGCTAAAGGTCAACAGAATTGAAGAGACCCATCGATTAAATAAACTTTTGTACAAAGAAACTTACGTAGATATGATCGTATAGCTCGCTGTAGAAATGTATCGGAGTTTCGAGCTTGATAAAATCAAATTCGCTATCACCGTTTCGTAGTATAGTACTATGCTCATCGAAATAGCTATACATTTCGGTGTCCTGTGATCGTACAATATGTCCGCACCATATTAGCATCACCACAAATAACGAATTTCTTAAGATCGACATTTTTGATTTATCTGTAGAAAATCGAAATCAAAACAATAATGCACTATTTAAACACTAGATAAACATATCTTTTTCTTTTACTGATATTCCTTGTTTAGATGATCATTAGAAGAACAAACATTAAGGATAGTCCACGCACTATAGTAACACGCACCAATAAACGATCTTCACTGAATTGTACCGATCACTGAATCTCTTCACTGCGATCATTCAGACGATTCCCGGATAATCGCGTCTAAAGTCGAAGAAAATCCCATCGAGACTGAAACTTCTTCATCACATCACGTAAAGAACTGTTAAAGATTGTAATATGTGTGTGATGATCTGTTGATTGAAAGCATCCATTGATTTGAGGATCATCCAGAGTTCATCATTTTTTTTTTTTTTTGAGAAAAGATCACTTATTTGGGTGGGAAAAAAATTAATTAAAAAAATTATATTACCAGATTAAAAATTTCGATTTCCGTCACTTCCTTAAAAAAATTTTTCTTAGAATTTTATCATTTAGGGTCGAATTTGCAAAATACATTTATTCTACTCCAGATTACTGTAATTATGAAATTGTGTAATATTTTTTAGGGCAATCGATTTTTTCGAGATAATTTCCCAGGGAAAATATTAAATTCAGTCACATGAATGTGATTCGACGAAAATGCTATTAATAAATTAGTCAATATTATTTAATGTTTGATAGCGATAATTCTGAGATGATCATTAGAATTCAAGAGTTAAGGCCTTTAACCTTCGCTAGATCGTTGATCTGAAATTTTTGTTTCTTAACCTTATAGAAATTTCATTTTTAGGACAAGGTTAATTTATTTTTTTCGACGTTTAAAAGATTGATGATAGTTTTATATTATAAAATTTTTTAAAATTATGGACCCGATCACAGTTAGAATGTTCTAAATTAGATATCAACTTTATCAGAGTCCAGAATTTATTTGTGAAGGAAGGATCATTGATAAAAACGGCCCAAAAACCAAATATCTGTTTTTCTGTGGAATAGTTCGCACAATGAAAAAATCAGCTCTCAATATCATGAAAAATAAAATAAAAGAATGCCGTAACAGGAGTGGAAGAAAGGAGGTGTAGCAAACCCGGCCTATCGTCTCGCCCCCTTAGTACTCCGAGGACCTAAAACCCATTAAATCAAACAATTCAAATTGTTTTACGATCTCAGCTTTATTATCTGATCTTCTCAAAAATACAATTTCTACAGAACGTAGTCTATAAAATCAATTAACTAACATTATCGTTTCGTAATAAATCGTTACTTAAACTAACATAATCCGCTTAACACTCCATTAATTACCCAAGTGCCTCCTTAAGGGAGCGCATATTTCATATTAATTACGATACTATAGTCTGGCATGAATTTCGTTTTGGTCTGACGTTGCCCTTCTGGATGGACCACCAAATTGGATTTCAATTACAAAATCAACAAACAAAATAATTTCCGTTGAAAGAGGGCTTGATCTCTGATCTCGAGACAGAAGAACCCCCTGAACGTATCGAGTTTTCTTTCGAATTCTTGTATACAAAAAGCAATAATTATGCTGGTATGCCGACAGAATGCTAATTACTCTTGTGTCGGCATGTTTCCTTAAAGGGGTCCGTTCCGTACGCTAAGAAGCAACAATAATGATTATTGGCCATTATAACAAAATGCTATTTTTACTCGTTGCTTTTCATGTACGATTATCTAAAGTTCGTCTTCTATACCGTCTGATATGGGGTGAGAATTCTTTATATTTAGTATGCGATATGCTTGAAGAGAGCCCGAGCCCCGATCTTGATATGTCTCATCACTCCTCCATGTTCCATGTGGTTTTAATTACTCGTCCAAAATGATCGTGATGATTGCTATGTTGTCAAGTGTTTCGGCACTATTAAATTTTATTTCCAATTTAATTGCCTGAAAGAACCAGGAAATCGTTGTATGCATAGTTCAATTATTTATTGTTGCAAACTATTGAGCGTGTCAGTTGTATCATGATTGGTTGACGAAATGTAGTGAAGCCCTTATCAAGCAGCGATCTTCGCTAACGTTAATCATTGATTTAAAAGCCATCTGCTGCTGCAGACGATATGTACGATAGAAATTCTAATAGTGTTGTTGTCGTGGGTCATTGCATTTGCGATAAGCGTTCCATTTATAGGCTAGTAAAGTTCTAATTGATACAGAAAGTTGTACTTTCATATGTAGAAAAGTTTTACTTTGTATGATTTTAATTTTTATACTCTAGATGGAATTTGAGAGTATTATAAGTTTGCTCTAAAGTTTGTAACGCCAAGAAATAATGCTGGCACAGAGGCGCCAAATGTACAGAAATATTTGTTGTCGCTCAAAAATCTCAAAACCGGATGTTCGTTCGTCCGTGCGCTCTCTAGCTTGAGAACGCGTTGAGTTAGAAAGTTCAAATTTTTGTACGTTAGTTTTAACCAAAAAGTAAGGTCAAGTTCGTAGACGGGCCAAATCGCTCCACCCCTTCTACCACCTCCCGCACAAAATGACTCATGTCGATTCGTATACATTTATCCGATTTTCTCGGAAACTATAGAAGCTAATAATTTGAAATTTAGAAAATATTATTTTTATCATAAATTTGACCTTCAGTATAAACATTTTGCGAATCCTCCAACTTCTTCCACCACCTCCCATACAAACTGCACTTTTTCATGAAAAATTATTAACCAAATTTCTCAGTACGCATAATATTTGTCGATCTTAAATTTTGTACTAAATACTTAATTAGCATTATTATTAGGATCGGAAAAAATTCACTGATTAGCATCACTGCTTCTAACCCCTCTCGTACAATATGACACAATTTCTCAACTTCACAAAAAATCGATTTCTTTGAAAAGTATGAATGTTGCTATCAGAAATTTTAGAAACGTCAATTTCATAATATTCATGGTTGTTCACTGCTCTACAGTAATGACCTTCGATTCTGGGAATGGAGCGAATGTGTCTTCTTATAGCTTGCTTAAGTTCGTCCGGCACTTTTAGTTGTTTTCCATGCTTGCCCCTTAAATCTTTGGAAATGTGACAGTGTTGAAAAAAAATTCGCAACCTTTTCGTACAACGGAATATTAACACATCTGCTCTCAGGTGACCAAAATTACAAATTATAATTATGACACTATTCCATGAAGAAGTATACCATATTACTATTCTTCTTATGCGTTTAGTACGAATTCGAAATATTTTGAGTTGTGACAGTCTTGTTCCGAGGTAGCGATGTATTGAACTATATTAGCAGAGTATGTAAAAAATTAAAATTTCACATAACAGTATGGGGTGCAAATGGGGCATTTCAAAATTCAATCCTTTATACATATATCAAAATCAAAATACAGATACTAAATTGAAATTTCATCAGATTGTAGAGCTATATAATTTATAATTTTGGCAAAGAATTAAAATTTGGGGGTGTAAGAGGAGGAAGCTGGTGAGCCAAAACGTCAAAAACTTGAAGTAATTTTTTTAGGACTTTGGTAAAAGTTTAAATTTTGCACGTGCATACATCCATTTGTTATACATAAAAAAAATATATTTTGAACCATAACTGTTATGAACCGAAGCGGGTCACGAGGTGTTTCAAGTGAATTGAAAAAAAACTTTATATATTTGACTGAAATTTTAAGTTATTAGAAACTTGAAAATTCATTCAAAAAAATGCCTAAGAGTTTAAGACATTAACTGGTCGAATACCTTCAAAACTTCTGGCCCCTCCCATATGGAAGAGTTAATTCGAAAATTTTTAAGAAATCAGCTATCACCAACTCATTGAAAGCTACGAACTTGCAATTTTGCACCAACACCTTTGAAGACAAACACAATAATACTACCTCACAAATTTTACGATTCCCTCAACTCCTCTACCCCTCCCGAACAAATATATGGTTTCATGATTATAAAATTCACCGCATTGCACAGAACTTACTTCGACCATAAAAGTATTGTCGCATGTCAGCCGTTCATCGATTAATCGCAATCTTCGGACGTCTATTATTTTGCACACACACATCATTGACAATCCGCGATCATCAATTGCTTGTTTGCGACGCTGGAGCTAGTCTGAATTGATAAGCAAAAGAGTCAAAATCGGGACATCGCGTGCTAATGTAGCAATAGAATCAGTCGAAATGTGAAAATCGAAAGAATCGTAGATATAAAAGCGACAATTGGTAAACGGAAAAAGTATTTGTGATAGCTAAAGGAAGCGAACGAAAACTAGTTTCATTTTTACTTGAAATCCAGCGACTCCTTGCGCACTGCACTACTATTGTATACAAAAAACACATCCACTCAAATCTTCAATTTTTTTTCTCCCTCCCCGTAATTCCAGTTAAATGTTAAATAGTAGATAACTGCCCTCCCCTAGAACTTTCCCTTCCACCCGAACCTGCATATTGACTTCGCACGCATCCTCAACTTGTCCCAAGAATAATAAAGTTGCGCACTACTTTTTGGCAGATATTTCCAATACAGTGTTTTTTTAATATGATAAAGAAATGCAAAACTAATCTCTTTTTATGATTAGATATTTTATCTCTTCCAATAAATTTAAAGAGGGCTCGACGCAGCTCTACCTCTTTTACAAAAAAACAATATTTTAAGCGCAAAGTCTATCGAAATTTTCACATCAATCATTATCTAGTATCTTGACAATTCGATTAAAAAATATTTAAATAGACTTTAACTCTTATCTAAGAAAAAACACAGCTTTTACTTGTCGTAAATTTACACTTTAAAAAAACGTAAATTATTTTATTGCTTTTTATTATTTTTTATTATTTATTTTTAAACTATTGACTATTTTTTTATTGTCATCGCTAAATGATATGATGTTGAACACAAGAATTTTAATAATGTACATTAAAATGAAATGTATGACAACTATAAAAATAAAAACATTGTATGTATTACGTATTGCTTTTTTAGTTACTTTCTAATTTATTCGTTCTTTTTCTACCTAATTTTTTTTCTTTTCACGTTTCTAAAAATTCCTAAAAAAAAACTACCAACTAACAATATTTAGTTCGATTGTACAATGTCAATCAAAAGGCATAAGACGATCGCCAATAAATAAAAATAAGATCAATAGCTCGATGCACCAATTAGTTTGCGTATATGTTCGAATGATAGCCAAAATGTTAGGGACCAGGGTGCCATGCGGAGCCAGCATGGCAAAAATCCTTTGTACAGTGCGAAGAAGCCTTCCTTTCTCAATGCTTGTGTGAAGCAATCAATGGCACCTCGATAGAGAAGACCTCTGGAATGGAAAATAATTTTGATACGGTTTTCTTAAAACTATCAAATGCAAATCACTAACCTTCCCTTTTCATCAGTCGGTTGATTCATTACTCGAGTCTTTATAACATCGGCCGGTGTTCCTAAAATAGCTGCCGCTAAACCGGCACAAATTGAAGCTAAAATATGAACTGTATGGCAGTCGGGTAGCTGTGTTTCTTTCATTATAAAGCGTTTTGCGACATCGTATGTCGTTAAGTCTCCTAAAATAAAATGGAATCAATTGCAATTCAATCGAAAAAAAAAACAATAATTCGACACAAACCTAAATTAACAAAGGCCGCACGTTGAACGTTCGGCAGACTGGAATGGAAAATAGTTTTGAAACAGTTTTCTTCAAACTATCGAATTCAAATCACTAACCTTCCCTTCCATAGACCTCGTACACCGCCTCGTTTAACAATTTCCTGAAAGGCATGCATCGTGCCGTGTACACGAGCCTCCAATCCCATCAGTTTACGTTTTCCTTCCATTTGGATTTGTACTTTAATTAAATCGGCCGGCGAGGCAAGCCACTGTGCAATACAGCCGGCCGTTACGCCACCCATGGCAGATTTCCAGAGCGGCACTTCACCGTTCGGATACTGCGAGGCGTAATGTTTACGCAACGAATCGTACGTTACTATTCGTACACCACTGCAATTTTTCCTAAGTAATTCAATGATGGAAATTTGTTTTATGTTACCTATAGACGACATGACGATAAACTGCCGGTGTCATACCTCGCCATAATTTAAGAAATCCTTCTTCGCGTACAATGCCCATTGCGGTTGCAACCATGCCACGATATTGTGCCTGTAAAGAGGGGTAATTTGAGAGTTGTTTTTTTAATTTTAAATGATTGAAATTTTATAAAAATAAGTTCAAAGTTTTCTATTAATTAATATTATTTTCGTTAGTTATATTAAATTTATTTAAATATTGAAAAAAAATTGGTCTTTTTAGTGTTTTGTTTTCAATAAGTTTTATTTGCCGGTAACAATTGGCATTTTTTGTTCATTAAGGAATAAAGGATTTGGATGCTTAGGACCTCATATTTTTTTATGGGATGATTGTCTGGCTTGGTAGATACTCGTACCTAGAGTCACTGTACATATATGAACGGGCCCTCTTCGGCTCTTTCGAATTTGGCCACGTTGCCGAGCTGTCACAAATACTTGGCCTAAATTCTTCGATTTATAAATTTCCCGCTGTGTTATAACCAGGTGTCCAAACTCTAATACGAGAGGATTCGTTCCTATAGACGAACTGTAAGCTCCCTAACCCTTTTGTATCGCTACTACAATGGAGATTGTTCGGACGAAATCTCTAATCTCTTGTATCTCATGTATGCCCTTAACCCGTAATACTAGAGCTGCTTCGCGCGCTCATAAGTATTCTCTCAACCCCACCTTCGGTCGCACTGTCAAATTTCGTGATTCGTTTTTAAACCAGACTGTTCGCATATGGAACTCGCTGCCCATCTCGGTGTTCCCGCATGACTACAACATTCAGCAATTTAAAGGAAATATTCATAGCCACTTTCGTCTCTATTCCCTTAATTCCCAAAAACCAATATCCTTCCCCCCTCACCGGAGCTGTGCTTCAGTACAAAGGCAAAAATGAGAAACAGTTTATCGCCGTCAGTGTTACGTACCAATTAACGTAAAAAACCATCACATTTTATATTTGTCGAGTCTTATAACACTCGGTAAATACACATCGGAGGAATACTTTTTCCGCCCAAGAATCACCATAAAATATCATAAGATGCCCCTAATGTTGTTACTCAGAACCAAATCGACTATTTGGCTAGAAGTTGCTCCTAAACGGCGAAAAGTGAAGCTGAAGTGGGCACACCATGTCCACAGAAGACCGTAAGATCCCAACAAACAACACAATTCTAATCCACTTTAAGCAAAGATAAATGTGTATACTGAACGAAAACTGTAAGGCTCCACAAAGCGATAAAAAAATTCTGAATGTCGCATGACACAGGAGATAGGTTTGGCATTCAGAAAAATTGGTAGCATTTTTTGATCAAATAGGAGGTTTTGATCGTAATTAACTTCTTATTCCCTGAGAACATTCAGCGGTCAAACACGAATTTTTTTTTGTTCTTTTTTAACGTCAAATAATCGTACATGCATTTTATTTTAGTTATTTTAGTTTTTCGTCTTGCAAGAGTATAAACCTCGCAAGACCTACATATATTTCGGCCACAAACTAACTAAAAGAAATCTGCATTTTTTTAGTGAGATTTGTGTTAAAATTTGGAAACCGATCACAGCAAGATTTTGTTTATTTAACCTCAACTTGTCTCTTCCATAGTTTACCTGCTTAATTGACTCTTCAAGAAGATTTTAACGGATCGATTTCTCACGCCGTTTTTTTTTGCGCTTGTTCTCTTCCATTTACCAGTTTGGTTAATCTTGTATTGTTGCTCTTGATATTTCCAAGGCTTTCGACAAAGGATGGCACAACACCTATTTAGCCAGACCTAAAGTTATCGATTTGGACGACTGCCTGATTTCCTGGATTGAACGTTTAACCAATCATTCAATGCGTGTTGTATTGGATGGAGTGGTTTCTTCCTCTTGTAAAATTAACGCTGGTGTACTTCAGGGCACGGTTCTTTGTCCCACCCTTACTTCCCCTATCATATTAGCACAGCGTCCTTAGCCCGATGTACTCTAGTTTAGTAGAGCATTGTAGGTCCGTGCTGTCTTGTTTGCCACAAACGTGACTATGACTTAGATCCAGTCATTTTCAGAGACCTGCCATTTTCACATTCTACAAGTGTTAAGATGTTAGGCATCCAAATCACAGATAGCTTAGCCTGGAACGATCATATGTTCAACATCGCCAAGGAAGCATTTTAATGTTTGGGTTACCTAAAATCCTGTAAAAACTTCATCACCACTTTTGGATTATTGACAATTTATAAGCCCTATATTAGACCACGTCTTGAATTGAATTCTTACCTATGGGCGGGAGCTGCAAAAACTTCTCTCTTCTTCTTGGGCCATTAAAATTAAATTATATGAGATTCCGAGATCGCTTAATCGCTCGATTCACTTATGCATAGACGAATTTTAAGATCCTTAACTCTTTCGTATCGTTACTACAATGGAGATTGTTCGAACGAAATCTCTAATCCCTGACCACCACGTATGACTTTACCCCGTAATACTTTGTATTCCCGGAAGACTACAACACTCAGCAGTTCAAAGTATTCATAACCACTTCCGTCTCTATCCCCTTAATTCCCAAAAACCAAACCTCACCGCAGCTATGTTCCAGTACAAAAGGGTAACCACTCTAGTTTCGGTGTCACATAAAAAAAATAAAAGGGTGTAAATGACCTCCGCTGCACAAAAGTACATAAGGAACATTGATATGTCTGCATTTTGTTGCCCGATTCAGACTTACGCTGAGATTCACTTTTCGGCGTACGTAATTTTAGGAATTCTCGAAACTATTCAACTTCTGTAGTACTTGAATTCGCGAAGAAACTGCATAAGCTACGCTACGCTTACGCGAATCGCTCATTAAGTCGGTTTTAGATTGCCATAGCAGCGTATTCTCTTGTTAAAAGGCTAAAAGAATATACCAACGAAAAACAACTCTCTGCAAAGATACAGAAGAGAACATTATTAGTAATGTGGAAGATATAAAACTAAGATGGGCGCAATATTTTGAACACTTCTCAATCCCATCATCTGCACGAACAAAAGCAGCAAACATAATAGCAGGTATCACTGACTCGACTCCAAGAGGATCCTTCATCAGCTTTTAATGAAGGATCCTTTCGGAGTCCTCCCACACTCGAATAAGTAAAAAGAGCCCTGAAGAATATCCGAAACAACAAAGCGCCGAGCACTGATCAAATTCCAGCTGAGCTTCTCAAATCCGGCGACATTCGTTTTCGTTTAGAGTAAAATTCGCATTTATGGGCTGGGGCACCCAAAACACACCTTGCGCTGCTCGATCGAATCCAAAAACGTGCATTTTGGCTAATTGGAGATGACACCATTAAGATTTCTATTGACTCTGCGAAACTTAGATCACTCATTCCTCCACTTTACATTTTTCCCCGAAATACTCGTCAAGCTAAACGCACGCACGAATTTACCGTCTCTCACGATATTACTGGATTGATTTCTTGACTGGGAAGAACAGAAAAAATCTCAACAGGTGAGCTGTAGTGTTGGCGCTGCAACAAGATTAATCTGTGAGGATTTTAAGATCAATATCCAGTATTAAGAGAACGAAGGTCACGGACAAGGGTTTCTCGTCAAAACCCCTACCCTGAGCGTAGATGACTTAGCTGAAGTCGCAACACTCAACTTGTTGCTTAAGTCACGACACTGCAGTGTTAGAAAATGAAGTTGACTCAAAAAAAAAAAAAAACAAATAACCGAATTCAAAAATAATTTCATCGAAAGATCTAAACAGACTTTCTCCTCTAAATTTCGGAACTAAAAAATTACCTTCTGCGCGATATTCTTGTCGGCCAGTTCGCCTTGAATTTGTAGCCTCGTTTTGGTCAAATCCAGCGGATACGTAACTGAAAACGAAACCGAACATATCAATCTCATAAACAAAGAAAACTTATATAAGGACTACATAACAACATTTACCTAGTTCCGAGTTGATAGCGGCCAAAATCGACACGACATAAGTAACCGGAATCGAGTCAGCATTATTAAATTTTACGGGTCGCATGCTGCTGGGACGCGGCTCCTTCTGTTCTTGTGCCATTTTGATGCTGGACAAAAAGAGGTGTTACTATTTCCGGAAAGACTCAACCGCCTGCTTACCTGTCTCGATCGTCCGTAGCCATAGTTTCCGCGTAGCTTGTGCCGCAGTGGCAGTACAATTCTCAGCCGTAAAAATAGTTTTCCTTCTTCTTCGGATGGAAATTTCTCATCATCCAGAGCTGGTAACCGATGGGAAGGAAGCACTTCGACCGTGTGTTGTCTTCACGAGTTTTTCACCGCGATTGTGATGTCTACAAAGACGCATTCGGACGTCGCGACTTCTTATATAACTGACGACCGATACGATGATTTACTGCTGCGAGCTTTCGGTCTCGCGCGCTCGAGATAACAGAGCCAAATTGACGAACTCCACAATTACTATCGGAAGAGAAAAATGTTTGCCGATTTCGTAGCGGCGGCCCGCGGCAACGAGTGTGAAAGTCTTCGATGATTGCTAAGAACGCAATAGAAAAAAAATAAATATTCTAATTTATCTACGTGCTATGACGCAAGAAGTTACCAAAAAAATGAAATCAAGTTCCGGCGTTTTTCTAAGGCGGAAGGCGTTCTTTTCTGCACTTCGGACGGTGAAATTTTGAACACTTTATTTATAGTTGGAAATTTCGCTCTTGTCAGAATTGATGAAATGCCGGCAGTGTTCGCGCGCGCCACTTTCACTTTGGCAATTTTTATTGAAAAATTCTCTTGACAGTTCCTAGCACAAACCGAAATGTCATTGATCAGCTGCTTGGTCGATTGTTACCGCAACTTTACGTGATTTTGGGGATATATAATTTTGCTGCTGCACTTTTGCGTGAAGTGGCGAAAATTGTGCTGGATTGCATGAATTTCTTGTTGATATTTTGCAGTTAAGAAGTGCGTAATATTATATCTGTATTGTTTATTTAAACTGAGACAATATTTAACGCCAATCTGCTTCAGCGGAATAAAAAAAGTGCAGAAAAAAAAATTTAGCACAATCCGGGCTTCCTGTCAGTTGTGCATAACCTCAAAAAAAAGACCGGCAAAAATCAAAACAATGGGCTCGAAGTGAAGTGTTGAAATATTTTTGTGATGTTCTGGTAAAAACGAAATCCGTCACGATGTCGAAACGGTTCTCGTACCAACCCAAAGGACAAGTTAACAAAAAGCCGAAGCTAGACATAAGCATTAACAATCGATTTTTTGGTGGCACATCGAAACCGAAACGTAATTTATTGTTTTATTTGTTTATTTGTTATCAATTTCAGGTGGACCATTTTGCTTGATTTGATTCATAGATAAGAGAAAGTTTTAATTGAGTTCTACGCAATTGGCGAAACAACTAGTCCGGGTGACCGGAAGTTCTTAATTCCGAATATCCTATGCACAAATATTTGGGATACGTTAAATTTCTCCAGGTTTCTGATTTGTTACCGTGAGACCTTACCTAGAAAATGTCGAATGTATTCATCTGCCCCAATGCTTTACATTCAATCGCTCCTATTTCTTGGGAAAAATTATTCCTGCTAGTTGGCGGGTAATTTAGAAATTTCGTATATTTCCTTGCCCATGAATTTTGCAGGGCTCGTATGGCTGGCTGAGCTTTTCTAGTCCCTCTTGCTGATGTTCCGATAAATAACAGAAGGTAATGAAATATAGAAGTTCGTTTGAAAATTTCCAAAATTTTTTTTTTTTTATGTCACAATTTCATCCATTCAGAAGAGGTGGAAATATGTACAGTGTGTCAAAAAAATATCCGGGCAAAGGGACAATTAGCAGCAATAACGAAAAAAACAAATTTGGCAAGGAAATGAAACCGAATAATGATAACGCTTTGAAGTCGATACCAAGAAAAGTCGCATTCGATTTAACTAGAAGCATTCATTTTTCCAAGAATTCACATGTAATTATATTTGGTGATAGATATTATAATTAGTATAGCTTTGTTCGTAAAACGCGTGAAGTTAAAATTTGGGCTAGGAGGATTATTGTTAACCATTTTAAGGACAATAAATCGGACAGTTCGACAGTTCATGATATAATTGCGCGTTTCAAGGAAACTGGATCCATCGATAAAAAGCAGAGGTCAGGGCGTCTACGTGTATTTAATGCCCTTGAAGAAAGGTGGTTGGTGCGGCAAGTTAAGAAAAACCCTAAATTAAATGCACGGACGCAACCAGATTTGAGGTGGCTGCCAGTACTGAAACTGTTAGAAACGTCCTGCGAAAACAAGGATTTCACGGCAGGGTTGCTAGGAAAAAGCCCTACATAAACAGAACAAACTAGCGAAGGCGGTTTCGATTTGCGGTTGAGCATATAAACAGATCCCACGATTTCTGAAAAACAGTTATTTTTGCAGACGAAAGCAAATATAATATATTTGGATCAGATGTGTTACAGGATGAAGAAAATCCTTCATCCCGCTCCAGATAATGGGGATTTCTTAGGCCGGGGCAACACGATTTTGTCGGCGGCTCAGGAGCTTGGGATGGGTCATTGACCTAAAAAATCCACTTCGTTGTTCGTGCTGATTCTACAGGAACGGGAAAGGATCATGACAATCCCGTACTACTATAAGCGGTAAATCCGCCGAACCGGAGGATTTCATGGCCGCTATTGTTAAATAGTGGAAAATTTCACTTTTATAGCGTATCACTCATGACTCACATAAATACTTACCGAAGCTCCGGAGAAAGCCCGGGAACTCTCTTATGAGTTCCTCACTCACTCACATTACATTAATTCGCGAACGAAAATTGAATTTTTCTGTTCTGCCGTAATTACAATGATCTTAACACTGAAATTATAATAAAGTGTTTCCCTATTTTTATACTCTAGATGGAATCTGAGAGTATTATAAGTTCGCTCTAAGGTTTGTAACGCCAAGAAATAATGCTCGGAGAAAAAAATGAATGATACAGAAGTTAATATTATCACTCAAAAATCTCAAAACCTGATGTCCGTCCGTCCGTCCGTCCGTGCGCTCTCTAGCTTGAGAACGCGTTGAGCTAGAAAGTTCAAATTTTGTACACGTCGTTTTTGACAAAAAAGTAAGGTCAAGTTCGTGAACGGGCCAAATCGCTCCACCCCTTCTACCCCCTCCCATACAAAATGACACAATTACGCAATTTGACAATAAACGGATTTGCTCAAAAAGTATAAAAGTTATTGGCCTGAAATTCAGAATATATTACTTTTATGATAATATCAATCTATCATATAAAAATTGTGCGTGTCTTCCCCCTCCTTCTACCACCTTCCATACAAACTGTACTTATCATGAATTACTCTAAGCCAATTTCCTCAGTGCTTATAAAATTCAGCGGGCTGAAATTGTGCACCAAATATTTATTTAAAATTGTTAGTAAGGTCAAAAAAAATGAGATGATTAGCTTCACCCCTTCTACCCCCTCCCATACAAAATGACACAATTTCGCAATTTCACAATAAATGGATTTACTCAAAAAGTATAAAAGCTATTGGTCTCAATTTTGGTATATGTTAATTTTTAAATGATTTAAATCTACAGTACAAAAATTATTTGCTTCCTCCCTTTCCTTCCACCCCCTCCCATACAAACTACACTTTTTCATGAAATGCTCTAAGCCGATTTTCTCAGAACATATAACATTTATCGAGCTCACATTTTGTGATAAATACTTATTTAGCATTATCACTAAGATCAGAAAAAAATATTTGATTTGCTTCACTACTTCTACCCCCTCCCATACAATATGACACAGTTTCACAACTTCACAAAAAATCAATTTTATTGAAAAGTATGAATGGCACTAGTCTGAAATTTAAGGGATGCCAATTTTATAATATTCCTAGTTATTTCTGAAAAAATCATTAAAATCCCCCACTCTTTCTACCACCTCCCATACAAACTGCACATTTTCACTAAATCAAACTCACTAATTTTCTCAGTTCCCATTCAGTTTTTGGAGTAAGCATTTTGTATAAAACATTTTCATAGCTACTTTAGCATGATGTCGAAAAAATTAGTTCAATGCTATCATCCCTTCTAACACTCCCCATACAAAATTTCTTGGGATCACAAAAAATTCTATTTCATCTAGAGTATCGTAAGATTGCGCTTTACGCGCAATCGTAGCCCTGCTATGTTTTTTTTTATATTTTATGTTGTTAAAGAAAACAGAAAGAGTCAGATAATATAATTTATTTATTTTTAGTTCAAAAAATCTTAAATCTAGTTGAAAAAAAACTTTGGGGCCCTTGCTCCTTCCAGTGGCATTCTTTCCTTTAAGTATCGATCGTTGTGTTAATGCGATGCACTTATTATTTTGCTCACTCAAAAAAAAATAATATGAAGCTGAGTCTTTTATTGTTTAATACTTTTATTGTTCAATTTTTTTTTTTTTTTAAGTCTTGTATTGTTTTATTTTCACTTTGAATTAATTTACTTTTTTTTTCTTTTTTTGATATTCTAATGCACTTATCAACATCCCCCAAAAACACAAAAAACATCCTCCACTCTGTATAGTTCTATTCCTTCCCCCCACAAACTTTTTCGCTGTTTTACTTGAGCTCTCAGACCAGATTCCCCAACGGCTTTTGTTTCAATCTGCTCGACAATTTTGGCGCCAAAGTATTTTACAGCAGTGTTGTCCTGGCAGTTTTTTGTCCGTTTTTTTTTTCTGTCTATTGCCGCGAACCGAATATAAATGTAATTATTATTATTTTTTTATTATTAATATTATTAGTTATTTATTATTATTATAATGATTATATTTGTTTAACAAAAAGAGCTAATACAAAGTAGTTAACGTACTTAGGAACAGAAAGAAAAAAAAATCTCAAGGGAAATTAAAATTTATGCTATGAGTGACTTTCGATATTTGAATTCTGAAAGATGAGTCAAAGGAAATATATTGCAACAGATGGAAGTGATTTTTTCTGGCGGAGGCCAAACAGAGTTGGATTTAAAGAGCGAAAGAATGAAAAATTTACAGTGAAACATGGTGGCAGGTCGCAATTAGTGTGGGGCTGTATGTTTGTGGCTGGTGTCGGCAATCTAAAATTTATAAATGGTAAATACGATAAATATGGCCATCTCACTACTTTCAAAGAGAACTTACTTCAAAGTACATGGCAAATGCAAATGGAGCATTTTTGTTATTATGAAGACAATGATCCCAAGCACAACTCGTATGTTTGCCGACTCTGGCGGTTGTACAATTGCTCTAAAGTGATTGATACCCCAGCACAAAGTCCGGATCTCAACCCTATTGAGCATTTGTGGTATTGCTTGGAGAGAAAAATTCATGTTCGCCAAATCACAAGTCTGAACACCCTCAGAACCGCTCTGCAGGTGAAGCGGGAAACGATTACCCCACAATTTTTGCGAAAATCTTATCAAATCGATGCCGAATAAGGGAAGTAATAAAAAGGCGTGGTGGTCCAAAAAAATATTAAATTCTAAGTAAAAACGGTAAATTTTGTTGAAATGTTTCCTATCCGAATACATTTTTGGCTTTAATTGGCTTTTTCGACAAAATGACCCGAACTTAGTTTAAAATCACTCATTTGGGAACTATTTTGTTTTAAATTAATAATAAACCGTTCAAGCATAGTAATTATAATACTATGTTATGCAAATAAAAATACAATAATTCTGTTTTTTTTTTAATAGATTTGTAAAAACTATGCTGCCCGGATACTTTTTTGAGCCACTGTAACTCGAATCGAGCGATTGCTGTGTCGATTGGCTTAGGGATTATGTATGGTATCTCGTTTCGAGATGTCTTGCACTCGAACTAGAAAAGTACTAACAGCTCATTTTTTCCTCAGTGTCGTTACAGAAAGTAACTTTATACAATGGAACCCAGTAATTTAATGGTTTTACGCTTCTAGTTCGATAAAAATTAGTGATTCCAAAACAAACTCGTAAAATTCTATCCCATTTTACTTTATTATTCTAATAAGAAAGTATTGTGATTGACACAGAAAAAAAAATCCGTCCCGCCGTACGCCGTACATATGTGGACCGTTAAAGGTAGAATGTTCGTTTTTGGGTGGATTGTTGTAAGGGTGGGTAAGTGAGCTCCATTATCTAAATTTTGGGGAGTGTTAGTGGGAGGGGAAGGCAGGGCGAGGGAAATTCAAAAACTACACTTGCTAATATTATAATAATACTAGCAAATACCCGCAACTTCGTCCGCGTAAATATCGATACAATGTGCTTTTCATAGTAATGTACGGTTATGATTCGAGACTTCTTGAGAGAGCATGATGCGTACAATCATCACGCAATCTCCGATGTCGCACGTCTGCAGATTCTACACTTCTTCTGACTACTTGTCGCATACAATCTTCTCGCAACCTCTGATGTCGCGCGTCATTGGATTCAGACCTTCTTGCGACTGCGTGACGTGCAGAATCATATTGCAATCTCTGCAGTCGCGCGTTAGTAGATTCTAATCTTTTAGAAATTGAGCGTCGAGTTCTATCAGATTCCTGTCGATTAGCTCGATCCTGCATTATGTAATTTTTATTTACTTACGTAATTTAAATTACTTCGCCTTTAATTCCTACACCGAAAAAAATTAAAATATAATTCTAAGTACAGCAATAGATTTTGCACTTAATTTCAATTAAAAACTACACTGACACACTTACTAAAATCAAAATATAATATTAAAACGCAGCAATAGATTTTTCTCTTAATTTCAATTAATAATTACTTGTACGTATTTTAACTTCCTTTACTTAGAATTACTCACTGACAAAAATCAAAATATAATGTCAAAAATCACCAATAGACTTTTTCACTTATAGACGATCAACAGCATATGATTGAAAAAACTGAATTGGATAAACTTTCTATGTTTTCGTCATAAGCAGCACTTGACGTTTGACACAATACACAATACATATTATATAACGAATGAACCCAGCGAGAAGTCGTACCCACTAAGCACTTTAAAAACCGTAAAAGATATGGTATTTCCCTAAGGTGCGGGTAGAAGGAGTAAACCTAATTGGTTTGTTTTTTTCTGACATTAATAACAATGCTAATTAAGGATTTAATACAAAATCTTAGCTCGATCAAAGTTATACGTACTGAGAAAATTGGAGTATAGTATTTCATGAAAAAGTTAAGTTTGTATGGGAGGTGGTGGAAGGAGTTGGGGGATTCAAACTATTTATATACTTGAAGATTGTATTTATAATAGAAATAATATATTTTAAATTTCAAATTAATAGCTTTCATAGTTTCCATGAAAATTTGATTATTATAAGTTTTTGAAAATGAGTCACTTTGTATGGGAGGGGGTAGAAGGCGTGAGGGGAGAAAAATGAAACCTAAAGCAGATTACTCCCAGAGGTAGAGCTAATAATCTGTGAAAGTTTCATTGCAAACGGTGCAGCCGTTTTTGCGTGAAAGCCGGAAAGACAGACAGACAGACAGACAGACAGACACTACGATTATATTTATATGTATTTATGTATTTATATGTATAGATAATCTACCAGGAATGCAAATAGGAAGCTGAAAATCAGCGGAGATATAAAGAGGGTTGTGAAACAAGCTTTAAAAATAATTTAATTTTTTTTATCCATTGGCGTCCGAAAAGAGGAGGGGGGGGGCTAAAAACAAATTGTCAGCCGATTTTTTTTTTAAATGATTACATCTTCAAAATTACTTATTATAAAAAATCATATTTTGGGACCATTAATGAATGAAATTGTAAGGTAAATACTCGAAAATTCGCAAAATGCATTTAAAAAAAAATCCTCAAAAGTACGAAATATTAACTGGTCTAATATCTTTAAAACTTCTACCCCTCCCATACAAAATTATTTTTTCGACAATTTTTAAGAAATCAATTATCACCTAACTATTAAAAGCTATCAATTTGAAATTTTGCACACAAATATTTGAAACAAAACTGCGTCAAAAGTTTTGAGATCGTCTGCGCCACCCCCTCCCATACAAAAGTATAATTTCGGCTAATTTCAACAAATCAACTAATAACCAACAAATTAAAGTCTACGAACTTGAAATTTTGTACGAGTACCTTGCAAGAGAAACGAAATAAAATTGCATCATAAATTTTACGATTGTCTTACCTCCTTTACCCCCTTCCATACAAATGTTTGGTATCGTGAATGTAAAATACACCGAATCTTATGAAAATGCTATGCAACAATTAAAAAACTATTAAAATCCATCCACCCATAATATCACTTCACCCCTCATAAAACCCAAACTTCCATAAATAAACAAATGAAATATTTATTCAATGTACTGGAGCTATTGATCGTATCCGCAATTAAGTGTTAAATTGATAACAGCCCTGCCCAAGAATCCCCTTTCATTTAGTCCTCTCTAGCCACTTTAACCTGCATATTGACTTTCCACGCATCTTCAACTAGTCATGAGAATAATAAAGTTCCACCCGATTTGTTAGCATTTTATTTCTTGAAACAATCATTTTTTTCGATTTTTGGATGTAAACATGAACATTGGAATAAAGTACAGGAGCTAAATTAGGTCTAGCAACTACAATCGTCTTCCATGAAGTACAACTGTCATACTGCTGATGTATCTGAAATCGTAAGATTCTTATGTCTGCGCTGAAATTTCAGTCCAACGAGTTTCATTGCTACTTGTATTTTAAGGAGGTTACAATTACAACGATATACGACGGTTGAGTTAGGCAGTAAACTTCCCACGCATACTCACCTTATCCCAAGAATAATGAAATTGCGCCTGAGTTATTGGCAAATTTTTTATATGCTTTTAATTTGATCTTTATTTATTTTCAACTTTTTAATTTCAGCTTAAGTCTTTTTTTTTTATCTCTAAATATTTTTTCATTCCTAACTATTTTTAATGGTCGATTTTACGACTGACCAGGTCAACGTTCGGGGATTGAGTTCCAAAACTAAATTTTGCGGCGTTGATGAGATTTATATTACAATACTTTACTCAAAACTTCAATGTGATAGCTCGAATTTGTCCGTTCGAAGAAAAATGTTTTATACATAGAAATTTTGTAATTTCATAATATTTGCATGGGAGGAGGTTGATGGAGTGGAGGGATGTGGACCGTTCTCGAACTTAAATTTTCGATATAAACGCCTGGAAATGTGGAGGAACAAAGTTCAGGGTTCGTACATCACGACAATGCACCTACTAACAGACCTGACCAGACAGTTTTTGACTCTTGTTTCCAAGTCACTCTTCGCTAATGACCTATCACCGTGCAATTCCTACGATCTTAACAATCTCTTGGATCTTCACTCGCTGTTCTGTCAATACCATATCATGGATTCATCTGTAGTCACATTTCGCAACTTGGATGATCTCCATCGAGGACAGATATACGACCACGCTTGAATTCAATAAACTAATTTTCGATGATTGTTGTCATCGAAGGTAAAAAATCTTTATTAATGGCGTCCAACTTTTCTTTGATTTCACCATGCAAAAAAAAAAGAATCTAATAACTGATCGCTAGTTAGAAAAAACTCAAACTTGTTACCATAATGATTACACAATAAACGATGATATACAGATTTAACCCTCAGTGGCGACGTTTGCGATTGAAAACAGGTACTTATCAATTATCATCCATAATAACGTTTTGGTAATTGGTAGATCTATTCATCTTTTTTCACTTTCGTAATCTTGTTAGCAGCGGTATGGATTGAAAAATTGAATTATTTTAGTCCATTCATTGCTGTGACTGTGGCGACGCATGCAAAAGTTTTATCACATTTAGTACACAAATAACTTTGAATTAATTTTGGGTACTAAATGTTAATTCAATCATAGCC
Source organism: Chorisops tibialis (assembly GCA_963669355.1). Classification (NCBI taxonomy): domain Eukaryota; kingdom Metazoa; phylum Arthropoda; class Insecta; order Diptera; family Stratiomyidae; genus Chorisops; species Chorisops tibialis. Next base: position 330,171,507 of record OY770262.1, read on the forward strand.
AAGGAGGATATATAAAAGGAGTACCTGATAGTCTGTCTCATGTGGGAATATTTTTTGATTCGGAAATTTTCGAAAATTGTGTCCAAGCTTAACTTGGCTTCAAACTTTTACAAAAAAAATACCATAATTTGTATTCTTTCTTGGTTGCTAATATTCAGTCAGCAATAAAGTAATTTTCAATACAATGGTGTTTGCTGTTTTATTTCAGAAATTTTTATTTTTTCAATTTTTATTAGTTTTGGTTTGTGTTTAAGCTAAGTACTTTAGCAACGGACAATTTAACGTGGGACAGAGATAGTTACTTTGGGTTTAAGTATGTCAAACAAGGATAGCGAAACAATTTTTTCGAAAATTTGACAACTGTTTCGAACAATTTATCGTGGGAAAGAGTTAGTTGCAATATTTTTAAGTGTGGCAGACAAAGATAGCGAAACGATTTTTTTCGAAAAATTTCGAGCATTTCGGTAGTAAGGGAGGGAAATACATTCATTCCCATTTTGCTTACAAGGCAAAGCATGCTCATAGTCACTCCTTTTTATATATCCTCCTTGATCATAGCAAACAAGTTTATATTTTTTCATAGAACTTTTGTTTCGCTTATCAGTTTTGAGTTGGAATTTAAAGAGGCTGAACATAAGTTGCTTTTAATTCAAAATATTCGCAAACTCTATTTAATCGCTTTCAACATTAGCTTTAACAATTTTTGTTCACTAATTTCGAATCTTTCGCTTCCTAACTTCCACTCATTCGCTCTCCGAACTTCGAATCGACTGCTAATCAGCATCGTCGATCACACGACGTATTCGCTTACTGAATACCGCCTGTCGATCACAGATCTTACTCGCTTCCTGAATTTCCACCGTCGGTCCCAGGACATACTTGCTTACTGAGTTCTGCCTGTCGAACATATGACTTACTCCCGCCTGTCGATCACAGAACCTACGACGATGCATTTTTGACTGTTGCCGGCAATCGCCCATACGACGACATGTTCTTGACTGTCGGCTTTCTCCGAGTCAATGAGTAATAAGTGTGCGTGTGTGTGCAGAATTGTAGATAGCTGAAGATCGCGTATATTCGATGAACGACTAGGGGAGACAATATATTTCTCATGACCTACTGCATATTGTGACGACATTTATAGACTCCCGATGAACAACACCGTAAAAGTGTAGGATAAATCTCTACTTCTCCTACAATGGCGCTACAGCCCAAATCGGACCTTCGCCTCCTGATATTCAGGTTCCTTAACATTTTTTCATTACTTACTCTACGAATTTTTTTATTTTCTTAGATTGAGGTGACCAAAGTATATCCAAGCAGGCAATGTGCCGGAATTATATGTTGCGCCGGCCGGGATTTGAACTCACGACCTTCGCATTACAAGACCAACACACTACCTACTAGGCTATACCCTAGCATAGTAGGATAAATCAGTATCTCCTATATATGTATATTGACATGCTCTCTGCAGTAATAAAAATCAATCGCCTTTTAATTCCTCAACTTCAACGACACTACAAATCAAATTGAAACTTGACGTCCTGATCTTGATTGGAGACTGTTTTTTATACTTGTTACCGAGATAATCATAAGACGTACATGAGTTTTTATTCCATCTAATCTCAAATGGGTTAGACCATCGAAAAATGCTTAGTATTTCTCGTCTAATTCCAATCATTTCGTATCAATCTGAATACCGTAAAACTGAGACTTATAAAAAGTAGCGAGAATTACATTCAATCAAATCATAAAGCGTGCAAAACTCGAACAAGAACGTCGAGATCTCTCTGGTCACATGTCAAATCGGCAAAAAAATAATCTCATCTTCAACACTCCAACTTCTCGTTGATGACCGAAACATTGTTGATCCTTTTAAAAAGCAATCATTTGGCTGAACTAACTTACGAAAAGCCCTCAGATGCAATCAACCGTTTTCAAGATATCCGGTTTCCTAGCCAACACCAGTAACATCTTAATATCATGACAAAAAAACTAAATACTTATTAAAATAGGAAAATATTTGCATGAAACTATTTTTAATTACAGATTTTAATTAGTTTAACATTAAGACCGCCTTTCGGTATAAGCGTTAGTGAGTAATTATCGAATTCGATTTCTTTCTTTTCAATCGCCTCCATTTTGAACTTCGTTAGCATTTTGACAATAGCAACTTTCGTGCTGAGCTTTCCTTGTCTAAATCCTGAAAAAAAAACAATGTTTTCAGCTTATCTTAGAAAAACAGTTTCAAACACGATTATACCTATGCACATTCTGGGACCTTCACCGAACGGAATATAAGCATTTGAATTGTAATTTGTATTTCCCGGAACGAAACGATCGGGATCAAATCGCATAGGATCCGGAAAATATTCCGCATCACGGTGCAATCCCAGCATGGATATTACGACCGGCATTCCCTTCTCAATACGAAATTTACTTCCAGGAATTTGGTAGTCCTTTGTACATTCGCGATTCAACATCGGCAATGCCGGATATTTTCGAAGCGTTTCTATAATCAAGCAATGGGTTATTTGTGTCACTACAAATTCCAAATTCCTTGTGAAATTACCCATTAAAACCAAGTCCAAATATTTCATTTCCATAATAGAATCATACGTGATTTCTCCATTGTGATGTTGCAATGCTTGTTTAATATCTGCGATTAGTTTCTCCATGATTTCTTTATTTTGTGCCAACTCATACAAACAGAAGGATATCGTTCCGGCCGTTGTCTCCTGACCAGCCAAAAAGAAAACGAAAGCCTGAGCAGCAATTTGTTCGATTGAAAGGGCTTCAATTCCGTCCTTAGTTGCTGGTTTTGCATCCCAATCATCATCGTCCTTGATCATGCCCGTGTTTCGATACTGCATCAAAAGTTGCATAAAATCTTTTCGTTGAATGTCATGCTTCTCGCGAAAATCGATAGTGTCCTTAACGATTGCAATCATTTTTTTACCCTCTTTGACTTGAATGCGATATAACTGAAGCCATTCAAACAATCTGAAATTAGAATTACATTTTAAGATAATTGAGCTCGATGCTTGAGAGCACACTCCTACTTTGGAGCGAGGAATGCTGTTGCCATTGCTAAATTTCGTATAAAGCCTTTTCCGAGGCTACTTTCTCTTATCTCTGTGAAAATATGATCATTATTGTTAAAACTGTTTATTTCGCACCCGAAGAATGTCGACACGATAATATCAATAGAATATCTAAAACGAAAATAAAAATTATTGAATGTATTGTAAATTTTTTTTTTCATTTAAGTGTACCTTGTTGTGATATCCTTCAGCTCGACAATTGTTCCACCCTTTTGTACCCGATGCTCCAAATGTTCTTGCATCAAATTTCCAACGTTTTCGATCGTTCCAAACATTTTTTTCAATTTTCCCGAAATAAATGTCGGTGAAATTTTCGATCGCATATCCCGCCAATTTTTACCTTCAAGATTGAAAAGATTTGCCGACATCGGATTAACCTTCTCATTCGAATGCACTCCGCGATCATGGAAATGATCGAAATCATCGGCTAAAACTTTCTTAACAAGATCGGCGTCACGGATCATAAGTGCCGGCCGAAAGAACATATAGATACCGAAAAATGGTTCCTTCGATTTATGATGTAAATCGGCGATCGAAACGCTGAATGATTTCTCCTTTTTACGAAATGTCTCTAAATTTCCATAAGGAAATGTTGGTCTGAGATGTGGGAAGCCTTTTCTTTTCCAATAGGAGTAGATGTAATAAATTCCGATCAGTGCAGCGACTAGAACCAATCCCAACGAAATAAGGACCATTTTTCAGATTCTCTTTGAGTATTCTTTTATCACAAAATTTAAAATACACTAAAACACTTTAAGAATAATTTAGCTCAGCTGGTCGAGCTAATTCGACAGAATCACACACGTTACTGCACGAAGGTTTAGTATGTTGGCCGGTAGCGAAACGATTTATTCTTAACGAGATCTCAGCAGCAGTATTTAAACCATTTTTGAGATCTCTTTAGAGATAAATACCGAAGAGAATTATTTTCGCATATTCATTGCTGATAGCATGTGGAAAAAATTGCTTTGTCATCAAAACAATTTTTTGAGTGATTTGTAATAATTTTCAGATATTTATTAAAAATAAACTGGTCAGAATGATTTTCATTATTTACGCTCGACTATTTTAAGAATGAATTCGTCCTGATTAGGAAGCATATCGACTGTATAAATGTTCCGATTCTATTTTAAAACAGATTGCATGCTACTAAGAACTGTTATTTTCTTAATCTTTGGGCTTATTCAATCTATGATAATCACGAATTTATTGGGTTGAGGCAATACGTTAACATATAAAACATACTGATTTTTATTTCAAATAGCACCAACAACACATCCTGCTCCTGAACCAGCAAATGAAGATATCTGGGGCGATGAAGACGACGAGGTCATTTTACTTGCCTCACAAGCTTGCGAAACAATCGAAAAATACTCACAACAAATCTTCATAAATCAAGAATCGTTCAGTGATCTTTCGTTTCGCGAAATTCCAACTAGCACTCAGGTAACAATGAAACCGACAAATGATGTCATTGATCTGCTGCAAGACGACGATGATGATGCGTTTGATAATATCGATAAAGTTTTTCAAAACGATCATGAAATTCAAATGTTGGAAGCTAAAGGCGTTGATAATTTTAAAATTCCAAGACCAATCAAAAATAGTCTTCTACCACCTCCTCCTCTGCCGACTAAATCGTGGGAACAGCCGGGCAGTTCGAATAAAAACGATCAAAAGGATATTCAGGTTTGGAAATTCAACAAAACAAATTACGACCTCACTCTTATTTTCTGTCCCAACAGTTGAAATATCTGATGAATAAGGTCGAAACTTATAAAAAAGAAATCGATAAGTTATCGAAAGACGCATCAGAATTTAACGATAAAATTCAAACTAAGGATGGCGAGGTGAGAAAGCTGGCCAATTTTCTCATCGAAAACGTTTATAATTTCAATTTTATTCGCTAGGTAACTATGCTACGCTATGAGCTTCGGCATTTAAAGCAGCAACATGAACATCTTCGTCTGGAAAAATTGCAAGAGAATGATATTGTAAAGAAAGAATGGCAGGATAAAATCAAAGAGCTCGAGAAACAGATTCGAGCGCAACAAAACGAATTGGAATTTAAAAATGTTGAAATGGTAAACATTAAATCGAAGCGATTGAATGAATCACAGCGTTATTTCGACACGATCGAAATTAAAAAAGATTTTAGTACTGTACAGTATTTACATCACTTACATTTAGGGATTCAAGGCATTCATGTCCGTAAGTTGCTTTAATTTTTAGCGTTTAAAAATTTCAATCAATTTTATTTATATTTAGATCATAAAAAATTAGAAATTCCAATTGAAATGTTCGAAAAGTCGTCAGGTCTTGATCAGAACTCGAATTTTAGAGGTGAGTAGAAAAGGCAAATTTGAAAAAGTTTTGTAATCGAAACACTGCAGCTTAATTTTCTTAACTACTTAGATTCATTATTTGAACGCGAATTGGAAAATATACAATCGCTATTATCACAAATCAACATCACAAAAACCGAACTTCCAGCTAATGATGATGTTAGTCAAAGGGTAAGATATAGAATTGCATCATTAAGGACGTTCTTCAATCACTCCCTTTCCAGATCATAGATTCAACCAAAATAACAATCAGTGAATTGTATAACTATGTTCAAGGATTGGAATTTACAAAATACAATGACACAAATGCCAATGTCGAATACAAATTCCTCTGTCAGAAGCGGGATCAAATTCAATCCTGCGATGTTCACAAGAAACGAAAAGAAACTGTTTATCAACAAGATGACCTCTATCTAATGGAAAAGGCTCAAACAGCTCGCAGAATTATAGCTGGTTTGGCATTAGCTTGCCGACATTCGATTTATGAGAGCTTAACAACGGAACGAATTGAAAACAATTCGATAATAGAGATCATTATCGAAGCGATTCATTTGATTGGATATTCGGTAAGTAGAAGTGAGACGTAGAGAATTCTAAATACTAACCAGATTTGCTCACTATTCTAGAAAGAGTTATACAGCCACTTTGGCATGCTCGAATCATTTGGAACACTACTTTACAGTATCATACGAAAAGCAAGCGAAAATCAAAATATGACCGATCCGATAAGTCGCTATTTAGTATCGTTGATATTCTGCCGTCCCGATATTCGTCCTTTAGTTGAAATATCAAATTGTCTAAATTTCATCTCATCGAATTACAATAATCCTAGCATTCTGAATTCACTATGTTCGAATAGTGCGGTTGGCACGTTCATTATTAACGAATATTATAAAATATTTCAATTTTCTCCGGAATCCTGTACGCTTCAAGTATACGGTGCATTATTAGAAGTGGCTCTGCCGCAGGGTGAAATCTTAAAGCAATCACAAATCGATTGTCTATCACGGCTCTGTCACAATCACATTCGATTTTTGCGAAATTGTTTCGAACGGAAAATCCATTGGACCATAAAGTCAAAAAATAATTCAGGAACATGCGATTGTTATATAAAAATTGTAAATAGTTTTACAGTTTTGTTTCATCTGTTTCTAAAACAATGGATTGACAATCCGAAAAGTATTGGTACGTTGTGTTTAGAATTCGTCGAGGGTGAATTTATTTTAAATAAAAATCTTTACAGATCGTAAGACCGTAACAAATATTTCACAAATTGGATCAATGTTGCTCTGTGATATATTTCACGTAAATTTTAGACGCGGTGTATTACAGAACGGCGGCAGTTCAATAAAAAATCGATTAAAAATCATACACAATTGGCTGAGTAAATACAAAGATGTATTTCGATTTAAAACGGCACATTGTAAGCGAAGAAATAAGTGCTAATTAATGGTAAATATTAATAGGATTTCTATTTTTTCAGGTAATGCCTTGCAATCGATTAAACTTTCCCATATTATTGCCGATCCGATTCGTAATACGGATGAACAATTAAGTGAAGATTCATCGTATGAGGGCAGGAAAATTTGGTCTAACATTTTTGAAAATTCTATTTAAGTGTAAAATTAGTGTACAAAATTTTTATTTTATATTTTATACGTTGTTTAAAGTTAATTAAATAAAATTCTAAAAATTTTTACCATATCTGTGAAATAGAGAAAAATAAAATTGTATATAAAGAAGTAGAAATGCCAGGATTTTACTCTAAAATTGAATTATTTTTTCATGATGGACAACAACTAACAAAATGAAAAAACTAACGCTAAAAATTTATCACCTGGTTTCCGACAGATCATATAAGTTGATTTTTTAAATCTTTATTTCATTCCTTTATTTATCACTGTCTTACTATCAACAATTGCTTTGGCATTATTAACACCAAAAATCCATTCTCCTTTAACACCATGGCCTGATCGAACAGCGAAAAATTCCGGTACAAAATCAATACATCGTGCTCGTGAACCGATTACTATCGGTCCGTGCGGTTCATCCTTTCGTACCGTTACATGCCCATTTTTCCATTCTATACAAAATATAGTAAAATGTGCGTCCGACAATAACTGCGGAGTTTTCTCAACAATTTTACCGGAATCGTTATTATTCATACGAATCACACTGATGGTATTCGATTTAGCGCCCAAACTCACCTCACACATTTGCGCTGAAATTGAGCCGCCCATGAAAAGCAATGCTATATGACAATCGGATGCACCCTTATATGCAAACTGTAAAAAACCATCACGAATTCCATGATAGACAAATAGGTTTGATTTCGATGTTAAAACCTTTTCATCATCTTTAAATACGTAAAGAAAAATTGGATTAAAAAAAATTGGAGATAATTTCATTGCTACCTCTTAGATACCACGTTGCCGTACTAGTTGGCGAACTAAATCCGATATAATGTATTGGATACGAATCGTATTTCATTGAAATAAAGGCTCTCTTTTCGCCAGCCTTTAAAATAAAAACTTCCTAGGAATGAATAAATTTGTAAACGCCCGAAAAAATACCGACTAGGTTTTCTCACCTCATTTACCCAAATTATCCAAAATTCATTACAATTTTTTCGTAAAATATTTTTAGTCAACTTCTCAACAATAAACGGACGTTGCAATGTACCGATTGCCGATCGAGTATTATCATAATGTCCAAGTGTGATTACAATCATTTTATCGTGATTTTTCGGCCACGTAGCTAACGAAATTCTTATTTCTCTTTTTGGCACGACAATAACCCGAACAAAACCATTAATGAGAGGAAATTTAATCCAACGATTGGAACCGCCACTGGTTTCGAATTCTGTAAAAGATTTCATGATGAAAAATTGTTGGTAATAAAATTTTTTTTTCATTTACTTTTCTGGTTTTCCAATTGATTTAATTTGATTCTACTCATTTGATGTTCCGTTGTCATTTTTTTATATGAAAAAGAAAATAAAGAAGAAAAAAAATTATTCAAAGAAAGTTTCAAATTGAAATTATTAAAAAGGGAAATTATGACAGAGTATGAAAGGATGTTTTATATAAAAGTCATTCGTTGTAGAATACTGCTAAAGTTTTAAGTTACAGTTTTTTTGGCAATACTTTAAGGTTGTTTTTTTAATTATTCAATATATGTAGGTATAAAACTTAAGTCTATTATTCAAAAATAGATTTGAAAACAATCTTAATACTAAACTTATGAATAAAGTTTTAACCATTACTTAGAACAAATACATATAAACACTTATAATGAAAAAAAAAAGTAATAATAAGACTGCTAAAGCCTTTGAATATTATCTTACAAGTAATTTCTTAAATTTAGTCATTATTTTATCTTTGTATGTATTTCTGCTTACAGAACTATTAAGGTAGTCTGAATGCAAATTAAAGTTTTTTATGGCGCAAACAATAGGATCATTCATCAAAAAATCGGTAGGATGAGATTCCATTTTCAAGATCCTTTTGTCTCGAAAATTAAACCTGTGGTCAACAAATATAAAGCGGGAAAGGAGCTTGCTCGAAATTAAGTTAGCCTTAATCAAATCGAAAGCAAGGGGAGCCGAAGAAAGCTCTCTTTTTCTCTCGAGTGGTCGTATTGATCAGAAGTAGCCTACATTTGTAAGAAGGCAACCAGTAGCTACTAAACTGAAGACTTCGTAAATCAAACAGTAGAAATTGTACTTGTACTCTTTCAACTTTGTGAGTCGATCTGAGTAGAAGATGGCCAAACACTTGCACAAGCAAAGGCAACAACAGCGCACAGAAAAGAGTTTTACACAGATGTGGGTCATTGAATCCCTTCCTTTCTCTTTATAAATCCTAGCAAAGCCATACCACTGTTCGCAATTTTATCTATATGTGATTTAAAATACAACTTAGCGTCAAATGTTAGTCCAAGATCTCTAATTTGAGAGACACGTTTTAAATTTTCATTTCAAATACTATGGACAAAATGAAATGTGCCCGACTTTTTTCTAGAAAAGGTTACATATTTATTAATATTCAATTGCATAGCGTTATTCTAACACCATTCAGATAAAATATCAATATTTCTTTGCAATATAATGCAATCTCGATTTGATTCGATAGTTCTGAAGATTTTTAAGTTATCAGCAACAGGATAATGAATACTTCGTGCCACACTGCGAAAGCTGTAAGTAATAATTTAATACAATGCTAAACTTTAACATGAACCACTAAATTAATTTAAAATTAGTAATTTTGTTATTTTTCTATTCGTAGGTGAAGAAGTACTTCGAGGACAATAATACCGAAGTCTTAGATTGGCCTCCGTATAGCCCAGACAAGAATGCAGTCCAAAATATCTGAAGTATAATGAAACTGGAAGTAGCTAGAAAATGCCAAGAATCCGTAGAGGCGCTAAAAAAATTATTAACAGGTACCTGCTAATCCATTCTTATCTCGAAGTGGAAAAATTGGTAAGAGTCCATGAGTTGAAGGTGTGCGACCGTAATAAAAGCCAAACTTCAATAAAGAACTAACTTACTTACTATTGTAGAATTTTTGATTTGCGGAATTATTACACACAAAAAACTTTTCTCTTCTTCCGCAGTTTCACCGGCTTTACTTTTTTCTTCAACATACCATATCTTCTCTAAATTGCCCGTGTAATTTATTGTTGGTAGGTTGAATGTTCAAGGTGTTTAACATTCGATGATAGCGCGCTATATTTGCTTACCGAGTGCACATGTTCTTCCATTACTGAATGTTGAGACCAGAGTACAATTCACCGAGTAAGACCACTCGTATACTTGCCTGGGTTAACATGTTTGTCACGTGCTTCGCCTCAAATTCAGGTTTTTTCTCCTCAAATTCCGGTTTTTACTTTTGGTGAAACATGTGCCGCCGAGTCCTCGACACTTCTTACCTTTCATTCTCGTACATGGCGTTCTTATAGCTTTTGCTCGAGTCGTATTCAACTTGGACGGCGGGTGCGCGGGTCATGGTCGGCGGTTCTTACAATTTCGCTTGCTTTTGTCTAATAAAAAAAAAAATCTTTGCGAGAATGAAATGGAAAGATTAGATTAAATGTTCACTGTAAGCTTGAGCGAGAGGAAGCATACGTATCCGAGATGAAACACGAGTGTGTTTTCGGCAATTTTCGGAGCCGGGTCGTATTTTTAGCTGAGTTATCCTACTATGTGTTTACTATGGTTGAGACCTCGAACATTCCGATCGAGTTCATGCAGGTGATCCCTGCATTGTTCGTACGCGCACATTAATTTGATTCAGTATTGAGTGGTAGATGATAAGCAAGTAGAGCTGACATGTAAGAATATATTTTATTTTCAATTAGAATTACCCTTATTAAAAACATAACAGAATTTTGGTTAGGTGTAAAGTCCAATCATGCGATACTCTAGATGCAATGAGAAAGAGTTTAATGTACCGGAAAATATCTCAAATTCTTCACTATTCAAGGGAGGAGATGGAAAGTTTTGGATGATGTTAAAACTGCTTATCAACATCCTTAGCACCATGCTTTGTTCGAATATTAAAGTCAATAGATCTCACATGTTCGAAGGAGAAATTTCTAGTATAGAAATTTGTATGGGAGAGGGTAAAAGTAGTGAAGCGAAGTCGATATCTTTTTTAGCATTTATTGTAATTATTAAGTGACAAATTCTGGCCAATTTTGAAGTTTCTACTTTTTCTAGTTTTTATCGAAATCGATATAATGCATTTACTAAAATTAAGCATTTGTATGAGAGGAGGTAGAAGGAGTAAACGAATCAAAACAAAAATTTTGCACAGTTCATGATATTTGCATTAGTATACGATACTTTACACAAAATTTCAAGTCGATAGTTTCGAAGAAATATAATTTAATTAAAATGTCAAAAATTCGTAAAATTTGTATGAGAGGAGGTAGAATGAGTGAGGTGAAGTTGATAATTTTATCAAAATTCATTCCATTTATAGCAAAAAAATCTGACAAGAAGTCGTGCGTTTAGCTTTGCTTGTTTCTATGAAAATCGCAAAATTACATTTTTCAAAATTGTGCATTTCTATGGGAGGAGGTAAAAGGAGAAAGGGGATCAGAGCAATATTTTTTGACGTTGATAATATTCACATCAAGTCGATAGCTTAAATAGTTTCGAAGAAAAATCGTTTTCTTAAAATATCGAAATATCAAGAATTTTGTATGGAAAGGTATAAAACGAGTGAGGGGTGTAGCCCGTTTACGAACTTAAAGATTTTGGCTAAAAATGACATAAAACAAATTTCAAAACGATCACGTAAAGCATTCGAGAGCTACATTGTAGACAGACGGACAGGCAGACAGATGGTCACTCGGAATCGAAGCTATTGAGCGACAAAAAATATTTCTGTATCCTTGGCGACTATTATTTCTTAGCGTTACCAACGGTAAGGCAAACACAATATACTCTCAGATTTCATCTAGAGTTTGAAAAAAAATACATCTGATATCCTTCGTCGGAGGACGGAGAATAGAATGAAGAAAAAGAGGATTATCCTCCCGGCAGGATGACGGTTGGCAACCCTAAATACCACTGATGTCATCCAAATAAATGAGGCAATCTCTCGAAAAATAAACAAAGGAGAGCCAAAATCTAGGGACTGGAAAATTGCAGCACATGTAGTAACGAAGGAATGTTCATTCACCATTTACAAAACACCTGAACTAGATGGGATCTACCCAATATTATTAAAAGAAGGGTACGAGCTTATTGAATTTTCTCTGAATCGTTTTGAGAGTTTTCTACTTCTACAATGGCGCTACAGCCCAAATCGGACCTTTGCCTCCTGATATTCAGGTTCCTTAACATTTTATATTACTTATTGTGGAAGAGCTGTTAGCCCTTCGCACAACCCTCTTTCTACGAATTTTTCATTTTCGTAGATTGAGGTGACCAAGGTATATCCAAGCAGGCAATGTGCTGGAATTACATATATATTGCGTCGACCGAGATTTGAACTCACGACCTTCGCATTACAAGACCAACATGCTACCAACTAGGCTACACCCTAGCTTTTAGAATTTTAGCCAAGTATAAATTTAAACTCCCGACAATTGCGTTTCGAGTGCTCCATGGGCCAAACTTGATAGAAGAGAAGAGGGCCCTTTTGTATACAGTAACTCTAGATCATGGAGACAGGTTAAGGTGGGTTTCATACCCAAAGCAGGAAAGATATCTACAATGAGGAGAAGATCTTCAAGCACTTTGTTCTTACTTCATTTCTCCTCAAAACCCTAGAGCGCCTTGTGAACGTTTCTATACGAGGTCTTCATAAATTTCCCATCTGAGTTCTGGTCTGGCACCATTTTATCTAAATTCGTCAGAGACTGTAACCTCATGCTCATTAGAACAACATGACGACAGAAGCTTCGAAATAATAGTGCGCCACTCATACCTCATAGCTTTTTCTGTCAGGTGATTGCAGGTGAGAGAAAATGATTCACAAAATTGATTTAAATATTTAGCGTGTATAAACGGACGTTTTCCGTCCACAAACATTCGTTTAAATCGCTAATAAAACAACCTGTCTTTTTTTTTGTGGCTTGAGTATTTATAATTCATTAAAATTCAATCAAGATAAAATAACTTGTTCTATTCATTCATTAATTATGTTTTCAAGAAATAGATAACTTAGTTATCAACAATTTATTACGAAAAGTTTAATGAACTATGAAAGAATTACTGAAAAATGATAAATTTTGTCATAAAAATGTTGCTTCTACATCTCGGAAGGGTCAAACTAACAATTTTTATTATAAAAATATAACAGAACTGTTCTTCTGTATCTTAATTTACAGAATACTCAATAGTGACATTTGTATGGGAGGTGGTAGCGAAAGGTCATTAATTGTCAAACAGAAATTGTAATCACAAGAATATGCCTTATTTTATGATTGAAATGGGTGATTTGAATTTTTTTAAATCATTGTGTTTGTATGGGAGGTGGGAAAAGGGTTAGGGACATTGCAATGATTTTCTTGCCGCTGAGTTATAATGTTATAAAAATGAAGAAAATGACAATTTTCTGGTCGATAGTTTCAATTTATTTGAAATATTAGAAAATATGTGCAACTTGTACGGGATGTAATGGAAGGAAATTTAAAATGTACTTTGTTTTATTTATCGATAAAAATATGAATCAGAATATTGATTCGCCATATTTATTGTGATTCCTGAGTCATTATTCGCTTTTTTCGTCCCACTGTTAAGCTCTGTAGCTATTACCGAATCGCTGCATTCATTTGTGAAATTAAAACAATGACGAATGCATGCTGAAAATGAGTGTGAGTGTTAACTTAAAGAATTTTTCTCTCGAGTCGAGTGACTTATTCTAATTCTTGAATACAAACTTAATTGAGAGTTAACACGTAATTCAAACGAATTATTATATATACTTAATGAATTAAAAGCTTTTTTCTTAAAAAAAACATCTTCTAGCTTATACATATATTGCTGAAGGCGATGACATCATAGCCGTTATAACTCTACTCGCAAGCTTGCGAGCCGTTACAACTCTGATTGCAAGCTTTCGGATTTATGGGTGGAAGTTTGCGTAGAAGCTTGTGTAAAATAAGTTTCTGAGATAATGACGATTCCACTGACTAAAGCAAACAACTTTAGCTACATATACATATGTACATATGTTAGTGTAGAATTTGGACCAAAAATTTCTTAGGCTTGACTATTCGATTTTCAGATGGGAATGGCAAGTTTCATGGGCTGCAGAGTTGAACTGGGGAATATTCAGTGCCGCGCTTTCAATTGTAATTCAAAAAATATTCTAGCAGATGTATAATTTTTAAGTTTTAATAAAATTTGTGGATTTTAGAGATTAACATTTCGATGTGTATTTGAATTTTGAAATTTCGATTACCCCATAACCAAAGGAACGAATTTCTAAAACCTGTGGAAGCAGATGTTCATTTTAAATTCATAATTTACTCAGCCCGTTTAGTTAACTATTGAATAAATTAACGATATAATGTTTAGGGATTTGTTTAAAATAGGATAAAAAAAATCGACGCTCGAGGTAAAAATAACACAACAAACAATACTAAATTATAATGAGATCCGTATACGAATGTGAAATCACTCAAAAAATTCATTTTCGCTTCTTATTGAAGCGATAGCACTACAGCCCGAATCGGTCTTGTCCTCCTGTATACTCCGCCTTCTTCCTTCTCGACTCAGTGACCGCATACTCCATTCAATAGAATCCTCCCAGCGGTTCTCTGTCTATTGACTTGAGTGTCCATTTGGGAGTTGTTCTGTCATCCATCCGCACCACATGACCAGCTCTAATTACGGCCGGCATGATCCGATAACTTCCATTTCACGGGCTTTTAACGATAATTATAGCAACATTGATTTTAATCTTAATATTACTCAGATTAAGTCAGCTTTGTTAAAAAATAAGTAATGTTGTAATTAATTTTTTGTAAGTAATCATATGTTGATGAAGTGATAAATTAAAATAAAATAAAATAAAAATAATCCTAAAAAATCACAGTGTATAGCCTTTAAGTGTATAGTCCTTAAGACAAAGACCATTATCATTAGCCCACAAATTAATTTGACACAAATCTTCATTAATACGTCTTACACATGAAAAACAGCACTTTGGGAACAGCTTAGAGAAATTTACGCATCGTCAGCATATACATTCCTTATGATTGGGCTTTACGCCAAATCATAATTCTGTTATGTTTTTTAATATCTATGACTGTATTACATCAATAAATTGGCTGTTAGGATCCCACTGTAATTGCATTTTACAGAAACAATTATATTATGCAAGCCGCAAGCGGCATTTAGTTATTTCATGGAATTATTACTTTCTCTGGTCTTCCTTCAAACTGCTCATTTTCATTTCCTATATGGTCGACCAACCGGGTGTCTTCTTTGAAATTTATATCTCAGAGCTTGTTTGGAGATCTTTTACACTGATTTCCTCAATGTATAACCAATTCACTGCCACTTACTTCTTTCGATGCTTATCTTAGTTTGTCCAGTTGTACTCCTTCTACTTCTGCAATGGCGCTACAGCCCAAATCAGGCCTTGGCCTCCTGACCTTCAGGTTCCTTAACATTTTTTCATTATTTATTGTGGAAGGGTTGTTAGACCTTCGCACAACCCTCTATCTACAATTTTTCATTTTCGTAGATTGAGGTGACTAAGATATACCCAAGCAGGCAGTATGCTGGAATTATGCGTCGACCGGGATTTTAACTCACGACCTTCGCATTGTAGACCAACACGCTACCTGCCCGGCTACACCCTAGCTTTTGTACTCCAAAGTTCGTCATTAACGAACTACAGTATTACTCATTAGATAAATGTCAATCGCTACAGAACTGACAAACGCTGCTTAATAGGGAGTCACTACGTTATACGCTGCATTGATTATGATACAAAAGTGTGTTTAACATTTTCATAAGTCGAAGAATTTGGAAACTCTTAAAACTATAAAACGTCTAAATAAATATGGCCCGACTAATCACAAAAATAGTGGAATAACGAATGTGGTATGTATCATCTGAAGTGTGAATCATCAAATTATCATACCATGCATCTACATAATTATCAGCATACTAAGTTATCAAACTCTCATGCTTCTAGAAAAAACAACGAATCACCACCCCTTAATACTGGCCTGTTTTCAGTCAATGCTGTTATATAGATGTATTTTATTCAGTATTACGTATTGTCGATGCTGCAAAGAAATTTTTATAAACAGCTAAACCGGCTCACTAGTAAACTTAGTTGTTTGTTGGACGTGAATCGACGAGTTTAATTCCATTCTGGTGTTCAAAGTTTTGTGCGATAGACGTTTTCTGTTTTGCCGATAAAGCCCAAGTTCAATATCAAGGACTAAAGGATTATTATTAAAAATATAAAAAAATGCCGATCGGTAAGTTTCCAAAATAGTTAATAGTTTTTGATAAATTTAGAAAAAAAAAATGTTTCTGATAAAGTAAAAGTAGAAAATACCAAACGCAATTGATAATAATTTTCAAAATTGTGGTGAAAATAACTCAAGAAAAATATGCCGCATAGGGTCTATAAATAAAAATAAACGCACAGAATGAAGAATGAAATAAAAATAAATCACTTTCTTTGCATTTTTCAATGATTATTTTGGATCGTCTCCAATTCGAATTTGTTAAGGTGTGGCATCGTTTTACAGAAATGCTTGATTTCCATTGCTTTTGGTTTGAGTAACCATTTTTTTTTAAATATATATTTTCTAAGCAAAGTATTTAAGAAGTATTAATTTTTTAAAACAAATAATATATCTATTTTTTTTTTTTTTTTAAATACATTACAATGATAAAATTCTAGCAATACATTG
This sequence comes from Chorisops tibialis, assembly GCA_963669355.1. NCBI lineage: Eukaryota > Metazoa > Arthropoda > Insecta > Diptera > Stratiomyidae > Chorisops > Chorisops tibialis. The sequence goes on from OY770262.1 coordinate 330,188,356, forward strand.
CTAATTAATGTTCCATCTGGTTGAACACTTTAATTTCATGCAAACAACAAAATTCCACTAAACAAGTAGATAGTGTGGTGTAGGTTCATGTGGTAGCCATCTTTTAGCTGTGTGATATAAGCTTGGTGGCTTGGTGACATCAAAATTAATTCTGAATCGTTACTTTTTGCGCGTTATGTGTTCGACCTAGGTACGTTATTTTTATGTATTTTTTAACAGAGGTTTGCAATTTCTCAGTCTTTTCAACTTATTGTCATTAAGATTACAGTATTGTTTAGTAGTAATTATGCAATGAGTTTTTGAACTGTGTTAAATTACCTGTGTCTAAATTGTTTGAACTGACGGTAAATAGCCGGTATAGGTTATAAGAAGCCATCAATAGCAAATTCCGCAAATTATCTTAGAAAAAATGGGATCTTTACTGTTCGAAGAGCCTTGTACTTGATAGAAAAAGTCATAATAATAAAAAATATCTGCCAACAAGTTGGGCGCAACATTATTATTCTTGGGACAAGTTGAAGATGCGTGGGAAGTTAATGTACAGGTTAGAGTGGATAGGGAAGACTGAGTGAATGGGGGTTCTAGGGTAGTCTGTTATCAATTATATAACACTTAAATGCGAATATGATCAATAGCTCCAATATTTCATTCGTTCATGTATTCAAGTTTGGGTTTGTATGGTTAGGGGGTGCTTGAGAGATAGTCGCGATATTAATATTGAAGTGTTTTTCTGTGCTAGTTACGATTGGAATTATTCATTTCGAACAGTTTTATAGACTTACCTTCGCATCATTATCTCAGCAGAGACCGAAACGTCACGAACAATAAAGCAGAACAGTGTTAAATCCGGAAATCTTTCTTTCAATTCAAATTTGATAATATTATCCAAACCAAAAAAAAATATAAAGCTTTTCGGAGTTATTATTTTTCATTTTTTACTTTTTACAAAACTTTATCTTTTGAACAAAACTTTGTAAAAAATATAACATTTTTAAAATATTGAGAGACTTTTTTCCGATTAAGAAGAAAATGGAAAAAAGCCGCAAAATTTTCAAGAATCAATAAAATTACACATTTAGCTATTGAAATTTCGAATACCGAATTCAAAATCCTTAAGGGGAGCACTCCCAAGGGCAAAATTAAAAAAAAAAAAAACCGCTACACTGTGACAGCCTGTAGTGTCACCTTTCCAACAAAAAAAACATAACAGAATTATGATTGGGCTTAAAGCCCAATCATATGATACTCTAGATGAGATGGAAATGACTTTAATATACCGGAAAATATGTCATCTCAAATTCTTTCGGATAGTGAATAGAGACTTTTGCATGGGAGGTGGTAGAAGTAGAGGGGGAGGTTTGTATTTTTCGTATATGGCACCGAACATAGCATGCAAAATGTTTTTTGCTGAATTTAAAGTTTCTAGTTTTCATTATTTTTAAAGAAATTGATCATAGTTTTCCTTAAATTGGGGCATTTGTATGGGAGGTGGCAGAGGAAATGGAGCATTTAAGATGATTTTGAAACTGCTCATCATCATCCTTATCACCATGCTTTGATTCAATTTCAAAGTCGATAGCTGTCATATACTTGAAGGAGAAATGCTTTTCTTGAATTTATAATACAGATATTTGTATGGGAGGTGGTAGAAGGAGTGAAGCAGAGCTAATAATTTTTTCCAACACTTATTTTAATTACTAAGAAACAAATTCTGGCAAAATTTAAAGTTTGTACTTTTTCTAGTTTTAATGGAAATCGATAAAATGCATTTAACAAAAATTATGCATTTGTATGGGAGGGGGTAGAAGGAGTGTACAGATCAAAACAATTTTTTTTTGTATTATTAATATTTGTATTTGTATACTTTAGACAAAATATCAAGTTGATAGCCTTAACACTTTCGAAGAAAAATAATTTAATTTAAATTTCAAAATTTCGTGAAATTTGTATGGGAGGGGCTAGAAGGAGTGAGGTGAAGTTTATAATTTTTTCAACACTTATTGTAATTATAAAAAAAATAATTCTGGCAAAATTTCGTGTTTTCAGCTTTTCTAGTTTCAGTGAAAATCGAATATATGTATTTCTCAAAATTTTCCATTTGTATGGGAGGGGGTAGAAGGAGTGAGGGGATCGGATCAATATTCCGTCATATTAATGACATCTATATAATAATACTTTGACGTAAAGTTGAAGTTGATAGCTTAAACAGTTTCAGAGAAAAGTCAATTTCTTAATATTTCGAAATTTCATGAAATTTGTATGGGAGGGGGTAGAAGGAGTGGGGGGATGTGGCCCGTTCACGAACTTAAAGTTACTTTTTTGCTAAAAATGACACACAACAAATTTCAGCACGATAGCTCTAAGCGTTCGAGAGTTATGTTGTAGACAGACGGACAGACGGACGGACAGCAACACGGAATCGAAGTTTTTGAGCGACAACAAATATTTCTGTACCCTTGGCGGCTCTGTGCGAGCATTATTTCTTAGCGTTACAAACGGTAAGGCAAACACAATATACTCTCAGATTTCATCTAGAGTATAAAAATTCAAGCTGGTACGTTGTGTTGTTTTTTATTAAAGTGCACCCAAATAATAAAAACACTACTTTTCAGGAGAAGCAAAAAACCAGTTTTTTTTAGTTTATTTATCAAATTTAAATATATAAATAATGAAGTAATATAAAATTATTGATTATAAAAAAAACCTGGTTTACCGGGGTAGTGGTAGTGGTTATGGGGGGGGACACTTCTACTCATCCGAGAGGGGTGCGGTTTTCGGCAATCGATTTAAAATCCAGTTTACATTATTAATCGGAAATAAGAAAAACCGATTTTTTTTTCTCAATTTTTTAGGGAGTGCTTCCCTTAAGTTGATTAGGTTTTTTTTTCATAATTCAGTAATATTAATGACGCTTGATGTAACCTAGTGGGTAGCGTGATGGTCTACAATACGAAGCTCGTGAGTTCAAATCCCGGTCGACGCATAATTTCAGCACATTGCCTGCTTGAATATGTATGTAAACATAATTGGGCTACCCCAATCTGCGAAAATAAAAATTCGTAGATACCCTCCCACAATAGCAAATGAAAAACTAAGGAATCTGAAGATCAGAAAGCCAAGAGGCCAAGACCCGATTTGGACTGTTGTATACCATTGAAAAAGAATCTGGAGATGCCCTATTTTTAGTTTCTGTTATGAGCTTACTACGAGTCACAATTCGAAATCCTATGAATCACAACTTGCATTAACTTCTCGTTCAGAAACGTTGACCATAAATTTTGGACAGTCCAAGCCTTTAAAAGATGTCGCATGATATTGAAAGCGGGCAGCCATTTCCAAAACTAGTCATAATGCTATAATTATATTCTACAATAATTATAATTAGAGGTGCATTTCTCAATCAGTGCATCCAAAAAACCATGAAATCCCAATCAAATTTTATTGTTTAACAAAATTTCCATGACAATATGTTAATTTGATAATCAGAAGGACAAGCCCTTAGTTTTGTTTAATCCAACAATAACATCAAGATAAATTTTCTGTTTACATTTCAATTAATTTATCCATCTAATAAGTAATAATTTGTCCTTGAATGGAAACATTTTATTGATGTATTGGATAAATAAAGGTCAACGATGATATCAGAATTCTGTAAAGCTTTCTGCGAATTGGTTTATATTTCACGACGATGTCACTGGGATATTATTAAACTACTATGCAGTGTTTTTAGAATTTATGGAAATAAAGACCCAAGTCATGATTAAATAATAATAAATATATTTTAAATAGCTATAGTTATACAGATACATTGTTGTGTGTGTATTTTATAGTTGCAGTTTCGTCACATTTTATATTATTGACCAAATATTTGCATTTTCTTCAGGCTAAACATAGGAAAATGTGTATTTTCTGTCGAATTTGAACTTTTCAATTCCAGTCAGCTTAGAATTTTGGGGCGAAATGTTGCAATCTCCATGTTTTTTTACCTAATTTTTTCATTCCATTTTTCTGCGTAAATTACTATAAAAGTATTGCAGACAATGGGGGAGTGGGGGAGAGACTCGAAAAATCTGCACACTCGAGTAAGTCGAGTAAATCTTTTGATAATGTTTATACTCTAGATGAAATCTGAGAGTATATTGTGTTTGCCTTACCGTTTGTAACGCTAAGAAATAACGCTCACAGAGAGCCGCCAAGGGTACAGAAATATTTGTTGTCGCTCAAAAACCTCGATTCCGATTGACCGTCTGTCCGTCTGTCTACAGCATAACTCTCGAAAGCTTTTAGCTATAGTGCTAAAAATATTTGTGTGTCATTTTTAGCAAAAAAGTAACTTTAAGTTCGTGAATGGGCTACATCCCCCCACTCCACTCCCATACAAATTTCATGAAATTTCGAAATATTAAGAAATTGATTTTTCTTTGAATCTATTTAAGCTATCTACTTAAAATTTAGGTCAAAGTATTATGATATAGATGTCATTAATATTACGGAATATTGATTCGATCCCCTCACTCCTTTTACCCCCTCCCATACAAATTTCACGAAATTTTGAAATTTAAATTAAATTATAATATTTTTCTTCGAAACTGTTAAAGCTATCTACTTGATATTTTGTATAAGGTATAATAATAGATAGAAATATCAATAACGGGAAAAAAAATTGTTTTGATCCTTACACTCCTTCTACCCCCTCCCATACAAATGTATAATTTTTGTTAAATGCATTATATCGATTTCCATTAAAACTAGAAAAAGTGCAAACTTAAAATTTTGCCGGAATTTTTTTTTCAATAATTGCAATAAATGCTAGAAAAAATTATCAGCTCCGCTTCACTCCTTCTACCCCCTCCCATATAAATTTCTGTATTATAAATTCAAAAAAAGCATTTCTCAAATCAAAGCATGGTGATAAGGATGATGATAAGCAGTTTCAAAATCATCTAAAACGTTCCACTTCCTCGGCCACCTCCCATACAAATGTCCCAATTTCAAGAAAACTGTCAACTGTCCAATTTATTTAAAAATAATGAAAACTTAAAACTTTAAATTCAGCAAAAACATTTTGCATGCGATGTTCGTTGTCATATGTGAAAAATATAAACCTCTCCTTCTACTTCTTCCACCTCCTATTCAAAAGTCTCTATTCACTATTCGAATGAATTTGAGATGACACATTTTCCGGTATATTAAAGTCATTCCTTCATTTAGAGTATCATTCTGTTATTTATTTTTTTTTTTTTTTTTAATCCAAATCAATCATCTCCAACTGACATCTATAGTCAGGTTGTATTGTAGATATCCTGAGAAAGAATTTGCGTGGTCTTAAATCTTATTTGATCCATCCGGAGCCAAGATATCGATGTTTTCTGCCAGACTTAAAGATTTTTTATAAATATATGTTATTTTTACTCATAAAAATTGCTTCTTAGGCTGCCAATCATATTCTTGTAGTTAACTAAGAGGATGGAATCGCAACATAGAAAACATAAAGGAACTACAATTGACCCAATCACGTGATATTCTAGATAATTTCTTTTAATCGACAGAAAGAAAGCCGAAACGACAACAAAACTTTGCTCATAAGGCTACAGGACATTTAGTATGTTTCTACCCGACGCAGATCTCACAAACATTGTTTTTGTTTTGAATGCTCACATCAATTGTCACAATATTCCGACTGCAAAGTCACAGAACAATTTTGTTTTTCGACAGAATTTTGTGACAAAATAGCTTAAATATGCGACTTTTGAGATTAAATTTGTGGCATTTTTTGACCGAAATTTTTTGCAAAAAATTATAAGAGTACTCGATTTTTCTTATTAAATAAAAAATTATTTAAAACAAAATTACAGTATTTTGTCAGTTATCTCTCAACGTAGTCGCCTTCTATGCACGTTGTGAGCCGTGGCACAAGCTTTTTGATGCCCTCCTCAAAGAATTCTCACGCCATCTCCTTCTCTTGGGCTTTTTTAGGGTCTTACAGTATCGTGCTGCCCCTGAGACAGAAATTCGATCAAAATGATCTCTTTTCGATCAGAAAACATAGTGGCCATGATTTTGTTTGCCCGAAAATGTGTTTTGAATTTTTGGAATATGAGGAACTCGTATTTCGCCACTGTAATGTTTGCCTTTTTGTTTCAGGAGTGTAATGAACCACCTAGGTTTTATCTCTTATCGACACTAACGAGGTTCGACCGTCATCGTTGTGTTGAGAAGAACCCCACTACCACACAAAAAATTTCTCAGCACGAGTAGGCAACCAGTAGTACTCTTACTTTCTGGATGTGTCTCTCAATTGGCGAAAAAAATGAGGACAATGCTCCGAGACTACATTTTTTGAACATACTTTTCGAATAAAATTTTGCAACAAATTTCAAAACAATAAATTTTTAACCACTATTGTGTGAAAATTTGACGCATTTGAAAGTCATGAAGAATTTTGAATACAGGGCGAATGATATCTTAAGGGGGGATCCTGCCTTAGGAGGCCTAAAAAAATCGTTTTTCGAGGAATTTTTTTAGGATAGAAAAAAATTAGCCAGTCCAGTGTACTTTTGAGAATATATTAATACATATTTGAACATTATGAAAAAAATTTTGAAAGTGAAAAATATTGAAACGCAGCCGACTTTTACGGACGTTTGTGCAGCACCTTGTAATTATAGTTTCCAATTGGCGGGAAAGATGCAGCTCGTAATTTTCGTCTGAACCAAAAAACCAAAGAAAATTTTAATTAAAATTTCTTAGGGGACAAATCATTGCCAGAAGCAGGGCGTCCTGGTAATCAGTGATGTCGGAACCGGGAATAAAACATACATCCCACACCCTTACCATGATGTGAGGTCCAGAGGACCTCCATTATCTATTGGCAGAATGGAGTCCTTCATTTCGTTGCAAAAATTCTATATTTTAAGGAGCCTAAAGCTCAGAATGTCAAGGCTTCGTTTGCAAAAACAATCCCTGCTTCCGGCCAGCATTTCGGTCTCTGCTGAGACCTTTATCAAGCTGTTTGATAAAGGTCTCAGCAGGGACCGAAACGTCATACATTATAAATCAAGCAGTGTAAAAATTCGGAGATTCTTCGTTTTAATTTTTTTTTATTTTATTTTATTTTTTTTTATTATTATTATTTTTTTTTTATTATTATTATTTTTTTTTTATTATTATTATTTTTTTATTATTATTATTATTTTAGAAAGGTTGTTAGTTCTTCTCTCTGAGGTAGCCCAGATTTACCCACACAGACAGTGTGCTGGAATTATACGTCGACCGGGATTTGAACTCACGACCTGTAGACCAACACGCTACCCACTAGACTACACCCTATCTACTAGACAACACCCAGGTGTTAAACTAAGAACTGCCATAAATTCGGTCAGAAATTATAATTTATATACATATATTGGTTTTTTTTTATATTTCAAAAATGATTAATGTCGCAAAAATTTCCAATTTATAACAATTTTGTCCACAATTGTCATTATTTGTCACATTTCTTTAAAATATTTTGGGATGACTGAGGAATTTCAGATTTTTCAACAAAAGAGAAACATTTAATGTATGCATGCATTGTTGGAAAATTTGGTAATGAAACTATTTGCCATCATGCCTTGCACAATAGCAATTATTTCTAAATCAAAACATTTTTCATCATCAATTAATAAAATATGCCATTCCTACAAATCTATCATTCGTTTCCAAACTTTTCTTTTGATCATAAAACATGTTTTTTTTTTCTGAGAATATTCACTAAAAGCTCTATGAAAATAAGACTTTAGCAAGAGGAGTGAGGCCGGCGATATGGCGCCTTCTTGGTTTTGGTTCTATCACAGAGAGAGCTAACTCGAAGTAAGCATATAATTCGGGCAGAATGTTTTTTTTCTTTTTAAAGAAGAATCGAACCGGCAGCTTCTTCCTCCTCATTCTCTTCTCTGCCCTATAAATCACCCACCAGCACCACATTCCCGAAAAAGTTCGCTCTAACACACGAACGATACAAGAATATAATGTTTTCGTCTATAGGATTTCGTTCGAAGATGATGTCACCACCTCTATCTTGTATACGCAACGCATTAAATGCTAAAGCAACTTGAAACGAAACTAGATTTGAATTTAACGAAGCATAAAATAAATTCAGTTGAACTGCATGAACCCGTTTCGGACAATCGTACATAGAATTTTACACTGAATTCGACATGCGATGATAATAAAGTAAGGTGATAGACACCTGACTGGAATGGGACTTACTTTGGGTGGCAGGTCCTTATTTCAATTCTGTTTTTGGTTGGTAGCCAATATTGATTATTCCATTAAATCGAGACACATCTCGCCAAACCCGCTAAAAGAATAACAAAAATCGATAAGAAGGTCAATTTAGTCATAGATATTGTCTGCGCTTTCTTTCATTAAATAAAATTTATGCGATGTCGTGTAGGTATTAGCCGTTTGTTCAAAAATAGAAATGATAAATACAATATTAAAAATAGAAAAAAATCGATTAAAGCATTATTAATTATGGATTCGACCTCATATATAGCATCGTATTACGTAGGTAGAGGATGCAATATTGAGATACAATGAATCATAAAGTTGAGTGCAAGGTTTATCGCTATCTCGGTTTTTTCCAATGTGATAATAAATATGTTTGCGATGTGATTATTTAAAAGCCTTCACCAAAACAAGAAGATGCGCTGAAGCAAAATATCAACCTATTCGAGATTTTATATTACAAAGAAAAATTATTTTGCTTACTACGACGGCGCTACAGCACAAATCCAAAGCCTTGGCCGCCTGTATACAACGACTCCATCCTTCTCGAATTAGTGACCACGTCCTCCAGTTTGAAAATCTTAACAGTGATTTGCTGTCTGCATCGATAGAATCCTAAGCTAGGGTGTAGTCTAGTGGGTAGCGTGTTGGTCTACAATGCGAAGGTCGTGAGTTCAAATCCTGATCGACGCATAATTCCAGCATGCTGCCTGCTTTAGCAGCCGACGCCGGAACGTTATTTTTAAGAGATAGATGGCAGGACTGCGTTTTTAAGGAGGGGCGCCGGAATCAATGAAAAAGGGTGCAGAAGTACTCTGTCTAGCACGACTGTAATAGAGTACTCGGAGAGAAAACTCTCAATCCATTTAAGAAAAGCTGTGTTAAAACCATGGGCCTTCAACTTGGCTAAGAGACATTTGTGCCAAACTCTTTCAAACGCTTTAGCAATGTCGGGAGCAATTACATGACCATCTCCGAATTTGTAGATGCAGGAGTTCCAACGCTCGGTAAGAGATTTAGCAGCCCGTTGGGTTATGTTCGCTCTGCCAAATCAATGAAATTGTACCGCGAAAAAATTCGGTGCAAAAAATGTGACTTTTTTGGGTCGCTTTTCTGCCAAGAGCACAAATCATTACTTAGAGAGCAGATTTTTTGCCAGACAAAATGTAAGAACAAAAACGAGGCAACATTTATCCATAGAATAGAAATCACTATGAAACATCATAGCTGGGGTGTAGACTAGTGGGCAGCGTGTTGACCTACAATGCAAAGGTCGAGAGTTCAAATCCCGGGTGACGTATAATTCCAAAACACTGCCTGCTTGGATATACCTTGGTTACCTCAATCTACGAAACTGAAAAAAAAATCGTAGGTAGAGGATTGTGCGAAGGGCTAAAAACTCTTTCCGCAATAAGTCATGAGAATGTTAAGAAAGGCTAGGAGCCCAAGACCCGATTTGGGCTGTAGTGCCATTGTAGAAAAATTAAACATCGTTCGCTTATTTTATTTTAAATAGTTTTTATTGCAGGTAACAACTGAGAAATTCGCATCTTAGTAAACCCAGTTGCCAGCAGTGAAAATCGGTTTCTCTAGACCTAAAAAAGAAGATCTAGCTGGCTAGGTCTAGAGGTAAAACTAACCTAAGCCTATACATTTTTGGAAACTCACCGCTCTCTAATACATTTATCAAGGCTCAAAGGTAGTTGGCTCTGTTGGAATAAAAATGTATTTCGCAAAGCTACTTGTTACGAATGGTTTAAAAAACGGTAACCACCAACTACAACATGCATCAAATCGTCGCATGACCTTAAACAAAATTTAAATCAATTCCCCAACCAGCAACAACTATTAAAGTGTATACGCCTCCCAATTTAGACTTGAAACTTTCATTCTCATGCAACATTCCAAAATAGAAAATTTTTATAAATCTACGTGAACGTAATAAAAAAATTAAATTAAAATCAAAATCAACTGCCGCTAACGAATAATTTGTCGTGTTATGATCAACGGCTGAATGAATCATGAATGCTAATAATTAAATTTGCATCAATAATAGCAGCCTATACAAGAGCTCTTGATTGACTCGCTCTAGCGGACTGGTCAAGTGGCAGTTCGTCGAACGTCTCCGATTTTTCTTCAATTCTTGAATCACTTCTAGAATAACGCCCATTTATGTGTGCTCGATCACCATTACATCATCTTGATTTAAGTCACGAGTTTTTTTTTTCTTCTTCAAGCTTTCAGTCTAGCAGCGATTCATTTCAACTGATCGTACAAGAAGAACTAAAAAAAGATCGTAAATAAATTGACTCCAAGGTTAAATTTGTATCTGTTTTTTTCCTGTAAATTTTCGTCGGTTAGAATTTTTACACCTGAAAATAAAATAGAATCGTAATCTTATTATTTTTTTGTCTCTTATTTTTTTCAGAACTAAACACACCCGATAATTTGCATTATCAATTCCATCCAGTTGGTGGTGGAGTTGTTAATTTCAAAGTTCGCGCACCAAATGATGCTCATGTGGCCCTCACATCCGGACCTGGTGAGTCCGATCCAATGTTGGAAGTTTTCATTGGCGGCTGGTCCAATTCCAAATCTGTGATCCGAAGAAATCGCACGAAACCCGAAGTTTACGAAGCCGATACACCCGATATCTTGAACGCTGGCGAATATCGTGGATTCTGGATTCGGTGGTTCAATGGGGTAAGTAAATGGAACTTTAATTGTATCATAACTCGTCTCGAGTGTTCTTCTATTCTAGAAGAGCGTCTTACTTAAAAATTAGGTTCAATTAGAAAGAACTTGTTAAGATAGCAATCGTGGCATACAACTAGATCGAATGATTTAGAGATGCGGAATTCATGAAATAGAATGGAACCTCCTTCGTGCAATTTACCATGCAATTGTTAATTGCAAAAATCATTTCTGAAGAGAAATGGGCACTTCAATTGGAGCATTATTTTGTTAAATAACAGGAACTGTTCATGATTACTGGCTAGCCGAGTAATGAACAGATTATGATATATGCTCGTAGTATTCCTAACGAATTAAGTTTGTGACGGTAGAGTTGAATCAAACCAACTCCTTGAACAAAAAAAAACTTTCTCTATTACCAATATTTTTTTGGCTCTTCATAACATGTTTTCGGTACTTCTTTCAAATTTTCCGATGATCTTACTACTTGTGTTATTCGCCATTTGTTGTTTACAACCCATTTAGTCTAATGAAGTGCACAAGGGGTCGCTGAATTTCAAGTAAAAATAAAACTGCTAGTTTCAAGTTCACTTTAATTTAACCACACAACTTTAATTCAACTAAATCGCTTTTCACCTGAAACTTTTTCGCTCACAAATTATCGCTTGACAATCTTGACTTTTTCGCTCTCTAAACATCGACTGATATCGCTCAAGCCGGACTGACCATTCATCAAAAATGCTCGCCTTTTTATATCGCCCTTGTCGTATGAATCTTTTCCATCTCGGCCGAGCGCTGTTAATTGCTTTTATAAAGCATTTCCTTCTCGTACGAATTATTCCTTGTTATACGAATTTTACTTCTCGGCCGAGAGCTGTGTTAGTTGCTTCTACGAAGCATTTCCTCGTCGTCCGAGTCGGCCGAGTCTATACGCGCAATTGTTGCTTGACAAAGAACTCACATGTGTTCTCCTATAAGAATTGTTATTGGTTCGACCTTGATCATCCATTGATCGCGCGTATATTTATTGTTGGTTGGGAATAACTGAAAATATACGGCGAGCGTCTAAGGATGATATGTAACACTATGAATAACATGACATATCTAATTTAATTTTTCCTTTCAGGTAATCACAGTTGGTCGGGAAAATGAAGCTGCTGCATTTATGTCCTACGAAGAAGAAACTCCATTCCCCATTAACTTTATCGGCATCTGCACTGGCTGGGGAGCATCTGGATCCTGGATTATTGAAGGTAAGAAATACTAATTACAATCTATCCCAGCCTAAAAACCTTTCGGTATCTAATTAATTTATATGCTTACACTGACACCCTCACACCTCAACAACATTAAATGGAAGCAAATTGAGAGTTTCTTACCAAAAAAAAAAATACTAAAATCAAATAAATTATTACCTGCCTTACTGTGAAAAATTATTGTTTGATGTGTTTTGCGATTGATATTTGCAAGGTGGTCCCGAACTAAAAACAGCCGATTGCCTTAAATACAATTTCCAAGCGGTCGATAACGGAGCCGTTACAATTGAATTTCGCGGTAAATCCAACTGCCATATCGGTCTAATGTCGTCGAAAAGCGAAGAGTACCCAATCTGCGAAATTATCCTCGGTGGCTGGGAAAATACAGCCAGTGCGATTCGTGTGAATCGCTGTCAGCCTGATAAGGTCCATAAAAAAACACCAAATCTGGTGTCGGCCGATCGTTTTACAACATTCCATTTGATGTGGAATAAAGGACATTTATTCGTGCGAAAAGATGGACCACACGGTGCCGTCATTATTGAGGGCAAGGATTGCGTGAATTTCGTTGTAATGTATGTTGCTGTGCGCACCGGATGGGGTGCCACTGGCAATTGGAAACTGCATATGAATAAAGTTGCTGAATCGAAAAATAAAAAGCCGGTAGGTGATCTTATGCAGCAACAACGTAAAATCACTGGAGTTAATGCTGCTCGAGGTAGACCACAAATTGTTTTTCTTTTAATATTTCAATAACACGGGATAATCACACTTAATTGCATTTGGGGATGTGATGTGCTATGAAAAGGGATCTATGTGCATTATGACAGCAAAATTTGTAATACGTTTCGATTGGTTCTATTCAAATTTTTAAGAAAATATCAATATTGCTTCCGCTTAACCGTACATATTATATGTATAATTTAAAAACTCTTTTTTAACATGTTTTTTGTGCCATTTAAACTGATCCTTACTAAACATTTGTGAAAATAAAAAGATCGCTTGATTGAAACTAGACAACGGTATTTCTTAAGTTTAATCAAGTGATTCGAGTCTTGTCCACGATAACTAATCTGCGATTCTTAACTATTTAAAAGATTTATTCAATTTTTTAATGATAACTTTCAGATTCAGCTCCCAGCCTACCAACACCCCAAGGATGGACAGCTCCACCACCATCGACTGGCAGCGGAGCTGGATGTTGGGTTCCCGCCAGCGGCGGCCAAGTCCCGCCAGAAGCTGTTCCCGGCGGAATGGATGGCGAACAACTGTTCATTGCTCGTGCTCGTCATGAAGGTGCGCTGATTCCAGGAAAGGTAATTCGATAATGGCATTTATTTTTTTGAATTCAACCAATTTAAAATATCATTTCAGCTTGTTCCATCGCACGGAGTAGCTTACATCCCATGGGGCGGTGCCGAACATCCACATGGTGAATACGAAGTATTGTGTGCCGGTGGTGGCCAATGGATTCCCATTTCGGGCGGAAATATTCCACCACAAGCGATGCCAGCCGGCGAAAGTGAAGATGGTGAGCCATTGTTTGTTGGTCGTGTCAACCACAATGGAACTGTAACACCCGGAAAGGTTCATCCATCGCATGGTTTATGTTACATAGCGTATGGTGGACAAGAAATGGCCTTCCCCGACTATGAAATTTTAGTCGCAAATTAATCAGGATTTTCAATTACACGCACAGAAAAAAGTTTCGGCCTCAAGCATCATCAAAACTTTGTTTTAAATGCAGAAATCAATTTTTATATATTTTTAAATAACGCATATATTTGTTAAGAGAGAAAAAAAAAATTAAAAAAAAAAAAAATCTCACAGTGCCTTTAGCAGATTCAATTAGGAAAAGTGGCAAAATGTTTAATATTATATGTTGTTTTTTTTGCATAAAAACTGAAAAGGCCTTTAAATATTTATTAATAATAAAATAAAAAATAAGAGAATCTCATTTATTTGCATGTTATACTCAATAAAAAAATATATAAAAAAATTTTTTTCCTTTTTTTCAATTTCATTTAAATTTAATTTCAAAGCTGATAACTACTCACTTTGTTTTTATGCCAATCTGATAATAGGCTGAATTCACGTCCTTTGTGTTGGTCCTCACGTCCCACTGAAATTTGTTGATTGGTAGGAAAGGCTTAGGTCAAATTTTAGCACGAAGTTGTTATGGAATTCGAATAGAATTTTTTCTTATACTGTTTGAGAAGCAGATTTTTGGGTTTCGCTGTGATTTTGAATCATAGAACTTATACTCAAGGAAAGAAAAAGCCCTGTAGAGCCCATTGAATGGCTTTGAAGTAATACATAAAGAAAACGATTCTTGCCTGCCGCCGCTCTCAGTTACCAGAAAACAAGCGAATTTGCTCTCAGCCCGACAAGCAGAAGTGCAGTCGGTTTTCTATCGTAAATCATTCCCCTTGCATTTTCCTCCGAAAGCTTCTCCAAAACCGGCTTATTATTAGCAGTTCAGATCGCGTCGTATATCTCCGATGGTACACGATCGGGGCTAACTCGATCAAAACTGTAATTTTTCCACGTGGTACAAACGATAAATAAAGTGCTAATAAAATAAGAAGGCTCTTCTTCTTTAGTGTTTTTGCTAAATATCTTTGAATTAGTACTTTCGGCTAGTCTCTCGCATTCTCACATTAGATACGAGGTTTGTTTCATTGGGAAAGCAGAAGTGTCCACGTTTAATTTGAAAATTAGTAATTGAATCCATTCTCTAAATTTCAAATTACGGCGCAGTTAATTTAGCTTTCGATGTGAATTAAATTGCAAAACTTTGGTAGGCTAGGTTTGGTTAGTGGAGGGGTTGGCCACCAGTGGGCCCATTGTACGCCTCCGTGTTTTTACCATTTGGACCTATCATTCAG
The DNA here is from genome assembly GCA_963669355.1 of Chorisops tibialis. Taxonomy (NCBI): domain Eukaryota; kingdom Metazoa; phylum Arthropoda; class Insecta; order Diptera; family Stratiomyidae; genus Chorisops; species Chorisops tibialis. The sequence goes on from OY770262.1 coordinate 330,203,465, forward strand.
TCAGCCTGCTTTACTGGCGAAATTAATGAGCTTCATCGGTTCATGGGACCGGAGATCATCAGCTCGGCGAAGAAGTACTATCCGAGAATTTATTTTCGAATTGGATGCCCTACGGTCTCATCTTCCTCACCGAAGCCTCTGCAAATGTCATCGGTTGTAAGGCGAAGTCTTCGAGCTGGTTTACTATGAAGTCAGTGGCCCGTGACCAAGCCTACTGGTGTCCCTAGGGAGTTTCTGTCGAGTCTCAACATTTTTATTGATTTCTCTCTATCAAAACCACCCCATAACATCTTCGTGGTGTTACACGAGTTGCTCTGTAGCCATTTGAGATTTTCCCTTCCCCACACTTGTTGGCGTAAATTGTCTTAATGACTTTTAAGATAATGCACTATTTGTTTCCTCAACGGTAGCACCGGCAGATCTGTTTCTGGCCAGCCTCCACAATTTCGTTTCCAGGTATATCTCGATACCCCGGAACCCAACAAAGTCGTAAAGTGCAGGTTTTCCCCAATTCTTCCAACATGTCAATGGTTCAAGCATTACAATTGCAGCTATAAGTGGAGCTGGCCTTCAGTGCAGTTTGGCGTCCGACTAAAAACTAATTCGCTTACCATTTACTAATGCACGCAGACCAGTGTCGCCCCTTTCACAAAAGCCATTACCTCCGTAGCGAAAAAAACTTTGGTAACTAATGTAAGAGTGCGACAGACTTGACGAAAGTATACATATAAAATTATTAACTTTAGCAAAAACACCAAGGCAGAAGAACACAGGTAATATATTAGTATACTATATTATTTTTTTATGTAAGTATTGAAGTGCGCAAGGGGTCGCTGGATTCAATTTTTTTTTAATGCTGCGTACAGCTATGTCGGTATAGGAATTGAGAAAAAAAATTAAAGTTAGATTAATTTGAGTGGAGCGAGACGAAAGTGACGGTGGACATTGCTTTTGAAGCACTGGAGGTTGTACTCATTGAGAAACACTTTGGCTGGTAGTGTGTTCCAACGACGTGTTCGACGTTCAGGAAATGAATAACTGCCTATTCTTCACTGTACGAAAAAGCAAGAGTTTCACGGTATAAAAAAGAAACAAAGTTGCTATTGCCTTCAAATCACCACAAACTTTATTTTTCGCTTTAAACGGCTTTTCGTTCACAATACCGTTTTCCTTTTTCCGGTTCTTTCGCTTCCGACCGTCTACTCTTTCGCTTTTTAAATTACCGACCGCTCAATCTTAACTCGACTGATAATCTCCACCGCCAAACACACGACGCACTCAGTTACCAAACTCCGACTGTCGATCACAGGACTTACTCGCTAACTGAGCTCCGCTTGTTGGTCACAGGGTTCACTCTCTTAATGTCGAACTCCGACTGTCGATCACAGGACTTACTCACGCCTGTCGATCACATGACCTACTCCCACCTGTCGATCGCAGGACTTACTCGCCGAATGTCCGTCCGTCCGTGCGCTCTACGACTGCAGAACGGGCCAAGCCAGAATGTTCAAGACTTCCACACTTCATCCCCGGCAAAAAAGCAAAGTCAAGCTCGTCAATGGGTCAAATCGCCCCACATACAAAAAGGCATAACCTCGCAATTTGACACCAAGCCAACCTTCTCAAAAAGTACAAAAGACATTGACCCCAGATCACATCACTCCCATGACGATCCCAATCCACGGAACAAAAATTACTCGAATCCCTCACTCCCCCAAACAAAGTGCACTCTTTCATCAAATACTACAAACCAACACGTAAGAAAATTATCGAGCCGAGACTGTACACCAAATACCAAACCAAAATCACTAGCAAGACCGAAAAGAACCAGACGACCAGCCTCACTCCCACCACACTCTCATACAATATGACGCAATTCCACAATTCTCCCTCCACCACCTTTACGCAAACCGCACAATCCCACCAAATTCAACACACTAACCCTCCCAGCGTGGGCGTAAAAAGCGGTGCATTAATTCAAAAATTAATTTTATGGCCCCGGAAATATTATGCCATCAACCGCGAAATTTCTACTTAGGCCTTTGCATCGACTAATTTCAGATTTAGTTTCGAGGCCCTAGCATTACATTACTACCGTAAATTTTCTGGTGACCTGCGTGTGAAACGTAATAAGTGGTTAAGCAGGTAGTCATCTCAGAGGTGCCACCATTCAAAAATTAATTGTATGGCCCCGGAACTATTATTCCACCAACGACGAAATGCTCTACCAAGCTAGCAAATGTCTGAGTAGACATCTTATCCCGTATAAGCAGGCAACCAAAAGGATAATATATATTATTTTCAGAAAATGGGTGATTTACTTTGGTAAGGTTTTATCGTTGATTTTAACTTGAAAAGGAACAGAGCTAGTAATTCAACAGTGTATACCGGACTCGCTACAGAGTCGCCGTGTACGTACGTGCGCACACTTCCGTATATTGTTTGGCAGCGGGATTCCACAACTAATTGATTTTACCTCGAAAATTATTTCTACCTAACTCTCCACGTTCGGTACCGTACCTCACAGAGGTTGCTGGTCAGGTTTAGGTCCAGACTCTCGGGAGCTATAAAGCGTCTATAAATCGCGACGCCACGCAACCATCCACATTAGGAAAAGAGAAAAAAAATCGTTCGATTCAAAAAGTATATGACTTTCTCCGTTAGACAGCTTATCAGTCGGTGTCTAAACTGAGGTATATCTCATTTCAACATTAAATTGAGTTACAGCCCAAACTGAGTTTTAAAATTCAATCGGATCGAAAATCTTGTAAGGGAAAGTTGTAGAACTAGAAAAATGATCAACTTCCTGTCATATAAGACCCTTCGCTATGGCTTATAGTTGTTGAGATAAATATCCTTTTGTTGTCATTCGCTCGTTCGACCTTTCCCAACCTGACCTTGACCAGAAACATCAAATCCTGCACACGTTATTCTTGCCCGAAATGTAAGTTCGAGGAGCTCATGAATAGGCCAAATCCTATTGTGGAAAGCACTCCAACATCTATCCACTCTTCCAATCATCTGCAATACAAAACCACGCGACTTCCCAACTTTACAATATCGATTTTTCTCGCGTATATAAAAACTATTGCTCAGAGACTCCAATCCTACCACAGCCCACGACCACGTTCCACCAACAATAAATTAAAATATCAAAAAAACCGAGAAAATCAGGAGGCCCTTCCTTTTCTTATAAGATAGTTAAAAAATCAAATAAAAAATAAATTAGAAAGAACAATGCGTGCACCACTACACCTCGTATAGGCGAAGTCGGATTCTGGCGCTGGTAGATGTGATTTCGTGTTAAGGCCTACGGTTCTCTATCGCCTTCACTATCTCGCTTCTTAACAAATAAAAATAAATGAAACCTAGGTTGCTTCGTCACACTATTAGGTTTGATTCGATTCAAAATAAGTTAAATCTTACATTTCACGACCTCAAACTAAATCCATATTTTTGCCAAACCCACTGAGACATTAGTTAAATTTACAATAATTTCGTTGTCCAATTGAAGGTCTTACGCAGTAAGAATTAACGCCATATACGCTGATTCAATAGAATTATAAATAAAAAACATACAATATTTATATATGTATATATATATATTTGTTATCTATTTTGTTAACAATAAGTAAATAAAAACAAATTCTGATTTTCATAATGTAAAACATATTTCAAAAATCATTTACTCTTTTTCTTTCAACTTTTTCTAAGAATTTTGAAAAACAAAATTTCTTTAAATTTTTTTTTTAAGGCAAGTAAAAAATTAACAGTTTTCTCAATTACTTAAAAAAAATTTCTTCATTTTGTTTTTGTAATAATTAACTTAAAAACGAACAATTCTTAAAACAGAAATATAATATGAAAATTACGTGTAAAATAGATAGAATGTAGATATTTACAGGACATACGCAAAAACATAAATTATGTTTTATCCTAAATTGATTTAAAAATTATGAGACTTAAAAAAAACACGATTTTCTTTTTTTTAAATCTTAAGAGAATAACAAAAATAATTAAATTTCTTTTTTCTTTATCTAATTTGAAAAATTAACTGATTTGATTTTTTTTTTTATTCTTCTTATTTATATACATTCTCCACTTTCGCCGAGAATAATTTCAATTCGGTCCATGATATCGCGGAAATGCGGACGACTCTTTGGATTATGATGCCAGCATGGCATCATTAATTCGTTGTAAATATTTTCGGGACATAATTGGGGTCGCTGAAGTCTGAAATGGAAAATTAGGAGGGGTGTTATAATAAGTTGGTTGAAATTTAATACGAAAATCGGATAAATTAAATTCGAGTCATGAATTTTGATTGAACTTTCTCCTTTTCACTAAAGCTTCTCGACTCTGTATGATTCATTTTAGTGATTTTATGTTAAATTTTGTGCTTAAGTTTAAATGCTCATTTTTAGGTAAATAGTATTGATTAAGGCGATTTTTAGGTATATTTTTCTCAGAACCTACTGGGCCGATTTTAGCGAGATTTCGCACAATTGTTTTTAGCGTCACAATAAACATTTACGACACAGGAATATTAAATTTTTTTATTTGTTTAAAAACTATCAGTTGGAGAAATTACATGCATTTTTTTCAAGATTTTTTAATTTTTAAAAAAAAACCCGCCTTATCGAAATTTCCTCTGTCATATTGATAGTCAATGTTGCAGTCTTGAAAAAAAAATCATGTTGATACCTGTTACGGTTGTTGAGAAATGTGAAAAGTTTTTACAGGAAAGCCAAAAAACTTTAAAATGAAAACTACGTTTTCTTAAATTTTGCAATTTATTTTATACACAATCCTTTTACGAGGGCGGTTCAAATATGATCGAGACAAACGCTCTGACACATTTATTTATTATCGAAAATATTTACAAAAATTGCCACCTCTCGGAAGTTTATTGATGCCGGTATCGAAGAATTCCTTGGGAAACTTGGACAGCCATGTGCGCACAAACTTCTCTACCTCGTCGTCGGTGTTGAATCTTTGACCTCCGAGGGCTTCTTTCAGTGGTCCAAACATGTGGTAGTCGCAGGGTGATAAATCCGGACTGTAGGGGGGTTTTCTAGTACCTCCCACCCCAATTCTGATATTGTATCGAGCGTGAGACGCGCGGTATGAGGGCGCGCGTTATCCTGGAGAAGAATAGCACTTCGCGCTGGAATGCTCCTCCGTTTCGAGCGATAAGCGAAGGTTAGAAGGTTAGAGTAGTATGCAGCATTGATGGAACGTTGTGTGCGCAGGAAGTCAACGTACAGCACTCCCCGCCGGTCCCAGAATACAGTACACATAACCTTACCCGCGGACCTGGTTGTCTTCGCTTTGACTGGCGCCCCTTCCTCCTTTTTCTTCCACTCTTTAGACGACACCTTGCTTTCGGGAGTTTAATAGTGTACCCATGTCTCGTCTGTAGTGAAGATTCGCGTCAAAAAACCATCCCCTCCGCCTCGTATCGCGTCAGCAAGCGGCGACAAACTTCCAACCGTATGAATTTTGCTCGAAGTTCAACAGTTTGGGAACCTATCGCGCCGTTATTTTGCGATATTGAAGTTGTTCGTGGATGATAGACTCTACACTACCAATACTAATGCCGACTTCAGACGAAATGTTTCGAACATTCACCCTACGGTCCTCCAAAATGAGTTGTTCTACGCGGCGAATGTTGTCTGGTGTGATGCTGGTTCGCGGTCGACGACCATGCGGCTCATTCTCGACGGTTTCGCGGCCATCTTTGAACGCTTTGGCCCATTTAAACACAGCAGACCTACTCAGGCACTCACTACCGAACTGATTTCGCAAACGCCGAGGAATTTCCGTGTTTTTAACGCCTTCCCACACCAAAAAACGAATGACAGTACGTTGCGCAACGGCGGTAGACACTTGATATTCACTCATGGTATGCCACACTATTCGTAAGGGACCCAGCTATCACATACTCAAACCGCGACCTTCAAAACTTACAGATGCGCCATCTACTATGTTTGTCTCGATCATATTTGAACCGCCCTCGTATATTGTTTTTATATATTTTTGTTGTTATGTTTCCTACATTGAAACTAACCTGCTATTTTAACCTTCTCTTTTCTTTAGCTACCTGCGGGGCGAGAGCACTGCTGCGCTGGAATGAATTTCCATGATCTCGACTCCCCCTCCTCCCCCCTGCCCAAATACGATATATAATCGTATCGAAGAACGTGAATTTGTTTAAATCATTTACGTAATCGTATCTATTGTGAATGCAGCAACATTTTTAACGTCGGTCACAAAATCATAAATTTAGAAAAAAAAATTGGAAATACCAAGAAAATGAAAACGACGGTCATGCGATCAAAATTGGGGCGGAACAAATTTAACACAATTCATACATTTTCACTTACCAACAAACCAAATTTTATCAAATGTCAAACTAAATTCTGTGTAAACACGGAATAACGTGATTTAGAAATTTCGTTTTTAAATAACCTCATTTAGTATTAATGTGAACGTGAAGCGTCAAAATAAATTAAAATCAAAAATTCGTTAATTTTACATACCTTTCTCCTCGTTCTAATGTATTAATAAGATCTTGTGTTTCATCTACTTCTCTGGGCGGACATAAATCGGGAACTTCGCCACGAGAAAACATCTCGAATAACGTTATTCCGTACGACCAAACATCCGATTGGAAGGAAAACTTATTTGTTTTAAGAGCCTCAAGAGAATACCTGTAAATAAATAATTCTTCATTTAATACAAAATTGTCAACGATTTTTAAGGGCTATTTGCAGAAACTTTTATCAGACACAAAATTTAATTAATTCTAAAGATTTCCAATCAACAACTCACCACTTAATCGGAATCTCTCTAGTATTCTGTACGTAATAGTAGCCATTTGAATCAGCAATTTGTGCTAAACCGAAATCAGAAATCTTAACGCATTCACTATCAACTAGAATATTCCGAGCCGCTAAATCACGATGAATTATATTTTTGCTTCCCAAATAATCCATTCCCTGAAAGAAGCAAATTTATAAATGAAAAATACAAAACAAAAAAAAATCAAAACTCACATTAGCAATGTCATAAGCAAACCGTAACAAACGTACATCCGTAAGACGCGGTTTATTCCACGATAAATACGTGTTAAACGACCCGCACTCGAAATACTCCATTATAATCGAAAGCGACATTGGATCATCGAAATGATCCAAAATCTTCACAATATTCGGATGATTAAGTGTTTGCATAATCGTAATTTCACGTCGGAAATCTTGTCGACTTTGCATTTCGGGATTCTTAAGTGTTTTTATCGCTACTTGCTTCGGTTGTAAATTCTTATTATAATAGTGCATTTCTCCAAGAAATACAGCACCATAATGTCCTTCGCCAATACTCTTCTTGTATATCACTTTACCAGTCTTTAATTTTACAACGGACGGCGTTTCATCCAAATAGTTTTTAAATAGCTGCTGCGGATTCGTTTGAGATGTACGTGTTTTTGTAATGAACGGACACGTTTCACCGCCATTCATTGACATATCCGAAAAAGTACCACTACGTTCGCTATCGCTATGACCGTTGACCATTGTATCATCAGTAAAACCGGAGAAATCGCTTTCCGATTTCAACGATGACGTATCCGACGATACCGGACATGTAGTCGGATTCGAATAGGCCGTACTATGTGAAAATGCCTGTTTCGTTAACGAAAGTCTTGCGAAAATATTCTGCTGCGAGAAACGCTTTTCAGTATCGGGACTCCAACCATCTTTTATGATAGCAAGAATTTGTTGTGGACATCTTTCGCATGGCACCGGTAGAATTTGATGATTTGTACAATAATTTTTCAATAGAAATTCTTTACTGTATTGCAAAGCTTTGCCACGCGAAAATATTTCCCAGACCGTTGTAGCGAATGCCCAGAGATCAACAAATCGGTCATTTTTTGCCCTCTCCGGATGTTCGTAGTAATTGACAGGAATCCAAGGCAGACTGCAAAAACAAAAAGAACGATTAACAATCTGATTCCTTCACTCCAGAAATAGAAAAAAACATACTCTTGCGTAGTGTACGGCTTGTTGAAGCCGGGATCACCCAACTTAACAACAAGTGTATTCGTCGCTTCGTTGTATTGAATAACTTGTAGATTAGCGCATCGTATATAAGAATGAATTAAATTATTTTCTTGCTGTAGTTAAGTAAAAACAAAAATCACTTTATTGATAATTTGATCTTGGAACTATTAAAATTTTCTTACCATATAAACCATCGCTCTCACGAGAGCATGAACGGCTTCTAAAAGGCACAACAAGGAAACTTGTGTATCTCGTCGTAAGAATTTATTTAACGGACCGAACGGAGCATGCTCCATTACTAAAGTGTGCGGAGTTGACAATGTTAGACCGTAGAGTTTTATGAATTCAGGTGAGTACATTTTACTCCATCGATCAGCCAAATGCATGAATTCCTAAACAAATAAAATTTAAGTAATGAATTACTTTTTATTATTATAATTTTTTTAAGTTATATTAGAATTGAGTATTAGCACTTAGCATAATACTGATGAGGCTAAAAAATAGGACTTTTTTTTAGGAAATCGGTAATATTGTTACATGTTAGCCCTAGTCGCCCGTCGTATGTTTGCGTCTTCAGTTATTCTCGACAAATCTGTGTTAATAAAAAGAACACTTGTGAGTTCTTCGCCGAGAACGAAAAGCAACAACAATTACACGCGCACCCAAATTCCGATGTCGACACAGATTGGATTAGGTACTCATCAGCGATTCAGCAAAGAAAGGAATTCGGCAAGAAAAGAAATTCGGCAAGAAAAGCGATTCGGCAAGGGGAGCAATTTGGTAAGAAAATGATTCCGCATGAAGGGCCGACATAAACGATATAAAAAAAGGGCGAGCGTTCGTGATACAGTCAGTCTGAATTGGAAAGCGAAAGAGTGAAGATCAGACCGTCGTGTAGTTCAGTTGTGAAATGATCTTTGAGAAGGAGAATCGGCGAGCGAGAGCGATCGACGGCAGGGATGAGCGAGCGAGTGAGCCGTGTGGTCGGCGGTCAGATCGGAGGTCAGCAGTAAGCAACAGGAAGCGGGTAAGCCCTGTTATCAACGGGCAGGAGTTGGTCCTATGACCGACGGGCGGAGTTCAGCAAGTGATAATAAGCTAGTAAGTCCTCTGATCGACAGGCGGAGTTCAACAAACGACAGTAATCGTATAAGTCCTGTCATCGACACGCAGGAGTAAGTCGTGTGATCGACAGGCAGAGTTTAGCAAGCATGAAAGTTGTGAGATCGACGGTCGAGCAGTCGACGGAGTCAGTCGACATTTTGGAAAACGAAAGAATGGACAGTCGGAAGCGAAAGAGTAAGCGGTATTGTGAATAAAAAGTGTAAGTTTAAAGCGAAAAATAAAATTTGTCGTGATTTTTAAATTAAAAGCGAACTTCTTTATTTGTAGTTAAAATCCAGCGAGGGACTTTGTGTGTCGGTTTCGTAGTAGAGTTTAATGCTGTGTTTAGATTTCCGACGTTTCTCTTCGTTAGACCCTGTGATAGAACCGCCAGCCAATCATATCACAGGAGTCAGACGAGCGAATATCGGACACAGAAAGTCGAAAGAACTTGAACTTTTCCGGCAACAATCACGCCAGTTACAAGAAAAATTAAATTAATCGTTTCGTTTCGGAAGAAGATTAAGGATGGTGGTGGAAGGGGGGAGTGCAGTTTGTATGGGAGGTGGTGGAAGGGGGGAGTCAAATTATTTTTAAAAAGTAGATTGAGATCATTATAAAAATAATATGCCCTAAATTTCAGATCAATAGCTTTTATACTTTTTGAGAAAATCCGTTTATTGTCAAATTCCAAAATTATAATATTATGTATGGGAGGGTGGTAGCAGGCGTGGAATCTCAACTTACTTTTTCACTAAAAATAACGTGTACAAAATTTGAACTTCCCAGCTCAATGCGTGCTCAAGCTAGAGAGCGAACAGACGTACGGACATTAGGACAATTTCGAGATTTTTTAGCAACAACAAATATTTCGGTATCCTTGGCGACTCTGTGCCAGCAATATTTCTTGGCGTTACAAACATTAGAGGAAACTTTAAATACTCTCAGATTTCACCTAGAGAGAGCAAAAGAAAAATAATTTCTTACCGTAAAATCTCTTTCAGTTTTCAAAACTTTCAATGTAACATTTAAATTTTTATCACTCGGTAGAATCCATTCGGCACGTATTTGTATCATGCGTCCGCCATCACATTCTTTTTGTGAATCTAGAAAAGGGTGAAAAACGAAAAAAAAAAATGTAACAGAAATTCCCTCAGCAACGTCAACGAACTCCTTACTTTTGTACCATTGTAAATCAATTTTCGGATCAATTATTTGAACACGATTTCGATGCGTTTCAGCCTCACTTAGTTTACTAACAGTCTTTTTGGTAGTTACTTGATTTCTTGGCAAACAAATCAAAAGTAGCGGTGGTTTATCTGTAATATTATTTTTTTAATTAATTTCAAAAGAATTTCTAGTTTTGTTAGTGTACGCACCATATTCCGATGGAGGTATACGAAATTTTTGCGCTGACTTTGTATTTATACTTAGAACTAATTCAGTCAATTTATCAAATCTTCTTTCACAATCTTGTATATGTAATACCCATTGTTGACAGTCTCGCGTTATTTTGAATGTTTCGGTTTGTGAGCTGTATCAAAAAAGATCAATTAGGTGGTCATTTTCGATAAGAATAAATTCAATTTTCTGACTTACCCTTTCGTATTGATATCGACAAAATACGTATCGTAGTTTTTCTCACACTGTCGAACGATATAACTTCCTTCGTTTTTGTTTTTCTCGTTGATTTTAGCGTACGAGTAGTCGCCACTGAAAAAGTAATTCGAAATAGAAATGAATAGTTCAGAAATATTTGATTTAAATTAGTAATTCGTGAATTGAAAAAACAAATTTTAATAGAAAATCACTAAAAAAAACAATGAAGAGTCCGAAATTCAATTTAAAACAACTGACTGCAAGAAAAAACATACCCAATAGGCCCGTGATATTTCAGTTCCTTTAGTTCAAGTAATGAAGGTGTCAAATATTCAATGCACAAATCTACTATCCACTTGACACTCAGTCTGAAAGACACAAAAACGATTAGCCATCCACACAAAAAAACGAATAATCTAAAAATTTACCTATGATAACCAGCAACATAGGTTATAAAAGATTCTAACTCAGGTATTTTATGAAAATATAACAAAAAACCATCAGGGCGGTCGCTCAATTCAAATCGAACAACATCCTCACCCTCTCGATACAACGTGTAAATATTTTCCAAGCGTAGTATATGTTTCCACTTTAAAAGCAAATTAATTTAATTATTAAATCAATCGATTACAAATCAAATAACAAAAAAAAAATCCAATACTAACCTCCTTCTTATAATTATAATAAACACGCAATCCTGGTTGTTCTTCATTAAACGGATTGAATTGTATCGTAACCGGACATGTACCACTCTGTAATTCATCTTCCGGCAAATAGTCAGCCTTTCCTTGAAACTGTTCGATCAGGTAATTCGGTGCCATGCTATTAATCGATTCCAAATACGTTCCTTTCACATAAAATATATCATGATCTTTCTTTTTGATATCACGCAATCCTTCACATATTCGTTGCTTGGCAAAAAATAAATGATGTTTATTCAATTCCTTCGGAATATATTTCTTATAATTCTTTCGAAGTTCCTCGATCGTAAAGTTCTTCTCAAGCATATCGATATACATATCAATTACGCCCAAACCCAAAACATTATCCTTAAATGCCGGATATTTAATTTCCGGGATTTTCTCATTGACCAAATCATAACGAACCTGACGATAGAAATAATCATAGGCCGCGGTATCTAATCGTTTCAATGTTGTCAATTGTGGCACTTTGAATCGTATTCGAAAATCATATTTGACGTTCGGCTGAAGATTGTGCGACGGAGGTAGCCAATTCTCTGTATCGGAGATTCTTAGACCGAATAAAAGACGAGTTGGCGGTAAGATGCTTAGTTTCTTACTCAGATAAATACATACTGCTTCGCAGCTATCATCTGGATTGGCGAGGATATTTTCGAAGTCTTTTGTTTTATAGTTAAAAATTAAATTCGATACGCATGGCATCTTTTATGTTTTGTTATTTCTTATATCGAGATAAAATTAGTATTCACATTAATTTTTTTTTTTTTTGTATTTTGTTTTTTAGTATTACTATTGCACTAGTTGATTTTCATTTTGACGAGTGATAAGACTTTACGTCATTATGTTAGAGACATTCGTCGACTGTCCTCTTTTTTTAAGTAGCGTGCAGGTAAATCTATTTATTCTCGATCGAGTTGATCATTTTGTAAGTTTTTTATTTTGTTGTAGGACGATGGTTTTCGCCAGAGTCTAAAAATAAAAAATAAAGTGTTAATTAAAATATTTTTTTTATCGCTACGTATGTAAATATATTTTTATTATTTGAAAGAAAGCAACAATATTGTATATACTAAGAGCAATTGAATTTTTACAATAAGTGCGACGGAAAAAATCCATTCACACGCAACAACGATCGAAAAGAAATAATTTTCAAATATATTTCACATCAGTATTATCTGTTTTCGAAATTATAATAATCAACTGTGGCTATTAAATATGAATTCTACTTATATAATCGCGCTAGAGCCCAAATCGGACCTTGGCCTCCTGACATTCAGGATCCTTAACATTTTTTATTACTTATTGTGAAAAGGTTGTTAGCCCTTCGCACAACCCACTATCTACGAATTTTTCATTTTTGTAGATTGAGGTGACGAAGATATAGCCAAGCAGGCAATGTACTGGAATTATAAATTGCGTCGACCGGGATTTGAACTCACGACCTTGGCATTATAAGACCAACACGCTACCCACTAGGCTAAACCCTAGCTAATATGCATTACATACATAGTAGCTATCTCGTTATGCGAGTATGAAAAAAAAAATTTATATTTATAGCTAAATTTGCCAATTTCGAGCGAAATTTATTCGAAAAAAAGTAAATTCCAGGAATTTAAATTCTATACGCTAAAATTGTTATCAGCACAGTAGTAACTTGTGCATAGTCATACTAAGCCAATTTCTCTTTAACTTGATACTCGAATATATTGTTCGGAAACTTCCCGTTGACACCAAGTGAACACTATGGTTCAAATCCACACAACTCGTAACATATGCCAACGGCATAGATATTCTTGCAAGATCTCTGGGGAGTGTTAAAGAGGTATTTGTAAACCTTGACTCGGCAGCAAGGGAAGTTGTACTACGTATTAACGAAAACAAAACAAAAGTTAGGAAAAGACGCCAATCAGACAAAATAGTACAGTAGGAGACTATAAACTAGAAAACGTAGAAAACTTCGTATACCTAGGGGCAAACCTATCTAAGTATGGAAGCGAACTAATCGAAATTAAAAGGATTATGATAGCAAATAAGACGTATTATTCGGTACTTCCAATAATCAAAAACAAGAACGTACACAGGAAAAACTAAACTAAAAATATATAAAACAATTATAAGACCTGTGCTATGCTATGGCAGCGAAACGTGGAGGCATCCGAAAAATTAATTAACCCCTTTGAGAGAAATGTCCTCAGAAGAATCCTTGGACCTGTGAGGAAAGACTCGATCTGGAGAATACGATATAATAGAGAATTGTATGCAATCTTCGACAATCCAGAATTGTCAATCCTCATAAAATTTAAGAAACTACAATGTCATGTGGAGCGGATAGAAGACGGAAGAATTCCCAAACGCACTCTAAAAGGGAAAGTTAATGGACAAAGACTAATCGGAAAACCACGGATGTCCTGAGAGGATTCGAGCGACGCAGACAGCAAATCACTGCTGAAATTTTTAAACTGAATGACGCGATCATTGAACGGAGATGGATGGAGGTGAAATATTCAGGAGGCCAATGTCCGATTTGGGCAATAGCGGCATCGTAAGTAAGCCTAATTTCTCTAGTCGTATTCTATCCAAATTACTTAAACCATGCTGTGCTTATGCTTTGATGTTAATTACACAACGTAGGAATTATTGATAATAATTCCTATCTATTCTACCATCTTCAAATGCCACAGTTTCAGAACATGATTTATTCCAATAGCTCAGCAGGCATAGAAGTGGCCCTAAAATTTTTAGCAGCACAACAAAATAAAATATATTTTTGTACGATTATTTTTAATTATAAGCTTAAGGAGTCCAATTTTTATACTCGAAATGAAATCTGAGAGTACATTCTGTTTGCTCTGAGCGGTCGTAACGCTAAGAAATAAGACTCGTCCAGAGGCACCAAAGATAGGTACAGAAATAATTATTTTCGTTCGCAAACTTCAAATTCGTCTGACAGCAATCTGTCTTTGGTTCCATCTGCACGATAACTCTCAAACGCTTTGAGTTATTAAACGGAAGTTTATTCCATATTGTTGCATGTTAGCCTAATCGTATTTTTATTTTTACTTGAAATCCCGTGCCCATTTCAATATTTTACGCTTCTTTTTCAAATCCGGTTTCTTCTCAGCCAGGATCCGCTCTGAACTGCTCCGAGAAACTCAACTGGCCTCTTATCAAAATATAGCCAATTTTTCATCCTTATACAACTTTTGCATATCCTTACTGTTTCTACCTTATATTTTTCTTTCAGCTGTTTAAATTTGCTGATCAGCAGTCGAACATCGCAAAATTACGCATGATTTTTCGCTTCTTTGGAAAATACTATATCTCTCTGTTACGGAATTATTCCGTTCATTAGAGACGGAATTCTTATCGCAATAGAGTGATCGTCTTTTTCTCTTAGTTTAATTTTTTCATCAAGTTTTTTTACTATGACGTTATTGTAATCCAGCTGATGCTGTGCGGATGTGTCCAAATTTACAGTGCCGGAAAAAAGTTTGGAAACGTGGTCTCTCAACACACAATCATAGCTCTGAAACAAAATTCCTTGTGCACACACCTATGAAACTTTGCATAGAATTGCAGTGCCGCATTTCTTATAAATCTTCAAAGCGAAATTTGTTTATAACAACGCTAAAAAAAATTGTGACGACAGTTTCGATTTTATCTGGTATTATGGAAACACATATCTTTTTCATATAATTCGAGTTTATTTAAAGGAAATAACATGTTTTTCTTAGTATTTAGTGCTTCTCCCTTTTGCTTTTAGTACAGCCTTGCATCTCCTCTCCATTGAGTCCACCAACTTTTCGCAAAATGAAACCGGGATATTTTGCCATTCTCTAATGATTTCATCGTACAGTGCATTCCTATTAGAAATTTTTGTGTGTCGAATTTTACGCTTTACATGTTCCCATAGGTGTTCGATTGGATTCAGATCTGGGGATTGTGAAGGCCATTCCATAACACTCACTTTTTCCTGTTGGAACCAATCCTTAACTAAACGCGAAGAATGCTTCGGATCGTTATCTTGTTGGAAAATCCAACGTAACGGCATTTCTTCGTGAGCATATGGAAGCATATTGTTTTGCAATATTTCCAAATACTGATACCGATCCATTATCCCATCTATCCGAAAAATTGGGCCAACTCCAGAACGTGAAAAACATGCCCAAACCATTACCGATCCTCCGCCATGTTTAACTGTTGGTAATTGATACCTTGCATTGTACCTTTCACCCCGTGGTCTTCTAACGTAATGTTTTCCATCGCTTCTAAATAGTTGAAATTTACATTCATCACTCCACAGAACTGTATTCCATTTGCTGGGAGTCCAAAGAATGTGTTCTTTTGCAAATGTTAGTCTTCTTGCAATATTGGCTTTTGATAGGAGTGGCTTCTTCAGTGGAGATCTTCCAAAAAGGCCACTTTCCATCAATCTATTTCTAATTGTCCGATCTGTCACATCTGAAATACCTCTGTTCTTTAACTCGGCGTTGAGCTCAGTGGCCGTTTGTCCTGGTTTTTGTTTAGACATCCTTTGAACTATGCGATCGGTGGTTGCTGTTGTTTTTCTAGGCCTCCCTGACTTTGGAGCACACTCGACTGTCCTTCGCTGATGAAAGTTTTTAATAATTTTCGAAATTGTTCCTCTTGGTATATCAAGTTTTTGTGAAATTTGAATTTGTTTTGTTCCGTTATTGTACATAGAAACGATTTTCTCCTTCAAATCCATTGAGTACAACTTACACTTCGGCATTTTTAATTATGTTTCATAAAAAAACTTTAATTGGAGTTAAATTTAATTCAGTCGCACAACAAATAACTACTAATGACATTCAATTTCAAAGTAAACGGTTCTAATTAACTTTTTGACAACAAAAACCGTTTTGTTTCCATACTGTTTTCCGCAAGTATTACCAGACATATTCGAAACTGTTGTCACTATTTTTTTTAGCGTTGTTATAAACAAATTTCGCTTTGAGAATTTATAAGAAATGCGGCACTGCAATTCTATGCAAAGTTTCATAGGTGTGTGCACAAGGAATTTTGTTTCAGAGCTATGATTGTGGGTTGAGAGACCATGTTTCCAAACTTTTTTCCGGCACTGTAAGTCCAATTTTTAGGTCAACACAGCGTCTGAGGTTAATTTCAGGTAGTACTAGTTTTACGAAATTCAGTGTGTTTATACCAGTGCATATTCGTACAACGTAAATCGACTTACATAAAACTAACCGTAAACGGTACGATCTAATGTAGATCACAAAATAATGTGAATTCAACTTGTCTCAGCAAAGTTTGGGAGTTCACATAAGTTTTTAGAATTTGAGGAAAAGCGTAAACAACTCATTTTTGCACCTGATGCTCTAAACCTTTTTTTTTCAAGTATTTTCTTCCAAATCCCGCAGAGCACGCAGTTCGTATTATCAGTTCAAGAATTTTTTACATTGTTTCCCTGTGTATATTCTTGTTTTTTTTATTGGGAGTACTGAATATGTTTGTTCGTTATCATTATTCGGTTGCTTCCCTTCGATAGATAGGAACTAATACATTGTCAGAAAATTGAGGAACTCAGGAACAAACGACAAGAAAGATATAGTAACCGAGCGTAGCAGATAAGGAGTCATCTGGTGCAGATGCCCGTGAATTAAACTAGAAAATTTTGCTCGGTGAAAGGAAGCTCTTCTCGTGGTACAGCGCGCGGAATCGGTTGAAAAAAATGAAGTATATTGCGTGAACGCGACATATTTCCGCAAATAACTCAAGCACGAATTCAAAAAAGACGATTTTGTTCAAAATATTTTATATTTGATATATATTTTTTTTTTATTTTCAAACCGATATGTATATCTGATTAAGGACGCAAGATAACGAATTTTTTTATTCTAATCTTTATTAAATTTATTAGAGCTTGGCTTGATTTATAATTTATGTTTAGGAAAGTATGAACACAAATCTGATTCAACTTTTCAAAAATTGCGAAAAATGGGTTTTAGTAATCGCAAGAAGAGTAAGTGAAAACTTCAAGAATAACCAATTCAGACCTTAAAAACTTGAAATGGAAAAATGCGTCTTTAACAACACCGTTTGCAGGAGAGGCGTTAAAGCATGTGACACAATCCAGGTGGCAAAACCACATATATGATCGTCCATATGAAAAGGCATCTTATTTTGTTTGCCAGGGGTAAAAATTGACTTAGATGCATTTCCTAATACTAAATAAAATTCTGCTTAGATCGCTTCATTTTTTATTAAAAAATTCCAAATATTGACTGAGTTATGAAATTTGAAAGTTTTATAACGAAAAAGTTTTGTGTGTTTTGAGATATTGCGGTTTAAAGTTTGGCAAATTTTACGGAACGATTCTTGCAATTCACAGAACACAATTTGCCTATGTCCGATTGTTCGGAAATTTTGCAATTCTACAATGTGCAGAACATATGATGCTATGAGATCAAAATTGGCCTAGCCAACCAGCTACTGTTGCTCTCATAGCCTCATATCTGAGCATTAGTACCAACTAAAATCTCAAAATCGACAAAATTTGCCCAGCACCTATTTTTGACTGTACTCAAAAATGTGGTCCGGCAAGATAAGGTCAGTTTTTCATGGTCACAAAATTTTTAATGATTTTTTTGACTAGTAAGAAGTAAGAAATTATTATATGCTGGAGGATGCCACCTCTACACTACTATAAATGTTATTAAAACGAAAAAATAAATTATGTCATATTTGAACATACTGGTTCTAAGATCATTTTAATGATCGATTTGCGGCTAGTTGCAATCAAGTTTATATTCAAATCCACTAAATCTACGGACTGCCTGCATATAAAACAAATTTTATATATTTCACGTCTATAAAATAAATTTCCATAAAATTTTAAGGTAATCTCATCAGAAGTTCCGACTATGTTCTTATTGCCTCATTTCATATTCCGAATTCAGAACTGTTGTAAAAGTACACCGCGTGACATATGTTCATATAAGTCGACAAAATAATAATAACCTTAGCCGTGCAATTTGTTACACACCTTATTGGGAAAATATGCAGATTGCAACACAACAGTTCACACAATTATGCTAAAAGGAAAGGTATCATCATGTATAGTAAAATCATTCGAATTGTGCATCATACAAATACAATACATTTCACAAGAAATATGTTAAATGATTCGGATTGCATAAAATGAAAAATGCCGTACGTAAACAATTTTAATAAAATATTTAAAAAAAAAAATTAAATAAGTTCTCATGGTAACTGGGTTCGGTGCAGTTTTAAAAAGTTGTTAAAAAGCGCAACAACAAATATTGTATTTAAAATCTGTTGGTATATGTTCTTCGATCAATTACATGATCATGTTTTTTGTTATTAAAAAGTTTTCAACTTTCAACTGTTTTTCGCTTCTATGAAGCACAATACAACGTATAAATAAAACATTAATTTTACTGAAGAGAAGCAACGAATCGTGAGAACTAATCGGGCCATTTGATCGTGTTACGTATGTAACAAGGTTTAAGGAAGAAAACATTTCATAGCATGCAAATAAGACATAGAAATCTCCATGAAATCTTACATTTTAAGCTATTTTTATTGTTGATCGCACAAAATTTTGCTAAATATTTTTATTGCGATATCGTTTCACGATTAGTGATCCATTTTTGTGGTATTCACTCAATTTGTCTTACATGAAATGCTTTTTTGGTTCGAGAAACCGCAAAGATATTGAATAAGTAAATTTGATTTTTTTTTTGCGTAGGCAAAGTTATTATGGCGAAAAAAAAATTAAAATAAGAACGAAACAAGTTTTTTTCTGTTTATATACTAATAAACATTTCAAAATTGAAATTCTTTAAAAAAAAATTAGTTAAGAGTTAAATTTGATGTGAATAGAATTTCGTCGAAAAACTTAGTTAAGCAGAAATATATTTATTTTTTTAGTTTTTATTATCGTTGTTGAAATATTTACAATTAATGATGAAATCGCGATATTTCATTAAGTACGAGCTGAATTATTTTCGGTCACAATAATTCTCGTTAATCGGAATATATTTCTGCATTCCTGGAGTTTTTGTTAATGTGCACCATAATTTAGATAAGAAAAAACAACTGAAATGTGAAAGGGCTATATTTAAGCGTGCTTATCAACTATTCGCATGCCGAGTTTAACTTCGAATAGTTCAAGAGAAGCTGTGGCTATTTTTAAATAGAATATCATTCGAAAGTATTATCTTTTTTTTATATTTTGATGACAGAAGAAAACCTGATCTAAACTGAATGCAACTTTATAGTATTACTATCTCAATTAGATTGACTTAGTAGGTTTTCTTAGCTTAATCAAATTTTATTAGCGTAACAAACGTTAGACCAAACAGATTTCATCTATAGTATAAACATGTGATTTTTCATTAGAAAATTTAATAAAATTCATAGCTAGGGTGTAGCCTAGTGGGTAGCGTGTTGGTCTTGTAATGCGAAGATCGTGAGTTCAAATCCCGGTCGACGCAATATATAATTCCAGCACATTGCCTGCTTGGATATACCTTGGTCACCTCAATCTACGAAAATGAAAAATTCGCAAAAAGAGGGTTGTGCGAAGGGCTAGCAACCCTTCCACAATAAGTAATGAAAAATGTTAAGGAACCTGAATGTCAGGAGGCCAAGGTCCAATTTGGGGTGTAGTGCCATTGTAGAATATATATAAAATTCATATCTCTTCGATCGGTTCTCTTTAAATCCGTATTCCAGGTATTCACATAGCGAATCAGTTTCCATATGCCAAATTTGTGTTTTAACAATCGGCAAAATAAGCCCTGCCTAGATGATTTTATAACTTTTGTCAATGACAGTGAATACGATCAAAATCATAATTTCCAATGGCAATAGCCATAACAAAATAACAGTTTTATTTGCAATCGATTTGAAATGATCATCGTACGTGATGTATACAAATATTTATTGACTATAAATAAGAATAACCTATTGTTTTAAAATAGTGTCAATAGAAAACAATAGATCGTTTAGATTACATTTGCATCTTTAAATAGTGTTTTTTTACCGTTCCGGGCAACGATCATAATTTTATCATGAAATAATTAGATGTTGGAATCGGCGTTTATTTGATTCATTGCTGTAATGAATTTAAGGACCTACGTCAGATATACATTCTAAAAAATTGCTTATTATTGCGATTTTTACGCGAACGAAGTCGCGGGGATCGCTAGTAATTGATATATGAAAATCAGAAGAAATTTACTTACGACAAAGCCATCAGAACTAATGGATGCGAAAGATTAGAAGTAAAAAATAAATTTAGATACCGACACAAGTTGAAATCCACTATGTTTTATTTATGGAAACAAAAATTTAATCTGTCCGGTGTGGAGCTCGATTTTTGGAGATCACTCTTATCTGTTTCTGTGGAGGTTTACTCGAGTTTCGTCGAAATGCACAGACAGACTTCACCAAGAAACCGCAACAACATCGGTCGAAAAACAGATGTTGCAATTTTTCATGATTAAAAAGGTCACATCATTATTTATTTATAATAAAAAAAATTATAATAAAAGAAAATTAAAACAGAATTCAAACTTATAAGAAAACATAGCAGAATTACGATTATGGGTAAAGCACTATCACGCGATACTCAAGATGAACTGAGAAAGAGTTTCAATCAATCAATCAAATTCCTTTTAAGACCCCTCTATAGGGGCGTAGGACAGAAACAACTCTCTTCCACAAGGAGCGAGCGATCCTGAGCATCGACCTTAAGCTGTTGCCAGGACTTGTTTATTCATCTGGTCTCCTGCTCAACTGATCGCTTCCATGTGTTACATGGTCGACCAACCCGACGTCTTCCTTGAGGATTATAATCCAGAGCCTGTTTGGCGATGTTTCGCTCTGGTTTCCTCAAAGTATGACCGATCCACTGCCACTTCCGCCTTTGAATCTCAATACCTATTTTAGTCTGGCCAGTTGTACCCCAAAATTCGTCGTTGGAGATCACTTCTGGGCAAAATATTCCTAAAATGCTTTTCTTGAATTTCTAATATAGAAATTTGTATTTGTATGAAGTTGATAATTTTTTAGCATTTATAGTAATTGATGATGCAATGGCGCTACAGCCCATATCGAGCCTTGACCTCCCAGATGCACCTCCTCCAGTCGAGAATCGATCTGCAATCTGCGTCGACTGAATCCTCCCATCGCTTTCGTGGCTTCCCTTGCGGTCGGTTGCCTTCAGCTTTGCCCTTGAGCACTCGTTTTGGGATTCGTTCCTCGTGTATTCGTTCCACGTGGCCAGCCCATTGTAGCTTACGCAATTTTATCATGATATATGCTGGTGGGTCGTGGGCAGCGTGCTTGCTTCTCAGTCAATAGGTCGTGGGTTCGATTCCCACTCCAGACGGGTTTTTTTTAAGCGCAAATTTTTCAGTTGCTACTGGTGATAAAAACTTATTCGCAATAAAATGGGGAAACGGTGTAAAAGTGAAACAGTTCCACTTCAAGAAGGCCTAGATACTCAGTAGATGGTTTCTGTTCGCTTTCTATCATTCAGTCCCCCATAACATCTGCAAATATTTGTCAGTAAGCAGCCAGTACAACTGAGCAGTATACCAGCTCCTCCACTCGCTACGGTCGTTCTCACTCCCCTTCCCCAACCTTCCCAATCCCATTCCTTCCCTCCATGACTACATAAAGGCCGAAATTGCCTATAACACAGGTCATTCTGTAAAAAAAAAAAAAAATAGTTGATACAGCTCATGGTTGTATCGAATTCGCCAATCATCTCCTTCCTTTACTGCTCCGTACACCTTTCGAAGAATTTTTCGCTCAAACGTGTCGATTGACTTCTGCGACACCCGCGTCAAGGTCCATGTTTCGCATCCATATAGCAGCACAGGACGATTTACTATCTTGTATTTATAGCAATTATTAAGGGACATATTCTGGAAAAATTGTAACTCCCTACTTCTTTTAGTTTTAATGCAAATCGATATAATGCATTACCAAAATTACGCATTTGTATGGGAGGAGGTTGAAGGAATATATGGATCAAAACAAAATTCTTTTAAATTAAAGATATTTGCTAAATTAAACTTTGTTCAAAATTTCATGTCGATAGCTTTGACGGTTTTGAAGAAAAATGATTTAATTGACAGTACGAAATATCGTGAAATTTGTATGGAAGGAGGTAGAAGATGAATCAAAATTGGTTGCAATTATAATAAAATTAATTCTGGCAAAAATGTGTTCTTTTAGCTTTGAAATTCGAATAAATACATTTTCAAAGATGCATGGGAGGGGGCAGAAGTAATGAGATCGCATCAATATTTTTTGACGTTAGTGATATTCATATTATTTTACTTTGACCTAATTTTCAAATCGATAGCTTGAATAGTTTCGGAGAAAAATCAATTTCTTTCAATTTAAAAATTTTATGAATTTTATATGGGAAGGGGTAGAAGGAGTTGATTTTAATAGTGAAAAAAATTAATTAGAACTACAATAATGTAAAGAGCTTTTTCGTATGAATTATTTTCTCAATCTGAAAGTATTGTACGATGTGAATAAGCCGCTCGAACCAATTATTCATTACTATACCACATCACACGAATTATCCGCTTAAATAAGACTAACATAGAAGAAAAGAAGTTATGTAGAACATGCAACAGTGTTGACTCATGTAAATGAGGCCAATTAAATTTATAACACGAATCATATCATTATCCAAATAAGTCTGGTATCATAACATGGACCAACCAAGTTATGTTAAATCACTTAAACATTATGCAATCTATTGTTGACTGCTATCATCCTTTTCTTTTCAAAAAATTTCAGCCATAACAAAACAATTATTTTAAGTGCTCTTCATCTCTTTTGAAACAAAAATTTCCAGTTAAAAAAATTCTTCAAAACAAT
Source organism: Chorisops tibialis (assembly GCA_963669355.1). NCBI lineage: Eukaryota > Metazoa > Arthropoda > Insecta > Diptera > Stratiomyidae > Chorisops > Chorisops tibialis. The sequence goes on from OY770262.1 coordinate 330,226,848, forward strand.
TATGTATCAAACCAAAAAATTAACTAGTCTGTTTTTTTTTAATTAAATTTTATGATCCACACTTTATTGTTCCTTATTATGCATAATCCGAAAAGTAAACATGACAATCAAAAGATAAAAAAAAAATTCTATAATTTTCTCTGTTTGTAATTCCATATTCAGAAAATTTCTTAAAAGTGATATTGTTAACACAATAAATAAAATGTATCAGATTGATTTCAAAGAAATACTTTTTACCATAGCATTTCAATTTATTTTGTTCAATTGTGCCTAAACTAACTTTTTATACCAAAAAAAAAATACGATTGGTTTTTCGTATTCTTAGAAAAATCATGATTTGAATTGAAATATTATTAGTAAACGTATGTGAAGATTTTTTGTTTGTTTGTTAGCATTTTTGTATTACAATTGATTATTCGGTTGAAACGTACATGTACCTGCAATCAACCATTAACAAAATAAATATATGTACATGTATCAATTTCAAATAGATGTGGGCATAGTAGAGAGAGTAAAATGAAATGTGGGTGGAGATTTTTTTGTTGCATAGACTTAATAGGTCTGAAGTGAAGAAGCAAACACTAGAAAAATTCTTTCTGAAATTCTATTGTGTTAGCAATACAGCAACACCTGAATTATTTTCGGAAATTAATCTTATTAAATATAATTGTCAAAATTCACCAAAATCGTAAACATATTGATTAATTGAAAATTAAGAAATTTTTTAATTAATGATTTAAACTAACAAAAATTGAATTTGATACGGACCGACGGATTTTGCATTTCTGTTGATGCAAATATGAGCCAACTAAAACAAATGTCAGTAATTTCGACGAAAGTGCCTACTTTGTGTATATTTCAAGGCACAAAGTATCAGGCGTGCAGAATTCATTCATATCGACCAAATTCTTTTAAAGAGTTAAAACGAAAGATTTCCGGACTTTACACTGTTTGAATTATTATGTGTGACGTTTCGGTCTCTGCTGAGACCATTATCAAATCTCAGCAGAGACCGAAACGTCACACATAATAATTCAAACAGTGCAAAGTCCGGAAATCTTTCGTTTTAATTCAAATTGCACTGTGAAAACATTCACTAAACCATCATTCACAGAATTTTTTCAAACATTCGTAACAGGAGCTTCGTGTGAACTATGTCATCTTCGAAATGACTTTTCATTAATTCAAATACTTTCGAAAGCCAGTGTGAACACATAAAGTAATTTTGTTATCTATACATATACAGTGAATCGCAGCTTATTCAATACACTTTGAATAAAAATTTAAATTCTTATAAATTAAGAGGTTTCGAGTCGTCCATAGGGATTTAAACCCACGACCTTTGCATTGCAGACCAACGCGCTACCCATTAGGCTACACTCGAGCTTAGTACTAATTGGGGTTATCAAATTAAAAATTAATTGAATTCACAACTGCTATTAGCAATTATCAGGCCCGTACGCTGGAATCGCTAAAAAAGAAGGGAGCCGGTGCACCTGGGCCTGTCCCATACATATATCATGGTTTGGTTCCAAAATTCAATTTAATACAATATCTTAACTTATCTACTACAATTTTGCATCAAGTATGGATAAAGGATGACGACCAAATTTCTTAATAACATTATACAAAACATTAACAAAACACTAGGACAAGCCTTTGGAAAATTAGGCGTGGATTTAATTAAAAATTCTTTTACTCATGGGCAGCTATATATGTAGCATACTCACGGGTTAATGATTTATCCTATTTAATAACTTATGCTTCTAATTCCAACAAAACACAAAACATTGTGTACAAAGAGCCATTAAACTAAGCAGCTTGTACATTCCATATATTACTAACCACATTCTCAAAAATTGCGTATTACTACGTTTCTTTCGCGGGCGATCGCTAGCTGTGAAAGAGAGATTCTTTTTTTAATTTAGTCCTCGAATCTACCAATGAGAATTATTCGCAAGCAGATTATAGTAGCCCATGTTATTCTCACGACAATAGTCATAAAAATAAACCACAATCTTCTCATAGCTGGAAGTTTTCTTTCCGAATAATCTGCTTCCTTTTCTGCAGGAGTCATTATATGACTTCTAGCTATCTGCCTTATACACTTATTAACATTCTAATTGAATAAGTATACCTGACTGGCGTGTAATCCATCTACAAGGCTAAGAATAAATATCTCTTCAATCTAAAGAAAATATTCTTTACGAAAATAATCTTTGAAAAAAAAAACCAACCTCTTATATCATAGGTAAGCCGACCTTATTGATAAAGTGTCACGTAAAATGTAAAAAACTTTTCTAAAGGATCATTCTGTACGTGAGATGACCAGGTGGAAATATTGGAAGGAAAAAAAACACAGCATATTCAAAGGGCAAGTCGATATCTAAATTTTTCGTTCTGTACGTGAACTGCATAGTCGAAGCAATTTATGTGTTTGCAGTAGGAGTAAACGAGCGAAACTAATTATCGCCGATAAACTAATTAAACGGCAAACAAAGTTATTCATTAGTTTTATTTATAAATGCTTTGTTGTTGTGGTTCACTTTCATAGTCCATTATATACATTATATACTGAGCTTCTTAAAATACTCGAATGTTATATTTGTTAATAGATTAAACGTTAAAGGAATCGAGTTTCGTAGAAATGAAATTTATTCGATCCTCGCTAAGTACCTTCTTAACCAAAACTTTGCGGTTGCTTTCATTTCACTTTGTACATTTCTATGTAACTAGAGAGCTAATGAAGCGCAATATTGTTATCGTAGGATAGCAAATTATTCTTCCCTTGGGCTTACGGAATATATCGTTATGTGATGAGATGACTGCAATACATAGTAGCACATGTTATTAAAGGTTGGAGCAAAAGTTTCTACACACTCTGGCGATATTTTAAGGAAAAACATCTTTCTCTTCGAAATCGTTAAAATAATATCGCCGGTTATAGTGTTGAGTAGTGTTGGATAAGAAACCTAGACTTAATTCGTGTGAAGCATTCATTGTATTGATGACATCTCGGGATTTGGTCGCTTTTTCTTGATTCATTCACTCAATCTAATTAGTTTCTGAAAATAGAGTTCGGAATCAATCGTTAGAGTCACTCCATGCAAGAAGAAGAAGACGCACTGTATCAGAGTCAGGCAGATACGTCGCAATCAACACCTGCGAATTCACCTTCCCTAATTCACCATTCGTGAAGTGGTGAGTTTAGTGATTTCTTTTGTAAATTTTATCCACCGTAAGTTAAATTGTCCCTTCAAATTTTTTTTAGTTATGTATTATAAACCGCTCAGAGTTCTTAATGTTAAGAACGTACCAAAATCCATTTTTAACAATTTTTAAATTTCGCTCGAAAAACAGGGCTTTAGCTTTGCCAAACTATAGTAAGGCGCCTCTAGTGTCCCATGAAGCTATAGCCTGGATGGAGCAGCTCATAGTAGATGATTCCCTTGTAGTTTTACCAGCAACAGAGCATCACCTTGCTGTTCGTCATTCCTGAACAACTGTTTCTTATGCTTCCGATCGCTTCTTCCACGACCAGTTTTCGCTGGACATTGTCGCACGTGATCACTTTCTCTTCACCAGTGACCACTCATTATAAAATTTTCCTATTTTGGGGCCGTGGAAATTCGATCGAGTAAATTTTTCGCACTCAATTCATGCGGCATCGAGCTTCTCGATAATTCCAGCAACACGCGAATGATTCAAAATAGTTTTCTGAGCAATATTTAGCTTCATACCGGTCTTATAAGCGGTCGCATGTGGATTTTCATCGACTTTTTGAAGAATTTCGCAGACTTTTTCCATGATTGGACGTTCAAAACGAGGTTGAACAGTAAAATTTCCAGAACGAAATTGGTTGAATCATTGTTTTGCTACACGTTCCACTTCTAGAAAGTATTGTTATGGATCTGGCCATCACGCAATATGAACTTTCTCTACTTAAAAGAAAGTTTTCGAATAATCTTCTAGTATCGTTATAGATCTGGCAATGATCTCTCTCAAATTTGCCAGAACTTTATAGAATATTCTTCCAACATGTAGAGGGCCATAGTAAAAGATTCTAGTAACTTCTCGAAGACACATACCCACCCGAAGAATACACCACAAGGTTCGAGAATTGGGAAAAACCCAATATAAATACCGCAGCTTTCAGACAAGAATTAGTCTTAGACCGACACCTATCGGTGGAAGAACGCGAACCGGTACAAGAATTAGTATTACACGCGACAGTGTTGTGAAAGGCAAAGTGATCGAGATATTGTGAAAAAGTGCAATTAAATAAAATATCCTTATATTTTTAAACGAATTGAGTTTCCTTTGAAATCTGGCGATCCCCTAGCTCGCAACAATTGGTGTCAGAAGAGTGGGATTTCAAGGATAAATTCGGGTTAAAAATCGCGAGTGAAATTAAAAATTCTCGGAACGGATAATTTTGTGAGAGCGGAAAAAGTGAAACTAAAATTCTCGAACGGACAGTGAGAATTTTCTGAAATCGAATATTCTCGAGTGCTCTAGTGAACAGTGACTTTAATTAGCGAAGTAAAATCGTGGAACTAAAATTCTCGAACGGACAGTGAGAATTTTGTGAAATCAAATAATCTCGAGTGATTTAGTGAGCAGTGACTTTAATTAGCGAAGTAAAATCGCGGAACTAAAATTCTCGAACGGACAGTGAGAATTTTGTGAAATCGAATAATCTCGAGTGATTTAGTGAGCAGTGACGTGAATTTAAGTGAAAATGCCGCGTTATTTAAAAGACTTAAAAGTAACGGAGCTGAAGGAAGAGCTCAGTAGACGCGAGTTATCTACAACAGGGAGCAAGTCTGAACTTGTCAGCCGTATGATCGAGACACTTGAGGCTGAGGGTGAGAATGCAGATAGTTTTGAGTTCCAAATCGAAGAAACTCGTGCAGAGGAGTGTTCTGGTGCATCGAATGCTCTGACACAGTTAATGCAACAAATGATGCACAAATTGGATCAACAATCAGCAGACATTAATCAGAAATTAGAACAACAATCAGCGGACATGCATCAGAAATTTGAACAACAATCGGTAGACATTAAGCAACAATCTGCGGACATTAATCAAAAACTAGAGCAACAATCTGCGGACATTAACCAGAAATTAGATGAGACCTCAAGGGACCTCAACCATAAATTGGAACTACAAAATAATAAAATAGACACCATGGGTAAAGCAATAGAAGAAAACGTAGAGAAGAAACTTCGAGTCTTCGAAGAAGAAGTCGAACGCCTAAAAAAGGACTTCGATAATGTAAAAGCGACCGGAGTCATCAAGACAGAGCATGTTGCGCACAAGGGTCTCAAGGCTCCAATCTTCGATGGACAAACACCGTGGGCTATTTATAAGACCCAATTTGAGGCTGCCGCAAGAAACAACCATTGGAATGATCTGGAACGAGGAACGGCTCTTATATTGGCGTTAAGAGGTCCACCAGCAGAAGTTCTTCAAACGATTCCGCAGGATCAACAACAAGATTTTTCAACGTTAGTCCGGACATTGGATCTTCATTACGGCAGTGACCACATGCGAGAGATCTACAAAACTCAACTGTACAACCGAACTCAAAAGAATGGTGAAACACTTCAAGAGCTGGCACGCGATATTGAACGACTCACACTATTATCGCTGCCTAATGCGCAAACAGAGCAACGCAACGATACAGCGGTTTTCGCATTTAACAATGCTGTACAGGACAGAGAGCTGCAACAGGCGTTAAAACTGGCAGGTAAGAAAACGATTGGCGAAGCCTTAGTATATGGGCTGACGTTCGAAGCTGCCAAGCAAAGCTCGCGGAGTAACTATCGAGTTCGAGAAATAGTAGAAGAATGTGTGTGCCAGAAAGCCGAGTACACCAAGCGGAGCGAAGGATCTGGTGCTCCCCGATGCTGGAATTGTGGACAGGCAGGACACTTAAGACGCGACTGCCGCAAACCCAGAAAAGCGATCAACTACTGTTCCGGCTGCGCTGCTAAACAAAGAGGAGGAAGGGGCGAACCGTCACGAGATCACGCTTCGCCTAATGACAGTCCGGGAAACGAGTAAAGGCCAACTTCATGGGGCAGAAGTTGGCTGGTAGAATCGACGCCCCCGGAACCATCATCGCAGTTTCTCGACTACATCGTTGTGAAAACGACTTATGTATGAGTGGTCGAGTCGACAAATTAAACTGCATCATAACAGTCGACACAGGCGCAACACGGTCAGTGCTAAGATCTGACCTCGTAGATCGTACTTGGCTTCACAACACCAAGAAGTACGCACTTCGCACCGCTACAGGAGAAACTACAACGGTCCATGGAGAAATAGCTCGTGACATACAACTTGGGGATTTGACCTTCTCGCATGTATTCGTGGTAGCTGACATTACCGATGAGTGTATCCTTGGAATGGATTTTCTGAAACCACACGGTATCCAGCTGGACTTAGGACAACGAATAATGAAGTGGCGGAATATTGAAATCCCGATGGAAATAACATCCTCCAAAACAACAAAGCTGCGAGTTGTATTATGCGAAGATGCGGACATACCAAAGTCATCTGAGAATGTTATTTGGGCAGAGCTCGATGGTGATCCCGGGAACCACCGATTCTACCTCATAGAACCGGAAACGACACCTGCATTACGAAGTCTGATACTAGGAAAAACACTCGTAAAAAGGAATGAGAAGATGATGGTACCAATAAGAGTCCTCAACGTTTCGGACAGCACTACCAGCGTAAAGAAAGGAGATGTGATTGGCAGCTGTGAACCAATATCGGCGGTGACGAGTATCGACAAGGCAAAACCACATGACGTACCCTCTAAAAATAAGCCAAGAAGAAGGGACAATGTAACATCAACACTTCTTCAGTCAAGCAACCTTAGAGGGGAACAACACAAGCAAGCAGTAGATCTAATCGAACGATTCAGCGACGTCTTTTCCACCGGTGATGACGACTATGGCAGAACAAACTTAGTGAAACATCGCATAGATACCGGAAGTGCTACACCGATACGTCAACCTCCAAGAAGAGTACCGTTAGCAAAACAAGGAGAAGTAAATTCAATGGTTAAAACTATGGAGCAGCAGGGAATCATCGAAGAATCAAAGAGCCCGTGGATATCGCCAGTAGTGCTGGTAAAGAAGAAGGATGGCAGTACCCGTTTTTGTGTGGACTACAGGCGACTGAATGATGTTACGAAAAAGGATAGCTATCCACTACCAAGAATCGACGATATCATGGACACCCTGACTGATGCTAAATGGTTCTCAACGTTGGATCTGAAAAGTGGTTACTGGCAGGTGGAGATAGATGAAAAAGACAGAGAGAAAACAGCATTCTCTGTCGGCAGTGGACTGTGGCAGTTCATCGTAATGCCATTTGGCCTGTGCAATGCTCCAGCCACGTTTGAAAGACTAATGGAATTCGTTTTGCGTGGCCTGAGCTGGAAAACTTGTCTCGTTTATCTGGATGATGTGATCGTTATCGGCAAAACATTCAAGGAACATCTAAAAAATCTAGAGGAAGTCTTCCAGCGACTGCGAGCGGCAAAATTAAAGCTGAGTCCGAAAAAGTGCACTTTGTTTAGTGCAGAAGTCAAGTACTTGGGTCACATCGTTTCAGCTGATGGCGTAAAGACGGATCCGGAGAAGATACTGGCGGTAAAAAATTGGCCTACTCCGAGTGATAAACACCAGTTGCGCAGCTTCCTAGGCTTAGCGACATATTACCGTCGATTCGTAAAAAACTTTGCCAACACGGCGAAATGTCTGCATCAGTTAACGGAAAAAGGAAAGTCATTTACATGGAGTCAACAGTGCCAGGAAGCATTTGAGAAAATAAAAGACCAACTCTGCGACTCCCCAGTTCTGGCGTACCCAAAACCAGGTTACGGTTTCATCATAGACACTGACGCCAGCAATGTCGGTATTGGAGCAGTGCTATCACAGGAAATCGACGGGCAGGAGAGAGTGCTATCATACTACAGCCGAGTACTCTCAAAAGCAGAAAGGAACTATTGCGTAACTCGCCGAGAGCTACTAGCCATAGTAGAAGCAGCAAAACATTTTCACAAATATCTCTATGGTCAAAAGTTCCTTCTTCGAACGGATCACGCATCGCTTAAATGGCTACTTCAGTTTAAGAACCCCGAAGGCCAAGTAGCCAGATGGATCGAAAGGCTCGAATCCTACGATTTCGAGATTGTTCATCGAAGAGGAAGAATCCACGGTAATGCCGATGCGCTTTCACGTCGTCCTTGTCCACCGAACTGCAAGCATTGCCACCGTGTAGAAGGAAAAGAGGCCGGAGAAACCATTCAGAGGATAACGACCGAACCAAAGACTGGATGGAATCAGCAAGAACTGGAAGATGCCCAACGTAAAGATGCAGATATTTCACCGATCATGGCATGGAAGGACGAAATGAAACGGCCTGAGTGGAAAGACATCTCACAATTCAGCGAAACCCTGAAGTGTTATTGGGCACAATGGAACTCCCTTCACCTAGACGGCGGATTATTAAAACGGAAATGGGAAAACGCTGACGGAAAGTCGTATCACATGCAAACCATCGTCCCGCATTGTAAAGTCGAGGAGGTTTTAAAGGAATATCATGGAGGTACCTCCGGTGGGCATTTGGGTGTAAATAGAACCTTGGCAAAGATACGAGAAAGGTTCTATTGGATCCATCTCCGAGATGATGTCGAAAATTGGTGCCGTAAATGTACTACGTGTGCATCAAGTCAGGGCCCACACCGCAGATCCAGGGGAGAAATGCAACAATACAACGTGGGAGTCCCATTTGAGAGAATTGCTGTGGATATTGCTGGACCATTTCCGGAATCAGAAAATGGTAATCGCTACATTCTAGTGGTCATTGATTATTTCAGCAAGTGGCCTGAAGCCTACGCAATTCCAAACCAAGAAGCAGTAACCGTCGCCGAACAAATTGTTACCAACTGGGTGAGCAGATTTGGAGCTCCACGTGAACTACACTCCGATCAAGGGCGCAATTTTGAATCTCAAATATTCAAACACGTGTGCCAAATGCTGGGAATAAACAAAACCAGGACAACTCCATTACATCCACAGTCCGATGGAATGGTGGAACGTTTCAATAGGACATTGAACTCAAACCTATCCAAACTCGTCAGCGAGAGGCAACAGGACTGGGATCAGCACATCCCTCTATTTTTAATGGCCTACAGAACATCGGTGCATTCAACAACAGGAGAAACCCCGTCCCGAGTCATTTTCGGAAGGAATATTCGAGTCCCTGCGGAATTAATGTTTGGAGTGCCACCAGACCAACCAACGAATGCCAAAGATTACGTCTCGGATCTTCGATGTCGACTAAACACAATTTATAACCTGGTCAGAGATAAAATTGATTTGGCGACCGACCGCATGAAGACGAGGTATGATCAACGGGCGAATTCATCAGGATTCCAAGAGGGTGATTTAGTTTGGCTATACAATCCCAAACGACAGAAGGGCAGATCGCCGAAACTACAGCGCAACTGGGAAGGCCCTTACCAGATCATCAACCGGTTAAACGATGTCGTCTATCGGATTCAATTACATCAAAAACCCCGTACAAAAATGAAAGTGGTACATCTCGACCGACTAACAAAGTACCACGGTGCCATTGCGGAAGTGAATGACTCTGTTCGGGACGAACAGGGACTAAGGAGAGGGTAATGTTATGGATCTGGCCATCACGCAATATGAACTTTCTCTACTTAAAAGAAAGTTTTCGAATAATCTTCTAGTATCGTTATAGATCTGGCAATGATCTCTCTCAAATTTGCCAGAACTTTATAGAATATTCTTCCAACATGTAGAGGGCCATAGTAAAAGATTCTAGTAACTTCTCGAAGACACATACCCACCCGAAGAATACACCACAAGGTTCGAGAATTGGGAAAAACCCAATATAAATACCGCAGCTTTCAGACAAGAATTAGTCTTAGACCGACACCTATCGGTGGAAGAACGCGAACCGGTACAAGAATTAGTATTACACGCGACAGTGTTGTGAAAGGCAAAGTGATCGAGATATTGTGAAAAAGTGCAATTAAATAAAATATCCTTATATTTTTAAACGAATTGAGTTTCCTTTGAAATCTGGCGATCCCCTAGCTCGCAACAGTATGTATACTCAGTAGTTGGTTTCTGTTCGTGTATCATTTAGTCAATCATAACATCTGCAAATATATGTCAGTAGCAGCCAGTACAAGTGAGAATACCAGCTTCACCACTCCTTACAGTCGTTCTCACTCTCCTTCCCCTACCTTCCCTCCATGACTATATTTGTGCATTGCACATAAAGGCCGAAATCGCCTATAATACAAGTCATTATGTAACAAAAAAGGAAATGAAATAGTAACAAATGGTAATTTGCAACAACAAAAAATTGTGATCAAAATTTTTTCATGGCATCTCTTCGTGGCAGCGTGCTAGAATTATACGTCGATCGGGATTTGAACTGACAACCTTCGCATTGTAGGCCAGCACGAATTACTGCATACGAGCGGGCCATTTCCTGCTCTGTCGAGTTTGGCCACTGTCACTCGTCGATATTTAAAAAGTCTACTAGTGACAGCTCGTACCAAAAAGACGATAAAAAATTGCGATTTCACTAAAACCGTCTTCAAACATTTTTCTCGGTAGTTTAAATTTACACTTGGCCTTAAATTCCACCGGAAAAGAAAATCGATCGCAGAAAATAAGGTAAAATACTCGACTCGGTCTAAAATTTTCGATTTGAAAATGTCCTGTTCCTATACAGTAACTCACACGCTACCTACTAGGCTACACCTTTTTGTTTTTTTTTACAGAATGACCTCTGTTACATGCAATTTCGGCCTTTATGTGCAATGCACAAACACAGTCATGGAGGGAAGGAATGGGATCAGGAAGGTAGGGGAAGAGGAGTGAGAACGACCGTAACGAGTGGAGATGCTGATAAATACTTTTTTCAGTTGTACTGGCTGCTACTGACAAATATTTGCAGATGTTATGAAGGACTGAATGATAGAAAGCGAACAGAATCCATCTACTGAGTATCTAGGTCTTCTTGAAGTGGAACTGTTTCACTTTTACACCGTTTGCCCATTTTATTTCGAATAATTTTTCATCGCCTATAGCAACTGAAAAATTCGTGCTTAAAAAAATCCCGTCTGGAGTCGGAATCGAACCTAGCTAGTATTATGCTTTTGTTGTCTATTGTATTGCTATTGTTTTAATTCAATTTCAATGAGCTTTCAGATATTAAATTCTCGCTAAGTCACGTACTTCAATTATATTATTCATCTTATTTATTGACTCGGTTTGTTTCTTTTTTATTCCGCAAAGATTAATTAATTTATTATATAATATAATGCCGTAAACCAATGAAAATACTAATAATTATACATAATATATTATCTGAAACAAATGTAAAACAATAACAATTATTATTTTCTCTTGCACAATACTAGAAGCGAGTATTAAATTTATATTATTACATCTGGATGGAACAGTTTCAAGGATTTTATTCCCTTGTTTTATTTGCATGGTTAATGGAAATAGCAACGAATTGATCGCTAGAAGTACGATTAACTTGTTGATAGATAAAATTGTCAAACAAGTTGAGTAGCATTACCGGTCCAGTTCCATTTCTATTTATATATAAATGCACAGTTTTTGCAGATAGTCCATTTTGCATACAAATAAATATAACAGCAGGATATCGATTCCAGGAAAAGTTTATTAAAACTGTAGCATTCATATTCATTTGATACATATTTCATTTCAATTGGAAGTAAACCTAATTGCTTTATATTTCATAGAAAGGAAGTAAACCTAGTCGCTTTATATTTAATGGAAATCACTCGTTTTTTTCTGTGTTTTTTCTCAATGAATGAAAAATTAATGCTCAAGGAAACTAACCCTGAAGGATTAATTTTGTTTAATTACTCATTCAGCTTTTTTTCTGAAAATTGTATGCAGCTCTTATGTTGATAGTCTGAACATGGATTACATGGATGATGATGCGGATTTGGACGTTTCTGATATTTTTTCCACCTAGGTTAATTTCGTTGTCTGTACAAAGGGTTGTACATTTATATAAATTTTTTTGTTTCTAGTACAGATGTTTTTTTTTTATTTTTAAATAGTTTTTGAAATAACTGCAATGATATGTTAAGAAATTTTCTGAGATCTATGAATTTTTGTCGGTTTTTTTACCGGATGATAACAAAAAATTAGTTAAAGGGCAGTTGATATAAAATTAAAAAAACATTGATTTTTTTTTTTTGGTACGGATACTATGAAATATAAAAATTTTTCTTGCCACCTCAACCCCAACAATCAGTGTAGAGAGCAGTCTTGGTTGCCTTGAAAGGATTTATCATAGTTTATCTTTCAATTCTATATTATAGTTGGTTGGTGAACATTACAAATAAACATTTGTGTTTTGTGACTTGTTTTTACAATATTGTTATTCCAAGTGCTTAAGTTTGAGAATATTTTTTTTTTAATCTTATACTTTATTTTTATTTATAAATCCAAACCGAGAATATTACTTTACAATAATTGCATATTGAAAAGCAACATTACAGATGGAATTAGCAGCAGAAATGCTTCTATAGGGTATTTGAGCAAGAGGTGTAGGGTTGGAAAGGCCTATTATTTGACAGCTGGTCGCTTTACAGTTAGTATCTATAGCCGCGATAAATTTACGATGGAACGCTTCACAGTCGTTGAATAATTTTACGAAAACTCGCGTTCAATCGCAGTTACGATGCACAAGACTCGAGCAAATTTTGATCGTAATCATGTTCCTTCTGAGACGTGTGTGCGCAACCTACTCATATGAGGACACCGAATCGACTTCGCCCTGGACGTTCGACCGAAAATATCGCCACAGTGAAGGACAGTGTTGAAAACGACATAAACACCTCCATTCGGCACCGTGCTCAACAGCTCGACCTCTCTACGTCCACACTACAGCGAATATAGACGAAAGACTTAGCTCTGCATGCGTATAAGGTTCAATTGACGCCGTACGTTCTGTAATTGAGTCTTAGAAACAAATCCTATACCTCTTGTTGTTACACCCCAACGAAAACAGATAGACCAAGGTCAATTTCAAAACTCCATTTTTAGCATAGAACATGAAAACCTTTTCGTCCGTTGTGTTCAAACTATGGAAACAGCAGGTTGTCCGGTTTCAAAAGAAACTTTTTTATTTAGAGTGATTAATTTAGCAAACGAGATTTAACTAATTTTTGGCCAGCATCCTTTAACTGAAAGAAAATGGTATGAATCGTTTCACATTATACATCAGCGGGCGGATCCGAAAAATTTAACCATACAGTCTTAATAATGGCTAATGCAGCTGGGATTATTGCCCCATCAATGATAGTCCATACGCTAAAATTCCTGCGACAATGGTTGAGATAATTCTAACAGATTGCACAATTGGAAAAAAGCGAGAACGGATGGATATCCCAAGAATCATTCTTCAAATATATAACTAATACATATAATTAAACCGTGACTTACCAAAAAATAACGAGGCCAATAGTGCTTTTATGGACGACCACAAATCCTATCTTGCTTTCCACTTAAGCCAATTTTGTACAGAATAACAAATTGAATTGGTAGCATTGTACTCCTGCTTTCCGTTTTATTTTACCACTGGATGTAGCCGTATTTCACACAGTATAAGCCAGCTGGAGGCAGAAAGTAGCAGAGTACCGAATGACGAAAGAAGGGGAACAAATGACAAAACAAAATTTTCCCCTAATGTTAAAGGAGGTGTTAGACCTCTGCCAACCGTGCCTTGAAACCCGTCTGTTGTTAAGTTCTTGAAAAAATTCTTTAAACTCTAGAGGTCATAACAGCAGCACAGAAAGATAAAGAGATATTTTTAAAAATGTTAGAGCATATGGAATGCCAAAACTAGTAAAATTTATTGCTACTGGAACGATGAAGAAACTGATAAGTAAAGTAAAGCGATGATTATGGAGAACACCAAGTACCTTTCTTCAATGTGCATCTGGTCCAGTTCCCGCTGGGGACTTACAAGCATGTTAGAATCCTTCTGCTGCATTTGCCGAAGAATTTGTTAGAGAGCCTGACATTCGCTCTGTCGTAGAGCCTTCTACAATTACTCTAAAAAAACCATCAACAGTTGAACTGAAAGCTCCTCAAAGTTCAACAATCGATGCAGCTATTTCTTTTCCTTTTAAAAGGGCACCTTTTGGTCAGGAGAGCCATGTATAAAATTGATATGAAAACATAACAGGGCTACGACTGGGCGTAAAGCCCAATCGTGCGATACACAACATAAAGGCCGAAATCGCCTATAATACAAGTCATTATGTAACAAAAAAGGAAATGAAATAGTAACAAATGGTAATTTGCAACAACAAAAAATTGTGATCAAAATTTTTTCATGGCATCTCTTCGTGGCAGCGTGCTAGAATTATACGTCGATCGGGATTTGAACTGACAACCTTCGCATTGTAGGCCAGCACGAATTACTGCATACGAGCGGGCCATTTCCTGCTCTGTCGAGTTTGGCCACTGTCACTCGTCGATATTTAAAAAGTCTACTAGTGACAGCTCGTACCAAAAAGACGATAAAAAATTGCGATTTCACTAAAACCGTCTTCAAACATTTTTCTCGGTAGTTTAAATTTACACTTGGCCTTAAATTCCACCGGAAAAGAAAATCGATCGCAGAAAATAAGGTAAAATACTCGACTCGGTCTAAAATTTTCGATTTGAAAATGTCCTGTTCCTATACAGTAACTCACACGCTACCTACTAGGCTACACCTTTTTGTTTTTTTTTACAGAATGACCTCTGTTACATGCAATTTCGGCCTTTATGTGCAATGCACAAACACAGTCATGGAGGGAAGGAATGGGATCAGGAAGGTAGGGGAAGAGGAGTGAGAACGACCGTAACGAGTGGAGATGCTGATAAATACTTTTTTCAGTTGTACTGGCTGCTACTGACAAATATTTGCAGATGTTATGAGGGACTGAATGATAGAAAGCGAACAGAATCCATCTACTGAGTATCTAGGTCTTCTTGAAGTGGAACTGTTTCACTTTTACACCGTTTGCCCATTTTATTTCGAATAATTTTTCATCGCCTATAGCAACTGAAAAATTCGTGCTTAAAAAAATCCCGTCTGGAGTCGGAATCGAACCTAGCTAGTATTATGCTTTTGTTGTCTATTGTATTGCTATTGTTTTAATTCAATTTCAATGAGCTTTCAGATATTAAATTCTCGCTAAGTCACGTACTTCAATTATATTATTCATCTTATTTATTGACTCGGTTTGTTTCTTTTTTATTCCGCAAACATTAATTAATTTATTATATAATATAATGCCGTAAACCAATGAAAATACTAATAATTATACATAATATATTATCTGAAACAAATGTAAAACAATAACAATTATTATTTTCTCTTGCACAATACTAGAAGCGAGTATTAAATTTATATTATTACATCTGGATGGAACAGTTTCAAGGATTTTATTCCCTTGTTTTATTTGCATGGTTAATGGAAATAGCAACGAATTGATCGCTAGAAGTACGATTAACTTGTTGATAGATAAAATTGTCAAACAAGTTGAGTAGCATTACCGGTCCAGTTCCATTTCTATTTATACCTAGTCCTGCCATAAGTTCTGTCACATAATTTCTCACATTGGCAACAACTTTATTTTATGAGTGACATTTCAATATCGGCCAGTTTTATAAACGTCATAATGTTGTTGACAGTTGATGGTCATTTAAAGTGTGTTCGTTAACGTGTGAAGATGGAATGGGGTGTAATAGAAAACCGAACTGCAGTGATTGCACTACATAAGTGTGGAAAATCCGCGAGTGAAATTTTCAAGTTGTTGTGCCCGTTAAAAATAACGCAAAGATTTGTGTATCGTGCGATCCAGAGATATAACGCGATCCAGACTATTGAAGATCGACCTCTTTCTGGACGTCCGCGTGATGTACGTTCTTCTGCTGCCATCAAAGCGGTCGAGAGTCGAGTTCGTCGAAATCCGTTTCGTAAACAACGAATCATGGCTCGAGAGATGAACATCTCCACCCGAAGTATGTCTCGCATCATAAAATCTGACCTCGGGATGAGTGCCTTTCGACGATCAACGGGACATTTGCTGACTGAGCAGTTGAAGCAAATTAGGAGCACCAGATCGAAAGAGCTCCTTCGGCGGTACGGCAACAACAAACATCGAGAAATTTTATTTACCGATGAAAAAATTTTTACGGTGGAGGAACATTTCAACCGCCAAAATGATAAGGTGTATGCCCACAGCTCCATAGAAGCCCGAGAAGTTGCCACTAGGGTACAGCGAGGACATCATCCAGCATCAGTCATGGTATGGTGGGGTGTCAGCTACGAAGGGGTCACCGAGCTTCATTTTTGCGAAAAAGGCGTAAAAACTGCAGCGAAAAATTATCAAACGGACATCCTGGAGGGATGTGTGAAGCCGCTGAACTCTACGCTATTCAACAATCGACATTGGGTTTTCCAGCAAGATTCTGCGCCAGCCCACAAAGCTCGAACCACACAAGCGTGGTTGGAAACCAATATTCCACAGTTTATAAGGGCGACGGAATGGCCTTCTGGGAGCCCAGATTTGAATCCCCTGGACTACAAACTGTGGGCGGAGTTAGAGTCCATGGTGTGCACGAGACGACACCCAAATATCGAGAGCCTTAAGCGATCTTTGACAGAAGCAGTAGCTAATTTTCCGCTAGAAACAGTGCGTACTGCTATCGATGACTGGCCCAACAGATTAAAGAGCTGTGTTAAGGCTAAAGGCGGCCACTTTGAATAATTTGTTGCTTATTTTACTTCCATTAGTATGCCAAAATAAAATATATTTTCCTTTGTCAAAAACTCTTTTTCATTTATACAAAAATTGCCCATATACGTGTGACAGAACTTATGGCACGACTAGGTATATAAATGCACAGTTTTTGCAGATAGTCCATTTTGCATACAAATAAATATAACAGCAGGATATCGATTCCAGGAAAAGTTTATTAAAACTGTAGCATTCATATTCATTTGATACATATTTCATTTCAATTGGAAGTAAACCTAATTGCTTTATATTTCATAGAAAGGAAGTAAACCTAGTCGCTTTATATTTAATGGAAATCACTCGTTTTTTTCTGTGTTTTTTCGCAATGAATGAAAAATTAATCCTCAAGGAAACTAACCCTGAAGGATTAATTTTGTTTAATTACTCATTCAGCTTTTTTTCTGAAAATTGTATGCAGCTCTTATGTTGATAGTCTGAACATGGATTACATGGATGATGATGCGGATTTGGACGCTTCTGATATTTTTTCCACCTAGGTTAATTTCGTTGTCTGTACAAAGGGTTGTACATTTATATAAATTTGTTTGTTTTTAGTACAGATGTTTTTTTTATTTTTAAATAGTTTTTGGAATAACTGCAATGATATGTTAAGAAATTTTCTGAGATCCATGAATTTTTGTCGGTTTTTTACAGGATGATAACAAAAAAATTAGTTAAGGGGCAGTTGATATAAAATTAAAAAAACATTGATTTTTTTTTTTGGTACGGATACCATGAAATATAAAAATTTTCTTGCCACCTCAACCCCAACAATCAGTGTAGAGAGCAGTCTTGGTTGCCTTGAAAGAATTTATCATAGTTTATCTTTCAATTCTATATTATAGTTGGTTGGTGAACATTGCAAATAAACGTTTGTGTTTTGTGACTTGTTTTCACAATATTGTTATTCCAAGTGCTTAAGTTTGAGAATATTTTTTTTTTAATCTTATACTTTATTTTTATTTATAAATCCAAACCGTGAATATTACTTTACAATAATTGCATATTGAAAAGCAACATTACCGATGGAATTAGCAGCAGAAATGCTTCTATAGGGTATTTGAGCAAGAGGTGTAGGGTTGGAAAGGCCTATTATTTGACAGCTGGTCGCTTTACAGTTAGGCTACCGACACACGATGCGAGTTAATATATATTATCTCGCTTTTCGATATTACTAGTGTCATTATCCTATACATAATTCGGCCTACTTATATCAAAATAGGAAGTTAATATATATTAACTCGCATCGTGTGTCGGTAGCCTTAGTATCTATAAACGCGATAAATTTACGATGGAACGCTTCACAGTCGTTGAATAATTTTACGAAAACTCGCGTTCAATCGCAGTTACGATGCACAAGACTCGAGCAAATTTTGATCATAATCATGTTCCTTCTGAGACGTGTGTGCGCAACCTACTCATATGAGGACACCGAATCGACTTCGCCCTGGACGTTCGACCGAAAATATCGCCACAGTGAAGGACAGTGTTGAAAACGACATAAACACCTCCATTCGGCACCGTGCTCAACAGCTCGACCTCTCTTCGTCCACACTACAGCGAATATAGACGAAAGACTTGGCTCTGCATGCGTATAAGGTTCAATTGACGCCGTACGTTCTGTAATTGAGTCTTAGAAACAAATCCTATACCTCTTGTTGTTACACCCCAACGAAAACAGATAGACCAAGGTCAATTTCAAAACTCCATTTTTAGCATAGAACATGAAAACCTTTTCGTCCGTTGTGTTCAAACTATGGAAACAGCAGGTTTTCCGGTTTTAAAAGAAACTTTTTTATTTAGAGTGATTAATCTAGCAAACGAGATTTAACTAATTTTTGGCCAGCATCCTTTAACTGAAAGAAAATGGTATGAATCGTTTCACATTATACATCAGCGGGCGGATCCGAAAAATTTAACCACACAGTCTTAATAATGGCTTGTGCAGCTGGGATTATTGCCCCATCAATGATAGTCCATACGCTAAAATTCCTGCGACAATGGTTGAGATAATTCTAACAGAATGCACAATTGGAAAGAAGCGAGAACGGATGGATATCCCAAGAATCATTCTTCAAATATATAACTAATACATATAATTAAACCGTGACTTCCCAAAAAAATAACGAGGCCAATAGTGCTTTTATGGACGGCCACAAATCCTATCTTGCTTTCCACTTAAGCCAATTTTGTACAGAATAACAAATTGAATTGGTAGCATTGTACTCCTGCTTTCCGTTTTATTTTACCACTGGATGTAGCCGTATTTCACACAGTAAAAGCCAGCTGGAGGCAGAAAGTAGCAGAGTACCGAATGACGAAAGAAGGGGAACAAATGACAAAACAAAATTTTCCCCTAATATTAAAGGAGGTGTTAGACTTCTGCCAACCGTGCCTTGAAACCCGTCTGTTGTTAAGTTCTTGAAAAAATTCTTTAAGCTTTAGAGGTCATAACAGCAGCACAGAAAGATAAAGAGATATTTTTAAAAATGTTAGAGCATATGGAATGCCAAAACTAGTAAAATTAATTGCTACTGATGGTAACTGGAACGATGAAGAAACTGATAAGTAAAGTAAAGCGATGATTGTGGAGAACACCAAGTAACTTTCTTCAATGTGCATCTGGTCCAGTTCCTGTTGGGGACTTACAGGCAGGTTAGAATCCTTCAGCTACATTTGCCGAAGAATTTGTTAGAGAGCCTGACATTCGCTCAGTCGTAAAGCCTTCTACAATTACTCTAAAAAACCATCAACAGAACTGAAAGCTCCTCAAAGTTCAACAATCGATGCAGCTATTCCTTTTCCTTTTAAAAGGGCACCTTTTGGTCAGGAGAGCCATGTACAAAATTGATATGAAAACATAACAGGGCTACGACTGGGCGTAAAGCCCAATCGTGCGATACACTACATGAAAGAGAATGTTTTTTATTTTAAGAAATTTTATAGGGGAATTGGTAGAGGGGGACGACATTGAACTAATTTGTTCACATCAGGCTGAGGTTGCTATCTAAATATTTTATACAAAATTTAGGATTCAAAAATTTAATAGGTATTGAGAAAATTAGTGTATTGGGTTTAGGGAAATTGTGCAGTTTGTATGGGAGGTGGTAGGAATGTTAATTTATTAATAACGTTTTTGAAATAACTGTAAACATTATTTAATTGACATATTTTAAATTGCAGATCAGTAGCATTCATACTTTTCAGTCAAATCGACTTTTTGTAAAATTGTTGAATTGTGTCAAATTCTATGGAAGGGGGTAGAAGAAGTGAAGCTAATCGCCTTGCTTTTTTTTTGGCCTTACTAATAATTCTAATTAATTATTTAGTGCATAATTTCAGCTCGATAAATTTCATACTTCTTCTACAATGGCGCTACAGCCCAAATCGGACCTTGGCCTCCTGACATGCAGGTTCCTTAACATTTTCATTACTTATTGTGGAAAGATTGTTAGCCCTTCGCACAACCCTCTTTCTACGAATTTTTTCATTTTCGTAGAATGAGCTGACCAAGGTATATCCAAGCAGGCAATGTGTTGGAATTATATATTGCGCCGACCGGGATTTGAACTCACGACCTTCGCATTACAAGACCAACACGCTACCCTCTAGGCTACACCCTAGCTTACTGAGTAAATTTGTTTAGAGTATTTCATAGAAAAAGTTCAGTTTGTATAGGAGGTGGTGGAAAGAAGGCGACCCACTCAAATTATTTTTATACATCAGATTGAAATTATTATAAAAGTATTATATTCCAAATTTCAGATCAATAGCTTTAATGCTTTTTGAAAAAATCCATTTATTGTTGAAATGCGAAATAATGTCATTTTATATGGGAGAGGGTAGAAGGGGTAAAGCTAATCATCTAATTTTTTTTAGTCTGACTAATAATTCTAAACAAATATTTAGTGCACAATTTCAAATTGATAAATTGTATACGCAATGAGTAAATTGGTTGAGAGCATTTCATGAAAAAGTGCAGTTTGTATGGGAGGTGGTGGAAGGAGAGGGATGACACAAATAATTCTTATACAGTAGAATGAAATAATCATAAAAGTATTACATTCCAGATCAATAGCATTTATACTTTTCGAGAAAAGCCGTTTATTGACAAATTGCGTCATTTTGTATGGGAGGGGGTAGAAGGTGTGGAGCGATTTGGCCCGTTCACGAACTTGTCCTTGCTTTTTTGTCGAAAACGACGTGTACAAAATTTGAACTTTCTAGATCAACGCGTTCCCAAGCTAGAGAGAACACGGACGGACATCCGGTTTTGAGATTTTTGAGTGATTATATGAATTTCTGTATTATTCATTTTTTTTCCGAGCCTTATTTCTTAGCGTTACAAACTTTGTGGCAAACTTATAATCCGCTCAGATTTCATCTAGAGTATAAAAAGCTGCCATCCGTGGTAACTTTTTTCTTAAATGATTGTGTACTATAGCGAATGAGGATGCGAAGTGAAATCAGATGCGTCAATGTGATTACATGGAAGAAAAGCGGAAGAGATTAGTGATTGAGTAATCGAAATGATACACCATCAGATGTCAAAGTAGTAAACCGAAGGAACAAAATCTGAAGCGCAAATTACGGTATGGATCGAACATCTAGTGATCATACGTAAGTGTGGCAATACAGGTACTGATGTGAAATGGCTTGGGTTAATTGGCATATCCGTGGTTATGCCTGCATCGCAAGCAGCGAATCTTCGAACTTGTTCCACGTTTTTCGGCGTATAGTTGCGATTATAAACGGACTCCTTGACCCTTAGACGGGCAGAGGTTTAGATACATAGCATCCAGCAGTATGAATGCTGAACTGCAATTCGGTATAGACTGCTACCTTCGGGGGCGTTAATGATTGTCGTCACAAAAACAATCCGCGTTGCTGAAGACAACCGTGTAATTATACCTTCGCGTATAGGCCTTTATGCTGAGACTTTATGTTAATCACACATAGATTCTGGTACAGTTACATTATTAATTTTCACTCATTTCTGAACCGTACGGTGCTATCCGCAAAAGGGCGTAGGGTTTTTTAGTTGAATTTTTTTCTTTGAATATAAAAATTTATTATCAATGTATTTTTCATGATTTTGATGATAATTTCACCAGGATTTTCTAAAATACCTAAGCAATTAGCAAAGATCAAAATGAGCCTTCAACTTATTTATATCCCGTTGATAAGGCGGCCACTTCCGATCTGATTGCTAAGTGGTTTGGTCAGTTCTTTCTCAGTGTCACTTAAGAACCTTTTAACTGAAAACTACAACACAGGTCAGCGTGGCCAAACCAACCCGTAGTACTCGTAGCTAGTCGATAAAGAATACGAAAGGTTCAATAAACGAAGATTTCAGGTCACGATAGGAGTTCGAGATCGGAAAATCATAAATAACGAAACGACGACCCAACATCGCGTTTCGTATGCAGGTAAACTCAACTGTGTGCCTTAATGTTA
This sequence comes from Chorisops tibialis, assembly GCA_963669355.1. Taxonomy (NCBI): domain Eukaryota; kingdom Metazoa; phylum Arthropoda; class Insecta; order Diptera; family Stratiomyidae; genus Chorisops; species Chorisops tibialis. The sequence goes on from OY770262.1 coordinate 330,249,218, forward strand.
TGCAACACATTGAAGGGATAATACCTCTGATTCTGATTAGCTGCCACTTATACTCGAAATTGTGGATAAGCTGGGCTGTATTCGACAAATGACGCAGTCTAACCATTTTTTTCCTCCAGATAATCCGCAAAATCGATCGGGCTGGACGATTTGTTTGGAACGACGCCTTGAAATTCAAATGAAAAAATAAAAAGAAAAAAGCAAAAATAAAACTGTAACAAAGCTTTAAGAGGATGGCGCAAAAGACGAAGAGCCTCGTCGCCAGCACGTCATAATTAATGTAAATATTTTGATTTCAATAGAAGAGGATGGCCTGAACAACGGCGTGGTACGTACCTCGAGCGGAGCGCCGTTCAATGCTGCACGCCACTGTTCAAATATCAACATCCGCCATAAAGAGATGTAAACAAAAAGTTATGTATAGCGGCGATAGTGCGCCAGAACAGTAAGGCACTATGTGTGCGTTTCGACAGAAATGTCAATACACAGACACTATGGAAATCACGCAGCAGCACTACACACAATTTTCATTTCTTTTTCAATTTTTCTTGCTCTACAAATTGTGGAAAACACTGAAAAACTTATTCGAAACGTGCGACCGGCATTTACACTTTATCTTTGCAATTACAGCCACCGAACATCAGCGAGTATTTTGTTAACAGAGCACTTTAAACGCCCGAGGGAAAAGCGGCACGGTTAGCGGGGGACGTCGAATTTAAAGCTATTTTTCAGGTATTTTCCGGCGACCTGGAACAATTACCACGAGCTTAATGCAAACAAGAGTTTAATTCAACCCTGATCGAACATTTCACCTCTGCGAAATCAACAAAATTCCGTGTAAAAAACGCGACTACGCTGCAAACGAAAAACTTTACAGCCACGAACGATAATGACGAATGACAACGACGGAGACGATGGAAAAAGCAGGCAGGCGACTTGTTGTTGTTGTTTTTTCTAGCGAGCAGTGGCGGCCAGGTTTTGTACCTTCCAGCGCCAAGAAAACTGCTCAAGATTTTCGAGGCCGTCGAGGCAGAGATAAGAAAAACATGCAGACACGGGGAAACGCGCAACGATGACGACGAAGAGAGAGGAAAGGAAGACACGTACGTATACGAAAAATTGATACCCGGCAACAACAAATAAACGCCAGGCCAGGCTCTGCGTTTAAGTTTCACGGACGATTGCTCAATCGTCGTCGCCGGGCTTCCATCCTGCAAAATTCAGCTCAGCGCTGAGATTTGATAATTTCGGATAGGCTGGCTGTCATGGCATCAAATATCAACCGATTTTTGATCGAAAAGGATTGCAAGAAATTCAATCTGTTTTTATTATGCGGGCGGAATAAAATTTAAATAAAATAAGGGCTTGGCTGATTATGTGAGCGAAATTGAAAATCAATGTCGATTTTCCGGCATGCGGCAATCGACGAAGAATAAATTAATGGGGGGGGGGAAATGGTGTGATGAGGAAAGAACCAGTGCCTCAAGGACGAACTGGGGAAATAGCAGCAGATGTCTTTACTAAAATACAAAAACAAAGCAATGATATGTTTGAGAAAAAAAAACTACAAAACAAAAAGTCCCGAAGCTAACTAAGAAAAACAGAATTTTTTATGATTTTCAAGGAGTACTCAGTGCCCAACAAACCAAACCTTCCGAATAGTTTGTGGCTCCTTACGACGATTCGGAACTTTTTCGCAGGCAATTTAGTACGAAAACGGCAATAAAAATTCGTATTTCGAAATAAATAACGGACGAGAAAACTAAAATAGATTACGAAAGGCTTAAGAAAATGACAAGCCAAGCTGTACGAAAAGCTAACGGGAACTATCTGAGCAATAACTTCATTAATGCTACTGGAAACCCTTCAAAAATGTGGAAGGATATCAATGAATCCCTAGGAAAAAACACAACGCAAAAAACAGGAGTTCATGAAATATTAACCATAAATAAAGCTGAAAGGGACTCGAAAACCATTGCAAATATTATGAATCAACATTTTGCAACTGTAGCTGATAAACTTTTAGCTAATATGAATGATATACATCAAACAGTAACTTACTCCAGAATTTCACTTCCTAGACAAAATAAAACCATGTTCCTAAATCCCACCACTACTGAAGAAGTGTTATGCACATTATCCCAGCTAAAAGTAGGCACGGCACCTGGTTTTGACGGAATCACCACTATTGACCTTAAGGACCTAAAGAATAGAATTGCTCAGCCCTTAGCTAATATAATTAACAAACATATGGAAGAGGGAGTGTTCCCGAAAATATTGAAATCAGCAGTGATTACTCCGGTACATAAAAAATGATGATAAAAATAACCCTGGTAACTATCGACCGATTGCCCTACTTACGGCGTTCAGTAAAGTATTTGAAAAGATAATCAACAAAAGGATATTAAATTATATTAAAAAAACAAGTGATCGAACATCCAAATCAATATGGTTTTCAGGAAAACAGCAACACAACTGCTGCTCTTGTTGATGCTGTGCAATATATCAACAAGGGTCTGGATGAAGGAAATTATGTGGTAGCATTATTTGTTGACCTAATGAAAGCATTTGACATTGTGGATCACAAAACGCTGATTGATGACTTGATGAAATTGGAATTAGAGGAAAAACAAATGAGCTCGTTAGGAGTTATCTTACCGATAGAATTTATGTGACTATATAAACTTGTACATCGACTCACTAAAAGCTCAGTAAAATTTGACATAAACGAAGTGAATATGTATGATACAAGAAGTGCTGAGCAAATAAGAACACCAGCTGCTCGAACGAATCGTATTCAAAACGACCCAATTAACCAGGCTATTAAAGTTTTCAACGAGACGCCTTACCACATTCGCAAAAGCAATAATATTGCAATATTTAAAAAAGCAGTAAGATGCCACATCCTTGAAAAATTTCGCCATGAATAATGACTAATTTTGAAGTAAATTATTATTATTACATAATATGAATTTCTTAAAAGTGTGGAGTGTCGAACATTCAACATAGTTGAGTGAACTTCGGCCTCTATTCTGAAAGGCAATCCTGTAGCTTTCCTTATACCAATCGACGATTGTCTGGGAAGCATTATACACATCGTATTGTCATCAGTACCTTCTTCATCAATCAACAACAACATTTCGTTATACTAAATTATTACATGAATTATTATCATTATTATTGGTTGAATAGTACAACTTTCATTAATTTGTGAATAAAAATTTTTATTATTATTATTATTATTATTATTAAAGCGTGGAAAAAAACCGTGCATATATTTTGAAGGCACGTGAAGTAGGTGACTAAGTTTTGCCAAGATATAATAATTTCGTCGGTATCAGTAGTTCAGTGGGAAAACCCTTCCGCTACGCAGGCGGCCCCGAATTCGATTCTCGGCCGATATTCTTTTTTACGAATATTTGTTTTTGACTACAGTAAAAATGTCATAATTTCAGCCTTAAAAAATGTCCTTCCTTTTCGTACAAATTACGTGCGCGAAGCCCAGGTGAATGTGCTTGTTTCGAAATATTGGACACAATTCTAAAAGAAATCGGAAGGTTTTTCATCATTAAAAAACAAGAGGCAAGAACTAGCGTAATTTCTAGAATTACTTTATATATATAAAAAAAAATAGCAAAATGGTGATTGGGCGTAAAGCCCATTCATATGATACTCTTGTAATTTTTGTAAATGACACCGAACGTGGTATGCAAAATGTTTCTTGGTGAACTTGTTTGTAGTTTTCATTATTTTCAAAGAAATTGGACATAGTTTTCCTGAATTATATGGAAGGTGGCAGAGGAAGTGGAAGATTTTTCGATGATTTTGAAGCTGCTTATCAAAGTCCTTATCACTATGTTTCGTTCCAATTTTAAGGTCGATAGCGCTCATATGTTCGAAGGAGAAATGCTTTTCTTGAATTTATGACACAGTGCGAATAACAAACAGTATCAAGGCGTCGTGTGTTCGCCTGGCATAAGGAGTTCATGGAAGGCCTGTTCACGGAACCGAGAAGAACATTCGCACGATTCGTAACCTAATTGAGGGCAATCGACGTTTGACATTTTTCAAAAGTCGAAATAAGTTATGGGAGCACTCAAGCCCTCATCACAAAGCACCTAGAATTCCGTAAAGTGCCTGCCCGAGGACTCGTCTGTTGACTACAGAACAGAAACTGCCACGTTTGCAGATCTGCGAGCGGCTCTCAGCACGATTTGCGGAAGGGAATGCATTATTAAATTGCATCGTAGTATGATAAAACTTGGGTCCACACATAGCGAAAGAAGTATGTGGCAGCAACCTTAGTGAAAGCAATGAGTCGGCTGGCTGTCAGCTGGAAAGGTGCTTGCAACTGTTTTCTTTCACCAACGAGACGTTTTCTACATTGATTATTTCACGACCGTTAAACAACCAATGCAGCTTACTAAAGTAACCTTTTGGATCAGTTTAAGCTTCCTTATCGCCTCAAAAGACCAACCGATAAGAAACGTGACTCTTCTCCATGACCCACACTGCAACTCTCGCTCGCGAGAAAATGGAAAAATTGTATTGTTAACAGAAAAGATTTTATTGTTGATCACCTTCCCTACAGCCCCAGCCCATCCGCCATACGATTTCCATCTCGTTGGGCAATCCAAAAATCGCTGAAAGGACAACAAATTGATGAAAGCGCGGTGGTGGGCTTCGTTCGACATTGATAACTGACACAGCCCTCTTCCTTTTACGACGAAGTTATCAAAAAGCGTCCGATACTCTGGGAAAAACTGCATTTCCGAAACAGAAAATACGTTCGAACATGATATGTACCTCGTTTATTTGTTATAGTCTATAGAAAAATAAAAAAAAATACTCCACCCTCGCTAATAGTTTATTTATTTTCCGCAATAGCAGAATACATTAGATTAGATTAAACAATGGGGTTTGTGTGGTTCGCTCTATCATACATTGTGATATTCCCCGGTAAAATGAAGCACTTAGCACACGCCTTAAATTAGTTTACAGAATTCCTTGAAATCTTAAACAGCATCAGCTATCGATTCGACTCGTATTATTTTTTTTTGTCTTTGTTAATATTCTTCGGTCGCCTTGGGTCCCGAATCCTTTCCCTTGAGTTTGAGACGGTAACGACCACTTAACTTTCTTTCGGAATGCATAATTTCATCTACGATGCAAAAGAAAGAGAAAACTGAAGCATAGTAGATTATCATCTTTGACTGCTTTTTTAATAAAAAAAAAAGTTAATACTTTTACGAAATAAAACCTATTGTCTGCCTTTAAATTCTTGTAAATTTGCCAAGTATCGACTATAATTTGTCTGAAATGCTCTGCTCTTCAAGACGACGCACGTACCTTAACTCACTCAAAACATTTTCATATAAAAACATATCAGATATCCTAATATTAACACATATTCTGTGTAGGAAATAGATAGCGTTAATTCCACGAGAAGTTGGAAGCTTAATAGTAAACTCGAGTGCGCTTGAAGCTAGGCAAGTATTTCTAGGAAATGTATAAAAAGGTGGAATAAGTTTAGAAAGGTCCTCACTGTATTTACCATGGAAGTAGCGGTAGTAAATGTTTAGTACTCCAACATCTCTGCGATGCTCTAGGGAGTCTATAGAAACCGTGTTGGCTTCATCTGCAATTAGTCGGAATACCTGTCTCTGGACACGGTCGAGCATCGCGAGCAGCGTTTTGGGTGCCTCAACCCAAAAATACGAATTGTACTCGAGGCTAATCGTAGTCTAATGTAGGCATTAAAGATATTGGATTGTTGCAGTAGTATTTCTGGCTTTGATGTTTGGGTATGAATGTACAGGGAAAGGTACGCAGAACTTAATCCCCGACCGTTGACCTGATCGAAAAAGGAGAAAAAACTCGAGACAAAAATCTTAAATTTATGTTAAAAGAAACAAGAAAATAAAATATAACAACGCGAAATTGAAAAAAAAGCTATAAATTTGTCAAGGCGTAAAAAAAAAATATTAATAAATAATAACAAAATCATACAGATTAAAAAAAAATAGAAAAGAAACGAGTATATGGCAAATAAAGAAAAGAGAGAAAAAAATAAATTATATACATATTGTTGCGAGCTAGAGGTTCGCCGATTTCAAGTAAAACACAATTCGTTTAAAACTAAAGATAATTTATTATTCGCAGTCTTTTTACTTAATTTTCACGTTAACTTAATTCGCCTTAAATCGCACTACCGATATTTCGCTTTCTATCGCTTTTACTACCGTGGCGTTCAGATGTCTCTGATTCACTCCGTGGCTGCTGACAGCTACCGTGGTTTTATACCATTTCCCCTTTTTCTAGAAACTACGATCGTGGATGTTTTCGACTATTCTAGATGATTCTAGATGGCACTTTATAGCTTCTGTTGTGGATGTTTTCGGGTGTATGTCTCGACTATTCAAGTTCCGTCGGGTGTTTGCTAGAACGTTCTAGATGGCGTTTTACACAATAGGGGATACTGATCTTGTATTTTGCAGAAATATCGGCGGTTTTCCAGATCCATAACAATATATATAATCCAAGCAGCACAACCAACACAAACGAAAAATAATTAACGGCCCGGGGTCCGCAATTGCAAGACCCGCGCAAGTACTAGGCCTATGCACGGGAACACCAACACACTGAAGACCCCGGTCCGTTAGTCAACACTAAGCTGGAAACGGAGACTAGACTAGGAAATCCGACGGCGGTGTGACCCCCGTAGACCTGGTCTGCTAGCCGGCATTTAGCTTGAGCTGATAAGGTGACCGGGAGTTCACAGTTGCCGACGCGATGACCCCCGTGCACGTATTGGTTCGCGACGAAACAGCACTTTCGACGGACAATTGATTTATTTGAATACGGAATTTAGAATTAAAATTTAAAACTGATTGTAGAGACAAAAGACGAGACGAGACGAGACGAGAAAATATAAAATAAACTAGAGCGACGACGCGACAGACCGTCTGTCAACGAGAACAGCTCGACGTGTAAGCATTTTTTCTTAGCGTAACGAACGGTAAGGCAAACACAATATACTCTCAGATTTCATCTAGACTTAAAACATCGTTTTTATTTTTTCTTATGCTTGCTTACTTAACAAACATATCTCGTGAACAAATTCACTCATTCCTACACTTTTTTTCCCGATATACTCGTCAAGCTAAACACGCGCACGAGTCAACCCGATTCCTACTCGTACAGTGAAATATAGACAGTCATTTATCACCCGAACGTCCAGAACTTGAAACGCATTGCCTACTACCATATTTTCAAGCAATTATAACCTTCAGCACTTCAAAAATAATGTCCAACGCCATTTCCGTCTCTCTCCCCCAAAATTCAAAAAACACTGTCAAATTTCATTCTCTTCTTATACCGAAATAACTGTGCAATGGATTAAAGGGTTACCCCCTAAGTTATACTCAATAAAAAAAACAAAAACTTAAAAAAAACGACAATTTTAAGTCCTCAGAAAAAATAGACGAATAACGACGAATAAAAAAATGTGAAGGAACCTTTCACTGCTATTTTCAAAGAGCAATCGCATATTGCGATTGAAAATTTAAAAAAGCTTCGATTAGAAGAGCAGAGCAAATGCACACTGCTTACGGTATACTGCCAATAAAATTGCCGTAATCATCATCGCTACAAATCCCAGAGTTTTTATTCGCACTTGTGCATTAATCGCGCAACTCACACATCCCACCTCATACCGACGAGATCGCAACTTAGAACAAACAACCCGCCGCCTACCCATCGCATGAACACAAACCAAATAAAAAAAACTGCCGGTCATAGAAAACCGAACCAAAAGGGTCAACTGTTTTCTTTTTTTCACACGCTTGTGTGAGTAATAACTCACACAAGCAATTTCATCATGAAAAACGTAAAGCTCTTATCAGGCCCCAAAACCCATGGAACTCAACAAATCTCATTCGAACTTTACCCAGCCCCAGCGCTAAGCTCACCGATCGCGCAACGAAAGAGCTTTCATATGAACGTCGTTCATATTGAAGCTCTTTCGTTGCTCGATTGCCGCTTGGGATAACTGATATATTGTCTTTCTTCGTATCTGTTATATCGCTCGCGTTCAGCGATATCTGCAAAATGTTCACTGCTTAGCGCAGTGATATCAAAGAATATCATTAATATAAGCTATCCCTAACCTAGTTGATAGTCTTTGGTGATATCTATACCATCTACACACTGCTTATGCTCTCAGTGCTATTGCTTTACACTGAGAAAGTATAGTAATGAATAAATTGGTCATAGGTGAAATGCGACTAACTGATTGTTAGATACAGGAAAATTGCTGTTAGATACAGGAAAATTGCTGTTTTGTCTGTTTTTTTATTGAGTTGTGTTATTTTAACCAACATGTAAATAAATAGTTTTCAATTTTTCGGATTTCATTTCATTTCAGTTTCCTGTGCTCTTCCGTTTAATTCATTTCGTTTTTCTAAATTTAAAAAAATTATGAATTAGTAGCTCTTTTCGAAGATATTTATCACTGGAACCGCAGCTTTTGTTATTCTTGCGCATGAAGAATGAAGGTGAAAAAAACACTACTATTAGAAGAGCTGCTCTTTTTCATAGATATTGAAAAAGAGCAATCGCAGTTGATCACTGCGATTGGAAAAGAGAGAAGATTTTGCCATCCCTAGTCTTCACCTCAAAAGGCGCTTTTTTCAACAATACAGGCTTTTCCGTTTCTACTTTTTCATTCATATTTTTTTATTGCTTTCATCGGAAACTGATTTCTGGCTCTTATCAAACGAACCTCCAATACTCCAGATAAACTTTTGCTATGCAATTTAATGCTGATTTTAATTTTTTCTGTAAATAAATCCAAATAAGAAAATTATGAATGGAGGGCATTAGGGACATACCCCATTTGACTCGCTATTATCAGAGCCCAGAAAAAAAAAGTAAATAATTCCGAGAAATAAACAGCCGATAAGAAAATGACCCTAAACATAAACTCGGTACGTGAATCTCGTAAGAGCTCCTTTCATTCATGATTTCCATTTTTTCCGGGAAGAATTTGCGCAGTTACATGCTAAAAAATTGTTCCCACTGGCGTCGTCGCCATCGTCGTTTTGAAAGGACAGCAGGAGTGATTTATGCGGTACGTGGACTGCAAGCGAGTTGTACGTGAGGTTTTTCAAAACACACAACGACGAGGCATCTTGTGTTTATTCCCATCGGAAAAATTAGCTGAAAACGACGGCAAGCAAAAGGAAAATATAGAAAATTTCAGATATTTTTAGCCATTGAGATTTTCCAAGTTGTACGGAAAGACATTTCCTCTTTTATTTTCCACCGATTTACCGGGAAGCGCTTGTGGAGTCAAGAAGGAACACAAAGCTGAAAAAAGATTTTCGCCGCGAATAATTTGCTGTTACCGGATTTGAAGAAAAATCTCTTGGACGAGGTGAGCAACCGGATGGCCTCCGCCGTCACGTCTTTTAAAGTGAAAACCACTTACCGTAAATGGAGATTTTCGCCAGGAATTTATCCAACGGAAAAATCAAGACTTTTTTTCTTATCTACTGTGGAATTTTCTTCTGCTTTCGGAGTCCGCAGCACAACAATCACACACACACACAAAATGGAAGAGATAGATGTTCTTCTTGATAATTTTGACACACTAGCGATTTGATTATACGCAAATTTCGGAATCAACGTTTACATGAAACGGGACGAAAGAGATTTTCTGAAAACACTGAACACGAATTAAAACCAATTCTGGGTTGTACAAGATCCGGACGTCACTCAGCCATTTTTTGTTTTGACAGATAAAATGGGAAAAATAGTGAAGACGTTCAATGAGAGTTTTTTTGAATGTTAAGAGTGCGCGGGAATGTTAAAGCTTTGCGCTGGCAAACAGTTGAAAGATTCTGTAATTTAATTTAAATTTGGCAAAAAATTATCATTTTCGAAGCAAACACAGATTCGTTTTATAGGCTATGAACATTAGAGTTACTCTATGGAGAAGAAAGGACAAGACACCTGGTAATAGAGTTCGGTCAACCGGATAACCAGCTTTTTCGTTAAATTTGAAAAGACGCCCACCTATTCCCCAGCATGCGATAAATAAGCAAATTTGATTGCAAACCGTTCTTTTGTACGTGAAAAATAAAATTTTGATCGCTTAAAAGTTTTGCAAATAAAAGATATTTGCAAAATAAAACCACTGAAAAGTCACACGGACACATTACACGCATACATATGAAAAAAAAGGCGCCCAATCTGACAGGTTGACGTCTGACGATGGCGTAATAACCAGCTTTTCCGTTAAATTTGAAAAAGCGCTCATCTGTTTTCCAGCATTCTACAAAAAAGCAAATTCATTAGTACGTGAAACCTACCAAATTTCCTATTTTTCAGCATGCGATAAATAAGCAAATTTGATTGCAAACCGTACGTGAAAAATAAAATTTTTGTCACTTAAAAGTATTGCAAATAAAAGATATTTGCGAAATAAAACCACTAAAAAGTTACACGGACACGTTACACGCATACATATGAAAATAAAAAGCGTCCAATCTGACAGGTGAACCTAACTCTTGCCGGTGCCCATGAATCAAAGAATAGAAGATTGCGACAGTCGGCCCAGAAAATGGTAAAACTTCTGCGCATGACGTCACTCAGCACTCAAATAATGAGTTTCGTTTCGTATTGACAGATGCGCGTGTCGGCCCAGAAAATGGTAAAACTTCTGCGCATGACGTCACTCAGCACTCAAATGAGTTTCGTTTCGTATTGACAGATGCGCGTGTCGCAATCTGTTATTCTTTGATTCATGGCCGGTGCCTTGTTTTTTCTTAGTCATAGAGTAACTCCATTCATGTATATAGCAGTTTAACGCTGTTGACTCCGAGCTACCGAAATTTTGATTTTAGTACTACCAAAGTGTTGCTATATTTATTTTTTTTCTAATTAGTTTAACAGTTGCTTGATTTTAAGTACTAATCTGTTTATTTATTTTTATTATATTATATTCCAATTTTCTTGTTTTCTTTTTTGTTGTCCTAGACAAAATTAATATTTTTTCATGTATCCCTAGGTAATTTCTTATATATTTTTTTCCCATCTTATTTATTTAATTTGATAGTTTAATTTTTTCATACATTATTCTAGGTTTTTTTTTCTTTTCTTTTTGTTTTCTCTTCTATTTATTTATGTTTTTTCTTACTTGTTTAATTTTGCTATTAATTTTATTTCTTTATTTTTTCTGCCTAAAGTCAGAGGCTTGTTAACTTCAATATTGATCATTAATGTTTGTGGACTGAACTCTGCCTATCTCTCGCTGTATATCCATACCCAAACTGAAAGACCGGATATTCTAACATATGGCGGAAATTCCCGGATATCACCTTATTCCCGCATTTGTTCGCCAACGGAGTGTCGCACTCTACATCCGCGATGATGTGTATTTCCAATTAGTTCCTTATTTGGGCAACTGCTCTAATCCAGAATTTAATTATATCTGGGTAAAATTTCGGATCCAAAGACCTGTCATTAGTTCTGTTATGTGTATAGAAGCCATACAGCGAACACTTTATTAGAACTTGATGGGTTAACCCAATCAGAAAAGTTCTGGCGTGTTTTAAATGATCAAAAGGCTTCAGTATTTGATCTTGAAAGGGCGTAGGCAAAGATATTTACGCAAAATTAGCCACAATGGGGACTTGTAGGTTCCCAATTTCTGTGAACGGCATGAAATCGATTAGTTTGGCTCATTTTGAACTGAAGCACTGACGGCTACGATATTTTTGGGTACTTCGACCGGAGCGTTGTCTCACTAGTACAGCAACATTCGATAGTGAATGTGTTGACTCGAATTTATTCACTATAGCACGCACAGCTATTACGTTAATTATGATGATCGAAAATTGTTGTAAGTGATCTTGAAGTTGCGATCACTGACTCAGAATTTCGGTAGTAATTTTTAATAATTTTCAAACGCTCCTCGTTTGTGAAATTCACCATAATAAAAATGTACATTGGCAAATCATAAAAAAAAGTTTAGAAGGAACGTTTCTATTAATATACAAAATTTTTATATCCCTATTTGTACAAACTGTACATGAAATTTAAAGACAAAAAAAACGGACAAATACCATACGAAGACAATTCCCATAGGGGTTCTGTTGCGTAGACATATCAACTAGCACGTCTGCGTAACAGTACTCTTATGAAAATAACGCAAACCTAAAGATTCTCACGTTTGGTGAGAATCAAAGTCAGCAATTTAATTTAATTTTAGCGTAAGCAATTTTGTTAGAATTTAAGAGAAATTTAAATATACAGGTCATTAAAGTTTTAACAGTGAAACCATTCGGTCGTTTCATTTGCGAAGATCTTATTCACTATTAAAAAAACCCTTATCTTTAATTTTGAAGAAAATAAAATTAGAGAGAAAAGCGAACACCTGATATCAAATATCCTGATATTTTTCGATTCAATCTTCGAACCTTCATCCAACTTTTGTCTATACGAAAGATCTGGGGCCATAAAGTACACCAGTAATTCTAATTGATTTTTTTTTAACTAACATAACATTAATTATCATCTTTCTTTTCAATTTTCTGAAGTATGTAATTACACTTAATTTCTTCAATCATTTCATGTTTCTCCTACTCAGCATTCTACTCAATACAATTGTCTGTAGATATCTCGAAAACGGCTGCTCAGATCGTTTTGGATTATCTAGCAACGGTTGTGTTTGTCTTAATGATTGGTACGTGAAACTTTCATGGATTTCAACTGGATGTTACTCCGGAGCTTCACAATTCGGATTTTTGCAGTTACTTGGGCAGTCCCAGATGTACCCAACCTAACAAGGGAAACGCAAAAAATTTTTTTAAAAAATATCTTTAGCTCTTTACATAGTCTCTTTTTAGCTCGATACACTTTTCCAACGATGTTCAATAACATCGCTATCCTGTTTATAGTGAGAATCGTCAAGCTCCTCAAAACAGTCATCAACCGCAGACTCTACCTCTTTATTGTTGGCAAATCTTTCATCACCGAGCCATTTTATTTCACGTTTGGAAACAGAAAATAATCTGAGGTAGCTCAATCTGGCGCATAGGATGCATAAGGAAGCAATTCAAACTTTAACTCATTGATTTTGGGTATCGCGATTATGGATGTGTGAACTGGTGCATTGTCATAATGAAACAAAACTTTATTTTTCGTCGAATGCAGTCGTTTTTTCTTAATTTGATCATTCAAAACGCTGCAATAAGTTCGCAAAATACTCGCCTTTGATTGTTTTTCCTTTCTGAAGATAATCAATGAAAATTTTCTCACGCGAGTTACGTCACCAAAGATACATATAATTGTTTCCCCATATCACATTTCATTTCATTTAAAAAGATCGTATACTTACCCGCAGCAATTATGCTTGTTTTATTATAGATTTTTGTCATTATAATTTCTTATCAATTGTTTTCATACAGTGGTGGCCACGAATTTAGCACACTCGGTATCTGTAACTTTCAAGTTTTATGCCTTTCAGTCGACTTTTGTTTCTTGAGTGTTGGCTATGTTGTCTCGTTAATTTAGTCTGGTTCCTTTGTTCCCTTTCTTTTCTATTCTCACTTAATTGCAAGAAGTACGTGATTAAGCTGGCCACGAATTTAGCACACCTTTGAAATCTTTCTGATTTCGGGCTTTCGTTTATGTTAATTTAAATTAATTGTGAAGATTTGCATTTTTTAATTTCATTTATGATTGTTGTTTAAAAAATGTGTGTTTAGCAATGGCGAAAGGTACATGGTGCACAGAGACTCAGCGGCAGGTAGTTCAGCAAATGAAGAGCAGTGGAAGTACCGTTACGCATATTGCTAGTGCTTTAAGATATACCAGGAAGATGGTGTACAATGCATTGAGCCATATGCAACAATATGGGAGCTCCAAAAATGTTGAACAGCAACCTAGAGCACGAAAAACAAAACAAAAGAGGACCGTCTGATTTATAGAGCCTCAATCAAGAACCCTTTTAATACCTCGATCATTATAAAAAAAGATACTTTGTCGGAATTTGGCATTGACGTATCCTTAAGGACAATAAGACGACGGCTCAATCAAAAACAATTGCGTGGATGCATTCCACAGAACAAGCTAAAAATATAAAATCTCGACTTTCTTTTGCCCGTGAGCACTTACAACAACCTTTGATATTTTGGAAAAATGTGCTTTGGAGTGACGAATTCGGATCCGACTGTAAGGGGTACGTATGGCTTTCTCCAAACATGCAGCACCATCCAAAGTACACTTATAAGACTGTTAAGTTCGGTGGTGGGAGTGTGATGGTGTGCGCTGCGTTTTCTTGGTTCGGCGTTGATCCTTTACATAAAATTAACACAAGAATGGATCAGCATGTTTACGAAAAAATTATTGTAAACACAATAATGCCATTTGCTGATGATAACATGCCCATAATGGCACGCACAGTGAAGAGTTGCTTGGAAGGCAACCGAATTGATGTTCTGATGTGGCCAGCCCAATCATCGGATATCAATCCCTTTGAGAATTTGTGAAATGATGTCGAGGAGCAAAACCATAAAAATATGGCCGATTTTTGGATCGAAATTAAATGTTCCGATCGGGTTGCGTTTTTCAGTTAAGTATTTTGTCTAATTGCAACAAAAATCCACCCCGATCGAAGCAGCCGTTATGATGTCCGCGAAAATTTAATTGTAAATAGGGTAACGATCACAATAAAGTCATTTTGGTGTTACATTCAGTAATTCATGTCGCGGTAACTTTGAGAATTGGGCCAAAAACACGAAACACCAGATTTTCGCTAAAATAAATAATTTGGTACTCATGTCGCATTAATAAAATAAACTTTGATTTCTAGATAATTTTCATTTTTATTAATGATAGTTACATCAATCTAATTATATAACAATTGAAATAGTTTTTTTGTTTATTTTCTTCTAACATATCCCCTTTATAATTGGCTGTAATTTAATTTAATTGTTACATAAAATTTGTATTTTTTTTCTGCTATATAGTTATATATTGCTTTGAAATTAATATTGCTAAATGATTAAATCGATACTTTTTGTATTATTTTCTTGCATTGCTCAGTATCGAGATGTGTTTAGCGACTGTTTAAAGAATGATTTTATTTTGAACAAGAATTGAAAAAGTTTACATTGATTAAATTTTAAATTTGATAATAAATTTATCTGTTTTTTATTTTTATTGCTTTTTAAGATAGAAAGTCCTACTTAATAGATTTGTATTTAAGATATATTCTAGTTGTATTTTTCAATTAATTTTCCATCTTTCCATATAATTTCATTACTTTATATTAATTTCTTTACCATTTTTTTTAATTCATAATAACAATCAAAAATTCTTCTTCACCAATGTCCACGCTCGTTTTTTCGAACTCACTTTAAACGAGGATACGAAGGAATTGTTATTTCGTAATCACAATAATTTAAGTTTAATTTACCAGCTAAAGATGTTTTTTAAGAAATTTGTATGACATATTTTTTACAGATAAATGCAACTGTTTTGTTTTGGAGCAGATGTAAGCCTTGCCTATATACCATATTTATTAATAAATATTAAAAATATTATTAAACGTAAAAACTGCACAGACATCTTCTTCAATGGCCCAAATCGGGGTTTGGTCTCTTAACTTTCAGGTTCCTTAAATTTTATTTATTATTGTGGAAGGGTTGTCAGCCCTTCGCACAACCCTCTATCTACGATTTTTCATTTTCGCAGATTGAGGTGACCAAGATATACCCACGCAAGTAGTGTGCCGAAATTATACATCGACCGTAATTTGCACTAACTATCTTCGCATTGTAGACCATTCGACTTATCCACTAGGCTACACCTCAGCTGTATAGACACTTCGATGCCTTAATTCTCAAATCATTATAACCTTCCAAAAAAACAAATTTTACAGAAGACCTAAATACGTTACTGTTGTTGAAAAATATAATGTTCGAATTATGTTTAATCATAGTAGGCTATTTAAATGACTGTTAGCCAAGGAGGATATATAATTAGGAGTGACTATGAGCATGCTTTGCCGTGTAAGAAAATGGGAATGAAAGTATTTCCCTCCCTTACTGGCGAAATGCTCGAAATTTTTCGAAAAAATCGTTTCACTATCTTTGTCTGTCACACTTAAAAATATTGCAACTAACCCACGTTAAATTGTTCGAAATAATTGTTTCGCTATCCTTGTTTGGCAACCCAAAGTAACTATCTCTGTCCCGCGTTAAATTGTCCGTTGCTAAAGTGATTAGCATAGACACGAACCAAAAACTAATAAAAATTGAAAAAATTAAAATTTTTGATATAAAAAGCAAACTCCATTGTACTGAAAATTATTTTATTGCTGACTGAATATTAGCAACCAAGAGAGAATACAAATTATGGTATTTTTTATTGTAAAAGTTTGAAGCCAAATCAAAAAGTATTCTCACATGAGACAACCTATCAGCACTCCATTTTATATATCCTCCTTGCTATTAGACTACAGAAGCTTGTCTACTAAAATCTCCCTCTTCATATCAAACATCCACCGCGGAAAGTTCAAGTTTATTACTACTTTTAATAACTGTGAGGGAATCCTAACAGCACTATTGAAATTGAAAAAATAGGGAATTTGAAAGAAAGCTATTTCGAAATGAGTTTTTGTTTATAATCCAGAGATTTTGAAAACGCAAGTTGTTGGTCTGAAATTTTTTTTCTCTTTGTGAAGCAGCTGTGTTTAAAAAAATTCGTTTTTTTTCTATTTTCTTTAGGAATTTAATCTTTTGTATATTCTTTGAAAATTTCAAGTTTGTTTAGCAACTAACTAGCATTAAAGCAGATCCTAAGCCCGGTTGATTAAATTGTAGATCTTCAGGTTCCCAAGCATCTTTATTCTGTCGAAAAGTTGTTAGCCCTTCACACGACCACTGGGCTTATACGTCCATCGAGATTTTAAATCATGAGCTTTGCATTAAAATAGCGAATAATTACAAACAGCAATGATGTAGAAAACCAGCTACATTCTTCAAACTTATCAAAATTACATATCGTTGCTTAGGGGAATAATGACATAAATTAAAAACTACAATTTTTAATTAAATATACAGATCGACTTTTAATAATGCATTGTTAATGGTTAAAAATGCCAGTTTCAAAAATCTGTAACCGATATGGCGGCAAAATTATCAATATTCGTTCTTATTCATAAGCAATGCTATGTCATACAAAATTCTTTTTACAACTATTTTGCTTTCGTTATTATCAACATTTCATATCAGACTCAATAGCATCATTATTACCCTTTATTTAAAAATTTAAAAAAATCTTCAATCTACTTTTCTTTTAATATATTTTTTTTTTGTATAAGCTTTGATGGTTTTAAATAGAAAAATACTAGTTTTATTATCTAAAAATATATATACGATTTTTATTTGTTTGTTTTAGTTTTGATATATAATAAATTTGTATGTATTTTGCTTTCATCCGCTTCCAATTATCTAATATATATACTTTTCCCAAATTGTTTGTTTTTTTCCGTATAATAAATAAAAATTTATCCAAATATTAAATTTTTAAAAAATTGTTTAACACTTTTATAAAAATTTGAAACAAAAAAAAATTAAAATTAAAGCTTTTTTTTATATTCATACATAGTTTTATAAAATTTCCTTAGCAAAATTGTTATTAGATAAGTTTTGACTTATACCTTATAAAAGATGAAAATTTATTTGTATATTGCCGGATTTTTGAAATTTAAAAGATTTAGGCGAAAATTGTGACCCAAAATAGGGTTTAATAAATAAAAAAGGTGTAAATGACCTCCGCTGCACGAAAGTACATAAATAAAATAGATACGTCTTTGTTTATATCCGCACCCATTAATAGGGAGTAGGGGGATTACCGGTATGAAACGTTTTGGTCCAACAACGGACCCGCCATCATCCCTCTGAAATTCAAGTATGGCGTCGTCCAGGGGAATATGGAATATGTGACGCGTCACCGCAGGCCTACTGACGCGCACATAATGACCCGTTGCATTGCCGGGCTTGCTCGATTTTCGGTTCCCAACCTCTCCTTCCCCCTCAATGAGATTTAAGTTGTACATAGCTCTGCGCCATCCTCATTATGCAGCCCACTGTTGGGTTTCTACTGCCACGCGTTCCTCATCCCTTGCAATTTTCTGTTTAACTGCAAAGGAGGGGTATCGGTCGGCATCTAAGGCTCGCTTCATCGCGGCGACTCCCTGTGTTGGTAAGGGCGGTTTCGCCCGTAGTTCAACGTTTCGCGCAGTGTCCAAGATTCCACCGTTTGAAGTGGTTTTTTGCAGCGTTGGATAAAATGTTGTTGTTTTCTTTTCCTCCGTCCTGCGGTTGTTAAACCAATTGGAAATCTCAAAAAAAAAATCACATTTCTGAGCATTACAATTTGTTTGTGCATTGCGGATACCTGCTCCAATGTCAAAAAATTTGGATTTTGAGGCTTTAGCTAAACGGTGTCTAATTTTACTTTGGTCTTCACACTTACGCTGAGATTAACTTTTCAGCGTAAGTAATCGTAGACATTGTTGAAACTTTTCATAGAAAAAGTATTTTCGACACCGCGACAGATTTACTGTTTCTTTTCCATTTCATCATTTTACGCAACAATTTTAAATAAGTCTATTCAGCACATTGGAGTAGATACAGGTCGAAAGAAGCCGTCAACGTGTTAATACCTTCAGATATTTTTACCTCCCAGTTCAAAGCAAGGAAGTAGAGTGTGTCGTGTGGTTTTTTATCATTTGGAGGACCTATCATGCGATATAAAAAGACTACTTTCAATATCCTGCATCAGTTAGTTGTGAAGTCCAGAGTGATTAAGACGACGGTGGATAATTAGCATTTAAGACAATCGTATTTGCATGAGTTCCAAAAAGGAAGCCTCGGTTGCATTTAAAAACTTATGTGACACGTTGAAAAGTGGAGTAGTAAATGTTCCCACCGGTTAAGGATGGTGTGTCAAATGTCGTTCCGGAGATTTCGGCCAAAAAGAAGATGCTCGATCTGGACGGTCATTCAATGTCGATAATGACATTTTACGGTCCATGTTGGAGAGTAACCCACATCTGACCACTAGAAAATTGCAAAGGAGTTCGGCATAAACTAGTCGACAGCTGAAAGACACATTAATACCCTTCTCGAGGTCAGATATCTAGGTGTTATTTTTGATAATAAACTCAACTGGAACAAACACGGGATAGACTCTTGCCAAATCATCAAAGGTGTTTTGGGCCTGTAAGTTTATTTAGCAGAAAATGGGAATTACAGCCCAAAATGATTTACTGGTGTTACAGAACAATCGTTCTCCCAACATACGAACCAACAGTTTGGTGGACTAAGATTTTACAACAAAAGCACAGCTTACGCTGCAATAAATTCAAAGCCTAGCTTGTTTTGGTATCACAGCTGCAATCGACATGTTCCTAAGCATTCCTCTGATACGTCTCCATATAAAAAAGGTGGCTATCAAGGCATTCAGAGGGAAAATAAATATAAATGAGGGTATTTTTGAGGTCATCTCCAAATACTACGAAACCCGAAAATAAAGATTCTAGACTCAACATTATCGGACATATTATGCCGACCAAATTCAACTTTGAAACTCTCTTCAATCAGAGAACGCAAGGACTGGCAATCCGTGCTGCTTAAAATGGAAGAGGGATCAACCATCAGATAAACAGATTGATCATGCACCTCACGGGGAACTGGAGTCAAAGGTCCTAACTTCTCCGTTTCAAAACCCCTCAGTAAAGAAGACACAATCTTCTAGGTAAATTAACGGACAATAGGCCTGAAGAAAAAAGAGAAGATCTTTGGAAACATCATTAATAACCACAGCAGACAACGGGCTGCGCTTGACATCCCTGGCAACAATGGAAAACATGGTGATAAATAGTACCAAGATCCCTCATCATAATATTCATAAGCTCACCTAGCTGTCTCCAGATCAAAGGACATCGAATCAAATCGACCATTTGCTGATTGACAGTACGGCACGCTTCAGTTGTGATGTATGTATGTACGTACATGGCGTGGTGCAAACATATGTATACTCGGACTACCAACTCGTTATAGCTAGAGTTTGAGCTAGAGTATCCTCACGTAAGAGAGATGTAACTGTAAAATAAATCCTAGAAATAGCGGTTAAAGAATGGATACTAAACGCTATCAATGTTTTGTTTATTATAACAGTGGATTAAGTTAGACGTGAAAAACGTTAGAAAGCTGCTCGATGACGGTGTGAACGCAACGAAAGTGACATCGCACGGGCGTTCCGATACCGATCAGGCCACCTTCAACGGTTTCCCCGAAATTCTAAGCTTACTTTTGATATCGTGCGAGGAAGAGTACATTTAGTATAACGGTGTTTACCGGCGGCACGAGATTTCGTCGGCTTTGATTTTCCATTTTGTTTCGACATCCCATTAACAAAAAATAATAATGATAATAATAAATTTAAGTTTTCAAGCACAACGAAGAAACCACGTACCGACAATGAGGTGATGGTTGTCTTTCTATTCGTCCTTGAGAATTTCGTAAGCCGTGAATGCTTAAACCACTTTTTTACATATCTGAAGATTCTTGCAATTTGATTTCATATTTAATGCTAATATGTCAGCTAGCTTGCAGTACTCTCATGTGTTCCCCAATTAATATAATTTGAGTTCCGCACAGTGAAAAAAAAAACTTATCTGACCGTGTCAGAATCTGTTCATCTCTCCTCATTAGATGTATAATCGTTTTTGGACAAGTTGATCACGGGAGATAAAAAATTTTTACTGCAAACCTGAAACATCCGCACAATTATTACAAAACCAGCTCTTCATCAACAGAAGATGATGCTCTATTTAAACAGGAACAAATTATCAATGCGAACACCTATTTTAACCAGCTTGATAGATTGAATGCAAAATCCAGGAAAAGCGACCAGTATTAACGAATATACTGCAATGGGGACGCAACAAAAATTGAATGAGCTTCGATGGGAAGTTCTTAGTCATCCACCATCATAGGAAAACAATTTACTTCTTTCGAAGCTGTTTCCAAGGTAGTTGCTGAATATTTTGGGTCCAAGAATGAGGATTTCGGATTGATTTATTATGTGTGACGTTTCGGTCTCTGCTGAGACCTCTATCCTATAATAAAAAGGTGTTATCAGAGACCGAAACGTCACACATAATAAATCAAACAGGGTACAATACGGAAATCTTTCGTTTTTATTCAAAATGGAATGTGAAAACACCCACCAAACGAAATTTGTTTCCTTTAGTTCTTAATTTAGCTAGGATGTAGCCTAGTGGGTGTTGGTCTTACAATGCGAAGGTCGTGAGTTCAAATCCCGAACTCGCGACATTCGCATTACAAGACCAACACGCTACCTACTAGGCTACACCCTAGCTTGGTTACCTCAATCTACGAAAATTAATAATTCGTAGATAGAGGGTTGTGCGAAGGACCAATAACCCATCTACAATAAATAATGAAAAAATGTTAAGGAGCCTGAAGGTCAGGAGACCAAGGCCCGATTTGGGCTCTAGCGCCATTGTAGAAGAGAAGAAGTTCTTAATTTCAATAAACTGGAATGTACATAGTCCAGGACACATAGGGATTGAGGGAAACCAAGAAGAAGACCGATTGGACCAGAACCATTCCGCAGAAAAGCAAAAGGGCATTCCAACCTAATACTGAGATAAATGCTTGAGCAGTGGCACAGAATCTACTGGAATAGACTTCCAGGTTTATCAATCTCAACAAAATTAATCCTACCACAGAAAAGCACAGTTGAGGAAACCCTTAAACTAAGCAAGACTAATATCAGGTCTGTGATCGACCTTTTGATGGGCCACAGTGGAGCAAACTACACCTAAAAAATATGGGTCTTGTAAAAACTGACATCTGCCGCCTCTGTCTTAACGACTCAGAAACGACAGAACATATTCTATGTCACAGCGAAGCAAAAAAAAAAGACAAAATCTTCTAGGAAAAGGTTTCCTTACAACCGAAGAACTAGCCAACATCCTCAGACATACATACTTAAATTAGTTAAAACTACCAAGTTATGGTACGGAAAAGGGGAAATAAACGCACAATAGGCCGAGAAGATTGAAGTGCTCTCACCTGCTCCCCAATAATTAATAATAATATATAACCTGTAAAGTATTACTTTTTTTCCAAATCTTATTGTAATCACATGGATTAGTAGTGCCGAGGGTTGCCATTTGACAAGCATTTTAGCGAACACGTCATAGTGGTGTGTATAAAAATGGCGAGCATTCGAGAAAACAGTCAGTTGTCGGTTGATATTTGAGTAGAAGAGTCGGCAGGCGAGTGCGATCGACGGCCGAGATGAGTGGGTGAGTGGGTCGTACGAGGTGAGTAATCGAGTCCTGTGATCGATAGGCGGTAGTGAGTACTGTGATCGACAAGCAAAATTCAGTACGAGTAAAATGAAAGTTAATGTTGAAATTGGGTTGAAAAAAAAGTTTGCGGTTATTTTAAATCAAGAGCGACTTAGTTTTATTTTTACTTGAAGTCCAGCGAATCCTAGCGCACTTCAATAGTTTAGGAAATGCCTAAAAAATAATTTACGATTTTTTTCTTGAACAGATTTTCGTGCCTTCAACTTTCAGCAGTTCCTTAAACGATACATTCCAACTTAAAATCCAATCGAAAGACAACATACAAAAAGTTTGTAAAATTTATCAAAACTTATCTAAAGACTTAAATTTTCATGTCCTTTTTGTCTGAAAGATTATTGTGCTCTTCCCCATACATTTTTCTTTTTAAATTTTAAAATGTAAATATATTTTTTTTTTATGGTTAAACCATTTATTTTTTGTTTTAATGTATTGAATATTAAAAATACAAGATTTGTAAATGTGCGTTGCATCACAGTTTTCTAAATTCTACAGTAATTTTTTTTTTATAATTATTAATTAATTTTTCCTTTAGTAATATTTAAAAAAAAAGATAAATAATACAAAAAAACTTGTACACTTTAAGGTATATAAACTGATAAATAAAAAAATGATCTGTTGATATTTTGCTCATTATTTAAACTTAATAGTGAACTATTGTAAAAATTAAGAAAAAATAAAATAAAAACTTTTGAAATTGATAAAAAAAAAATTCTATGTGTTTGCTTAAATATAATGAATGAATTAATTGAAACTTTCTTAAAAGTTAATAATGCGCTAATAAACTAGAATACTGTCGTTTGAAAAAAAAAATAATAATAAACAGATCTGAGCTATAATTTGAAAATCGAAGTATGTAGGCACTAAACAAAATAATATTTTTATTTGTTTAAATTATATTGGATGTAAACTATTTACTTTGTTGCTATAATTATATAAAATTAAAAATAAGTGATGGATATTGAAGCGTAGTTAATTACTCTGTAAACCATGAAAATTTAATTTGTTTTTTCTCTCAACAAAACAACATTAAATCAACATTTTTTTAAAATTTCATGAAACTTAAAATCTAATGGACTTGTTGTATGTGATAAAATGTAGTATAATTATAATTTAAAAACGAACTTATTGTTTTATAGGAAAATATAAAATCATAATAGAGTAAAAATTAAAGTAAATAAAAATATAAAAATATTCATAGCGATTTTTTTTTTTAAAGCAGCACCTAGAAAACATGGAAAATTATGCAATTAAATTGTTAACATGAAACAATTTTATACAACATCTAGAAAATACGATTGTACATAAGCATTTTGTTTCAATATTTAAAAAAAAATAGTTAGTGTTAGATTAATATTGAACGTTTTCTTCCAATCGATATCAATTGGACATTAATAATAATCGCTATAATGAAATTATGTATTAAATTATTTTTGTTGATCAGTTTTTATCAAGTGTGTATATTAAATTATTCAGAATTAGGTACGATTTCTGTTTAGACTCTATGGCTTGAATGAATTGATGAGTAATAATTTGGAATAAGTTTTTTTTTTCAGCAGATAAAGTAAGTAGTAGCATTCAATAATAATTGATTTTATAGCTTAATTTCATTTTACATGTGCTTAATTAGCTTAGAAAAACGTAGGCGATGGGTATTTGGGATATTTTTTTAATGATAATTATTCAACACGCTACCCACTAGGCTACACCCAAAATATGTGAATAATGGAATAATGTATGTATATTCAATTGTATTATCAGTCATTCATCCCCCGAACGTCCAGACTTTGGAACGCATTGCCTGCTAGCATATTTCCAAGCAGGTATAACCTTCAGCGCTTCAAAAATAATGTCCATCGGCACTTCTGTCTCTCCCCCAAAAATTCCCATAACACTAACCAAGTTTCATGCTCTTCCTTTACCGTCATAACTGTGCAATTGCATTAAAGGGTGACCCCCTAAGTTATAATCGGTGCTATAAAAAAAAAAAATATGTAAATAATTTCATTAATAATTGTTTTTCTTTCCTCTGGGTGATTTGGAGAATCCTTCGATGAAACAAAATCTATTAAGGTGAAATTATTATTTCGATTTTTGAAATTGTTAGAACGTTATGAATTTTACAAATCTCTAGAATATGACGATTTAATAAGATCAAAATAAATGTTCCGGTCGAGAATAACTGTAAATCATGTGTATGAGGATTATTTTTTTTAAATGTTTTCAAATCGGATCAAACAATTTCAAGTGGAATGATATAGAAACAACGGTGGGTATTGGAAACGCTCTCAGAAAACTGAAAGTTGTATTTTTAAGGAAATAAGTTAGCTGCCTATGCATTCCAAAGTTTCGATGTTCGGGAAATTAATTATTGAACGAGATGGTGTAAGTTTGACGGCGTGTAGAATAGAGGTAAAGAATTGCTAAGTTTTGATATGCATTTCCCTGGAAATAGCGATAGCAAATTCTGATTAAACCGAAATTTCTGCGGTTATGAAAAATGAACGCCCATCCTTTTTGGCTCAAATGTTAGTGAATTTTTTTTTAACGATCAGCATTAATGATTTTTTCTGTTTTAGCAATTCTGTCTTACTCGGTTTGCAGCTGCTGTTTTAGCAATTCGGTTGCAGTGTCCTAGATCTTACATTTTATATTGTATTTTTCGTCTCAAACTGTCAAGATCGTTTTGTGCCATGGGTTCGGCGAGAATATTCTGCATATTGTTACATATCAGCTTTAGTCGCTCGCCGTATGCTTTCATCTTCAGATATTCTCAACCAAAACAAATATACGGCCGATGATGTTCAAGATCTCAACAAACAGTAATGAAAGAATACCTGCACTCTAGAACGCGCGATCATCGAATATTCAAAATCTGAAGACCTTGAAGATTCAACCAAGCAGCAACAATTACACATGACAGGGAAAAGATTCGAAAAGACGAGGGAATAATTCGGACGAGAAAGAAATAATTCTGAACACCTGCAAGTTCTTTACCGGCCGAAAGAAAATCATTCAGACAGCGATCGAACAACAAGGGAACATCTCGGACGAGAAAGAAATCATTCTGGTATATTTTCAACATATTTTTGACAAATATTTACAGATGTTATGGGCGACTGAGTGATATCACAATGAACAGAATCCATCTACTGAGTATAATAGACTTTCAAGAAGTGGATATTAGCCAGATTTCACTTTCATTGATTTTACACAAGCGTTGAATTCTTTGAGCTTTGTTTTTCTAGATATCTTCAATCTTTTGCATATTGCCTGCTTCTATAATTGTCCTGTTACGGTATTTTTCGTCTCTCCGAGCATACTGCTTTCATGATTTCATCCAGAAACATTGTCATAGCGAACATTCTTGTTTTCCTCAGGTGTTGGTGGTGAACGGTTCACTGTTGTTGCCGTTGTGTAGTACTGAAAGTTTTCAGTTGTCATAAATCGCTTGGATAATTCTAATTATTTTTTGAGGGATTCTTCAGAGCTGGATGAATCACCCGATATTTGCAGGTTTTCCTGGATGTTGCTTCTATTCTGAAAGTTCTATCTTCGTGTTTGGGCGTAGCAAGTATTGCAAAGATAATACTGATGATCACTTCATTCAATTCGGATCAATAATTTATGTAATACCGACTGTAATCAAAGTGATGACTGAAACTTTCAACTAGTAACGACTAGGTTTCCTGTATAAGCTAAGCAGAACACGCCGTAGTCAGGGTTTGGCCTTTTGGGTCGCGAAAATTTGAAAAATGTTTGCCATTTTTTTGATTTGGTAGAAATAAGAACGCGCACCGCATCATTTACAGTTATGGAAAATTATCATAAACAAATCGTTAGCGATGTGCGTATTTTTCCACACCGAAAATCACTTCTGTATGGGACTCAACTAGCCGAAAGTTTGCAACAGCCGCCGATTCATTAGCCGAAAATAAGCGCTGCAATCGTTTCAGAATGCAATGGTTCAAACTCTTTAAAATGTGGTTTTTGTCTTGTATATAGGAACTCTAGTAACGACGACATGTATGAAACACAACTAAATATTGCGCATAAAATTAGCCATACAATCAATTTCTTTATATTCGAAAAAAAAATAAAGATCATTGAATTTAATTTACAAATTAAAAAAAAAAAAAATGAATGATGCGATGTCAAAGAAAACAATCAATATTACAACACTAAAAATGACTAAGAAAAAAAAATATATATATATAGTGATGATAATTATAACAATAACAAGTTTTGATTTTTCTGTAATTTGATGAAAGTATTTCATCATTGTTTGTACTTAATATCGTTTTCAAAATGTAAAAAAAAAAATTTACATATAGAAATTAAATAGTGTAAAATATTAAAACAAAAAGTTGAGAAATAGTAAATTAAAAAAAAAATATATCTCTCTTCTAAACTATCAACAATTAACTGGAACGAGAATTAAGCAACAATAATTTTTTTTTCCAAAAACCAAAAAAGAAAATGGAATTTTTTGATTCACTGAAATTGTTTTCTCTAAGATCCACCTTGCATGATCGATTGTTTTTGGATTTTTTTTTGTCGAATCGAATATGGGAAAGCACTCGTGAATGAAGCTTTCGGGCAGGCCGGTAGATCGATAGCAAAGTTAACGTTTCCGATGAAATATTCTCTGAGACGGCCAGAATTGAAGTTTAAAAAAAATCGGTAATAATCAATCGTGTACAACGGATTTTAAGCTTAGAGCGACAATGACAAAACGATGTGAAAAGTGAATATTTACAATTTATTCGCAGTGCTAACGAGCAGCAAAATATACCGTAAATAGGGGTTTTCACTAAGTTCAGTTTGCCATGCGAAAATTCATTTCATTCAAACACCATACTAGGCTTTAAAAATCAAAAATAGTGAAGATAAAATCAAGAAATTCCAATTTTCTTTTTGTAAAAAAAAGTTTATATGTAAAATTTAGTTTAAAAAATTAGAAATTAAGAGAAACGTGTGTTGCATGTATAATTTAGCATGCGTAGCATTCTCATTCCTGCATTATATCATAAATATAGAAATACTAATAATATATAATATAAACTTAACTAACAGATAATACACTAAAAATTAATAAATATTTAGTTTGATTTGTTTTTTTTTCACGTGTTTCTATTTTAATTTGTTTGTTTTTTTTTTGCTTCCAACTCAACGATTGGAATAAAATAGTCTCTATGAGCTCGTTTGACGATTTTTGTGTGTGAATGCATTCCAACTAAGAAATAAACTTTTAGTCTTCTTAGCGAGAATTTCATTTTTAGTTTTGTTTTTTTAGTAAAAATTAAAATCTAGGTACTTAGCACTTATTAAAGTCTGAATGAAAACTAAAGCGGTAAGCGTTTACAATATTCCCTTTTCAAAATATTCGTTTCGAAATATTAACATAGAAAAAAATCACTATGTGAATAAATCGTTCGTAAATTTTAAAAAGACAATGAGCAACGTAAACACAATTTAACTCGATTCAGGACTTTAATTTTCACATTTGAAAAATGCATTTACTCGCGCCGTGTACGTTTCGGACGTGAATATGTTTCCGTTTCGGTTGTAGTCGCTTGTGTTGTTATTGTAGTTGTTGTAGTTGATGATGTATGATAATGTGATGATTTATCGCCGCGACATTTTTTACCAGCAACCTGTGATTGAGCGGTTACCTGTAACGAAATAGCATGCGTATTTAATTTTTCGCATAGGAGTAAATCCTTTAAGCCCTTCATTTTTTGACTGTAGAGTGTTATGACGGGTCGTTTCGGTTTATAATCGTCGTAATCGAGACAATCTTGTTTTGGCAAGAAAATCGGTTTTGATGCCAGTTTATTAGGTTCGATAATGTTCGGAATGTTTTCAATTTTCAATTCCGAATCGATGATTTCTTTCTGAAGAATTGTTGGTGTAGACGACGTCTCATTCGGATCGGGTGTTTTTCTTTGCTTTTGATCGGCAAATGGTTGTCCTCCGCCTTGAAGAAGAAAATCTGGATTAAGAATTTTTTCGCCGCATGCTGCTGTTAGGGCGGCCAATGTTGGATTTTCTGTTTGGAGCTGTAAAGAGATGAGATTTTTTTTTTTTCGAATTAAAAAGATTATAAATGACTCATGGAAATTATGGAAATTGTTGAGAATTTTACTATCATTCTGAATTTGAATTTATTTAATTTCTTTTTACATGTTTGAACTAATAGCTCGTTTATACATGCATATACAGGGTTGGTCAAATACAAGTTTCTTTTTAAAAATGCAATAAAATAAACAAAATTAAATTTTTTTTCCATGTATTATGGCTTCATTAGTAAGAGCAAACATTACAATTAATGATGGAACAGAACTTCGTTCAAGTGGCTGTCTCGGCTGGCTTCGCAATAGCGCATTCTGTCACTCCACATGGTTTCGGGCTGTAGCTCACGGATTGATGATATTGGCCTTAAGTGCTTGAATCGTTTCTGGATTGTTGGCATAATATCAGTCCTTCACGGTTCCCCAGAAAAAAAAGTCCAAAGTGGTCAAATCGCAGCTTCGAGGCGGCCAATTGACATCGCCAAGACGGCTGATAACACGATTTGGGAATTTGGTGCGTAAAAGATCGATTGTGGCATGGGCGCCATCCTGCATGAACCAGAGGTCGTCCAAATCCATGTCTTCAATTTCAGTAAAAAAAAAGTCGGATAACATGGCTCTCGTTCACCGTTGACGTTGTTCCCAGCCTCATTTTCGAAGAAAAATGGTCCAATGATGCCACCACTCCACAATCCGCACCAAACTGTCACTCTCTGTGGATGCATTGGCTTCTCGACAATAACGTGCGGGTTTTCCGAGCCCCAGATGCAGCAATTTTGTTTGTTAGCGTAGCCTCCGAGATGGAAAAGATGATTTTTCGCCCGAGTTTTTGACGCATGTGTCAAATCCTTGTTGTTATATGGTTCTACTACGTGGAAAGTGACCGTTCGACTTACCAAGAAACTGCAAACTTTCGTGAACCAATGCCTCCGACGCATTTTAGGAATATTCTGGCCAGAAGTGATCTCCAACGACGAACTTTGGAGTACAACTGGAAAAACTAAAATAGGCATTGAGATTCAAAGGTGGAAGTTGCAGTGGATCGGTCACAATTTGAGGAAAACAGAGCGAAACATCGCCAAACAGGCTCTGGATTATAATCCTCAAGGAAGACGTCGAATTGATCGACCATGTAGGACATGGAAGCGAGCAGTTGAGCAGGAGGCCAGAGGAATAAACAAGTCCTGGCAACAGCTAAAGGCCGATGCTCGGGATCGCGCCTTATGGATGAGAGTTGTTTCTGTCCTATACCCCTAAAGGGGGTTTTAATAGGAATTTGATTGATTGATTGATTGATTAATAAGCTAAACAAACCACACCGTAATTGAGTTTTAGCGTTGGCGTTGGGACTCGGTTGGAATTTCATAGTGATAAAATATTCACATCGCTAACGATTTATTTGTTTATGATAATTTTCCATAACTGTAAAAGATGTTAAGAGTCGCTGTACGCAATTAAGAAAATCAGAAACATATTAAAGTGCGGTCGGAGTCGCTGAATTTCAAGTAAAATAAAACTAGTTCGCTTTAATATCTGCGCTGACGATCACTCGACTTAATCGTTTTTCAAATTTCGACTTACACAAAAACTACAATAGCATAATCATTCTAGAAGATTCTGCGCTATTCAGATATCTGTGCTACGCTATGGCAGTGAAACGTGGATATTAACTCAGGCGTCCGAAAAATTACTTAACGTCTTTGAAAGAAAGGTCCGCAGAAGAATCCTCGAACCTGTGAAGGGAGACTCGATCTGGAAAATACGATACAATAAAAAATTGTATGACATCTTCGACAATTCAACTGTAATCCCTCATAAAATTCAAGGTCATGTAGAGCGAATGTATGACGAAAGAATTTCCAAACGCACACTAAATGGGAAATCAAATTCCTGTTAAGACCCCCTATAGGGGCATAGGACGGAAACAACTCTCTTCCACAAGGCGCGATCCTGAGCATCGGCTTGGGAAAGTCAATGGACAAAGAAAAAAAACCGCGGAAGCGCTGGGAGGATTCTATTGACGCAGACAGCTAATTACCGCTTAACTTTTCAAACTGGAGGACGCAGTCACTGAACCGAGAAGGATGTAGGCGGAGTACACAAGAGGCCACGGCCTGATTCGGGCTTTTGCGCCATCGTAAGAAAGTAAAATCGTTTTATTCTGTTTATTCTATCTTTCGATTGAAAACATAAAATTATAAATGCAATACTTGCAATTCTTGTTCACTGTTTTCTACGCTTTGCAAAGTGGAGCATTTAAAAACCTTTGATCTACCGACAGAAGTTGAAGCATTGCGATCAGGTTCGTTTGGCCCAGATTCTCGTTCGGACTAGACAAGCGTGTGCATATCAAGCGCTTTTGCTCGGCTCAGGAATTTTCGGCTCTGCCTATTCGTTATAAACGAATTGGGGGGATGTTCGCGAACCTCCTCAGCATGCGCATAATTTTTTTCCTTACTGTACGCATCATAAAAAATATGCACTTCACTTTTAATAGCCTCAAATTTGATTGGCAAATACTAAATCGTAAAACGATGGACTATCACAGCTCAAAACAATTTCAGGCGTAATAATCGGTCAATGAAGGCAAATTAATTGCAAACATTCGATTAAATGCGCCGTAAATACAGCACGTACCACTGCGACGATTAGAAAAGCCATAGATCATCTGTTCCGAAAACAGCGATAACTGATTAGATAACGAAATTAGACTAAAATGTTTCTCGGTAAGAGACTTTCGACGCCAAGCATATTTTGATTTTTACTTGCACTAAGCATACGTACGTGCGGTGAATCATGTCCGGAGAGCGAATTAGAAATAGAAATACAGTTATTGTGAAATTAATTCTTACCTCATCCTTTTTAATGAAATTGTTGTTGCCCTCTTCGATCTGATTCGTATCCCCGTCCTTTTTCCTCGACACGGGGTGGTCGTTCGCTTCGACGATCGCCTTCTTGCCCGGCACTGGACCATCTTCGTCGTCTTTCGCGCAATTAATAATTACCTGCGATCGAATGTCGTAGTCGAATTTGGAAATGTTGTTGACAAGCGGTTTGGACCAGCCGATGTGCAGAATGGGCGTTAGACTGCCCTCTTCCCACTGGCAAATGCCGTCGTAGAATCGCAACAAATTGGCGAAGCATTCGGCATCGCGAAGAATACTTTTGGCCGAGTGTCCTGAGCTCTCCGTTTTCATTACGTGCGGAATCGTCTCGTTGGCAATCTCCAGGAATTCCTTGTAGATTTCCTCGTCGTTGCGCGAATACTTGTATAGTCGAATCACATCGCCGGCATTGGCCCACGAAGCAAATGCCTCGCGATACATCGTCTGGCGATAGTAGTAGCCGCCCTGGTACGTGTACGGATAGACGTGATGGTTTCTGTAGTATTTCGTGGCTGATTTCGTGGCCTCAGAGTACAGTTCCTCGCAACTGGGCCGGCCCTCGGTTGCCGATACTTCTTCGATTTCGCCCAGCGAACCCAGAACCATGGGATACTTGCGCAAGTGACCCATGTCGTACAGCATCCAGAGCAATTGCTGCTGCAGTTCGGCCAGCTCGAGACATTCACTGGTCAGCGTGAGTGACGGATTTATGGACGATACCAGCGCCGCAACTTCCATGTACCGGTCGCAGACGACCGGGTGTCCGGCTAGATACAGCCACGAGCGTGATTCGTAGCCGGACAGAACGTCCTGGCCGCGCTTATCTTCGTGTCCCTTGCCGTGCCACGTTACCTCGATAGTTTCGTTCCGATTCTTTCCGAAAACGATCCATGCGTGATCTTCAGAAATGGCAAGATGAACATCCCGATAGCCTAGGAATTGGCACGCCGCCACGACTGCAAATGCAACGCCAAAGCAGTCCAACTTGTTGCTGGACAGGTAGCTGTAGAGACTTTGTAGATGTGCACGGTCCTTATACGAGCTGCGAATCAGCGAGTTCCAGACGATGTCGGAGATCCGCTTAATCACCTGTCGACTCGGGTACTTGACCGTCTTCGGCTTCTCGATCACGGCCAGGATCGATTGGAATTTCTTGTAGAGCGTGTCGACAGTTGCAAACGTGACCACCGGGAAACTGCTTATCCCGTCCGAGGATTCTTGGGGACTCGAGTCGTGAGCGATGGCGTTACCGGTCCCGGACGTTAGCGTGTTTTCAATGTAGCCGGCAACGAGAGAGAGCATCGTTAAATCGGGCTCTGACGATTCGAGCTGTTTACGAAAAAATTTCACAACGTCCGCGATACTTTTGAGCGGGAATAATTTTGCGCGGTCTGCACCGGCACTTTGATTGTTGTTTACAGACGCCATGGCGTTCTGGTTTTTTTCCAAACTCTGTTGGACTGTTTTTCACTTTTTTGCCTCGCGAAATCACTGCTTTTTTGCTTTTTTCTGAAAAGATGTGAAGAAGGAAAAAACAGGAATTACGACGTTGTGTCGAAGTTTGACAGGAAAAAAAAAGCTGTCAAATCGTGCTCTCTTTCTCTCTCTCTTTTGTTGGTTGCGCGATTCTCGTGTATCGCGAAATTTTGAATTGTTTATTGGCTCTTTTCGTACGGAATTTTTGCATTGAAATATATTTACCTGGTAATGGAGTTCGGTCAAAATGATAACCAGCTTTTCCATTAAATTTGAAAACGCGTCCACCTATTTCCCAGCATGCGATAAATAGGCAAATGTGATTGCAAACCGTTCATTAGAACGTGAAACCTACCAAATTATTTTTTTCTCACTTAAAAGTTCTGCAAATAAAAGATATTTGCGAAATTAAACCGCTAAAAAGGACACGTTGAACGCAAACATATGAAAATAAAAAGCGTCCAATCTGACAGCTTACGGCCGATGCTCAGGATCGCGCCTTGTGGAAGAGAGTTGTTTCTGTCCTATGTCCCTATAGGGGTCTTAACAGGAATTTGATTGATTGAATGTGACAGGTTGTCCTAACTCTTTCAGGTGCCTTGTTCTTTCTTAAATTCATGTGTATCGAGCAAGCAAATGATGCTTATATGACTCAAACTTCAAAATATTCGCATACAAAAAAGCACATGATGCCGACAAGTCCTGTGTTGTTTTACGTAACTTTCAGGTCCTTAAGGAATCAAGCACGTATGTCTTTAACATGCGGATTGTTTAAGACGACAATCATTAACGCCCCCGAAGGTACCAGTCTATACCAAATGCAAGTTTGGCATTCATACTGGTGCATGCGAGGCCTATCTAAATCTCTGCCGGTCTGTCGGTTACGGCACTGGGTTGGAAAAATGCAACTCCACATCGAGCTCCGAAGAACTCTGCCCGCGATATGGGCGTTAAACCACAACCACCACGAATACTCCCCGAAGGGCCATCTTCCATTGCCGGGGGTGGAAGCAACCTTCCATGGGCTCCCCGACACCCGTGGTACAGAAAACCTCTGATCAGGCTCGTAATTCGAGAATTACTACCAGTTGAGTTCCTTGCAACTCGTGACTGGTGACACTCCGCATCGGGATACGTGGGGACGGCACTCCCCAAAGGTTATGATGCCGACAAATCTAATGATGATTTGTTGACCTATGCCTCAGTTTACCGTGTGACGTTTCTGATACGCCATTGTTGATCACCATTTACTGCTGCCGCTATCTATTGGGAAACAGCGGGCTCCAATTAGTACAAAATACGTGAATCTATTTGCCTTCAAATAATAATTTATGATCTGTGCATAAAATTACGCGTCATCGAATAACGAATTCTCAATACATGACCATTTTTGTTTCTTATATGCTTTTGAATCGTTGACATTGATACTACGTCTCAGCACACAATTTTTTCCTGCAGAGAACGTTTGTCGAGGGTGAGTAGAGTTACTCTATGAAAAAGAAAGAAGAAGACGTACTAGAGTTCGGCCAAGGTGATAACCAGCTTTTCCGTTAAATTTGAAAAAGCGCACTGCTATTTTCCAGCGTGAGAAAACAGTTGACAAGGGTCATCGTTGACCCAATTGCTTCTAGGATGGAGCTGAACTTATGCTTGTATATTCCGTTTTGTAAACGCGCCAAAAAAAAAACTAAACTAAACTCTATCCGTTAAATTGCTCGAAACCATTGTCAAATTTTCGAAAGAATTGTTTCGCTATCCTTGTTTGCCATACTTAAGCCCAAAGTAACTATCTCTGTCCCGCGTTAAATTGTCCGTTGCTAAAGTGTTTAGCATAGCATGAACCAAAAACTAATAAAAATTAAAAAAATAAAGATTTCGGAAATAAAACAGCAAACTCCATTGTACTGAAAATTATTTTATTGCTAACTGAATATTAGCATTATTAAAAAATTGCTACTGCAACATTTGAAACACACGTCAAAAAAACATAATTTATCAGTTCAGTGGAAAAAAGTGCGGCTTTCTATTCGGTTACGATCAATTTACGATATTATTCGAATTGGAAGAAGAAATGTCACGAACTGTCACTTCGAAAATGGTAAACAAAAGGTAAAAATTGAAAAATCTGCTTACAATTGCGATGAAATGAGCGCAAAAGACGCTTTAGTTTTACTAAATTCTTTTGACTGCAATCAGGGTGCTGTTCGAGCGATTCGTTTCAACGGTAAGCAACATTCCAAGATTATATCATGCGTTAATTTCACATCAATTCTTATTTTTGGTCCGCAATACCAAAAGGATCTTGCAATTTAATTTGTTTCCAAGAAGTAAATAATTTGGGTATTTACTTTTGCTTGAACGACTGCACAACTATCATACTACCGGTATTCATTCTTCCAGCAATGATTCTCGTGTGGAGATTTTGCTTCAGGGCACTTTGCCATCGCCTTCTAATCAACGCGATTGTTTTCTAAAAACCGGCATAAATAAAAAAAAAATATCCAGGGTTAGGGTACTTTGTCAGCTTTGTAGAAACGAAGCTCAGGAAGCTCTCGTCGTCGTTCTCCGAGCTGGCATTTGCATGTTGTTTGCACAAATCCAAACATGTAAAATTGATTTCATTCAATTGTATGCCAGAAGCCTAGGAATGTTTATTTCGATACCGAAATAGAAGAAAATAAAGGGATAGAAATATTCGGGATTGGAATGGGCTGAGACTCACCTACGTCTATCTCAGTGTTAGTCACGGTACTGGAGCGACACGCTAGCGTCTAGCAGCGGTGTCGTGGGGGAAACTCGTTGCTCCGAAACTGACACGAAACCCAAGATCTTTAACAACAAAAATAAGCTTTGGAGGTCATTGTGTCGTCTTGCCCCGGAAACTAGGTTTCCCAACATCAATAGAAGGTCACCCTTTTGATCACGGCGTTGACCAGTTCAGATGCCCCGACAATGTCGTCAGCTGGTATTGACGCCAAACCCTGCCCACTCTACCTTGGCCTGGCTGTCCTTCATCAAACTTTTTGCCTGGCCCGGAGTAGTGAGGGGTTACTGCCTCGGTGTACAGTCGTCTTGACCGTGTCTTTTCCAAACGATGACACCCTCACTGTATGTGGCCAAGAATTTTGCTCAAGAATTCAGAACTTCGTCCGAAAACGTACAGAATGACCGCTTCGAATAGCAATGCAACGCGAACGTATCACTGTTGCGCATTGATTCACTTTTTCTGGATATGGAATGATCCTCGAAACTTGACTTTTGCACTAATCTTCTGGGATTCTTTTCTTTTTTCGCACTCGCTCTCTCAATCACTTGTATAGGATGACGACCACAGAACTTGTGCCGGTCGTCAACTCGCGGAATTTATTTAGGCTGGGAAAGAAAAAAAAATCGTTTCGCACACGGTTTTCCTCAGCGCGGAGCCAGATGGACGACGGTTCGATGGAAACTTGGTGTCAACTATACAAATGTGATTTTGGTACATAATGACTGACCTGCCGGGCACTTGTTCGTGAGATTTTCGTGCAAATTTTAAAATCCACGGAGAAAAGTTTAGCGCTTCTCGCGATGTCGGGAGCCGTCTTTAAGATCAAGACCCCTTCTTTAAAAGAAATTTAAATAGAAACAGTTTTCTTCCACACGGCGCGATCCTGAGCATCATTTATTTGGTGCCATGACTTGTTTATTCCTCTGGCACTTTTTGTTTTTTAAATTTATAAACCCTGAGTTATTTTTTCAAATCCGGAATATGAAATACAAATTTCATTTTGGAGTCTGTCCTTCAGCTTCATTCGCTCAGAAAAATTTCATCTAGCGCTTAAATAAGTTTTTTTTTAATAACGATAAGCAATTCACGAAAATGATCGACTAAAACTAAATTTTGCCTTCTTTTGCAGTCGACGGTTCCTATTGCTTGTCGTGCGGAGCGAATCGTAAAATCAAACTATGGAATCCGAAAAGCGGACTCTTACTGAAAACCTACGGTGGACATGCACACGAAGTAACCGATGCGGCCGGCAGCTGCGATAGTTGCTACATTGTTTCAGCCAGGTAGGATATTGCTAATTATTACAACAGCTCCTGTACACAAATTCAATATTTCCAGCCTGGATAAAAGTGTAATTTACTGGGACGTAACAACCGGACAGTCGGTGCGACGTTTACGCGGTCACGCTGGTGGCATCAATTGTGTCCGTTTTAACGAGAACTCCTCGATCGCAGTGTCAGGCTCAAAAGATAATACAGTCATGTGCTGGGATATTCGAACGCGGAAGAATGATCCGATTCAGGTGATGAAAAATGCCAAAGATTGCATTACCTCACTTGTGGTGAGCGATTATAAAATCATAGCTGCATCGCTGGACGGTGAAATTAGGCATTATGATATTAGAGCTGGAGAAATGACTTGCGATAATGTCGGCCAGCCGATAACACACATTGCTCAGACTAGTGACGCGCAGTGTATTGTAGCGGCATGCTTGGATGGAACGGTTCGATTGATTGATAACGATAGCGGCGATTTATTGTTTGAGTATAAAGGACGAAACGCGTATGACTATCATATTGAATGTGGAGTGTTGCGCAACGATTCGGAAATCATTTCTGGTTCAACTGAAGGTGCTGCAATTATTTGGGATTTGATTGAAGGCACGGAAGTACAACGGCTGCAAGTTGGTAGGGGAATTTTTAGGCATTGTTGCAATACTGAAATTAATTTTGTATGTTTTTTTTTTACTTAGGAACGGGAGTTGTGCATTCTCTTGCAATGCATCCGACAGGATATGAAATTATTTTGGCAAAGGGTGGTTCGATTTATAGATTTGGTTTACCCGAAACTGAAATCATTGAATAAGATTTTAGAATTACTTTACGATTCAATTTGTTATGAGAAAAACTATTTTGTGCGATAAAAACTTCCTTGTGTTTTTTGTCAAATCTTGTATTGAGAAATTTCATTGAGATTATATTAGTCGCGGAACTATGTCTACACGAAAGGTAAAATTCAGATTTGATTTTTTTAAATGTTAGATAACATTTTAATTTATAGAGCGTTGCGTCAAAAAAGTCGTTGGCAAGTCCAAAGAGTGGGGAAGTGAAGGTTAGATAACTTCTTAATTAATTTTTTAGTTATTTTAACAACTTGTTTGCAGCAGTCAACCTTTATCATAAATCAAGAAAAAAAGAAACCTAAAGTTGTGACCAAATTGAATTTCACAATAAGTTCAATCGTAAATTTAACACAATACAGTAAAAACGATCGCGTCTATGATTTCAAATTAGAACTCGCACATCAGAATTTTCAAATCAATGCGATAAATTGCGACGGCGAATTTTTCATTTGTCCGTGTGACGATGATGATGATTCTCCGGAAGATGGTGGTGGTGAATTCATAAGCAAACAACGCTTGAACTCACCTGCCGACTCAATAAATTTAGGTTTCAAATTCTATTTGGAAATTGATCCAACCAGTATCGATGACATGAATAATTTACTGGAAAGCCCGCTTTTGATATCATTGCATAAGCTACAAGAAACGGTTCAAATCGATATTCGACCACCTGTATTCATTACCGTAGAAGATAATATTAACGAACTTGTTGACGATGTGATCCAGGATATCAAAACAAAAACTGTTAAATCGAAAAAATCAGATACGAAAAATAAAAAAGGACTGGAAGTGATTCCGGTTGAAGTTCAACCGCAACCGCCTGAATCTATCAGCATTACGAAATCTCCAATGGGATATGCATATCTCGATCTTTTGAAGTACATTAAAAATAAACCCGTTCACGAAATAGAAAATATCTATTTGTACCCTGTGGTAGTAAATGCAGAATTCAAAACACCACTAATAACACTCGAGATTAAATCGGACGAACCTCTGTGTCGCGACGAGGTTCCGCCGATATGTAATTTTGCTACAATTAGTCTCGAAAATATTTACCACCTTCCCGGTTTCATTCAATCACCGACGATTGAAGTTTTTGTCGACTTATCGTTAATAACAAGAACATATTCGGACGGAAAGCGGGAGAAAAAGAAATTAGTAACTTTCACGCATGGCAAACTATGTAAAAACGTACCGAACGAATTGCATAAGAAATGGAATAATTTGGCTCATTTAAATTCTATGGGGTTGTTAACTCCGGTCATGGTAAATGACACTCTTAACGGTGTTTACAATTTGAGTAATATCAACTTGTTAGCCATCAACGATACGTCGAACGTTTTTCGTTTCAATACGATGTGCCGAAAAATTCTGGTGGGAAGCTCGTGTAAAGAATTAGAGGATTTAATCCATGATATCGATGAACAGATCGAGGTAGAAATACGATTCGAGGATAAGAGTCAACGCGATTCCGGATTTTTGAAAGATCTTCAAGACATTTACATTGGAAGCGTCGATGTATCGGCCTTGCTTTATCCCGGTGGTAAAAGATTCACGAATATTAAGATTTTATTGATCCAGTTTTTTTTGTTTATAGTGAAAACCGGAAGATTCATAGTTCCAATAAAACGTTTTGACCGTCTCGACACACTGGAGCCACCAGTTCTAGTGAAAAAACGCGATACGAAACGACCGGTTGTCTTGGAGCCGAGAAAAACAATAATACAAACTTTTTCCGACATAGTACGAACCGAAATTTCAGTTGATACGCTACCAACGAAACCAACGGGCGTTTTGCGTACTAATGTTGCATCAAGTTCTAAAGAAGAGGATCAACCTACACACGAACCGACCAATGAAATGAACTGTGCACCGATGCTAACCGAATCGGCAACGATGCTCGGACTTGGCATGTTTCTTGTAATTGAGATAACATTCGAAACACCAATTACCGAATCACCAGCTAAATCTGTGCCAATCGTGTAAGTTGGTTTTTTCTCAAATCAATTAACCACTCTGAATTGTTGTTTTTTCCGACTCCAGTCCATTAAATCAACATGACTTGGATGAAAATTCCAATATTGAAGCGATCAAAGTTGCTATCGAATCAATCGAAATCGAATTCGAAGAACAAATTGTAAAAATTTTAAAAGATTTACCTTGTCATTTAGAAACGGCAGCTGCATTTATTACAAAGGAACTTCTGATTGATTTCGGAAGTTTATGTAAAATACCATTTTTACGAGAAATGCAATCGAACATGGTCAATACGATAATGCGATTGGTTGCTACGAAATACAATTACCAGAGAAAGACTTCGACTAATCAGAATTTCAAGGTTATATCGAAATTGACTTGAAGAACTATTTTCTAATTGATGTTTTAAATAGAATTTAATGTCGGTCGTTCATAACGATTTAACCGAAAAAATTTTGATCGCAGCCAACGGTTATTTTTCTGGAGTCGATAGCAGTTTGATTTTACAACAGCGCGAACATAAAGATTTGTATATATTCATGGCGAAAGAATTTCGAGAATTTAATTATACAAGCATTTCAGATTATCTTTATAATCAAGTTTGTTCGATTTTCAATAGTGTTTTTTTATTTTGATAAAAAAAAATATTTTCCATTTTGTTTTAGAAACTCACCGATCCTAATTCTTATGAAGAAGCAATGATTGATTATTGTATAAATCATCTTGAAAATTCGGAATTCGAAAATGTTAGCGAAAAAGTTGAAGAGCTTCTTGTGCGAAATCCGAAATGTTTTTATGGGTAATTGAAAAAAAAATTGCAATTTTTTGCTTTATTTTTTGGAAAAAAGCAAAGTCTAGAGACTGCATTGCAAGACCCGCTTTCAACATACACCTAACCATACCCCTAAATTATGCCAATAAATTACTCAATTCATTTTCTGTACAGCCTTTTGATAGAAGCCTACATCGAATACATTATTAACGGACTGGATGCTGTCTACTCTAAACTGTTGAATATCACAAAACTATGCCCAGACAATGTCGAAATTTGGGTCTTATTATCGATTTTATATAAAAATAAAAACTATCGTCCTGGCTACCAACATTCGAAAATGATGTACGAAAAAAATACTTCTTCCAAGATATTTTGGCTACCGCATTTTTGCACAAGAAAAGAACCATACTATGAGTCATCGTTCGATTGTTGTACTGTACACGATTGTATTTATGTTTTTCTGAAATTGGGCACATTTAGATTTGCCGAAATCATTTACGATGCCATAAAACACTGCCTCGCAGAACTGGAAAAAATTCGAATACTATCGGCAATTTTATTATTAACTCGACAATATGAAAAAGGACTAAAATATTTGGCAGCATACAAACCAAATAGGCTTAATGCAAGTTGGAATGGATTTGAGCAGTTTTGATTGTAAATTTGTGTTTTCGTTTTAGAGTATGCTTCTTAGATTGTATAAGGGACATTTTTTATACGCTATCGGAAAAGAATGGGAAGCTGTGCGAGAGTATCAAGTTATTTATCATGCATCTTATTCGAAAATTTCAAATCAAATTGCCTTCTTACGATGCGGGATATGGGATATGAAAGAGAAAAATTATAAAAGAGCTAGAACTTATTTCTCAACGTGTGCACAAATGTCTGGAACCTTTCTATCGTGGTATGGTTTTGGTGTATGCTTATATAGAGTATGAACAAAAAAAATATTTAAAAATAGCTTCGAGTTA
Organism: Chorisops tibialis; assembly: GCA_963669355.1. NCBI lineage: Eukaryota > Metazoa > Arthropoda > Insecta > Diptera > Stratiomyidae > Chorisops > Chorisops tibialis. Next base: position 330,290,745 of record OY770262.1, read on the forward strand.
AAATTTGTTAAATTGATTTTTTTTAGACCCAAGATTACGAAGCAGCTGAATTGAGTTTATCGAAAGCAACCGATTTGTATAGAGCTTTTCCAGATATTTGGATTTATTTAACAATGGTTAATTTAAAACAAGGCAAAATTTTTGAGGCAATAAGTTGTTTTGAAACTGCTCGAAAGGTTTTTATTGTTTAGCTTGAAAAGTTGTTTTTGAATTATTCATCTCTGTCGTTCCAGTATCATGTTGAAAATATCGAACTATGGGATGAAATGATCATGTGCTTTCGTAATGAAAATGTTGACATTCCAGATTTGCTCTAACTGGTTCATGTGAATTTTTTAAGCTAAAATCCTTTTTTCAGATGTATCTATCGTTTTTTCTATGGCGTTTTCCATGTTGAGATTTGTTATTAAACTATCGGCGAAATAAAGAAATTTAAATTAATTTCTTTTGGCATTGTTCTAAGATCATATATTTAAACTATCTAGACAGTACAGTCTAGGATTAAAGGGTGATCCTTGAGTTTTTTTCATTACGTGAAACATTTAATTTTGGTTTTTTTCGCGTTTCATGACTAAATTAGCAAAAGAATGCAAAAAAAAACATAAACGGGATTACAATTGGCCGTAAGGCCAAATCGTGCGATACTCTAGCATTACACAACAAGGGGACATCCAAACCGAGACAATGACGGCAGTACCTACAACATTTACCATCGAGGACTTCATCGAAATTACAGGTAATTTTGATCGTTGGCTTCTACGACTAGAGGGAGCATTCGCCATTTTTGCTATTACTGAGCCAAATATGAAGAAGAATTACTTGCTTCACTTTATCGCATCTGCCGCATTCGATATAATTTGCGATGCGATATCACCAGATAAACCAGGTTCGAAAACTTACGACGAGCTTACAAAAGTCCTAAAGGGGCATTATATGTAGTCCTCAACCACAAGAAGTGGCAGAGCACGTTCGATTCCATCATTGATAAAAAATGTTACAATAAGAATCAAAACAATACAAATATTAAGTGTTTTAGGTGTGACGGACCTCACTTTGCAAACAAATGCAAGCATATTAATACAGTTTGTAACTATTGCAAAAGTAAGAGTCCGAAAAATCTCAGTTGACACCAACGGAACAGTACTATTCAAGTACACCCAACTAGTAGCATACGCTGACGACATTAACATCCTAGCAAGATCCTTCCCCAGTGCTAATGAGGTATTTGTCAATCTTGACTCCGCAGCAAAAGAAGTCGGGTTGCGCATTAACGAAAACAAAGCAAAAGTAATGACGCAAACAAGAAGGAGAGCGCCTATCAGACAAAACATAACAATTGCGGAATATAATTTGGAGAGTGTGGACAATTTCATATATCTTGGGGCTAATCTAGCAAAGGAAGGTAATGAAACAGACGAATTCCAACTACGGATAATACTAGCAAATAAAACGTATTATTCGGTACTTCCAATAATGAAATCCAAGTAAGTGCACAGGAACAATAAGCTGCGGATATATAAAACTACTATACGACTCAAGTTCAAATCCATACCTGCTTGAATATACCTTGGTTACCTCAATCTACGAAAATGAAAAATTCGTAGATAGATGGTTGTGCGAAGAGCTAACAACTCTTCCGCAATAAATAATGAAAATGTTAAGGAACCTGAAGGTTAGGAGGCCAAGGCCCGATTTGGGCTGTAGTGCCATTGAAGAAGAAGTGCATTTGATGGAAAGAAATGAAGAAAAATCTAAATTTGAAATTTACGTGAATACAATTGAAGATGACAATTCAATAATTGAAAAGTTATGGTCACAAGTACGAGTAAACTGTAAAGTAGTAAAAATAGAAGTTGATAGAGGTGTCGCAGTTTCGGTGATTGGATTTTCGGAATTTGAAGAGAAATTCTCTAGTTTAGATTTGAAATCCACCAATTTGCGTTTAAATTACATAAGACAAGAGCCGCGTATTCCCTTGTCAAAAGAATGAAAGGGGGATACCAACCGAAGACGACCCTTTGCAAAGATGCAGAAGGGAACATTCTAAGGAATGCGGAAGGTATAAAATTAAGATTGGCGCAATACTTTGAACACCTTCTTAATCCGAGTCCATCACCCGCACGAACAGCAGCAGCAGACACAATTGCAGGTATAACTGATGTAACAGCTGATGAAGGATCCGCTTTGAGTCCTCCCACACTCGAAGCAGTAAAAACAACCCTGAGGAACCACCCAAAGTCCAGCTCAGCTTCTGAAAACCGGCGATACCTGCATAGCGAATCTCCTACATAAATTAGTCATGGACGTATGGACGCAAGAAACACTTCCTGAAGATTGGCGCAAGAGCATCATATGTGCTTGGGTATCCCTTGGTCACTTCAATCTACGAAAATAAAAATTCGAAGATAGAGGTTGTGCGAAGACCTAACAAGCTTTCCACAATAAATAATGAAAAAATGTTAAGGAACCTGAAGGTCAGGAGGCCAAGGCTCGATTTGGGCTGTAGTTCCACAGCATTGGTGCGAGGCCGTCACCTTGCTTAATATCGTCTGTTTTAAAACAGGAAGTCAGATCGTTTCCTACTCTGACTCGGTCATTGTCATTCTTGTAAGCCGAACCAGTTTCGGTAGGACTCCAAACTCTAACCGGATTTTGTATAGTACGCGCCTGTCGATACTGTCGTATGCTTGTTTAAAGTCAACAAATATCTGGTGCACATCAATATTATATTCCCAGCACTTTTCTAGCACCTGTTTAACTGAGAATATCTGGTCCGTGGTCGATCGTCCAGCTCTAAATCCACACGAATTACTTTGTCAGCATAGTGTTTAATTCTCATTTCCAGAATTTTCGTCAAGATTTTATAGGACGTTCACAACAGAGATATTCCTCGGTAGTTTCCACAGCAGAGTTTGTGACCTTTTTTATAAATTGGACATATGATGCTCCTGCGCCAATCCACATCAATCAATATATACATATATATAGGGTTATAGGACAGAAACAGCTCTCTTCCACAAGGCGCGATCCTGAGCATTGGCCTTTAGCTGTTGACAGGATTTGTTTATTCCTCAACTCGCTTCCATGGTCGACCAACTCGACGTCTTCCTTAAGGATTATAATCCAGAGCCTGATTGGCGATGTTTCGCTCTGGTTTCTTCAAAGTGTGACACATTCTCTGCCACTTCCGCCTTTGAATCCCCCCTTCTCCCCCGACACACACACACACACTGATATCTGAAAATGAAATTGTAGGTCACTTTCTATGCGTGAGTCTGTTTGGGCGCTGCCCCAATCATGCGATACTCTAGATGAAAGAGAAATTTTTTGAATTTAAGAAATTTTGTGTGGGGGTAGTGGTAGAAATGGTGACGGCATTGAACCAATTTTTTCACATCATGCTAGTTACAATCAAATTATTTTATAAAAAAATTAAGCTTCCAAAATTGAATAGGTATGAGAAAATTAGTGTATTTGATTTAATGAAATTGTGCAGTTTATATGGGGAGTGGTAGAAGGAGGTTCTTAATGACTTTTTTAGAAATAACTATAAGCATCATGTTTTAAATTGCAGATCAGTAGCATTCATACTTTTCAGGAAAATCGACATTTTGTAAAACTATGAAATTGTGTCATATTGTAAGGAGTGAAGTCTAATTTTTTTGGGTATATACATATGTACATATACTAGCGATCCCCGCGCATAAGAATCGCAATAATAAGCAATTTTGGAGAATGTAGTTAAAAAAAACGGTGGTTTTTTTATTTGTACTCCCAATATCATTATTGCTATGGTGTGTGTCCACGTTAGGATTTGTTATTAAGCTAGCGGCGGAATTAATCTATATAAATATAATTGTAGTGTCTGTCTGTGATTTGTTTATAAATGGCTATTAATAAGTTTTTTGTTTCATTTTAGCAATAACTAAGCAGAATTTAACGTTTTTAAAAAATTTCTCTGTCTGTCTGTCTGTCTGTCTTTCCGGCTTTCACGCAAAAACGGCTCCACCGATTGCAATGAAACTTTCACAGATTATTAGCTCTGCCTCTGGGAGTAATCTGCTTTAGGTTTTTTTTTTCTCCCCTCACGCCTTCTACCCCCTCCCATACAAAGTGACTCATTTTCAAAAACTTAAAATAATCAAATTTTCATGGAAACTATGAAAGCTTTTAATTTGAAATTTAAAATATTTTATTTCTATTATAAATGCAATCTTTAAGTATATAAGTAGTTTGAATCCCCCAACTCCTTCCACCACGTCCCATACAAACTAAACTTTTTCATGAAATACTCTAAACCAATTTTCTCAGTACGTATAACTTTGATCCAGCTAAAATTTTCTGATGAATCCATAATTAGTATTATTATTATTATCGGGAAAAATTAACCGATTGGCTCCACTCCTTCCACCCCCTCCCTTACAATATGACACAATTTCACGACTTTGCAAAAACTCGATTTTCTTGAAAAGTGTGAATCTAACTGATCTGAAATTTAAAAGATATCAATTGCATGGTGATGATAGTTGTCTCTAGAAAAATTATCAAAAACCCCCCACTCCTTCTACCACCTCCCATACAAATTTCACAATTTCACTAAATCCAATGCACTAAGTTTCTCAAGTTACCTATTCAGTTTTTCAAGCTTAAATTTGGTGCAAAATATTTTTATAGCTACTCTAGCATGGAGTGAAAAAAATTAATTTAGTACGGTCATCCCTTCTATCACTCCCCACACAAAAATTCTTAAGATTACAAAAATTTCGAATTGATCGGTAGTATCATATAATGGGGCTTTACGCACAATCGGAGTACTGTTATGTTTTTAAGCTTAATGTCATTTTATTTGGGCTTTTTTCAATTAACACAAGCTACAACTATTCCCATGTCCTTAACACGTATACATATGATTTCGAATCACGGATTTGATTTGATCACGAGCCTCTCCCATTCATATGTGAGTATCTTGCTTTCATTCTTAATAATTTATGGTTGTGACTCCAACAAAATACAAAACATTGTGTTCAAAGAGCCATTAAAGTAAGCAGATTATACAATATATCCCACATAATGTATTACTAACTACATTCTCAAAAATTTGCTTATTAATGCGATTTTTACGCGGACGAAGTCGCGGGCGTTTGCTAGTATTTAATAAAGAGTTCATACAATCTTGGCATTGCGCCAGATTTTACCTAAACCAGGTATTAGTACCACAGTTTTAGGCTCAGATGAGTCGATGAAAGTACGCCGATGAAATCCGGAATGAGAGAGTACTGAATAAAGTAAAAATCTTACAAAAAAAATAAAAATAGAGTATTAATTGAAATTAAATAAATAAACTAATAAATAATAATAATAAGCAAAGAATAATTAATAAAATAATAAATAGTTAATGAAATAAATAAAAAAAAAAAAATATAAAATAATAAAATTGCGATAATACAAATAAATATGAAAGTCAATTTATTTATTTTTCTTTATATTGAAACAGTGATTGTTCCCCAGACAGCCGCGTGCTGGTATAAGGGAAACGGATCGTGGTTTCTTTTTTAGACCATAAACGGGTTTTAATAGCTGATATTTGATTGTTTAGTAGCTCCATGTATTTTTATTTAATTAAGAAGTTTAAATGAATTTCTTTTAGCATTATCCTAGTCCATGGTTAATAGAATTTATAAGTTCGTTAAATTACCCGAAGCTATCAAGTTTTGGTAGGGGAAAGGGGAAATAAACGTAAAATAGGTTCTTAAGTGTTTCCCAATATATATATATACTAATAACAATAAAAAGTTCGTCTCCGAAATATCGGTTGGTTCAAATAGTTTAGGATTAAAGGATGATCCTGCCCAAGCAATACTTTAAAAATTATAGGAAAGGGATAAATACCCACAGTAGGCCTCCCGATTCAAAGTCACGCCTATCAATAAATAATTGCCCGAAATCATTGAAATTATTAATACTAAACAAAATGGGTCCAAAAAAACCAAAAACGTTTGAAATCCTCGAACAACCAACAGTTGAGCCAACGGTAATCATATTAAAAATCTTAGAAATTTACAATCTCTCAACCGATGACGAACGTGAAAATATCATGGACGTAACATTCATGAATGAAAAACTTTCGGGAGAAGGTGAAATTCAATTCAACGATTGTGCTTGCCGCCCAGAAATGAATCCGATTTCGAAATGGACTCTAAAATTGAACGGCATCACCGAAGAAACACTCATGGACTTGTCAGCGAATCCTTTAGTTATTACAATATCGAAAATACAAACCGAACCGATTGGAGAGCTGCAAAACATGAACGCTAAGAAAGATCGAAAATTGAATATGGCCGTTTCAAACACGGAAGTAGTAGCATACAGCTGTGTGGATCTATGCGATCTGGTTAATGAAGAAATAAAAATTATTCAAAAAACATCGACGATAGTATTACCGGTTCATCCAGTCGGTCATTACATTCGGACAATTCCGAATATGTCGTATATTAAGTATGACTTGACTGCTTCAAAACCGATCCTTCGGCGCCATTCGTCTGATGCTACTTTGGACGATACGGATAGTATTTATACTGTATCGATAACTTGCGAGCTTATAATGCATCCGACAGCAGTAATGTTTGAAGACGGTAACGAATTCGAAGTGAACATGATGCTGCCAATCGACGAGAAAACTACTAAAAAAGTTTCATTTAAACAAGGATATAAGTGCAAGTTTGCTGAGTTACCGGATTTCAAAGCACGCTATGGTCTTACACATATGCCTGGTGATATTAAATATAGCGAATTTCCGACTAGTAAGGTTTGCAGTTTCGACAATCTGACAATAACAGGCGATTGTAATTTACCAGATCATCTTGTTCGGAACTATTCTCAGCTAATTTGTTGCGAGGAGACCTATCGATTCAAACAATACTTTCGTTCGATCATGCATATTATCGATTCACAAATGATTCCAATCGAAGTGGAGTGCAAGCAAGGAGCACGAATATTAAAATACACAGGATTCGCTGATTTCGGTCAATTTAATTATGTAGATCAGACCAAATCGAGACAAGCAATACCCTTAGTCTTGAATGAAGCGGCTAGCCCTCGCAAAAAGAGTCCGGAAACTCCAAAATCTAAGGGCAAGGATAACGCCAAGGGAAAAGCAGAAGTGCAAATTGAATCGATGGAAAACTTACCACCGTCATCTGATCCGATACAATCAAAAAATCCCTATGCAGAATGTGAGGATGGCTACAATACATGTCTGATACTAGAAATCGAATTTGATCGGCCGTTAATTACGTTAAAGGATAATTCACTGCAGGTTGAAGCGATTCGATGGAGCGAACATCACAAGTTCAGTGAAAGTCGAATAGCAATGATCGATAAGGAGGAACTCGATGAAATATTTCGAGATCAAATCTTGAAAGTGGCCAATAGTAGTTACTTCGAGAAAAAGATGCGAAAAAGTGGACCAGTTTCGACCAGCGAACTATGGGCAAATGTAGATGACGAACTATTTGGTACTGTTGCTTTATTGGTTGCTAGCAAGTACAATTTCAATCAGCCTTTGCAAGGATTCGAGATTGATGTAAGTTTAATTGGATTCCTAACATCTCAAATAAATTACTAAATTATTTTTTTGTTTTAGAAAATGCTTCTTGATTCGTATATTTATCTGATAAATAAAAGCTATGAAGTTCTGAATAAAGGGTCGGGTCTGGTCAAAAAAGATTCGGAAGCATTAATAAAATTTCGTATTCAATGCGGCGAAGAGTGTCGGGAATTGGGTTATTCATCGGCAAAACATTTCTACATCATGGTAAAAAATGCATTGCGATATTCCCATCCAAAATATGATTTTCTATTTTAATATTAAGAATCTTCAAGATACTTCGAGTTCGGCAAATTGCCTTCTGGACTATGCCATTTTCAATCTTCGCACTGGCGATACGGCGAAAGCAATGGAATGTTGCTTGGATGCTTCCAAAAAAAATCCCATCCTCTACGATAGCTACCTGATCCAAGCCTACATATTATACTTGAAAAGGGATCGAAAAAGTTGCGAAGCAACTTTACAATATGTAACAAAAGCATGCGGTAATTATCTGGAAGCGTGGGTAGCACTGTTTCTTCTGCATGTCGATTTAGCGCGAACGACCGATACTAATTTTATCTCACAAAATATCGAGAACGCAAATGCCTATCCCTATATTGGGCATCTTCATAAACTCGAACCGATTCTTTGGGTTCCCGATTACTCGTCGGATGCTTTCATAGCTTCGATATCGAATTACATTAAATGGGGTTGTATTGAATTTGCCCAACTTGCTTTAGGCTATTCCGTTTGCAAAATCGGTCACGATAGTTATTTCTATCTTTTGCTAACGGCACTTACCGATTACATGAATGGACGTTATGTCGAAACTTTACGGAATTTAAATCGAATCAAGACAAATTGTAGTTTTAAAATTCATAAAATTCAACGACTCAAAGCTCATTGCTATCTCGAATTGCATAATCCAGAAGTTACGAGTCTGTTAAAGATATTGTCAGCAGATTATATCGAAAATAATGAGTATACGCCACGATGCAATCTAATGAATTTGAAAATGGCGAAGTTCTTCATTGGTACGAATAAGTTTAAGTTAGGACGATATTATTTGAAGAAATGCTGTAAGAAGAGTGGAACGTATGTTTCGTTAATTGAATTCGGAAATGCTTCGGTTAAGGTGATGATTATGGTAAATTCTATCATTTTTGGATTTAATGCGGTCCCTCTTATGTTTTTGTAGTGTCGGTCCTTTGATGTTGCAGTGAGATGTTTTAAGGCGGCGCACACTATTAATCCGTTCGATTGGTATCATTGGTCGCAATTATCTATTATATATTTTCGATCGGGACTAATTCAACAATATCGTATTTGTGCGAAAAATGCAAGAGAGGTTCGTATGTACTTACTGTGAAATTCGTTAATCTTTAATTTAAATTGCGTAGTTCTTGCGCATGAATTTAGGCGATTGTGTCGCCAAAATAAGATTTTTTTTTGGGGTTGCTCAACAAAAACGGAAGAATACCACCATCATATAAGTTTTTAATCGTTTGCTAATGGATCGCAATCTGCTGTGCGCTTAGTAACGGGCGGGTTTCCAATGATATGGTAAATTTTATTTTTTCCATTTTGAATCTTCTTAATGGATTTGTTCACAATATAAGGATTGTTTCCCAGACAGCTACGTGCTGGTTTATACTATCTTATTCCGGCCATTTTTGACAACGGGGAATCGCCATTTATATACGCAATTATGTCTTCCAGATTTTGACACGAAGGTCTTTTAGTGGAACTGGTTGGAATATTACCATTGCCAAATGAGTCGAGTGATTTGATTTCGAACGCTCGATAGCAGTCGTAATGGATAGCCTTTTTTTAATTTTCATTAATGACCTCCTACTAACAACACTAAATCCTATTCATAGCTTCGCAGATGACAGTATTCTAAATATCATCTTTCAATCTGACTTTCGCTGCTAAGGTTATTCGCACGTTGGTGAATTCTAAACGCAAGTTATGTATATAGTTCATTGAACTTAGAGCTCAACTCAATCCTGAAATATGTCAGGAAAAATAGAGTAGAGTTGAAGCCTCGAAAACCCATCTCCGTTTTTTTTCATCTATCCCGTGAATACTCGGCAAACTGCAATCGCTCGTTAGATCACTGTGAAGATTTTACCTTTGTGTACAGTGAAATGCCTATATTCATCATACGAACATCAAGACTGTGAAATGCAATGCCGGTTCACGGTATTCCCAGCAACTATAACCAACCATCAGTATTTTAAGAATAACGTCCTCGGACAGTTTAGTTCTTTCTCTTCTTAAACTCCCTTGTAAACCGAACGTCCTTCTACCTTCCTCTAAATGAGTTGACTGTGCAAATAGTTCATTTAAGTGTGACCCCCCTAAGTTACGTTCGGGGCTATAAAAAAAAACCTCACCAGTCACAAAAATCTCTTGTTGCGAGCTAGGGGTTCGCCGGGTTTCAAGTAAAAACACAATTCGTTTAAAAATAAGTGATAAATTATTTATTCGCACTTTAACTCAATTTCCCGCTTAATTCGCACTATATGACAATACCGCCGCGTGCTTTTCTATCGCTTTTACTCGCTTCACGTCTCCATAATAAGAATTACTACTCTCTCGCTGAAAGCTTTCGTGCTTTTATGCATCTCTTCTCAAAATCATGACGGTTCTCTTCGATGTGTATGTGTGAACTATACTGGAAAGCTCTAGATCTTTAATTGTGGCTTTCTACATAGTGGAGTATAGTGTTCTACATAATTCTTGTCTATTCGAGAGTGATGGAGCGGCGGGGCTGCCAAGCCTGCATGTAACACTCTCATATAAAAGAAATGACCAAACAATTTACATCACAAGCGCCAACTTTTCGTTCCAAAAAATAACATTTAGATTTATATCATCAGAGACAACTGACTTTCAGTGTGTTCGAATAACAAATCTAAAGTAATATCAATATACAAAAATTAATAAATAAAAATGTCTTTTGTCATTCAATGAAGTTTATTTTTATAGATATCTCCAAGAAAAAAAAAAGTCCCCATTAAGTAGGAAGAAAAAGAAACATATTCATTACTTAATTTTTAACTTTCTCTTTTTTTTTATTATTATTTCAGAACGAAATATCCGACGAGAATATTTCTCATGAGCTTGATAAAATTGACGAAATATTGATGAATCAACAACAAGAATAAATATATATTATATATATTTTTTTTTTTAGTTATTTTGATTTTTATATAGTTAAAAAATATATATGTATGTGTTTTTGTAAAAAATCAAATAAAAACTCAAAGCTTTATAAATAAATATAAATAAATTAATACGTAATAAGTTAATATTTTTACTTATAGTAATTGATAATAGAAAAATATCCCTAACAAAATATTTTTTTTTCTCATTCTTTGATACAAAAAGATCATCTCCAATTATCATAATTTTTAACTTTTTTTTTATAAATAGATCGGTATAAAAAATGTTCATCTCTTAGATAATTTTTTTTTTCATTCAATTTTGTAATTTTTCTTTCTAAATCAATTATGATTAATAGAAGACAAAAATAAGATAAGAAAAATTTAATAATTGATTATTTCTAGTTTATATTTTTATATATGTTAGTTTTAATAATAGTCTAAGAATTTCGAGTAAAGTGAAGATTCGTTAGCATGTAAATTAGATTTACAGCAACCGTCTCTCAGAAATATATTCGAAAATTTCTATCTAATCGCATTAATTTTATGTATACTTTGATAGTGAAAAAAAAAAAAATAAAATTTCCTCTTGTCTTTCAGCAGAAAAAAAAAAGAATAAAATATAAACATAAATTTAATATTCAACGAGTAAATAAATTGTTTTTTTTTAATAGAAATGCATCTCTCCACCATAAACGAGATTAAATAGTTTTTGTTTAAATCAGATAATTGGTAATATTTTATAGATAATCTCATCATAAGAAAAAAATAGATAAGTAATTTAAATAGCAGCAATTGGTTCTGCCGTTTCAATACTTTCGTTAGTTTTATCACAATTCGTTTTCGGATCATCGGCAACTACTACTCCAGCGGCAGTAGTTACGAGATCAAAATTATTTACATGATTTGGTGGAGTTAGTGTGACCGGCGATGTGACAACATTTGAGTTTAGAGCTGCCGCCGAATCGTTTATTACCGATGTTTGACGTACACGCAATAAACGATCCTGAACGCTTTTCTTAGCAAATTCAGGCTTATGTGAGAGATCGATAGCGACCAGCTCACTGGCACTTTGTGGCGGTAGATCAGCAATTAATGGCGGTGTCGTTGGTGTTATTGCTGTTCCGGTTGGTATGAATTTGGGCGATTGAGTTTTTCGCGGTTGTTTAATATTTTTTATTGGATTTGGTGGTAGTTGTTGAGTGGCGTTGTGGTTTGTATTGTTATTGTTGCTGATTAATGGTGCAGTATCACGACGATTTATTTGTTTAATTGGTGGCGAAATGTTCACGTTATTATGATTATTGTTCGTTAGCCTTTGAATGTTTTTTTGTTGGGGTTTTGGTGAATTTGGAGCTTTGTTTGCATCCTTTTCAATTGCCTGAATTGAAAATTGCTGCTTACCAACTTGTCGGGGTCCTACTCGTCCTGTTCCAATAACTGGAGCTGAAGTAACTAAAATGACGAAAGTAAATAATAAAAAAAATTTGGATTCAATTAACTAATCAACATTTAGACTCCTTAATAGATGTTGTGTTCATGAGCGCAATCTTCTTTTTCAATGTAATTTTTAATTTTGCTTTTCTAGGGTTTAATCTCAGTTTTCTTCTACTTCTTTAATGACACTACAGCTCAAATCGGGCTTTAGCGTCCTGACCTTTAGGTTCCTTAACATTTTATTTGTTATTGTTTAGTGGTTATTAGCCCTTCGCACAGGGCTCCATCTACGAATTTTCATTTTCGCAGATTGAGCTGACCCACGCAAGTAGTGTTCCGAAATGATATGTCGAACGGGATTTGAACTCCCGACCTTCGCATTGTAAGCCAACACGCTACCTAAAGGGCTACACCCTAGCTCAATCCCAGTCTTGTTTCATTAATTTATTGTTTGGACTTTTAGAGATGAATTATTTCAATAAACTGACTGATAGAGTTTATTGTAATGCCATAAATCATTTCCAGGACGGTTGCGGAAACTACCATAATGAATAATATGGCATTGCAAAGTATTTATGCGAAAAAATTGGAACCCAAAAAATATCAAACAACGCCAAATATTCGCCCTTGAGTTCGTTTTATTATAGCATCAGTGATATACGACTTCTCAATTCTTATGCAACCTTCTAGTAATTCTTAGGTACGAGTTTGAATATCGTAATGCGCGTATTTTTTTTTTCTTTGATTTCATATTTTTTTAACGATTTTTTTTTGCCATGCTGTGTCTACTTTCCTATACATTTCATTTTTTTTTTTTGATCCACGAATTGATCCGCACTTGGAAGTTTGTTTTGTATTATTTTTCTTTCTTTGATCTTATTGTGCGTTATAATTAGACCAAATGAATTTCATGTTTTGGTTATATAATAAATTAACACCTGTAACGAAAACCAATTTTAATATTAAATACCGCGCGCGTTGAAAAAAAAACTCATGTTTCAAGCTCATACAAGTAATTGCAATCAGTGCTGAACGGCAAATATTATGGCGCGAAAGTTCGCGAGAAAAATCCGTTGAGAGCGAATACAAACGATGTACGGAAAATAATCAAGGCATTTGTTTTAAAAAAGTTTGGGAGTAATCGCGAAATTTTGAACTGAGCCCGATACGGCTAATTTTTTTTTCTTTTGTTTAAAATGTGGGTAGTAAACCGATTACAGCTTTAAATCTTAAGAACTAAATAAAATAAATAATTTATGTTCAATTTGGTGGTCGAAAAGTGATCTTCGCCACACGATCGACACCACCACGGAACGCTGACACCACAGAACTTCGCTGTATCCAGCACAATAACAACGTTTGCAGAATCCCGAACCCCAACGAATAGTGTAGCTTCGATTATATTAGGGTTTAGCAAAATAAATCCTAATTTAATGTTCAACATAATTTCGTTCTTTCATTTCTTATTGCATTTTTTTTTTTAATTTTCTTATTTGTTCAGCTAACTTACAGGTACGGAATCATCCACGTAAAATTCGATCCCTTAATTTTTTTTTTGTGGAATAAATATGAAGGGTCACCACGGCGTTTGCCATGGTAAGTGGCTCCACTCTCTTTGCCTTTTGCGTCGTTCCGCCTTGGGGCGATAATAACCCAACCCGCTAAAAGTACACATCTGAACCGCGATAGCATCTTCTAGGATGAGGCGTCTTCCAGGTCAAATTTCCCCAGACCCAAGCCCCTGAGCGGCCGGCAAAAGTGCTATCCTGCTATGGAGGAGCCTTGTTAAATTCTGCATGCGAAATGGGACCCCGGAGGCTCATATCGTATGATTTCCAGCAAAATGTGTAGATACCAGTCTACATGGATCCATGGGAAAAATGATCAAAGTCAATTTTTCTTCGATTTTTTTTTATTGTTTCATCTGTCGGCTTTTTAGTGTACCTATAGCTTTAACAAAATAATAAATCATCAATGCAAATATGGGGCAGGAAAAACAGAGTAGAGTTTAATGCCTTAAAAACGCAGTCCTGTCATCTCTTAAACATAACGTTCCAACGTCGGCCGCTAATATGTCCTTAAATGGCGTACAAATTTCACCTTCTGCAGACTTCACGTTACTAGGTGTAAAATTTAACAATCGCCTTGATTGGAGCCAACACATCTACGAAGTTGCTCTCGATGCTTCGAAACGTCTAGGTATTCTGCGGAAGTGTAAGAAATACTTTTCTGCGCCCGAACTAGCTACCATCTATAAGGCTTATATCCGGCTACGTCTTGAGTACAACTCGCATGTTTGGGCTGGGGCCCCAAAATCACATCTGGCTCTTCTTGACCGTATCTAGAAACATGCATTCCAATTAATTGGAGATGAAGCTATATCAGCCTCAGTTGATTCCCTCGAGCACCGTCAAAATATCGGTGTACTCTGCATTTACTATAGATATTTTCATGGTAAATACAGCAAGGAACTAAAAGCCCTAATACCACTTATATTCAATGCCCCCCGAAATACTCGCCAAACTGCACGTTCACACAAGTACACTGTGAAGCCCTTGCCGTGGAGAACAGTGAAGTTTAGGCAGTCCCTCATCCCTCGGACGACAGTGTTGTGGAATTCATTACCAGGCAATCTCTTTCCCATTGAATACAACCTTCAGCAGTTTAAGAACAATGTTCACCGCAACTTCAAACTCTTCCTTCCTGTGTTTCCCTGCTGATTTCTCTATTTCCTCTTGTTTCCCTTGCCTATGTCGAATTAACTGTGCATCGCGCATTAAAGGGTGATCCCCTAAATTAATTTCGATAAACATAAAAAAAATAAAATAAAAATAAATAAAGCCCAAGTAAAAGGGGCAGTAAGTACGACGAAAGTCAAGGCTTCCCAGTAAAAAGTCGTACCCACTAAGTACTTCAATAACCGTCGAAGGTAGGGTGTTTCGCTGTGGTACGAATATCGACCAAGCCACTAGCATCTGCTGTTTTTTTTTTTGGGGTATACCGTGCATCACGTGCACTAAAATAACCGTCGTAGGATACGCTGCAATATACAATAGGTACAACGCTAGGGACGAAATTTTACTGTTTCTATGCGTGAGTAGGTTACTGTAGTTACCCGAAATACTTGTTACATTAATGGCTTTTTTGCGTCTGGTCTTAACAAATCGTAACCGATCTAGGATGGCTACGATTCTGCTGGCTTGGCCTACACTGATTGGCTAGCAACACTTTTTTTTGAGCGATAAGCCGAAATGAAATTTTTTTTTCGATTTTGCAAAAATGGACCCTGGATCGTTTTTCACCTGGACTCTACATATTAAAAATGGTCAATTTAGAAAATAAATGTTTGGAAAAACTACAATAAAGCTTTAATTTGGTTCAAATCTGAGGGATGAAACTAATTTTTATAATTTGTCTTATAATCCCAATACCGAATGGAAGACCATGACAATGAGGCACTTTTCAATTTAATTATTGCTCTAAATAATTCTGCTAAATAATGACCTCTCACCCCTAGAGTTACTATTTACGAACGAACCATCCCATATAGTTTAGTCACCGGGTCACGAGACTAATTTTCAAATCGAAGATTATTTTAATTTTATTTTTTGCGGTCTCTTTCTTTTCGCAGGAGTCGTAAGCCAAGTACGATATGTGATTGAACTTCCGATATTCACGTTTCATGTCATTTATTTATTTGTGGAATCCCAAGTTTTCATCAACTTTACAGTACGACCTGTAACTCGTTGATTTTTAAACAACTCCGAATGACACACGACTTCAGCAGAAGTGGGCCCGTTCTTATACAATAACTCTGCTCACCTTAAACGAGTGAATCAATCCCAATTCATTGAAAAGTGCAAAAGGCAAAAGACTACGGGATGAGCTCTTTTCAAAAATTATATTATAGATCAGGGACGAATGAATAATTCAATGCAATGAGAAATTGGGCTGAAAAGAAAATTCCATAAAAGTAGCATTTTTTTCAAATAATTTTGTCGTGCAATGAATTAATTTTTGAAGTAGCCAAAGATCACCGAAACTTAAACAAGAAACAGCCAATTTTTCTACTTACGTTTTACACTTTTCACTTCACCAGTTTGCGATACCGAAACGGTAATATTACCACGCTTCTCAACAACATTGCCGCCAGCTGCCTGATGATGTGTTGGACTTTTCTTCCCTACGTTAAATGCATCGCCCAATGTTGCACGTTCCGGACGTAATAAGGCTTCATTTTCTGCATTCGATTTATCATTGTCCCATTCGCGTCTCCATTTACCTTCACCGACTTTCTGCCGGCTGATTCGTGCCTCGTCGATACGTTCGCGTTCGTTACGCCACTGCTCGTATTCCGGCTGTGAATTTTGTTTTTGATATTTTGGGTTGTGCGCCTTACCGCCACGTCCGCGAAAACTACCACCATTCGGACCACCACGCTTCTGCTGTTGATCCTTATTTTTATTATTCTGTCCCGGTTGGTTCGTAGATTGTCGTTGGTCCTTCTTATCGGCCGCCCCACCACCTTTTTCATTTTTCGCGTCTCGTTCCGCATCGGCGAGAAAATTATATGCCGGATCTGGTGGTGGTCCTTCCCCTTCAGCGAATTTTTTATAATCACGTTTCGATTTTTGCTCTTCGAGAGCTTTCGAATTGCTATCGCTTTCGTCGAGTTTTTCCGGTTTTACGTCATACGTGAAATCAAGTTTATCGTACTTATGACTTCGCGGCCAGTCTTCATCTTTAGGCGGTTTCGTTTCGACCATGGCATTTTCTTTTAGAGCCCGTAAACGATCCTCTTCAGCTTCACGATATTTTTTTTCTATTTCCTCGTTACGTTTTTTTATTCTTTCGATTCTTTCATCGAGATTTTCTTTAGCTATGGTAGCCATAGTAGTAAGAGTATCTGAAATTTTAAATTAAAGAAAAAAATAAATATGTAATTTAACAAACAAATGGAATAATGATAAAATAAGTGTGTCCGAATTGTTATGTTTGATTTTGAGCATAATCTTTAAGGCATGAGTACATTATAGCAAAATCAGTTTTGATTTTTATACAGGGTGTTTGGTACTCCGTGCACCACCTTGTAAGGGGTTATTCCTAGATATATTTGGAGAAAAAAATTGTTCTACGGAGATGGTCAATTTTCAATTCCTAAAAAACAAGCTATAACACTTTGAATTGTGATTATTAGTTTTCAAGATGTAACGTTTTGAGTGAGTGAGGGTACAGGTCCGAAACCCTTTTCTTGATCACCCTGTATCTCCGCGGATATTGAAAATTTACCATCTCTGTAGAACAATTTTTTTCTCAAAATATATTTAGGAATAATCCCTTAGAAGGTGGTGCACGGAGTACCAAACACCCTGTGTATCATAGCTATGACGGCAGTGCAAAAAAATATTTGAATCAGCTTTGGACCAGGCCTTTTTTTCCTACAGGGTTAGTCCATCACTTATTACGGGCGGACTAACTTCCCTTCCCGAACTTGAAAAGTATGTTTGTACTAGAATTGCTTACACAACGCTCGTTTCATTTCCAAAGTATCGTAAATTTTGAACTATGACGATGTTGCATCAAACATGAACCTATAACTCGCTCTTAAAAAAAAAATTTGGAAAATAAATAAAACAAATAAGGAGAGGTATGCAGCGCAAATGAGACATGTCTCAGCTCTATTCTTTTAAGCCATATCAAGGATTACTGTTTGCTTACTGATTTATAAAAAAAAAACTCTCCTACTTGCTCACAATAGATGCCAGAAATAAGCAAATTTGTAATCGAAAAAAATATTGACCAAACAATTTCTCTTGAACTACACCATATCGAGAATAATAACTTTTTGAGTGAATAATTAGATTTTACTAGTTATACCCCCTCAAGAAAAAAAAGAAGCAACTTTTGTTTTCAAAAAATGTGAGAAAAATTGAACTTATATTCAAATAATATAGTCTGTAGTGTGTTAAATGACGAGTTGAGAACCAAAGGAATTCCATTTAGAAAAGTGCCTATGTACGAAACACAAACAACCAATTAACTGAACTACTAGCAGCAGTAGTACAAGTAGTACTTGGATGCGCTGATTATAGTGTGAAGTTGCCATCAAGGAGGCGAGGTTTGCTGAAAAATTAGAATGTCAATTGAAATATAGTCATATGGATGAAAATGAACGGAAGATCGTGTCGACATTTAGTTGGGACATCAGTTGGCAAACATGACAACTTGTAGTACACTCCGCGACAACTGTTTATGACCAACCCAATTTTTCAAAGAATTCCATAATTACGTAGTAAAATTCAATGATCTGCTTTGTCATTTTATTGCTTAGGTAAAGTAAGTTCTTGACGCATCTAAATTAAAATTATTCTCTTTCGCTACCTGCCAACAGAAATTAAATTGGCTGAAATAGTATTCAAAAGCGCGACAACTGTTTATGACCATCAGTTCAATTTCGTTATTTCTGGCGGATAGACGTGTTTAAAGAGGAAATTTTCGGGTTGTTGTAATTCTTTGTAACTTTGTGCATGAACAGTTTAGAAAGATTTAAATATTATTGAAATGGGAAAACGAACAACTTTAACGGCTTTCGAAATTGGTCAAATTAAAATATTGAAGGATACAGGCTGCTCAACTAGAGAAATTGGAAGAAAACCGGGGAGAAGTCATGGCGTGATTTTGAATTACCTGCGCGATCCGGAAAATTATGGGAAAAAAGAGAAAGGGGATAATTAAAACTGCAACAACGGAAAGGGAACGCCGCAGTTTATTGAGACTTGCATCGAATGAACCACTCACAGCGAGAGAAATAGCAAACAGAGCAGGAACATCTGCTAGCCTAAGGACAGTACAACGCATTTTAAAAGAATGTCCACATATAAAACGAATGAAAATGGCAAGAAAACCAGTTTTAAAGAAGATTCACCAAGAACATCGTTTGGCATTTTGTCGAAAATATATGGATTGGACAACAGAATGGCAAAAAGTTATTTTTACTGACGAAAAGCGTTGCTGTCTTGATGGTCCTGATGGCTATTCTTTCTATTTTCACGAAAAGAAAAACGATTTCTCTCACGACGACAGACAGCATTTGGTTCCGTAATGGTATGGGGCGCTGTGTCCCACAACGGCGTGGTCGATTTAGTAGTTCTTGATGGAAAACAAAACGCTCAAAAATATAAGGAGCTTTTAATGCAGGAGAAGATTAAAATAACGGAAGTTATGGATACTACTAATTGGATTTACCAACAGGACAATGCCTCCATACATACTGCGAAGCTTGTCAGAAACTGGTTTTCAGAAGAAAATCTTCGTGTTTTGGACTGGCCAGCGTTATCTCCCGATCTGAATATCATCAAGAATTTGTGGGTATACTTATCTCGACGTGTGTACGCAAACAGCAAGCAGTACGACAGCAGATCATCCCTTATTGAAGGAATAAAAAGAGAATGGAGGAATATTCCCTTGGACTATGTTCAAAAATTATTTAGCTCAGTTCCCAGACGAATTTTCGAGACAATACAAAACAGTGGAAAACACACTCACTATTAAAAAATAAATTTATTATAAATTATTTTATTTGTCTTATTTTTCTCCGTAATTTTCATGTGGTCATAAACAGTTGTCGCGCCTTTGAATACTATTTCAGGCAATTAAATTTGTGCTGAAAGGTAGCGAAAGAGGATAATTTTAATTTTGGTGCGTTACGAACTTACTCCACCTAACCAATAAAATGACAAAGGAGATCATTAAGGCCCGAATTTTCTGAGTACCTACCGGATCTACGAAGCTCAAATGCAGTGAAAAATATTTTAATAGCAACTGTAACGCCGCTACCCCATCTACTAATTCCAAACAAAATACAATAATTTCTTGATGCCATAAAAATCTTTATTCCATCTAGAGTATCTATTACTGTCGTATTTATGCTAGCGCTAAACTATTAAATTACTTTCATGACCGACCTATATTGGTACTTCTATTATCGACCTGTGTTGTATCTCGATTTTCTTGCGGCTCGTCATTAATTATTTTTAAAAATAGATAAACAACACGGCAATTTCCAATTGAAAAGTGGACAGAAATACCTAAAACATTTAAAAACAATAAAACACTTCTATTGCGAAAAAAAACGTAAACTTTCTAATAGTTTCGAAAAGTTTGAACTTTCTAAATAGAACCGACAACAAAATCAACTCAATTGAATATGAAAATTTCTGTAACATTATTGACGTACCCTTTTTCATCGTCCTTTGAAAATCGTGACACTAAAAAACCGTTACGAAACGCGATCAACAATAAACAAAACCAAACTGTGCTATTGACCCTAAGCAGAATTCAAGCCGGAAATATTTTTCGTAATCGACTTCCTGTTTATTTTGCACGGCACGTATACGTAACGTTATTTAAATTCATTAGATTACTCGCTACTCTAACTTCACTCCAAATAATTGAAATTGAGTGAACCGAAAAATGAGTCTACTTGCAGTTCCGATACCGTGCGGCGATAATCTGATATTGTTTGCTACTAAAAGACCAGATACGGTTTGTTTTTATTTTCTCGAAATCATTTAACTAAACCGATCGGCAAAACCGAGTTTTCGTCAAGGTAAGGTGAAAGTAGCGATTTTAATAGTTAGTGTGCTGTGCACCACAATGGTAATCAAAGATGCCAAAAGAATCGAGGGGAAAAGGTTTCGGACAAAAATAAAAACGAGGTTACCTTTCTCCAAAGAATTCAATTAATAATTTTCAATTTGTGTCCCACTTCTTCGTTTCGCCACTGTTGAGGTTGTCGTTGTCGTTGCACGGCGAGTGCAGCACTGTAACCATAGGAAAAAAAAAATTAGAAATGTTGTCATTTTTGGAGCGACTGCAAAATTTGGGATTTGGTTTGCTTGTTTTATATTTTTACTTACGTCACGTGTGAAAAAGATGCAGTTGCGGGAATTTAATGCCGATGCGGTTGTTACGTGGTCAAAGAATTTTCGTTACGCGGACTCGAGAAGAAATCTTTTTGGGGCAATAAAAACCAAGAGACGACGACGAAGACGAGACGAGCTGTCGTTTCACAGTGGCTTTTCCGATGCGATGCAATCCGACATAAGTGAAATGTCAGAATATTGCGGGCTGGATACCCAGATGGAAACTTCAGAAGCCCTTCTCACGGAATTGAAAAATGTGTGATAGGAAAAGGGGAAAACATGTTTTGCAATTCCTTCTCAGGAAGGAATTAAGAAAAATATTTTCGGTGGTATTGCTACAAAGCACAAAGAAAGAAAGGAATAGATTGACTACTTGTCTGTTAGTGAATTTGTGTCAAAATTGTCCGAAAATGGTTACATACAGTGAGCGACAAACGTCTACATACGACCCCTATTTTCGTTACTTGACGAGCCCCATGGCACTAATTAAAAAATTAATGATGCAAATTGTTGAATTTAGGTAAATTGACAGTTCAAACCATATTCAACAACTACAAAAGCAGGTTCTCTGTTGAAAACAAGCCGCGCAGTCGACCCAAGAAGCTGGTTCGCAGAGATATCTCCTTTATTTTTAAAGAAGTGAACCAAAACCCAAGGGCGCATGCCACAAAATTGGCGGAGGACATAGCAAAACGAACAGGAACCACGGTGCATCCAAGAACAATTTAAAGAACATTAACATTATTGCGGTAGAGCTAAAGTTTGGAGAAAGGAAAACATGGGAATGGACCCGAAACACCTAATTCCTACATTCAAACATGGCGGTGAGAATGTTACGGTTTGGGGTTCTGCCACAGCGTCGGGTGTAGGAAATTTGGTGTTCATTGTTGGTGTCATGGATTGTCATCTCTACAAAACCATCTTGCAACACAATTTAAGGGAATCGGTCGATAAGTTGGACCTTGGTGAAAGCTGGATATTCCAACAAGACAATGATTCCAAACCAACCGCTCAAACCGTGAAGGACTGGCTACTATATTATGCTCCAAGACAGCTCAATACAACCTCACAAAGTCCGGACTTGAATGTCATCGAGCACGTTTGAACGCTTCTGAATCGAAAAAAAAGAAAACACGACAATGCTAAAAGAGAAGCTCATTGAGGAATGGGGTCAAATAACGCCTAACGAGCTAGAAAATTTGGTCGCATCAATGCAAAGACGCTTGCAGGTAGTTATAGATGCCAATGGTGGACCAACAAAACATTAATATTAAGTTTTGAAATGAAATGTAAATTCCTTAATGAAGTTTTTGATTGATCTCATGATCGTACGTAGAGTTTTGTCAATGCTATTTTTTAGTTTTTTTAGGAATAGATTGTTAAGTTTAAGTTGGAGAAAAGATTAGAAAAATAGATTATAAACAAGACTACATCATTACTTCTTCAAATATTGCTGTTGGGCTCGTCAAACAGCGAAAATAGGGACCGTATGTAGACTTTTATTGGCCACTGTATGTAAGCCAGTTTGTCATTGTTGATTGTCATTGTTTAAAGATTCCGAAAAATACTGGCAATTTTTTGCCCTTTTGTATGCCACAGTAAAGTGGTCTAAAGTGTACGAATACGAATTTGACATGTGCTGTTTTTTGAAAAATGTGTTTATTTTCTTTCCTTGGAATGGAAATGAAATTTTAAGTTACAGAATAATTATCTGACACATTTACGACAGATTATTATCACCGTTCATGTTTTTAGGAATAGTCCAAGCTACTATTTACTAGAGTCACTGTATAACTGAGCTACTCGGTCCAGGAGTCTGGCAGATAGCTATTTTAGTACAAAAATCGAACGTGCTAAAAAATTTGGTACTAAAAATCGAACGTTCGAAAGATCAGAGTGTTGGTGAAAATAAGTGTAGACTGTGTAGTCATTCTGACATATCCCAGTAGGGAGTGGAATCATTACCGCGCCGATGATTCTTACCATGAAGCTATTACAGCTACTTCTTGTCGTAACACATAGATTATTTTAACATTGCAATGTCATAGGCAAGCATTCGTTTTTTCTACTTTCTGCATTACAAAGAATCGACATAGGAATCTAGGGAAACGAATGAATAATGTAATGATTGGAAAAAAATCGACAATATAATGGTCGCAATAGAATCTACGATGGAATGGTTAGAAAAGAATAGAAAGCAAATTAATCTTTTAGAAGGTATTCTAATATTGAGGGAGCGATTCATTTTGAATTTATATTGAAAAATGTGATGAAATTGGATCCTGCTTTTGATATGAATTCAGTATTTTAAATTCTGTTGCTATAATTTAACTAATTTGGTTGCTGGAAAAATGCGACTTAAGATTTTTTTTCTCGCACTGAATAACTTGTAAAATTTTACGGGAATATTAGAAAGCAAACGGGTTATGATAATAATAATGTTTTCTATTATTAATCTTTCATTTTGTGCGCGGCACGTTTTGAAGATGATTTATTTTATGCAATCTCCTCACATTACCATTACCTCTTTATGTAATGCCTTCACATTACTTCAGAATGCATTGCAAATTTCTTAGGTCGATTTGAATGATTTCTCAATTTGAATGATTGTCAATAAAAGGGAATGGGTTGCAAAAATCCCTGTTGGGATGTTTTTCCGCCATGTGTCAACAAACAGAATCATAAACTAGACTAAAAACCTGTTTGGTAAAGATGTGTGGGTGCAGAAAATTGCAAAATAAAATTGAATTTTTGGCTGTTTCTAATGGAATGGCACAATGATATTAATTTTTCAGGGCACATAATCGAATTCCAATTGCATTTTGATAAATATCTAACCGAATATGTATATACACCAAAAAATTCAAACTTAACGGTTTCAACTCTGATACGCATCTGCCAGACTCCTTTACCGAGTTGCTCAGTTATACAGTGACTCTACTATTTACTATAGTTACTTACTCCATGGGGCACTAGAGGCGCTTTTCCATAGTTTGGCAGAGCTGAAGCCCTGTTTTTGGAGCGAAATTTAAAAAAAGTGTCGATTTTTTTTTGGTACGTTCTGAACATCAAGAACTCTGCGCAGTTTGTAATAAAAAGTCACAAACAAAAATTTTGAAGCAATAATTTATCTTAGGGAGAGAGAAAAACTCCACGCCATACTCTGCCATACTCTACCTCTTGCATGAAGGTACTCTAATTTTGACTAACACTCTATGAAAAAGAAAGAATCAGGCACCTGAATGAATTAGGTCAATCTTTCAGATTGGGCGCTTTTTATTTTCATGTGTATGCGTGCAACGTGTCCGTGTATTACATTTGCTTATTTAGCGCATACTGGAAAATATGTGGGCGCTTTTTTAAATTTAACGGAAAAGCTGGTTATCACCTTGACCGAACTCTATTATCAGGTGTCTTGTCCTTTCTTCTCCATAGAGCAACTCCAGTTTTGACGAACCCATCACATCCCTGGAACAGATTTTAACAGACATTTCAAAGTGATATATTTCAATAAATCAATAGACGAAATTAAATTGATTTTTAAGAGCCTACTCGCAAAAAGAAGCATTTCACATGCATGAAAGTAACATTCGTCAGCAGGGGAATGCATGCTTATTGTCACAATGTATAACTTCACGTTAGATGGCATATCAGCCAATGACTCAGCTATAATTGCGCAAAAAAATAATACTAAGCCAGTCACATCTTATATCGATAAAGGCCAGATCAAAACAACAAAATCACTTAGCAAAAAGATAAGCTTCGGTTTGTACACCGCTAGAAGAGTTCTCACGGGTATTTACAAGTTTCTCGCGATAATCAGAATGGTACTCAATATTTCTAAATATGAATCAGAATGCAAAAGGAATAAAACTGTATAATTTGTATAATTCGGGTAATAATTAGTATGCCACAATTTATATCAAATATTTCTTTATCGGAAGCAAACTGTAAACAGATAAATCATGTAAATGAAATGAAATATATATGTACGTATAAGGTATAATAACATAGAACTTACACTTAAAGCTCAAGTGTGACTGAATCCGCCAAGAGAATTAAATACTAAATTATAGAAATCAAAAGCAACATTACAGCCAGAATGAATTTGAAAAGTACAGTTATACATTTCTACAAAGTAATCACGAAACATATTGGCACACCGAGCAGCCAGCAGGACAGCGTACGAGCACGCAGCGAGTAATTTGTGTCGACTGGCAGCGGACTACGCCGGGGCGAAGAACTGGCCACTTTTAAAGGCGCAGGGCGAGTTCGGCACGCGGGAGGAGGGCGGCAAAGATAGCGGCAGCCCCCGCTACATCCGCGCTTCAATCTCGGAAATCGCCGAAAATATTTTTCTCCTCGAGGACGAGCCCGAGCTGCAGTTTCGCGATAACGGCGACCCGGTATTTTTATTACCCATTATACCGGTTTCGCTGGTGAATGGTGTCTCCACCGTCACCGTAGCGTGCAACGTAAGGATTCCACCGCATAACATCCGCGGGGTTATCGACAATTTGATGAGGATGCTGGCCGGGAGTGAGCCGACAGCAATGGTCCCTTTCTTCGAACGTTTCGAAGGCGACATCCACGGGGGTGAAAATGGAAAGTATGAATCGGTCGGGAGGTTCATACTCCCTGACGACGACGCGGACACGGTAATTGTTACCGTCCTTCCAGTTGGCATAACAACTGCCATGTACTGTGCAGTGCTGGGGCGGCTGTCAACAGCGTCTTTGAATCGACGGCGGATCGTACACAGATTTGTGAAAGAGTGCATCGACGGCACGTCGTCGATGCGCTTCATTGTAACCCTAGTGCCGGGGCTGCTCACGGAGCTGAAGAAGCGTCCGGGCGCGATCGTGCGGAAGTTGGGTTTGCGCAAGCCCATAGTCAAAAGCTTGTACGCGTACGGGTCAGACGGCGTTTTGGAGACGTTCGCGACGACGACGGAAATGCTGAGGTCGTGGTACACGGAGCGCATCCATCTATATACTGCGCGGCACAAGCGCCAGGTAGAAGAAGGTGTCCTGGGAGCCGCCACTACCCCCGAGAGCATTTGGGAGGCAGACTTGCGGCGATTATTGAGAAAATTGGACGGGACTGAGAACACCCCGCCGCCGCCGTCGTCCACCACAACCGTGGATTTGCACTTGCCCACCACGTCTGCTGGCACCAGCTCAACAGAGTCAGAAACAGACGAGATACCACTTCTGTCGACACCGCCGCCGGTCCGGTCATCGTCTCCACCGCCACTTGTATGGTTCGCGCCACCCCCCATGCAGTCATCTGCGCGACAACTATCTCCGCCACCCATCAAGCTGCCGCGGCCTGACTTGAAATGCGCTGTTTGCGGTAAGGTGGGCTTCCGCGACACGCATACCTTCAGGAGACATACCATTATCCATACGGGTAAGTGCAACGTTTTGTTAGTGAAAACCTCGCTAACCTAAGCTCTTTCTTCCAGATAAGAGGCCGTTCCGGTGTACCTGCAGCGCAACATTCAACACACGCAGCAATTTAAGGAGACACCAAACATCCTGTCGACACAATCCTATATAATCCACAATCCGATCCTGAGGACGTAACTGGGGAGAGTTAATTATTCACGGGCAATTCGCGTTGCTTGTTGGGCCAACCAACCAACTTTTCAAAAAAGGCCCTTTTCAGGGCCACCAAATAACTTGAAGAGTAAGATTGATGATTTTTTTAGGAAATGACGGCCTTTCCGTGGCGTTGTTTGTTTAAGCGCTGTTTAATCGCGGTTTAAAGATTTGTACTTACGCGTATGCGAAAAAATATGATGTCGGAAACGTCATTGTGACGTTTCGCAAGCGAATGTCGTACACATCACCCGAAGTGTGCTTTCGGGTGATGTGTAATGCTCGGGAGCCGAAGATTACACATCACACATCACACCAGCGCGCGCCGCCGCGGGATGAAATTTGCAAAAGAAATCATTAAACTCACCACTACACGAATGGTGAAATGGGGATGGTGAATTCGCAGGTGTCGGTTGTGACAGATCTGCCATACTCTACCCTGGATGGAGGTACTCTACTATTTACAAGTTATTACCTTTAAAGTGGGTGTACGAAAACGAATTTGACATACTGTAGTTATTCTTCAAAAATTGTCTATCGCTTGTTACTTTTATTCCCATCTTTCTGGCAGCATACGGATGCTGCGTCGACAAAACTGCTCTTCTCTTCAGCCGATCCACGAAATGATCCAATTTTTATGTTGATGTATAGCCGCGGTATCCTGCTTTATTATCTGCTTTATTTATTATCGTTATGGATCTACTTCTCATCGCCAGTGATAATGCGATGCGAAAAAACCCTTCTTTTTATCCTTCCCTCACCCAGTTAACTCCATTCTGTATAAAATAAGAGTCCTTTGTAATTTGTTGATAATGGTCTCAGCAGAGACCGAAACGTCTACTTCTACAATGACACTATAGGCCAAATCGGGCCTTGGGCTCCTGAACTTCAGGTTCCTTAACAATTTTCATTATTGTGGATTTCGAATTTTTCATGTTCATAGATTGAGGTGGCCAAGGTATACCCAAGCAGGCAGTGTGGTGGAATTATGCGTCGACCGGAATTAGACCCTAGCTACCTAAACCGAAACGTCACACATAATAAATCAATTGCCGTTGAAGCAACTGTTCGCTTGTGAATTAAAAAATATTCAACGTTTCTTGACCTATTCCATGTATTTTTTCTGAAAATATATTTTGTTAGATGTAATAAATTTTTCACAAATAAAGTTTTTAGTTATTCCGATTTTTTTTTCTTTAATAATTAATTAATATCTTCAATTTATAAACGATAGATTATTGAATGCAAACTTTAAGATATACGTTTTTGTAGTAGTTATGTCCCGTTTTTTAACATTCTTTGTTTATTATAAGAAAAATGTTTTTGCTACATTTATTACATTTAATTACAAAAAGCTTACTTTGACGAAGACCTATTGGAAAGGAAACAGAAGAAAGACCGAACGAGACGAAGTGATGGCAATGAAGAAAATGATGTTAACGCGATTATTGATCATGAACGTTAACTGGAGATGGAGGATCTGTTCGATTAATTTTACATGGAAGTGTTTCGATTATTATTATTATTTTTTTTTTTTTTGTTAATTGACATGGAATATACTTAGTACATGGAAAATACTTAGTTCCAAAAAATAATTGAAGTGCAAGCGGATAAAAGAAATGCAACTGTAGATTGCATGTGAACCATAATTGCATGTACAACGAGATTTAATCAATTCTAGTTTTCGGAAATTAGCATTTAATTTTGGTTAAATTGGTCCCCTTGTATACGTATTTCCCGTATTTCTCAATCTAAACGAATACTGTGTACCAAAACACCTCTACTAACATGTTGCCGGCAAAGAAACATTCCTACTTGGTCTCATCCAAAGTTCAATTCTTGAGTGACCTAAGCCATTTCGATAGCTTTTTTAATAAAATCGTATTAAATATTCAAAAAATTTGTTTAATGCATTATAGTAATAGGAACAGCGTAGCCACCCACCACGAATCTGAATTTTTGCGTTTATGCTAAATAAATAATTTCTAAAAATAGTATGCGTACTCCTCCTAGTGCAGTATTGCAGAAGTTTTTATGGTTTTGACCCTTTAAAATTATTCTAAAATTATTTTAATACTGTGCGTTGGTTGGGTCGTTATTATTTTTACAAATCACTGAAACAAAAGATGCAAAAAGTTTTACGTTGCAAATGTGAAAATTTGCCAAAAAAATAAAATAGTTACTTAAATTACAAAAATAGGCTACTATTTCAATTAAAATAAATCTTTGAAACGTATCCTCCAATATTAAGAGATAGTTCTCGAAAATCCTGTGTTACTACCTAATCAAAGAAATTCTTGCATTAAAATTGCAATAATTTTTAACTTTTTTTCTGTTTTTAAGTATCAATATTTGCCGTTGGTGAAAAAAATATAAATTTAGTCTATAAAAATAACAAATAATAACATATCACTTATAGTATAAACATTTTCCTTAATTTCTCAATTTTTAACAAATAATTTCGGAAATATTTAAATCTCCACTGTCGATTTCTATAGCACAGCAGATTTTTAGTTTTTCAAAGCGAAAATATTGCCACCACTGCTAGTGAATGATAATTCTGTCCTTTTCTAGCACATCTGTGTTTAAGGCATTGTCTCTTTCCCCCTTCAAATTGCTCTAGCTGAAAAATGTGTCCAAGATATTTCAATAATTGCCACTTCAAAATACATGAATTAATGGTTTCCTTTACAAACCAAACATACCTTCGAAAATTATTGTATTAGATTTTACATATTTACAACTATTATGGAAGTAAAATAATTACAAAATTTTCTCCAAAAGTAGAAAACTTTGATAGGCAGTGACATTTTTCGAAAACTTAAAAATCAAAAACTTGTCGCAGATGAGAGCGTTCCAAATTCCGTGGCTTCAACTCGTATGACATCCAATTTCCTTCCTTTTACATCATTCATAAGGTTTTCAAATGATGTAAAATGGCTAATTGTTTCACGCCCAATCAAGTTCATGTTGCGTTTGGCATGAATCTTCGTCTAAACTTTTTCATCGGTCCGGGACGCTCCTTGTCTTCGATTCCGAAATCGCCCATTTTGTAGAGTTAAAATCATAAAACCATACGCGGCACGCTATTTCAATAATATCACCCTCACCATAAGTTTCTACAATCATTCGACGCGCCTCAGCCGCAGATTTTTTTTTAATTAAAGGCAAAACTTTCTTCAAATGACGCTTATTTGGTTTAACCTTTGACATATTCGCGCACAAAAACGTAAATGATGCCGATAAAAGTTCAAAAATCTTATTATGAGGAGATGTTGACAGATACCTAACCTTACCATGTGAAGTTTCTGATACGCCATTTTTGACCAGCATTTGCTGCTGGCGCCATCTATTGGGAAACGGTTGTTTTCCATTTCCCGATACATTGAAAATAAGGTTGGCTGGCAAAAAAATTCGACAAAAATACATACAAAATAAAATCGGCGAAATGAATTTGTTTTTTATTTTAAAATATGAATTTATTATTATTTATAAAAAACATTTTTATTTTTCTTATCTTTATATATAAATGATATTAAGGCTCGTATAAATAAAGCTTGACAGGCTTTCGGTATTCTTTCCCCTTTCTGGAGGTTGAAAGAAATCTTCCTTCGCACGAAGCTGCGAGTATTTGACGCATGCGTGTTATATGGTTATACTACGTGGAAAGTGACCGTTAGACTTACCAAGAAACTGCAAGCTTTCGTAAACCAATGCCGCCGACGCATTTTAGCAATATTCTGAACAGAATTGATCTTCAACGACGTACTTTGGAGTACAACTGGACAGACTAAAATAGGCATTGAGATTCGGAGACAGAAAAGGCAGAGCATCGGTCACACTTTGAGGATACCAGATTGAAACATCGCCAAACAAGCTCTGGATTATAATCCTCAAGGAAAACGTCAGGTTGGTCGACCATGTAGCACATGGAAATGAGCAGTTGAGGAGGAGGCCAGAAGAATGAACAAGTCCTGGCGACAACTAAAGACCGATGCTCAGGTTCGCGCCTTGTGGAAAAGCACTGTTTCTGTCCTATGTAGCTATAGCTGGTCTCAACAGTAAATTTATTGGTTGACTGCATTTCTGTATAGAGATCGTATCGAATCATAATTAAAAACAGCTAAACGACAAAGGAACTAATATATCGGGTGCGGCGTAAAGTTAGAACGAAAAATCCAGTGTGCGATGAAATTAAGATTATTATAGTGTAGGGGCTACACAATAAATATTGCACAATTTTCGGCGGAAAAAATCGACTGAAAGATCTACCATCTCGATATGGGCCTAATTGGTGGAGTTAGTTCCGGTCCCACATATATCGCGAGAGAAGTTAATAAGAATGCTGATATATTCGACTTCTCTATTGATAAGCTGTGCTTAAGACGGAGACTTAACGATAGTTGACACCGATGTATGTGAATTTTTTGTCAATTTCTTGTTTTTATTGTCTGCACTTGGTATTGGGATGTTAATGTTTGTTTCGTCCCGTCACTAAATGATGGGCCAGAGGATAAATCGACTTTCAATTTTTAAATTTGGAATCGATTTATGGCAATTCCTTGCATTAAGGAATCCTGATAGTGATAATGATATCGTCGCAGATACAATGTTACAGAATAAATACAAAGCCATCCTTTTCGAAGTTCTATTTCTCGTACCAACTCTTTTCTGCTCTGATCCCGTCACATTTTCAGGTAAAATGGTTCCCTTGCAAAGTCGCTTAAATCTTGCGCTATGTCCGATAGAAATCGAAAGTTAAATCCTACACAATAAGAAAAACATCAACAAAAGTATTAAGGAAATATTTATAATACTTCTCCGAAAAAAACTCGTAAAAAAAATATTAAATGGCCAACGATAAAAATTTAAAATACCAAAAAATACGACAAATCTAAGATATTTATAGACATTTATTGAAATTGTAAAATCATCGATCTCAAATTTTAATTATAATACATAAAAAAAAGCTATAAAACTAAATTTGATAAAACGCCAACCTCTACGATCCGCACATCATACATTCATCCCGATTCTCCAGCGAGCATACCATTTCGGCCATACGCTTCTCTCGCTCTTCTCGAGCACGTGATGCTTGATCTTTTTCCTCATCAACCGCAATATCGCCGCCATCGTTCGCATAATTTTCCGATCCATTTTCGAGTCGTAATGCCTCCAGGACCTTACTAGGACTTCCATTCATCGCGGGCTTTTTCGGACTGCCACTAGCGACACCGTTTAATTTATCCGATGCAGCCAATCGATTCTTATCGACCGTAAATTGTATGGCATTGACAGCGGGCTTAGTACGTAGATAATACATGCCCGTTTTCAATCCCATTTTCCAACCGTAGAAATGAATCGATGTTAGCTTTCCGTAGTTCGGTTCCGCGACATGAATATTAAACGATTGACTCTGATCGATAAATGCACCGCGATCGGCAGCCATTTGAATTGTTGTTCGGACTGAAATTTCCCAAACGGTTTTATACAATTCGCGAATTTCTTTCGGAATTCTTTCGATATTTTGAATTGATCCGCGATGTGCGATTATCGTATTTTTCATATCTTCGTCCCACAAATCTAATTCGGTAAGGTCTTTCAGTAAGTGATGATTGACGACCTGGAATTCACCTGATAGTACACGTCGATTGTAAATGTTTGATGTGTACGGCTCGAACGATTCGTTATTGCCAAGAATTTGAGCGGTTGACGCGGTTGGCATCGGTGCAAGCAGGAGCGAATTGCGTACACCATGCTCCTTAATTTTCTCCTTTAGTACCGTCCAGTCCCATAAATCGGTGGGTGTTTTATCCCACATGTCATACTGTAAAATTCCTTTACTAACCGGACATCCTTCGTATGTTTCGTACGTTCCCAATTGTTCGGCTAATTCGCAACTGGCTTCCAAAGCTCCGTAGTAGATAGTTTCGAAGACTTGCTGATTTAATAATTGGGCTTTTTCACTTTCGAACGGATAACGCATTAAAATGAAAGCATCGGCAAGTCCTTGTATGCCGATGCCAATCGGACGATGTCTCATATTCGAGCGTTTCGCTTCCGGCAAAGGATAGTGATTGACATCGATGATTTTATTCAAATTTTTCGTGACTGTTTTTGTAACTTGCTTCAATTTCTTAAAATCAAAGGTCTTATCATCGTTTACAAATTTATTCAATGCAATCGATGCCAGATTACAAACGGCAATCTCATCTTTGGACGAATACTCAACAATTTCGGTGCATAGATTACTGCAACGAATCGTTCCGAGATTTTGCTGATTGCTTTTGCGATTGCAAGCATCCTTATAGAGCATGTACGGCGTACCGGTTTCGACTTGCGATTCAATGATGGCATACCAAAGCGATTGTGCCTTAACTGTACGCTTTGCTCGACCTTCTTTCTCGTATCGTTCGTACAACTCCTCGAATTTCTCGCCCCAAACATCAAATAGACCGGGACATTGATGCGGACACATCAGTGACCAATCACCATCTTTTTCAACTCGTTTCATAAACAAATCCGGAATCCATAGAGCGTAGAATAAATCTCGAGCTCGGTTCTCTTCCTTGCCTGTGTTCTTTTTTAAATCCAGGAATTCGAAAATATCAGCATGCCATGGTTCGAGATAGATGGCAAATGCTCCCGGTCGTTTATTACCGCCCTGATCGACATATCGGGCAACATTATTGTAAACACGAAGCATCGGCACTAAACCATTCGAAATTCCATTTGTTCCGGCAATTTTCGTTCCCTTCGCTCGAATACAGTGCACATTAAGACCGATTCCGCCAGCACATTTCGAAATTTTCGCACATTGCGTTACCGTATCGAAAATACCGTCAATCGAATCATCGGCCATCGATAAAAGAAAGCATGAAGATAATTGCGGACGGGGTGTTGCTGCTGCAAATAAGGTCGGTGATGCGTGTGTGAAGTATTTCTCCGACAGGAGATTGTACGTTTCGATCGCACTATCGATATCATCGCCATGAATACCAACTGAAACTCTCATCAACATATGCTGAGGTCTTTCGGCGATTTTACCGTTGATCTTAAGCAAATATGATCGCTCCAGGGTTTTGAAACCGAAGTAATTGTAACCAAAGTCCCGATCATAGATAATCGCCGAATTCAAACGATCGGCATACTTCGTAATTACCTCGTAATGATATTCCGATATTAGAGGACTTTTTTCTTTCGTGTCCTCGCTCACCATATTGTACATATCGTTGATGACCTCTGGAACGAAAAAAAAATTATTATTTTGTTCGAAAATTTCGTTTAAGATTGTTGTGATGGAAGCTTTCTGGGATTGTTTGAATTCATCAAAATAACATTTTGAACTAAAAATAAAAAACCTTTATTGTATTTATTTCTTTTTAACGTAACATTTTTCAAAAAAAAAAAACTTAAACCAATTTCT
The DNA here is from genome assembly GCA_963669355.1 of Chorisops tibialis. Taxonomy (NCBI): domain Eukaryota; kingdom Metazoa; phylum Arthropoda; class Insecta; order Diptera; family Stratiomyidae; genus Chorisops; species Chorisops tibialis. Next base: position 330,324,893 of record OY770262.1, read on the forward strand.
ATAAATAATTTTTACTGGCCAGCTTAATCAGACTGGAATAATTTCATGTTAGTGTTGAGGAATATCATTTGCCTAGCAATATTCCAGCCCATACGACTGCGACGATAAATAAATGTTGCACCCTTTTCAGTATACAAGCGTTCACCCGGCACGGACGTTGCCAAGATACCCACGTATTTCTTAGCCAATTTCGACAGTTGTGGATAAGCATTCTCACGTGCGTTCCACCATTTCAAAGCACATTCAGTTCGAGGCAGGAGCGGTTCCTCTAAAAATGCATTCAATTCAATGGCAGCCGTAGACGGTGGAATAAATGATTTAGACGATCGTTTAACTCGACTATTGAATTCGGCCCAAAGTAACGAATCGTCGTCCGAATCACTGTCCGATATAATTTGTGTCGACGTATGTCCGTTATTATAACGATCGTGGTGATCGGTACCATTGCTGGATCGAATCAATTGATTTAGTTCGGCCAGCAGACATTTTTTTACATTATCCACTGTCTCATCGCTGTAGCCCAAAAATCCCATTGTTTTGAAACGAGGATCTAGGAAACAAGCCTTTGCTGCAAATGTCGTTTCAATATCAGTGAATTCTTCTTGGATAGATTTTAATAGGATTTCGGTAAAGCTCTTCGACGTGTTGTTTTTCAATCTCTGTTGTTTGCGTTGCACCACCGATTTTATTCCGTTTTGTAACAGGATCATTTTCGATGCTGGCATATAATTTTTTTCTCCACATAACTCATTGACAACTTCCTTAAATGGATCCAACATTTTTAAAACTTCCTTTAAAGCTTCCCAATCTTCCGCCGATAATTTTGGTATCTCATCCGTAACCGTAGCGATGACTGCATCTAAGGGTTCTTGAAGTTCGCAGATGCGTGTGTACGCCGCATGTGCTGTTGTCCATTGTGCTTTATTTTCCTTTTTTAGGACTAACGGATTCAAGCCTGGCGGAAGTTCAAATTGCATGGCTCTGAGCTGTTCTTCGAGCAGACCATGTCTGCGAAAATATTCGATAATGTTCTTTATTTTATTTCGAAGTGGACCGATCGATTTTAATCCGGCATAAACAATTGAATTGATTGTGTGTGCAAAACATTTCAAGCTTTTCCAACCGATCGATGCTAAGAAATCGACACTGTAGTAGGGACCAGCAATTATCGAACTGATTTTATTTGTAATTTTCCAGTCACGTGCCATCTTCATAAATTCATCGGTTACTAATTTCTCATCATCGAATGACGCATCGAAACGAAACGTATGCAAAAGAATCGATTGCATCTCCCAACTAGGTGTTAAATAATGAGCTGTTATCGCTAGAATTCGGATGCCTCCAGCCGATCGCCATCCGTCGGTTGTAAGACAAACAGATTCGGACTCGGTTATGAGTTGCTTCGCTTGCTTTAAAATCTGATTGTATTTGCTGGGCAATAAGTAATGTTTTAGTGCCCGCTTTGTTGGTAACTGATAATCTGGATTCAGTGCATTTACGAACTGCCGGAAACCGGAATTGGTAACCATTGTTAAAGGCTGCATGTCCGTTGCAAGCATCCATAATGTCATCTCATGGAACTTGAACTGCTTGTTCGATGACTTTTGCAGCAGGCTAACATTTTTCGTATGACTGACGTAAATATCGGTTTGCTGTTCCACTGGTTCGCCGATGTCCATTTCTTCCAGTTTCACAGTAGGCGCCGGAAATACGGATCCGGATGATGTTGGAGCTTGAAAATCGCCCGTTGGATCATCCATGATATTTTCGATTTTCACAAATGTCGACGAAGACGGATCGCCGAATTCGAAATTTTCAGCTGATTGTTGAGCATAATCGCATGATTCGGGACAGGGTTCTTTGATATCTTTTATCGAACCATCGAATAAGTAGCCGTGTTTTGTACTTAGATGTTTGCGAAGATTCGATGTCGACGATCCGCTTCTGTGGAGAAAAATTTTACCGCATTCCTGACACTTAACGTAGTCGTTTTTCAGAGGATCAAAATGCATCCAGATGGTGCTTCGCTTTCTAGCCATTTCGTTTCCTACATAAAAATACAGAGTTGAGTAGGTTTAAAGATTGCCAGTAATTTATTAGGAACTAGACATTTTATTACCACTGAATGGACCTTTACTCAGTTAAACAGGCGTTTAAAAATATCATCGAAGTTTTTTAGCTTAACAAAGCCAAGAAACAACTAGTTTGCTAAAACAATAACTCAATGCATCTATTATAATTACTTTTTTTAATCATGAAAATATCATTAATAAATATATAATCCTCAAAATTGTTGATGACCTTGAAAGGATCTGGAAGCGAGCAGAGGAATATTCCTGGATGCTCAAGTTCCCGCATTGTGGAAGAGGCCTGTATTTGCCCTATGCACATAAGTTCATCTCGATAGATTGAAAGAATTTAATTTAATTTTTTTGGTAAATTGAAGTTGTTTCTTGATTTTCGGTGCTTTGCAGTTCCTCGTTTTCAGCAGTTTGTCGATTTTATTTCAAAAGCAAATAATACCTTCTAAACAAATTAATATAATTATATTACTCAACCTGAAGAATGCTATTATTTTTGTAATCAGGTGCTTCAACCTAGCCCCACTTCCACCTTTCTGTTTTTTGCTATAGTAAGATATCAAGAGGCTCAATATCAAATATGATATTAAAATGTTGTGGAAAATTATTAAAAGAGTAACCAATCATAAATCCAGAACGAGCCCATGTTCATGCTCTGCTCCACACAATATTTTTGGTGTTTGTTATTATTAATTTCTATAGCTGTGCCTTTTGTGCAAATTTCATTTCATTTTTGTAAGCTAATGAGATCCCAATTTTTAGACACAATAGACTGAACGAGCATTTCATCTCTTGCAATCCTGAATGCCTAACATCGCTCTCCAGCGTAATTTATTAACCAATTTTAAAAGGTCGAAAGGTACATGGATAAAAATTCATTCTACTTAAAATTTTCAGATCATTACTACTTCGTGAAATTTTGCCGACAATATCTTTTCGTAGCCCTTTTTTCTAAATAAACCAGTTTACTTGCTAAACGCTCCTCAGTATCCAACTCGAAGTTGGTAACGAGGACGAAGGATCGAAACATTGGATTTTAAATGTGCAAAGCTGGAAAAGGCGGTCTATTCTAAATCAAAGTCTCGTTGCATTCAGGTGAATACACTCTATACGGTCGGGAACTATCTGAGACAGAAGTGTCTACAACAGCTAGAAGTGCCTACAACAGCAGTTGATAGTTGAATAAAATAGGCAGTGACATATACAGGGTGACATAAGACATTACATGTGATAGTAAATTGCCGTTTGAGCTTTATGCTCCTCCCTCCTCCTGACGAAATACTTAACGGTTGTCTCGGGGGTAGTGGGTTAGGCGAGGGGTTTTTAGCGGGTTCAAGTCCTGCACTTCAAGGCTTTCCATGCTTTTCCCCGCGTTAAAAAAAAAACTATGCGGTCGAATAAAAATGCGATTACGCAGGATAGTCCAGTCGGATTAAAATTTTGGGGCGAAATGTTTAGATCCTCTTTTTTTTTATTTTATTCCGGTCATTGGGGAGAGTGGACCAAGAACTCGAAAAATGCCAAAATCTGCAAATTTTTGCCTGATTTAGAGTTTTTTTTTCAAGATTTTTAATGTTCCACTAAACTGAATTGAAAAACTAAAAATCAGGTGGTTTGAATGTAGACGCTTAGACATTTTAGCTGTGTGTGGCACATAGTTAAATTTTTCATTCAATTTTCAAGGAATTTGTGTTTTTAGAAAAAAATTAGTATCTCATAAACTGTAAAAAGATATTCGGCCCAAAACTTGCGGCATGGCCTCCTAATAAATGCACTCTAAATAATTGAATCAAAATTCAACCCATTTTTAGCTGATTTCATAAAAAATATGATGAAGTTACTGCAAAATATCTTTTCGAATAAATTTTTTCTTAATGGCTTTATCCAAAAAAAAAAAAAAGGTCTAAATCAAATCTCCGACAGACCTCTCAACGCAGGTTGTATTGTAAACATCCTCACGAATAATTTGCGGAGTTTGAAATTCCTTTTGACCCATATGGAGCCGAGATATCGAGCTTTTTCTTCTAGATTTTAAGATTTTGCATAGCTAGGGTGTAGCCTAGTGGGTAGAGTGTTGGTCTTGTCATGCGAAGGTCGTGAGTTCAAATCCCGACCGGCGCAATATATAATTCCAGCACATTGCCTGCTTGGATATACCTTGGTCACCTCAATCTACGAAAATGAAAATTTCGTAGAAAGAGGGTTGTGCGAAGAGCTAACAACCCTTCTACAATAAGTAATGAAAAATGTTAAGGAATCTGATTGTCAGGAGGCCAAGGTCCGATTTGGGCTGTGTTGCTGTGTTCATGTCAAATACAGTTGAAAAATAGCAGTCGAAATTCGTCGAATTTTCTCCTGCAGTATTCTCTGTGTATAAAGTTTATACAATATTTTATATAAAATTTGATCATCGCGCAAGCTACTTAATAGGTGAATCGAATGGTTGCAATGTTTTTAGTTAAAACAGTTTAATGAACGTGTAATTTGGAAGTTCCGATCCCTAAAAAAATTCTATGTGGTCGCAGTCGATATCGACGAGCCTTAAGCTCAAAATTTGCAATAGAAAAATGATTGAGGATGAAATTACAGAAACTACAATTAAAGCGAAATTTTTCTCTTGTAAGATAATCATAATTATTACTTCTACCCATTATTGTAAAATTTGCAAACCACAGATCAAATTTACACGCATTCTGTGGCTGTTTAGAGATAACAAATTACGCACTTTGTTCAACTGAGTGGTGAATCTTGCGGGTCTAAAGTCTAGTTCAATGCGAATCCAAATAATAAAAATGTAAAAACTTACCGAAACGTACAGCTTTTTAATTTCAATTAAAAGAAATCCGGTCTGGCCAAATCACACAAAACAACATCAACCGCTATAGACGAGAGACAGATACACGAAAAATGAAATAATATAAAAACAGTTGCAAGCGTTCTTTCTACCTGGGTTGTAAATTAAAATTACATTTTTTCCAAGTCCAAACAGAGTTGTGTATTGGTGCTATGCTATGCGGTTACTGCGAGTATTATTTTATCGATTACCTTACACTCGCCATACATAAATGTGAATACTCGTTCGGTTCGGGTGTGCGGATACGATGAACCGAATAAAACGAGCTACATAACATGATGACGGTCTTTGTGTTTGAAATGAAGAAACCGGATTTTTTCATACGAATACGATCAGATCCACATGTATGTATATACGAACAATCATTATAAACCGGAGACGGCGCACACAACGAATACTCATCCGATGATGGATGGGCCGGCTTGTTACATTTGTGCAGAACTTTCGGCAGCTGTGACTGATAAGAGTAGGCTAGAGTGAGTCTGCTTGAGCATTAAATTCCATTGCGTTCGTGCAAAAAAAACTTGGAAGAAGACCGCCATAACTCAATGAAAGACGGTTTTAAGATCTATCCAAGAGAATGAGAAATCAGAAGTGAATCGTATGCTCTGCACGAAATTCAAAAATCATCTGAAGAAGAGTTTCGTATTCTTATACAATTTCCGCACAATCAGTTTTTCTCATTGCATTCGACGAGTGCAGTGATACAAAATTTAGGTAAATTTCCCTTTTTTTGTTTTGAAAATAATGAACATATTTTAGAGCAGTGACTTTGTTATTTCATTTTTTTTTTTAAATTTAAGATTTAAAAAAATATATACATTCACTTTTTCCATAAATTCTTTCTGTTTTCTGCAATTTCCAATCAAAATCCCGCAGAGGACATTGGGAAATTAAGTCGAGCAGAGTGCGGACTGAACGTAAGGGAAAATTCATGTGCTGGTGGAATGGCTGTTTGCTTCATACGGTGTGACCCAACTAAAAATGTCGATTTAAAAATTAAATAAAAAAAAACCGTTTAATATTTTTCCAAATTTTTTTTATTTGAAAGTACAATCCTTCCCGTTAATTATGGAAAATTATTTCATTCAAATGGCTGCCGCGGCTGGCCTTACACTAGGCCATTATGTCGATCCAATTTCGAAGCCCATTTTGGATTGTTTGCGGCTCTATATCGGCAATGGCTGCTTCACTATTGGCCTTCAAATGGTTAATTGTATGTGGATTGTCCGCATAACACTTGTCCTTCACGACTCCCCACAAATAAAAATCCAATCGCAGCTCCTTGGCGGCCAATTGACATCGCCATTTCGACTGATAATGCGACCATCGAATTTTTCACGCACTTCGACTATTGTTTGGCCCGCTGTGTGGCACGGAGCACCGTCTTGTTGGAACCAAAGATCGTCCAAGTCAATATCTCAGAAAAGATGTTAACATGTGGCGGTAACGCTCGCCATTGACCGACTCATTTTCGAAAAAATACGGGCCAATGATGCCGCCGCGCCACAATCCACACCACACAATCAAACGCAATGGATGCATTGGCTTCTCTTCATATGCCTGAGGATTTTCAGATCCCCAAATGCGACAATTTTGCTTGTTTCCGTACCCGCCGAGATGGAAATGAGCTTCGTCCGAAAAGATGATTTTTTGAGCAAAATCTTCATCAATTTCAAGTTGGTCGGAAGCCCACAAAGCGAATCGATATCGAAGCGGATGGTCTGGGGCCTTCAATTGCTGGACTAATTGAACTTTTTAGGGCCACAAACCAAGATCCTTACGCAAAATTCGTTGCATGGAAGAGCAGCTGATGGCCCTTTCCAATCCACGACGGCGATACAATGTTCTCGGCTGTCGGCGCACATTCTCGGCCACCGCGGCGATATTTTCGGCCGAACGAAAGGGATGAACACGGGAACGTGTTGGTGCGTCAATAATCATGCCCGTTTCACGAATTTTTTTCACCATTTTTTTTTATTCCAGTCACTGAAGGTGCACTTTCTCGACCGAATTTCGTACGACATTTTCTTGCAATTTCGGTCCAATTGTCTTCGTTTTGGAAATAAATTTTCAATACTTCCCAGCGTTGTTCAAGCGTAAATCGACTCATTTCGTTCAGCGGAGATATGATACTAAATTTCTGTCAAAGTTAGAATGACATTAGTGTTGCCAGGTGCAAAACAACGGTAATTTAAAAACACACCGATAGCTTGGTCACCCTTTATTTGTAGCATTTGGTAAAAAATGCTCCAACGGACCGCATAAAGTTGTGGGCAACTCCCATGATCGTTGAGTCTCCCCGGTTTAAATCCAAGTCGAGTTTTCTTTTTTCCATAAGAATGGACAGAATTAGAATCGTGCGGCACAGATTTTCATTAAAATCTATTTTTATCTTGTGGGTCATAGTTTTTATTGAATCGAAAAGAGACTACGCATATGGAAAACTTGGACTGTCCGAAACATAGTTTTTTGATAATTCCAATTCGACTTCTGCTCAAGGTTGTGATGCAATTCATTTCATAATTACTCAGTTGAAGCCTTAGATCTCTGAATTTTACGTTACATTGCTCTGTTTGTTGTTAGAATTTATATTATTACACCTCTTCGATTGAATTAGCATTACCACTGAGTCATTTGATACCTGGAGTAGAGGGCGATTTGAATCCCCTCCTTTTCAATTTCAATATGATTTGATATTCAAGGAATTGTTATTTTATGCCAAGCACCACTGCTTGTTTCAATCGTCAATTTAAAAAAAATAAATGCATGTCAAAAGTGAAAAGGGAATTTTTTACAAAATAACGAGGAAGAAATTTCTTAGCATCTGGTATCACTGATTAGTATTTTGGTTTTAATCGAATTTCTTTCTCTTTCTCTTGTCTCAATAAACATCATAAAATACTCTTCAGTCGAAAGAGAGACATAACTCAATTCAGTTTGTGCTTTACGGTAATGGCGAAAAGCTGGAGTTTTCTGTGTAAAACTGGCGAAACACAAAATAGAACTGTTTTGATCGGAAATTACAAGACCAAGTATAAAGTAAGTACTCGTACAATATTCGAGGAATGGTTGATATATCATTTCAAGACTGTTGGTTCAGCCTTATCTTTTCATTGCTACAAAATGAAATGTGACAGTATTGACCTGAATACACATATCAAAGTTTCTGATTTTCGAATGTAAGCAAATTTATATTGTTTTACAGACATTTTCAGTACCTGAAAAATGAATAGAAATCAAGAGGGTACGATGGATCAACTAGGTTCACAATCTGTCGAACGCTACAATTGCGTTGAATGTGTATTGAGAAGTCAACAAAAAGGTTATGCTACTATCATGACAACCGATGATGAGAACGGAGGTAATAAGTACAATAATACTAATTTAGTTGGTAGATCTGTAGTCTGGAGAAGAGTTATTGTATAGGAACGAATCCTTTGGACACCAGGTTTCAGCACCGAGCGGGAAATTTTCGAATCGAAGATTTTAGGCCACGTATTTTACCTTATTTTCTGCGACCGATTTTCTTTTTCGATGAAATTGTAGGCCACGTATGAATTTAAAATCCTAAGAAATACGTTTGGAGTAGTTTTTTTTTAGTGAAATTGCAATCTTTTATATCATCTTTTCAGTACGATCTCACTTGTCGACTTTTCGAATATCGACGAGTGACAGCTCGATTTATTTATTTATTTAGAATTCATCAACAAATGATTACTTACAAATTATTTTACCATATAAATTACAAAGATTACAGTGAAAACATCATATTGTTATTTTAACAAAGCTGATTTTATCTGAGCAATATTAAGATTAAAATCAATGTTGCTATGATTAACGTTAAAAGCCTGTGAAATGGAAGTTATCGGTTCGTGCTGGCCGTAATTAGTGCGAGAATGGAATGTCGAGAAGTACGTAGTCTCTCAAGGATCGATGAGGTATTTTGAAGGAGAGAACTCCTAACAAGGGCGGAGAGTCAATTTCACCTGAAATTAATTTTACTGCGAGTGCAACTATAAGAATTAATCGCCTATGTTCGAGTGACTCCAACGAAAGTAGTTGAAGTCGTTCTTGATAAGGAGGAAGACATATCGGATCTGACCAGGGAAGAACTTTCAGAGCAAATCCTAAAAAACTTACTTCGCTGTACAGACTCTATCCTATTGATATGAATATCATAATACGGAGTCCAAACAGGGCAGGCATATTCAAAAATTGAGCGAAAAAAGCACAGTAAAGTGTCTTTGTAATATAAGAGTCGTTAAAGTCCTTACACCATTTTATAAAGCCCCAAATGGAGTTAGCCTTGATAACAATACAATCGACATGGTCGTCAAAGGTAAATTTATCATTGAATAGTACACCTAATACTTTGCTTAATTTCTGTAAAGCAATTCCCTCTAAAGCATAGATAAATTCGAATGGATTATTGATGCCACAGTGCACTTTCCAACATTCAAAGGCATACAGTTTAAGGTACACTAGTCAAAAAATAGCTTTATGTCATTTTGCAAAAGTTGATAATCATTCGTACAGGTAATAGTACGAAATATTTTTGCATCGTCAGCATACAAGAGAATATTTGAGTTGGAGATGACCGAACTCACGTCATTAAAAATAAAATAAACAGAAGTGGATCAAGATGACTACCCTGAGGTACACCAGAAGTGTTAGGAATAATCGATGAACAGCATCTCGAAATTGTACTTGTTGGGTTCGATTAGAAAGATAGGAATTAATCCACGTAGTAAAAATAGCGGGAAATTCTAGTGAGCAAAGCTTGTACATTAGTAAGTTGTGATTAATTTTATCAAAGGCCTTACTAAAATCTGTATCTGTATCTGTCAACTTGTTTGCCTGCTTCAATCGCTGGAGTCACAAAATTTGAAAATTCCATCAGGTTTGTTGTTGTGGATCTACCTTTGGTGAATCCGTGTTGGGTTGGGCTAATTATTGTAATGAAAGTACATTACCTCACAGACAATTGCCTAGCTATAGGTCGGTAATTACATGCGTCGTTTCTTTTGCCCTTCTTGAAGAGGGAAGTAATTGTCGAGTATTTTCATAAACCCCACAACGAAGAGATGCGTTAAATAAGGAGCTCAGTGGAGATAAAAGTGCAGAGGAGCACCTTTTAAGAACAATAGAAGGTATACCATCTGGGCCGCTATTGACAATCTCAGAGATGTTCGAGATGAACTTTGATATAGTGGGCTCATCAATAAAGAGATTCTTCATCTCTAGTGTCAAGTATTGAAAATTCTAAAAAATTAATATCAGAGTCTGAGACGTCAAATGCAGCACGAAAATGATCCCCAAAAAAGTTGCTAATTATTTTGGAGTCATTGCTAACTTCCCCGTCAAAAGACAGAGTCGCAGGAAAACCATCTGTTCGCCTTTTAGAATTGACGAAATTCCAGAATTGCTTAGTCTTGTCTTTAATTGTTTTTTTTTTCATATCAAACATGAACCATGACTCGTAACCGGCACGCACCGAGTGAAACAACCAAATATAATATTGTAAAAATTATTAACAGCAATTTCAATGTCTGTTTCGTTAAGTACACACAACCAATCACGTTTTGAAATATCTTCATTCATGGCAACAAAGTCAGCTTTATTAAAAATAAAACGATGAGAAATAGCAGTATCAAAATTATTAACATTAACAGCACCGGTATTTGAAAAGCAAATAGCATAAAACGCAGTATGACGTGCTGATTCAGGAAGCAAAGGTGAATTGCATCTGTTGATCATTAAGTATCTCACATCCGAGCAGAACACTAGGTTAAGAAATGTTCCGAACGAATTAGGTATTGGATTGGATTGAACGGGCTTACCGTTAAAAACATACTATAAATATACTATATTAACGGATGCGAGGCCAAACTCGATACCAGCAAGAAGAGGGCGCGTTCCTATACATACAGTAGCTCTAGTCTGGAGTAAAGTTACTCTATTAAACAGAAAGAACAGCACTTTTAAGTGATGAAAATTAAATTTGGTAGGTTTTATGAGCTAATGAACAATTTTCAAACCAATTTTCTTAATTATCGCCTGCTGGAAAATAGGTGGACGCTTTTTCAAATTTAACGGAAAAGCTGGTTATCACCTTAACCGAACCCTATTACCAGGTGCCTTGTTCTTTCTTTTTCATAAAGTAATTCTAGTCTTCTAGAGTTATCGCAATGCTTTCTCTAGTCACTCCGCATTCACTTCTTGACGGTTGTTTACCTTGTTTTTGTACTTTAATGAAACAAGCAAAAATACGATCTAGAAGGTTGAGTACTTTTCGCTGTCCCTAACTCCCCTGTGAAACCTTTTCCGGAGCAACATCGCGCAAATAATGCAACAACGTCATAATTAAAATAACAAGTTGCAAATCTCATATTGTTCTCTATTCAGCTGTTTCCATCACGAAGAAGAAATCAGATCTTTCTAAAACTCAAGGCAAAATTGAAGCTAAGACGAAGTTGCAATCATTAAGCGGAATCAATTTAATGAACATTCATAACACTTATCCATTTACATTTTAGAAAAGTTTGTGATGACCGATATCTCAAACAATCGACGGTTCTCAGTCAAACCCCCCGAAAACCAAGAACTCGATATTGCTGGAATTATAGAAATTCTCTGTGGTGATAATAGCGAATACATCGATGTTCAGCGTAGTGAAACCCAAGCACACGCTCAAGGTATTGAATTTATAAAAACATTTTCAATCAAATTTTTAACAATTTTTTACTAACAGCAAACAATCCTGAAAACGAATCGGAAAAACATGTCGAACTATCTAGCAGCAGTTCATCGCTAAACATATCTCGTAAGGAAACCAAACCTGTTAATTCAAAACGTTGTAATAGAAGAGCGAAAAGAATGCCAAAGAAGCGAGTCGTAAAACAAAAGCCTCAATTTAAAAAATCAGTAAAAAAACGATCAAGAAATCCAGAAAAGTGGCAGAAAAATGAATCGAAAAAATGTCGAAATAGTGGCTTAAGTTACGTATCGAAAAAAACTGTAACCAAACCGGACGGAACAAAAGAATGCACAAAAGTTATTCGTGATGCTCGAAAATTATTACCTGCCTGTAGTGCTGTCAAATGCCGATTGAAATGTTCCGAAAAAATCACGGAAGAATCTCGGCAAAAGATTTTTGATAAATATTGGACTATGGCTGACTTACTGAAGCAACGAAAATACGTTTTGTCATGCTTGTCCTCGATTAAGCCAAAATACAGGTACGCTATAAATGAGGCAAATCGTTCACTTAATAATGCTTTTCATTTCACCGTTGGCAAAGAAAAAATTCGTGTTTGTAAGCTCTTTTTCATCAATACATTGGCTATAAATGATCGTGTCATTAGAACTGTTCTGAACAAAAGAGACGATTTACTCGAAAGTAACATTGATTCGGAAAAACGTGGAAAACACAACAAACAACGTTCGCTTTCGCATGAAATTAAAGAAGCGGCAAAGTTGAGCGATAGCATTGAGGTCATTCCCCGTTCGAGAACCATTAGCGAAGACTTTAAAGAAGATATTATCATAGATCTTACTTCCGAAAATGCGCAGCCTACCGAAGAATTAAACGCACGAACTGCCGAAAATTATAAAATCTATCACTCAATTTTCGATTGTGTAGACGATAAGCAAGATAAACCAATTGAAGGGAAAAAACGAAAAAGAAATCCTGAAAAATGGCTGCGAAATGAAACGAAAAAATGTCGAAACAGCGGTTTAAGTTACGTTTCGAAAAAAATCGTAAGCAAATCGGACGGAACAAAAGAATGCATTAAGGTTGTTCGAGATGCTCGAAAAATACTGCCGGCCTGTAACGCTACGAAATGCCGATTGAAATGTTCCGCGAAAATTTCGCAAGAAACTAGACAAACCATTTTCGATAAATATTGGAGCAAGGCCGATTTACTCAAGCAACGATTGTACGTTTTATCGTGTATGTCGACTGTTATACCAAAATACCGATACGCTATAAATGAGGATCATCGTTCACTCAACAATGCTTTTCATTTTTCCATTGGCGACGAGAATATTCGCGTTTGTAAGACTTTTTTTCTGAATACATTAGGCATAACTGATCGCGTTATCCGAACTGTTCAAGACAAACGCGATGATTTACTTGAAGGTAATAGTAATGCGGAAAAACGTGGCAAGCATAAGAAACCTCGTCGTTCCGATATTTTGCAAAAAGGAAAAGCGAAAAAAAATCCAATTGAGGCTGTTCCTTAAGCAAAATGAAGATTTCAATATTTTTATGGTAAATGTGACTTCTGTTCGGCGTTAAAAAACTCAACTCAAGATCAAAAGTAACGCAATTAAATATTCTAGTTCGCAAATATAGAGAACGATGAAAAATTCTACGCTATTCAGCTATAATTTGTAAAACTTGTTTCCGTTCCATTAACTCAACATGCAAATAAGAAAGAAATATTTTCATTGATTAATTTGAAACATTTATGAAAATCATTGTTAGTCAATTACATTTCCATTTTGTGCAGTATGTTTGTTTTTCTGTATTTATAAATTATTAATTTCTGTTTAAGGAAATAATTTGAATTTTTGGTCGTCTTTTATTTACTCTATTAGGGACGATCCCCCATATAAGGAACAGATAGTTTCCGCCATTCGGTCAATGGCGGGAAGGAAAGCTCCAGGTATAGACGGACTACCAACCGAACTCCTCAAAGTGGACCCGGAAATAACAGCCTCCTCCCACTCTTTACTGAGGTATGGAATGAAGGAAGATATCCGACTGGATGGAAGGAGGGCGTCATTGTGAAAATTCTGAAGAAGGGCGACCTTCGGGGTTGTGGCAACTGGCGTATCAAAAATTATGGCTAAGGTAATTCTCAGTAGGATTAGTGATGTCGTCGAGAGCAGTCTCGATGTTTATCAGGCTGGATTCCGTAAAGGGTCGTCTTGTACCGACCACACAAATACCCTACGGATAATATTAGAGCAGTCAGCCAAAATGGGTTCGCCACTATCATGTTTGTGGACTTCGAGAAGGCTTTCGATAGCGTTAACCGAGAATTCATATGGAATGCTTTGCGTAGGAGAAGTATTCCAGATAAGGTCATAGCTATGATTAAAGAATCATACGAAGATGCAAGGTGTCGCGTCTTGCATAGAGGAGAGCTGTCCGAGAGCTTCACTGTGCGAACGGGTGTCAGACAAGGCTGTATATTAGCACTAGCCCTGTTTCTGGTGGTAATAAATGACATCTTGAAAGCTGCACTGAAAGGTGAGAAAGGTAAAGGTCTTCAATGCAGACTATTTAACATCTTAAGTCACCTTGATTATGCTGATGACGTGTGTTTGCTTGCACATAACCATTCGGACTTAGAGACAAATGTTCGCTTGTTGCATTCTAAATGCAAAGAGGCGAAACTGAAAATAAATAAGCGTAAAACCAAGTACATGCACTTGGTTTCGAACGCAAACACACCGATTAACGGGCAGGATGTGGAAGAGGTGCAAGATTTTTGCTATCTTGGAAGCATTGTCAGCATGGACAGCGGAGCCGAAAAGGATGTTGAGGCTCGGCTAAATAAAGCTCGTCAGGCCTTCGGTATCCTTTCCCCTTTCTGGAGATTAAGAGAGATCTTCCTTCACATGCGTTAAATCCGTGTTATTATATGGTGTTACTACGTGGAAAGTGACCGTTCGACTTACCAAGAAACTATAGACTTTCGTGAACCAATGCCTTCGACGCATCTTAGGAATATTCTGGCCAGAAGTGATCTCCAACGACGAACTTTGGAGTACAACTGGCCAGACTAAAATAGGTATTGAGATTCAAAGGCGGAAGTGGCAATGGATCGGTCATACTTTGAGGAAACCCGAGCGAAACATCGCCTAACAGGCTCTGGATTATAATCCGCAAGGAAGACGTCGGGTTGGTCGACCATGTAACACATGGAAGCGAGTAGTTGAGTAGGAGGCCAGAGGAATAAACAAGTCCTGGCAACAGCTTAAGGCCGATGCTCAGGATCGCGCGTTGTAGAAGAGAGTTGTTTCTATCCTATGCCCCTAACAGGAATTTGATTGATTTATTTACTTTACTTCAGTGAAAACCTGTCAATTTGTCTTCCTACAACAATGGCGCTGCAGCCCAAGCACGACCCCCTACATGCCTCCTATCTTGGTCTAAAAAACGCGTCCTCTATTTCGAAATTTTCAGTCTCGACCGAAGTACCGGACCTACAATTCATTAACAAGACGAAACGGAGCATATGAGAATTTTTCCATCCTATTAAGTTCTTCCAAAGTCAACAATACTGCTAAAGGTGCGCTACTAAACAATCCCAATAGCTTCCAATCTTAATCAACTAATAATAACGAAAACTCGTACTTACCGGAGAAAACTTTCTTTGTTTCCTTGTGCAAATTCGATACGGCCAAACGAGCCGCCAATATCGCGTAATCAGCGTGACTAGTTGTCATCATAGCAGCAGTTTCAGCTGCAAGATTGTCCAGTTCTTGAGTGGTCACGCCATTATAGAGACCGTTGATGACCTTAAAAGTGATTGCAACCTGCAATTGGATAGAAGACCGTCCCAATTATTCGTTTAATGAAGAAAAATCGAGAGAGAATTATAGTTGCCCTCATTATAACCTTAGATTTCAAACTTACCGGGTCAACAAAGTCCATGTTCAAGCCATAGCACAGCTTCTGGATACGTGACGTGATTTTATCGAAATGGATATCTTCCTTCCTTCCATCTAAACAAGAAAATCGAGAAAAAAACAGTAGAAAAGAATTCCTAGCTTAAAATTGCGAAATACTTACTGCGCTTGAAAACGTACATCTTGTTGGCTTTCATTTTTCTTTTGGGGCTTTAGCGATCTTTAAGAAACACAAAACTTTACACTTACAGGATATGACAGGATATCTTTGAAGCCTTAATACACAAAAATTAATTACTTTTGGACTTTAAAATAAAATAAAATACCGAAAACTGAAAACAATTATAGCAAACGCTGTTTCGGTTTCGCGCCAAATGCATATGAGACAGTTCATATTAGTGCTGCCTGTTCATGGGATTTTTTTTTCTATCGAAAAAGTTTGAGAAACTTGAAATTTTTGAAAAATGTGCTTGGAAATTTTATCAACAAATTAATATGAAATAAATTTAAATAACTATCAAATATTCTTTATTTTATGTAATTCCAAGTCATGAAAATTTCATTTGGTTGGCCTTACGTACTAAGAAACAGTTTGCAATTACATTTACTTACATGTTCGAAAAGAAGAGTTCGCTTTTTCTAATTTAACGGAAAAGCAGGGTTACTTCTGCCAAACTCTATATACTGGAGTCGTGTTATTTATTTCAAAGAGTAACTCTAGTATTGAGTAGTTGATAAAATCCTTAACATATAGAGATCAGAAACGGCTACTAGTATATTGCCTAAACGACATCTCACTGGTTTTACAGTAAACGGAAAAAAGCTTTTAAACTCGACTATATGAGATATTTGAGTATTTCGACGCACGTCTTCCAATTCTATAAGGCAATTAACTTCCCGCTAGTCACATAGAGTCACCCTAATATTTAAAGTTATCCTCACTAGAGTTACTGCATAGTAATGGACCCTCTCTTAGTAGATTTTGGACACCAGGTTCCATCACAGAGCAGGAAATTTTCGAATCGAAGATCTTAGACCAAGTATTTTACCTTATTTTATGCAATCCATTCTCTTTTTCGATGAGGCCAAGTATAAATTGAAAATCCTAAGAATTACGTTTTAAGTAATTTTTAGTGAAAAAGCAATCTTTTATGTTTTAGTACGATCTGTCACTCGTAAACTTTTTGAAAATAGACGAGTGACAGCTCGATTAATGGTTTCGTGTTCAAACTCGACATCACTATCCTATCAAGGCCCTTTAAAAATACCAGACCGTAAGGCTGAGCTGTTTTACCGCAGCGTCAAGAAATATAGCAAGTTTCAATTAGAGATACTCGATACACACTAACACTTCTGTCGTAATAGAGTTTGGACAATGCTCAAGAAGGCAACATAAGAAACACGAAAATCAGCCAAACTTGAGTTTGACCGATTTCAAATGTACGAACACGAGCGAAAACTTACGTTAAACTACAAGTTTTTGAATAGAATTCTCATTAAAACAGAATATAAATATGACTTTCATAGATAACAATTCAATTTGATTGTGTTTACTTCATAAAAGAAAAAGAATTGATAAAATTCTAATTTCGGGCGAAATTTCCCGCGCGATCGCTGTACATGCATTGTCCAAACTCTATTAGGACAGAAGTGTTAGTGTGTATCTAGTATTTCTAGTTTCGATGAATTAAAATTATTACTGTCTGATTTAGTTGTAGCGAAATGTTGAACAGAGGATGCGCCACATGATTAATAAGATCGGTAAGCCAGCTGAAAATGGAGAAAGTAGGAAAATTCAGAAAGTTTGTACTTATTGCAATAATGAAATAATGTTTTTATTTTATTGATATCTTCATTTTTTGGTTTGGTGAATGTTTTCACGAATTTTACGAATAATAACGTGACAGTGTAGAATCCGGAAATCTTTTCTTTCAATCGTCTTTTTTAGTAGATTAATTGGACGATCATGGGCAATGGGCAGAAAGAAACTATGAAATAAATTTCTCGACAAAATCCTCCGAATTGTCCGTGTCATCTCTTTCGTCCGTCTCTTTGTGAACTTCGTCGGCACCCTGTTATGCAAAATTTCGATTAACATCACGATTCATGCCTGCTTCGTCCTGGACCAAGCCTCAGGTTTCAGCCAAGTAGCTGTCGTCGCTGTATTCGATCTGAAACCTGTATGCCGAATTCGCCGGTAGTCACTTCGATAGAACGTGTCGGAGAAGGCAAATTTCAAGTAATTTCGAATTTTTTATTCTGGTATTTCTAGATGGTATTTGTTCAAACGTTTTTGACTGCATTTCAAATAAAGCGCCATTTCTTAATTTTTGTGTACTAGTCAAACTGCACTCGTTGGGCTGTGTATTCGCTAGCAACAGTGCATTCCAATCTTTTTTTGGGTTGTCATTTTTTTTTCATAACCTATACAATGTCTCAGAGGTCCAAAATTATTGAATTGTACAAAAATGTAAGTTTTATTGTACATACACCTGTTGTCGATGATTGTAAATAAAAGTGTGCAATTCGCAGCTGATCTACCTGAGTCGTGACTATCCGGGTGTGGGTGGTTCAGAGAAATTTCGGAAGCAATGTCACGACGCTTTCATGAAGAACAGTGGAGAAACCGATTTGCGAAAAATTAAGCAACTGCTAGCACATGGGAGATACGTTGTGAAGGAAGTAGAAGCCTTGTACGCTTTGAAGAAGTATCGAACAATGAAAAAGAGATATTATGATTGACAAACGGAATAAACACGAATATAATATAATGGAATTATTTCTTTATTAGTAACATCCAGTCCTTCTTTATTGGAAAGCAAAAGTGATTTGATGGAAAAAATAATATGCTAGTGAGCTTGATGCGGGTGGATTTAACTTTTATGTCTACACTAGAGTTATTCTATGAAGAAAAAAGAACAGGACACCTGGTAATAGAGTTCGAATAATATGATAACCAGCTTTTCCGTTAAAATTGATACACATATTTTCCAACATGCGATAAGTAAGCAAATCTGATTGCAAGCCATTCATTAGTACGTAGAACCTACCAAATTAAATTTTCGTCTCTTAAAAGTACTGCGAATAAAAGATATTTGCGAGTTTAAATCAGAAAAAGTTGCACGCAACATATGCATAGAGATTGTAATTTCACACCTTAATTTTTTTTTTCTTAAGATACGTCAGAGAAGTGTCGCGAAAAACATTAATTAGCCCATTATTTCTTTAAATTTTCAGAAATTTAAACTTTCCAGGATACCAAAATGAGCAAAAAACAACCGCTTCTCATTAAGGTTAAAGAAAAGGTTTCACATTGGAAAAAAGCCTTTAAAGTTTTTGCATGTTATTTGTGTTTCATACTTTAAATCTTCAATATTCGCCTGCCGAAAGTGAAGCGACCCTTAAGAACTGGAAGAGGCGAAGTAAACGACATTTAATTTGTGAAAAAAGAACTGGCCACGATCCTGAAGATGAAGAGAAATTTTAAGAAGATATCGAAGGCAAATCGCCACGTCGCGCCAGTAATGTTCACATGGAGTTCAGGAATACAATCTTCTGAAACATCGCTAGAATTTGGATTCGATCTTTCTGAACAGGACATTTACTCGATGGCGAAGCAAATCGAAATATAATAGTCGAAAAAGTTTTGAGGAAATGCTGTTTGAATTTCGATTCGGCTTTCGAGCGATATCCCTATGAATCGTGCGGAGTGGAAAGCACGATAAATTGCATTGCAGTGGTCACAGACGCTCACTCGGATTCGAGGTTTTTGAGCGACAATAAATATTTCTTTACTCTTGGCGACTCTGTGCGAGCATTATTTCTTAGCGTTACAAACGGTAAGGCAAACACAATATACTCTTAGATTTCATCTAGGGTATAAAAATGTTTTTTTTATTAAGGTCATATTCAGTATAAAAAAAAATATTGTAGAATTAACTCATTTAGATAAAATCAAATTATAATTGATAATTTCATTTTTTACACTCAAAAACAGAACTCTTAATCTTTTTGATATCACTAGCATACGTTCGGCAGCATCCACCAATGATTTTCGCGCCCAATTCGATCCATTCCGGTACGTAATTTTCCAATGGTATGCAATTTTCGCGGCCCACCCAACCGGCATTTTCATTGTAAATTTCACCACTATTGGGATACACTACCAATGGTAAACGCTCTTCTGGTAATCGATTTCCATTCAACGATTTAAAAAGAGGTGTGACAAACTGAAAATACAAATAAAAAACATGCATTCTGTAAGAGATGAATTTTGGAAATAGAAAACTCAAAATTCAATGATTAATAATCTAATACAAGTCAAGTGAAGATGATACTTGGGACGACCAAAATTAATTAAATTAAAATTAGGGCAAATTCGCTTAAAACTGAAGAAAAAGTGAAACGCTTTCCCTTCTTCGACTCCAACTGGCAGTTGAGAGGAAAGAGAGCTGAATCAGCGCAAAGCTAAAATGAAATGAGATGTATCTATAGATAAATTACACTGGCCGACAATCATTTTGCTGCAGGGTAGAAAGTAACTTTTTAGGGTAATTCGGTAACGCTGATTTCACAAATAATCGTCATTTTGCTCAATCAGCTCTATTTTTTGTGATATTGCAGAAAACCCCTTTTTCCATTCAAATTATTAAATTTATTTTTTATTATGCACTTGGACCAAAAACCATTTGTAATGTAGCTGTGGGTGCCAGACGAAATGAAAAATTTTAAATCATACACATCTATAAAGTTATTCTATTTAAAAATCCTTTTTAACACAACAAAAAAAAACGATTTTTTAGCTGCAATTCGAAGTGCTGTCGCACACACAATTTATGACCGAATGTAACGAAATTAGCTGTACTTGTAGTTTTACCTATCTTCTTTGTTGTGTAAAAAAAAAATGTTCACTTCTCACGCACTTTTTTTTGCAATAAAATTTTGCAAGACCCCAAGAAGAAAAAGAATCCTTAGTACTGTATTGGAGTCGTTTGCAAGCCATTTTTCATAGCTGGGCCAATACATCAAGCTTCAAAGATTTCATATAGTACCAGTGAAACATAGCATAGCTAAATTATTCATTAGCATTAACCGGCTGTGTGTCATACACTAATTTAGCCAAATAGACTAATGAACACCTATTTTTGTTATTATTGATCATAACAATCTCAGCTAATGAACTCATTTGTCACAAAATTATTGCTATAATCTTTGAAGTGTGATTTAATGGCCCAGCTATAATAGACGACTCCAATACAGGACTAAGGATTCTTTTTCTCCTTTTGGTGTCTTCCTCGCAAAACATTATTTCCCATTGGCTTTTCAATTTAACTTTTAAAATTTGAAAGATAAGTGAGTGGCTGTTCTTAATTAGGAAAGTGTCATGTGTCATCTTTCTACCAACGATGAAGACGATACTCGCAGCTTCATGTAAAAATAAAATGCTCCTTAAAAAGTGAGATTTCGTTCTGAAATCTATGAAATTATGGAGCTCAAACTATCATTTTAACTAAAATAAATCGATTGTTTTAACCTCTCGAGTTTTATCCCCTATTACGAAAGTAACGGGTAGTAAATATTTCTCTGAATTTATGATTGTTTTATACATATATATATCTAACCTTTGGATTTAAGCAATTAACACCCACCGCTAGGCAATTTTGTAATGCATTACGTGATTCCAATCTTTTCCAAACTGCGAGGCAAGTTTCCGTAAATGGTTCGCCATGTGCCAACCTAGTTCCATTATCAGCCTAGAAATTAAATAATTTTAATAATAAATTTTTGAAATTTAATGACTGATTAATTAATTTATCCATAAAATTGTTAGAAATGAAAAAAAAATTAGAATTCTTAATTAATAGTTTGATGTGAATGTTTTTACAGTGCATTTTGATTTAAAGGAAATATATCCGGATTTCTTAATCAGAATAGTCTGGTGTAGCATGCTGGTCCACAATGCGAAGGTCGTAAGTTCAAATCCCGGTCGACATATTAACTGCGTGGATATACATACCTAGAGTTACTCTATGAAGAAGAAAGAACAAGGCACTACCCTATTTTCATATGTATGCGTACAATGTGTAACTTTTTAGTGGTTTTCTTTTGCAAATATCTTTTATTTGCAAAACTTTTAAGTGATGAAAATTGAATTTGGTAGGTTTCACGTACTAGTGAACGGTTTGCAATCACATTTGCGCTTTTTCAAATTTAACGGAAAAGCTGGTTATCACTCACCTTGGCCGAACTATATTACCTATAGTTATTCCGTGGAACACTGGAGGCGCTTTTCCATAGTTTGGCAAAGGTGAAGCCCAATATTCGGAGCGAAATTTAAAAAAAGTGTCGACGTTTTTTTTGTACTTTCTTAACATCAAGAGCTGTGCGAATCATCTCATACTTAACTAAAAAGTCACAAACAAAACTTTTGAAGCAACAATTTATATTAGGATGCATGAAATTGGCAAAAGAAAACCACTAAACTCACAACTCCACGAATGGTGAAATGGGGACGGTGAATTCGCAGGTGTTTGTTGTGCCATTCTGCTATACTTACCTCTTTCATGGAGGTACTCTAGGTATACCCACCTCAATCTGTGGAGCGCTAACAACTCTTATGATAACAACAAATTAGTGAAGGTCAGGATGCAAAGGCCCAGTTTTGGGCAACAGTGTCATTGCAGGAGAAAAAAAATCAGAACAGTGTGAAATCCGAAAAAGTTTCCTTTAACGACAAACGGCAAAAAAATGTGATAAAAAATCGTAAGGTAAGAGTAAATTCAAAATCATACCTCCTTGCATTGAAAGGTCATCCAGAATTTTACATTCGGATATTCATCGCAAAGTAAGTCCACGAGGGCTTCGGCTTCAATCTGTGAAAAATAAAAGATATTGTTAATGATATTCAGTTTTTTTTTTCTTTTGGGAAAATTTGCATATTTAGTTATCTAGTTTCCTAAGCATTAAAGCCGATAGTACACTTATAGTGATTTCGAGTAATTTAAAAGTCATCGAAAGTATAACCAAGTAGCTCAATACGATGCTCCAACGGTTGGAGTTATAACAAAAATTACAGCTTCATAAGAATTGGCTCGCTTATGTATGAAGCAGACACGGCGAGTGTCGTAAGAATCGTGATTATTTTTAAAAACAGTGTTAAAAATAGTTAAGTGTTTATAAAATACTTAATTCATACTGCTCGGCGTGTAATTATTGTACGTTGATATCGGTGCAATAGATTTTTAATTAAAAAAGTGCAATCAAAAATAAATCTCGGTTTCTCAGATCGAAGAGAATCTCTCATTCTATTGTGCAGAGTTGGATAATATTTACACGGAAAGCTGTAGAATTTTAGTTATTACGAAAAAGTAATAATTCTGTACTGAATTTGATTTAATTATGCTGTTATATTGTTTTCGGTAAATCGTGTAAAAAGCGTACAAAAATGATACTGGTGGTTTTATGAAATGGATAAATACATGACGTCATACCCAGTGGAGTCAAATAAGATGGCCACTACGTCAGTTGTGTGCAGCTTTTAGTGTGGAAAGTAATGGTAATCAACGTTTTGGTGAATGCACAAATGAAAAGTTTGAGACTTCGGGTTGCTGTGTGGTATCTAGATTTTTTTTTTGCTTTATGTATGCTAGATATGTCTTTTGTTGTATTGATGTTAGTTAGTATTAATACCAATGTTTTAGATAGGGAATTTAATATTGGTTTTCCGACTATCGGATATCAGTGGCATGGCGTCCATTGATGCAAGGGAAGCATTCTACATCTACATCGGCGCTACAGCCCAAATCGGACCTTCGCCTCCTGATATTCAGGTTCCTTAACATTTTTCATTACTTATTGTGAAGGGTTGTTAGCCCTTCGCACAATCCTCTTTCTACGAATTTTTCATTTTCTTAGATTGAGGTGACCAAGGTATATCCAAGCAGGCAATGTGCCGGAATTATATATTGCGCCGACCGGGATTTGAACTCACGACCTTCGCATTACAAGACCAACACACTACCTACTAGGCTATACCCTAATGTAAGGGAAGCATTGCTTCCCTTACATTTTACTTATCGATTATAATTAAATTTAGTTACCAAAGATTTTGTGAAATCTTTTAAGAATTCATGCACTTCATAAAAATTAGGCTTTACTTACGCTCAACATGGCACACAACCTATCTGACGCTTTTGCTCTACAGACGCTTTGGAGTCTAAAGCCCACCAAAAGTATTCTTGATAGAAAAACGGCCGAGATGCGATTTGAATAATGCATATCTGGTACTCACGGCCCGTCCATAGAAAAATCTTCACGCCCTTAAAGAAATCGACTGTCATACCAACCGTGGAAGCATTGTGGAATGTGCTTCCAGTTGTAGGCTCTCATTCTCACGACTTTCCATCGTTAAAAGCATTGCCAATTATTGGAATCTTATTATTGAGTAAAAAATTATCAGCGAGAAAAGCTTGGGGGCATTGGTATGGTAATATCGCCGGAGAAAGAAGCTTTGATCAAAGTTCTATGAATATTTTTGTAGATCGTTGCGAAATCTGTTGTGCCATATTATTTGTTTCTATTCAACTAAACTAAACAGTTAAAAGCTGTCGCCGGAACGTCCGTTATCACTCATTAGCACGATGAATCGATATTAGAACTGTAGATCTATAAATCTCTGTAAGCCTAGCTTTTTGATTTTTATCAACACTGCATTATTAATTACCTTTTCAGATTCTGTGCAGATCTCGGATTAATTGCGTAGAAAAACGACATTATTGAATAACTTAAATTATTTTACTGTTATTGTATAAATTAAATTCTAGTGATAACAATTATTGAAGCTTTTTGTGATATGAATAATTTGCACAATTTGTACTCAGACATGGATGTAAAGTGTTAATCATTTAAAATCATTACTTCCTCGAGCAGTAATATCACGCCACGCCACTGACGGATATTACTAAAAAAAGGAAATTTTGTACAATGTATCATGGTTTTCTTAAAAGAAAAGATTTCCGGATTTCACACTGTTATGCTATGTTAAATGTAACGTTTCGGTCTTTGCTAAGACCTTTATCAAACACTTTCCTCTTAATTCGAAATGCACAGTACAAACATTCACCAAACCATCGTGATTTTATGTTTATCTCGCTTTCGACATAAATTTGATGCAATCGATTGCGCTACAGCTTAAATTGGGTTATGGACGCCTGATTTTCAGGCTTCGAGTATGATTTGTTATACCTCGCTACATGTCAAAATTTTTTTTCGATCTCCGCATATTGCGCTGAGCCAGATAAATCATTACCGACCGAGAATCAGACTTGTCTGGGATTTAGATTTGGCTCAAGCCGGCGCTACACGTTAAAAATATTTGACGATTGACATGGCAATTACCCTGCTACACGGTAGAACGAATGCTTGATCCAATACATATTCAATCCATCAAACATATCCAAGTGTGTCGTCCACATGATGCGTCCAACCATCAAGTGTCTATCGTATAGCGCCAGCTTTAGGTATTGATTAAGCAATTATTTCAAGCTACATTGACTAAATCAAAAACTTACACGACACGGCATTGTTTCGACAGCTAAAGCATCGACACCCGATTCTAGAACAGCATCGATTCGTATACGATGCCAGTTCTTGATTGTTTCACTGGAGACGTAATCGGCATAGCTGCCGGTATATTCCGATCCATCGTGTAAATGAGCTCCATATGGTCCAATCGAGGCAATAATCATGGGAACAGCTATTTAATTCGGTTAGGAGGTCAATAGTTCGATTAAACTATGATAATGTTATCATCATACGAACCCCGCGCATTATTATCTCTTCCCGGTCCGCCGGACAAGAACTTTTCTCTGGCAACATGTGCCAGCTGGACTGTGGCCCTTATCAATTTGATGCTTTCTTCGGCGTTCAAACCCAGATGCTTAACGTATCCTTCAACACTAGCTTGATAGGTGTTTGTTAGAATCACATCAGCGCCGGCTGGAATAGTTTTTTTCATATTTCAATAATATATATAAGTTTTGGAATTTGTGTTACAGTCGTGAATTTACGATGATTGTACGTACCTTCCAAAAAGTCAAGATGCGTCTGGATAACAGCATTGGGATT
This sequence comes from Chorisops tibialis, assembly GCA_963669355.1. Classification (NCBI taxonomy): domain Eukaryota; kingdom Metazoa; phylum Arthropoda; class Insecta; order Diptera; family Stratiomyidae; genus Chorisops; species Chorisops tibialis. Next base: position 330,350,603 of record OY770262.1, read on the forward strand.
TGTAGCATTAAATCGAGCACTCCACAAGGGATCGCCGTCTATCCTTTCGCCAACGTGAACAGTCAATTGGGATGAAAACCCACCGTCTTTAACAAGGACATTAATTGCCATAGTCAAGTATTCTGGAAATTAATAAGTTACAAGGGTTACAAGTAGCGAATTGCGGTATTTTTTAAAATGCACAAAAATGATTTTTCCTAATTTATTATGTGTAAAACCGATAGATTAAGTTATTTTAGAGCGCGGATGATACTATTAATAACGATTATACACCTGGAAAATGAGGAAAATTGCGTTTTACAAAATCTCATTTTTGAGGTTCTAGAACGGCCATTTCATCGTTTTCCTCGGCGAAATTTTCATAAAAAAAAAAAATTACTCAAACTAAAAGATTATATATATTATAAAAAAATAATAATAAATAATAAAAATTTTAATCTAACTGGATATGAAATTCGAATGAACCGTCACTAGCAAAGTAAACTGACATTTGAACTTCCCCGGCAATTTGTATAAAAAGTCACGAACGCAGACAAGTGCTGCCATGCAAGCGATTCAAATTGTTATACGGAATAAGATAAGAATAATGCTGTATTCACTATTGTACTCAGTATTCCAATGGGTAATAAAATTATTCAAGGAAGACCCCAAAAGATGAAAACAGTCTTGTATTGGAATCGTTTGCAAGCCACTTTTCATTCAATCTTAAATCTTTCATATAAGTCAGAGATGTCAAAGTATGACTCTTCTTCGTCTTTCTAGCATGAAAACACACATGAAATGAAGAGCTCTTTATCATTATAGCCTAAATTGTGAGAAAAATGAGAACATTTAGCTAAGATCATTTAGCTGTCGTTTTCACTCCCATTCCCCCTAGCTTCCCAATCCCATTCCTTTCCTCCATGACTGTGTTTTTGCACTGCACATAAAGGCCGAAATTGCCTATAACACAGGTCATTCTGCAAAAAAAAAAGAAGTAAATAAAAAAATTATGACTATTTGGTAGCTTAGTGTTCATTTAGCTAAATTAGCGTATGATACACAGTTCTAGTGTTAAAAGAGCTACCGATTATGGTAATCTGTACCACTACGGGGAGTTAAGTAAAAGAGTCCGAGTCGGACGATGGTTCGATTTCAACTAAATATATATTTCATTGCTATATAAAATTACACTTAAAACTAACTGTTAACTTAACACTAAATAATGTACAATGAGTTGCGGGTGGAATTCTATATTCGCGAGCTCGTGCTGCGACATTGTTTCATGTTTATTACCGAAGTGTATTTCGTTGAAGCAGAAAGTAATCTTTCGGTTGCTACACCGATGTTAAATATATACCTAGTTTACCACACCCGTCCAATTGACGGATTTTTGACCATGGCTTTCATTGTAACTTCTGGCTCAGTTTATGTAAGTAAAAGAATATAATTTAAAAACAATATTTAATATAATAATTCGTTAATTACTAATAAAAAAAAACAAACAAAGGCAGTTTCTATTTGCATTTATAAGTATAGCACATTTGATATGTAGCAATCAACTATGAGTTACATATTTTACAAGTACATGTTAACTTAGATAAAAACTTACTGCAAACATATTTTTTGCATTCATTACAGATATAATTCACTTTGTTTTTGTTGCATGATCGAATTTGGCAAGATTTGCGCTGAGAAGAATTTTTTTTTTTAATTTTCTGGTGTACAATCCATGGCTCTCGCCGTTTGTTATTGGGAAGAGGTTTCTTCTTTTCTGCAGCAACTATACTTTCTGGCAAGTTATTCATAAAATTAAAACCAAAATTGTTTTCTAAAATCCACGCATTGATTGCTGCCAAGTCCAAAATAATATAAAATATTTGCAAAGGCCATCTTCACGAATCCTGCTTTTACGCTATAATTGCGGGCCATTTGGTTAACTACATCTAGTCCAAACTTAGTCTCATTGTAAAACGATACACTTTCAGGAATTCGTATTCGATTAGAAGCAATTGTTACTGATTTATGTTTAGAGCTAAGAAGTAGTACTTTCTTACGAAGCTTACTCTTATAAATTGTTAGAACAATATCATTTGATTTGTAGAGTTGTGTGGAGAAAAGAGGCATGTTTTCCGTTAAATTTGAAAAAGCGCACACCTTTTTTTTCCAGTATGCGATAAATAAGCAAACTTGATTCCAAGACGTTCATTAGTACGTGAAACCTGCCAAAGTTCTGCAAATAAAAGATATTTGCGAAATAAAACCACTAAACAGTTACACGGACACGTTAAGTGCTATGTGTCACCAATCTACTAACGATGAAGGCGAGCTAAATTACGAATTATAGTTTAATTATAATATTAGGACAGCTGTGTTACCGGTATTAGAATACTAAGTACTATAGTGAAGCATTTTTCTTATCTTATTTCGTATAACAATTTGACCCGCTTGCATGGCAACACTTGTCTGCAATCGTGACTTTTTATGCGAACAGCCGGGAACGTTCAAATGTCAGTTTACTTTGCCAGTGAATTCTGTGCTGTCGTCGATTTTGGGAACAAAATAAGTTTTTAAAGTTTTGCGTTCTTAAATTTGCTTCAAATCAAATTCGAAAAACACCAATAATGGGCCGACCAAGGGTTTACGTTGTTGGCGTTGGCATGACCAAGGTAAGTAAGATTATTTTTTCGTTTACTCCATGGCATCGCATCTATTCCAAAATTAAATTTGAAAATTACCATTTTTCCTTATTTTTCCCTGCGGTAATTGTGTAGCAATATTAATTTTAATATGCAATTATGCATTTGCATACACCTAAATTATCTAAGCAAGATTTACTTAAAACTGAAGGTGATGGCGATGTACTTTGACCATCCCGTACAGAGTTCACTGATTGAAGCGGCAATCGCATTTTACAATCTTCATGTACACCACTGAGCGAACTCGAGATAAGAAAGCTGCAAAATCATTTGCGTTGTGCTTCGGAAATTCGGCAAGTGAAATTATTTTTTATAAAGTTATTGAGGCCCACGAAAACGCAAGAATAAAGTACTGACTCTGCGTTTTTATTACAAAATCGCTGAAACAGGTTCCTATTTTAATGACTCTCCGGTAATGCATCATTGGCTTGAGTTCTTGAATTCAGCTTCAGCTTTATTTACGATATGTTTCTATGTAGTTAGATTAGTTAAATTGTTTTACCTAAACTTTGGACCGATTTCTGTTTAAAATGATGGAGAAGAAAATAAGTAAGAACTGAGAAACATTATCTGGCTTCGGGTTGTTTCTTGAAGAAAAAACAAATCTGTTCTTGCTCTCGAAAATATTGCTAAGTATGACTTTAAAGAGGAAAGTACATGCGACAGAAATCTGTTTTTTTGCGTGTTTGACTAGTTTCGAATAAATTGTGGGTGGAGGAAATTTCTTTAAGATTAGTAGAACAAACTGCACTTTATTCGAATCTAAATTACCTAGCAAATATTTTGATAAGATCGAAATAGTGATATACACATGGTCACAAAAGTTTTCATACACTGTGTTATGTGCGTTATAGGCTAACAGATAAATATTTTCCACATGAAATATAAGCCATATGATTCTCTTGAAGACGAAAATGAATACACTCGTCAGAAAAAGTTTGCATACATACCCAACACATCCGACAAATCTATAAAAAACATCGTTTCTAACATTTTATTCCGAAATATTTTTTTTCCTATTTTTCATTACTTCATTATGAACATAAAACAAAACAAAAATGAGAATTACTGTACTCTAAAACAACGGTAAAATTCGGAAACGAAAAATAGTCTGAAATTCCAGGAATAAAAAGTCTGCGTTCAAAGCATATAAAGGGAAGTCAAAGTCTCTGATTTGCAGTTGAATCATTAATAACAATAAAGTTTGTGTAGGAAAGTTGATAAACGTGTTTTTATCTAAGGTTTGCGTTAAAAATAATTGCTAAAAAACGTTAAGTAAGGGATGTCTAATAAAGGAAAGGAAATTGAATTTGGGGAAAGGAAAATTATCGTGGATTTGTGGAAAAAAGGTACGTCATATCGTGAAATAGGTAAAATAGTTAGCAGAAGTCATTCATCTGTCCAACGAGTCGTAAACAACTGTTACCAGTAAAGAAATAACAATTATCCACGTTTGTTCAGTTTATCCTTTTATTTAGCCAATATTCCATAAACTATTTCACCGCTACAGAAGTTTCCAACCTAAAACACACCGCCTCGCCTTGAGCTTGAATAACAACTCTGCCGCTTCTTCATGACGCGCACTCACACCTACGTTCTCTCTCTCTCGCATTCTTTCGCACCGCCTGTGCACTTATCGCCCTCTTCGAATGCCAGCGCCATCTCGCCGCCTGTGTAACATTCGGCCATCCTGCAACGAAATTAATGTTCTCATTAATATATTAAATTACGATCTATCAGATCCAGTCGATCCACCTCTTCACCCTCCTCGCCATCTGTTTTTTATTCGCCAAATTCACAATTTGTACTACAATATCGCCTTAATGAATCAATCGCCACAGTCGCCTTAAACCGCTTATAGCCCCGTACACCCTTAACCGTCTCAATTACATATCTATCATTCGCCATCACCTTACTAACTCTGAAAGGACCGTCAAACTTATTCGCCAACTTTTGATTGACGCCTGAATTCGCCATGTTTGTAGCTTCCCGTCGCCAAAGTAGTAAATCACCCACTTCATATTCGGTTGTACCCTTTCGCCGCTTGTCATATCTTGGCTTCATTCGCCCTGCAGACCTCTTAATATTTTCGCCCACCTGCCTACGATTCGCCCATAGCTGATGATTTAGCTGAGATGAAATGCCCTCGAAGTCGTCACTTTGTTGGCTCTCAGGGGTACCTACAAGATCGTCATCCTGACGGTTCCCTTTGGTGCCCGAAATATTCGCCATTTCGTTTCTCGTCCTTACGCCGGACGGCGCCTCGCCAAGTGCTGTTTCGCTCATTGTGTAGTCTACTCTTTCGCCTTCATTTCGGTCTGCCACCCCAGCACTATGCGTATTCGCCACGCTCGCCGGACTTTCGCCAGTCCTCGCCTCGCTAGCTAGCTCGCCAAGCACCAAATCAGCTATCAACCCATTTTGATGTGCAAACATCAAACGTGAAGGAGAGAATTGGGTACTACCATTCGCCAAATTATTGAGACCCCACACAATCTCCGGTAGCTTTTCGTCCCATCGACTCTCCGTCTCTGCACTTGTCGCCAACGCCTGTATAATTGTGTCCACTGGACTTACAATTCCAGCATCTATCCACTCTCGCCCTTGTGCAGTCTCGACTCAATTGCTGCCTTCCGCCTGACAGTTGTAACATCGAATCGCCGATTGGGAGGTTACTGGTCGCCGTGGATACGCCTCTCTCGCCGCACCAGCTTTTCCAACGTTTCTGTCCACCTTGTACGACTCCAACCCTGCCAAAAACTGGTTGTACAAAGCTTCCGGTGTTGTACAATTTGCCGCATATGCATTCGCCCGTAATTCCTCCGGTAATCCACGTACGATACATGACACGGCACTTTCGCCTTGAATGCCTACCCGACCACATAACGCCAACTTTTCGTGGTAGTACGTTGTCATCCGCTCCGTCAACAGCTTTCGCCGCTGCTCTAACTACTCCAGCATTCCAGCAAAATCGTGCCGCCGTGGAAAAGATGCGCCCAACTTCGCCTTCCACTGTATCCACGAGTATTCATATGATTCTAACCGCCGATGCCAGGTCCTGGTCCCAAGCTGATCAATTTTTTGCAACCACCGATCCACATTCATGTCAGCATCTTCAGGATTGAACCACTCAACAATGTCATCAGCCACACGCATAGCTCGACGGCTACACGCCATCGTTTCACGATCCAATGACTCGGCTCCGGACACTTTACTTGCAGTTGACGATTCCCTCGTCTCAGCCATTTCCGCAAAAACCAATGCTGCTTGTTGCTGTACATCCGCCCGAATTTGCACCGCCAATCCGCCATCCATTAGTGCCTTCACTGCTGCACTTACGTCCGATTTCTCTGCCGACACGCTAACTTTCGGCTTCAATCCCGATACGGCCGCTTTCGGTTTCGTTCCCGATACGCCCGCTTTCGGTTTCACCACCGATACGCCCGCTTTCGATTTCGTCCTCGTCTCACGCCGCAACAACTCTTCCTCCGCGCCCGATAGGTTGTCTTCCGCCCCGATTGACATTTCGTCTGACGACATTTTTCAGTTTTTTTTTTAAAAATACTCGCACACTTTAATATAGCAACTGACACGCACAAGCTTGCTTTAATGCAACCGCCTGTTGCACGTACACTTGTTTGATCCCCATCGCCCGAATTTCAAACAAACGAACGGCGTAACTTATGATTTTCCGCCAATTTTGTCAATAACGCCGAAAAAAAAGATCACCCTCAAGGAATGACGAATCGTTCTATCCCGATAACTCAATCGCGCGCCCGTGAAAACTTGCACAAAATGATGAAATTCGTCAGTGCACAGCGCCACTTCGTTTTTCGCGACGCATATAATTCTAATTTTCACCTTTCCGACACGTAGACCAATCCCACTTCTGATTTGTTACCAGTAAAGAAATAACAATTATCCACGTTTGTTCAGTTTATCCTTTTATTTAGCCAATATTCCATAAACTATTTCACCGTCACAGAAGTTTCCAACCTAAAACACACCGCCTCGCCTTGAGCTTGAATAACAACTCTGCCGCTTCTTCATGACGCGCACTCACACCTACGTTCTCTCTCTCTCGCATTCTTTCGCACCGCCTGTGCACTTATCGCCCTCTTCGAATGCCAGCGCCATCTCGCCGCCTGTGTAACACAACTTCAAAAACACAGGAGTTTTGGTTTCAAAACCCAGATCTGGCCGTCCTCCAAAGTTGAGCCCTCAGCAAACTCGGAGTTTGCTCCGAACGATGAAGGCTAATCCTAGATTAACTGCTGCTTATATGGCAAAGGACATCAAAGAAAAGTACCGCACGTCTATTTCTGATGATGGTGTTCGTAAAATTCTTAGGAAATATGGGTATCACGGACGCGTTGCCCGAACAAAGCCATTTATAACAACAGTAAACAGACTCAAGCGGCTGGCGTTTGCTAACGAACACATAAATAAGCCAAAAGAATTTTGGAAACAAGTTATCTTCTCGGATGAAAGTAAATTTTGTATTTTTGGAATCAAAGGTCAGAAGATTGTATGGAGAAAAACTGGCGCGGCCCTCGACGTAAAAAATCTCTGTCCAATAGTAAAACACGATGGTGGCGGTGTTATGATATGGGGGTGTATGGCTAGTGGAAAAGTTGGAAAAATGGAGTTTATTGAAAGTATTATGAATAAAATAGACTACCTTAATATTCTCAAGTGCAATTTGAAGAAAAGTGCAGAGCATTTGGGCTTGAGCGACAACTTTTACTTCCAACAAGACAACGACCCTAAGCACACTGCGGAGGTAGTAAGACTCTAGTTGCTGTATAATGCCCAAAATCAGCTTCGTAAACCGCCTCAATCTCCTGACCTTAATCCAATAGAGCATTTGTGGCATAACTTGGAACAAAGGATTCGAGCGCACACAATAACGTCGAAGATAATGATCAGTCCTGATCCAGGAGTGGAACTCAATAACCCCAGAGTTCACTAAGAAACTGGTAGATTCCATGCAAAAACGGTTGTGAGAAGTAATAAAGAGACGAGGATATCCCGCACGCTATTAACGAGGAAAAACAATTGTTTTATTTTGAAAAGAAATATTTGTACGCAGACTTTTTATTGTTGCAATTCAGGATTTGTTTTCGTTTTTTAATTTTAATATTTTTATGGAGTACAATACTCATCATTTTTGTTTTGTTTTATGTTTGTAATAAAGCCATGAAAAAAAAGAAAAAAAAAATTGTTATGAAATAAATTACTTAAAACGATGTTTTTTTTATAGATATGTTGGATGTATTGAGTGTGTACGCAGACTTTTTCTGCCGAGTGTACATGCGACAGAGATCTTTTTTTTACGTGCATGTGTGCTTGACTAGTTTGTGTGTTAATAAATGGTGGATGTTTTGGAAAAATAGTCACCAATTTCAAAATCGTGGAAATTTCTTTAAGATTAGCAGAACAAGCTGCACTTTATTCGAATCTAAATTACCCAGCAAATATTTCGATAAGATCGAAATAGCGATATACACACGGTCACAAAATCCTTCATACACTTATGATTTGTGGGTTATAGGCTAATAGATAAATATTTTCCACATGAAATATAAGCCATATGATTCTCTGGGAGACGAAAATAAATATATTCACTATAATTCAAATTTTCACAAAATCCTTCACATAGAAAATAAAAAACTGAAAAAACTCGGCCACCTTCATACAAGAGAAAAAATAAAGAATTATAGAATTTTTATTGAAATCAAACTAAACTTAAAATCTAGTTGGGCTTCCATTAGCATCGAAGACCGTTGGAAATCTTCTTGGCATCGAAAGGTTTTCAGTAATAGATAGCGTTATTGCATTCCATGCTGTTTGTAGAGCTTCCATGACTGAGTTCTTGTTGGTTATTTTGTATTTACGAACGCGTCTCTCTAGTTCATACCGAATATGCTCGATCGGGTTGAGATCCGGCGATTGGGGTGGTGAATGCAATTGCTTTGGCACATTATACATGATCCGTTTTTTAACGATCAAAGCAGTGTGCTTGGGGTCATTGTCTTGTTGGAATACCCTGTTGGTTCCGAGCTTGAAGCACTCTGCCGATGGTCTTAGGTTTTCCCGCAATACATTCAAATATTGATTTCGGTCCATTACTCCTTCAATGAAGTGTAACTTTCCTACCCCTGTCGCCGCCATGGCTCGCCAGACCATTATGTTTCCTCCACCATGTTTAACTTTAGGAACGAGATTTTCTTCATTTCAGTGTTGGACTTCCTACAAACTTTTCATGCCTCTTGTCACTTGGTCTCTTCCCGACAATGAAATGTCCACGGCAAGATGCAAATTTTTTGGATAGTACGTTTTCAACGGGTCTTCATCAAATCCAATACCTAACTTATTCGTAACATTTCTTGACCTAGTGTTCTGCGCGGATGTAAGATACTTAAAGATCAACAGATGCAACTCATCATTGCTTTCAGAATCAGCACGCCATCTTGCGTTCCATGCTTTTTGCTCTTTAAATACTGCTGCCGATAACGTTAAGAATTTTGAAACTGATACTTCACATCGTGTTAATTTTAATAAAGCTGATTTTGTTGCCTTGAATGATGATATTTCAAAATGCAATTGGTCGTGCGTACTTAACGATATATACATTGAAACTGCTGTTAATAATGTTCTCAATATTCTTTTTGGCTGTTTCACTTGGTGCGTGAGGTGGTAGGGTGTAGCTTAGCGGGTAGCGTGTTGGTCTACAATGCGAAGGTCGTGACTTCAAATCCCGGTCGACGCATCCATTCCATCACATTGCCTGCTTGGGTATACCTTAGTCACCTCAATCTACGAAAATGAAAAATTCGTAGATAGAGGGTTGTGCGAAGGTCTAATAACCCTTCCACAATTAATAATGAAAAAAATGTTAAGGAAGGTCAGGAGGCCAAGGTCCGATTTGTCGCTTACGAGTAATGGTTCATGTAAAAGATTTCCACGGTTTGACGACGTTTTAATAAATTTAAAAAATTTAAAAACTAAATCTTGGAAGAAGTACTGTCTCTCTAGGATTGAATCTGACCATAAGCGCTACTCTGAGTTAAACGATTTATTTCTTACCAGGTTAAAATTGGCCTACCATTATCTGATTGGTATGAAAATGACAAGAAGACAATCCTAAGCAGTTCTGGAATTTCATCAATTTTAAGAGGCACACAAATGGTTTCCCACGAATGGGGATCCCATCAGTGGAGCCCTAGCGGTTTCGGGAAGAAACATTAGGAGTGTTACAATTGATCCAGTTTTCACTTGGTTTGCTCGACAGAAGACGTTGATTTAAGTTAGCGACGACCCTAAATTAATTGAAATTTTGTACACACCTTTCACGAGAAACTTAATAAAACTGCATCACACATTTTGCGATTTCCTTGCCTCCAATAAAATTGCATCGCACATTTTGCGATTCCCTTACCTCCTCTACCCCCTCCCATACAAATGTCTGTCTGTCAAACATATAAAATATACCGAATTTCAATTCTGTTTATAAAACACTATACAGACAATTTTGATCGTGTTTCAAGCAATTATTTAAGAACTTATCATCATCCACCCACCCTTTTTCTCATTTAAGTGTTATGTAATTGAAAACAGCCCTGCCGTAGAACCCCTATTCACATAGCGCCCGACTTGTTGGCAGATTTTTTATATTACACATGCCTGAAATGCAATGAAATTCGAAAACTAGATAACAGCTCTTTGTAATTATTTCGAAAGCATCTCTTAAAGAGTTTTGTAATACGTACAATTAATAATGAAATTACGATACCGCAATACATAATTCCATTTTCCATCTTCTCACTAGTAGCATATCATTTTTGTTTTGAAAATTAAATTATCAATCACTACCCTTTTCAGTTTGAGAAACCTGGTCGCCGTACCGATATTTGCTATCCGGACATGGTTAAAGAGTCCGTTACAAAAGCTTTAGCTGATGCAAAGATCGATTATTCCGAAGTGAAGCAAGCATGCGTTGGTTATGTCTACGGTGACTCGACATCAGGTCAACGAGCACTTTACGGTGTCGGAATGACCGGCATTCCAATCTACAACGTGAATAATAATTGCTCGACTGGATCTAGTGCTTTATACTTGGCCAAACAATTAATCGAAACTGGTAATAATGATTGCATCCTGGCCGTTGGTTTCGAGAAAATGGAGAGAGGATCATTGTCGGCCAAGTACTTTGATCGTGCCAATCCTATGGAAAAGCATATCGAGGCAATGTCCGAGTTGGCTGAAGTTACTGGTTCGCCATTGACTGCTCAGATGTTCGGTAATGCTGGTATCGAACACATGAAGAAGTACGGCACTAAGCCTGAACATTTTGCAAAGATCGCTTACAAGAATCATAAACATTCCGTGAACAATCCGTGAGTGTTGATTATATTATAATGGGTTATTACTAATTTTGTTGTTGTTTAAGATATTCACAATTCCGCGATGAATACACTTTGGAACAAATCCAAAAGTCGCCAGCAATTTACGATTTCATGACGAAATTACAATGCTGTCCTACTAGTGATGGATCGGCCGCTTGCATTTTAGCATCGGAAGAATTCGTACATCGCCATGGACTCGAAGCCCAAGCTGTTGAAATTGTTGGAATGGAAATGACTACTGATCCGGAATCAACATTGACGGTAAGAAAAGAATGTTTAAAAAAAAATTAAATAAAACTATTTCACGGTGATATTTTCGTAGGGCAAAAGTCTAATGAAAATCGTTGGCTACGATATGACGAAAAATGCTGCCGAGAAACTTTTCGCTAAAACAAACTACAAGCCCACAGATGTTAATGTTGTTGAATTGCATGATTGCTTCTCGGCCAACGAATTGATTACGTACGAAGCTTTAGGACTGTGCGAACCGGGTAAAGCTGGCGACCTTATCGACAGTGGAAATAACACTTATGGCGGAAAATATGTTATTAATCCCAGTGGTGGTTTAATTTCAAAAGGTCATCCGTTGGGTGCAACTGGGTTAGCTCAATGTTCCGAGTTGGTATGGCAACTGCGTGGCGAAGCCGATAAGCGTCAAGTTTCCAATTGTAAATTGGCATTGCAACATAATATCGGTTTGGGTGGTGCTGTTGTGGTTGGACTCTATCGTCTTGGATTTCCGAATGCTCGTAATCCGATCAAATTGAATTTGACGAGCGGCAATGAAATGGCCGATAGTCCTGAGGGCTTCCAAGTAGCTCCGCTATTGAAATTCTTGGAACAAGCAATGGAAGAGGATAAAGACGGTTTAGTTGAAAAAGTCCGAGCTATTTATGGCTTTAAGGTGACAAATGGACCGAAAGGAAAGACCGGTTTTTGGGTGATTAATGCTAAAGTTGGAAGGGGGAAAATCGTTTTTAATGGAAAAGGTTTGTTAGAATGTTTTGTTTTTCTTTTGGTGAATTTATTGGTGAATAAAATTTCTGTTACAGATAAACCGGATGTAACTTTTATCGTCAATGATAACGATGTTGTGGATTTGATTTCCGGAAAAATTGAACCACAGAAGGCATTCTTCCAGGGAAAAGTTAAAATTCAAGGCAATATGGGACTGGCAATTAAATTGATCGATCTTCAGCGATCGGCAAAGGATCGTATCGAACAATTACGATCGAAATTGTAAAGCAAAATAATATCGAACTGAAGAAGAAAGGTGGTGTATGGCTTTTATTATTATCATTTATTTTGTTAATTTTGTTTCGATAATTCTATGGTAATTATTATTACGGTGTACAACTTAGCATTGATTTTTATAAGAAGATGTTTTTAAATAAAAAGTGTCGAACATATACGCAATTTTATATTTTTTATTTTGAATAAAAAAAATTAAATACAAATTTTAATGATATCGCGATTTTAATTTCAAAAGAAGTTTTTCTATAAGAAGGTTGATAGATAGATTATTTATATAAATTTGAGAACAGAGGTATCTTTACATCTAGATTTATATAAACCTAAGTTAATTAAACTAAACGTTTGTTTTTAGTCACTGTATTTCAATATAATCCAAGGAAGAATTTAATTAAAAAACAAAAGAGTAACGACTTTAATTTGTTTTTAGGATTTTAAAACATTTTCCATTTCTTTCTAATGTACTTGAGTATATTGTTACATATTAGCCCTAGTCGCTCGCAGTATGTTTTCGTCTTCCACTATTCTCGACAACAACTATTCTTATACATGGTCGCGAAATCCGATCATGTTTAGGGTCATCTGATTTGCATTCTTCTCACACACGGACATAACGAGATTGCCGGCATTCTGCGTATATCTACGCACAAGTTCGACATTGGATTATTCATACAGCGCTGGTCGCTTGTGTAATGTATTCAACGACAAAAACACTACGCTAAGAGCACAACACGTGCACAACCTTAAATATTCAACCAGGCAACACAGGCGACGATGATGACGACGATAACAATGGTCGTTGTAGAGTCGCTATGAGCGGCAACGATAATCGTTACAGAGTTGCTATGAACGGTGACGATATAGGCAACGATGGCGAAAATGGTAATGATGACAATAATTGTTGCAGAGTCGCTATGAACGGCGACGTTGCGGATAGCGGTATGGAGAATGTCGTAGTATAAATAGAAGCGAGCATTCATGAAGCAGTTCAGACTCAGAAGCGAAAGAGTTGGAGCAATCGACGGATAGTCCAGATTCTTGTAAGCGAAAGAGTCAAGCGATAAGTTGTGAACGAAATAGTCTCAAGTGGAAAGTGTAAAGTAAGTTAAAATAAAGTTTTAGGGTTATTGTAAATTAAAAGTGTTTATTTTTACTTGAATTCAAGCGACCTCTTGCGCAATTTTAAATAGAGCCGAAATTTAGAAAAAACCTTAAACGGCAAGGAACCGAGAGTGGCAGAGAAAGTGCTTTGAGGAGTAGGAGAAGTAAATTCAAATTAAGAGAGAGAGAGAGAGAGAGAGAGCGAGCTTGGCTGATAGTCTCCACTAAAAATGAAAAAGACAAAAAATAAATTTAGAAATTACATATTTATTAAAATTAAAACACTAATCAACTTTACAATATTAAAACTTTAGCTAAAATGAAATTTTCTTAGAATTATATTGCTTAAGGATTCTGGTTTGGCGTTTTTTGCGAAATTTTGCCCTTTAAAAGTTTGAATGTCTGCTTTCGGGTAGTCTTACTTAAATTAAGAATGACTTAAATATATTTACAAATAAAGAAATGTCGCTCTTATACACTGATTGTTACAGGTATGCGTCTCTTGAATCATTTTTTTTAAAGAACGATTAAGTATCGTTAGAAATTGCGTTGTTATTAATTTCAGCGAAGTTTTGCATGTCGCCCGGATTTTGATTCGAATCGATCATTTGCATATTTAATTTTGTATTTAGTATTTGAGGTTCCACAATTTCTTGTTGTGGTGATTGCTGAGGTGGCGAGGTCGTGATTGGTTCTTGCTGTGACTCCATTGATTCTTGAGATGATTGTTGCATTATTTGCTGTTGTTGTGATTTTCTCCCTTTTTGTGATTTTATTATTTCATGAAATGGAGGCAATATTGGTCGTTGCTGTGTTGATTGTTGATTTGCTTGCATTATTTGCTGTTTTTGTTGTTGCGATAACAGCAACTGTTGTTGCGGCGATAGTTGAGTCAAAGTCGATATTGGTTGTTGCGGTCTCATCGATTGTTCATGCATTATCGGCTGCGGTTGCTGTTGTGGTCGTTGTATTATTTGTTGTTGCTGCTGTTGCGATAGTAAGAATCGTTGGTGTGATAGAGCAACTTGTTGATAGGGTGGGCGTAATGTTTGTTGTTGCGGTATTGCTGCTTGTTGACATGGAATCATTGGTTGTGGTAATTGTTGCCGCTGTTGATGTTGCGGATTTATTGGCCGCTGTAATAATTTTGGTAGAAAGGGAGCCTTTGGCCGTTGCATCATTTGTTGAGAAGAAATCAACATCGCTCGTTGTTGGGCTAATTGTTGTTGAACTCTCAGCCGTTTTTGATAATGATGATATATTATCATTTCGGTCACGGATGGTTGTTCTTCCTCTTCTGGATCAATTGCGGGCTGTGATCGGAATACTTCTTCCATTTGCGTATCTGATAGTTTAATTTCGGACGTAACTTGGCTATCGCGTAAATATGATATTTTATATGTCGCCTTAGCTTTAAATCCAAATGGATTTGGTCGACTAAAGTCTGGCATTGGGTTTCTACGTCCTGAAGATTCTTGGACTGACCGTTGATTTATTCCTTCCGAATTTGCAGATGTGCTTGTTGGAACGCTAATTTCTGATGATTGATGTTCAGCGCTTTGGTGTTGATTCATGGCGCATGAATTGCTAGGCAGATTTAATGCAACACCTTCCAGAATAGGCCGGTTGGTTTCCTGTCGAATAAATGCGTCCATTAATAACGAAAACTTTGAGACTGGCTCTTCCTGTAAGCTATTGCTCGAAATCGGTAGCTGGCTCAATTCGTTTAAATTTGGTGAAATTTTCATTCGTGAAATGCTTCCTCCGGAAAAGTTAGTTGTTCCTCGACCGTCCAACATTGTCGACATATTTGAAGCTACATTGCCTGCTCCGTTCAGTAGTTTAGGTTGGCTCGAAGCTGTACCACTACAACCCGGAATATTAAAGTTTGGGACGTCACTAGGTTCAATTTTTATTGATATCGGTTGAAAGTTTTCTATGTTTTTTGGAATATCGACCGTTTCGAACGAATCCAGCGGAGTTAAATATTGATCTTCGATGAAATTCCAATCGTCGTCGGTATTGTCCGATGGCAATATATCGTTTACATCCACCACAAGGTCGTCGAGTAGTTGATAAAGTGATTTACCGTCTTGAACATCGTTTGCCATGTTAGGTAATTGGTCTCGAAAAGCTGCATCGCTGCTGCCGGATGCTCCCGCCATTTGTGGAATCTGTACAGATCTCCTAGTATATTTACGTTTCTTGACTTTATTTGGATCGGCTTCGTTATTTTTTTTATTTGGACCGCGTCGTTTTCTTGGCTTATTCGATGGTACGATTGACTCGGCGTTAAAATTAACTGACAGCGGAATTGAATTGGCATGGATTAACTGCGAATGTAACTGTTGTAGTTGATTTTGCATTGCTTCTGGAATCAAATAAGGCTGTTGCTGCTGTCCCATCGGGATTTGTTCATTCTGGCAATCGTATTGCTGTTGTTTTGTATGTATGTAGTAGTTCTGGCTGTGATCTCGTTGATCGATGAGATGAATCTGATCGGGGAGGGATGGTACGATTAACTCGGACTTCTTATTTTTTTTGTTTGGACCACGACGCTTTCTTGGCTTTTTTTCCGTTTGGTTACAATTAACTAACATTGGAATTTGATTGGCATGGATTAACTGTGAATTGGGCTTTTGATATTGCATTGGTTCCGGCATCAAATAAAGTTGTTGCTGTTGTTTCATTGGGATTAGTTCATTCTGGCAATCGTGTTGTTGCTGTTCTGTAGGTATGTAGTGGTTATGGCCTCGGCATACGGACGGTTGCTCGATGAGATGAATCTGGTCGGGGAGGGATGGTACGATTAACTCGGACTCTTTATTTTTTTTTTTTGGACCACGACGCTTTCTTGGCTTTTTTTCCGTTTGTACGATTAACTGTGTGTTACAATTAACTGCAAGTTGAATTTGATTGTCGTGGGTTAACTGTTGATGATTTCGCATTGCTTCTGGCATCAAATGAAGATGTTGCTGTTGTTCTATGGACGCTCGGTATTGTTGTTGTTCCATCGGTATTTGTTCAATCTGGTACTCGTAATGTTGTTGGTCCATGACTACGTGCTTTTGATCAATGATATAAATCCGAGAAGACGCGATCTTACGAATAAAAATGAAATCTTTATATCACACTAAGAAGATCAGATTCATCTGTTTCAGTAATTGTTATTTATACAGCGAAAACTCATTAATTTACCTATAATGTTGTTTAATTAAAATTCAACTTTTATGTAATAAAAAGGTTAATGAAAAGTATGAAAATTATTCCTCTCATTAGTTTCCCTTTTTTTCCTCCAAGTACCTGTCTTACCAGGTAGACAAAATAAGCAGTTATCCAAATAATTTTAATTAGTGTAATAATTGGGTGTGTAAATTATAAGTAGCCAAACTAAAGAATTTTTTTTTTCTTTTAATAGAGTATTTAAACTAGACCATAAAAGTAAATAATAAATAAAACTATGTTGAGGAACCATAACGGAAAATATTTATGGAAAAAACTTTTCGAAAAAAAATTTAATTTTATTTCTAGACAGGATTTATCATTTACAGTGACGTGCAAAACTGAACCACCCTGAGGTATTTTTCAACACAAAGTCATTTCTTTAATCAGCGAAAGAAAATTTTATTTCAAAACTTAACAAAAAATTAACTTCAAACAGTCTTTTATTGAAAAGTAACAAAAATATTTCATCCCTTCATTTTCATAATAAAAAAATTTAAATATCCTAAGACTCAGTTTTGCTCGAACTAATATATTTTTTGTTCGAAGGTAACTATTTCGGGGTAAATAATATTTTGTTCACATACTCGTCGCCGTCGCCGGTGTCGGACGTTTTGACCCGCGCTGTTCGCTTTGTTATGTTTTTTGTGTTCTTTGTTGATCTATTGTATTTCTATTGATGTATTCGACTGCGTCCTATGGAAGAGAAGAAAAAAAAAAAATCACTTAATCATATTGTGCGCGAGTTTTTGCTGTGTGTCGCCAAGCAATCCTGCAGCATATTGTGCGCGATATTTAGTGCGCGATTTTTTTTTTTTTTTTTTTTTTTTTTTTTTTTTTTGTATGGGGTCACCAAGCATCATTCAGCATCGCATCACATCACATCACACATGGACAGTTACCTAGCATCCAATCCAGCTAAGTTCATAACTGTTGGCTAACGGGTCGTGGGCTGTGGATGCATGTACCGGTTAAGGCCTAGTACTAACGGGTACATTGCACCCATTGCTTTTTTTATCTCTGCAAGCCCCGATCCGTAGTTGAACTGTAAATGTTGGGTGCCGTCTGACATGGTCGAGTGCATCTGTTTTAATTAGTTTTCTTAATTGGTTTTCTCTCTCTTTTCTTTTTTTTTTTTTTTTTTTTTTCATTAAGAAATAGTTTTTTGCTTCTTTGTATTCCGTTTATTTGTATTCTTATAGCAAATTATGACTTTGTCCTCGTTATTTTAATTTTTAGTTTTTAATAGTCCGCTATTCATTGCGTTACAATGGTAAATTTTACCATTGAGCAACTGAATGTTCGGGGTTTGAGTGGTGCCTATTTATCCTTGTATATTCATACCCAAATCGCAAGACCTGATGTATTGGCTCTCTGTGAGACCAAAGTGCTGCCAGGTAGTGAGCAATTTCTCACTATTCCTGATTACCACCTCATACCTACTTTTTTCCAGCAGCGGGGTATCGCTATATATATACGAAATGATGTAGCTTTTCAAGTTGTTTCCCATCTGGGCACTTGCTCCAATCCTGAGTTTAACTACTCTTGGGTTAAACTTCAGGTCCAAAGGCAAATTATCTTCTTTTGCTATGTTTACAGAAGCCCAACATTGTCTGTGGCAAGCACTAGAGCGGAATTGGATAAGTTGTCTGAGGCTATTCAGGCATTGTATGATGCAAACCCTGACGTTGAAATCGTTGTAGCGGGCGATTTCAACGTCCATAATAATGCCTGGCTTAAGCATTCTACCCATACGGACCATCAGGGTCTAGACACTGAGCTCTTCGCTTCACTTAATGGACTAGTGCAGTTAGTAACCGAACCAACTCGATTACCTGAAATAACAAATCATGCTTCAAACCTGCTTGACATTTTTCTAACGAATCATCCAGATAAATATTCTGTTTCTGTGATATCACCATCCCCAATTGGGAACACTGATCACTTCCTGATTCGAGCACAGTTTCCGATTACAGCGGTAAATTCAGTAAAAGTCAAAGTGCCTCGAAGAACCATCTGGTTTTATAAAAAAGCAGACTGGGAAGCACTAAACCAGTTTTTCAGGTCCTTTAATTGGAAGCTGTGTTTCGAGTCTAAAAATTGTGATACAGCTTGCCAGCTTGTAACCGAAACCATACTTAAGGGTATGGAACTCTTCATACCTTTTAATTATAAACGAATCAAACCGTCGAAGGATTCGTGGTTTACTAAAGATTGCCTCACGGCCATACGTAACAAGAAAAAACATTTCCAAATTTTTAAGAGCAACCCAACTCTTGCCAACAGATCTCTGTACAACATGTCAAGAAATACATGCAAGTCTATTTTGGAAAGTGCTAAGTTTCAACACGACCAAAAACTTCGAAGAAAAATTCTCGAAGCACCAAATGGTTCGCGATCTTTTTGGTCATTTGTTAAAGCGGTCAACAGTAACAACTTAAAATCATCTACACCGCCTCTTCTAGATGGGGACCGAATTGTAGTCCATCCTGTTGAGAAAGCCAATCTTCTCGCAGCAAGTTTCGCACGAAACTCCAGGCTACCACCGACTAACCAGTCCCCCCCGCTTGTAACACCATCTGGATTTCATCTACCTGAGATTCATTTTCGCACACGACTTATCTCCAAAATTCTTCGTGAGCTCAATGTCCAGAAATCTGCAGGTCCCGATGGTATTACCCCGATAGTCCTTAAAAATTGTTTTGCGTCTCTGGCTAAACCGCTGCGCGACTTATTCCATCTCTCGTACTCTTCTGGGCACTTTCCGCGCACGTGGAAAATGGCGAATGTTCAGCCGATTCCCAAGAAAGGAAACAAAGCGTTACCCACCAACTACCGCCCCATCGCCATTACTTCCGTTCTGTCGAAAGTGATGGAAACGGCTGTGAATCGCAAAATAGTCCACCATCTTGAAGATATCAAAATTATTAATGATCGACAATACGGATTCCGTTCCGGACGATCTACAGGTGACCTCTTGGTATATCTGACTGATCGTTGGAACTCTTGTATTCATAAATTTGGTGAAGGCCAAGTTCTGGCGCTTGACATCGCTAAAGCGTTTGACAGAGTTTGGCACAAATGTCTCCTAGTGAAACTCAAAGCAGTCGGCTTTAACACTAACCTTGTAAAATGGATTGAGAGTTTTCTATTTGAACGCACCATACAAGTCGTATTGGATGGAGTGGCATCTTCTCCCTTTCCCTTAGATTCCGGAGTCCCCCAAGGCTCTGTTTTATCACCCACACTCTTTCTTATTTTTATCAATGACCTTCTGTCGACAACACTCAATCCGATACATTGCTTTGCAGATGATAGTACCCTGGACAGCATCTATGAATTCGACTCGAGTATAAACGCTCACCGTGTCCCGGTAGCATCTAAACGTGCCGAACTATTTGGATCATTAAACTCTGACCTCAACCTAATCTTGGAATGGGGTAGGATAAATAGAGTAGAATTCAACACCTCAAAAACTCAGGCCTGTTTTCTTTCCCTTAAGCGTGATGTTCCGGCATCGATCGCTAATGTAACCTTCGGTGGTGTCCAACTTGACTCTTCCGATTCCTTCTCACTCCTTGGCATTAAAATAAATAACCATTTGAATTGGAACCAGCACATAATCGACGTGGCACTTGACGCTTCCAAACGCCTAGGAGTTTTGCGAAGATGTAAAAAATATTTTACTCCCAGGGACCTAGCAAATATCTACAAGGCATACATTAGACCACGCCTTGAGTACAATTCGCATTTATGGGCCGGGGCACCCAAAACGCAACTTGCGATGCTCGACCGTGTCCAGAGGCAGGCGTTCCGACTAATTGGTGACGATGCCATCAGGGATTCTATAGACTCCCTAGAGCATCGTAGAGATGTCGGAGTACTAAGCATTTACTACCGCTACTTTCATGGTAAATGCAGTGAGGAACTTGCTGAACTTATCCCACCTCTGTACACTTTTCCTAGAAACACTCGCCTTGCTTCAAGCGCGCACGAGTTTACTGTTAAACTTCCAACTTCCCGTACAGTGAAATATAGGCAGTCATTCATACCCCGAACTTCTAAGCTCTGGAACGCATTACCAGCGGCTGTATTCCCATTGTCATACGACCTACGACGTTTCAAAATCAACGTCCACCGGCATTTTAGGCTTTTCCCTCCTTTAAATCCCATTCCCATTTATCCTTAGCTCCTTTTTCTCCCTTACCGACATGACTGTGTAAACTACATTAAAGGGTGACCCCCTAAGTTGTGTTCGGCTACGTAAAAAAAAAAAAAAAAAAAAAATACTCTTAGCTTTCAAAACCTCATTGATACGTTTTGGAATACTTTCTACTAATCTTTAAACATAATCGGAATTAATACTTTCCCATTGTTCTTTCAATCTGTGCCATAAAATGTCAACTGAAGACGGGGGTTGGTCGTATACACTGTGTATTTGAGTTTTTAAGTAGAGCCACAAATTTTCAATTGAGTTGAGATCCGGGCTTTGTGCCGGCCACTCAAGCTGCGAAAATGGCTGGCTGGTAATCCAATTTTGTACCAACTTGGAGGTGTGCTTGGCGTCCCGATCTTGTTGAAAAATAATATCCGTCTCAGGTAGTGCTAAATTTTGTATGGTTTCTCATAACGACTCTTTCAAAATATTTAAATAGTAATAACGGTCTATGATTTCACTAATTCAGTGCATTGAACCGACTCCCAAAGCGGTCATGTTGCCCCAAACCATGACCGATCCTCCGGCATGCTTCACACTTTGTTTAACGTGTTTCGGTTGCAGCTTTTCATTTGGACGTAACCATGCCCAGGAACGCCCATCCCATAAAAATCTATTTACTGTGACTTCATCTGACCAAACAACAGTTTTCCATTCATCTACTGTCCAATTTTTATATTTTTTTTGCAAATTGTAGTCTTGCAGCAATAAGTGCGGGCTTTTTTGGCTTCTCTATTGATGTAAAACCAGTTCCTTTTAGAGATCGACGGCCTGTCCATTCCCTTTTTTTGATCTCAGTGCGTTCGTCCAATATTTTAGTAGCCATTGTAATAGATTTGGCTTCATCGCATATATAAAATGGAGTGCATGACAGGCTGTCTCAAGTGGGAATACTTTTTGATTCGGAAATTTTCGAAAATTGTGTCCAAGCTTAACTTGGCTTCAAACTTTTACAAAAAAAAATACCATAATTTGTATTCTCTCTTGGTTGCTAATATTCGGTCAGCAATAAAATAATTTTCAGTAGAATGGAGTTTGCTGTTTTATTTCAGACATCTTTATTTTTTCAATTTTTATTGGTTTTTGGTTCGTGTCTAAGCTAAACACTTTAGCAACGAACAATTTAACGCGGGACAGAGATAGTTGTATTGGGCCTAAGTATGCCAGACAAGAATAGCGAAAATTTGATAATGGTTTCGAACAATTTAACGTGGGAAAGAGTTAGTTGCAATATTTTGAAGTGTGCTAGACAAAGATAGCGAAACGATATTTTTCGTGAAATTTCGATCATTTCGCCAGTAAGGGAGGGAAATACTTTCATTCCCATTTTCTTACCCGGCAAATCATGCTCATAGTCACTCCTTAATATATATCCTCCTTGAACGCAACGTCCTAAAGATCTCGCATCTTGCGGAGAAAATTTCTTAGGACGTCCACCCAACAATATTGGGGTATCAACAGATAACTTTTTTTTCATTCTTACAACTGTACTTTGATTTACCTCGCATTTAGTAACAATATGACGAGTTGAGAGGCCTTCTTGTATAATAATTTTAACTTCGTATCTGATATTTTTGCCTGTTTTAACCATTTTATATGAAATTTACAGTCGAGTGTGATTACAAACGTAAATTAATACAAAACGTAGCACTATTATGTCTACTAAGTATACTATAAAAAAATCAATTTGAATTCCCGTTACCGAATTATTCATAGACACACCTTCACGATCGCATTGAATTGACGACTAAATGTGTTCCGATCTGAGCGAGCAAAACTGAGTCGTTGTGACGGTACTGCATTTTCCAATTGCAGAAGCTGCTTGAAAGTTGGCTTTTTTCTTTCAGTGAAGAGTAAAAATGATTTATACCTTTTGTTTTTTTTGTTACAACCGATAAAAAACCAAAAATTATTGCATTCATGGTTCAGTTTTGCACGTCACTATGTATCTAAAATATTGCAAAAGACTTAGAGAAATAGAAAAAGTAACTGTTCATAAAATTTAATTTATATAAGTTAAGATGTTTCAGATAGAAAGAAAAGATTTCCGGATTCTACACTGTTACGCTTAATTATTCGTGACGTTTCTGAGACCTTTATCAAACTCGCAAAATCCATATCGTAATTAAATGAAATAACTCATATTTATCTCTAGTCAAAATATTGTTACATGTCAGCTCTACTTGCTCATCGCATGAATCACCGATGCAAATAAGTACACGCTAGGGAATGGGTGCCCAATAACAAAATATACTAACAGCGAGCAGCCGAAAAAAAAATAATTATGTACTAATAAATAGAATAAAAAAAAACCGAGTTCTTCGCCGGGCGAAAGGAAATGATTCGGACGACAAAGAAATAATTCGGCTGACAATTGCGATATGAAATGGCGAGCGTTTTTGATGAAAGATCAGTCCGGATAGACGAGTTGAAATCAGAGCATCGCGTCGTAAAGTCGCGATAGAGTGGACAGCGATAGGTTAGGTTCGTGGGAAGTTGGACACCAATGTACGTAGGCCACCAGTGGGCCGCCGATTCATTGTACGCATCCAAGTTTTACCCATGTGGACTTGTATAACATTCAAACAGCCCGCTCTACCGGTGAAATTAATAAGCTTCATCGGTTCAAGGGACCGGAGATCATTCAGCTCGGTGAAGAAGTACGCTCCGAGAATTTGTTACCAGAAAAGTTAGCAGCCACTAGAATTATATTGGAGTGGTCGATTTTAACAGCCAGCGTTTAAATTATTTTGGTCTTGAAAATCGGAAGTACTGAGTGTTTAATACAGTTATTAATACCGATTGCGACACCTCCTTCCATTACATTTTCCCCATCATTCCTATAGATTACATAATTGAGATGCCATAATTTATTAAAAGGTTTTAACCAAGTTTCGGTTAGAATAAATAAATTTATATTAGAATTGACAAAGTAGTCGAATGCTTCAATAGCTTTGTTCCGAATGCTTCCATAGTAGTATTTTCAAATGTTTCGAATTAGACATTGTACAAAAACTTAACAGCTAAATTTACCAGGGCAGTGTAGTGATCATGCTTAGTACGGCATTTACCAAGATTATCAATGAGTTCTGTTGAAAACTGTATCAGCAGTTCTGGCGTAAACAGAGTTTCACTTGTGCTAGTGGGAGTACCGATTAGTAGAATATGTATTGCAGAGCTATGCTGCTTGGCAGTTGCGCTGTATGATGCAAGCATTGTGCTTGTGCTTGCTGAGGTTTTAGGGTCGGTATGACCTCTCTTTAATTGCGGGAAGTTAGATTCAAATTTATTGAACATGTTGTAGGACTCTTTACCGGCTGATGGTTTCCGTCTGTTGGCTGTCTGTTACTTTCACTCTTATGGTGATAAATTCGTTTCTTTTGGGGCATGAGTGGTCGTTAGCGAGATGTTGGAGTCCGCAGTTGGCGCATTTCATTTGTGCGTTTTTGTCAGCTAAACATTCAGAATGGTTACGTGAACCGCTGCAGATAAGGCATTTTGTAGGAAGATGACAGTGCGATGACCCGTGACCATAGAGTTGACAATTGCGGCATTGTGTAGGTCCGTTTTTCGCGCGGGAATAGAAATTCCATTGGACGATGGTATGCATGATAGCCTTGATTGTTCGAAGTTCTGATATTTTAGTAGTGCCTAGCTCGAAATACAAAATGTAATATGACTGAGCATTCGCTTTCTTGGATGAAGCGCTAAGAAATTTTTTAGCATCTAAGCAGTTTACACTGTGTTCGGTTTTTAAATATTTTTTAAGTTCATCGCATGGCATATCGTGGAGCCCCGTCAGTACTATTTTTATCGGTCGCATGTCTGGTTGGCGATGTGTAAAAAAATTAACTTGGCGATTAGATGGCTGTGCAGTAAGTCGTAATTTTGATGCCAATAGACATCGATTTTGAGTTGATCCATGATGGCACACATTGTTGGTCGGGTGAGTTCCGGGATGACGATAGGAGAAATTTTTAATTTCTTCGTAGCTTTAGATGTTTGAACTTCGTTGTAAGGAACGTTGAAATTATCTTCAGGAAGATCAGCAAAAGGCTGGAATCGATTGCTTTGCTTCGGCATTTTGGTGGAGTCTATCCGAAGGAATTTTATTTTATCCCTTAATAATGTTCCGGGCAGAGATACCTGTTGACCCCGTTTGATTGAGGGCTTAGTTGGTATTTTAGTGTTTTTCTTTTAGCTTTTGTTTAATATAGTTCTTTGGTTAGTTTTTTTTTTATAATTTATAGATTTTAATTTCTGGATACAACTGTAATTCACTCGCGAATTTTGTTGAGAAGCTCTTCGTTCGATATCTAAAACGAAACCATTTAAATAATAAATGTATAAATAAAATAATTTCAATAATTGTTAATGCAAATCGAGTTTAATTAATCAAAAATAAAAAAGGTGTTCAGAAAGCGACCCCTTTAGCAATACAGCCCAAATCAGGCCTGGCCCTTATTATTTGTGTTAAGGCTTGGTGTTTTTTTCCTTCGGTGCATTCCGCCAGTCATTACCACTTTGACTTATGTATATAAAAAAAAGAACTTTGTTAAATTTTTTTTTGCAATTTAATTTATTTTCTTTGTTATTTTTCTTTAATTTAGAAGTAATATATCCGCTAGACAGAATGTAAATGAGGAATTCTACTTGACAGTATACATTGCAAACTTGAAAATAAATCGATTTTTTTTTCATTTTAAATATTTAATAGCATAATTTAACACAACTTTTAAGTGTTTGTTTTTAAAATTTCATGTTTTTTTTTTAATATACTTTTATAAAATTAAAATTATTGAAATAATCTCTTGATAAAGCACTAATCACCGTTTTTTCTGTTGCTATTTTAAAATATTTTTTCTGTTCTCTGTGTACTTTTTACAATTCCGTACTCTTTTTCTTTTTTTTTAAGTAGGGTTAAATATTTTATCTTTTTTGTGAAATTTCAAAATCCATTGTTTATTTCTATAAAAATAATTTATGTAATCAAATCAATATTTTTGTTTTGTTTGTTTATTTTCGCTATTATGTCGCAATCATTCGAGTGAGTAGGTGTTCCGGGTAAGTTTTGATCTACTAAACACGTACACAGTCACGCGGTCTACACAACACACTTAATAAAGTATATTTTAATATAATAAAGAATATTCGTAATATAATTAATATAATAATAATAGAACTTTAAATCTTTGCAGTATAATATAATATAATATAATTTATTCTTTTTTTTTGTTTGTGTGTGGGGTTTTATTTTAATTTTAAATAAGTTTTCGAAACATTGTTTCGTGCTGCCGTCGTTGTACTATCCATGCTTGCCATAATTGAAGTTAATAAATCGGGCGGCGGTGGCTGTGGTGTCGAATTACATTCGGTTCGATTCGGTTTAGTTTGATGTGATTCTAAGGCTACTGCTGAGGACTGATTTATTGTGGTTGGGTTCGATAGGGATTTATCGATTTTGATTTCGAAAGATTGACGATTGTTTTGATCGTCGCGAGGCAATGATTCGATGGATGGTGGTGAAAAAGGTGGTGGTGCTGGCATGTTTGAAGTGTTGTCCGGTGGTGGAGGAGGCGGAGGAGTTTGTGGTGGTGGCGGCAACGGTGGTAGTGCATCGCTTACATCCGGCGGAGGAGGGGGTAATGGAGGCGTTGTTGGTAATGGACAACTTGTATTTGTTGCTGCAATAATTGGTAATCGATCAGTTTCAAGAGGGTTTTCTGATTTTAACGAATCGATTTGCTCGATTGAATTGTGGATTGAAGGCATTTTATCAATTGAATTCGATTGTGGAAGCGATGGTGGAGGCGGTGGTTCCGGCCTACCGTAACAAATTTGTACTTGACATTTTATATCGTTCTTATTGTTTTCAGGCTTTGATTTTTCCGAGACATGGACTGACGAAGAACTGGAACTGATGTGATTTGACGACGATTTGTGATGCTTTGACGACGACGACGATTTACTACTATTTGAGCTGTGATGGTTACTGGATTTTGATTTTTCTTTATCGCTACGGCTACGATGTCCCGATGAAACGGCCGACGAAGTCGACGAATTGCGATTCTTATGAGACGATGACGAATTGCTTGTACTCTTATGTACTTTATGATCAATGATTAATTTTCTCATATCGATTTTAGCTTCCTCGATCAATTTCTTGCTTTCCTTTGTTGTTTCGGCATCGATTTTTACAATTTCTTCAGTACCGCTTTCACTGGAACGACGTTTTTCGATTTCTTTCTTTTCTTTCTTCAATTTACCGTCATGCGTACGCTTATGTGGTGTATGCGATTTCTTATCATCTGCACTAATCGGATGAGGCAAAATGGTTTGTTTCTCTTTATAGTGCGGTGGCTCGGCAAGAATTGGATTATTCTTTTCGTTGATGACTTCCTGGCCCGGATAGTATTGACGGAGTCGAAGATGCCAAGCTAGAAAATCAAGAGTATACAGTTGGAAAAAATTGATTAAGATGCAATTATTTCGATCGAACTACCTATACTTGTGACGGCAGTTACTGTACGAAATTGATGAATAATGTTTCGAGGTAAAAAATAGATATCATTATCGTAGAGATGTATTCGCGCGTAACGGATTCCTTCGCGTCTTAATTGATTCAGTTTTGCATCTTCGATCCATTGAACGCACTGTGATATTGGCGGTTCGTGTAAGTCTAATTGTAATACTTCGACTAAATAGGAGAAGTCCTGTGCCGCGAAGGCAACAACATCTTTAGTTATTCGATTTTGAGTGTACTTGTTGCCACAATGTACAGCCTTAAGTACGCCTGAAAGTAAAATTGTTATGCAATCTCAGTGATAGAATATTATCGTTAAAGGGTTTCAATAATTCCACTCACCAACAGCTGCTGTTGTCATCCGATCATATCCATGACCAACATGATCAGCATGAGCTTTAGTTCTGTCCTCGATCATCGTTTCCCTAGCCTCTGACAATCTCGGAAGATACTGCAAATTTCTCAATTCATTAATTCTCGTCCTAGAAAATAAATCGTTTTAAAATCTTATTACGTTTTGACAGTCATCAACCGCTTACCGTTGCCGTTTCATTGGCGTTTTACTTAATTCAGCCGTTGGGACCAATTGTTCGCCAGCTCGAATCCATAAAATTGGTCCATCATTCGACATTCGAGGATCGCTTTGGAGAATTGATTTGTTTCCCCAGGGCATTGTCTGTACCGAAAAAGGAAGAATTCCCAATTAATTTATTTGTACGGGTTAGAAAAGAAATACCTTACCTTATTTAGGAAAGGATTCTGTTCGATACGTCTTAAGAGATCAGGAAAATAGCCACCAACTTCTTCATGAACTTTTCCCACCAAGCTAATCTGATGAAGTGGTCCATACCGAAATGTGCCATGCGAATAATTTTTAACAACCTTGAGAATAAAAAAACGGATTGAATTCAATTCGAATTGAAAAGGAGATTTTTCAAAACTTTACCTGTTCGTTATATTGTGTCATAGTGCACGTTTCAATATCCGAATTGCGGCCAAGAACGCCAGCTTTTACAGTTAATGTTGAATAATTTTCAGCCATGTGTTCAAGTAAATCGGGCATATAGGCGGCTGCATCATGCACAATAGCCATCACATGATGTGCCGTGCCTTTTTCATCTTCGGCAAAAGCAACCTGAAAGAATTCCTCGACCAGTTCGTCCATCTCGTCCGGTTTCAATGCATCGATTTCGTCCTGATACAAATGAACGACGGTGGCACCACCGTTCGGATGAACTTCGATACGAAAGAATTGTCCGTATTTGAGATTTTCCAGGCCCTGTCGATTACAATTGATATCGCGATTTGGTACGGCGACTCTGTCTGGGATGATTTTTAAGTCGGGCCGCATACTTTGACAACCGACACTTGCACGCCGGATCTTCGAACGTCGATAGCATTTGGAGCAATCATTGCTGCGGCTTGATCGGCGAGATGATGACGACGACGAGGACTTGTGATGATGGCTGCTACTTCGTCCACTGCCGCTTGAGCTTGTTGTCGCTGCTGTCGTCGTAGTAGATGAAGTTCCGTGCGAATTTATATGTGTTGTTGTTCCTGTTTCAGATTTTTCGATAATTTTCTCTTCTGCTTGAATTGTGGAAGACGGTGGCGACGGTGACTTGTCGATTGTTTTCATCAGCTGCGATGAATTATTTGCCTTCGTGTTTTCCTTATTTTCTGATATGACAGCGAAATGTGTATTATTATTATTGACGATAGCCGTTGATAATTTTGATTTTGCATTGAGATCACAATTAGGCACTGAATCTTTGCGACAATTCTCCTCACAACTGAAATTCAAGATTCGCGTTACTTCGTCTCGATTCTTTTCGATTTTAATTATCTTGGCCGGTTTCGGTAGGAATTCGCTTTCAACCAAATTGCTAATTGTAGATGTTGGTGCAATAAAATTATCACTGTTCGGTAATGATTCGCCTTTAACTACCGCGAAGTCGAGTTCCATTTTAATTTCTTCGTCGATTTCTGATAGAATTCGTTCCTTTTTCATATTCTCAACGATTATTGATTTGGGTTTTTCCTCTTTTATTTCAACGCAGTTTTCTTCCGTTTTTATTTTCTCTTCAGTTACTGGTGCAATGTTTTCATTAGCTTCTTCTTTGATGCTTTCACGAACGACCGGTGCTTCTAGAGATTTAACAATTGAATCGTCTAAGAGAGGGACTTTGGTTATTTTCACTGGGATTTGATTTATTGCGTGTTCTGAGGCACTTTCTAGGGAGACTGGTAATTGTTGCGGTTCGATTAATGTCGAAGATCTTCTATCGTCGACGATGCCAGTCTGTGAATCATTACTTGTTTTCGATGAATGACTTTTGCTGCTCTCGGAACTGTGACGACGACTCTTATAATTCTGTGTAATGAGGGAAATAAAACAATTAAATAAACATCGTGATTAATCTAAACTAATTAAAAAAAAAAGAAAAATTTCTTTCAATTGCACGTTACTTGAAACAAAATGGACTTCACTGTCCAACGAATATCGTGCGTTAAAGGATCAGCTAAAACGACTACCGAAAATAATATGTCTTATCGGCGCATCATAAAAACTACTTATCAGTACGACGCTGAAAATAAAATTCCTACATTACTCTTTAATTCGCCAGTTTAACGTAATTTTTTGTTTAAGTATAGCGTTCTTATCAGCAGCAACGACTACGACGACGATGTTACCGCGAAACCACATGAAATTTTTATTTAATCGTAATTCTTTACGTTTTGTTTACCTGTTCATCGTCACGTACATGCGATGGGCATAGAAAAAGGTAAACAACATTTTAGGATAGGAGCGTAAATTCAATTAATTTTTTAAGGTTATGGTTGAGAGTAGTAAAAAAGGTGTAGGACAAGGAAGAAAATTAATAATTAAACTTATCATAATTTTGTTTCGGTTGTTTAAAATATCAACTAGTAAATTCGTTTTTTTTTCGTGGTAGCGATTTTTTTTATGCTCAAATTCAAGTTTTTTTTTCAGCTCAAGACATTTATTCAACTCATTGCAATGGAGACCACAGATGGCGTTTTTAAGGGCGATGAATTTATTATTATGTTGCAATCAAAAAATCATTATTTCATGACGAGATAACGATTGTAGTCCCAAATGGAAGAATTTGTCATGGGAATCCCAAAAAGAGAAATCAATAGTCATAAACAAGAAACCCGATGGAAAATAATGGTGATTGGACAGACGATTTCGTTGTACATAAACATATTTATATTTCGATTTCCTTCGATTTGCCGTTTGATTGCGAATTATTGAAGTGCGTTCCGTTCAGTTTTATTACAGTTCGAAACGATTTTTTCGCATAGATTAGGACATCCCAAAAACAGTTTCGTTCTTTTCAGAGAACAAATCATACTCTTCAATGGCGCTACAGCCCAAATCGGGCCTTGGCTTCCTGACCTTCAGGTTCCTTAACATTTTCATTATTTATTGCGCAAGAGTTGTTAGCTCTTCGCACAACCCTCTATCTACGAATTTTTCATTTTGAGCTCAGATTATCAATCATTTTCTATTAAAAACTTTTAAAAAATATCATTTCATCGATAATTATTTTAGTTAAGGGAACTGAACCGGCACGAAAACTATAATTTATGTAATTGAATCAGATAGTAAGACAGTAAGTTAACATGTGATATGGAGCTTCCCGGTATCAATCAATTAAAATCCTGTTAAGACCCCCTATAGGGGCATAGGACAGAAACAATTCTCTTCCACAATGCGCGATCCTAAGCATCGGCCTTAAGCTATTGCCAGGACTTGTTTATTCCTCTCGCCTCCTGCTTAACTGCTCGCTTCCATGTGTTACATGGTCGACCTACTCGACGTCTTTCTTGAGGATTATAATCCAGAGCTTGTTTGGCGATGTTTCGCTCTGGTTTCCTCAAAGTATGACCGATCCACTGCCACTTCCGCCTTTGAATCTCAATACCTTTTTTAGTCTGGCCAGTTGTACTCCAAAGTTCGTCATTGGAGATCACTTCTGACCAGAATATTCCTAAAATGCGTCGGAGGCATTGGTTCACGAAAGTCTGTAGTTTCTTGGTATGTCGAACGGTCACTTTCAACGTAGTACAACCATATAACAACACGGATTTGACGCATGCGTCAAAAACTCGAAGCTTCGTGCGAATGGAGATCTCTCTTAACCTCCAGAAAGGGGGAAGGATACTGAAGGCCTGACGAGCTTTATTTAGCCGAGCCTCAACATCTTTTTTGGCTCCGCCGCCCATGATGACAATGCTTCCGAGATAGCAAAAATCTTGCACCTCTTCCACATCCTGTCCGCTTAGAACAATCGGTGTGCTTGCGTTCGAACCCATGTGCATGTACTTGGTTTTACGCACATTTATTTTCAGTCCCGCCTCTTTGCATTTAGAATGCAACGAGCGAACATTTGACTCTAAGTCCGAACGGTTATGTGCAAGCAAACACACGTCTCACCAGGTGGTTGGCGGTGAAATTTCTGTTCATCAGCTGTTTCATGATTTTGAATAGTGAACTCATATCCCCAAGGTAAGCCGCAGATTCTGCCTTGTTTGCCAGATCTTTAATGGCCTTTCTCTTGTCGCGTCTAACAGCCTTTTTAAGTTGTATATGAGCATCGCGGTAGTTTTGCCTCAGGTTGGGCGTTCGTTGGTTAATATCGGGTTGAGAGATGATTGCCAATTTGGCTTTTTTCCGATAGCCAACCTTGTCCCATGTTTCTTGCGACATCCAGGGTTTCTCACCGCTTTGCACATATCCCACAGATTCTGCAGCACTAGTTAGAAAAGTGTTTCTGATTGCCTCCCAATTGGCGTCCAGTGTGCGCATTTCATATTCACCCAATGTGGATGACTTTTCGCGTAGAATAGTGGTGTATTCGCGTTTTTTGTTGGGATCTCTGAGTTTATCCACATTAAGCTTGCGCTTCATTTGAAGAATTTGTGGCCGTCGGATAGCTGCTGTACACAATCTCAAGCAGGCAACCATCAAGTGGTGATCGCTCCCCACGTCAGCTCCACGTTTCGCTCGCACATAAAGGAGACATCTTCTCCATCGGCGACTTATAGCCAAATGGTCGATCTAGTTCTGAGGAACACCATCAGGGGAAACCCAAGACTGCTCCTAGATCGTTTATTGTGGTAACTGCCGTAAGGATGGATTCGTTAATAGAGTAAGAGAGAACAGAGGAGGTAGTCTTATACGAGTAATATACTTCTCAATGTTAAAAAAGATATCATTGTTTGAACACCAACGAGAGAGCAGACAAATCAACCTGGAGAATCATGCCATCAGAATCGGAGGAAATTTCCGAGCACAATTTGAGGTCGTCAGCGAATAATAATAATAATAAAAGTTAGAAGATACAAATTGGGGCAGATCATTTATGAAGAGAGCAAATAGTAGAACACCAAGGACTGATCCCTGCGGAACACCTGAGTTAGCAAGAAAGTCAGTAGAAGAGATTGTTAATAGTCAAACATGAAGCTTTTATGTAGGTTTTCGCTGATTGCTTATTCGACGAAAATACCGTTGAGAGCTGTTTCTTGGTTCAAACTCCTGTACAATGATTTTTTACCCCTGAAGGCCAAAGTTCAGCTGAGTTGGCAGCAGAAAGGTTTTGCTGGTAAGCAAACTTTGAACTATGTAACTTTTTCGTCTGGAAGATTGTCCTGAGTCAGCTTACTACAACTGATGACTGATGATCAACGACACGTAGCGTAGGTGCTGGGTTAGAACCGCGCGGTACGCTCGATGATGAATTTTTGAAGACGTCGACCACCAACGAATTAAGCAGCGTATTAGTAGAAGTAGACGTTCGCGGCACATCCAAAACACCTCATACAGCTGCGCGATTAGGCAAAAGCATAGTCATTGCAGCAGTAGGTATATTAGCCTGTTTTTAAAACCAAGGTCTTAGCAGAAATCAAATAGTCACGATTAATAAATCAGAATTATGTGAAAATCCGAAATCTTTCCTTTAATTTAGTGATTGATTAATTGTGTTGCGTTAATTTTTTCAATTAAAAATGGGATTAGAGTCGGGAAACTATAATAATGAATAAATTGAGTGCAGAAATGCATGAATATTGTCATTAAGAAAATATTAAAAAATAACTAACCACAAACCATATAAATTAAAAATTTTCATTGTGAAAAATTGAAGAGAAAAAATTTCATATTACGCTGAAATTGTGTTACGAAAGTTCTGTAAATAGCTTGAATTTAGCGGGGGGCTATTTTTTTGTTTTTTGTTCCGGATTTCAAAATTTTCTGATTTACTAATCGTGACGTTTCGGTTTCTGCGGCTTTGATAAAGATTCCAGAAACGTCACGAATAATACATGAATCAGAGCAGTGTGAAATTCGGAAAATTTCTGTTTAATTCAAAATACACTGCATGAAAACAGTCGCCAAACTACTAATTAAATTAATTTACGCTATAACATACTTAATCCATGGGACTCTAGAGGCGCTTCATTATAGCTTGACCAAGGTGAAGCCTTATATTTGGGGAGTTTAATTTGAAAACAGTTCGACTATTTTGTCGCTAAAATTTCAAAGAACCAATTAAGCTTAACATTTGAATGACAGAGCTATGAACTATTCGTCAACTTGTTCTAAGTTAGCGTCCTTAAACTGTAAAGAAGTTTAGTAAGTGTGCTGCCTTTGAATCAATCTTGAAACAACTCGACAAAATTTTTATCAGGGTGGATGGACAAAAATCTTTCGAACATATCATTGGGAAATCATAATTCTTCTGCTACAAATCGTCGTTCAATCACTGTGGCAAAGCCTCGTAAATCTATCGGATACACTGTCGGACATTGGCCCTGTAACTCGAACCCGCAGTAAAATTACGCCAAAATTATCTTCATCAATAGTAAAGCTAAGTATTCTGAACTGCTCGAACTGAAAAAAACCTAAAACGTCAGAGAATCAGTTAGTGATCCAATTGCGGTGGTGGACAATATTTTGAACATATGGCGAAGAATATTGTCTTTCGCGATGACACGGATGATATTGTTTATGTGAATTCTGTTATAGTAATATTAATGGGCCAAGGAATGAACTATTGAAGACGTGGTGCAATATTTGAGCTTTTTTTCATTTACTGTCAGCGTTTGGTAAGACCAGTATGTAGACTTCGTTTCTTTTAAATTACGAGTACCCGCCAATTACTTTAAAGTGACTGCCGATGAACTCCCCCACTCTTTACTAACGTGTGGAATGAAGGAAGATGTTCGGCTGAATAGAATAAGGGCATCTTTGTGAAAATCTCGAAGAAGAGCGACCTTCGAGACTACTTACTTTCTGTCATTTGGTGATGTTGCAGAGAGCACTCTCGAGTTTATCAGGCTGGATTCCGTAATGGGTTGTATTGTACAGAACGTACAAATACCCTACGGATAATATTGGGGCAGTTTGGTGAATGTTTTCACAGTCCATTTCGAATTAAAAGGAAACAGAAATCAATTTGATAAAGGTCTCAGCAAAGACCGAAACGTCACGAATAATAAGGCGTAACAGTTTAGAATCCGGAAATCTTTCCTTTCAATATTGAGGCAGTTCGCCGAAATGGGTTCGCCACTACATATCATGTTTGTGGACTTCGAGAAGGCGGCGTTAGGAGGGCTTATTTATGGAATGCTTTGCGTAGGAGAGGTATTCCAGATAAGGTCATAGTTATGATTAAAGAATCCTACGAAGATGCAAGATTTACGCGTCTTACATATATGAGAAATGTTCGAGAGCTTTCCTGTGCGTATGATCGGTGCGCTTGCGTTCGAACCACAAGCGCACCGATTGTTCTTAACGGTCAAGATGTTGAGGAGGTGCAAGATTTGTCTTACCGCGGAAGCATTATCAGCATGGACCGGAGCCGAAAAGGAAATTTAGGCTCGTTTAAATGAAGCTCGTCAGGTCTTCGGTATCATTTTCTCTTTCTGGAGGGGATAAGAGAGATCTCCCTTCGCACGAAGCTGCGAGTGTTTGACGAATGCATCAAATCTATGTTGTTTTATGATTGCACTACAAGGAAAGTGACCGTTCCACTTACCAAGCAACTGGACATTTTTGTGATCCAATGCCTCAGACGCATTTTAGGTATATTCTGGCCAGATATAATCTCCACCGACTAACTTTGGAGGGCAATTGGAAAGACTAAAAAGGACATTGAGATTCAAAGGCGGAAGTGGTAGTGGATCGGTCACACTTTAAGGAAACCAGAGCAAAACATCGCCAGACGAGCTCTGGATTATAACCCTCAAGGAAGACGTCGGGTTGGTCGACCATGTAATACCACAATCTATTACGGTTTATGCTGGGCTTGCCTGTTCATTTTGTGAATTCGTAAAATGCCACCTGACCAATTGTTCACAAAGGGTTACTTTTCATGGTCGGCTATCTGACGAATTTTAGCCACCTAATAAGATAATCGTTCGGGTCATACTTTATTTGTTTTTTTCATTAATGACTTAAAACGAACTCCTCATTTGCGATCAGTACTGAGATGAATCGCGGTCCTTCTCTCAGTGATGATCAAAAATCAGGAGTTCGATTTTAGACTTAAGAAAAACATTCAGGAATTTTCGATTTCGATTGCCAGTACGCATTAACGTTGTTCCAATAGTTTAAACAGTTTGAGACCGAATCCAGTACGAACCTGACACCTCATTTTTTTGTAAGGCACCAAGTATAACCCAGGGGCTCACACTTTAATGCATTACGCAGTTATGACGGAATAGGAAAAGAGGTTAAAATTTGGTAGTGCTGCTTGCTAGCAGGCAATGCTTTCCAAATTCTGGACGTTCGAGAAATGAGTGACTGTATATATTTCACTGGACGAGTAGGAATGGGGATGACCATATAATCGTCCGCGCGTTTAGTTTGACGATTATTTCGGGAAAAAAGTGTACAGTGAATGAATGAGTGAGCTAAGTTCCTCACTACAATTACCATGGCAATAGCGA
Organism: Chorisops tibialis; assembly: GCA_963669355.1. NCBI lineage: Eukaryota > Metazoa > Arthropoda > Insecta > Diptera > Stratiomyidae > Chorisops > Chorisops tibialis. The sequence continues at coordinate 330,386,981 of OY770262.1, forward strand.
TAGTAAATGCTGAGTACTGCGACATTTCTGCGATGCTCGATGGAGTCAATCGTAACAGTTTCATTTGTAATTAGTCGGAACGCATGCTTTTGTAATCGATTGATCAGCGCAAGTTATGTTTTTGGTGCGCCAGCCCATAAATGCGAACGTACTCTGAACGAAGTGGAATGTGAATGTAGTCATTGTAAAATATTTTCTACATTTGGGAAGAGTACCTAGGCTTTTGGAGGTATCAAGGGCAACATCAAAGATGTTTTTGCTTCAATCAAGGTGGTTTTACTGTACGCCTAATGAGACAACATCATTTGAAGAGCTAAGTTGTACGCCATAAAAGGCTAAATTAGACAATAACGCTGGAACAAAATGTTTGACGGAAAGATGACAGACCTTTGTTTAAGCGGCGTTCAACTCAACTCTATTTTTCCTACCACATTCCAGGATTAAGTCGAAGTCAGAGTCTAGCGAACCGAATAACTACCTGCGTTTAGAAGTAACAGATTGCTTGTGAGATACTGTAGCGGTGTCAAATTCAAAGGGGTTATCTAAACTACTTTCAGTTGCAAAACTATGGATTGGATTGAGAGTAGAAGACAAAAAGTCGTTAGTGAATACTAAGAAAAGAGTAGGTGATAAGACAGAACCCTCAGGGACACCGGAATTAATTGGTAAGGAGCAAGAGGTAACGCCATTTAATATTACTTGTATAATGCGTTCGGACAGGAAACTCTCAATCCATCAAATGAGGGTAGTATCAAGGTGAATGGCCGTTAGTTTAACAAGTAAACAGCCACGCCAAACTATGTCAAAAGCGTTTGCAATGTCAAGCGCAAGAGCTTGACCTTTGCCGTATTTATGCACGCAAGAATTCCAGTGTTCCGTCGAGATCTCCCGTCGACAGAATGGAAACCATATTGGCGATTGAACGAATTTGCGATTCACAAGTTTCTATCACTTTCGAGAGCAGTGGTGTAATGGCTATCGGGCGCCAGTTGACCGGGGTTTGCTTTGCTTCCTTTCCAAAATCGTGGAAAGCACTCAGGAAAATAAGATAGATGAAAAGTGAAGTGAAGTGGAGTGATGTGGTCAGAGAAGAGGAGCATATTTTAAGAGTACTGAGAGGAATGCCATCAGGACCAGTGCAACAGGATCAATTATGGTACGGTCATCATCAACGAGTGGTGTTGTTGATCAAATTATAGTTGACCGTTTTGACAAATTACCAGAAAGATTTTGAGCTTCCGCCGAAGTATTTTTTAAAACGATTGTTTTTTTGCCTTAATTGTCGCCAGATATTCAAATGTAAGCCAAGTGTCCTTCGATACCGGAAGGTTCGTAGAGCCTCATAACTTTCAGGATCGACTCGGTGACAAGTCTAGAGGCTTCATCGCAATCATTACAATCGGAGCACTATTTCCAATGAGAGACATTTGAAGAACTCGAATTGCGACCTTCAATTGCCTCTTTGAAAATATCAAACAGCTCTTTGGGGTGTCTTAACGGGAAATTGCGCGCGAATTAAGAAGTGACCTGTAATACAAAAAGAGTTTTCCATCCAGCTCGTGCAAGATCATCGGTTTTCTTACTACGCCAGACCAGCTCGTTCGCCATAGAACTGTTTTTGCCGCAAATTGAAGATCTAGATTTACGCACAGTTCTCTGAACATGCTTTCGGGAGGTTCAAGCACACGAGGCCGCAGCAATTACGCGCTCAACAAATATCTGCTCATCTGGCGTCTCATCTTACCTTATCCCGATCCTTATCGCGTGACTTTTCCTTGTATTTCTTATCGCGCTCCTTTTCCCGATCGCGCTCCTTATGCTTCTTGCTTTTCTCTCGATCCTTATCGCGATCCCGATCCTTTTTCTTCTTGTGGCTTCGCGAGCTATCGCCTAAAACGAAAAACAGAAAATTCATTCGAGCCTTCAAACGCGGATCACCCCAATCACTCACCCTTACGATCGTCATTGATCCGCTCCTTTTTCGGAGAGTCCGTGGCCTTTCCCGTTGCGCCGCTTCCGTCTTTCGCTTTCGAAAGGTCCGCGCGACTCTTGGCCGCCGAAGCCTCCGTGTTTTTCTCGTGCATTGCGCCACTACTTTCTAACTGGGGCGGTTGCAGTCCGGCTGCTCCGCCACCATGAACCGCCGCCACCACCACATTTTCGGACTTCTTATTTCCACCTTCGTCCGGAGCACCACTTCTATCGGAATTGTTTTCACCGGACGCGGCCCGGTCGAATTCTTCTTGTTGGCCGCCCGTTTTTGACGTGATTTCTTGTTTTGGCGACGCCATTTGTCGTCGTCGTCGTTCGTCCGCTTCCGTTCACCAGCGAGCGAGAAAAATTTCGCGGTGATGACTTTTCCTTCCCCCGCCGAGCAAAAACTTGTGAAATTACGCGTCGATCACGACATTCATCGCGCGCGCACTTTAAATCGTAATTAAGCACTGATTGCTGGTTTGTTTGCGATAATCGATTTCAACATCGGCGAACTAAAACACTGGAAAATTTCAATGAAACTTTTACGCGCGCACGACCATTTTAACTCAGCAAGACGAAATTTTCATTCTTATTAAATTTTCGATGTGTGCAATCGGGTCACGGTTTCGATTCAATCGGGCAGCACTAGATTGTTGTAAGTCGGTTTGGCGGCATCTTTCGACGAACACCGAAACGAGAATGTTGAATCGTTTTGAAAAAATTATGCGAAGAAATTAATAAATAAAGAATTGCAAAATCGATTGAAGAATATGAATGCGGCGTAAAAATGTGGAATTGGGTTTGATTTGCACTACGGCAGCGAAATTATGAAAAACGCCAAAGCACACAAAAGCTGCAAATGCGGCTTTTCCTGCAGCTTTTGTCACCGAAATTAGGAGATCGGCCTTAAGATGTCGTGCAGCGTACTATGAATGTAGTTAAATTAAACACCGTATTGTGTATTAAAATTGTTTATTAAAGTTGAATAGAAAAACTCCGACTGCTGGATGTAATTCTCACGAAAAACTTGACAGCGATCTTCTTTTGCCCCTGCTTTCCTCGAAAACAGAAAACAAGCCGCGTTACTTTAAAAGGCTGCGCGTGCCTCCTGGTGACGGTGTCCTAAACCGCTGTTGCCAACATCAGGGCAATGTAGCGCCGCTACATGAATACAAGAGATTACACAAATTAAACCAACCACAAAATTGTACTGTTATTGTTTAACTCAGAGCTTTATTTCATTAAAATCATTGCAATTTACACAGAATAATTATGCAAATCAGCTTCGAAGTAAAACGCGGGCGGTATCTACTTGAAAGAGTCAAAGTGACAGTCGAAAAACTGAGGTTATGCCGCAGTGCTGCCATAATACTAGAGATTTTGCAAGTCTCGGAAAGAGTTTTTTCCTGGATATGTTTTGAGCCCAAATGGCATAAAAAATGCTACTTACATGGATTCTATTTTTCGCGATTTGGATTATGTATTCTGTTATATCGATAATAGTATCATCAAAATGTCTGAGTCACCTGAGTCACCGGTGTAACATCAAGCACATCTCAGAACAGTGTTTGTATTATTGGAGGCCATTCTAAGTAAATTACCGAGATAATAAGATATCGTAAAACCTAAGATAAACCCTGTTGCGAATCTTCTTGCTCCATATTAAATTTTAATTTTTCTTTCTCCTTGCTAAATTTAATTTCTATATCGGGTTGTCGATCCTCAACTCATTAGTCAGAACTACGCCTTTCACGTTTTATTTATTATGCCATTTTTATTTTGCTGGCTGGTTTCTAGATGCGAGAAATTAGGAATTTGTGTCACCATACCGGACAAAATAAAGAAAATAAATTCAAAAAAAAAAAAAAAAAACTAAAAAAAAAAATTAAATAAAAAGAAACTTGGACAAGTTTAAGCAGGGCTGGTTGCTGGGGACTGTTGGCGAGGAGTCAGCGAAATAAAAGAAGAAGCCGACTAAAAATTTTTTTGAAGTAATAAGTTTTTCTTTGTTAAAAATAGAATATCGATAAAGTTTTTTTTTTGGACGGTGAGAAGAAACAAAAGAAAAAAAAAAACACGTGAATAATAATAATACATAAACAAAAGAAAAAAAAGTGAACATAACCTACACATAAAACTAAGAACAAAAAAAGTGAAACTTATAAAAATAAAAAAAAGGCAAGTAACAAAAATGTACGTATACATATATTAACCTATGGAATAAACCCGAAATAAGCAAGGTCATCGAAGCGACACTGGATGCAGCAAGGGCCCCACCGAGGTTTTTTTTGTTATTACATCAATTATATTTCTTTTGTTAAATGATATTTCTTTGAATTTTTTTTGCGATTTCTTTACATTTTTTTTTATTAAATGTATGTCGGTTATCCGGTTGGTTTCATTATTTATGCATGTTAAAATTGATGTGACGTTTTTTAGGAAACGTGCCAGCATTCTTCCTATCTCGGATATTTATTCGTGTGTCCTTTTTATTCCGCGAGACTTAAAGACCATGAGTCAGAAGTAGAGGGTCACCCTATGGGTGCCCTGGGACTGCCCATCAGCAGATAGGGCTATCGTATCTACCTTTCCTCCCCCTCTCGAGTATTTCGTTTGCAGCACAACTAGGATGGGTGCTTCTTTGGGAAATTGTGACCCCCCAACGCTCCTGAGCAGCCGGCAGGAGGTGCTGCCCGTCTCGAAGAAGCCCCATTACAAAATCTGCGACGAGAATGCGGCTTCGCAGCCGGATTTTCGTTACAACCATTTGTTTAAATAGCGATTCGTTATCCCAAATACCACTCAACATCTTTGAAACCTACCGCATCCGATCAGAGCATGAGAAAAGCAAACAATCCTCATTCTAAGGAAATTACCGAGATAACGAATTGGTATATAAACCCGAGCGAATGTTGGCTCGAGGTTCTTTCGATAACGATAAGTCTAAAAGATAAGTTCCAAGTTAAGAAAAAATAAAATAAAGTTTTATATTAAATAGTTAATCGATGTTTCAATTGAAATCGAAAGTAGATTCGATTTGTTTTGTTAATTTTATCGTAACGTGAAAACGTAACTTGCACGTGCAAACTTTTAACTTATCAGAGCCCTGAGTCAATTATTGCACGCTTTCGACATTTTGGCACAACACCTCCCTCCCCTTACACTTCCTAACTTTTCTTATTGAAATTATTGATCATATAGTTCTATATATAATCTAATTTCAATTTAATATCTGTATTCGATTTTGAGATACAACGGTTTGAAATTTTGGAAAATGCACCATTTTTTAAATGCTCTCCATTTCTCCCCGCTATAACTATGTCAAAATATTATATTTTTCTCTTATTTCGCTAGTATAGCTTAATATATGATTCAAGTTTTAATTACATAGCTTGAGAGATAGGCGAGATATTAATTACTTTATTATTATAATAATAAAGTATTGTGATCGACACAAAAAAAAAAAAAGTTTGCTACCTGAAATTTTTTTTTTTCGCGTTTCATGACTAAACTAGCCTAAAAATGCAAAAAAAAAAACCGTCTGTCTGTACGCCGTCCGCCGTACGCCGACGTGTACGCTCAGCGCACATTAACTCCCAAACCCTTCAAGATAGAAAGTTCATTTTTGGAGAGATTGTAGATAGTTGCGGATCTCAGGCGGATACCCATTTTGGGGGGTGTACGGGTTCAGGGGGAGGTGGGGGGAGCGCTTAAACCGAAAAATACGAATTCAAATATCTCAACCATGGTAACAGCTAGGAAGCTAGAACTCAACATACATATAGAGGGGTTTGTGGGACAACTTTTAAAAATAATTTAATTTTTTTATCCATTGGGGTGCGAAAAGGGGGGGCTAAGAACCAATTGTCGGCCGAATTTTTTTTTCAAATGATTATATCTTCGAAATTACTTATCGTAAAAAAATCATATTTAGAGACCGTCAAGGTGGCATATAGTTCCATTGGAACCAGCTCAGAAAGCGGCTAATTATTGTAAGGGGGAGGGTCAGGGGGGGTGCACAGAAAAACACTTAAAAATTAATATCTCAACTATCTTTTAAGCTATGTAATTGAAACTTAAAACGTATATTAAGCTATACTAGTCAAATACAAAAAAATATAACATGTCGAAATAATAGTAGTGGGGGGAAATGGGGAACATTTCAAAAATGGCGCACTTTTCAAAATTACAAATCCTTATATCTCAAAAAATAGTACAGATATTAAATCAAAAATTTGTCAGATTGTAGAACTACATAATGGTTAATTTTGGTAAAAATTTTAAGCTGGGAGGTGTAAGGGGAGGGAGGTGATAAGCAAAAATGTTGAAAATTTTGAGTGATTTTTTTAGGGCTCTAGTGAAAGATACAAAGTTAAAATTTTGCATGTGAATACCTTTATTTAATGTACATAGAAAAATAATATTAACTTGATCCATATTTATTATAAACCGACTCCCCCCGTTCTAACGTGCACAAGGTGTTTCATGTGCATTGAAAAAAACACATAAACTGAACATTTTTGAGTGAAATTTAAAGGTAGAAACTTGAAAATTTGCGAAATGCATTTAAAAAAAATCCCTAAATATACGAAATATTAACTGGTCGAAAACCTTTAAAACTTCTACCCCCTCCCATACAAAATTATTTTTTCGACCATTTTCAAGAAATCAATTATCACCTAACCATTAAAAGCTATCAAATTCAAATTTTGGAAAACAACTTACAAAAATAATTAAAATGAAATTGCGTTCAAAGTTTTAAAATCGCGCTTGTCCTTCTACCCCCTCCCATACAAAAGTATGATTTCGACTAATTTCATTAAATCAACTAATAACCAACAAATTAAAAGCTATGAACTTGAAATTTCGTACGAGCATCTAACAACAAAAATGAAAGAAAATTGCATCACAAGTTCGACGATTCCCCTGCCTCCTCTACCCCCTCCCATACAAAATTATTTTTTCGAGCATTTTTAAGAAATCAGTAATCAGCTAACTCTTAAAAGCTATCAATTTCAAATTTGGCATGAAAACTTATAAAAATAATTCAAATGAAGCTGCTTTAAAAGTTTTGAAATCGCGCTTGCGCTTCTACCCCCTCCCATACAAAACCATGATTTCGACCAATTTTATTAAATCAACTAATAACCAACAAACTAAAAGCTACGAACTTGAAATTTTATACAAGCACCTTACAAGAGACGCGAAATAAAACTGCGTATCAAATTTTACGATTCCCCTATATTCTCTACCCCTTCCCATACAAATGTTCGGTTTCATGAATGTAAAATACACCGAATTTTATGAAAATTCTATGCAACTTCGTCTATGAAACACATTCTATACAGAGAATATTGGACGTGATTCAGGTAATTAATTAAAAAGCTATTAACATCCACCCACCCTTACTATTACCCCTACTCCTCCCCTCATAAAAGCCCAAACTTACAGACACGAATGAAATATTGGTAACAGTCCTGCCCAAGAACTCCCTTTCACTTAGTCTTCCCTAACCACTCTAACCTGCATATTGACTTTCCACTCATCCGCAACTTGTCCCAAGAATAATAAAGTTTCGCCCGACTTGTTGGCAGTTTATTTTTAAATGTTTTCTTCACACCCCCACGACATTTTTGGAATTGTCTTCGAAACATATTCATATGACTATCATTAACGTCAAAAAATATTGATCCGATCTTCTCACTCTTCTACATCTCAAATCTTTTGGGTTACACGTCCAGTCATAATTATGTTATGTTTTAACCCAATATTATTTCAATGTAGCCAACAAATAATTTATCGCGACGTAACAAGCTGTTCTACAACTTTTTCAAACCAAATAGTTCGTTCGATTAGGTCAATATTTCTTTTTTAATATTTTATTTGTTTGGTTGAATTTTTATAACTAGCGCGTCCACTTGGCAATCATTCCCAAAATTAATACAGGTCTATTCAGCGATGAGGCCGATCTTTTGCTATTACTTCCAATACGTTCTATTGAGGTTTACTCGAGTTATCGTCGAGAAATATAGACAGACACCTCAAAACGAAGCCTACTTTTTTGAATTTCCAAATAGGAAAATTCATTAAAAATCCTGTGTCAAATGTTTTCGCGTTCAAAATGATTTGTTTCTCAATAAGGGGAACTAAGAAATCACTTTTGACGAAAAAATCAGGCTTTCATTTTTATCGCAAACTACATTTATAGCATTAAAAATAGTTAATTAAATAGCAGTCATATAAATGTGATTTGCGATGTTATTTAGAGAAGTTAGAAGAAAGTAAAAAAAAACCAAGATAATAAATCTTCAACGCAAATACCGCCACGCTCTATCACTGAATTTTAATTTAGATTCTTGAACTTACCCATAAGATGAGAAGATGAGATCGTGTGATGATCGTGTAGTAACGATCAAAGATTGCCGATCCGCAGCATACCGGTTCTAAGTAATAATAGTCATCAGGTGTTTTCAAGCGTTAGTACACGATCGCGATCGTACCAGTGATGTGGGGAAAATGTTCGTTTCTCTGAAGTTAATTGCGTTGCTTGTAATTCCATTTCTTGCGATTGCATCCGGCAGTAAAATCTTAGCAGTCTTTGCGCATCCGGGTTTCAGTCATTTCAAATCCTTTTCGCTGGTATTACGCGACTTAGCCGAACGCGGTCATAATATTACGGTCGTTACCTATTTTCCCTATAAAACGCCGCATCCGAATTACAATGAGATTATTTTGAAAGGATCGTATCCGTTGAATTCGTACACGTTCGATGTTATTCGGCCGGCAAGTGCGATCCGCGAAGCTCTGCGGGAGTTCCGATTTTTACAGGATATTGGACAGAGCGCCTGCAAATCGTTCTATGAATCTCACGCTATCGATCTGATCTGGAAGAGCAATGTCGAGGCGCCGTATGATTTGGTCGTGATGGAAGCATTTAATACTGATTGTACGCTCGGACTGGCTCACGTCCTTCAGAAACCAATAGTACTGCTGAGTTGTGTCCTGATGCCTTGGTATTACGATCGCGTTGGACTTCCCGATTTTCCATCCTTTATTTCGGCTCAGTTTTCCGGATTCACCGACGATATGACCTATGTGGAACGACTACTGAGTTTTGTGGTTACAAAAGGACTGAAATTGCTTTACAGGTATGTGATGACCCGAAACCATATTTCTTTAATCTTCTTGAGCTGATCGGTTTTATCACTTAGAGGTACAGAGCTTGGCGATAACGCAATGATTCGCAAATATTTGAACGTCGAGGTCGATGTACGAGATATTGCGAATAATGTCAGTTTAATCTTGGTGAATCAGCATTACTCGACGCACAGTGCACGGCCGCTATCGCCTCGAGTAGTAGAAGTTGGTGGCATTCATATTTCGGAAAAATCTGATCCTTTACCAGAGGTACGAGTACATCCCTCTAAGGGTATTTTTTTTCGGTTTATTTTAACAGAATTTAAATTTTTTCTTTTGTTTTCTTCAAAAGGATCTTGTGAAGTTCTTGAACGAATCAAACGATGGAGTGATATTTATTAGTTGGGGGTCGCTGGTAAAAATTTCATCCCTCTCAAAGGAGAAGCTTATCGGTATAGTTAATGCTATGAAAAAATTCCCGCAACGAATCGTTTGGAAGTGGGATGGTGATGTGAAACCAGTGGAGTCGGATCAATTTTTCATAGCTAATTGGGTGCAACAAAAAGATCTTTTATGTAAGTAAGATAATTAGTTCCTTTGGTTCTTGCTTAGTCAAATTTTATAATTCAATTTGCGTTGGCTTAAAACCGATCACTAAATGCCAACTAGTTCTATCAAGTTGTTTAGTCTATTGAAAACTTGTTTTTAAATTTTTTTTTTGTTAGATTGTAGTATTTAAGTTATAAGTCATCTTCTAAAATGTATATCAACACACATCGTAAAATTTGAGAAATACCTTAAATTGTTAAAAATTTATTTAGGGGAACCCAGGGCACAATGAAGCTCGACGTTTTTCGGTGTCGATGAGGTGCTGCCAGCTAGCGGAAATAAGTAGAACTAGAACATCCTGTTGGTGCTCAACTACGGCAGCGATATTAGTCTAGTTTTCTTGAGCATTGCCTCTTTCTGCGTTTTTTTTGCTCCTGTATTGAAACTTTTCATGATTTTTTAACGGTTGGTATCTATACTTGTTAACATTACATGCTTCAAGAAATTTTCAATTTAATTGTCTTTAGTTTTGTGTGGCCTTATTTCCCTAACTTGAATCGTGTCCCGGTGAAATGGGTGCGGCAGAATTTGGAAGTACGCCATTCTGACTTTTTACTTGAAATCAGTTAAAGGTTGAGTAGTTTGTTCCAAGTGTAAAAAATAGGCGAACAATTCCTGTGCGTGAATAGATAGTGAAAATAATGAGGCTGTCCCAGTGTGTAAATTTTGTGAAAAGGATAGAATTAATGAAAAGTATAGTTAAACCTTCACTGTCGCTTAAAACTAACTAATTATGGATCAAACTTATTATACTCTAGATGAAATCTGAGGGTATTATAAGTTTGCCACAAAGTTTGTAACGCCAAGAAATAAGACCCAGAGAAAAAAATGAATGATACAGAACTATCAAAAATCTCAAAACCGGATGTCCGTCCGTCTGTCCGTCCGTGTCCTCTCTAGCTTGAGAACGCGTTGCGCTAGAAATTTCAAATTTCCTACTCGTAGTTTCTGACAAAAAAGTAAAGTGGAGTTCATGAACGGACCAAATCCCTCAACCCCTTCTACTCCTCCGATTCAAAATGACACAATTACGCAATTTGTCAATAAACGGTTTTTCTCAAGAATTATAAATGCTATTTGGAATATAATAGTTTTATGATGATTCTATTCTACTGTATAAGAACTATTTGTGCTCTCTTTCTCCTTCTACCACCTCCCATACAAACTGCACTTTTTCATGAAATGCCTTAAATCAATTTACTTAGTGCGTATACAATTCATCGATTTGAAATTGTGCACTAAATATTTATCTAGAATTATTAGTAAGACAAGAAAAACGAGATGATTAGCTTTACCCCTTCTACACCCTCCCATACAAAATGACACAATTTGGCAATTTGATATTCATCGGATTTGCTCAAGAAGTATAAAAGCTACTGATCTGGAATTAGAAATATATATTACTTTTATAATAATTCCAATCTGCTATATAAAAACTTAATTGATCCTTCCACCACCTCCCATACAAAGTGCACTTTTCAGTGAAATACTACAAACCAATTTACTCAGTACGTATCAAAGTTATCGAGCTGAAATTATGCATTAAATATTTATTTAGAATTATTAGTAAGGCCAAAAAATATTAGGCGATTTGCTTCACTTCTTCTACCCCTTCTCATACAATTTGACACAATTCAACAAATTACAAAAGGTAGATTTTCCTGAAAAGTATGAATGCTACTGATCTGCAATTAAAAATATGTCAATTAAATAATGTTTACAGTTATTTCTAAAAAAGCCACTAATAACTTCACACCACTTCTACCACCTCCCATACAAACTGCACAATTTCACTAAATCCAGTACACTAATTTTCTCAGTACCTATTAAATTTTTGAATCCTAAATTTTGTATAAAACATTTTGATGAGAAAAAATTAGTTAAATGTTGTCACCCCCTCTACCACTTTCCCAAATTCTTATAATCAAAAAATTTCTCTTTCATCTAGAGTATCGCACGACTGGGCTTTATGCCTAATCGTAGTCCTGTTATGTTTTTTTCTGTATTTCCACTAGTATTATATGTTTTTATAATTTTCCTAACCACCCGATTCTGTCCGAAGAACTGGGCAAATGACACTATTTTCTATTTTTGAAAACAAAAATACTGTTCTTTTGTTTTCATTCACCATTATTATGTTAGTGTGATTTTTATATTATAATGTGTTCTTAGGAAAATTTGTAGCTCCCTTATTTAACTCTTTTGTGTTTTTATACCATATTTTCAACGTTCTGCATCGGGTTCCCCTACGTATTAGGTAAATTTAGCGTTTTTTCATACTACAAAATAAGGAATTGTTCTCTTCATCTTTCGAAATTTGAAATAGTTTTAGATGCGAAATGTGGGTGCTATCACATTTCGCATCTAAAACTGAGTTATTATACTCTAGATTATATCAGAGAGTATATTGTGTTAACTTTAGCGTTTACAACCCGCTAAGAAATAAGGCTCGTACTGAGTCGCCAAAACTACAAAGGTACACACACAAAACGTTAGTTGAATTCAAATAATCGTTTATTTGTTTCTCCGTCTGCCAAATTACTTAAAATTAAAGGAAAGATTTCCGGATTTTACACTGTTCTGCTTTGTTAATCGTGACGTTTCGGTCTCTGCTAAGACCTTTGTCAAAACGATCCAGTGTTATCTTATCTGTTCTAAATTTTTATTACGATACATTTATACACATCAAAACTTCAAAATTTATCCATAAAAAAAATTTTAAATTACATTTAGATTTTCTTATTTTCAATTTCAAGGTATGAGCTCGTAATCCGATATAAGGATGAGCTGGGAGAATAACTATGATGAGTAGAGAATTATATGATATGAAACTGAAATTTCTGCAATATCAATGATGTCAAGCTATTGGTTCAATATAGGTGGTTCACAATGACAGAGAATGTGCTCTGGTTCTACCACCTCATCATTACAATATCTACAGAGAGAGAGAGAGTTGCTGATATTTAGAAGTTTTTTAAGCCGAATGTTTTGACATAACAATCTTAGCATGCTTATTACAACTGAAGAGCACGGTCTGATTTGCTTTTGCAGTGCTGAGTGGTATCCCGCTAAAGGATGGAGAGCCACAGAAACCAGATTAGATTTTCTTCCTGGCCAATGCTAATTATTTTTTCTCAAAACCACTGTGTTGTGGGATCCATGTGTGGTTACTTTACTTTTGCTCGCTAGGTATGTGTACTTAAAAGCTATCGCAAACGAGTTACAACAGGGTGGGAGAATTGGCCCATTTGCGAAATTAAGGTTCCTTTCTATCAATGGCACTACAGCCTTGACCTCCTAACCATAATGTTCCTTAACATTTTTTTTTGTTATTGTGAAAGGGTTGTTAGCCTTCCTCCATCTACGAACTTTTGTTTTCGCATGTGCAGTGGCCAAGATATACTCACGCAAGTAGTGTGTTAAAATTATACGTCGACGCTGGATTTGAGTTCCCGACATTCGCATTGTAGACCAACATGCTACCCAGTAGGCATCATCGAGCGGTTGTTATGACAAAGAAATGCTCGAATTTGAAGTTTTATTAAATACTTGCAGCAACATTTTACACTTTTCAAAATTTGAAACCGTTAAATCTTAAAGTCCAATACCAAAATTAAGTTGAAATTTTGTGAGATTGTAGAGCTTTATGGCTTATAATTTTGATAATTTAATTATTTTCGAAACAAAATTTGATATTTTAATAAGCATTTTAGAAATCCTGCAGGTCCGATATACAGACAGATCGATATTTTTTTCCAAATTGGTTTAGACACACACATTGAATTTCTCTACAGATTCGTCATTATTTACAAATTGTATACCCATATTGTTAATAAAATGGAGCCCTTTAGTCAAGATTGATGGTCTGGAACTTAGCGACCCCAAGGCAATAATTGGCTCCTGCAGGTACCTAAGAGTCGAGCACATTGAGACTGCGAAATAATATGAAAAAGTGATTTTACTTTTATTATTATATTAAAAATGTATTGTGATCGAAACAGGAAAAAAATTTGGCGCGCTGAAATTTTGTTTTTTCGCGTTTCATGACTAAATTGGCCTAAAAATGCAAAAAACAAAACATAACAGAATTGTGGTTGGGCGTAAAGCCCAATCATATGATACTCTAGATGAAATAGGAAAGAGTTTAGTCTACCAGAAAACATGTCATCTCAAATTCTTTCGTGAATTGTGACTTTTGTATGGAAGGTGGTAAAACCAGAGGGGGGAGGTTTGTAAGTTTTGCTTATAACACCGAACGTAGTATACAAAATGTTTCATGCTGAATTTAAAGTTTGCAGCTTTCATAATTTTCGAGGAAATTGAGCAATTTTTGTCTGAATTTAAGGCATTTGTATGGGAGGTGGCAGAGAAAGTGGGAGGTTTTGAATGATTTTGAATCTGCTGCTCATATGTTCGAAGGAGAAATACTTTTATTGAATTTTCCATAACAAAATTTGTATGGGTGGTGGTAGAAGGAGTGAAGCGAAGCTCATATTTTTTTTAGCATTTAATATAATTATTAAGGGACGAGTTCTAGCAAAATTTTAAGTTTGTATTTTTCCTAGTTTCAATGAAAATCGATTAAATGAATTTACTAAAATTGTGCATTTGTATGGGAGAGGATAGAAGGAGTATTCGAATCAAAACCAAATTTTTCAACATCAATCATAGCTTTGCTAGTTGCAATGCAAACCGAATAAATGCATTTTTGGAAATTGTGCATTTGTATTGGAGGAGGTAGAAGGAGTAAAGGAATCAGGTCAATACTCTTTGACGTTAATAATATTCATATCATTATACTATGACCCAATTTTCAAGTCAAAAGCTGTAATGGTTTAAGAGAGGAATCAATTTCTTTAAATTTCATGAAATTTGTATGGGTAGGGGTAGAAGGAGTAGGTGGATATGGCCCGTTCACGAACTTAAAGTTATTTTTTTCGCTAAAAATGACATACGAAAAATTTCAGCACGATAGGTCAAAGCTGTCGAGAGTTATGTTGTAGACAGACGGACAGACGGTCACTCGGAATCGAGGTTTTTAAGCGACAACAAATATTTCTGTACCCTTGGCGACTCTGTGCGATCATTATTTCTTAGCGTTACAAACGGTAAGGCAAATGCAATATACTCTCAGATTTCATTTAGAGTATAAAAATGCGTCTGCCTGTACGCCGTACGCCACACATGTGGACTCATATCTCCGATATTCTTTTCTTTTTTGGGTGGATTGAATGTTGGGTAAGTGAGTTTCACTACATACATTTTGGAGAGTGCCAGGTGGACGGGGAGGCAGGGGGAGGGAAGGAGTAAAAAACTTGATAATATCTCCACTACGAATGCAAATAGAAAGCTAAAATTTGATATGCGGATGTACTGGCTTATGACTAAAAAAATGAATGAATTAAATATTTTTGGAATCACGAAACGCATGAAGTTCATATTTGAGGACAATTTAGGTAGTAGATAGTGCTACTATTATTGATTTTGAAGGAGGCAAATAATTGTAAGGGGGAGGATCAGGGGAGTGCAAAGAAAAACAATTAAGAATTAATATCTGGACAATCTCCTAAGCAATGTAATTGAAGCTTGGAACATATATTAAGCTATACTAGCGAAATATGAAAAAAACATAACATTTGGACTAATAGTAGTGGGGGGGAATTGGGGAGCATTTCGAAAATGGTGCACTTTAAATGTTTCAAGCCGTCAATCAAATATTAAGTTGAAATTTATTCAAATTGCAGAGCTGTATGATTGATAATTTTGACAAACATTTTAAATTTGCGAGTGTAAGAGGAAGACCCCCTCCTCTCTTCGCCTTATCCCCTGCATACAAACTCAAACATGCAAAAAAATACGAATGCAATTTTGATTATTTATACTGAAGCTATTGATCGTGATCGCATTTGTGTGTTATATAATTGACAACAGCCCTGCCCTAGAACCCGATTCACATAGTCTTTCCTATACATCCGCAACTTGAGCCAAGGATAATAAAATTGCGCCGGACTTGTTTTCCGATTTTTTATTCTCTAGATGATATCTAAGAGTATTATAAGTTTGCTCTAAAGTTTGTAACGCTAAGGAATAATGCTTAGAGCCACCAATGGTACAGAAATATTTGTTGTTACTCAAAAATATCGATTCCGAGTGACCGTCTGTCTATCAGTCCGTCTACCCGTCTGTCTGTACGTCTGTATAAAATATAACTCTTGACCGTTTTGAGCTATCATGCGGAAATTTGCTACAGTGAAACTTCCATAACTCGAATCACCATTCTCCACAAAAATAGTTCGACTTATAGAGACTTCGAGTTATAGAACAACTGTTCTACTACATACTACTGCGCAACTGAAATGTGCACCAAGCGGCAACCTCATAAAACATTTCTTTATAAATAGGTACTTCCCCAACTTTAAAAACCCAAAACAACAAACCACTTACTTTGATGTGAGAAAATGAGGGATTCCCCAAAAAAAAAGAAACAAAAATTTTCTCCGCTATCAGGGATCTCTCCCCGAATTATTCGACTTATTGAATACGCGTGCTATTTTTTTACTCGACTTATGGAGAAATACGAGTTATGGAAGTTCGACTTATGGAAGTGACATTTTATACAATTTGCTCTCTAAATGCTATTGACACCTGATTTAGTTCGAGTTATAGACGTTCGACTTATGGAAGTTTGACTGTATATCTTGTTTTTAGCAAAAAAGAAACCTTAAGTTCGTGAACATGTAGCCATTTACGAACTCCCCTCCCCCCACAAAATTTCAGCTTAGCAACTTTTTTTATTTTCCAATGCGATCACAATACTTTATTATTATAATATAATAAATATATGTATATAATAATAAAGTAAAATTACAAAACCCCCCATTCTTCATAGCTCAATCATAATTTTGTTGTTCTTTTAAATTGATAAGAAGAAAGAAAAAATTTAGAAAATATTTGCTTTAAAATTGAACGGCCTCATACATTTCTGGCGGCAAAAATTGGTAGTGAAATCATAGCCATGATTCCTGGTTGTCATTTCTTCAGATGTATTTCTAGCTTATTAAATATTAAAGCGAGTTTATCAGATGAAATTTTTAATACGAAATTCCATTTATGTATTTAGTGCACGATAAATATTTAAAGAATATTTATTATTTTCACTAATACTCATTAAATCGATTACTGTGAGAAAAACTCGGTGATTTTATTCTCTAATGTTAGCGACTATTACGCAGTCGAGATTATTTTTTATTTATCGTTCAGCACTATGGAGAAGTATATTGTGCTAGCAGCTAGCTAGCTCTATCGCTTTTCTAGCTGATAGTGCTTGATGATTGCTTTCATACACTTCACATGTGTTGGCCATCGACTAGCAAGCAATCGGCATGAATCTTGAACATTGAGAATCTCAGCCTTTGCTTCTAATACCCAGGGTGGGCGATAATCGAATAAGAAAATAAACAACACCTTCGTCGTAGTTGAACTCTGGAAGTTTTGAGGTTCTCGCGCCGCAATTACATACGATATATAACTCAGTAGATTTCTATTTTTGTTTTTGTTAGCCAGTTCGATAGAGCGAGCGATTGATAGTTGCGTCAATCAATGGTGAAGGCACAAGTCTTAATGCAATTTCTTCTGAGATTTTCGCGTAAAGTTATGTGTTCGGGAACGTGCTAATTTTTTACGTGAAATTGAAAGTCAAGAAACCGGTTCCGTTAAAGTTCAAGTGCTAACGATCGTTTCGAATAATTCCAACAATGAAACGGATTGGTGCAATCGGATTGTTCTTAGCGATTCTTCTACCTGTTGTCTTGGGTGGCAACATACTGGGGGTATTCATTCATCCGGGGTATAGTCATTTTCGAGCATATTGTCCAATACTCAAGGGGCTGGCAGCTAGAGGTCATAATGTCACGGTGGTGACGTATTTTTCGGCCGAAAATCTCCAACTACCCAATTATAAGGAGATCCTGCTAACCGGGGAATACCCGCATAATACCATCACGATCGACGAGATTAGCCCGTCTCGATCGATTTTGAAATTGATCACGGAATTTTATGATTTGGAGCGCGAAGGACGGGATTCATGTCAAGCGTTTTACAAATCGAACGCCGTGGCTGAAGTGAGGAGACTCCATGCCGAAGAGCCTTTCGAGCTGACCATGTTGGAAGTGTTTAATACTGATTGCATACTTGGGTTGGTGCAACTATTGCAGACCCCCATAGTTGGACAGAGCAGTTGTGCTATGATGCCTTGGCATTACGATCGCGTTGGTTTGCCTGATTTTCCGGGATTTATTCCCTCCGAATTTGTTTCGTCGTCAAGTGAGATGGACTTTCTGGAACGGGTTGTAAACTTTTTTATAGTAAAAGTGACAAAAGTGTTGTACAGGTTTGTTCCTCTCATTCAATATTCAATCCTTATTCAAATCTCGTAGCTGCTTGTCATTATAAATACTTCAGATTCGTACTTACAAAGATTCAAATGTTTTCTATTATACTCCGATTAGATTATCGCAATTGAACGATAACGACATTATAAGGCAGCGATTAGGAATTGATATGGATGTTCGCGAAGCGGTCAAAAATATTAGCTTGGTATTAGTTAATCAGCACTATTCGCTGAGTGGTGCACGTCCGTTGAGCCCTCGAGTTATCGAAATCGGTGGAGCACATATTCCAAATGTGACCAGGCCGTTGCCAAAAGTTTGCATCAATGATGTTCCAACGATTAGTAAAACGATTATTTGTAATTTTTATTCAAGGAACTTGCTACATTCCTGAGAGATTCAAACGATGGGATAATTTTTATTAGTTGGGGATCTCTCGTCAATATTTCGTCGATTCCAACGGAAATTCTAGCAGATGTTGTTAATGCTTTGAAGAAATTTAAACAGCGAGTTGTTTGGAAGTGGGACAGTTCTGAGAAGCCAGCTGGATCGGAAAATATCTATTTTAGTAAATGGATACCACAAAACGATTTATTATGTAAGTGTATGTAAGCATCTACTGATCGTGTAGCACTCATTGCAAGTATCAGAAAAAAACCTTTGCTAAAATAAAAAAATTGTATTATTCTTGTGACGAGTTGAGAATGCGTGTTAAGTCAATATGCAGATTAGGGTGGATAGCGAAGATTAAATGAATGGGGGCGGGCTGCTGTCAATTATATAACACTTAAATGCGATAACGATCATTGGCTTCAGTATATGTATATAACCAATATTTCATTCGGCGAAAAAATAATTTTGCAGGGGAGGGGGTAGAAGTTTTGGAGGTTATCGAACAGTTATATAATTTAAACTTTCATGCACTTTCTTAAATGAGTTTCCCAAATTATGAAGCTCGTAGCTTACAATTTCAATCAAAAATTTTGAGTTTTTGTGTTTATTTTATTTTCCTTTGAATTACCTCGTGCAGGACATTGCTCCCTTTGGTGGATAATAGTTGTACTTTAAATTATTATTTTTTCTCTATGTACATATATATGAAATGGATGAATGCACGTGCAAAATTTGAACTCTGTATCTTTTACCATAGTCCTAAAAAAATACTCAAAGTTTTTGGCATCTTGGCTCACCACCCCCATCCCTTTACACTTCCCAACTTAAAAACAACTTAATACCTGCATAGGATTTTAAGATATGCCGGTTTAAAAATTTGAGAAGTGGATCATTTTTAAAATGCTCCCTATTACCCCCATTACTAGTATGTCCAAATTTTATATTTCTCTCATATTTCGCTAGTATAGCTTCATATACAGTGGCCGACAAAAGTCTACATACGGCCCCTATTTTCGCTGTTTGACGAGCCCGACAGCACTATTTGAAAAAGTAATGGTGTAGTCTTGTTTATAATTTATTTTTCTAATCTTTTCTTCAATATAAACTTAACAATCTATTCATAAAAAAACTCAAAAATAGCATTGACAAAACTCTACGTACTATCATGAAATCAATCAAAAACTTCATTAAGGAATTCACATTTAATTTCAAAAATTATATTAATATTTTGTTGGCCCACCATTGGCATTGATACGATCAAATTCTCTAACTAGTTAGGCATTATTTGACCCCATTCCTTAATGAGCATTGTAGTATTTCTAATGTCGTGTTTTCTTCTTTCGATCCAGAAGCTCCCAAACGTGTTCGATGAAATTGAAATCCAGACTTTGTGGAGGTGTATTGAGCTGTCTTGGAGCAGAATGTAGTAGCCAGTCCTTCACGATTTGAGCGGTATGCTTGGGTTCGTTGTCTTGTTGGAATATCCAGCTTTCACCAAGGTCCAACTTATCGACCGATTCCCTTAAATTTTGTTGCAAGATGGTTTTGTAGAGATGGCGATCCATCAATGAACACCAAATTTCCTACATCCGAAGCTGCGACAGCACCCCAAATCATCACATTGCCACCGCCATGTTTGACTGTAGGAATTAGGTGTTTCGGGTCCGTTTCCGTGTTTTCCTTTCTCCAAACTTTAGCTCTATCGCCAGTTCCAAATATGTTATACTTCGATTCATCGGTGAATAAAACCTTCTTCCAAAAAATCAAGTCCTTTGTCTAGATGGTTTTTGGAAAATTTTAAGCGAAGTTTGCGATTTTTTTCGCTTATAAGGGGTTTTTTGCGTGGTGTTCTGCTGTGATAACCAGTATTATTTAATGTTCTTTGAACTGTTCTTGGATGCACCGTGGTCTCTGTTCGTTTTGCTATGTCTTCTGCCAATTTTGTGGCATGCGTCTTTGTGTTTTGGTTCACTTCTTACAAAATAAAGGAGACATCTCTGTGAACCAGCCTCTTTGGTCGACCAATGCGCGGCTTGTTTTCGACAGAGAACCTGCTTTTGTAGTTGTTGAATATGGTTTGAACTGTCGATTTACTTAAATTCAACAATTTGGTTATTTCCCCGAAAGATTTTCTTTCGTTTTGGTGTTTTACCATCAAGTTCCGTACGTCTGATGAGGATTTCCTTCCGAGACGCCATCGTCATAGCTGCGGCCTTATCGAAACTGTCCAAACTGTAGCCTAACGCGAAGCGCAAATGTCAAAACTTGATAAACGGTACTTCCCGTTATAAAACATAACCGCACAGTAGCATAAAGAATTATTTACCTAGCCGTATGTAGACTTTTGTCAATGCATTTTTTTAGTTATGTATGAATAACTTGCAAAGTTTATATTGGAGAAAATATTTTTTTGTTAAATATCAATTAAAATAGACTTAGAACATAACTGCATCATTACTTTTTTAATTAGTGTTATGGGGGTCGTCAAGTAGCGAAAATAGGGGTCGTACGTAGACTTTTGTCGGTCACTGTATGTCCCAAGTTTCAAATTAATAGCTTTTTATTTGAAACCCACCGTCTGACACTGCCCGTTAAAAGTTTTGGCCACCTATTTTGTCGTAAAATATCAACTTATTCTTTTAAGTAACTTCATTAGAAAAAAAAATAAAAATCGGCCGATAGTTAGTTTTAGCCCCTCCCCCCTTGCTCATTTTATACCCCACTGGATAAAAAATTAATTTATTTTTACTTTTTTCCCCATAAATCTATAAACCCGTAGTGGAGATATTAGCAATCGCAGTTTTAGACCTTAACCCTCCCTCGCCTTACCCTTTCGCAATGAAAGTTTCCCAGCCAGTTGACAATTCACCCAAAAATGACTTATCTATCTAAAAGGGTTTCAGAGATATGGGTCTTTGAATGTCGTTGAAGCGTACACGTACGGCGTACGACGGATTTTTATACTCTAGATGAAATCTGAGTATAGCCTAGTAGGTAGTGTGTTGGTCTTGTAATGCGAAGGTCGTGAGTTCAGATCCCGGTCGGCGCAATATATAATTCCGGCACATTGCCTGCTTGGATATACCTTGGTCACCTCAATCTAAGAAAATGAAAAAAAATTCGTAGAAAGAGGGTTGTGCGAAGGGCTAACAACCCTTTCACAATAAGTAATAAAAAAATGTTAAGGAACCTGAATATCAGGAGGCCAAGGTCCGATTTGGGTTGTAGCGCCATTGTAGAAGAAGAAGAAGATGAAATCTGAGAGTATTATAAGTTTGCTCTTAAGTTTATAACGCCAAGAAATACTACTCATACAGAGTCACCAAGGGTACAGAAATATTTGTTGTCGCTCAAAAAACTCGAAACCGGATGTCCGTCCGTCTGTTCGCTCTCTAGCTTGAGAACGCGTTGAGCTAGGAAGCTCAAATTTTGTACACGTTATTTTTGTTGAAAAATTAAGATCAAGATCGTGAACGGGCCAAATCCCGTTCTACCCCATTCCATACAAAAAGACTCAATTTAGGAATTTAACAATGAACGGATTTTCGCGAAAAGTATGAAAACTATTCAATTTCAATTAGGATCATATTATTTCTATGATGATTTCAATCTAATTTATAAAAATTATTTGAATCCCCCACTCCTTCCACCACCTCCCATACAAACTGCACTTTTTAATGAAATACTATAAACCAATATACACAGTACGTATAAAATTAATCGAACTGAAACTGTGCACAAAATATTTATTTATAATTATTAGTAAGACTAAAAAAAAAATAAGTGAGGGGTGTAGCTACCCTTCTACTCTTTCATCTAGAGTATCGCATGATTGGGTTTTGCGCCCAATCCTGTCCCGTTATGTTTATACTCTAGATGAAATCTGAGAGTATATTGTGTTTGCCTTGTCGTTTGTAACGCTAAAAAATAATACTCGCACAGTGCCACCTAGAGTGCAGGCAGAAATATTTGATGTCGCTTAAAAACTTTGATTCCGAGTGAACGTCTGTCCATCTGTCTGTCCGTGTGTCTACAGCATAACTCTCGAATGCTTTGAACGTTCGTGCTGAAGTTTGTCTTATGTCATTTTTAGCAAAAACGTAACTTTAAGTTCGTGAACGAGCCACATCCCTCCACTCCTTCTTCCCCCTACCATACAAATTTCATGAAATTTCGAAATTTAGAGAAATTGATTTTTCTCTGCAATCATTTCAGCTATGGACTTGAAAATAAGGCCATAGTATATATAACCCTTACTCCTTCTACTCCTCCCCATGCAAATGCAAAATTTTCAAAAATGTATTTATTCGGTTTCCATTGCAACTAGCGAAGCTAAGATTTTTGCCAGAATTAACTCTATTAAAATTGCTACAAATTTTGAAAAAAACTATCAACTTCACTCTACTCTTTCTACCCCCTCCCATTCAAATTTTACGAAATTTCAATTAAATTATTTTTCTATTAAGCCGTCAAAGCTATCAACTTGAATTTTTGAGAAAAGAATACTATTGCGAATATCAAATTTGGTTTTGATTGAAATATTCCTTCTACCCCTACCATACAAATGCACAATTTTGGTAAATGCATTTAATTGATTTTCATTGAAACTAGAAAAAGTAGAAACATAAAATTTTTCCAGAATTTGTCAATTAATAATTGCAATAAATGCTAAAAAAAATATCAACTTCGCTTCATTCCATACAAATTTTTGTATGGGAATTTCAAGGAAAGTATTTTTACTTAAATGACCAAGACCTTCCACTTCCTCTGCCACCTCCACCATACAAATGCAATAAATTCAGACAAAAATTGTTTAATTTCCTTGAAAATTATTACATTCAGCATGAAACATTTTGCATTCCACGTTCGGTGTCATATACAAAAATTAAAAACCTTCCTCCCTCCACCTCTGCATACACCACCTCCCATACAAAAGTCTTTATTCACTCTTCGAAGAATCGGAGATAACACATTTCCTGATACATTAAATCCTTTCCAATTTCATCTAGAGTATCGTATGATTGGGCTTTACGCCCATTTAATTAATAATCTAATTTAATTACTCATTACGATTAAAATTTTTCAGGTCATCCAAAAGTTCGAGTATTTTGGTCTCATGGTGGTTTACTGGGCTCATCGGAAGCAGTCCACTGCGGAGTACCTATGGTTATTACGCCCATGTATGGAGATCAATATTTGAACGCGAAGGCTCTCGTGCAACGTAAAATGGGCAAAATCCTTTCGTATCAGGACATTACAGAAGAAAATGTCTACAATTCTATAGCAGAAGTCTTGCAGCCTAGGTAGAATAAATTTACCTAAACTATCCTGCTATCTAATGTTATTGAACACTTTCAGCTACCTATGGAATGCAAAGTACGTTTCTGATGTGTACCGGAATCGTCAGAATCCGCCCCTAGAAACAGCCATCTGGTGGATTGAACACGTGCTACATACAAAAGGAAGCAATCTCACTTATTCGCCAAGCGTGGATATGAACTGGTTCGTCTATTATTCGCTGGACGCAATACTTACACTGCTTTTCGCATTAATTCTCGCCATATCACTTCCAATTTACTGTTTGAAAGCAGCCTGGAGATTATGTCGACGTCCGGTGGCCACCACCACCCCAACGAAAAGGACATTGTTGAAGCACAAAACGAAAACGTCCTAAGTCTCGAGGGACCATAAGTTCTATGTTGGAGCATCATGCAAAGGACATCAACGGAATTGCATCAAAATAACCCCTTCTCCCAACGCTCCCCCGTTTCTCACACATACCATTTTCAACTCATACTCTAATTACATTGTTTGCCATTAATTTAATTGCATTTTCATGAAAATTAAGCCGAAAATACTTTTAATCCTCCGGTGGGTTTAACAGTCTCCACGTTTCGTATAGAGGCCGGAATCCGCGCGATCGTTTTTACTGAATTGGATTGGAACCACACGCCGGCCTTCCTGGTTGGCTGGGCTTTATACGCCTGGCTAACCTGTCATATCCCTACTTTACGGTTGTAATTACTTAAAAGCGCGGTATATAGTATTTGTCCTAGCAACATTGTGTGTTATTGAAAATAAATTTTTGAATAAAACATGAGCGCGCGTAATTTATTTCTAGCCTCGCTGTTATACACGAAACAGGTAGCACACAGATGAGATTCAATTAACAGAACTAGGAGCGGATTACAAAACGGATTAGCGATGTCGGCCGATGATGGATAGGCCGGATAATGGTGCGTAAAGAGATGAGTATTTTTTCCGCAAAAATTCTCCCGGTTCTATCGGTTTCAGGTGATGCGCGTTTATGCAAATTACGGATTAAGATTAAGTGAATTTGGATGCAGGAATATATATTTGATTGTGTTTATCAAACTAATTAACAAATCGGTTTAATTCGATGATGTATGATGGGCTTTTCAATCATTTAGGAATTAAATGATAATGGATGTTTCATTATATCCTGTCAGTTTTGTATCTGTGAGGTCCGTTCCAATACAAGATAAATCCATTTATTTTTATTATTTTTGAAAAATTTCTCCTGAATAATACTAATTAAATTCATCAAGTTTGCAGATGAGCCATCCAATTTTATTATTAATCTTGGAATGGCTGGTAATATATTTTTTGCTCATAGGCATGGAAATTTTTTTTTCACTCATTGAATATAAAATTTTGAGCTGAAGCATTGCAATACATTATCTCCAGCCGAAATCGTGAATTTTATACATTTTTTTATAAGTTCTTTTTAAAGAAGGAATGTGTTTTCCCTTTTCAAAAAAAAAAAAAAAAAATTCCATGAGAAAAACGAGAATCCTACGTCTAAACAGACTGACAAAATCGGCATTATGCGTTAGTACGAACAAATTAACTCGAATTTAATTAATTTTAGTGATATCAAAGGGAAAAGAAAAATTTTGAACCCACTCTAAGCTCTTGCACAAGTAATTGTAATATTTCAAATCGAATTCTTTATGTATCTCAATAGTCATGCTGTTGACCTCATATTCTAACTATTCATAAATAAATTTTATAAAATTTCGACGATCGGTTTTTAACGGATTTACACAATTTAAGATATAATTTTGGATTAAAATTTCTATTATTTGAATAAATTTTTGTTATAGTTTATATTCAATTTCATTCCCATACTTTAGTGATACCGAGTGTGCTTGATTACTTAAAATCCCACATCCTACATATGTATATGTATATACCTAGTCCTGCCATAAGTTCTGTCACATAATTTCTCACATTGGCAACAACTTTATTTTATGAGTGACATTTCAATATCGGCCAGTTTTATAAACGTCATAATGTTGTTGACAGTTGATGGTCATTTAAAGTGTGTTCGTTAACGTGTGAAGATGGAATGGGGTGTAATAGAAAACCGAACTGTAGTGATTGCACTACATAAGTGTGGAAAATCCGCGAGTGAAATTTTCAAGTTGTTGTGCCCGTTAAAAATAACGCAAAGATTTGTGTATCGTGCGATCCAGAGATATAACGCGATCCAGACTATTGAAGATCGACCTCGTTCAGGACGTCCGCGTGATGTACGTTCTTCTGCTGCCATCAAAGCGGTCGAGAGTCGAATTCGTCGAAATCCGCTTCGTAAACAACGAATCATGGCTCGAGAGATGAACATCTCCACCCGAAGTATGTCTCGCATCATAAAATCTGACCTCGGGATGAGTGCCTTTCGACGATCAACGGGACATTTGCTGACTGAGCAGTTGAAGCAAATTAGGAGCACCAGATCGAAAGAGCTCCTTCGGCGGTACGGCAACAACAAACATCGAGAAATTTTATTTATCGATGAAAAAATTTTTACGGTGGAGGAACATTTCAACCGCCAAAATGATAAGGTGTATGCCCACAGCTCCATAGAAGCCCGAGAAGTTGCCACTAGGGTACAGCGAGGACATCATCCAGCATCAGTCATGGTATGGTGGGGTGTCAGCTACGAAGGGGTCACCGAGCTTCATTTTTGCGAAAAAGGCGTAAAAACTGCAGCGAAAAATTATCAAACGGACATCCTGGAGAGATGTGTGAAGCCGCTGAACTCTTCGCTATTCAACAATCGACATTGGGTTTTCCAGCAAGATTCTGCGCCAGCCCACAAAGCTCGAATCACACAAGCGTGGTTGGAAACCAATATTCCACAGTTTATAAGGGCGACGGAATGGCCTTCTGGGAGCCCAGATTTGAATCCCCTGGACTACAAACTGTGGGCGGAGTTAGAGTCCATGGTGTGCACGAGACGACACCCAAATATCGAGAGCCTTAAGCGATCTTTGACAGAAGCAGTAGCTAATTTTCCGCTAGAAACAGTGCGTACTGCTATCGATGACTGGCCCAACAGATTAAAGAGCTGTGTTAAGGCTAAAGGCGGCCACTTTGAATAATTTGTTGCTTATTTTACTTCCATTAGTATGCCAAAATAAAATATATTTTCCTTTGTCAAAAACTCTTTTTCATTTATACAAAAATTGCCCATATACGTGTGACAGAACTTATGGCACGACTAGGTATACTGAACCAAGTTACCATATATCAACATTCATTAATTTTGATCTTAAAATACGACACATACATATATATAATTATAATTATGCATATGAACGGAACGCAATGCTACCAACCGATTTCATTTTCAAAACTTGCCACGATTATTTTTGCCAATTTTTCCTTATTATTCTAATAACGAAGATCGGCTTGGAAATAAAACAATTTGTTAATTGGAAATTGTTTTCACGTTTCATAACTAAATTAGTCTAAAAGCACATCAGGACTACGATTGTAAAACCCAATCATACGAT
This sequence comes from Chorisops tibialis, assembly GCA_963669355.1. NCBI lineage: Eukaryota > Metazoa > Arthropoda > Insecta > Diptera > Stratiomyidae > Chorisops > Chorisops tibialis. Next base: position 330,414,306 of record OY770262.1, read on the forward strand.
ACTCTAGATGAAAGAGAATGTTTAAAGATTTTTAGAAATTTTGTGTTGGAGTGGTAGAAGGGGTGATTGCATTGAACTGATTTTTTCACATTATACCAGAGTTGCTTGTTTTATATAAATTTAAGCTTCGAAAATTTAATGGATACTAAGAAATTTAGTGTACTACTGCATTTATTATAATTGTGTAGTTTGTATGGGAGGTGGTAGAAGGAGTGGAGAGTACCTAATGACTTTTGCAGAAATGACTACAAATAAATTGCCATCCTTTAAACTGCAAATCAGTAGCATTAATATTTTTCGTGAAAATCGACTTTTTGTAAACTTGTGTAATTGTGTCATATTGTATGGGAGCTGATAGCAGGGTTGCAGCTAATCGTCTATTTTTTTTTTGATTTACTGATAATTCTAAAAAAAGTAGTACTTCATGAGGAAGTGCAGTTTGTATGAGAAGTGGTGGAAGGAGTAGAGAGATTCTAATAATTTTTATACCCTAGATTGAAATTATCATAAAAAACATAACAGAACTACGATTGGCCTTAAAGTCCAATCAAGCTATGCTCTAGATGAAAGATAAATTTTTTTGATTTTCGGAAATTTTATATGGCGAGTGGTAGAAGGAGTGACGGCACTTAACTAATTTTTTTCACATCATGCTACAGTTGCTATCAAAATGTTTTATTCAAAAATCAAACATCAAAAATTAAAAAAATACTGATAGAATTAGTATATTGGAGTTAATGAAAATGTGCAGTTTGTATGGGAGTTGATAGATGGAGTGTGGAGTTCTTAATGAGTTTTTAGAAATAACTATAAGCATCATTCAATTGATATATTTCAAATTGCAGATCGGTAGCATTCATACTTTTGAAGAAAATTGCCCTTTTGTAAAGTTGTGAAATTGTGTCATATTGTACGGGAGGGAGTAGAAGGATAGCTGCAGTCATTCTATTCGGGTTTACTAATAATTCTAAATAAATACTTCGTGGACAATTTCAGCTCCATTAATTTTATACGTACGAAAAAGTGCAGTTTGTATGGGAGGTGGTGGAAGGAGAAGGTGATTCAAATAAGATTGAATTCATCATAAAAATAATATGTTCCAAATTTCGGATCAATAGCTTTTACACTTTGGAAATTGGATTATTGTTAAATTCTGGAATTGAGTCATTTTGTATGGGAGGGGGCGGAGGAGTGGCTCGTTCACGAACTTGACGTTACTTTTTTTAAAAAAAATAACGTGTACAAAATTTGAGCTTCGTACCTCAACGCTTTATCATGCTGAACTGACAGATGACCAGACGGACATCCGGTTTCGATATTTTTGATATATTCCAAATTTCAATCAATAGCTTTTATACTTCTCTCGAGAAGTTAATTTTCATATTGCAAAATTGTACGATTTTGTATGGGTGGAGCGATTTTGCCCGTTCACGAACTTAACCTTAATTTTTTGCCTGAAACGACATGTACAAAATTTTGCACGGACATCTGGTTTTAATGTTTTTGAGTGATAATATGTATGAGTTCTGTATCATTAATTTTTTTTCCGAGCCTTATTTCTTAGCGTTACAAACTTTGCGAAAAACTTATAATACTCTCAGATTTGCCGTGTCGAGGTGGAGTTCAGAAGCAAGCGACATTAAGCGGGGCGCAGGTCAGTAGCAATCTACAGTAAGCGTGATCGATAGGCAGGATTTAGCCCTGTAATCGACAGGTCGAGTTCAGCATGCGACGATAAGCGGGTATGTCCGGTGATCACCAGGTCGCAGTAAGTTCTGTGATCGACAAGCAGGAGTAATTCCTGTGATCGACACGCGAAGTTCAACAAACGACAGAAAGCGGGCGAAGATAGAAAAGCGACAATTGGCGAACGAGTAGCGAACGAAAGAATGGTGAACGAGTAGCGAACGAATGGCGAACGTACAGTGAACAAGTAGCGAGCGAATGGCGAATGAATAGCAAACGAGTAGTGAACGAATGGCGAGTGGTATAATAATAACGCGAATAATAAAGGCGCTAATGTAAACAAGAAGTGTAAAAGTGATTCAAATAAAAGTTTTCGGTTATTTTAAATCGAATTGAAGTAGTTTGGTTTTACTTTTTACTTGAAATTTAGCGACCCCTTGCGCACTTCAATATAAAGCATATTTTGTTAAATTACATTGAAATTTATCTATGTTGCATTCGTTAAAGGATCATGGTGTACAAAATTTAGTTTTCCACATAATTTAAATTCCGAAAGGTTTCTAATTATTAAACGAATCTTACTGACTCGCTAAAAGTACGCAATTTAACTTCAAAAGTGTAAAATTTAGCAAAAATCACATAAGAAGATTGTTACGATTTTCTCCTGTTGAGAAACGTACAAATGAAACCCCTGCAGCAAGGGGGTGGAATGCGCCGGACCAGCCAACCCGTGGAGTGTTTGTGTTCTCTTCCGACTTCGTTTCAGAATCTCGTTGATTCGACGTAAGTATCCCTAAATCATTTCTTGATAATTTACAATAATTAAATGTAGCTAGGATGTAGCCTAGTGAGTATCGTGTTGGTCTACAATGCGAGGGTCGTGAGTTCAAATTGCCGTCGACGCATAATTCCAGCACACTGCCTGCTTGGGTATACCTTGGTCACCTTAATCTACGAAAATGAAAAATTCGAAGGTAGAGGGTTGTGCGAAGGTCTAACAACCCTTCCACAATAAATAATGAAACATTTTAAGAAACCTGAAGGTCAGGAGGCCAAGGCCCAATTTGGTCTGTAGCATCATTGTAGAAGAAGAAGAAATCTACTTTACTTCGTCTCTTTCAGCTTTAGATATTAAATGACTTTCATGAATCTAGGTACAAAACAAACTAAGAAATGAGGACACATAATTCACTTTGAAAAATTGTTCCTTATGCCTTCGACATACTCTACTCTACCAAAATCCTGAGTTAAACATTGAAGTGCACAAGGCGTCGCTTTCAAGTAAAAACGAAACTAATTTTCGTTAAATTAAAATAACCGCAAACTTTTGGTAATCGCTTCCTTTAACTATCACAAACACTGTTTCCGTTCACAAGTTGTCGCTTTTATTTCTCCGAATCCTTCGCTTTCCATCTTTTCCCAATTCAGACTGACTATTTCATCGCAAACGCTCGCCTTTTTATATTATCATTCTATTCGGCCGCTATTCGTCTGGTTTTCGTTTGCTTTCTGTCCTTTATTCATCTACTTTTTGTCGGCTTCTCGGCCTTGCTGAGTACGCGCGAGCAGATCGAGGTCACAAGCAACTGATGATTGACGTGTGTGAGCAGAATAGTAGACAGCTGAAGATCGCGAATATTCGGTGAACGACTTAGTTTTGTCATTCACAAATATTTCAACTCGCGCCGTGTGTCGAGAGCTTTATTGTATTAGTGATTATTTATTTGCGCTATTTTTTAAATTTAAAAATCAAATTATTTCGCAATAAAGTGTAAACTTAATAATAAATTGTGGTTCATTATCGAATTCCCATTTAACAATTTAAATAATATTAAATTGAAAGTGGCATGTTTAATATGAAAGGATAGACCACAATTTAAAATAATTGAAAGCTGATTTTTTTTAATTCATTCAAATGGAAATCGAATGAGTAAGGATTACTGAGATTATTGAATAACACGACCAGTTCGAATCGGACACAGCAAAATCACACACCCTTGAGTGTTTTTTTAATAATAAAATAGAAATGTAAATAAAATGGAATAAGTGTTAATAAAAATTTTCGCGAGAATAAAAACATGAAAAAAAAGACATACATTTGCATTATTTGCCGATACCTGTAAAGAGTTTCTGCTTCATGCTGTTGATGAATTTATTAAAAAAATTCTGTAGTATATTTTCAACAAACATCCTTTTAACATGTTAAGCATGAATTGGGCATTGATTGCAACGGGCTTCGAATTAAAATTCAATCTCTCTGCGTTTTTTTCTCTTTTTTTCTGTGGGTATGTGAACGGGGGTGTGGGTGGTTATGGTACTAAGCTCAATTCATTTCGAAAACAAAATTTATGCACAATTCGCAAAATTGTAGTATCTCCTTTTATAGATGTATACGAGTACGTGTCAACAAAGGATTGAATTTCCATTAAAAGATTACTGAACATATATATAAATTATTTGCAGAATACTTAAAAAAAAAGATGAAATTTTGCATTTAATTCAATAAGGATTAGGTTGCTGGTTTGAAAATAGAAATAAACTTAAGTATTTTTCAGATTTTTAATAATAATTGAATTAGCGTGATGAATTATGTTGTTGTATGTCTTAAGGTTCGTCTAAATAAAGCTCGTCAGGCCTTCGGTATCCTTTCCGCTTTCTGAAGGTTAAAAGAGATCTCCTTTCGCATGAAGCTGCGAGTTTTTGACGCATGCGGTCAATCCGTGTTGTTATATGGTTGTGCTCCGTGGAAAGTGACCGTTCCACTTACCAAGAAACTGTGAACTTTCGTGAACCAATGCCTCCGACGCATTTTAGGAATATTCTGGCCAGAAGTGATCTCCAAAGACGAACTTTGGAGTACAACTGGCCAGACTAAAATAGTCATTGAAATTCAAAGGCGGAAGTGGAAGTGGATCGGTCACACTTTGAGGAAACCAGAGTTAAATATCGCCAAACAGGCTCTGGATTATAATTCTCAAGGAAGACGTCTGGTTGGTCGACCATGTAGCACATGGAAGCGAGCAGTTGAGCAGGAGGCCAGAGAAAAAAACAAGTCCTGGAAGTCCTAGCAGCTAAAGGCCGATGCTCAGGATCGCGCTTTGTGGAAGAGAGTTGTTTCTGTCCTATGCCCCTATAGAGGGTATAAACAGGAAGTTGGATTCGTTTAAAAGTAATGGCACGTCATTGATAAAAATTATAAATTAAAGAGGCCCCAATATGCTACCTTGAGGAACACCAGAGGGAGACTAAAGTTCTGAAAATGTGTCACTTTGTAGGGGAGGGGGATTAGAAGGAGAGAGCTGATCAGTTATTTTTTTCGATCTTACTAATAATTCCAGATAAATATTATATTATTAAATTATTAATATCCATTGATTTCAGGAATATTTATTGCAGCACTGTTCTGCTTGGTGATTTTTAATTACTTTTCACTTGGAAGAAAATCAAATTTTCGGTTTGCGGTACGGTGTTTCCCGTGAAAAAGTGTGTTGTGTTGTTTTTCATAACCATGACATTTTGTAAACACTCAATGTGTATCTCACGGCCTTTTTAAATGACCGTTGTATTAAAAGCGAAGTGAAAAGTGCCATAAAAGTCATTTGAGTGTATTTTTAAAATTATGAGTGAAATAGTGTTTTTCTCGACGGAGTGTAGTGAAAATTTCATTTCATTTCATGAGCGTACTACGCTTTAGACCTCAAAATTAGACGAAAGCCTTTTCCAAGATGTGGCGGGGGTTGATAATTTGTTAATTTGGAATACACGGTTAATTGCGGTTTTTATTTGGTTTTAATTTGGTTTTATTTCAAACGACTGACAATACGACAATTGATAAGATATATAAATAAATAACTTTTCTATAAAAAATATGATAAATAAGTAATGGTTAATGCTAAATTGCATTAACCTTACCGACGGAATAACAGACGAGTCAGGTAACAGCTCATTAATATTATCATCACGTTTACTGCATTCTAGACAAATGATTGAACATAAATCCACTTAACCATGCATAGCTTTTGATAATAATAGTGATTAAGAACTGTTATTTATTAATATATTTTCGATTCGCTATTAATCATCACTGATGTTTGATCAATGATAACTTATGTATGAATTAGTATTCTTCCTACGTTCAAGACTTACTTAGATCTGATAGTATTGTTAGATTTATATTTCGCGAATAAAATAATGAAGTTATAGTTATAGTATAGTATAGAGTATATTATGTTTGGCTTTTGAAAAATCGTGCATTACGACTAATTTATAAAAACAGAGGGTATACAGCGTATACCCCGTATAACCTAGGACTACAGCCCTGGTCCTAAATATGGCAGATTAAAAAAGAAATAGTAATTTTTCAGGTTATAATTTTATCGTATTTTTCAGTCATATATACAGAAAAAAATCAATAAAACTGAAAAAATTATAATTTTTTCATGAAATCCTATTAAATAGACGAATTCAGTGCGTTACAACTGTACTAAATTTTGGTAGATATCGTAAAAAGGTTGCTATCACATACGTTTAGTCAGTAAATAAATCCAATGGTCGATTACAATGATATAATGTCTAGTTTGTAGAGTCTGAATTTATTCTTCGGTGATGCCACCATAGCTATGATGTGAGTATGATTCATGGTTGTATTAATGATATACACCTAATACATGCTCGTTTAAATGAAATTTGAAATGTGACTATCGAAGTCATGCGTTATTTGTAATGCCCACATCCGTTCTGTTACAAGTTCTGAATGTATTAGATCAGATTTACATGGAAGCCGACATTTTCCATGAATGAATCACGGAAAGATGAATTTTTTTGCAGAATACTTCATTTCGGATTTTATTATTGCCTACTTGTAATACAGGAAACCTAAAAGCGAGAATCATAAACCTGAACCCTTCTTCCTGTAATAAAAAAACCAAACAAATTAAAATCATAACCTAGAGCGCTACGATGTCATTCATTCGCAGCATGGACTCCAAAAAAGTAAAAGTTACGCAAAAGACGTGAGTATTACTCACATTACATCGCCTTTTGATGAAAGTCAAACAAATTCAAACTTCGCCTCCATCAATTTTGTATTTTCTTTTTTTTTTGTTGGCTTCAGATTTTTGCTTCATATGAGCCAAGCTGCTGCGATATCTGAAACTGCCACAAAAATGGATTACTTATATTCTAAATTAAATTTTTTTTTGTAAAGAAGAATATTGAGACATGATGCATTGTGGTTAAGTAAAGGGTGTGCCAATAAGGACATAATATGATTTTTGCGGAGCCCAATCGAACGTTGCTCGGTCGTGAACTTCACCATGATAAAAATGTAAGCCTGACCATTCGACATTGAAAAATCATGAAAAAAAGTTTAAGGGTGCGTTTGTATTAAAATACACAATTGTTATGTCCTTATTGAACAACCCGATGGGTAAAGATTTTATTTTTAATTTTATTCAAGAAAAAATGTTTTAAAAAAAATTTAAATTTGTTACTCCAATTTAAAGAACCAGAAGGCGACGGAGATGCTGGAGCATCTCTGGTAATTGTTTTTTTTTAAGAAGAAAGGATGCTAGGAGAGTTTCAAATCACAATTAATTTTTCCGATTAGACGCGAATTACTCACCTTTCTATCTTGAAAGCACTTACACCTTGTTGATTGGAATGAAGAAAACAAACTTGCATCACTTTTCTCGCACTGATATTAAGAGTATAAAAAAGCAAATGATTGCAATAGTTTGAGTTCTTTAATTGCAATTCACTACTTCCCAGAATAATTACAATCTCTCCGAAATTCCACTTACTAAAAGTTTAATTTCCCATTACAAAATCACTTACAAATAACACGACCAGTTCGCAAACGTTTTTCATTAATTAATGAAAACCAGTCGAAAATATAATAATATCTCATAATTGAAAATTTATTGCTAATGCAGTCGAATCTACCGGTCATTATGGCTGGTTTGTTTCCTGAATAATGAATTAATTTTTAAACTTGCCAACATTAAAAGGGAATTTCATTCAATTTGCATAATGAGAGAGATGATGTTAAGCAGAGTGGCGAATATCTCGTCGTGGTGTTATCCTCTGACGATATCCTGTTTCATGTTATACCAAAATCCAACTAGCTAGAGTTGAAAAGTATTTAAATATTATGATGTACTTTGTTGGCATAACTAGTGTTTTCGAGGGCGAAAAAATGTCACAAAAAATTAATTTTTTAATACTTTTACTACTTATTATTTTCTCATGTATAAAATTATGATTATTTTTTTTTATGTTTGTAATTTATTAATAGCTCGATGTGCAGCTGCTCGTTTTTAATATATTACTGCGTTAATTAATGCTGTTGATTCAAATGATTTTGCGAACAGTGTGGATTAAACGGAGAGAAACATTTTTAACTTTTTACCAATTAAGAATGCGATCCCCTGCGATCTGTGTAAAAATCACAGTAATAAGCAATTTTTGAGAATATTTATATAATAGTTTAGTGATAAGAGGTGAAGTAAAAACCATTTTCGTATTTTGCCAACAGATGTCTTTGAAGTCGATTATCTCTGGTAGTACCAAATGGAACTTAGAAAATAGATATACGCTAGAAAGGTGACACAGTTTGAGGCAACCAGAGCGAAACATCGCCAAACAAGATTATAATCCTCAAGGAAGATGTCGGGTTGGTCGGCCATGTAGCACATGGAAGCGAGCAGTTGAGCTGGAGGCCAGAGGAATAAGCATATCCTGACAACAGCTTAACTCCTATGCTCAGGATCGCGCCTTATGGAAGAGAGTTGTTCTGTTCTGTGCCCCTATAGGGGGTCTGAACAGGAATTTGATTGATTGAGAAAGGTGAAGTTTCAGAAAACATTTTTTGTCAAGCAAGTGCGCAATTTTAATCAAGTACTTAAAAGTTATTCAAGTTTGAAAATGGATTCTCTCCGAAGGAATTCTTGCCATTTTGAAGTTTTACTTCTACAAAGGCAAGAATGCTTGATGTTTATGGAGATAATGCTCAATCAATAAGTGTAGCATAATAATGGTCCACCACCACTTCTAGGGTGTAGCCTAGTAGGTAGCGTGTTGGTCTACAATGTGAAGGCCGTGACGCGTAGCTCCAGCACACTACCTGCTTGGGTATACTTTGATCACCTCAATCCATGAAAATGAAAAAATTCGAATATAGAGGGTTGTGCGAAGATCTAACAACCCTTCCACAATAAATAATGAAAAATGATAAGGAACCTGAAGGTCAGGAGGCCAAGGCCTTAACTCGATGGAAGTTATACGTAAATTGGTTTAGAGTATTTCATGAAAAAGTGCAGTTTATATGATAGGTGGTGGATGGAGTGAGGGGTTCTTAGTAGTTTTTCAAGAAACTATTACAATCATCATGCCGTTGATATATTTTAAATTCCAGATCAGAAACATTCACACTTTCAAGGAAAATGGAATTTTTGAAAAGTCGTGAAATCGTGGCACATTGTCCGAGAGGGAGTTGAAGGAGTGAAGCTAATCGATTAATTTTATCCCGATATTTATAATAATGCCAATTAAAGATTTGGTACAAAATTTTAGCTCGATGGGAGTTATACGTGCTGAGAAAATTAGTGCATAGTATTTAATGAAAAAGTGTAGTTTGTATGGGAGGTGGTAGAAGGAGTAAACTGTGTAGTGACTCGAAACAAGTTCCCACTAAGTTACATGGTTTGGGGTTGCATTTCGTATTTTGGCACCGGAGATTTAACGTTTTTAGAAGGATCAATGAATGCAATCAGTTACATCAGCGTGATTGACAACCATTTGATCCCGTCGATGGATAGGCTCTTCCCAGTCATTTACGAACCGATTTTTCAAGATGACTCTGCGCCATGTCATCGCGCTCGTAAGGTAAGTTGTGGGTCTTTTACAAACAACAGTTCAATACAAAAGTAAAAAATATATAAAAGCCTAAAATAATTGTTTTGTTTTTACACAGGTTAAAGAATTTGTCGCAGAAAGGGGAATTTCTACACTTGAGTGGCCTGGAAACAGCCCCGATTTGAACCCAATCAAGAACTGTTGGGCCGAACTGAAACGTAAAGTGGCAAGTCGGGGACCAAGGAGGAGTTCAAAAACGCCATCAAAGCCGCTTGGAAGGACGACATCAGCATCGAATACTGCCAGACGTTGATAAAATCCATGCCACTAAGGATTGAAGCTGTAGTCAAGGCACGAGGAGGATACACGAAGTATTAGTTTCATTAATTAATTAAAGAATATTGTTCCTACTTACCTATTAGTAACTTCCCATACAAATTCCCTTTTCAGAATCCAAAACATTTAATTATTTTCACTTCAACAACTCTTGTTGCGAAAATGATCATTTTGCTGATAAAGCATAAAAGTGGCTGTTTCTTCCAAATAAATAAATATTTTGTTTATGTGTTTTATACATTTTAAATATAACACTAAAATTACATAAATCAACACCAGTTCGTTTTATTTATAATCGGATATCATTATGTAGTGGCAATATTACCACATATTTGAAGGTGGTAACTTTTATTTGGCCACCACGGTATATTAATAATATTTATATTTTTTAAAAAAACGGAATTTTTAAAAGTTGCGAAATCGTTTTTCGTTGTATGGGAGGGGGTTGAACGAGGGAAGCTAATCGGTTTATTTTTTTTCGATATTTATAATAATGCTAATTCAGGACTTCGCACAAAATTTGAGCTCGATAAATGTTATAAGTACTGAGAAAATTGGTTTGTAGTAGAAGAAGTGCAGTTTGTATGGGAAGTATTGGAAGGAGTAAGGGGACGAAACTATTTTGTATACCATAGATCACATTTCCGATAGAAATAATATATTCTAAATTTCAAATTAATAGCACTTATAGTTTCTAAGAAAAGTTCGATTATTATGTATTTTTGAAAATTGGTCATTTCGGATGGGAAGGGGAGAAGGCTTGAGGGGATTGAAATATTTTTTTATTCGTTTTATATAGGTGGACAAGTTAAGTCTATTTTACAAAAATATAATTAAAAAAAATAATCTTAATATTAAACTTATGAAAAAAAAATCATTTGTACGTTACAAACTGTGAAAATTTCATTACAATCGGTTCAGCCGTATTTTAGTTAAAGCTGAACAGACAGACAGACACAGACAGGGAACAATTTCAAAAATGTGTTTTTATGCTTAGTTATTGTCTAAATAAAGCAAAACACTAATTAAAATGCATTTATAAACAAATAGCAGACTGCCACTACAATTATATTTATATGTATAGATAATGTACTCTGGTGGGCGCAATAAATGTAATGATAAAAACCAATTATGTAGAAACTTATTAGTTATCTTACTTATTGTACAATTATTTACTTATCTCTTCTGTTATTATATTCTCTATTCTGAGCTTTCAACGAATTTGATTTAAAGTAAATTTAAATTTTCATGGTACCTATGTTAGGTGTGTACAAACTTTGAATTTTTAATTCCTTCAAAATCATATCGTATGCATCCCTCAACAAATCTGCAAATATTGCTCTGTAGCTCTGTATAATTAAGTATTTCACGGTATTACGTTATATGTGGAACATCGACATCATTTCGGAACTGCAATATAAACCATCATCAACCATCTCAATCCAAAATGATTATGTAGAGTTTTCTTCTTCTTGAGGCAATTTGTAGGATGTAGGTATGTAGTTGATTCCTTGCATAGAATAATTTCTAACGTAACCCAGTTAAGTGATGCCAAATTACAAAATTTATCTAATTTTGCATAACTAAATACATCAAACATAGAAACGGATTAACAAGAGTTTATATGATGGGAAATCGTTATTAACTCTAATGGTGAGTACGTGTGGTTTTTGGAAATATTGAAATAAATTCAATTTCTGATGGCATTTCGGTAGATGATGGGGTTTTACTTGTTAGTCGTAGTAGCTAGTAGAGTTTTTTTTTAGTTATAGTAATGCAGTTAAAATTTTAACGAAAATAATCGAACAAAGACTCAGTGAATATGCTAACAACATCGTCGGAAAATATCAGGGTGGCTTCAAATCCGGACGATCGACAACGGACCGGTTATTCTCATTAAAATAGGTGTTAGAAAAATGCTGAAAATATGATATTAGTTATAACTTCGTCAATTTTTGTCAGGCATACGATAGTGTCGATCGTAAAGTTCTGTTCTGAATAACGATTGAACTAGGTGTCCCACCGAAACTACTTCGGTTAATAAAAGCCACGATGGAAAACAATGAGTGTCCAGTAAAAATCCAAAACTAGTTGACAAAAATCTTCCCAATGGAGTCATGTCTCAAACAAGGAGATAGTCTCGCTCTCATGCTTACCAACTTGGTGCTCGAATATGTCGTCAGAAATGCAACTTCAGTAACCTCAGCTGACACCAGAGTGACGCTACTCGTAAAATCCGCACAGTTGGTGCCGTGTACGCAGACGACGTGGATATTTTGGCCCGAGCAATATTTTGTTTTAAGGAGGTATTCCAGGCGTTGGAATCGGCAATATGTGAAGTAGGGCTCAGCGAAAACTAAATACATGACCCAGACACGAAGGACTGTCCCAGAGATGCAGAATATTACTATGGGCGAATACAACTCCGAGCAGGTGTATGAATTCGTATCCCTGGGAGCCCTTCTGACAAAGGACGGCAATGAACGACCTGAAATTCAAAGAAGAATTACGGCAGCTAACAAAGCATTTTATGCGATCCTCTCCATAATGAAATCAAGCAAGGTCCATCGAAACAATAAACTACTCATCTATACTACATGTATTAAATCGTCCTGTGCTGCTATATGGATGCGAAACGTGGGCCTTGACGCGGGTGCCGGAGTATTTAATCGACACGTTTGAGCCAAAAATTCTTTGGAAGGTGTGCAGAGCAGTTAAGGAAGATTGGTGAATTCGATATAACCGTGAGCTGTATCAACTATTTAACGACCCACCATCATCTATCGTGATTAAACTCCGCAAGCTACAACGGGCTGGCCACGTGGTGCGAATGCACGAGGAACAAATTCTAAAACGAGTGCTCAAGGCCAAAGTTCAGGGCAACCGACCGCAGGGGAAGCCACGAAAGCGATAAATTATGGATCACAACTAACTAGTTATTCTACACTAACCAATTATTCCTAGTTGGCTTACTTACTTCCAATTATATATTAAGCAATGGGCAGTGTTAGGCCAGCTGAGCTTAGCTATTCAAGGTAGTAAGGTGAAGTGTTGAAAAGGCCCAACGTACCCAAGTTTTCCATCTTGTTTGACTTTATAATTGTGGTTCCTGAACTATCCACAATTTCGCTATGTACCATATAAGATTAAGATAGATAGTATATCGCAGTAGATGCAAATAAAAAAAAAATCCTCTGATATTCTAACGATTCCCATAGGATGCGGCAATTTTTGAAATTCCAACAATAACAAAAATCTACGAAAAAGAACTGAACCTGTTTTTAATCAACTTTCCACCACCGGAACTATTGCAGCAAAAAGCTCACGTACGGCAATGTAACTTTACCCGTTACTCGGCTTTATACAATAGTAGTGATTCGTCCTCTCCTGGGAATGACTTTGCCATACTGTATGTACACCGAATCCAACATCAGCCAACGAACTGTACTAGTAGTCTATAGAGGATTCTAGTCAAATAATGCCGTAGCTGCGAATGACATAAAAACCCCACTCAAACAATGGTTGAAAAAGTATCAAATTACTTGCACACAGTGCGATGGAGCTGGGGCGAACAAAGCCTTCCATATCGCATACAAATACCAAGCATTGTTTCCATGCAAGTTATTACAGTTCATAAAGTCTCCACCAGGGAGACGATGATAAATGTGGATTCGCCTTTTGTTTTCTTATCCAACCGACGTAGAATTGTGCTTAATGGCGTTCGCACTACGAGAGAGCAATAGACGTTAGTATCGTATACTTGGCACTACTGGTAATGGAGCAGGAACTGCGGTGTATTGTAGCAGCACTGGCAGTTCCGAAGTACCCAGGTTGAATACAGAGGGTTCGAACTTGAAAACGATATAACTATCATAAATTAAGTTTGAAAGCGTTTAACAAGAACTTGAGGATACGGCAAGCTGAAAACTTCTGATGAACTTGATAGAAAGGAAATTTCTGTATCACATTTCTATAGAGCATAAGAATGACTTACACGGGGTCAGTCACTACAAAACAAAAACTCTTCACAAAGAATTATTCTAAATATTAAAAAAACAGTCTTTATTTTTCGGCAATTCTTTCATCCAAGTTATACTTTCCGCCTACAATACTATCACTATCCTGCGGATCGATAATTTTATAGTTGGCGTTATTTAGTCGTTTTTCGGCTCGGAATAGGATCCGTTTCTTGTCAATTGACGAGGACATCTCAAACAGGATTCCATTGTTTTGTCGTTCGGCATGCGAAATTTTCTCTTCGAGATCGTACAATTCCAGCTTATCCGTTATAAGATTACGAATTGCTTCGAGTGGGTTTCCTTGTGGTGGCTGCTGTCCGACCAGTAACAATTGTGTTCCGATATTCATGTCCTTTGTCAGTTCCTGTAGCAGTTCCTTAAGACTGTCCACTTGCCTATTGATCGGATCCATTTTTTCATTTAACACCTTCAATTGCATTAGGGTAGCATTTAATTGGGTACTGATTGCGGTCAGTTGATCCTTATTACAATCACAGTTGTGAACCGGAGTATTAGTTGCTTGGAGTTCATTATTATCAACACTGTAGTTTAATGTGTTCAATTGTGTTTCGCAATTTGATTGATGATGATGATGGGTTGATGATTCTTGGGTGGGAGTGTCATCGGCTGGTTCAAGTGCTGGAAGGAAAAAGATACATTAAAGGAAATTTCTAAGAAAATTAGTTTAGTTCTTTGAAAGGACGTTGTCACAGTTGAAATTTATTATTATGATATAATATTTAATCGTGTATTTCGCATGGCAGGTGCGCAATTTGGAAAAATTGTCAGTTTTGGAGCCAAACTGATTGCTGTTTTCGTTTTATTGGAAGCACAACGCATGTATTTAATTTTTTTTCCGCAAAAAATTACTCCTTAAGGCCTAGTACGCTGTTAAAATGAAATTAATTTTTCAATTGTCTCCACAAAAGTAAGTTAAATTGTAAAAACAAGTGAAAAGTAAGCAGAAAGCTCAAAAATGGAAAATTTCGTGCAGATTCTTTTGATATTCCAAATTGTTGAAAACTTTGATTTGTTATGCCTTCGGCTGTATGGATTGGCGCGCAGTTTAAGTGCATGTTGTACTCATGTGGCTGGTCCGGCCCTACCTGAAGGACACCAGGCTAAGACCAAATTTTAGATACAGCTTCGTTGAATAAAAAACTATTTAGAATGTTGCTGCAATTTGGAGTGAACAACCGAACAGACGAGCAAACTGTTTCAGTATTTTCAATCAAACTTTACTTACTCGTTATAACTTTTGATAATCCATCAACACGATATCCTAGCCCGTTACGCTGAACAAATATCCAATAATTGACAATATCTCCAGATCGTAATTGCACATTATTATCTTGAAATACCCATCGTCCATTAGTCGTATGCAAAATATCTTTCGATAAACTGCCCGCATCCAAATGACGAATTTGTGCATTAATTTTACCATGAAAGGCGAAAAGTTCGATACCGTCCGCGTCCGGTATCGACACTCTTATCCCGCGCGGCGTAAGTGCCTGGACTAGAGGACTGAAACTTTGTATTTGGGGAGGTTCCACTGTTGTTGTGATTCGACGACTTTTTACACTAACTAAAACTAAAGCTAAAACTACAAAATACACTATCACAGATAATCGCATCATTTTAATTAAATTATAATTATTGTTAATAAATAAAAAAAAATTAACTTAAACACGCTTTTTATTTATTTACGAAAATTTACGCGAACCTCTCGCAACTCGTGATGATTGTTGAATGAATCTTGTTACGCGAAGATCGAGCTAATATATGGTAAGAAACCTGATTGTGACGATTGAAATGCGATTTGATCTTAAGAAAAAAAAAAACAGAAAAAAAACAAGGGGTTATCGCTATTGAGTCGCGGTTTTTTATTGAAATTATAGGCACTGGACGTCTTTGGAATTGGATTGAACGCGAATTAGATTCTCATGGAAAAGAGATTTTCCCGGTTTAGGGAACTTACTTTCGTAACGAGAGTTTTTCTTAGATTTGTAATCTGTGTTTTTCTTTCGAGAAAGTACTTTCTTTCGGAAAATGATTCAAGTATTATTTAGGCATGAATCATTTTGAAAAATAAGATGATATTGATTTGTTTTAGGGAGATGCTCGCGTATGGTAATGAGTATATTTTCCAGTGACGATTTCGTTAAGCATGATTTTACGTCTACGTAATTTTGAATTGACGAAGAGATGAAGAAGTAGTCTTAAGGAAAGGATCCACGCGTTTTACTGGTTCGACTGCATAAATTAAATTGAAATACGTAGCATGCAATTTCGGAAATTAGTCCAATATGAGTCATGGTACAAGAAGAAGGTGACAAATTAGGTTTATTCAATAAATTGAACTCTGACGAATAAATTTCTTGTCAATTATTTTTTCCCAAATTTAAAATTGCAAATTGACGGGTCGAAAACCAGAGGAGTACAAGTGCATCTAAAGTATTTTTGAGTAAAATGAATTTAAAAATTTTTTTAGTTTAAAAAATATACAAAAGTTCTTTAGAATCAAGGAAGTAATTTTTCGGGGGATAAATTTATTACATTATGAACCCTTCAGTTCGGGTTCGGATAAATTTCGTGGTCTCCATAATCCGGATATATAGTTTTTTTTTCATTTTACATGTTCTTTTCTTTCCGTTGCATTGCTTATTTTTGTAATTCTTTTATTATGGTAATAAAATTTTCAGGATATCCGCAAGTTGAGAAAGAGCTACACGAGTGGTTTCTAAGTCAGCGATTTGATTTTAAAACCGTGCGTTTAAAGCGCGATATATTTTTTAACAGTCAATATAAAGGAACCAAGAGTTTTTGGTTCAAAAATGTAGTAAAAGGTATAGAGTAAGCAGCCTGAAGATAAAGGAAAAAATTAATAAGCAATCCTAAAGAGGTCCAGCCGTTTAAAAAAAAGTATCCGAAAATATTGAAGAGCTGCAGTTGTCTCCATTGCAAATCTAAATGAAGATAAGTCGGGGCTCTTCTGAAAAATTTTGCCAGATAAAATATTGGTGCATTCCATGGAAGTAACAGCTCTCTAAAGTAAATCCAGCAAAGATAGGGCTACTTTCCTGGTTTGCATCAATGCAACTGGTCTGCTTAAGCTGGAATCTGCAGTTCTAGGTGAATTTGTTGAAATATAGAATAAAAAAGGTATATATGGCAATACTTGCTCCATTTATACCTACCTTGTAAATAATAATGAGAATAAAGAAAATCTTTTCTTTCCGGTTATATCATTCAATTGAAGTAGACGTGTCTTAGGAAATATTAGTGTCCCCTGGGGTATCCCAAGGAACAATTTGAGACTTTTCTTATTTAAAGTTTTCATCTCAGATCTATCAGAAGTATTGGAAAATGTTTCTAATATCTGATGTACGCTGATGATCTGAAAATATATCATGCCATAACCTCATCCGCAGATGCTGCATTCCTGCAATCTAAGCTTATTGCGTCAGATGATTGGTGCAGTCAGAACAAATTAGAGTTTAATGTCTGTAAATGCCACGTGATAAGCTTTGTACGTAAAAGATCCCCATACCTCCATGGCTAAGTCCTAAGTGCTAGAGTCACTCTATGAAAAAGAAAGAACAAGGCACCTGAGAGTTGGGCCACCTAGTCAGATGGGGCGCTTTTTATTTTCGAGTTCGAAAACCGATACTTAAGTGTGGGTGAGAATGCATGTATTACTATTTGTAGTTCCTTATTTCGACGTAAATGTCGCTGGCATAGGTGCAATTTATGTTATGGTTATGTCACTAGGCTTTGGAAAATTCTTAGTGACGTTCTCTTAGTGGGTTAATTTGTAAATAGTCCAACGGCCAAAAGTTCTCGATTTCCAGCATTGAGATGTCTAAGAAAACACTATCTGTAAAACTAATGAACTATTTTGGGTACAATAGGTTTTTTTTTAATAAAAGGCTTATTCTGAATTTACAACACATTTATTAAAGGAAAGAAAAGATTTGCGGATAAATCTTTTCTTTCAATTCGAAATGCACTGTGAAAACATTCACCAAAACATTTATTAAACTTTTTTTTAATATTGGTGTCGGTTGTCGATGGTTGTGGTTGTCGATTCACCGGCGAGAAGCTTTGACGCGATGTAAATTTCCTCTTTAGCAGCTGCAGATTTCCACTTTCGCGGGGTGATCCCCATCAATTCCGGATGGTCTCCACTTCGGTTTGCTGGAATGCTTAAATTTGAAATCTTAAAAAACTTAAAACTTAATTTGGTAGGTTTCACGTACTAATGAACAGATTGCAATCACATTTGCTTACTTATCGCACGCTGGAAAATAGCAGGGCGCTTTTTCAAATTTAACGGAAAAGCTGGTTATCACCTTGGCCGAACTCTAGTACCAGTCTTGTTCTTTATTTTTCATAGAATAACTCTACTAAGTGCTGATAAAATTGAGGATCTCGGTTTATTACTAGACAAAAAAATTTGCTTCAAATCTCACTATAATCGAATAATTTCAAAAGGAAATAAACTTGTTCTATCCTAGAGACTTTGAAGCCTTCCACCCTACACAGTTAGGCTCCAATTATTAAATCTTTTACCTCTTGGTTCTAGAAGAACTATGCTCACATTCTGTTTTATTGTAGATGTTTTGAATGGTTATATTAAGGTTGACCACATCTCAAATAAATTGAAACTCAATGACAATGTCGGGCTGACGAGACATCCAAGACCACTTAAGGAATATTCACATCGAAGAGGTTACGGACGAAATGAGCCTATTAACAGATGCTGTAGAGTATTTAACAAATTCACCGCACACTACACAACTCCAATAAGTAAGCTGACATACAAACTGAGACTACGCTCCGTTTTATAAGGTCCCCCAAACCGCGTTTGACCCTTCCACCAGTGCCTATCATACATACATCAAATTGGGTTCAATTAATTAAGGTAAATCCAACAATTCAACTGTATTGGGATATATTAAATTAAATTCAGCAAATTATTATGTAACTAATTATCTTGTTAAGAAATTATCTTGTTGCGATAAATAAGCAAATTTATATTTCATCTTCTTATTTGTTATCTTTTTTTGAAACTATCAAAGCGATTTGAAAATTTGACCAAAGAATAGTCCATATCATCAGAGTGGTAGAACTTGATATAACATTTTTTTCTAATTTTGTATTAAACTCTTCCCCGTATTATTTAATTAGACTTTACATCCAATCATAATTCTACTAAGTTTTTTAAACTTTTTTGGTTAATTTATATGAGGCTCAACTTTATGCATCTCAAAATTTGACGCAAAATATAGAATTTGATATCTCCATGGTGCAGTTTAAAAAACGTTAATTTCTGTCTGTCATTGTGTGGATAATAATTTATTTTCTAGCTTATTTTAGCTGAGTTTACTGAAAACTTGAATTGTTTGCCACGACTCTGTTTTAATAAATCTTAATCTTTAGAGGGTTTTCCCAGTTTACTGGCATCTTTTAATAACAGATCTTGTTGTCAGTTGCCCATGGTCTATTCTTAAAGATCATTCTTTTTCTTATTTAATATGATTACAACGCAGTTTTATATTTATTATGGAATCACTATGAAGAATGCTTATTTAAAAAGTTTTTAAATTGAATAAGCGCACGTGTTAGAACATGTGTTCGGTTTTTAGAGCCGCTCTCCATGAAATTAAAATTTGATTAAAAGTTTTGTAAAGCTAATAAATAAAATAGGTGCATACCGAAACAAAGATTATAATTACATAGTGATACAACATAATTTCATGTTTATCAGAGAAACTTCTAAATAAATTTGTTTAATGTTATATGTACAGTGGCGAGCACATGTGGATACATGTTAACCAAATTCGACATTAAATACTTGTAAAATCCTTAAAAATACATTAATCGGTTTGAAATTTTTGCAGTTGAATTCTTTATTAATATTTATGTGAAAAAAATAATAAACAAAATTATAACTTATAAGCTCAGTCTAGGTTTTAAAACAAATAATCGAAATGGGGAATGTATCCAGTTTTGCACGTTCATGAAAAAGAAGCTAAAAAAATTGTTTAATATTTAGTCCAGAGACCTTTGGCTTTAATAACGGCGAGCATACGCTTAGGCATGCTCTCCACTAATTTTTCAATTATAGTTCGTGTAGAATATTACTCCACTCCGTCTGAACTCGACACCAAAGCTCATCCAATCTCTTCGGTGCGGTGTCGTACCGAGCTAGTCGTTTTTCAGCAAAGCCCATAAATTTTCGATTGAGTTAAGGTCTAGGCTTTGAGAAGGCCACTGCATTTTTTTAAACCGTTGCCTGTCCTTAACGATTTTCGCCGTGTGCTTTGAGTCACCATCCTGCTGAAAAATGAGTTCATATTGTGGATAAGCACATTCGTCTACAAGGTCTGGTAGATTAGACTCCAAAATATGAAGATATTGTTCCTTTTTCATAATACCATCGATTTTAACCAAAGGACCTACGTTCCACCAAGTGAAGCAGCCCCACACCATCAAGCCGCCTCCTCCATGCTTCATAGTTTCTTTCACTTGATGCTTTTTCAACTTTTCGTTTGGGCGGTGCCAGTAATACTCCTTACCATCGGACTGAAATCGTTTTATTTTGGTCTCGTCGGACCAAATTACCCTCTTCCGATCATCAACGCTCCAATCCTTGTGCTCCTTGCAAAATTTGAGACGTGCTGCAACATTTTTCTCTGATAGTGCTGGTTTTTTTTGCTTAACTGCCGCTGTTAGACCGATCCTGTGAAGCGCTCTGCGTGCTGTCCACTCACTTACGGGTTTGTTAATGGCAACTGCAGCCTCTTTTGGTGTTGTTTTCGGTTTGGTGGTCATGAGGCGCTCCATAGCTCGAGCATCTCTATTAGTTAGCAATCGTGGTAGCGATTTATTAATTTCAGGTGCACTAACATTGCGTCTCTTTCTTACTTGAAGCACGGTTCGGTGCCGAATACCCAGCGATCTAGCTATCTTACGTGCTGACTCATTATTTTTCGTCATTTCCTTAATTTGATTTTCCAAGTATTCCGGTATTTTCTTCATTTTTGCTTCAAAATTGAAATACTCACAGAAAAAGTAAAAACGCGTGACTGATTAAATCGAACTTTTATGCTTTGCCGCGTAAAACACTATTTCGCACAACGTTAACACTCCAATTGCTGTGAATCCCGTTTTTACGTTTTGTTTCGATTCACAGATCAGTGTTGCAACATAGAAGAAACGAAACGTGCAGAAGTGGATACATTGCCCATTTCGATTATTTGTTTTAAAACCTAGACTGAGTTTATAAGTTATAATTTTGTTTATTATTTTTTTCACATAAATATTAATAAAGAATTCAACTGCAAAAATTTCAAATCGATTAATGTATTTTTAAGGATTTTACAAGTATTTTAAGTCAAATTTGATTAACATGTATCCACATGTGCTCGCCACTGTAGGTATGAAAGTTATCTTCAAGGGGGTCGGACCCAAATTCTGACCGCCGAGTATTTTGTATGGAAAACGCTGCCCACTTTGGTACCTTTATCTCAGCCTCCCTTCAACTCACGATATTCGATTTGCTCATTTATTCTTAAGTGTATTGGGACGCTTAACACATGAATATAAATAAAAAATATTTGGAAGTCAAATTAAAAAAAAACACCCACATTCAACTTTTTTAGAACATACGCATTAGAAATAGATGAAACCTCATATAGAGGAAGTTGCTGAAATAATTAATTTAACATTTTGAAAGAGATATTAAAAATTTTTAAAATGAATTTTTTTGGCCGCTCAGAAACGAATGATGTTGATTAAAGTTAAATCAATATGACGACTATCTATACTCATACTTATTTATTTTTGCAGCTGATAACATCTATTGCCAATCGATGCGCGAAACAAATGTGCATCCCCTAACTAACAAATTACTTCAAAGCCATATCTAATTATCAAAATTCTCGTTATGTTTCAATTTAAAACCAAAATCGTGCAGTATCATTTTCGCTTATAATAATGGTCTCTAGATGAATGCAAAATGTAAATGTTTGAATGTAGGTGCATCTATCTAGCCCACACTTAAATGTAAAATATTCGGTTTTATTTGGAAATATCCGAAATGAAATTATTCTGCCACAGATTCCATCGATTTGTTCAACTGATGAATTCGCTTTGGTGAACATCACACGTTAGTGTTGGTCGCACAAGGGATTGGTGTGCTGCAACAATAGTGCCAAAGTGAACAGCATATTTTAGCTATTAACCGTGGGCATATTTCCTGTAAATTTATTGTAGCTAGTTGTCCGAATTGATGACCCTTGCCGGTGTGGTATTCCTCGATTGTGTGTGGAATTATGACTCGCTTTATATATCGCGTATATGCATTGCAGTAAACCGGAAGTGCAAGTGAACGTAATGAATTCGGACGAAAATATTATTCATCCGTGCAATAATTTAAGGCAAGTGTTAACTGCTGTTGACATATAATCATGGCATGGCGTGAAGGAGCGTAAAACAAAGTGTGTCAAATATATGACCACTGCTCTGGTAGCTACCCTGAATCTAATGGTGCACAAATGTAAGCAATACCGGAAAATTTTCAAGAGACTTTTGTGTACTTTGTCATTTCGGACGTTATTTGTTTGGAATCTGAAACACTTGTTATGTGACGCGTTTCTGGTTTGAAATGGATTTTCCAGATTAATAAGATGGTAGAAAGTTTTAATTGATTTGAGTAGCAAGGCAATCCAATATCATCATCCCTAATGACGATTGCCATATTAAATTATAGGTGTACGGTAGTCTGGGATATTGATTTTAGTTCTTAAATATAATTTAAAGTAATTAATTTCTTCTCTATCACTAAATAGATTATATTGAATAGTCCCATTACTTTGGTTCTAACTCAAATAAAAAACCATTCGCTTTGGATATACACTTATGACGGAGACTCAAAAAATTAAAAGCAATTAAGAAAAAAGTGTTTATGACCGAAAACTGCACGATTTTCAGCCATTTTTGGGTTCAATGTAACCAAAAAATTATTTATCTTAACAGCCATGCATAAAAAAAAGAACAAAACAAGCAAAAAAAAATCGCTCGGACAACTATAAATTTGTCGTGACAAATGTTTTAATCCGATAATTAATTTTTTTTTTTAAATAATTTTGTTTTTGGTTAGGATTAATGTTTATAAAGTCTCCAGGTCTGTCTGGAGGCGCGCCCGTTTTTCTGCAACCACTCCAAATCTTTTCTGTTACTGTTTACTCCAGTTATAGTTGAGACACGCAAGCAAACTAAGTCATACCGAAAAGTACTTTTATAGGGTTTTGAGCAAGAGGAAGGGTAAAATGATTGTGATAGCTGAATTTTTTGATGAAGATGCTGTGTTCCAAATTTTGAAGGAAACCAAAAAATTGCAAATATCATCGTCGAGAAGAATCTTGTAAGGGAGCAACAAGAGAGAAAATTTGTAATGATTCAACTAAAAATCGAATTGACAAGTCCAAGCTTATTGTGGTCAGAGGAGATCGTATGGGAATCGAAAACACCTGGTTCTATTGGAAGGATGAAAACTTTATGTATTAAAAAATGATACAAAAGAGATTTAAGTAATTTAAATGTTAGTTTTAAAAACCTTTGCGCCGCTAAAGAATTAAATAGGTCAAGGTAGGTTTTCTCTGTCTGTTGTGGAAAAAATAAATCAGCTAATTTAAGTACAAATAATGTGAATGATTTGAAACATAATTTAAAAATAATTTCGTATAATGTGCATGGTTTAATGAATATGTGTTTATATCCTGAATTCTTTAATTTTCTGAAGTCACACGATATAATTTTATTGCATGAAACACATATAACTGCAGATGAATTTGAGCGTTATGAAAAATATTTTGGAGTAAATTTGGTAGAGCGATTGGTGGAAGTTTATACTGTTATAATATTGATCTAAGAAATGAAAATATTCACGTGAATTTTAAATCTACAAATAATATTGAAATTCTAGAAATTAGTTCTGGTCGGTTACAATTTCATATTATCCCATTATATTCAAGAAAAGAGAGCTGGGTAAATGATTTCAGCAAATTTGAAATGGCGTTTACAAATGAATCCTTTAAGAATACAATCGTTATAGGAGATCTTAATATCACAATAGAGGAAACATCCCAATGGTTAGATGCAAATGTTTTAATTAATCCAGTAATCCAATTAGGAAGAAAGTCCAAAGATAAAGTAATTGATAAAAACGGGAAAGAATTTATTGAATTCTGTGATAATCATGGAATATTTATATTAAATGGTGCTACAGTCGGAGATAAATTTGGGGAGTATACATTTGTAGCCACTATTGGTAAATCAGTCAACGATATATGTGCAATATCACAAGAAATAATTGATGACGTCTTAAATTTTTCTGAATAGGGAGCTATCTGGTCCGATCATATGCCAATTTGTGTAGAGTTATGCGTTAATAGACGTAAGGATAACAATAAAACTGACATGAAATTGTTGCCAAAACTAATATGGAAAGAGGATGAAAAAGACAATTATAAAGTCAAACTACTTCAAAATCTATTGGAATTAGTAAGAACTAGGAATAATAACGAAATTACAACTAGTGATCTCACAAGTATTCTAATACAATCCATTGAAAAAATCCATTCGAAATCAACACATTTCGACCGTAAACAAAAATGGTTTGACACAGCCTGCTCCTATGCAAGAAAAGAATCTTTCAAATGCCTGAATTAGTGGAGAAAAACGGATAATGATGAACATAAAATAAAGTACGTAGAAGCAAATAAGAAGTATAAGAATTTATGTCAATTAAAAAGAAGTATTATGAAAATTTGCAGATCCAAATTAATAATATTCGTGATAATCGTGAATGGTCGAAATTTGTTAAAGTGCTCAAAGGTATTAAATTTTCCCGAGGGTGGAGTTTGAGAGCCACAGATTTTGAAAATCACTTTCATAGCTTAAATCCCCCAGTCTCGGAAAAGGATATTAACTATGCAGCGCCAAACATCGTCATACCTGAGTTGGATGATGAGGTTACCTTACTAGAAATTCGGAAAGTGTTGGACAAAGTCACACTAAATAACCCACCAGGGGAGGATCGTATAACATATGAATTCTTAATAAATGCATCTAATGATTTTTTGACCCTACTCGCAAAGGTATTAACAAATGTTTTAAATACGGGCCTAATAGATAAGGGCTTTTCGAAAACACTTATATTCCCAATATTCAAGAATGGCGATTTAAGCACAGCTTCAAACTATAGAGGAATATCATTTATGAATTGTATACAAAAAGTGTTTATGGGAGTTTTACACAGTAGACTTACTAAATGGATATCATCTTAGAATTTACAGAATGAATATCAGGCAGGATTCAGACCATCATATTCTACAGTAGATAATATCTACAATCTACCCTGTATAATTAATTTGAAATTTAATGACCATAAAAAAAAGTATGCATTCTTTGTGAACTTCAAAGCAGCTTTTGACTGTGTTCCGAGAAAATCCTTGATATAAAGCTATATAATGTAGGAGTCTCCACAAAGCTGGTTAAACTTATAGAATCTTTATACAGTAACACAAAGGCAGCTGTTTGGGATGGAAAAGAATTATCGGATTATTTCGCAACAAAAATGAAAGTTAAGCAAGGCTGTTTACTTTCTCCATTACTATTCGCTATCTACTTAAATGACCTGCATGATTTTATTGGCGGACGCTTGTATATTGGAAACAAACAGATTAGAGTCTTACTTTATGCAGACGATATTGTTTTCTTGGCTGATGATATTGAAGTCTTACAGGGTATGATAAATAAGTTAGGAATATATAGAGATACGTGGAATATGAAATTAAATTTGGACAAATCAAAAATAATGGTTTTTCCGAAAATCAGGAAAACTTTCTAGGCATGAAAAATGGTATTATAAGCAACAGGAAATAGAAATAGTAAAAACATACAATTATCTTGGCGTGAAGCTTACATCGGGTCTTGCGTTCCAAGAACATATAAAAGATAGAGAACATAAGGCAAAAGCAAGTATCAATGAAACCTGGAATAATTTCTTCAATAAAAACTATATTGACCTACCAGCTAAAGTGAATTTATTTCATGCTGTTTCGAGATCTATTTTCTGTTATGCCTCAGAAATTTGGGGCTATAAGAATTTCGAGGAAACTTATAAGTTTCAAAGGTTTTTCTGTAAACGGATCTTAAATTTCCCTAATTTCATGCCAAGCTATGCAATTTATTTAGAAACTGGAATTTCTGGAACCCATTTTTATACATTACAGTTGCAAATGAATTATATACTTAAAACATTATTTACATACATGGAAAATAGGCTTCCTAACTATTTATCCAAATAAATTATTGAAAATAAAATATTTTGGTACAAGGAGTGGCAGTCTTTGATACCAACTTCACAAGTCGAAATGGATATATAATGTTATTGCTTCGTTAACATTTCTAACATCTAACCGGCTAACAGAGAACATCGAAAGGTCAAGACAAAGTGAAGATCGCGTTTATAGAATGTTGGACCTAACGAGATGTAGCTCTTACTTAACTATTGCTAACTCTAGACCTAAAATAATGTGGATATTTAAGGCCAGAACGGATTTGATAGGGTTAAACGCCGCAAAGCATAGAGTAGGAAATCACAATCATTATGTTGTCTAAAGAATAAGAAAATATTTTTCATTTTATTGGGAGATGCCCTATATTAAAGGAATTCAGATATAAATACTTTAATAAACTAATATTGCAAGACCAGGAAGTAATAGATGTTTTGGATGGAGTAAATGATGAAAATTGGAATAATTTATATAATTATGTTAAATCAGCGCTTTGGTATCGTAAAGAACTTATAAAAGAATTCAACTTATATATTTTTAATCATACATTTTTATTTACAGTAATTGCTAAAATATATATACATTTATGGAGTGATTATTTTTAATGAACATAAAAAGTAATTATTATTTTTCGTTAATGATAGCCACCAACAGACGACCTATGTGTCATAGTTTTAGGTTTTGTTTTAATTAATTCTTAATTTTTTTATAGTACTTTTTTGGAAAATGTTAAATGAATTACGGAATAATAAAAACAAAAATTATTATTATTATTATATCTAATATCTGCATTGGATCAGATATTAAGTTAAAACTTTTTCAGATTGTAGAGCAATATGATTTAGAATTTCGCAAAAAAAATGTTAAGTTAAGGGAGTTACGGACTTGACCGTTTTCCATAAAAAATGCGGTACCATTTTTTCGGAAACGGCTTGACCGATCTTAATGATTTTTTGTACACTTATTACTTTGAGGAAACTAATGCTTTGCAGTAGAGGAATTTCAAAAATATTCAAAACTAAATCATTTATAAGCTGTGAAATTTTTTTTTCATGTTGTTAAAAAAAAATGTATAACCAATTATTTGAAATTTCCTCTGTACTATCGTTAGCTAATACCGTTACTTATCGACCAAAAAAAAACAAGCTGATTACTGTTATCATTTTCGAGAAAAATGTACCGATGTAGATAAAAATATGAAAATAAAAACTTTTCAGGAGAGCGAAAAAACTAACACTGACCGACTGGTAGTACGATTTACACCGACCTTCCTAACTTTGAATTAATTTTTTGAAATACACAAAATAATAAAGAAAACTAAAGTCTGTGATTGAAATTTTAAGACAAAAAATTGGAAATTTGCGAAATTAATTTGAAAAAAATGTCTGCAAGTTTAAGATATTAACTTGTCGAATCTTCAAAATTTCTACCCTCTTCCATACAAAAATATGTTTTCGACCATTTTCAAGAAATCAATTATAACGAAACTATTAAAAGCTATCAAAATGTAGTTTTGTACAAAATCTTCTAAAAGTATTTAAAACAAAGCTACATTAAAAGCCATACCTATAATTTCGACTAATTTGAACTTAAAAGCAAGAAATTAAAACCTAACTTGAAATTTTGTACGAGCACCTTCAAGAGAAATTTAATAAAACTGCATAACAGATTTCCTCACCTTCCCTATCCATATAAATGTCTGGTTTCGTGCAAATAAAATATACCGAATTTCATAAGAATTCTAAGCAGTTCTGTTTATAGATAAAGCTAACATTTCATAATATACAGACAAATTTGTGTGTGCTTGAATGCAATTATTTAAAAACTTATCAACATCTACCCACCCCCTCCGACCATACAAACCCAAACTTACGAAACGAATTATTATTTACATTGAAGCTATTCATCGTAATCGCATTTCAGTGTTAAATTATTTACAAAAGCTCTGCCCTAAAACCCCCATTCACTAAAACTTTCTTTTCCTTCTTAACCTGTATATCCTTAACTTGTTGCCAGAATAATAAAGTTACCCCCGACTTCCTGGCAGATTTTCAGAGTTCTTACTAATAGGCTAATGGGCCATATTATAGAAAAGAAAGTGAAGTGAACGAGCATTCTATGACCGCAATGCCTTTTATTCAGATTAGATCGAAACTAGACACCCTTCAGTGGAGAGCCACGGCTTCGGATAATTCAGAATGATGAGGCGAATTAAGGATTAGGAAGACCAAAAAGTACTGAAGTAAAAGAGAAGATATTAGACTAATGATGAATCGCTTGTTTAAAATGAACTACGCCTCATTTAATATTATAGTGGAATGTCTTAAAGTCTTAAGATGGCCATTGACAGTCGACTGAGTCGTACGATCATTTTGTCTAAGATGCTCATCTCGAAGATCACACATTTGTGTCTTTACTTACTCGAGGCATGCCCATGCAAATATTAATCAAATATTATGTTGCTTTTGCGTGACTTGTGATTATATCCGAATAATGATGTCATAAGGAATTGATCGAAGAATTGATCAATTCCTTATGACATCATTATTCGGATATAATCACAAGTGCGTGGTGAAAATTCAGTGCAAGCAATTGGATGGCCAGATACCAAAATTTTTGCTTTATATTTCGAAATATTCTGATGTTTCAGTGGAGTCACAAACCTGTAAAAAACCAAAACGTAGGATGTGTTGTCGAAAAAGTGAATCTTACGGCCACAGATCTTAAGGCCGCATTTCATATTGTTGCATGTTTGCCCTTGTAATGTGGAATATTAGCTCTACTTGTTTGTCATCTACCACTCAACACTGAATCAAATTAATACGCGCATACGAGCACTATAACAACACTAGCACTATTTTCCTCGAATTACGATCATGAACGTTCCAACACAATTACTATGTTTATACGGAGAAGTTTTGATTGCGATTGTGAATTGCGATTGAAACTTGCGATATATTTATATGCAAGATAAACTTGTAAAGTGAAAGTTCCGAATCTAAATCGCAAGTATAATGACAGTTCGTCAACCCATCAAAGTCGAAATGATTGCAATTTTTATCAGCAATATGCGGTGTAATTTCAAAACATATTGCAAATTTCATTAATTTGTGTTGCGAATTGCATGAAAATGGTACTTCACACCCTGGATAGTGACGAATAGCGAATTTATGTGTTGGGATAGCAGGCTGTCAGTTCACTTACTGTTTGTACATGGAACAGTCCAACAACAACAACATAGACAATGTAGAAAAACGGACGAGAAAGAAATAATTTTGAACATCGATTGAAATGCTCAACAACAACAACAACAGGGAAAAGGCTCGGGGACGAAAAATTCTTAATGAACATCTGTGAGTTATTCACCAATCTTCGCGGGTCAACAATGGCCGAAACAACGGAGAAGGCCGACTATGGTAGTCAATGGCCGAGATAACGGAGAAGGCCGATGGAGGCCAACAATGACCGAAACAGCGGAGAAGGCCGAGTATGGCCGACGGCGGACGAGTGGCGAACGAATAGAGAACAAAATAAAAATATAAGCGCCCGCGACGAGTAGTCAGTCTAGTTTAGAGCCGTCGTCGAGAGTGTCAATGTTATGGAAGATTAAGCAATGATTTGTGAGCAAAAATGTCTCAAGTGCGATTTACTTAAATTAAACAAAGTTTAGCGGTTAAATTAAAGTGAATTGGTAGTCTTATGGTTCGCCTCGAAAAATATCAGTATGACAGAGTATTTCGAAAAGTATAACAAAACATGC
Organism: Chorisops tibialis; assembly: GCA_963669355.1. Classification (NCBI taxonomy): domain Eukaryota; kingdom Metazoa; phylum Arthropoda; class Insecta; order Diptera; family Stratiomyidae; genus Chorisops; species Chorisops tibialis. Next base: position 330,444,326 of record OY770262.1, read on the forward strand.
TATATCCCTAACCACACAATTGCGAGTATTTCTAAAATACAACGTCAGAAGGAGATACTCAAAAACTTTAATCAAAAGCGTATGATGATTACGTTAATTTACGCTGATTAAGAGTTAAACAAACTAAAATGAACTTCTTGCACTGAATTACGGCTAGTACAATCGATTTTTTTGTATTATTTTGAAGAAGAAAAAAAAATGCAATGCTAATCTAACGTCAAATATTAGCTAGACTACATACATACATTGATTACATTATTGTTCTACTTCTACAATGGCACTGCAGCCCAAATCGGGCCTTGGCCTCTTGACTCCAGGTTTCCTAACATTTTGCATTTATTATTTATTGTAGAAGGGTTTTTAGCACTTCGCATAATTCTCTATCTACGAATTTATCATTTTCTTAGATTGAGGTAACCAAAATAAATTCAAGCAGGCAGTATGCTGGAACTATACGTCGGCTGGGAATTGAACTCACAACCCTTACATTATACCACTGCGCTCTACTCTAGTGTTACACTACACACATTATTGTAACATCTTCTTAGAAATAAAATATACCAATATGACGGCCGTTCCGGGAATTATAATTTAAAAAAAGATAACTATTCCGAAAAATGTTCGGACTCTACTCTTAGCTATATACGCGTAGCATAATCCATTAAATTTTTTTTTTCATTTGAAAACATTGTAAAGGCGTATGGCAAAAAACAAAAAAAAAACAAAAAAAAAAACAAAAAGAAAACAATTCTACAATTGTTAGTAAATACTACCATATTTTTCTATTAACACAGTGGATTGTTTTTTGTTTTGTTTTCGAAAAGTCCGAAAGCACTTATGGGATTTACCCACATCTGGTCGGGAAGCGTAAAATATTTTTTAGTGCTGACTGAATGATTGTAACTACAGCTCTTGCGGATTTACTGCTTGATATTCATATGTGATTTAAAAAAATCCAAAAATAAAAAATATTTTTTCTCTATTTTAAGTAAAATTGATGGGAAATTTAAATTTGTTTTCCCTATGGAGATGGCCTGCTTTGTTTTTAGTGGGTATTTTTTCTTTTCAACGATGAAATTTTTCGCTATGATGTATGAGCTTAGCGTATTTTCATTAATTGATAATGCATATTACAATGCTGAAAAAAATACAATCTGAGAATGAGATGTTTGCAAAATTTTTGTTTAATCAATAATAAAACAATATTACAGAATTCGAAGTAATGGCGGTTCTGCTTTGGTAAATTGTTTTTTTTTTTGTAATTTCATTTTGAATTTTTTCAATTCAGAATTGGAGATTATAAAATGAATAAATTTTCTTGTTAATCGTAAATATAACGAATAAATGGGAAAGAAAATATTTTTGCTTTTTCGGGAAGCCCCAGTCAGGAAATAACACAGCTAACTATATCTATTGATTTGATGTATGTCATGTTTCCTTGCAAGCTTAGTGCTTAGTAGCGTGTTGGTCTACAATACGAAGGTCGGGAGTACTAACCCCAGTTAACGTTATCTGGGTCATCTTTATCTGTGAACTTAAAAATTCGTAGATAGAGGGTTGTGCGAAGGGCTAACAATTATTCCAAATAAAAATGTTAGGGAGGCTGAAGGTCAGGAGGCTGAAGTGAGGAGACCAATTTGGGCTCTAGTGCTATTGAAGAAAATGTTTTCTTGCAGAAAAAATAGTAACAATCGGTTCAGCCCAATAATGGGCAATTCTAAAATTTGACTTAAGTTTGAGGTGAAATGCAATTCGTGGTACGATATCATGTTTAAGGGGGTAGTCAAAGAAATTGGCCTGTCATGTTCTCTTATAGGAAAACACGGTCTTCAAAACTACTAATCGGATATTGATGAAACTTTGCAGTATTCCTTTTAGATACATAATAAAGCTATTCACAAGAACATTAAAAAAAAAATTAAAAAAGATTTTGACAAGAATAAAACAAAATTCTTTAAATTGCCGGGAAGTGAAGGTTGCATTGCTAAAAGGTTAATTTCACAATCTAGACAGTGCTGCCAAAGGTTCGTAGAAAAAAAAATTAGCTCGATATCTTTTATAGTTTTTTTTTAAAGTGTACCGAAAGTTGGAAATATGCAATTTTTCAGGAAAAGCAAAAAACCAAAAAGGTTGTTTTTTCATGCCAAGTTTGCATGTTTTTCTTTCTAATTTATCGATTATTATATTATCTTCGATTATGTTTTAGTTTTGAGGTTTCAAGTTAGTAATCAAAAAAGAACAGAAGGTGGTAGGTGTTGGATTGTCGGTTTGAGCGGTACTAGGGTGAGCGCGCTCGAACTAGTACCTAACACCTCACCTTTGAAGCATTTTTGAGGGCACTTCGGGACATCGCAGAAATGTGGGGTTTTTTTGTATTCAGTGAAGATTTGAGTCTACTTTAATAAACTCTAATAAAAAAGAATCGATTTTTTTTTAATTTTTTCTTTCACTACGCCCTTAAAACGTTCAGAATGAGTACTTTACTTACAAAGAAAAGTAAGAGAGAAACCGAGACATTCTTGTTGAAGTAAGCGACTGAGATAGGTAAGCAAAACCTGTGATTGATTAAATTGTATATGAAGTATAGCACTTATTTTAATTTCTGTTTCAAAGCTGAAAGACAGTGACGGTCCTACTAAGGTGCAAACGGAGCATTTTCGCCGGGCAGTATTTTTGAGGGGCGTCACAAATATCTGTAGACAATCAACCTATGAAATACAGGGTGTGCCATCCAGTTTAAATCATAGGTTATTTTGACACTGAAAGCTGTTTTCCGCTCGAAATCTTGACAGAAAGTCAGTATCATACCTCCGTGGAACGAAATGAGTTGCTTTACACTTGAACAACGTTGGGAAATATTGAAAACTTATTTCCAAAGTGAGTGCTGTGTAGCAAAAAGTGCGTTTTTTGAAAAGAAGTCTTGGCCGAAATGAAGCACCCACCGCGCCTGCTGTACGCAAGTTTGTGCAAAAATTTCGTGAGACTGGCATGCTAGTGAACAACACTCATGGTCCCCGTCGTCGTACGGTGCGTACAGACGAGAATGTGGCTGCTGTAGCCGAGAGTGTGGCACTCACTCCACGAACATCAACTCGCCGTCGATCTCAACAGCTCAACATTTCACGCAATACTACTTCTACAATGGCACTACAGCCCAAATCGGACCTTGGCCTCCTGATATTGAGATTCCTTAACATTTTTTCATTACTTATTGCGGAAGGGTTGTTAGCCCTTCGCACAGCCCTCTTTCTACGATTTTTTTCATTTTCGTATTTTGAGGTGAACAAGGTATATCCAAGCAGGCAATGTGCTGGAATTGTATATTGCGCCGACCGGGATTTGAACTCACGACCTTCGCATTACAAGACCAACACGCTACCCACTAGGCTACACCCTAGCCTCACGCACTATCCTGAGGAGAATTCTGCACAAAGATCTCGGATTATTCGCTCACAAGGTCCAATTCTCTCAGCAATTGAAGGCGCACGACCATACGCTTCATTATCGCTTCGCAATTTGGGCCTTAGAGCAGCTTGAATTGGACAACGATTTTGGGCGAAAAATCATCTTTTCTGACGAGGCGCATTTTCATCTCGGAGGCTACGTTAACAAACAAAATTGCCACATCTGGGACTTGGAAAACCCGCACGTTATTGTCCAGAAGCCAATGCATCCACAGAGAGTGACAGTTTGGTGCGGATTGTGGAGTGGTGGCATCATTGGACCATTTTTCTTCGAAAATGAGGCTGGGAACAACGTTTCGGTCAACGGTGAACGTTACAGAACCATGTTATCCGACTTTTTTTTTACTGAAATTGAAGACATGGATTTGGACGACTTCTGGTTCATGCAGGATGGTGCGCCATGCCACACAGCCTATGCCACAATCGATCTTTTACGCACCGAATTCCCAAATCGTGTTATCAGCCGTCTTGGCGATGTGAATTGGTCGCCTCGGAGCTGCGATTTGACTCCTTTTGACTTTTTTTTCAGGGGAACCGTGAAGGACCGATGTTATGCCAACAATCCAGAAATGATTCAAGCACTTAAGGCCAATATCATCCAAGCAATCCGTGAGCTCCAGCCCAAAACCATCGACATGGTCTTGGAAAATTGGAGTGACAGAATGCGGTACTGCGAGGCCAGCCGAGGCAGCCAGTTGAACGAAGCTGTATTCCATCATTAGTGGTTTGGTTTTTTATGAGCAGAGGGTGGAGGGGTTGATAGTAAGGGTGGGTGGATGTTAATAATTTTTTAATTGATTGCTTGAATCACGTCCAATATTCTCTGTATAGAATGTCAGTTTCATACACGAAGTTGCATAGAATTTTCATAAAATTCGGTGGATTTTACATTCACGAAACCAAACATTTGTATGGGAGGTGGTAGAGGAGTTAAAAAAAAAAGTGTAATTTGTGATGCAGCCTAATTTCGTTTCCCTTGTAAGGTGCTCGTAATTTCAAGTTCGTAGCTTTTAATTTGTTGGTTATTAATTGATTCATTGAAATTGGTCGAAAGCATACTTTTGTATGGGAGGGTGTAGAAGGGCAGGCGCTATTTGAAAACTTTTAACACAATTTCGTTTCGACTATTTTTTAAAGTTCTTGTGCAAAATTTTAAATTGATAGCTTTTAATAGTTAGGTGATAATTGATTTCTTAAAAATGATCGAAAAAATCATTTTGTATGGGAGGGAGTAGAAATTTTGAAGGTATTCGACCAGCTAATATTTGATACTTTTAGTGATGATTTTTTTTGAATGCATTACGCAAACTTACACGTTTCTACCTTAAAATTTCATTCGAAAAATCTCAGTTTTTTTCCATTACACATTAAACACCGTGCGCACGTTAGAGCCCCCTCTCCACCTCTCCATAATAATTTTGAAACAAAAAATTGTTTTATCTCTATGTATATCAAATAGATGTATCCACTTGGAAAATTTAAAAATCACTAAAAATTTCGATATTCTTGCTTACCACATTCCTCCCCTTACACCCCCCAACTTAAAAATTGAACACCATGTAGGTCTGCAATGTGACAAAATTTCAATTTGATATCTGTTCTCAATTTTGAGATACAATGGTTTGAAATTTTGGAAAATGCGATTATGTCCAAATGTTATATTTTTTCATATTTCGTTAGTTTAGCTTAATGTATGATCCAAGTTTCAATTATATAGTTTAAGTGATAGTCGAGATATTCACTACAATAATTAGCCTCCCTCTAAGTTGATTACCATAATGGTCCTGAAATACGATTCTTTTATGGTAAGTAATTCCAAAGATATAATCATTTGAAAAAAAAAAAAAAAATTGGCAGACAATTTTTTTAACCCTTCCCCCCCTTTTTCGGACCATAATAGATGAAAAAAATTAAATTATATTTAAAGTTTGTCCCACAAAACCCTCTTTAAATGTGTTGATTTTCAGATCCCTAGCTAGAACCATGTTTGAGATACTCGAATTCCTAGTTTTCGCTTTAAGCCTCGCCTCCTTCTTAATCCTTACACCTTCCAAAAAGGGTGTCCACCTGTATGCATATAATAATAGAGGTCATTGAAGTTAATTTTTTTTGAAAACAGGAAAAGAAAGGAAAAATATTAAAACTTATGAATGGAAAAAAACAATACCTATGTTATTAAGATTAATGAATACATACATAGAAATTGTAGAGACATAATTACTTGCTTATTTCGAAAGGTGGCCCCCTTTTGGCATCCACGGATCCTTCCCGTCTCTCCATGAGTCCACACATAAAAGTTTTATGAAGAACAAGTATGGCGTAGGCAGGGTGGGCAGGTAAAGGTAACATTCCATCCGTCGTAATCGTCGAGGCATCTGATCGGGCCAACACCGCGATCAGAAGAAGTCCTTATTTTTCATGTTGAATAACTGTTTTTGATAAGACGACGTAATGAGCTTTAAAGCTCATTCTTTGTTGTTCTAGGCCATTTGGGTTTCATATCAGTTTCGGGGCATAGGACCCCCCACAACTCCCGAAGCTAGACCCGGCATCTAGCTAGGGCGTCACACTGGCACTGATACAAACACTGAGATGGACGTTGGTGGTTCTCAGCTCGCTTTAATCCCGCACCTTTTTACTCCTTTAGTTTATTTTATCGAAATAATAAAAAAAGGCGTTTCCCCGTGGCATTCCTGTCCAAACTTATTGACATTTATTTTCTCTCCAATATCAGTAATATGGTTACTGTGCCGAATAGAAATATGTACCGTTTGCTCTGTAGTAATATGTGGAAGGATTTTTTTGTTCTGGCTAAAATCAATAAAGGGCACCAAGTTTTCTAAACTCTTCTCGGTTTCTAGAGATTGAAAGCGATTAAATTTAACTGACAAATCCCTGTTGTTTTGTGGTAGTACACAGAACGTAAATATTTGCAGGCGTGAATGGCACTGAATGGGTCATACCACCCATTGAATATGCAGAGCAAAATATCACCAGGCTATCGACTATAAAACTAAGAATTATTGATTTGAAAGGGCGGGGCGGGATCCAGGCGGCAAATAAATTTGGACCGGCGGCACTGCTGAATGCTTCGAGCAAATTTCAAATTACATAAATAGGTAGTTTGTACGCAGACTCTGAGAAAGTTTGAAAACAATTCTGAATACATATATATTTGTATTAATATGCAACTATAGTAGCTTTTATTGATTCACTTAGCTGCCACAGAATATACAATAAAGGCAGCAACAAAAAATCAATTTTTCAATAATCATACTTCAAATCCATTAAAACTGATTCGGAAATCTCCCACCGGAAAACCTATTTTCTTCTGCGCGATCTCTCTCTCTCTCTCGAAATTTAATTAATCGAAGACAAAGACTACAAATCTCGACATTTACCACACTAACAATTGATTGCAATTTTATGGCTCGATTCGATTAATTCGTTGGAAATTGCAAACCAACTATTGATGTCATTCTCTCTTAGTAAGTATATTTATACTGGTTTTACTTTTACCAATTTCACCGGGTACACTTGCTTGCTGCTGGCAGGTGGCAGCAATCAAATGCATCCCAGGTGAATTATCCGAAAGACATAGTCACCTGATGTCAACCGTTTTCACGGTGTGTACTACTTCCCTATCCGCAAATTTAATTAAAATCCTTTCATCCTGAAATCCAATTTTCCTTACAATTGAAATGAAAGTGTCCGTATAGCAATTATTTTTTTTAAACGCGAGCCAGCACTATTTTCTAGAGGTTTGACAAATTATCTTCTAGCAGGTTTTACTCATCACGCTACAATGTTTTTTAATAGTTTTATGGAGAACAATTTGAATGTTTGTATTGAAGTTATTGGTTTATTAAGAGAGAATTATGTTGATGTATCTTAAATGTAATCTTAATTTTTCCCAAACAACTTTAGTTTTGAATGCACAAGGCCAAATCGAAAAAAAAAACGTAAAAATTATTGAAGAAGTGTTCTGGTCTCTATCAAATCAATCTTTATTAGCGGCTCGGATTAAATTAGAGGGAGACTATCGAAGAGGTGTTATTGGCCCGATGGAGGTTGATATATCCACACAGTTGGAGCACTTTTATACTCTGGCCGGGATTCGAACTCACAAACTTAGCATTTAAAGTTCATATTTTGCAATTATACCAAGAAAATTATTTACTTTTAATCTACTAATCACTAAAATTGCTGATAAGTTTCTAGTCTAATTAGAAAATACATTTCCTTTATATTTAACGTCTATAAAATAGTGATCTATCAGTTCATTTTCGTCATAAATTCATAAAACGAAGCAATTTCGTGTAAACATTGTCCTGGCATGAATGGCTCCATAACAAAATTAATTGGCTCTACTCATTTTCTGTTGGTAATGATTCTGACGAAATTACCCAATTAGTAAAAGAGGAAGTTTATGCTCGGTTGGAAGCCGTAAGGAGCAGAAAATGAAAAGGAATGGAAAAGAGAATGAGAAAAAAAACGCTTTTCCTCTATCTTTATGACTGTAGAGTCGTCCTCGTGGATATACCGTGTTGTTCATTTCTATATCGTGTTTGGTCTATGTCTTCTCTCTGTCTATCTTAAAAAATATCGTTTTATTGTAATTGTTTTCCGAATGTACAATTTTAATGGTGACATTATCCTTTAGTTGTGACTTCAATATGTACTTTAACTTGTTAGCTTGGATCCGTGATGCGCACGGAAAATATATAAAATGGCGAATAAAAGAAGCTTAAGTCCGGGAATCGTTTTTTCATTATTTTTATTATTGTGACCTTATTCTGAATGCTTTCTATTTCTGTGTTTTGTATGTCTTTATAATCAATCAATAAATTTGTCATTTCGGGGAAGTGAAATTGAAAATGTTTGTTTTCAATTGTATGTTATAGGCATTTGCAATCGATTGATTACATTTTTAACGGTGCTTCAATTTAATTTTTTTTGATTTCACCATATTGAATTGATCAGGAACACCAAATATCTAAATAACGAAAGGTGGTTTAGTTGAATTCACCATATTGCTCTACTATTTTGAATTTTAAATTTCCAACGAATTGAATCCAATGACACCAAAAACTAAAAGACGCGATGCTTTACTTACATTCATCATCAATGGCGCGACATCCCGAATCGGGTTCTGCCCTCCTGAAGTCTGCGCCTTCAATCGTCTCGATCCAAAGACTGCATCCTCCAGCTGCTGATTATAATCTAGATGGAATCTGAGAGTATCATAGTTTACCACAAAGTTTGTAACGCTAAGAAATAACGCTCGAAGAAAAAAATTAATGATACAGAAGTTCATATAATAACTCAAAAATCGCAAAACTGGATGTCCGTCCGTTCGTGCGTATCCTCTCTAGCTTCAGATCGCGTTGACCTAGAAAGTTCAAATTTTGTACACGTCAATTTTGATAAAGAAGTAAGGTCAAGTTCGTGAATGGGCCAAATCGCTCTACTCCTTCTAACCCCTCCCAAACAAAATGACACAATTTCGCAATTAGCCAATAAACGGATTTGCTCAAAAAGTTTAAGAGCTATTTGATCTGAAATTTGGAATATATTACTTTTATGATGATTTCAATCTGCCGTATAGAAATTATTCGTGTCCTCTCCTTCCTTCCACCTCCTACTATATAAAGTGCACTATTTTATGAAATACTCTAAATATATTTACTCAGTACTTATAAAATTTATCGAGCGGAAATTGTGCACTTACTATTTATTTAGAATTATTAGCAAGACTGAAAAAATTGGGTGATTAGCTTCACTCTCTCTATCCTCCTCTACCTATATACCTAGTCCTGCCATAAGTTCTGTCACATAATTTCTCACATTGGCAACAACTTTATTTTATGAGTGACATTTCAATATCGGCCAGTTTTATAAACGTCATAATGTTGTTGACAGTTGATGGTCATTTAAAGTGTGTTCGTTAACGTGTGAAGATGGAATGGGGTGTAATAGAAAACCGAACTGCAGTGATTGCACTACATAAGTGTGGAAAATCCGCGAGTGAAATTTTCAAGTTGTTGTGCCCGTTAAAAATAACGCAAAGATTTGTGTATCGTGCGATCCAGAGATATAACGCGATCCAGACTATTGAAGATCGACCTCGTTCTGGACGTCCGCGTGATGTACGTTCTTCTGCTGCCATCAAAGCGGTCGAGAGTCGAATTCGTCGAAATCCGCTTCGTAAACAACGAATCATGGCTCGAGAGATGAACATCTCCACCCGAAGTATGTCTCGCATCATAAAATCTGACCTCGGGATGAGTGCCTTTCGACGATCAACGGGACATTTGCTGACTGAGCAGTTGAAGCAAATTAGGAGCACCAGACCGAAAGAGCTCCTTCGGCGGTACGGCAACAACAAACATCGAGAAATTTTATTTACCGATGAAAAAATTTTTACGGTGGAGGAACATTTCAACCGCCAAAATGATAAGGTGTATGCCCACAGCTCCATAGAAGCCCGAGAAGTTGCCACTAGGGTACAGCGAGGACATCATCCAGCATCAGTCATGGTATGGTGGGGTGTCAGCTACGAAGGGGTCACCGAGCTTCATTTTTGCGAAAAAGGCGTAAAAACTGCAGCGAAAAATTATCAAACGGACATCCTGGAGGGATGTGTGAAGCCGCTGAACTCTACGCTATTCAACAATCGACATTGGGTTTTCCAGCAAGATTCTGCGCCAGCCCACAAAGCTCGAACCACACAAGCGTGGTTGGAAACCAATATTCCACAGTTTATAAGGGCGACGGAATGGCCTTCTGGGAGCCCAGATTTGAATCCCCTGGACTACAAACTGTGGGCGGAGTTAGAGTCCATGGTGTGCACGAGACGACACCCAAATATCGAGAGCCTTAAGCGATCTTTGACAGAAGCAGTAGCTAATTTTCCGCTAGAAACAGTGCGTACTGCTATCGATGACTGGCCCAACAGATTAAAGAGCTGAGTTAAGGCTAAAGGCGGCCACTTTGAATAATTTGTTGCTTATTTTACTTCCATTAGTATGCCAAAATAAAATATATTTTCCTTTGTCAAAAACTCTTTTTCATTTATACAAAAATTGCCCATATACGTGTGACAGAACTTATGGCACGACTACAATATGACACAATAACACAAAGTAGATTTTTCTGAAAAGTATGAATGCTACAGATCTACAATTTAAAACACATTAAAAGCGTGATGTTTATAGCTATTTCTGAAATAGTCATTAGGAACTCGCCCTTTCTTCTACCACCTCCCATATAAACTGCATAATTTTACAAAATCCAATGCACTGATTTTCTCAGTACCTATTAAATTTTTGAATCCTAAATTTTTTATAAAACATTTTGATAGCAACTCTACCGTGATGTGAAAAAATTAGTTCAATGTCGTCACTCCCTCTACCACTTCCCCTTCAAAATTTCTTTAAATAAAAAATTCTCTTTCATCTAGAGTATCGCACAATTGAGCTTTACGCGCAATTTTAGTTTCGTTATGTTTTTTGAGATTATTATTGCCCGGTTGTTTCCTGTTTTTTAATTTTTATTGGAATGTGTTTACCATCACCACTGTGATGGGTCCATGATTCACATTCTGAAATTTTTATTTTGCCTTTGAAAATATGGGGGTTAGGGCAGTGGTGGTGCGATTTTCTGCTACAAAAGCTATTGCAATGCAAGATGACTTTTGATGATAAAGCTCTAAAAACAATTTCGTCACAAAATTTACTATCAATTGCCTATTTTGTTTTATAGTTAACCTCAGACAGTTAACTGTCACCCTGGTAAGCTGTTTCGGAATTCGTTCAATGAGAAATAGAAGAAGTATTTTGGAGTAGCACTTGAAAACTCAAAGAAAATCGTTCTTCATCTTTTCATTATAATACATTCAAAATAAAAAAAATTGTTCTCAAGATTATCCATCCTCCAACTTTACGATTAAATTTTGCATTGAAATAATAATAAACTTATTGAAATTCACAATTTTGGATCGTTGCTCCATCGGAGGTGGAGGAGAAAAGTTGTGTGAAGAAGTACCTGCTTCTAGTTTAGTAAAATGCGCAGCACGTACTAATCCCAAACCTACGTACACACGTGTTTTATTTATTATTTACTATTTGTTTAAGTCTTATCAAATAGCAAGCACTCGGCTTTGTCGGGAATACTAAACAGATGATGTTTCCGGCGGTTTGAGACTAGACAAGATATTACTGATGGCCTGGTTCAAAATGCTTGTGACATATGCACAGCATTCGTAATGGAGTGAGGATACGTGATTCAAGGATGACTGCTGATGATATAACACTGCAGATGATATTACTTTTTTGAAGTTTTGTTTACTATTTACATTGCTTAAAAGATATCAGTCATGATTTCTGGGGAAATTACGTGTGGAAGTATATTTTTTCATAGATTTTTTGGCTTTTCTAAGGGTGAAAGAGAGGGGGTTTATTGTAAACAATATTGAATATCATTTTTCATTAAACGTAGCGATGGTAGAGATGTAAAGTTTTGCAAAATTCTCCTGCACAAACATAAACCTCAATCCTTTTAAGCCCACTCATAGAAATTTGTCTTATTTTAGAAACGTTTGAAATTGAAGCATGGTGGTATCAACATTGTTTAACAGTTTCGAAACCGTTCATATCCTTCTACTCCTTCTTATACTTACAAACATGAAAATTTCCCATACCATGTTATATACCGTTGAATATCGCATAGCTAAGCATGTCCTTTTGGACCTAGGGGATGAAATCAAACGGACCTCTAACATTTTGCATATATGATAGAAGGGCATAGAAGGAGGTTGTATTTCTTGTATGAATGAAAGCAGCACGGCCCAACAAAGGATTTGATTTGAACCTAAGCATAAAGTTTTGACGGGATTTAAAAAAAAATTTGTTTAAGTTTTAGATTTGAGGCTTACTTTTTAATACAATGTCCAGTAGAACTGGTATTTGAGGGGATATATGTATATAATAAGAGGGAGAGAGAGTTGTGTAGTTCAAGAAATAAAGAATCGCGTACATATTTCACCCCTGTGGGTTGGGCCAGTAGAATACACCCCCAGCAAGACCTGCTTGCCCTAAAAATGGCAATCACTGGATTATGCATTTATAATCTGCATTGAATGACGGTGGAAGGGCAAAGATCGCTGGGTTCATATATCGCCAATCGGTGATCGATCGTGAAATGAAGCACCTTAACGTCAAAATCTTGGGCTTGAACGAGGTTAGGTAGACAGGATCAAGCGATTAACAAGCCCCGAGCGGAAACGCCATTCTTTACAATGCTCCTGAGTGTGAATGCCAAAATGGGGCAGCGGTTGTCCTTACACCTGTCTCATCAGCTAAGAACCAATCTCAACTAGGATTATCGTCATCAGACTCATGACTAAAGTCAGAAACGTCTCAATTCTGTAGTGTTACGCAGTAACTAATGCCGCAACACATGGTGATAAAGATACTCTTATAGCCAACTGAATTATATAGCTGATAGCCAACTGAATACCACCTTTTAGCGTGTTCCAAGAGGTGATATTCATATCATCTCAGGAGATAGGAAGGCCTAGGTTTGGCGGGACTTAGACACATCATGGGGAAGCATGATGACCCTTGTATCGACTCGTCCCGACCTTGACCAGAAAATGGCGAATTATGCATGGAGTTTTGCAGAGTTGGGTTTTAACCAAGAGTCACCATAAAATATTTTGGGTTTTCCCTGGTGGTGTTACTCAGAACCAAATCGACCATTTGGCCATAAGTCGCCGGCGTGGAAAGATGTCTCGTCAATTTACAAGTGAAGTGTGGAGCTGAAGTGGAGAGCGATCATCACTTGAAGGTTGCCTGCTTGAGATAGTCCACAGCAATTGCCCGATGGCCATAATTTCCTTAAATAAAGCACACGTTTATTGTGGATAATTTGTAATTGAGACCCCAACAAGAAAAGCGAGTAGACCACTATTCTAAGCGAAAAGTCATCCATATTGGGCGGAAATGAAATGCCAGCACTGAACACAAAGTGGAATGCAGCCAGAAACCATTTCAAACAAGTGCGAATTGGAGAGAGACCCTAGATGTCGCAAGACACATAAGGCAAGGTTGGAGACCGCAAAAAAACCAATTTTGCAATCATCTCTTAGCCCGATGGCAACCAAAGAACTCCCGATCGGAAACGGACCTACCACAATGCTAATATACAGCTGAAGATGGATGTTAGAAGCGAAAAGAGAAAGGACATTGAAGATCTGGTCATTGAGGCGGAAACAGCGGCGGGGGTACAGGTTTGTTATTTAAAATTATGAAACAGTTGACGAACAGGAATTTCAACTACCTGAACTACAGTTACGGTGATGTAACGAATACTTCTTTGATAATTTGAGCGTCTTGTCAGAGGGAGATATGCAAAAAACGGAACAATTAGGAAGCATCCTCCCCATAAAGAAGAAACAGTTTCTATCATTCGGTCAATAGCGGGAAGAAAGCCCTAGGTATAGACGAATTACCAACCGAACTTTTCAAAGCGGATCCAGTAATATGAACCGGTATTCTCCTCCCACTATTTACTAAGATGTGGAATGAAGGAAGATAACTAGCTGAATGAAAAGAGAGCGTCATTTTGAAAATCCTAAAAGGGCGACCTTCAGGATTGTAACTGACATCTTGAAAGCTGCACTGGAAGGTGAGGAACGTAAAGGTCTTCAGTGATCGCACGTCCCGAATCGCTGTGCAACCTTATTTGCACATAACATGAGCTTTGGCTGCAAAGATCCATCTAGATCCTGCGTATACCTGGCATACGTGAACCTGATTTGATACAAGCAGCCATGAGAATACAGGGATTAAATACTCAACCTCTATGTTGTGTTGAGTCCCTACTCTTGTAGAATTTGATAATTGTCTTTTTGTTTCTTCCAGGTCATATTTTATGACCAATAAGGCGGCATATAGGTCCATCGGAATCAACTTAGCGAGAGGCTCCTCCTCCCCAGGATGACCCTGGGGAGGAGGAGGGAGGGGGCCACTTAGAATATATATTAAGCCATAATAAAAATTTTGTATGACCACCTTTCAAACGAAACGGAATAATACAGCATCACAAATTTTACGATTTCCACAACTTCTCTACCGACTCTCGTACATATGTATGGTTTCAAGAATATATGTAAAATATACCGAATAACATTCCATACAGCGAATTTTGAACGTAATTCAAGCTATATATTAAAACATTATTAACATCAACCCACCCCTTATAACAGCCCCTCTTCTCATACAAGATTGATACTACGTACCAGAGTTAATTAATTGATAACTGCCCTGCTCTACAATCCCCATTCACTTAGTCTTCGCTGTCCAGCCTAACCTGCATAATGACTTCCCATGTATCCTCAACTTGTCCCAAGAAAAATAAAGTTGTGCCTGACTTGTTGCCAGAATTTTTCCATTACGTGCAACATTTGTCGAGCTTAAATTATTTATACACTAACTACTTAATTAGCATTATTATTAAGATCGAAAAAAAAATAACTTCACTGATTATTATTAATATTACTCAATTTCTCAACTTCACAAAAAATCGATTTTCTTGAAAAGTATGAATGTTGCTAGTCTGAAATTGGAGAAAATCTTTAATATTCCATAAAGGATTTATTTATATATTTATTTCTTAAATTGTAAAATTTCACTTAAAAATGCCATTTACGAGTAAACATGTATTTCTACTTCTTAGCACAAAAGTGAAGTATTTAATAGGAAAATGCTTTTATACTACAATCCACTAAATACCTCTTAAGACGGAAATTATTATGCACTATATAATTTTAAAGTTGTTAGTCAAAGAGCTACAAGGGATTGTTTTTACGGTTTACGACAAAGAAATGGCGCGTCTAATTTATGACATTTTTTTACGGGACTAAATACACGAAAAGGCACTCAAATTTTTTATTTTTTGTTACACAGGACTATTATAAAGGACCAAGTCATTCTAAGCACACACATTTTTCTACATTAGACAAGTACCGCCATTAAAATAGGGACCTAAACTTTTCTTTTTTAAAAAAGAGAATGTCCATAAATTTTGGATAGAAATGGAAAAAAATTTCTGAAGATTCTATGGTCGTTAGAACATGAACCCTTTCAGAGTCATTTTGGAGTCTATTTCGATGTAATAGAAGTCTTGGTCGGGAAAAAAACATAGAAGTAATGGGAAATTTCTAATTGAATGTGGAGAACGAAAATCGAGCTTAGGCAACAAAAGAAATTTGGTAGACAGCCAAGAAGAAAGACTGGGGAGTGCATTGCTACTTTACTTTTGGGTTGATATATTGGGGGTTTTTTCCGGAAAAATTTTATATAGACATTTAATGAAGGTGAAAAAGATTTGTTTCGGTTTTTATGAGAATGCAATTTCATTTCGGATGAGTTGCTTTGATGCGAAACATCATGAAGTTTTTTGCTCTTGATGGTCCATTAAAATGAAAAGAGGTTTCTCTTGTCATTAGTGTGGTTGGCTAATGCATTTTCATTTAAGTCTAATTTTTTTTTTCTCCGGAAAAGTGCTCTTTTAATTGGTATAACATAGTTGTGTTTCAGATAATATGTGTTTGTGCAAAGCGGATAGTTTCAATGTGCCAAGAATGTTTAAGTGAAACTATAATTATTTTCTGGAATTTTTTCGAATGCTCAGTAGGTCTGAAATTAGGTTACGAATGAAATACTTAAATTAGATTTTTTTTCTAATTATATAAGAGTTCGTAAAATAATTGGAATTTACTTATGTGTAATTTGTTTGTATGAACATTCTCCACGTACAAGGTGACATTGAGATTCAAAACCGAAAGTGGCAATGGATTGGTCACGCTTTGAGAAAGTCAGACTGAATTATCTTCAAACAAGTTCTAAAATATAAGCCGTAATCGATCAAAAAGCGGATTGAAAGCAGAAACTGAAGAAGGAGGCGTAGGAATAAGCAAGTCCAAGCAAAAAGAACTCACTAAAAAGCTGAAATTTGATATTATCATTTTGTAAAAGCCATAAATAGAGGTATTTAATTAATTCCATTTTACGGCCTGAAATTTCAAGTGCTTATTTCATTAATAATTCAAAATGATTATGTTTTTATTTAATTGTAGTCTAGGAACTATATCTAATCCTGTTCATTATACAATTTTTAATGAAACAATGATAATTACGGAATAGTTCTTGAAAATCTTTCAGCAGCATTCATTTAATCATAATCATTGTCACAAAAAAAAAATACACATTCGTGTTGGGTATTTTACAGGGAAAAATTCATTACAGCGAATATGGTTCAACAGTAAATCCTTAAAATATTTTCCAACAATTTTATGTAGCGTGGTAATAAGCTGATAATACCTAGACTATAACTTGTGTTACTCATTATTAAAGATACCCTATCGTATCCACCTGTCGCGTAAATAAGCTTCACCTTCGTATAATAATTGCATGAAAACACTGTGAAAGGCACGTTTCATATTGCCTACGTGCGCGAGAAAATTTTACACTGTATTTTTTTTGTGTAATGAAATTCATTTGATGCAATTGCATCCAGGATTTTACAGTGCAAAAAAAAAAAAATAGGGAAGAAACGAAGATTTTTCCATCTTCCATAATAGAGGGAAGATAGGTATCCTACGGTTTAATCGCAAGTCACGTAAAAAATAAGTTTTTAATAAAATTATACTACTTAGAAGGTTATTAGGAAAAATAGATTGAATTCAATTTTGATTAGATACATTTGCAGTATTCGTTGATTAATGGAAGTTTTGGGGATCCTAATGAGAAGCCCAAGTTATAGTAGTGATACAGTGCTATTAAAGACGCACTTTCTGAAACATTATGAAGTCACTCTACCTGACAGATAGCAATGGACTGATAATCCTGTCATGCAGAATGACGCGATTGCGATATTTACTGACTAGCGATTGCCCGCGACTTTGTCCGCGAAAGAAACGCAAAATTAAGGAATTCTTGAGACTGTAGTTCGTAATACATGATATAAAATCTGCTTAGTTTAATTGCTCTTTGAACACAATGTTTTGTTTCAATCAGAACTATAAATTATTAAGAATGAAACCATGATACTCGCGTTATTATGGCACCGTGTTCACGGGAGTGATTTGAGATCATTTACATATTGAAGAGCGTTAGCTTTTGTTAATTCTAAAAAAAAAGTATAAATAAAATAACATTTAGCTCAATAATATAATAGAACTACGATTGTGCGTAAAGCCCAGTCATACGATATTATAGATGAAATAGAAATTTTTGTGATCACAAGAAATATTGTATGGGGAGTGGTAGATGGGGTGACGGCATTGAACTAATCTGTACCAGATTATGTTAGAGTGGCTATAAAAATGTTTTGTACCAAATTTAAGATTCAAAAATTGAATAGCTACTGAGAAACTTAGTGCATTGGATTTAGTGAAATTGTACTCTTTGTATGGGAGGCGGTAGGAGGAGTGGGGGTTCTTAGTGATTTTTCGAGAAATAATTACAATCGTAATAAAATTGATATGTTTTAAATTTCAGATCAGTAATATTCTCACTTCTCAAGAAAATGGAATTTTATAAAGTCGTGGAATTCTGTCATATTGTATGGGAGGAGTAAAACTAATAGGTTTATTTGTTCCCGAAATTAATAATAATGCTAATTAAATATTGAGTATACAATTTCAGCTCGATGAAAGTTATACGTACTGAGAAAATTGATGTAAAGTATTTCCTGAAAATGTATAGTTAGTATGGGAGGTGGTAGAAGGAGTCAATCAAATTCCTGTTAAGACCCCCTATAGGGGCATAGGACAGAAACAACTCTCTTCCACAAGGCGCGATCCTGCGCATCGGCTTTAAGCTGTTGCCAGGACTTTAAATAGTAAGCGAGTTAGTTTTTTCTCGGTCAGAAAAGTTGCACTGTAGGTCCTCTCCGCTTACAGCTGCAATTCAAGATGCTTGAACCCTTATATGGACATGTTGCGAGAATTGGGTTTGTTGGGTTCCGGGGCATTGAGATTAATCTGGAAACGAAATGGCGGACAGGCTAGCCAGAAACGGATCTGCCACCGCCACCGCTGATGTAACGGACAATGTTGGCATTGCCTTCAGAGTTATTAAGACAATATACAATATATGCGGTGAGGAGGACGAGACTATAAACTGTTTCCCCTGCCATTGCCCATGCCTCCGAACAATTCGAAGACAAATTCTCGGAGAGTACTTCTTGACCGAGCTGAATGATCTCCGCTCCCTTGAACCGATGAAGCACGGGTAGAGCGGGCTGGCTGAATGATATTTAGGTCCACATGGTAAAAAGACGTAGGCATACAATGGGCTCACTGGTGGCCTATATACATTTGTGTCATTGTGTAACTCTTACACGAACCTAATCTAATTTAAGGAGATGCCATAATCGTAATGAAAAGCGATAAAAATGTAGAGATTTGAAGTTTGTCGTAAACTTAAAATCAGAGTTTACAAAAATTAAACTAATTCTGAAAAAAGAAAAACAAATATCAAAACTCCTCTGACCATAGGCCTAGCATAATCATTTTTATTTAACAATACTAAAGTAGCATTTACTGCTTTTACGTTTAAATCAAGTTGAAACCTAATTATTTCGCATTAAAACAAATGAATTTTTCTTCATCATAATTCGAGGGTAAAAAAAAAGTTCTACCGAAATTTAATTCACTTTTCGGCCATTTCGTTCATTTGCGGTTAGGCTTATGTAGGGTAAAGTGGCTTAATTTTTTTTTTGATTTTTCTCTCCATTCTCGACTCTAAAATCCGGATTTTTTTTTGTCATATAATGCTTTAACCGTACCTTTCGCATATTATTTATTCCCTAAATTACGAAAAAAAGAACAGAAATGCTCCTTGAAGTTTTTCATTAGCCGTATATAAAATGGACGTATTTTCAAGATGCTTTGTGGTATTCATACAACAAAAGCTACCCTTAGAAAAGAAGAAACTTTACGAAGAAGATGATGGACACCCTCTATCACCCTGTTGAACGTAAATTAATCCTTAGCCAAGGGTTTAAAGTTTGTGGCTTTTATTAGTTGGTAATTCTTTTTCTGTGCGGCAGGGGTCTAATTTTCAGAAATATGAAGATAGAAGGGAGCTCTCACAGAAGTAGGTTTTGAATTTTTAATGCTATTTGATCGTCCCATCGGATGAATATTCTTCTAAGGGTAAAATTAATGCCGTGCTGTGTAGTAATTAAGAATGCCATTATTCAATGAATTTATGATATGGTCTTATGGGAGAAAGCACAAAAAATGGAGTTGGTCTAAGCCAAGAAATGGTTTTTGTCTGTTGTATACAAGGATCGTACACCGATATAAATTAATATTGGTTGTTATTTAATGTTTAATATTCAATTTATTTTACTGGGTCGATACAAGGTAGAAATCATCTTCAGTTTTGAATTAATTACTTTCGCTTGACTGTCGTCTACTCAGTTGATTGAACATATCACATATAGCTTATGAGCTTATTCACTCTTTCATAACCATGCATATTTTTTTTTTAAATCATGTTTCGCATATCCAGGCGGAATCATAGCAATATACCCAAATACTCTTAATCTTCAATATATCACATACAATTACTATCAACACAAATTCTCTCAAATTGATTCAGTGTTAACAACCATCTATAAGACTTTTACTCTTTTCGCCAAATACACTCCTATATGAAACTATATCTAACCTGGGACTGAAAAACTCCTGCTTTCATCAAAAACTTCAATCACTTATTCAGGTGATTGACATCACCATATTTCATGGTATACCACACATATACGAAAGTTAGCTATACGGAATAAAATATCAACGAAAGAATGAAAAAAAGCACATAAAAGACAAATAAAATCAAGAAAAACTGAACTGAAAAACTCTGACGAAGTCAATTCGCCTTATCTGCATAAAAAGGATATTTCGCCAATAAACTAATCTGAGACGTGATTTAAATATTTTATCGGGAAGGGTGAGAGAGCCTGCTACCCGAGCTTTCTGCGCTCAGATCGCATAGCTTTATACATACTCGTATCTAAGCATTTCATCTCATCCGAATGATTTGATAGCAAGTAACTTATTTGTATTTGTTGAGGTGTGAAAGCACTTCAAAGAGACTGACTTTTATAGAAATATAAATACATATTGGCAAATGTAAGAACCTGCATGTAAGCAGTAACAATTTTTTTTCTCGATTTTATGTAATAATGGTTACGGTTGATTTGTATGGTGAATGCTTTTCGTGGAATATATATCTGTAGCTAAGTAGGGGAAGATATTGTATCTTAGACCAATTGCACCTGGGAACTATTGCTATTTTGATAAAACTAATAATGTTTGGGGAAAAATGATTTTCACTAATTTCCAGCTTTTTGTATGTTGCATATTTTCAATATACTTGTTCGACAAAAATAACGTGTTAAAAATTTCAACGTTATAGCTAAGCGCGTTTTGAAGCTAGAATGCATACAGATCGATTAACGGACGTTCTGACGGACGGACAGCCGGTTTTTCAAGTTTTTAATTGAAGAACTTCTGTGCAATTCATTTGCGTCTCCGTGCCTAAGTCCGTCTTAGCCTTTAAAATTTTATAGGAAACTTATAACACTTTTAGAATTCATCTTGAATATAAGTCTGCAAAAATGGCATAAGTACGATTAAATGGCAAAAAGTTGTTAATTTTTTTAATTTTATTAAAAATACAACTTATTAAGATACAATATTGAGTCGAATAGTCCTTCTACTCCATTCTATAAAAATTCACAATTTTGGTAAATGCATTTTATCGATTTTCATAGAAACTGGAAAAAGTAGAAACTTAAAATTTTGCCAGAATTTTTCCCTTAATAACAGCAATGAATGCTAAAGAAAACAGTTTCGCTTCATTCTTTCTACCCCCATGCAATTTTTAAATTGTTGTATTATAAATTCAATAAAATTATTTCTCCTTCGGGCTTCACGCCCAATCATAATCCAATTGTTTTTATTTGTTTTTTTTTTTTGCATTTGTAAACTAATTTAGTCAAACACGAAAAGACAAAATTTCAGGATTGCAATTTTGTTTTTTCTGTGTCGATCACAATACTTTATTATTAGAATAGTAAAGTAAAACTAGGTAAAAACTGCGACATGCAGATCATAAATTCAGCGCCTTTTACCCCGTAATACACGACACAATTTCCCAACAACTCCATTCAATATTCTTCCCGCTTCGCACATACATATCTCAAGGGATTTCTCAATCATTTACCATTATTACCTACGAACTCTGATCTGGACAAATCATACAAACAACACTTGCATTCTTTGTATGATTTCTCGTAGATCCAAGTTCGTAGGTGATAATCATCGAAAATGTGAAGGGGAATCGAGCAGAGATCTCAGTAAGCATATACCTAGTCCTGCCATAAGTTCTGTCACATAATTTCTCACATTGGCAACAACTTTATTTTATGAGTGACATTTCAATATCGGCCAGTTTTATAAACGTCATAATGTTGTTGACAGTTGATGGTCATTTAAAGTGTGTTCGTTAACGTGTGAAGATGGAATGGGGTGTAATAGAAAACCGAACTGCAGTGATTGCACTACATAAGTGTGGAAAATCCGCGTGTGAAATTTTCAAGTTGTTGTGCCCGTTAAAAATAACGCAAAGATTTGTGTATCGTGCGATCCAGAGATATAACGCGATCCAGACTATTGAAGATCGACCTCGTTCTGGACGTCCGCGTGATGTACGTTCTTCTGCTGCCATCAAAGCGGTCGAGAGTCGAATTCGTCGAAATCCGCTTCGTAAACAACGAATCATGGCTCGAGAGATGAACATCTCCACCCGAAGTATGTCTCGCATCATAAAATCTGACCTAGGGATGAGTGCCTTTCGACGATCAACGGGACATTTGCTGACTGAGCAGTTGAAGCAAATTAGGAGCACCAGATCGAAAGAGCTCCTTCGGCGGTACGGCAACAACAAACATCGAGAAATTTTATTTACCGATGAAAAAATTTTTACGGTGGAGGAACATTTCAACCGCCAAAATGATAAGGTGTATGCCCACAGCTCCATAGAAGCCCGAGAAGTCGCCACTAGGGTACAGCGAGGACATCATCCAGCATCAGTCATGGTATGGTGGGGTGTCAGCTACGAAGGGGTCACCGAGCTTCATTTTTGCGAAAAAGGCGTAAAAACTGCAGCGAAAAATTATCAAACGGACATCCTGGAGGGATGTGTGAAGCCGCTGAACTCTACGCTATTCAACAATCGACATTGGGTTTTCCAGCAAGATTCTGCGCCAGCCCACAAAGCTCGAACCACACAAGCGTGGTTGGAAACCAATATTCCACAGTTTATAAGGGCGACGGAATGGCCTTCTGGGAGCCCAGATTTGAATCCCCTGGACTACAAACTGTGGGCGGAGTTAGAGTCCATGATGTGCACGAGACGACACCCAAATATCGAGAGCCTTAAGCGATCTTTGACAGAAGCAGTAGCTAATTTTCCGCTAGAAACAGTGCGTACTGCTATCGATGACTGGCCCAACAGATTAAAGAGCTGTGTTAAGGCTAAAGGCGGCCACTTTGAATAATTTGTTGCTTATTTTACTTCCATTAGTATGCCAAAATAAAATATATTTTCCTTTGTCAAAAACTCTTTTTCATTTATACAAAAATTGCCCATATACGTGTGACAGAACTTATGGCACGACTAGGTATTTCAAAAGAGACCAACAGTTACATACTCAACTCATATGTCATTTCCCAGCAAACATGGCGATAAGAATGCAATAGCGAATCGATATCATACAGGCAATATCGCCAATCACCGCAATATCGTATTTTTATCAAATACGATAAAGCCTACTGGAGAAAAGGTTGACATTAATTCTTATAGCATCGACTGATCGCATTTTTGTCGAAGAGACTTATCGCATTCATATCGTTTCGACAGATTGCATTTTTATTGCATGGCCTGTCGATTTGTCGAGGAATTATCATGAAGTCAATGAAAATACGTAGATGAGTTACATTTTATCGTTGAAGGTGATGATTTTCAATAAAAGGACAATAATTTTTGTATTTCGAAATTCTTGTCTTTTTGTTGTTATCGCGATTCAAAAAAGTTTTCGCGAAGTTGTCGCCATGTCAATAAAAGAGCAACGACTCTTGCAATTTTATCGTTAGAGGCGATAATTTATTATTGCCATTTCTATCGCCACTGCGATTTATCGCTTGGTTGTTTGCTGGGCTCTTAATGCGGCCATACCGGATGCACTCATTGAGACATATAACCATCAGTATTCGATGTATTTTTCGACAACAACAACACAGCACTAATGAATAATATTAACAAAATAAAGTAGCCACATCTTTAATTAAAAGTATTGACTCTGGCGATCATTTAATAGATCTCCGGAAAATATAAATAATTCAACCGATTGAAAAATCGGCTCGATCCGAACTCTGCTCTGGTAATGAGCTTGAATTTTCCCTGCGAAATTTACAGACAGATTTTCCAAAAGTTATGAAGTATTTTTTTATGAAATCTAATACCAAATTCATTGAATAAGCTTTACTACATTCTATTCTTGGATATCAGCGATAAAAAAAAATCATAGCTATCAGTTTCAATACATAAATAAAATCATTAAGAAACGCGCTTTTTGAACTCTATCTATTATTCTCCTCCTACCTCTGCAATAGCACTACAACCCAAATCGGGCCTTGGCCTCCTGACCATCAGGCTCTTTCACATTTTTCATTATTTATTGTGGAAGGGTTGTTAAACCTTCGCACAACCCTCTATCTTCGAATTTTTCATTTTCGTAGATTGAGGTGACCAAGGTATACTCAAGCAGGCGATGTGCTGGAATTGTGCGTCGACCGGGATTTGAACTCAGGATCTTCGCTTTGTAGACCAACAGGCTACCCACTAGGCTACACCCTAGCTCTATCTATTATTAAAAAAACTTAAAAAATAGAAAATGTGCTCCTGACACGAAATGGCCGCGATCTTTTATACTCTAGATGAAATTTGAGAGTATATTGGGTTTGCCTTACCGTTTGTAACGCTAAGAAATAATGCTCGCACAGAGCCGTGAAGGATACAGAAATATTTGTTGTCACTCAAAAACCTCGATTCCGAGAGACCGTCAGTGCGTCTCTAAGCGATCGTATTGAAATTTATTGTGTGTCATTTTTAGCACAAAAGAAACTTGAAGCTCCTGAACGGACTACATTTCCTTCTACCCCTTCCCATACAAATTTCATTTAATTTCGAACTTGAAGTAATGGTTTGTCTTTAAACTATTTTAACTGTCAATTTAAATTTTGGATCAAAGTATAATGATGTATATAAAATGAACATCACAAAATATTGATCCGAACCCCTTACTCCTTCTACCCACTTCCGTACAAATGCAGAATTTTGATAAATTAATTTTTTTTCGATTTTCATTGCAACTAGCAAAGGTGGAAAGACGAATTTTTGTCAGAATCAATTTTACTATAATTGCAACCAGTTTTGAAGAAATTCTCAACTTCTCAACAACCTCACTCCTTCTACCCCAAACAAATTTCACGAAATTTTGAAATTTCAATTAAATTAGTCAAAGCTATCGACTTGAAGTTTAGTGGAAAGTATAATAATAGGGTAGCTAGGGTATAGCCTAGTAGGTAGTGTGTTGGTCTTGTAATGCGAAGGTCGTGAGTTCAAATCCCGGCCGGCGCAATATATAATTCCGGCACACTGCCTGCTTGGATATACCTTGGTCACCTCAATCTAAGCAAAATTAAAAATTTGTAGAAAGAGGGTTGTGCGAAGGGCTAACAACCCTTCCACAATAAGTAATGAAATATGTTAAGGAACCTGAATATCAGGAGGCCAAGGTCCGATTTGGGCTGTAGCGTCATTGTAGTTTAGTAGTTTTAGTTTTATAATAATAGGAATATCACTGACGACGAAAAATTATATTTTGGCCCGTATACACCTTCTACCCCGCCCCATACAAATGCATAATTTTGGTAAATGTATTATATCGATTTCCATTAAAACTAGAAGAAGTAAAAGCTTGAAATGCTGCCACAATTTGTCCCTAAATAATTGCATTAAATGCTAAATGCTTCAACTACCTCCCATTTAAATATCTATATTATAAATTCAAAAAAAAAAGCATTTCTTCTTCGAGAGTTATCGACTTTGAAATTGAAACAAAGCATGGTGATAAGGATGTTGGTAAACAGCTTAAAAATCATCTAAAATCTTTTAAAATCTTCCTTTTCCTCTACCACCTCCCATACAAATGCCCCAATTTCAGGAAAACTATGTTCAATTTCTTCCAACATATTGAAAACTTCAAACTTTAAATTAAGCACGAAACATTTTGCATGCCACGTTCGATGTGATATATAAAAATTACAAGCCTCTCCCCTCTGCTTCTACCACCTCCCACACAAAAGTCACTATTCACTATTCGAAAAAATTAGAGATGACATATTTTCCGATACATGAGACTCGTTTCCATTTCATCTAGAGTGTCATATGATTGGGCTTCACGCCCTAGTATGGGAGGTGGTAGAAGAAGTAGGGGATTCAAATAATTTGTATACTGTAGATAGCAATTATAATAAATATAATATGTTCCAAATTTCAAATCAATATCTTTTTTAGTTGCCAAGAAAAATGGATTATTGCAAAATTTTGAAAATGTGTAATTTTGTGTGTACTTGGAGGGAGGGGGTGGGGTGGAGGGATTTGGCCTGTTCGCGAACTTGGTCTTACTTTGTCGTCATAAACGATATGTACAAAATTTCCAGTTTCCAGCTCAGTGCTTTCTCGAGTGTATATGGACCACGGACGGACAGACAGACAGACGGATGGGCATCCGGCTTTGAAATTTTTGACTAATATGAACTTCTCTAACACAAATTTTTTCGCCGAGCTTTATCTCTTAACTTATAATGCTCTTAAATTTCATCTGGAGTAGAAAAATTCTTCATTTTACCTCGATTTAAAAGTGTTCATTAATTGATTTATCTCAAAATTTGCGTGAATTTTTTAAATACAAATATTCCCAATTATAAATTTTTAAATAAGACCACGGTGTGAAAAATCATGTACTTAAGGTATAAGTAGCGGAAATCTCATCTCTTGAATTCTCCAGGATATTTCGTTTCGTTTCGAAGCGGAAAGATTTAAATCCTTCTACCGGAACCGGAAAATGGGGAATACCACGAATGAAACATGTATTTCATTTCACACATTCAATTTAAGCTTTAACTTATTTTTTTTACCTTCCAACCCCACGTTTTTATTCAGCGAACTCCAACCAAATAGTGTTGCACTGTTCGAGTGCATATTAGAGCCTTGAATTCCATTGCTTTAGAGTCCCTGACCTTTAGTTCATTGCAATTTAAAAACAAAAAGTACGCTGCATCAAAATAACTTTAACATGATTGAATCATTTGAAGCTTTCTGCATAGTCTTATGTGCATAGGTACAGAATTACTCTAATACCTTCCTTAATTATAAGTCATTAGTGGAAAATCCTTTTTAGTATTTGCTTTACGAAAATACGAAGAGCTACTCTAAAATAACCGGGAAGTTTTTCTTCGCGACCAATTAAAATCGATAATTACTTTTCATGTCCTTCCGTTCAATCGAGCGAATCTTAGAGAAGGCGATACTCTTAAGGGCTGAAAGTTTATCGCGTGACTAAATCAGAAACATCGACAGCAGGAGAAATCGCAGTTCGAAAGCAACAGCTCATTAATTGGAGTGAGTGACGAGTCTCTTACATAAGTAATTGGGCCATTTAATTCATTAAATGGTCTTCGACGAAAAGAAAGAAGTCGGACCACAAATTAGCTACTATTAAGTGGTGACCGAAATTAAAAGAAATAAATAAATGGCGGTCTGGACAGGCAGGCAGCACGGGATTTAACATTTGTAATTTATGATAGCATGCCAGTTTGGTTTTTTTTCCCTGGACAATCGGACTTTTCGAATAATCCTGTTGGAAGCCGACGATTGAATACATAAGAATTGATTGTTTTTTTTTTTAATCATAGACTAGGGACTATAATTTATGTAAATATTATTTCGTGAACTCATAAAGGAGTGTAAAATGAATTTGAAATCCTGAAAAGCTATCGATTAAGAGAATAAATTATTACGAATCTAAAGTGGTTTACTTTGTACAAGTCGATAAATAAAGGCCTGATTCACAAGCTTAGCTGTAAAATCAAAGTAGTAAAAATATAAAAAAAAGACCTGTAAAATGGCAAAATGCTACTTGCTTCTTGTAAAACTTTATGTTTCTGCTATAAAATTTCTTTGTATGATTCACGCTTTTTTTGAGCGAAGCATAAAAATTCTGGTGATTTCTAAAAAAATAAATAAAATAAAATGCAAATTTTGAACATATTTGTTATGCTTGTGTTGAAAATCGATAGTCGTCAATAAAATCAAAAATGCCTACGGTTATGCATAAGTAAAATGGCGGGAAATTTAAATTGAAAAATTAAATTGTGAAGAAAATTTCAAAATATTCAGATCGCGAACGCCTGTCGAACGTTTGATAACAGGCATTATGACCAAGATGAATGTCCTTCAGACGTTCCGTTTTCACTCGAACTGCTTCAATCAGAACGGCTGATGCTGTCATTCTAGAGGAGGGAGGCGAGGATAATAAAACACCAACTGCGTTGGTAATAAAAATGCATGGTATCGTGGAATTTTTTTCCTCATTTTTTTTTTCTTTTTTTTTCCTTAATATTTTCTTCTCTTTCCATATAAATAATATGTTGACGTTGAGGCACATCGTATCCACCACCCTCCAATTCGAGTTTCCTGTGTACTTTTTTTTATTCCGGAGCAACGGAGTCATCCCCACATTTGAACCGAAAACCATCCGGCGAACAATTTGCCTTGATTGTAAATTTTCAGTCGCTTTATAGCGCCTCGCACTCGCTTTATCGCACTTTGACATAACGCGAAAACATAAAATTTTACAGCATAACTTGACGGGTCTCGAATAAATTCGGTTTATTAGTTCAGCACAGGATTTAAAGTAAAAGATCCGCAGCAAAAGGAGGAGAGTTTTCCATCATTTTAGCCGTTTACCCATTTTCATCAAATTAATAATTGGATTTATTCGTCAAATGTAATTCGGAGAAATTCTCTCGATTTCTTTTTTATTATTATTACGATGGTTGAAATATTTTATTTTTTTGAGTAGATATCAATTCCTTGTTTTTTAATTTTCTTGGATGTATTAAATAAATTGTGCGCGTTTTGATCACATATGTCTGCAGAGCGCAATTCATTTTAATTTGGAATTAGAAATAGATTTAAAAGTGTACCGAAAGTTAAATATACGCTTTTTTATTCGGAGAAAAGTTAACTTGAACGACATATTCGTGGATAATGAGCGAAAGTCAATTGACAGTGTTGTTGCGGTGGAATGCTTTTTAATTTTACCAGGTACTTTACATCCTTTATTCCTTAGTTCAACTGGAACTCTGATATTACCGGTTATGAATCCAGATGATTAGAAAAAAATTATAAAACTGATAAAGTTTAATTCCGCCATAGCCGGTCCAAAGCCCGGTTGAGAGAGGAGGAGGGAGCATAGAGTTAAAATGAATGGCCAGCAACAATAGTGCGTCTCAGAAAGTAGGCGAAAACTATGACATAGTTGGACTCGCAGCACTGCTGAGTAGTGAGAACCCCAGCATGTGTTATTTAGCTGAAACTGCCATTCTCTTTCTACCAGGATGTAAATGGTTGAGAAATCATGGTTAGTCCAAAGTATCAGCAAACCATCCATTTACTAAAGGCTTACTGCCGAAAACTGGGCTGGGCTATTTTTTACAGAATGACCTGTATTATAGGCAATTTCTGCCCTTATGTACAATGCACAAACACAGTCATGGAGGGAAGAAATGGTATAGGGAAGGTAGGGCAGGGGTAGTGAGAACGACCGTAACGAGTGAAGAAGCTGGTATATTTTTCAGTTGTACTGGCTGCTACTGACAAATATTTGCAGGTTTTATGGGGGCTGAATGATAAAAAGCGAACAGAAACCATCTACTGAGTATCTAGGCCTTCTTGAAGTGGAACTGTTTCACTTTTACACCGTTTGTCAAATTTATTTCGAATAATTAAATAATTTGATTAGCGCTTACACTATAGAATAATTTGCATAGGTTATGGTAAATTTCTAAATCTAATAAGTGCAGAATTATAGTTTGCCTTCACCGAATGTATTATATTTAGACGTGGTAAAATTATCACTTTGCAAAATTTTTATAAGGTAATAGTTCTTAAATAAATATTCTAATGCCAATGAATAGACTTTCTTGAAGTGAAATTGTTTAACTTTTACATCGTTTGCCCATTTTATTTCGAACAATTTTTCATTACCAGTAGCAAATGAAAATTCATGCATAAAAAAATCCTACGGTCTGGAGTGGGAATCGAACCCACGACTTATTGACTGTGAAGCAAGCACGCTGCCCACTACGTCACGGAATACGGCTGTAGCGGCATTGAAAAAGAATTTTATACCATTAATAAAAACTATTTTTTATTAAAAATAAATAAGTTGTATTTTTTTTATAAGGGATCAAGGTACATGTACTACTTGTACCTAGAACCGTTTTAATTTTAGCTACACTTTCAATCATAAAACTAGTAACAGAGAGTTTCCTGAAAATGTTTATGGCATTTCGAAGCTGAAATGTGTACCTCTAACATGAGATGAACGAGAAATATCGTATATTGATGTCTCGTAAGTTATTTTGCATTAAGTGAAAGCGGACCTTCCCTTCATCGTCATCAATAGCGCAACAGCTCAAATCGGGCCGTGGCCTACTGAAGTCATCGCTTACAATCGTCTCTATCCAAAGATCGTGTCCTCCAGTGGCTAATTATACTCTAGATGAAATCTGAGAGTATATTGGGTTTGCCATACCATTTGTAACGCTACGAAATAATGCTCGCACAGAGCCGCCAAGGGTACAAAAATATTTTTGTCGCTCAAAACCTTTGATTCCGAATGACCCTCCGTCCGTCTGTGCGTCTGTTTCCAACATAACTCTCAAATGTTTTGAGCTATCGTACTAAAATGTATTGCTTGTCATTTTTAGTAAAAATGAAACTTTAACTTCGTGAACGGACTATTTTGCCCCACTCTTCTGCCTCCTCCCATACAACTTTCATAAAATTTCGAAATTATAAGAAATAGATTTTTCTTTGAAACTACTTAAGATATCAACTTAAAGTTTGGATCAAAGTACAATAATATACATATCATCAGCAACACAAAATATTGATCCGATCCAATCACTCCTTCTACTCCCTCCCATACAAATGCACAATTTTGAAAAATTCATTTTTTTGATTTGTATTGAAAGTAGCGAATGCAAAACGACGAATTTTTGCCAGAAATAATTTTAAGATAATTGCAATTAGTTTTGAAAAAATTATCAACTTCACCCTCTCCCTTACAAATTTTACGAAGTTTTGAAATTTCAATTAAATTATTTTTCTGCGAAACTGTTAAAGCTGTCGACTTGAAGTTTTGTGAAATGTATAATAATAGAAATATTATTGGGTGACGAAAAAATTTATTTTGATCCTTGTACCCCCTCCCATACAAATGCATAATTTTGGTAAGAATAATCGTAAGAAAATATCGATTTCCATTAAAACTAGATAATGTAAAAACTTCAAGTTTCGCCAGAATTTTTCCCCTAATAATTACAATAAATTCTAGAAAAATTATCAGCCTCACTTCACTCCTTCTACCCATTCCTATATTATAAATTCAAAAAAAGAATACCTCATTCGAACATATGAGAGCTATAGACTATGAAATTGAAACAAAGCATGGTGATAAGCAGTTTCAAAATCACCTAAAACCCTCCACTTCCCCTGCCGCCTTCCACACAAATACCTCAATTTCAGGAAAACTGTGCCCAAAATTTTGAAAATAATGAAAAGTGCAAACTTTATATTCAGCAAGTAACATTTTGCACGCCACGTTCTGTGTCATATACAAAAATTATAAACCTCCCCCTTCTACTTCTATCACCATATGGGAGGTGCGAATATTCACTATTTGAAAGACTTTGAGAATACATATTTTCCTGTACATTAAACTCTTTCCCATTTCACCTAGAGTATTATATTCCGTTATGTTTATACTCTAGATGAAATCTGAGAGTATTAAAAGTTTGCTCTAAAGATTTTAACGCCAAGAAATAATGCTCGCACTGAGCCGCCAAGGGTATAGAAATATTTGTTGTCGCTCGAAAATCTCAAAACCGGATGTCCGTCCGTGTGTTCACTCTCTAGCTTGAGAACCCGTTGAGCTAGAAAGTTTAAATTTTGTACAAGTCGTTTTGGCAAAAAAGTAAGGTGAAGTTCGTGAACTAGCTAAATCGGTTTACTCCTTCTACCCCCTCCCATACAAAATGACTCATTTTCAATCATTTACATTAATCAAATTTTCTTGGAAACTATGAAAGCTACTAATTTGAAATTTGGAATATGTTAATTTTATCATAAATTTTATGTAAATTATTTGAATCCAAACTGCACTTTTTCATGAAACACTCTAAGCCAATTTTCTCTGAACATTTAACATTTATCGGGCTCACATTTTGTACTAAATACTTATTTAGTATTATTATCATTAAGATTAGAAAAATTTAACTGATAATCTTCACCCTCCCATAAAATATGACACATTTCACAACTTCACAAAAAATCGATTTTCTTGAAAAGCATGAATGTTACAAGTCTGAAATTTAAGAGATGTCAATTTTATAATATCCGTAGTTATTTCTGAAAAAATCCTCTTACTCCTTCTACTACCTTCTATACAAACGGCACAATTTCACTTAAAATAATACACTAATTTTCTCAGTTTCTATTCAAGTTTTGGAGGTTGAATTTTGTGTAAAACATTTTTATAACTACTTTAGCATGATGGGGAAAAATTAGTTCAATGCTATCACCTCTTTGAACACTCCCCATACAAAATTTCTGGGGATCACAAAAATTTCTATCTCATCTAGAGTATCGCAAGATTACGCTTTACGCGCAATCGTAGCCCTGTTATATTTTTTAAGCTGGCTTTGCTATCTTCATTAACCGAGTCTTCCAATCGCTTGAGTGTATTACCCACTGGCCAGTTACCACTCGCTTTTCCTTTAAGAGCAAGCTTGAGGGTTCTTCTATCTTTGATTCACTCCACTTTGCCAGCTGACTGCAGTTTATGTAGCTTCATAAACGTTGAGGCTTCTGGTTCACCGTATAGTTGATACGACTCACGGTTGCATCTTATTTGCCATTCCGTTCCTTCCTTCACAGGTCCCAAAATTCTTCGGAGGACCTTTCTTTCGAATGCGTTAACTGCTCTTTTTGCAATTTCGTGTTAATGTCATCGTCTCGCCGCCATAACAGAGCACAGGTCGTATATTAGTTTTATATATTCACAGCTAATTATTCCTTGGATTTCATTACAGAAAGTACAAAATATTAAGTTTTATTTGCTAGCATGATCTGCCGATTGCTCAAGATATTTGAAGTTGTCCATATTCTATAAATTATATTCCGCAATTGTTATGTTTTGGCTCATTGGCGGTGTCCTTCTTGTTTGCGTCATTACTTTTGTTTTGCTTTCGTTAATTCGCAATCCAACTTCTTTTGCAGTGGTTTCAATATTGACAAATACCTGTTTAGCACTAGGGAACAATCTTACGAGAATGTTTACATCCGGACCTTCTCAATTGTTCAAATATTCATGAAAAGTCAAAGTTCGCGTGAGTGACGGTTTGCTGCTGCTATTTTTGCATATTAGCTAGGAGGCATTACCCAAGATCTTGAAGCATTGCGGGCATCATGCTGTTTTTTGAGTGATCAGGTCGTCTTCTTTCTTTGGCTACTATTGATATGCGCAATCCAACTTTTCCATGGCCTGCTTCATTATGGGTTCGGTACATGGGTTTAACATAAAATAATCTATTCCAAAAATTCAACATATGAAATGAAAATGAAAATAATAATATATCATACAGAAATATCAGTACTATTGTTATCGTATTATAAAACAATTTTCAGACGATTGAAATTATTTCACTAAATCGACTTTAATTTTATTTCAATTATGCAAAACTTTACAAACCGTTTTCCTAAATTTCCATCTTCAATATTTAAAGTTTAATCGCTATAGTTTGTAACTGGGATGAAATTTTATCGGAGAAACAAGGAGATATACAGATACACGAGTATAGGTGTTGTGTCTGCATGCATACTTACTATACATAGAAGTTTGGTCTCCAATTTCTATACTGGAACATATGTTCATATGAGTGTCTATGATGTATACACGGGGGTATATGCATTGTGGTTTGGTAAACATTATCGTTACTGGAATAATTATTAAAGCACATTTTAAATGTATGGTTAAACTGTGTGGTCGGGTTGCTCTTTGTTAGACAAGGCTATGGCTTATGCCGGGTTGCATTCAATCCCATTTATATGGCATATGGTCGGAATGCTTCTCCGATTTAATTAATTACGATAACCGCATAGAATCTGTCTCGTTCTCAAACTACCTAATGCGAAATGTACGCAAGATAGTATATCTTAGCTATCGCCGTCAAAACGTACTGATTTCATGAGATCTTGGAAATACTTCAAGAACTTTAATCGAAGAAAATCTATACAGATAAGACAATTCTTAGAATTGGTAGCAAAATTAATTGAAAAATCATTATTATTAATGAAGAAATCTGAAATTGATTTAACAAAGAAATTTCATTATTTCGTGAAGTTATTATACCTTTAAGTGTGAGGGCGTTTGAATTGTGCTAAAGACCTGTATCTTATTTGGATTTCTAGTTTCGAAGCTGCCTTAAGTATTAAATTCTTTTACAAATTGTTTAATTGAATTGGATTACCCATAGTTTTAAATATTTAAACTTTTTATAAGACCATTTGAAACATTAAAATGGCTGTAACTTCTATGTATAATATTTACTATTCATAAAGAATGGCTCAATAAAAGTGCAGAATTTAAATTACACGCCTTGTTCGTCTGTGCCTTTTTGGCAGTTGTAATGTAGACACTATACGATTAAAGAAAATAGACACTACACAAACGAACAATGTTAAATTATTGTGGAAACCCATAAAAATAAACTGCCAACAAGTCGGGCGAAACTTTATTATTCTTGGGACAAGTTGCGGATGTGTGGAAAGTCAATATGCAGGTTAGAGTGGTTAGGGAAGGCTAAGTGAAAGGGAGTTCTTGGGCAGGGCTGTTGTCAATTTAACAATATTTCATTCATTTCTGCAAGTTTGGGTTTTTATGAGGGGAGAAGGAGGGGTAAGGGTGGGTGGATGTTAATAGCTTTTTAATTAATTGCTTGAATCGCGTCCAATATCCTCTGTATAGAATGTGTTTCATAAACGAAGTTGCATAGAATTTTCATAGGATTCGGTGCATTTTACATTCACGAAACCAAACATTTGTATGGGAAGGAGTAGAGGAGGTAGGGGAATCGTAAAATTTGTGACGCAATTTTATTCCTTTTCTCTTGCAGTGTTCTTGTACAAAATTTCAAGTTCGTAGCTTTTAATTTGATGGTTATTAGTTGATTCAATGAAATAGGTGGAAATGATACTTTTGTATGGGAGGGGGTAGAAGGGCAAGCGGGATTTCAAAACTTTTAAAAGAATTTCATTTCAATTATTTTTATAAGTTCTTAAGCAAAATTTGAAATGGATAGCTTTTAAGAATTAGCTGATAACTGATTTCTTAAAAATGCTCGAAAAAATAATTTTGTACGGGAGGGGGTAGAAGAGGTAGGGGAATTGCAAAATTTGTGACGCAATTTTATTTCCTTTCTCTTGTAAGCTGCTCGTACAAAATTTCCAGTTCGTAGCTTTTAATTTGTTGGTTATTAGTTGATTTAATGAAATTGGTCGAAATCATACTTTTGTATGGGAGGGGGTAGAAGGGCAAGTGTGATTTTAAAACTTTTAAAATAATTTCTTTGCAAATATTTTTATAAGTTCTTATGCAAAATTGCAAATGGATAGCTTTTAATAGTTAGGTGATAATTAATTTCTTAAAAATGGTCGAAAAAATAATTTTGTATGGGAGGGGTAGAAGTTTTGAAGGTATTCGACCAGTTAATATTTTATACTTTTAGGAATTTTTTTTAAATGTATTTCCCAAATTTTCAAGTTTCTACCCTAAAATTACATCCAAAAATTTTCAGTTTTCGTGTTTTTTTCGTTGCACATGAAACAGCTTGTGCCCATTAGACCGGGGTGGTCGGTTCATAACAATTGTGGATCAAATTATTATTTTTTTTCTATGTATATTAAATAGATGTATGCACATGCAAAATTTAAAGTTTCTATCTTTGAGCAGAGTCCTAAAAAATTCACTCAAAATTTTCGACATTTTTGCTTACCACCTCCCTCCCTTTACACCCCCTACCTTAAAATTTTTATCAAAATTATAAATTATGTAGTTCTATAATCTAACGAATTTTCAATTCGATATCTGTACTCAATTTTGAGATATAATGATTTCTAATTTTGAAAAGTGCACCATTTTTCAAATGCTCCCCATTTCACCCCACTACTATTATGACCAAATTTTATATTTTTTTTGTATTTCGCTAGTATAGCTTAGTACATGTTTTAAATTTCAATTACATAGCTTAAGAGATAGTTGAGATATTAATTCTTAAGTGTTTTTCCTTGCACCCCCCCCCCCCGCCCCTTCCCCTTACAATAATAAGCCTATTTCTAAGCTGATTCTGGTGGATCTATACGCCATCTTAATTGTCCCAAAATATGAATTTTTTATGGTAAGTAGTTTCGAAGATATAACCATTTCAAAAAAAGATTCGGCCGACAATTTGTTTTTAGCCCCCCCTTTACGGACGCCAATGGATAAAAAAATTAAATTATTTTTGGAATATGTCCCACAGCTCTTTCTATACGTGTGCTGATTTTCATCTTTCTATCTGCATTCGTGGTGAAGATATTAGCAAGTGTATATTTCGACTTTTTCCATCCCCCCGCCTCCCCCTTCCACCCCACACTCCCCAAAATTTGGATAATGGAGCTCACTTACCAAGTTAATAACCCACCCAAAAATCAACATTCTACCTTTAAAGGTCTTGGAGGTACGAGTCCATATGTACGGCGTACGGCGGGACGGATTTTTTTGCTTTTTTAGGCTAATTTAGTCATGAAACGCGAAAAAACAAAATTTCAGGGTAGCAAATTTTTTTTTTTCTGTGTCGATCACAATACTTTATTATTAAAATAATAAAGTAATACTGATGTGAATGTTTGCAAAAAATCATTTTCGATGATTAAAACTTTCTTCAAGCTTAAATGTATACATGAACAAAGATGACTGAACATTTTGGACTCAATAAAGGGATTGAGCAAGGGTGCAGCTTAGTGGTTAGTGTATGGGTCTACAATGCGAAGATCGGGAGCTCAAATCCCGGTCAACGTATAATTAAAGAGATTGTCGTTTGATGTGAGTTTTGGTCGGGCGCAGCTGTTGAACGTTTCTTATATGGAAATGCATTTAATGAAATGGATTATGTTTGAAGAGGATGGCGGAACTTAACACAACGCGAAATAATGGATTTATTGTTTACATTAGGCGACTCTTTCGTTCGCTAGTGGCAGAAACGTGCCAGATATTTTGTATTATGCAAACTTAAGAAGAAATTAATTTATTTCGAATAAATTCATTGTTGAATTAAAAAACTTAAGGCAATAGTCCGGGAGGTAGCATTACATTTTAGGTAGTGTTTTTATGCCGATAATTTCGAGAGCGTCACCAACTTCACGATGGCCCCTGATGTAAAGAAAATTCAATCGAATTTTTTGTGTTTCTTTTTCTCAATACACATGAAACCATGTATTCACATCTGTTTAAAATATTTTTGAAAGTGTTTGTATAAATTTTTGAGTTAATAGCTTTAATTTAATTATATGAGGATATATTAAAAATAAATTAAGCGAAGCAATTTATTATTATGTAAACTATCTTGTTATGATTAATAAATAAATAAATAATGTGTACTTGTACGATGCTCGAATCTATTCCTTTCCTGTGCCAGCTTACCACATTTCCCCGGTACACACGCAGTTTATTGTTGTTTTCGTAGAAAATTTGCCGCCTGGATCATATAACTTTTATTATAGTCGAGAACCCATTTAGTGATATTTTGCCTTGCATCTTCAAACTAAGCGATTGTGATTGTGATTCATTCGTTGCTATTCGCGCCACAAAATATTTACCTCAGTTTACACAACAATAGGGACGTGATGCAAGATTTGTACTCGAAGGTTGGTTTAGTTGATAGAAAGAGAGGCAAAACAACCAAACTTTACACATATTGTCACAGAGCATTTGGCATATTTGTATCTCCGGCTGCCCACCACAATTGCTAGAAAATCCCAACATAAAAAAAAAAAAATAAAAATAAAAATTTGTTTTTTTCGACAAATTTGTATAATAGCTACAAACTTCTGGGACAATAAGCAAAAGGACATAAATATTTAAGAATTTTGCGACAAACTTGTGAACAATAAATTTTCAATCGTTATTGTATGAAAAATTGTCGCATTTGATAGTCAAGACAAATTTTGAAAACTGGGCGACGGCTATTTGACAGTTTTCTTACTTAAATTAAAAAAAGTAAAAAGTGAGCGCAGGATTGACACGAACATCTGGAATGGCATTGTACGGAAAGTCAGGTATGATGGCGTATGGAGAAGTATTTATTCGCTGGGGAAGACACATCCTTAAGGAGCTACCTTTCACATCATTACAATGGTGGTAGGTCCGGAATCAAATTCTTGTTAAGACCCTCTATAGGGGCATTGGACAGAAACAACTCTCTTCCACAAGGCGTGATCCTGAGCATCGACCTTAAGATGTTGCCAGGACTTGTTTAATCTTCTGGCCTCCTGCTCAACTGCTCGCTTTCGTAAGTTACATGGTCGACGTCTTCCTTGAGGATTATAATCCAGAGCCTGTTTGGCGATGTTTCGCTGTAGTTTCCTCAAAGTATGACCGATTCACTGCCACTTCCGCCTTTGAATCTTAATACTTATTTTAGTCTGGCCAGTTGTACTCCAAAGTTCGTCGTTGAAGATCACTCCTGGCCAGAATATTCTTAAAATGCGTCGAAGGCATTGGTTCACGAAAGTCTGTAGTTTCTTGGTAAATCGAACCGTCACTTTTCACGTAGTATAACCATATAACAACACGGATTTGACGCATGCGTCAAAGACTCACAGCTTCGTGCGAAGGGAGATCCTTCTTAACCTCCAGAAAGAGGAAAGGATACCGGACGACCTTTATTTAGACGAGCCTCAATATCTATTTCGGCTCCACCGTCCATGCTGACAATGTTTTCGAGATAACAAAAATCGCGCCCCTTTTCAACATCTTGCTTGCGTTCGAACCCATGTGTATGTACTTGGTTTTACGTACATTTATTTTCAGTCCTGCCTCTTTGCATTTAGAACGCAACGAGCAAACATTTGACTCCAAGTCCGAACGGCTATGTGCAAGCAAACACACGTCATCAGCATAATCAAGGTGACTTAAGATGTTAAATACCTTTACCTTCCACAGCTTGCACGGCTGTTCAAGGATGGTGTTTTCCAGCAACCATAGAGCAAGCTCATTCTCTGTCGGTGTTGTGGCGTCCTCCATTTCGTTCCACTGGCTTTAATATTTTAATCTTTTAATAATTTGCCCCTTTAAACATTCTGCCCGGTGTAGCTCTTCCACTTGCACCTAGGTCGGACCGGCCCTGGTAACGCGATCTCACGGACTACAACCGAAATGATCAGAATTGTTGATTAGGAAAGATATTTCCTTAAAATTATTATATTATTGTTATTCTTTTTATTTATTTATTACTATTATACTTTTATTTCATTCTTATTTTAATTATTAACTTAATTGCAAAGAGTAGTCCTCGCAATTAAGTTATGAATATTTTAAATACAGTATGAACGCTGTCTGAGAACATGACCGACAATAGAGCAAGACGAAATAATTTATGACTTTGTAAAACCTGTTATGGTTGTTGGTAATGTTTGCAGTCGTTAAATCCTTTTTTTTTGTCTCTTAAAGGGATACAAAGCGCGCTAAAAAGTGCTGCACATAAATTATTTAAGAGCTTAAAAAAAGAAAATGGAAAATTCTACTTCGCTCAGAATTCCCAGGACATTTCATTGTATTCCGAAATTAACTCGGCGTATTGTTCCGTTTTACCGCAGAATAAATTTTTTTGTCTCACTCTACTTTTATCAGTAGGAGTCTTGCTATTAGGACAAAAGGATGACAAATAAGTGAACCGTAGAACATTGATCATAAAAAATGAGCCGAGCAAACAATAATGATTATCGTTAAGTGACTCTCTCTCTCTTGTTCACTCATTTTAAATCCCTTTTCTATAGTTGATAGGATTTAATAAACTGTCCAGGAAATAGATCCCGCAATATTTAATATAAGATGATAATTAGAAATTAAGTAGGGCCATTGTTAAGCGCCATTTCTATATTCATGCAAAGTATAAAACTATTTCGAAAATTGTTTTCTATTTTAAGTGAATATAAAAATGGCGTTTGTATTCTCAATTATTTCATGTGGAATCTGTCTGTTTCATTACACATTAACTTTGCTTATAGTGAGTTTGAAGATACGTTTCCTCTAATTAAATGATAGTGACTGAAACGTTTCTTTTTGTTCAGTTGTTTTGTATCATTTTATTATTGTACATATTTTATGCATTCTAAGGCTGTCATCAAAATTTTTACCCGAAGTAAATTATTACCAAACATATTAAAGTTTCTTTCGATGAAATAAATAAACTTGTTTCCTTATTATGCTATCCGCTATCTACACGACCTCACTTAATTTCATTTTGACAGGTGAAGGATATCGTATAGGACGAATCTGGAATATCATCTTAAAAAAACCGTTCACGAAATTCATAAATTCAAAGCAAGCAAATTAAATGTAATCCACTCAAGACATCTTTCATAAAAATAATATTCCTCTCCGAAATGGGGAGTATGGGCGTGAGGGACGTGTCGCACGATTCGCGTAGCTGGCTCGCCTTCTGTTCGGTCGCTACCGAAAAAAAAATTTCAATTTCAATTTTCGTTCTGCTAATGGGGATTTAGTGGATTTCGAAGTGGCCATTTTTCATTCCATTCAGAGAGTGGCACATGTGGATCAGAAGTTTGTTTATACAGCATTAACTGAGATTCGCATTTTTCATTATTATATTCGCGCGTATGACGCTTTTATAAGGAGGCAATCAATCTCTGTTATGTTGTCGACATGTTACCATCTAGGAACTGAAAGTGAAAAAAAAAAAAAATCTTCTGAATGTAACTTAAATATATTCAGCTACAGCAATCATTTAAATGGAACGTTGAAAAGTATATTACCAACATTATTAAATACTCGCATAGCACATCATTGACGATGGAATGACATATTTGGAATTTTGTTTTTCTTACTGTCACACACTTAAGGCTATGCAGAACTAATCAGGTCAGTGAGTACTTAAGAAGATTAATTTAAGTTTAATCGACTTACAGGATGCAAACATTCCGAGATTTCTGATATGGCTTCTTCGATTGGAAAGAAGATACAACAACATATATCGTTTCGGTGGGACAGTACTGGTTGAATCACTTACAGCTAGCTCTTCCTCTACTGTGTGGCAGAATATCCTTAGGAGTATCTATTTACGGGATATCTGTGACTTGGGAGCAAGAAAATTGATTTTAGATCCGAATGCACTTTGCCTGATTAGATTTTATTGAGTACTCGTCGAAGAGTGTTGGGGATTTTTCTTTTCCAATTTTCTATGGAAAGCGATTACAAAATGTATGCCATCTTTAGATAACCAGATTTTATTCAGTTATCTTAATTGCATTGGTGAAGAGTTCAGTGGATTATAATTTAAAGAAAGGAATACATATTTAAGAAGTACAACTAATCGTTATCCTGAAATGTAATTAAACAGTTGGGGAAATCTTACGTTTTTACTTCCATATATCGAAACAAAAGCCAACTTTCTTCGAAACATATATAAAACGTTCAATTATATCTTTCAATTCACTTTTGAATGACTTTTCCAATTTTACCTCAATCTAAAGACCGATTAACCCCCACTGTCTTTATTGACAGAAACAGGACCCCATACAAGGCGCCGGCAAAAAACATGCAAGAAAAACTGACATCCTCTCTGGTTAATGCAAGACGAGCATCAGTTCTGATTGCGGAGCGCTGTGTGAGTTATCCGATTTAACACACAACATAACCCCTATGAATTCAGGATGATACTTCAACCCTAATTTCAGCTTTTGAGTTTAATCTGCTCTGTCTGGAATTGAGAATTTCTTTAAACTTTTTTTCCCTCCAAACTATGCTGCGCCAGCGAGAGTCCTTGCACAGTCCCAGCGATGTATAAATCAAATAAAAAATACGAACACAACAGAAGTCAATCAGGAAATCGTAAAGATTATCTGGCCCGAAAGCCGGTTCAATCGAAGAGTTCAAGCCCGATGTGTGGCTGGCTGGAAACTATAGGTGGTGGCCACTAACCCTTATCCAATTCAGGTGAGGTATTCTATGCCGATCTTGCGATTATAGCAGGAAAAAGTTGCGAATTCTTCAGAATTACTCGAGAATAACGAAATAAACTCTCGATTATATTCGAGTGGAGAGTAAAAGTTTTATCGAAACGAAAACATCCAGATCCAGGGAGAGAAACAAAATTGATGCCAGATTACGAGGATTACCGCATTAAGTCTGGAATAGACGAAATGTCTATACGGCGAAATCCTGAGATGGATTTTTTTCTTCCGGAGGGGTTGGAAGAACACAGTTGAATCGGTGGATTTGGCCTTTTCGTCTCCATATTTTCAATCTACTCGATTTTCTCAAACCCGATATCCCGCTCTGCCTGGCCATTCGTAAGATGCTTGATGCTTTTTTTGATGGGCGCAAGTTTTACTCGAGCACTTCTAACTTGAATTAGGTCTGACGTTTGTACTTTTGTGTGTATAGTATAGTTGTCTGCTCTAAATCACGTTTATCTGGTCGTAAGTTCGCTGGGAAATTAGCAGGACCCGGCGTTTGTTTCCTCTTGATTATGTTCGGGATTTTATAGCCCGAGCAGGGAAACTTTTACAATGAAATCGGAGAGTCAGACATAGAAAATAACAAGAGAAGACTTTATCCTTAAGCAGAGATTTGAGTTGTTGATGACCATTTGGTTATCTGATTGTTAATTTGAGTTCCTTTTGATTCCCCGTATTTGTGTAATCAAAGAAAGCACCGAAGGATGCGATAGTT
The DNA here is from genome assembly GCA_963669355.1 of Chorisops tibialis. Classification (NCBI taxonomy): domain Eukaryota; kingdom Metazoa; phylum Arthropoda; class Insecta; order Diptera; family Stratiomyidae; genus Chorisops; species Chorisops tibialis. Next base: position 330,487,288 of record OY770262.1, read on the forward strand.
GTCCTTTAAGACCATTAATCCCCAGTGTTAAGACTTGTAAATAAGATGACTGTTTTTCGGGCAAAAACAGTGTTTGTTACGTCGTCCGTAGAATCCATGTAATAAAATTGTTTTGCAAGTTGCGAGCTACGTGATGAAGTTATTTTTTGATGGAAATTAAGAATTTATCGATGTTTTGATATTAACTGCAGTGGCATTTAGAATTTAGAATTTATGTACATGAGCGCTCGTAAGGATAGTATATTATATAATTATAATACAAGTAATGAGTGAAAAAAGCGAAAAGCAGCAACCAAAATAGTTACACAAAGAAACAGATTATACTAACAAAAAAAAAAAAAAAAAGAAATTAAAAATAAAACACCACTAAATAATTGTAAATAAAATTGAAGTTTGAAAATTCGACGAAATTGATTGAAACAAATCAAATTATTTAAATGACGAGAATCAAAAATTAAGTTGAAAAATTTAATTTCGCAGGAGTTGTTCTTTTAATTTTGCTTTAAATTTATGATGGTAATTTTTCCTTTCTTCTGAGATTTGGTTGTATTTGTTAGTTGACTTTGCCAAAATCGAGTTGATGCCATGTCTCGTGGTGCGCCTTGTACATGGATAGATGTGAGTTGCTCTTTGTGTATTATAATCATGATTGTCTCTATGGTAATTCAGGATGGTATTGCTATTTGTCAATTGATATTTTATTAGGTCAATGCGATTCGCAGATTCAAGGAAAACAATTAGTCAACCACAAAAATTTTATGCGTCTAATGAATTGTCCCAGTTCACTCTTTCATGTTGTGGTTGTAAAGGTTTTTGATTGCTTTATTTTGAATTTTTTGAATGCTATCAAGTTTTGATTTGAAAGCAGAACCCCAGATAATCACTCCGTATTGGATTTGGCTGCTGAATAGTGAGAAGTAAACTGCCCGTTTCGTCAGGTACAAGATTGCTGATTTTCCTAAAAATTTCTGCTATTAGTGCCAATATTTTCCTTAAATGTTTTAGGTGAACATACCAGCTTAGTCACGAGTCCAGATGTATTTCAAACATTCGACTTCTTCGATGGTGTTATTTTCGTAGGTTATGTGTTACTGGTTTTAGGTTGATTTCTTGAAGAGAATGTATTTGTACTTACCGACATATGTAGCTATCAATCAAATTCCTGTTAAGACCCCCTATAGGGGCATAGGACAGAAACAACTCTCTTCCACAAGGCGCGATCCTGAGCATCGGCTTTAAGCTGTTGCCAGGACTTGTTTATTCCTCTGGCCTCCTGCTCAACTGCTCGCTTCCATGTGTTACATGGTCGACCAACCCGACGTCTTCCTTGAGGGTTATAATCCAGAGCCTGTTTTGCGATGTTTTGCTCTGGTTTCCTCAAAGTATGACCGATCCACTGCCACTTTCGCCGTTGAATCTCAATACCTATTTTAGTCTGGCGAGTTGTACTCCAAAGTTCGTCGTTGGAGATCACTTCTGGCCAGAATATTCCTAAAATGCGTCGGAGGCATTGGTTTACGAAAGTCTGTAGTTTCTTGGTAAGTCGAACGGTCACTTTCCACGTAGTACAACCATATAACAACACGGATTTGACGCATGCGTCAAAAACTCGCAGCTTCGTGCGAAGAGAGATCTCTCTTAACCTCCAGAAAGGGGAAAGGATACCGAAGGCCTGACGAGCTTATGTAGCTATGCATTGCATTAAAGTATGACCCACTAAGTATACTTGGAACCGGAAAAAAATTGGTTTTCGTGGCATTTACGGATAATTTGTGCTAATCTGCCCAGCTATTGATTTTATGCAAATCTTGATTGATTTGGTTTTGCAGAAGTTCTGGTTGCTTTGCGGAATATAACAAAGTTATATCGTTAGCAAAAAGTCAGATCAGTTCAGTATTTGTTATAAATGTTTTACAAGGTCGGTCCTAAGACACTTCCTTGAAGAACGACGAGTTGAATAGCAACTATAGAACTCCAAATATAAACTTGTGGCATAAATTCTTATGTATCACCAGCAGATTTCCTACTGGGGCTGTACGTGAAATAACTGGCGTATTCATTTATAGAGAAAAGTTTTGATTAAGCTAAGCTCAAGTTTCTACTACTACAAGAATATGGATGCGCTTTGGTGACGATTTTATGATGTATTCAATGTCGGCAACATTTTATTTGGCATTGTGAAAGGGTTGTTAGCCCTTCGCACAACCCTCTCTCCACGATTTTTTAATTTTAGTAGATTTGAGGTAACTAAAGTATTCCCGAGCAGGCAGCGTGCTGGAATTATGCGTAGACCTTTTGTAGACCTATTAGGCTACACCCTAGCAGTAAAGTAGTTTTATTGAATCGGAATTACTGAAATTGAGTATATTTATTTGCGAAATTGGGTTAAATGGTAGTGTGCTTGCAGAATTATTTAAGTGCATTAAGTTGACTGAGATGCTTTGCATGAATAATTTTTGAGTTTTGAGATTTTTTAAGAGTGCTGGCACTCTACCATTTTTTATTGTAACATACTTTATATAACTCGATCGCTTGAGGTCTTTCGCTTTTTTGTGCAAAAAATTATTACGTGGTATTTGTTTTTCGTTTATGTATACCGCTCGTTTTTTAGTGGTTTTAGCAAGTATATCAGCTGTTTGTTTTGTTTACATTTTTGTTTTTCAAAAATTTGGTCGCATAGCTCTCGATTAGCGATATTAAAAATTATAGCCTGCAAAAAACCTGAGCTAGGATTTCCAAAAGTAGAGCGTCGTGCATCAAACGAGGTATTATTGCCAGGTCAAATTTCGAGATACATGAGAAGTTTTTTGTACATAGATTCTAGATTTTCATTTTCCAACTTCGGGACAACAGCAGTTTTTGGATTGCGATGTTCTCTTATTGCAAATCATCTGCAAGACATTTATAGTCCTGAATTGCACGTTGGAGAAAAGTAGTTTTTTCTTGCAGTTTGGACTGATATGACAAAACTTCATCCAATTTTTGGTTGAAAGTTTCCAGATTTATATCATTTGAAGCCCGTTTACCTGAAGTACTATCGAGATCGCTAATGTCGAATGACTCGAAACTTTTCTGGTGTGCCAGGTTAGATTGCTTCGCACTATTCGCCATTTTTTTGTGTACTTACATTTTTTGGAATTAATACACTCATTGAGAAAGATGAGCCAAATTTAATTATAAAATGGCGAGCTGAATGTTAGAATTCAGTGATGTTAAATGAAACTTTTATTCTCTCAGAAAAAAAAAACGGGTAGTGTATTTCACATTTTGCATAGAAAATTGAAAAGCGCCATCGTGAGCACGTCCAGAATAGTGCACAATACTCGGTAGCAATCGACTAAAGGACGGACAAGACGACTGATATGATCATGGGCATGTTTACAGTGGATATTGATTACTCGAAAATTTCATGCCAGTTGCCAAAAACGATAAACCGGATAATTGTCACGTGTGACTCTTAAATTGAGAAATCTTCAGTTAGGGGCACTTTAATGGGTTGAAGTTTCGATTTGAGGAGTTCTGCGCTAAGTATTTGTGCAATAGATAACTTAAGCCGGATTACGCACTATTTCTGTTTGGAAAATTAGCCACGTCTACACCCATTGTACATGGGTCAATTCGAATTCTAAGGCTGGCTGAAGCAAGCAAGAAATTTGAAATTATTTAATTGAAGTTAATACCGCAAGAAAAATTATAGACTTTTTGTGTCTCTGATTCCATCAAAGATTTCGAAATTTTAAATACAACTAAAGTACGCCAAAAAACATTTTTTGTTTTGATTGAATTAATTAATTATTTAGAATATTAATTTTACCTATAAACGGAGCTGCTTAGAATTCCTATGAAATTCGGTGTACTTTTTACTTTAGGGAGTAGGGGCATGTAGAGGAATCATAAATTTTTTGATGCAGTTTTATTTCATTTCTTATGAAAGATGTTTGTACAAAATTTCATGTTCGTAGCTATTGATTTGGTGGTTCTTAGTTGATTTATTGATCGAAATCATACTTTTGTATGTGAGGGGGTAGAAGAACAAAAGGAATTTAAAAGTTTTCGATGCAACTTTGGTTTAAATATTCTTAGAAGTGATTGCACAAAATTTCAAGTTAATAGCTTTTTTTGATTTAATTGATTTCTTAAAAATGGTCAAAAAATAACTTTGTATAGGAGGGGGTAGAAATTTTGAACATATTCAACCAGTTATAATCTTGAACTTGTAATAATTTTTTTAAATTGAATTTCGCAAGTTTTTACCTAACAATTTCATTCAAAAATTTTGAGATTTTGTTTTTTTTTCAATGTATATGAAACACCTCGTGCAGGTTAAGGCCTCACTTCGGTGCATAACAGTTTTGGATCAAATTATTATTTTTTTCTTTATATAAGATGTTTGAACAAGAGGCGTAGTGTTGGACATGTCTATTATTTTATAGCTGGTCGCCCGAAAGTTGTAAAAATTGATATTGGTCATCTGTAAGCGCGGAAAATTTACCACGGAACGCCACACAGTCGTTGAATTTTATTACGAAAATTCGCGTTCAATCGCAGTAACGATGCGCAGAATTCGAGCAAATTTTGATCGTAATCATATGCCCTCTGAAGCGTGTGTGGCCAACCCAATCAAAAAAAAATTCCAAGAAACGCCGAGACGACTTCGCCCTGGACGGTCGACCGAAAATATCGCCGCATTTAAGGACAATGTGAAAAATGACTCAAACACCTCCATTCGTCATCGTGCTCAAAAACTCGACCTCTTCATGTTCACACTTCAGTGAATATTGACGATAGATTTGGTTCTACATGCATGCAAAGTCCAATTGTCTCAAGAACTGCAGCCGGCGGACCACCAGTAGTGCCATTCGTTCTCTGATTGGGTCGTGGAAACAAATCTTATACCTCTTGTTGATACACCCCATATATAACAAAACGATGTATCATCATCATCATCAATGGCGCGGCAGCCCAAATCGGGGCCTGGCATCCTGAAATCAGGGCCCCCAATTATCTCGACGCAATGACCGCGTCCTCTAGCTGCTAATTTGTAAGATGGATTTGCTCTCTTCATCAACCGAGTGTATCACTCGCTTTTCCATTAAGAGTCCGTTTGTGTATACTTCTTTCTTCCATTTGCTCTACATGGCCAGCCCACTGCAGTTTTTCTAACTTGATGAACGTTGAAGCTTCTGGTTCGTAGTATAGTTAATACAGCTCAAACTCTTCTATATGTGCGTCGATTTTAAGCTTTCTAGCTAGAACTATGGTTGAGATATTCGAATTAGTATTTTTTTGCTCTGAAGCTCCCCCCGCCTCCACCATAACCCCCACATCACCAAAAATTAGTGTCCGTTTGAGATCAGAACTGATCTACAAACCACTCAACTTTCTTTTTTAAGGGAGTTGATGTGCGCTCAGCGTACACATACGGTGGACGGTATACAGACAGGCGGTTTTTTTTTCAGTTTTAGGCTAATTTATTCATGAACCGCGAAAAACTTTAGGGTAGCAAATTTGTTTTTCGAAGTCTATCGCAATATTTTATTATTAGAATGATAAAGTAATGTAGCTAGTAATGTAAATGTAATGTAATGTTGTAATTTAAGCTGTTGGCAACAGCCCAGCTCACACAGTCTTTCCTATCCACGCATCCTCAATCTGACCCAAGAATAATAAAGTTGCGCCCGACTTGTTAGCTGATTTTTTAATATGTTCTTCCTTTACGACATCTGGTGGTTGGCAAAAGTATATTTTTGGTGTAGTTGCAGAGTATACTCAATTTGTCGTAATGAAAATATTTTTACTTTGAAAAAATTTTCAGTTTATTTTGAAAAAAAAAAAAAAAAAAATCTAACAAAATCTGCGTAATAGCTTTCAAAGGATTTGCACAAGATGACTTACTGGTGAATAAGTAAAGAAGAACAGCACCTATGAGACTTCTCGACTAATACGAAACAACTGGTCACGTTTGAATTTTACGTGAAGGAATCGTGACAAAAGTAAGACCAATTGATTATCGTTCAAGATTATTTGATTTCTGGTCACGTTATTTAGGGGGTGGTGGAAATTTCTTTTCTTTTCGGGGGATTATATTTTTTTTACTCTCGGCCATGGGACACTTTCACGTACGCGTTGGGTATTACTTTTATTGGTTTCAAGATTCCATCATCAGAAAGGAAAGCGGCATTCCTTTCGTTCCGTATGACAAATTTTCTATATTTGACCTTTCCGGATGACTATAATGATATTTTTCTTTTTGGCTAGAAGAATAGAAAACAAGGATTTGAAATGCCTAATAATGGTGTAATTTTCTGGCGATTTCTTTGCAATTACATTTGTTTGAAAAGATTTGGTTAGATTCGAAAAAAAAAAATTATTTTCATTATCACTCAAAAATTAAACGAAAAAGCGCATCATGTGGACGCAGCTTTGGACATTCTACTTCTTATAGCCCAAATCGAGCCTTGGCCTCCAGATTTATAGTGTCCGCAATATTTGATTCTGCGAAATGGTTAGTATTTTGCATAAAAGTGAAAAATTATGTTAAGGAAATACAAAATGTGAGTTACAAAGCCTTGGCCAAAATTTTATATCTATTGCTTATAGTGCATTTTCTGAAATTGAGGATTTCATTGCACCACCTTTTCGGAAAAAACAAATTTTCTTAAATTTGTAAATCAAATATAATGGGAGGAGCGGTGAGATTTGGTCCGTCTATGAACTAGCAATTGCTGGAAAAAAAATTAAACTCCAAGCTTAGTGCGTTTGAGATTTATTGGATGGTCGGACAGATCACCACCATTATTCGAGGCAACGAACATTTTTAAATTTTGGGATGCTAATTTTGCTCGTATATCTTAGTAGTAAAAACGATGGATTAGCTAGTACTGAAATTATCAATCAAATTCACTTATCTTAAATTTAATATTTAATGCGGAGCAAAATTATTGTAGGAGAAGAATGATATGCAAATTTAGAACGTAAGTCGACGTGTGTCACTGCAAGAGTAATTTAATACATTAAGCCCAAGGATCAACCCATCCAATTTAGTACGCATAAACTCGACTTGGCACCATTCGGTCTTTCATAATTCCAAGCGCCAACAATGTTTAATATTCTGTTCTCCTTGGGTGTATACCTAATTTTTCTTATAGAATTAGAAGGAACAATAAACGTAATGGCCGCGAAATGTAAATAAGCCAAGGAGCAAGCAACCAAGCTAGAAAATTATTGAGTGTAAGCAAGAGAAAAAAGACGAAACACCAAAGAAATTATTACGTCTGTAGTCTGCATACTTCGGCTACTTAAAGGTCCGAGCCACACTACCATGTTACGTATACTGGATAGGTACCTCCAGTATTTCGTCTGTTTTTTTAATATCATATAATTAATGTTTAATTATCTTGGTACGCCAGGACACTCAGCTGGTGTAATACTTTTCCCCGTTCAAGACATAAGAAATGAAAGAAGTGAAACGAGAACTGATGATGAGGGCAAGGGCAAAACGAGCTTTTTAAGGTAATAAATTTTATTTAAAACACGTAGCTTCATCGTTTGCAAGAATAATAGGCTTATGCTGTAGACAGGCCATAAATAATTTGGAGATTATGCTGCGACGGAAAAATTAGTCAGCTTCATTTCTCATTGTGACGGGGAAGGTGAAGGGGGAGCGGGAAGGATGTGATGTTGCGGAAATGTAGGGAGTTTAGTAATAGTAACAGGTACGAAATTGGTTTCGTGAATATTTTCACAGTGCATTTCGAATTAAAAGGAAAGATTTCCGGAATTCACTCTGAAACCTTTATCAAGCTGATCGATAATTACCAAAGACTACGATTTTTATACTGAATGAAGTTAATTGGAAGTGGGAAGGGTAATTAGGGTTAATTAATTTGTATCAGGTAATTAAATTAGTTAAAGTTTTCCGGGTACGGATTTTATTTATATTAAGTCTTATGGCAGGTTGCCAAACTGCAGATAACTTGTATCCGGTGTCTCGGTTGCAGTTCTATGGATGATTGGAAATTGTTATGGCTTTCCGTACTATTCGCGGAAAATCGATTGTATGATCTACTGTTGCAAGTTCCGGGATCGGTGATAACTATATCTGGTTTTTCGTGAGCATCGTTGAGGTTTGTTCTTTCTTATTTGGACTGTGTGTCCCGTTTCTCTTATGCAGGCTTTTTCGTATGTACACTACTTCAGTTTCCCAAAGTTTTTTGTCTTTCAGGTTTTCTAAAATTCCTCGGATAGTAGTCGGTGTAGAGAATATTGATTGATGTTGGATTTTCGGAGGATTTCCCTATCTTATCCGTAATGCCGGGGATGTAAGGTAGTTTTATCCATCGTTTGTCCGTATTTTCTTGCTCAGCGCTAGTGTACTAGCTTTGTATTCATTCACTGTGAATGCCCGATTCAATCGTTCCCTTTTCTTTCGAAGACAATGAGGGTTTCCCTTAGAATCTGTGTAATAGGATCTTTAGTACGCCAGTTTTTTGCCTTGGGTAGTGATGTGAATGTTAGCGGAGATATCTATTGGTGCGAGTTGGTATCTTATATACCCCAAAGCTTAGCGACTTATCATTCCTTTCTACTAGTTTCTCCAAAAATGGCAGTTTTCCTTATTTTTTTCGTGGTGTGAGTTCAAGAAGGCTAACGGGTGATCTAGGGTGTAGCTTAATGGTAGCGTGTTTGTCTACATTGCGAAGGTCGGGCGTTCAAATCCCAGTCGACGTATAATTTCAGCACACGAGTATTATTTCGTTGCGTTACGAACTGTAAGGCAAACACAATATAATCTCAGATTTCATCTAGAGTATAAAAATGATCAATTCAGATTCACAACTGAATTAGCTATGAAGTTATATACTTAATATAATGGGTAATAATAATGATTGTTTAAAAATATTAATTTGGAATGTCCAAAGTATTGTGAAAAAGAAATTAGAAGTCTTTGAATTTATAATACAAAAAAAATACTGTAAATACTGTACTCTAATATTTAAGACTTGGTTAAAGAGTAATGCTTCATTTAATAATTATAATTTGAAGTAGATCTTATAATTTGAAGCAAATCTTATAATTCTAAATCTTATAATTCGTAGATCCATAGAACACAATGTTATTAAATCATTTAATACTAAAATTAGGCGATAGAAATGGAACTTACATCAGGCAGTAGTTTCAAAATAATTTCAGCTTCCTTTCCCGATGGAAATTGCAATTGTAGTACTAATAAAGAAGCATTGTTTAAATCTGATATGCAAAAACTATGCTAAATAGGAAGTTCCTGATAGGGGTGAATAAAATTGCAAATACATATCCTGGGGCTGTATATTTAACAATTATCTTCACTCATACCCAATATCCTTGTTGTTCGCAGATGATCCAACTTACGTTCCTTGGATAATCGATCCTGCGAACTTGGATCAATGTAATAAGACCTATTTATTTTCCGAAACGGTTGTACTTAAATCCTGCACTGTAGTCCATAAATTTTGAACGTACAGTTGATAACCTTTTGCCCGAGCTCGAAGATATTATTCACTACACCATCAATCTCAGTGCGCCAAACCTTCTTTGCCGAATCACACAAGCGTACCTTTTCCACAAGATTTGAAATCTCTGATACGCACCAAAAATTCTAATAGACAACGTTGGCAAGGGATCGCATCTAAGCAGAAGTGGAAAGATAATAAACTTCATTATACATATTACATTCAGGAATGTCCAGTGGAATAATTCATTATCTCAGATGCAGAAAATTTTAAAGCCGGAATATCATGAAAGTCTTACAAAACAAAACTAAACTAAATTCATTGCTCAAAAATAAGGATCAAATGTATATTACCAAAGAAGAAAAGGCTGAGTATTAGGCAAACTCTTTTGCTGAAAACTTTTGTTTAAATGATGAACTAAGTGATGTATGTATTAAACTCAACCATTATCCCAGTAGCTGGAAATCAGCTAAAATTATACCTATGTTGAAACCTAAAAGGCCGCCTAATGTGGCAAGCGGCTACAGACATATTAGCTGGATAAGCAACTTAGGTAAAATATTCGATAGACTCATAAAAGATCGAATCTTACTGTTTCTAGAGGGGAAAAATATACTACCGGACGAACAATTCGGCTTTCAAAGACACCATTCAACATTATACCAGCTGGTGTGCATTAACAATATTATTCAGAAAGCCTTAAGTTCAAAGCAATCACTGGGCTTAGTGTCACTTTACATAGAAAAAGCCTTTGAAAAAATTTGGTACAAGGGTCTATTATACAAGCTTATGAAATGCAATTTTTCTGCTTATATTATGAAATTAATACAGCGTTTCTTAGGACACCGAATTATTCAAGTAGCCGCCAATCATCTTTTGTCAAACTATGAAATAAGAGAAGAGATTCCACAAGGTTCAGTTCTAGCAATACTACTGTATCTCATTTTCACACAAGATTTTCCTCGTCCTGAAAATTGTGAGATAACCTTATTCGCTGACGACACTGCAATTTATAATACCATTACCCTGTGTTCTATAATGTACAGTTCCTTAGAAAATGCAATGAAAATTATTAACGTATATTTTAATTAATGAAAAATCAAAATTACCGGTTCCAAAACTTAAGCTATCTTTTTTTCAAAACGCAGATTTAATGAAACCGCAGTGCAATGGAGCTTAAATTTAAAATATCTTGGTTTTGGTTTTGATAAATCCCTCACCCTTAAGGAGCATATATCAAAAATCTATACGTAGTGTCTGTCTGTTATTTGTTTAGAAATGTCAATAAGTTAGTTTTTTGCTTACCCCTCCTATACAAAATGACTCATTTTCAAAAATATATATTAATCAAATTTTCTTGAAAACCATTAGATCGAAACATTTGAAATTTAGAACATATTATTTTTATCATAAATTTGATCTATGGTATACAAATTATTTGAATCCCCTCACTCCTTCCACCACCTCCCATACAAACTACACTTTTTCATGAAATACTATACACCAATTTTCTCAGTACGTGTAACTTTCATTGAGCTAAAATGTAGTACTAAATCCTTAATTAGCAGTATTATTAATATAGGGAAAAAATTAACCGATTAGCTTCACTCCTTCTACCCCCTCCCATACAATGTGACACAATTCCACGACCTTACAAAAATTCTATTTTCTTGAAAAGTGTGAATGTTACTGATCTGAAATTTGAAATATATCAATAGCATGATGATTCTAGTTGTTTCTCAAAAAATCACTGAAAACCCCCCCACTCCTTTCACCACCTCCCATACAAATTGCTTTTTTTCATGAAATACTCTAAGCCAATTTTCTTAGTACGTATAACTTCCAACGAGCTAAAATTTTGTACTAAATCAAATATTAATACTAGCAATCGTCTGCGACTTTGTTCGCGTTAGAAACGCAAAATAAGCAAATTTTGAGAATGTAGTTAGTAATACTTTATCCCGGATATATAATCTGGTCATTAATAAAATTAATTTACTATTTAAATTTATGTATCATCAACCAAAAGTCTAAAATAAATCTAGGAAACAAATTGCTAATATATTCAATGATATTCCAACCAGTTATCGTTTATCGCGCCTCGCTAATATTAGATTGTGCCAAATCTCACATAGTGAAATTGCAAATGGCGTAGAATAAAATTTTAAAAATTATATTTAATTTACCTAGATATTATCGCACTGAAGCATTACATGAATTTGCCAAAGCCAATAAGATTAATTATAAACTTGAAGCTCTAGCAAGTAAGTTTCAACGTAATTGAGAATTAGTAGTGTATTGTTGAATTCCTTGTAATTATACTATTTTATTTAATGATAGGCTAAGTTAAATTTAAATATCGGAAGCACAAATTGCAAGCCGCCGTTTCCCAATTGATGGCGCCAGTAGTTCGAGCTGATCAACAATGGTGGATCAGAAACATCAAATGGTAAACTTGGGCGTCTGCAAACATTTCTCATCATTACATTTGTAAGTTTTATCAGCTTCATATACTTTTTTGTGCGCGAATATGTCGTAGTTGCAGGACGTTTTATTATTTTCCTTCAATTAAAAAAAACTGCTATTGAGGCACGTCGAATAATTGTTGAAAATTATGGTGAGGGTGTTATCAGTGCAAGAACGTGTCGGAGTGGTTTCAAAGTTTCAAGAGCAGTGAATTTGAAGTAGAGGACTGGCATTGCAGTGAAAGAGAGAACATTTTTGTGGTATATCATGAGCTGTTGAAACCGAGTGAAACCATCACGGGAGATCACTATCGACTACAGTTGTTGCGACACGACAAATTGATTTTGCTGCACGAAAACACTCGGCCACATGTTGCTTAGGTTGTGAAAACCTAATTGGGACGTCTTACTACCACTTACTTCAATCGATGACGCGTTGCCTAGCTGAGCAGCACTTCCATTATTACGAAAAAGCCAAAAATTTGGTTGATTCGTGGATCGGCTCAAAAGAAGATCAGTTTTTTCGACGAAAGATGGGAAGAAAGTTGTGGCTAGCGATGGGCATTTCGTTAAATAATAAATATTTAAACACTTTTGCACAATAAGGGCTCGAATTTTGAAAAAAAACGGCGGTTTTAAAATTTGTATTCCCAATAGATTAATAAGTTATTTAAGTGGTTTTTAAGAGCCATTTTCCTCAGCCAACATTGAAATGAAAATATTATGTAAAGACTACTAAATTGGTTTGGTGATTGTTTCCACAGTGCATTTTGAATTGCAAGAAAAGATTTCCGGATTCTACACTGAAAACACAGTTTGATAAAGGTATCAGCAGAGACCGAAACGTCACGAATAATAAAGCGTAACAGTGTAGAATCCGGAAATCTTTTCTTTCGACTACTAAATTCTCAATTACCGCATCAACAGCTGTATAGTCATTTGTATTGAACTCTGAATTGCTGAAAATTATAAAACAAATTTGTAAAATATAAACTTTGGCAAAAAAGAGAAAAAAAAAATAATATTGGACAAGCCACGGTACTTCTCAATACACATGCTACATATCGCCACCAAAGTTAAGACCGTAAAAGAATTAGTGTCAATCATTTTCAAGAAATTTATTGATAAACGTCATAATTCCGAAAACTCTCTAATTTCCTGTTTAGTGTAAATTGGATTGAATTCGTAAATTTTATTTTTACTTTAAGTTAGCTTAGTTGAATAGTAAGGTGTTTTTTCTTAAAATTTTTTCCCCTAAAAATTATAAATATTGCATTTTGTATATACACATAAAAAATGTCATGAGAAGCTAATAAATAAGCAAACTAAAGTTGTACAGGCCTACGGTCTGATCTCTGAACTATTTAATGTAATATTTATGTATTGTATGTATGTATATAAAATTAAAAAATAAAATCTAAAAAACATAAAAATAAAACAATTAAAAATGTCCGTTCGACTTTTGCGAAGTGCAATAATGATATTTTTCTCAGTAACTATCAACAATTAAAATGAAGTAAAAGAAATTTGAGCATCTTTTTTATCACTTGCTTAATAAAAAACTTATGATTTTTTTAAAAATGTAAATAATTTTCTTCGAATTGTTTTTTCGATCAAAATACTCAATTATGAAATGAAAATCATCATTCAAATATCCGCCTTAGCCTCTTACTATTTGAAACTGTGCCCCCTCCCCCCTCCACGCCCTTACACCGATCTATAGAAATTTTCAACTAATTCCATAGAACTTGATGCGGAGTTGTTAATTTCAATAAAATTGTGTACAGCCTGCTCCTAAATATGTGATTGTATGTGTCAATTAAATTTTCACTATATATGCATGTCATACCTCCTGTCCCAGCCATTTTCCATTTTATTCACAAGCTGTCGCATACCAAATACCGCTCCTTATTCCCCATTCCAAAACTGTCAATGAAGTACACAGCTTTACACATTTCATTTTTTTTATCTATAGATATTTCTGTTGTTCGAAACGAGCGTTTCGAGTTTCCGTAGGTACTCGACGAAATTCAATATATCGTTCGGTGACAGGACACGTGTAACAACCAGGCAGGACTCTTGTTCTTGTTTCCCAATTTCTATAAGTTTCGAATAATATGTTGTCGCGAATAGCATCTTAATGTCATCGGCACACGGTAGCTGTTTTAAAAGCAATTATTACTTCATGTTCAAATAAATTTTTGAAATTCATTTATGATGAAAAACGAATATTATGTCGAATGTGTATAATGGTGTTGGTGTAAAGAAGTTTTACTGAATATTTGGAATGGGCCAAATTTGAGAAATTGCAAAGTAGCGTTTCACTTTAGCTTGTGTATTAGTAGCGTATGGTGTCTGTAATTATCAAAACCATTGTAGTTAGTTGTGTAACCAGAATATATTAAGAAATTCTAAAACATTAGATGGTAAAGTGAAAATAATATTTTTTCTTAGAAGATAAACAGCACTACATTACGTAAGTCTGCACAAGCGTACATAGTACGTCGAATACCGGAGAATATTCTAAAATTTGCAACGAAATCGATCTATTGCTGTGCGAAAGGTCAAAATGATTTGGAAAATGGAATACTTGACTGTAATTGAACGAAGAAGTTTACAGGCGAGACATTCGTATTCAAGTAAGCAGCACGTACAGAAGATGTAATAAAAGAAAAGGTGAAAAAAGAAAACGCAACAAATTATATACGTTTAAGCGATTGTAGAACACGAAAAATGATAAGGAGATGAAGGAATGATATAAATAAAGAGATTTTGCACGCAATTAAACTTAAATGTTTTTATTCAAAAAATTCTGGAAGAGAGTTTCATTTCAAACAAATTTTGAAGTGTTCCGACATTAATTTATCCTGCGACACAAATCTAGAAAATGAGGAAAATTGCATAACAAAGATCACTGCTGAATAAAATATGTGACAAACAAATATGCGACTCTGCCGTTTAAATGAAATTCTAAATCGCACCCGACAAGCAAAGTATTGTAATAACATAATGAACATAAAGGGCTGTGTGTCTGTGTCCCATTGTTTATCATCTTGTTCCTTATTAATATTGTAGTACCTTTGTTAGCTATTGACATAGTCCTTCTCTGATCCACAAAGCGGCAGAGATAATTTCTTTGACGCGAAGTGAATTTCTTTCCTCTTGACAAGCATGAAAGTGCACATCCACATGAAAATTTTGCCTGATGCATTTTAGCTTTTGCATTTGTGCGAAAAGAGAGTGCCAACATTACGAGATGAGTCCTTTTGCCGAGTGCGAAGCCGCAACATGAGTTTATGTCAGAATCTATGTGAATGTTTGCAAAGTCGTAGCTATTTTTGATGCATAAACCAAGGACGTACACGTAACATACCTTATCGCATCATGCTGGCTTCGTTTTGATGCATTTCACAAGAACAAACCAAGTTTTCACCTGCTCACTGATGCCTTTCATTACGGTGAAAGGCTTCAAGTGCATATATCAAATGCATCACGTGCTTTTTGCGAGTCCTTTGAAAATATTCCGTCGTTTCTGCCAGGTATGTTAGAGAGATAGACATGATCCAACTGATGAAAAGAATATTTTACACAATTCAAAAAGAAGCTGTTGAAAAGTGTTTACAGGATCTTGTATTCCATTTTTTCCCACTTTATTTTTTGTTTTTGATATTCTATAGAGTGAAGATTGTAGAGTGGAGATTAGTTACTGACTTCATTTAAGTACCTTGAAAAATGAAAACAAGCGCTTTTAATGATTTGTATGATGTTTGTTGTAATTTTCATGAGAGTGAGGGCGAAACTGTGCGGCATCTCGAGGGGTAAATATATGAGCAATCAGAGCCTTAAATGGAAAACATACAAGAGTGAGAACTGTTAAATGATATTTTGCGAATAGAAGTACTACAGGTATGTGATTCACAGTAAGATGCTCAGCTATGAGCATGTACCTTTAATATCATTATTTCGTGTTACTTCTAGCAAAGAGGATCACTGTAAATGGTCGGCATTAAAGAAAGATGACACTTCTTTATTTTGGATAATAGCTATTCGTTATTTTCACCAAAAAAGTGGTGTAGATTTGGGACATTTCTCTTTCTTCTCCCTATAAGATAAATAACAAAAGGTGGTGCGTTACCATACATAGCAATCCCTTTAAAAAATAAAAAATAGTCACGTTTAAAAAGTAGATTTACGAGATGTTTTCAATAGTGTGCTATATGTTTGAAATCAAAGTTGATAAGATATGAAAATTTTTTTTTTTTTTAAAACGCACTGTATTGCATCTGAAATACAGAAAATATCTAATTGTTTCAATAATACTGACTCCTAAAAATAAACATCGATATCTTATTATAGAGCAGCCATAATGAAGTAAGATTTGACTACATCTTGATTACGTAATCTAGCGAACAAAGAAGAAACTTTCATTATATGCGGGCTGCCTTTGTAAATTTTTGCCTCTATAGCTGGCATTCATGACTTCCAATTATATAACAAAATAGGATTAACGAGTTTATAACGTAATCTTTGGCAAAAATGACAAAGTCATTTTCCTTATTACGAAATACATATAATAGGATATTACATAATTTGAAAGCTATTCAATCATCTTCTACTCTAGAGTCAACCGAACGTTAGGAATTTTTTTGAAATGTTCCTTTTGATATTTGATATGAGTTATCTAGCTCATTGCCAAGTTAATTACATTAAAACTACTCCGTCGAAATCGGCCCCGAGAATGACCAAACCGAAGATCTGTTCAGGTTTCCGAAAACCCGATAAGAAAAGATTGAATGCCACAAATAAACTTAATTAAAGGAGTCCGCCTTTGGTTCCTTTTGTATGGATGTTTGTATGTATTTTGAGAAGGACCTCGGAGAAGAAGATGACGACGACAACATTGCAAATGGCGTTTCGTTTCGTTTTTTTGTGTTACGGTTTTCCACTAGAGGCAAAACTTGGCCAAAAGATTTTATCGAAGTTCCTTTTCGTTTGGTCCGTTGAAAGCGATGATTAATTTCGTTGATGAGAAATTAGTTCCGAACATGAGTTTGTTAACATTTCTTAGAATACTGTTTTGGATATGATTCGTTAGTTTGCAGTTCTTTTCTATCTGTTCGATAGATGTCTTTTTGGCAATGAATGTCTTTTGGGAGTAGTTATGGAAAACTTAACTTTTGACTCTAATTTAATTTATATTTTAATTGAATTGAATTATATGGAAATATAAAACTAATCTTTTAGAGGAACATGCTTCTGCCTGCTTTAATTTTATTACACGCTAAGCTTCTCCATACTTCATTGTTTTCCAAATAGCTTCATCTTTTCTTTTTTTAAGGAATCGAGCACAACTTCACCCCAATCAGCCGGAATGCAAGCTTTTGAATACGGTCGAGTAACGCGAGAAGTGTTCTGGGTGCCCCAGCCCAAACATACGAATTGTACTCTGAACGTGGTCTAATATATCCCTTATAGATGGAGGTCGTTCGGAGTGAAATACTTTTTGCACATCCGGAGAGCACCTAGACGTTTAGAGGCGTCGACGGCAATATGAAAGATGTGCCTGGCTCAATTCAAATGGTCATTAATTTTAACGCCTAGAAGTGTGAAGTTATTCGAGGTGCAAAGTTGTGCGCCACCAAAGGTCACATTGTGAAATAATACTGGAATTTAACGATTGAGGGGATAGATGGCAATCCTGTGTTTTGGAGACGTTGAACTCTGCTCTATTTTTCCTCCCCAATTCCAGGATTAAGCTGAGATCCGAGTTCAGCGAACGGAATAACTACTTGTGATTGGAAGCAATAGAATGCTTGTGTGGTTTCGCAGTAGAGTTAAATTGATAGGTGTTATCTTAAGTACTGTCATCTGCAAACTATGGATTGGATTGAAAGTAGACGACAGAAGACCGTTGATGAAAACTAGGAAAGTAGTTACAGATAAAACAGAGCATTGAGGGACGCCCTAAGCTTAAATAATTAGATATTCCTGCCAAATTCTGTCAAAGCTTTTGCAATGTCAAGTGAAAGAACTTGACCTTCGTCGTGTTTATGTATTCATCAGTTCCAACGTTTTGTCAAGTAGACCATAAGATACGGCAACCTTCCAAAACGGAACCCATACTGACGACCATGGATTAGCTGGTCATCCTCGAGATAGTAAACGATTTTGCGATTGACAGTAGTTTCCATTACTTTCGAGAGCATTGAAATAATAGCTATCGGGTGGAAGTTGGTGGGCTTATTTTCTTGGGAATTTGCAACTTTCCATATACGTGGGAAGTACCCAGAAGTGTAGAGAAGATAGAAAAGAGTGCGATGGGGTTTAGTTCAAGAAGAGGAGCACTTTTTGAGGGTAATGGTAGGAATGTCAGAATCTGCCTGAATTCAAAGAGAGTTGCATTAGGATTTCAATAAATTTTTTGAATGAAGTAAGCATTACGCAGGCATAAGTCTTTATGAAGAAGCTTTGCCACTAGAGCACGTTAATAGTCTTATTATTTTTCCCTCACAACCACGCCTTGCTCACTCAATACTGTGGTGTACCAGAAAGTTCAACTCTAGGGGCTCTAATGATTGCTTTGTTCGTAATTTTAACTCATTGCGTGCCAATCATGCTGATAGTTTTGAAAAGTAGATTTTCCGCTATATGTAGAAATACGAAAATTCTTATGTGTTAACATATTGTAAAGAGTTGTGGAAAGACTTCATTTGTTTGCAAAAAATCTTGATTAACTTTTGAGATAAATTGTATATGGAAAAATTACTTTCCATATAAATAGATTCGTGCCATGTTTGCTCATGACATAAAACAAACTGAACTCTGCACATTCCCAGAGGATTTTTCAGTTTCATGACGTACCTATATTTTGCCAACATCATCGTGTTTTTCGCTTATTTTCGTTCCGTAATTTCTTGTTTTTCTTCGTTTCATTTTTTTTATTAAGGAAATGAGCTCTGATGAATAAAAGGGAGCAGCAGCATCATAAGATATCGTCATCAAGACAAACACTTCTTGGTAATATATATGAAAAAAAGAAAAGAATCGTGTAAAAATAACTCAAAGAAGATGGAAATGAGGAGAGTGAAAAGAAGGAAAGGATGTGGCTACGGCGGAAATAAAGCGGATCCTGAGTATCCTCGATTGGAATATAAATAACTTTCGCGTCATTCGCTTCGAAGTAGGCGATATGATGCTTCTCGTAGTCGTCTTTTCTTTTTCTTGGCGAGAGACCCTTATGTCTCCCAATGGTGTCACAAGAATGAAATTGTGTGAATGGAATATGAGATTCTCGCACATTAGGACGTGTAGGCCATTTACATATTGTAAGCAGCTATGGCAGCCGTGGAAGCTAAGGTATCTACCTCTAAACCTTTGCCATGCTATACACCTAATGTCAGTTCGGTGCTACGAACTGCGATATTGCTTCCAGGTGAATGGTACCCATGTGGTTTACTGACACCTGTTTATTGCATCTTATAGCACAGAATATCAATGTTATGACAGTCTAGAGAATAATAATATTGAATTGTTTTGCTACACCAATTTTATTTCGTAGTTTCTTACAGGGAAAGAATGAAGCGATGATTATTAAGAATCCGGCATGATTCTATAGAAAACGTAGTCATTATAAATTGAAAGGTGATGATGATAATCTACGAATTGTCAGAAAGTTTTCTGAGTTTTGCTCGTTTTGTTTTGCAGTCGTCCTTTGCACGGTAATGTTGTGTACATTTTTTTTGCAGTGCGTCAAGTTGGTTTGTAAGCATTGGGATCATCATTTTTATTAAATTGTTGCTGCGAAAAAAACGATTTCAATCTGTCTATTTTGTTTTATGTAAATTTAGAAAGTTTGATATTTTTAGGGGAGGTGAAAGAGGGGTCTGGAAGAATAACTTTATTATTCTAAAAATAAAATATGTATTGTGATCAATACAGAAAACTACCATGAAATTTGGTTTTTTTTCGCGTTTCATGACTAAATTAGCCTAAAAATAAAAAAAAAAACAAAAAGAAAGCGTCTGTCTGTACGTCTTACGTGTACGCTCAGGGGATAGGGGCGAAAGTCGTTATGCATATTTTTTAAATTGTTGCAAATTATATTCTTGCGGCAATACTGATATGAGCAGTGAGTTTCATATTCGAACAGTTTGGTTTAAAAACGAATCACGAAATTTCGCAGTGCGACCGTTGAAGTGCTAGGAGTAGATTAATGTGCTGTTGTCATTAGCGATGCTATATGTAGGATTGAAAGTTAAAGACATCAAGTCATTAATAAATATTGGAAAAAGAGTGGGCGAAAGAACCGAGTCCTAACGGACACCAGCGCTAATTTTATAAGAAGGGGAAACCACACCATCCAATACGACATGAATTGAACGATTGGCTTAGAAAAATGTTCAATCTAGGAAGTTTTGGAGTCATCCAAGCCAATAGCTTTAAGTTTGGTTGAAAGGGCGTTGTGCCAACCTCTGTCAAAAGTCTTGAAAATATCAAAAGCAATAATACAAGATTCACGAAACTGGTGAATGCCTTTGCTCCAACGTTCTGTGATTCAAAGGTCACCTGTAGATCGTTTTTTTTGCAGAATCCATTCTGTTATCGTCAATAATATCATTGGTATTGAGGTAGCTCTATTTTTGATAAAAGTTCCCATGACCTTCGGCAGAAGAATGAGGTTATTGCTACTGGATGATAATTAGCGGGATTAATGCTTTCTTCTTATTTGGGACTTAACATTTTGAAACTTCCATGGAGTTGGGACAGTCGCGAACGATAAGGAAAGACGGTAAAGTTTGCACAGATGCTTACCAAGAGAAGCGCAAAAATTTTTGAGGACAATAGCAGGGATTCCATCTGGATCGGACAATTTGTTAGCATCTAGGTTCCCAAGAACTCGGTATACATTACGCCAACAAATGTTATTTTGTCCTAAGGAGGAATCTAGCGCAGTCTATTTTGGAACGTTAGAGTTTGTTGGTAATAACCTCATTGTTGTAGATTAAAGCTGGAATTGATCTTCTGATTAAACGAGCATGAAACCAGAAACTTTTGCTATCCTTAGGATATATCAAAATTTTTTACTTCAGATGGTCATGCAAATATTTTTCTCGCTGTAAGGATTTACAGAGATTCACTTCTGTTTTGAAATTAATCCAATTAGCTTCAGATGGTAAGCTGCTTCTTTAGTCTATATCGCAGTATTTTATTTTATTATTATTATTATTTTTTTTTACACTACGTTTTTCATTAAACCAATCCATAGAACTATGCTTGATTGGCTTGCAGCTTTGGGGATGAAAAGTCTCATACCCACCAAGATAGTCGCTCTTACTGCGAAGAATCATACTCAACACCTATGTTGAAGTATATTGACAAATCAAATGAATGATAAAATGGCTTAATCGGCACTTCCGTAATTCCATACCAACTTTTGTGGAGTTGGTGTGATTGACGTCGGGATGGTGACTGGGAAGTCTAAGCTTCCAAGTGAAGAAGAAGAGTATTTAGCTGAGTTTGAAGTTAAGAAAAGATCAAGGAGATGGCTACGCTTTGGCATATGTTATTTGGTCTTACGGTTCCATCGTAATAGAGATCGAGCCTTCCCGAAAAAATGAAAAGAAACAAGTTACCAATACGTAAATACTGGATTTCGGATAACTATTTACCTTCACTAAGGCTAGGAAAGCACCTCGTGTAGACGCCTTCCACATTTCTGGATTTTTCATGTTGCACCTAAAACGAAAGAAGTTTGAGAAATGTAAGGCTGAAGGGACGTAATCAGTAAAGTAAAGAAAATATAAGTGTTGAACTCACCTAAATTCGACGAAATCTACTCGGAAATACGACGAAGGAGCACAACAACATCCGCGAGTCCAAGATTTTACACGGATTTTTGACTTGCGAACGAAAACCCGGCAGCCATGATACAATCTCACACAGCACATACGAACCAAAAGTCGTAGACCTGGCTTCGTGGTTCACGAGCTGTATCGTCTCGGCTGACACGTCGATTGCCAAGCTACGATAAGTTTGACCACGGAAGTCAACAAAAACACTTGGCACAACTCTTTATCAAATTTAGTTCACCCTAACCAGAAATAAGAAAAGCCCATTTATCTTTATAGCCAGACGAAGCAGGATAATGATAAGCTGCTACAAAAACACTAGGACGATCTTGCCTGCTGGGAAAGCTGAGGTGAATGGCCGGATCATGAGAACTTGAGGTCGGCAACCTAGGAAATGTTGAGGCAGTCCTGCAACGAACAGAAAAGGGGACCAAATTGAACTGAATCGTCCTCCTTTTATTAGCGTTGCTAGTCGAGGACGGTTGACCTAGAGAGGAGTAGTTGTGAAAATTTGATAAAGTAACGTAGCAGTAGTGCCACGAGTTGCTGGTTTTTTTCTTTTTGTGGGAAGTGGTTGAAATTCAATGAGTTCAACGGCGGAAGCACGAACACCAACGGATTCGTCAAGATTAAGATGAACGAGCGAACGAGAAGCGAATTTCGACAAAAATACGACAAGGAAGCGCATCATAACTGTTGCTGAGAGATGGATCTATGAGTTTGACATGCAAACCAGCAACAATCATCGGAATGGAGGAAAAAAAGACATAATACAAAAATCGCCGTGGACTACTGAGATGTTCCCATTCAACAAGCTGCTGTAAACAAACTGATTAACAGAATTTGCTAATTTTTGGGGTAATAAATAAGGATAGTGTTACATTCCGCCGTAATGCAAATAATGTCACCTAGAAGGAACGAAATGGTTACTAAACTAGTGTTGTGAAATTATTTTCCGAAATATTTCCTCAGACTACGGTCAGGCGAACACCCAAGTGGCTAGCTTTCGCTCCCCTGAGCATGGTGTCGCCCTTACGAGTCACCGGGTAATTGAATAGCGCGTCGTCAAGGCAAGGCTGAAAAGAACGAGGCAGTTAGTAAAGTAGAGTAGCTTAAAAGACTGTAAACCTACCTGAAGGCATCTAAACCTACGGAAAACAGTGAACAATTGTCGAATCACAGCAACGTCGTCCGGCAGCAGAACGAAAAACTGGCCTACATCGTACGCCGATTCTCCGCCTTACTATCAAACGCGAAGCCAGCGGAGCATCCAGGAGAAACCTGAAAATCAAAACACGAACGAAAACAAAACGACGAGCGGGAAAAAAAACGTTTGACTCGGTATGCACCTTTACCGAGGGGTCACTAAGCACGTCACGTTATATTCGTCGGAAAACACTTGTAAATCGCGAAGCGACAAACCAAAGCGCACAAAACAAACAAAATCGAAGACAAACTAGTGGCATCAGAAACATTCGCAGATTCCCGATCGTAGTAGCGGCCATGTTTATTTCTAACCATGGGGAAAAAGGGGAAATATTTCATGCCTAAGACCTGGAAATTTCAAAAGCTACCGCGAAAGCCCAAGTCCGAAAAGGCTGGAGCAGGAGATATTGTTAAAAACAAATACCAACCAAAACAACAACGGTGTAAACTGAGCGTATGATATAGGCGGAAAAAGTAAATGGGCCTGAACAAAGGAAGCTCAAAGGTCTCAAATTTAATTTAAAGCCTGTCAAGGCCAAAAGATCCCGCCACGAAGCTTGATAGCAGGAAATCAAGCTGGGCTGGCTCTCTTTTTAAGGTGACCAGCTAAAGCATAAGAGGGGCCGATAGCGACGTATATTTTCAAGTTATAAAAAAAAGAAAACGTAACGTGGAGCCAGTACCACAAGTTGGTGGTTTTATTTTTGAAAAGTGAGTGGAAAAAAAAAATCGACGCAGCGAAGCAAACGACGGAAAACGTAACGAGGAAAGCAGACCAAGAAAAATTCGAGGCAGCGAATCGACCGAAGGAAATTCGACGCACGGAATTTGAGAAATGACGATCTGCGATCCATGGGAGGAGCAGCAGTGCCCCATCGTTCAAATAATCGCCGAAACCAACTAAATTTTTGATTTCTTTAAGTCGGGTTTAGATTAGATTAATAAAGAAAATATCCAGTAAAATCCAATTTTTATTGCTTGATCATTGTTAAATATATTGTGAGGATCCTTTCTTTTCCAGCCTTGTCAAGTTTTTTTTGCTTTCTGTACAGCTCGCCACATCTCTGGTTTGGTCTGGGACGAGTGAGTTGAGGAACGAAAGCCTAAATGAAGAGCCACTGGCGCCCACGACCCTTCTTCGAGAGTTTGCTGGACAGGCTTCTCTCCGCTCCGCAGGGTTCTTATTAATATACGTTTTTCCCAGTCGGGAAAAAATCGTAACAATAGTCCTACCTGCTTACCATTCATTATCATTCCCCAGAGTAATTTTAATTACAAATTCCGGATACCTTATGGTAACAATATATATTGGACTTGCCTTCCTTTTTGTAACGCTAAGAAATTGTGCTCCCATAGATTCGAAATATTTTTTATTGCTCAAAAATCTCAATTTCGTGTGATCGTCTGTCCGTCAGTCTATCCGTCTGTTTGTCCGACTGTCTGTCCGTCAGTCGACAACATAATTCCAGAACGCTGACAATTTTGAAAATACATTTCTTCGATTTTCATTGAAACTAGCAAAGCTAAATAGATAAATTTTTGTAGGAATTGTGTCTATTACAATTGCAAATCGTTTACGAAAAATCATCAACTTCACCTCACTCCTTCTACCTTCTCCCACACAAATTTTATGAAATTTCGAAATTCAGTTAAATTATTTTTCTGTCAAAGCTACCATCTTTGAAATTGAAGCAAACTATAATAATAAAAGTTTCATTAACGTCGTAAAAGTTTCTTTTGATCCGTGTACTACTTCTTCACCCTCCATTATAAACGCATATTTTTGGTAAATGCATTATATTGATTTCCAATTAAAACTAGAAAAGCAGAAATTTAACAATTTTGCATGAATGTGTGCATTAAATATTGCAATAAATAGGTATTAACTTCGCTTCCCCCTCTCATACAAATATCTATAATAATTTGAGAAAAGAATTTCTCCTTCACATATATGAGAGCTATCGACTTTGAAATTGTTGCAAACGATGGTGATCAACATCCAAAACCTTTCACTTCCTCTGCCATCTCCCATCCAAATGCTCCAATTTCGGGAAAACTATGTCCAATTTCTTTGAAAAGATTGAAAGCTACAAACTTTAGACTCAGCACGAAATATTTTGCATGCCACGTTAGGAGTCATACAAAAAAATTACAAACTTCTTCGCCCTGCTTCTACCACCTCCTACACAATTTCACTAAATTCAATTCGCTAATTTTCTAAGTACCTATTAATCTTATGAATCGTAAATTTTGTATAAAACATTTTGATAGCAACACTAGCATGATGTGAAAAAAATAGTTCAATTTCATCACCCCCTCTACCACTTCCCCTACAAAATTTCTTAAAGTTAAAAATTTTTTCATTCATCTAGAGTATCGGACGTAATGTTATGTTTATACTCTAAATGAAATCTGAGAGTATATTGTGTTTGCCTTACCGTTTGTAACGCTAAGAAATAATGCTCGCGCAGAGCCGCCAAGGGTACAGAAATATTTGTTGTCCGTCTGTCTACAGAATAACTCTCGAAAGCTTTGAGCTATAATGCTTAAAAATTTTGTGTGTCATTTTTAGCAAAATAGTAACTTTAAGTTCGTGAACTGGCCACATCTCCCCACTCCTTCTACCCCCTCCCATACAAATTTCACGAAATTCCGAAATTTTCAGAAATTGATTTTTCTTTGAAACTATTTAAGCTATCAACTTGAAATTTGGTTTAAAGTATTACAATATAGATGTCATTAATATGACTGAATATTAATCCGATCCCGTTACTTCTTCTACCCCCTCCCATACAAATGCGTAATTTTGAAAAATGCATTTTTTCGATTTTCATTGAAACTAGCAAAGTTATAAAAACGAAATTTTACCAGAATTAATTTTATTATAATTGCAATCAGTATTGAACAAATTATCAACTTCGCCTCACTCCTTCTACCCTCTCCCATACAAATTTCACGAAATTTTGAAATTTAAATTAAATTATTTTTCTTCGAAACTGTTAAAGCTATCAACTTGATATTTTGCATAAAGTATAAAAATAGAAATATCAATAACAAGAAAAAAACGTGTTTTGATCCGTACACTCCTTCTACCCCCCCCCCATACAAATGCATGATTTTTGTTAAGTGTATTAGATCGATTTCCATTAAAACTAGAAAAAGTATAAACTTAAAATTTTGCCAGAATTGGTTTTTTAATAATTGCAATAAATGTTAAAAAAATTATCAGCTCCTTTTCACTCCTTCTACCCCCTCCCATATAAATATCTGTATTATAAATTCAAGGAAAGTTTTTCTTCTTCCAACATATGAGAGCTAGCGTTAATGATGTCGATAAGCAGTTTCAAAATCTTCTAAGCCCCTACACTTCCTCTGCCACCCCCCATACATATACCCCAATTTCAGGAAAACTAAGTCCAATTGAAAATAGCTACAAACCTTAAATTCGGGACGAAATATTTTGCATACCACATTAGGTGTTATATCCAAAAATTACAAACCTTCCTCCTCTGCTTCTACCACCTCCCAAACAAAAGTCACTATTAATTATTCAAAAGCATTAGAGGTGACATATTTTCCGGTACATTGAACTCTTTCTTATTTCACCTAGAGTATCATATGATTGGGCTTAACGCCCAATCATAATTCTGTTATGTTTTTAATATAGCTGTGGAAATTACTTCGACAATCTTATGTTTACATCAAACCTGAAATTAACCGATTCTTAATCCATCCGATAGGCAAACATTCACTAAGATACCGTATTTTATAAATATAAAAACGAATCAGCACATCCTTCAACTCTATAAATACTATGTACATACATCATTATCAGCACTATGCTGCAACATAGATAAATTATGCGATAAAAATGCATCGAAAAAGTTCACTACAAACTTTATGAGCTTGTCGGATGATTGACATAGTTATAGCCGTGCCAGAAAACTCAACTGTTGACGAACATATCAAATGCTTATCACACTGGCTTTCGAACCCGACTAAAAGTTTATCACTGATAGTTCATGTGGAAGAGGATATTTACACGTTGAAATTGCAGTCAAGTTTGATGAAAGACGTGCTACGAAAATAAATAATGTTGCCACCAGGACGATAATCAATGCTTCATTTTCAGATCGAAGTACGAAGAGTGTAGGCAGAGAGTTGCCTTGACCGTTCGTATAATATGTGAAGAAGGCCAGGGGCAACCGAACGTGACCAATAACTACAAAATTAATTGAACATCTGCTCCAGTAGAAACTAACAAAATACTCGTATATACGAACCTTCAAGCAACGCAAGATTTTTCATTCGAACTGAACTAATTTGTTCTAGAAGTTTTCGTAGCAACGTTTGTGTTGGCCATTGATAATTCAACGAGTTACGTATTTGATTTTGAGAATCTTTAAGAGATCTGAACTAATTGCATTGCACTTTTCGCATATTTTATTTCTATAACCGATGATTCGCAGGACACCACAAAATCGATAATGTGTCTATCGATATTTTATCTTTAATTAACTGTTTTTCGCCAATCATCAACAACATCAAACTATATAGTGTTGTATTGGTTAACCGCAACATTATTGATATGAAACTGCTTCACATTAATACCAACATTACCTTTCACATACCGAATCTACTATCCGGAAGACAAAACCGCAAATATGAGCCCAGGTAAACGAGGATGGTAATTGCGGTATTCGTCAGACGAGTGTGTAGAGTATAATGTGGGAATTGCTATATGTTTGCCATGCATAAAATACTATTAACATCATAGGCTTGCTAAAATGTTAGACAGCCCTGCACATCTGTTGCGTTATCTCTTCACTTAGATACATATTCGTGAAATGTAAAAATTACACTTTATTCTTGTCGTGTACAGGACTCTGTACGGCTATCAAAGACTAGAATTCTGGTTCCTTTTCTTTGAACTACGGTCAGTTTGAACTCGGAACGGTTCCGTTAGTAAATGTTCATTTAATGCGAAATAGGAGAGAATACTTTGCGGCTTTACCGCAGAGAACTCTAGAATATTCCCGTATACTGAAGGATATTTCTTGGAGCTTGTATTTGTGGTTTACTCAGTACTTGTAGCAGAATGGGATTTCAGCGAGATGGGCTAGGCAATATATATTTTGGAAATGTTGTTATTTCTGTTAAAGAAGTCGAGAAGACTTATTTTCTAGAGAACTGAAGTGTTTTTCAAATCATCTAGAGCACTTCAAGATTGGTTTTAAAATCATTTGTGTTATACAACACAGCTTAAGCTCATTAAAAACCTTCTGCGCAACAATTCAGTTCATGATCTTATTATCAATCATTTATATGTATACCAACCCTTTTCAAATGTGTAATTCGCAAATATTTCCAATAAACCAGCTACCTTTGAAAGGAAAGATTTTCGAATTTTCACTGCTCCGCTGAGACCTTTATCAAACATCAGCAGTTCGATAAAGGTCTCAGAAGAGACCGAAGCGTCTCACATAATAAAGCAAACAGTATAAAAATCCGGAAATCTTGAAATGCTATGTGAAAACATCCAACAAACCAAACTAGCTACCATTACACATTACATAAACAAATTAAAAATTTTGAACTGCAAGAAGTTTTTCTTGGTTTGAAAATTGCTGTTTTTAAATTAGAAATTGTGGTGTTTGTTAGCAAAAACTAATTTTTGTGTGGCTTTAATAAATGATTGAAGTTTCTTTTCTCATCGATAACTTTACGAATAATAAATTTAATAATAATAAAAAAAACCAATTTAAAGGGCCCAAAAATCGACATAAAATCAACTGTATAGTTTCATTACATCTGAGATATATCGATAAATATTGGTTCGATCCCCTATCCCTTCGGACAAGATGAAACTTAATTCAAATGTCAATCACATGTGCGACCAAAAACTCGTCCTAAACCTTTTCCCAGAAGGACAACACACTTTCGTAACATCGATTTTCTGCTTGAATTATCCGATTGACATGGATTTACTGTACTAACATAGCGTACTTACCGAATATATGTTTTCCGGTTGAAGGATATATTAATATAGATTAAATGATATAGGACATGAGAATGTCACTTCTAGATTCGATTCGATTGAACATAACGGAAAGATCGTTTGCCCGGCCCAGATATTGTGGGTGTTTCATATGGGCATTTTGCAGATTGATTGGATAATAAATATAATTGTAGTGTCTGTATATTATTTAAGTTAATGTTATGCATTATTTAGACAATAGCTAAGCATAAAAACACATTTTTGAAATTCTTCTCTGTCTGTCTGTCTACCTGTCTATCTGTCCTGCTTTCACGCAGAAACGACTGAGCCGATTGTAATAAAACTTTCATAGTTCGTTGGGTATACTTTGGGATATAATCTGCTTTTATTTCAATCCCTCACGCCTTCTAACCCCTCCCATTCAGAATGACTCATTTTCAAAAATATGTAATAATAAAATTTTCTCGAAAACTATAATACTAATTTGAAATTTAGAATGTATTATTTTTTTCATAATCTATCGTATATAAATTATTTGAATTTCCTTAATCCTACTCACTTTTTCAAAAAATATTATAAACTAATTTTCTTAGTACGTATAACATTTATCGAGCTTTAATTTTGTACTAATTTCTGAATTAGGAAAAATAAACTGATTAGATTCTCCCTTCTACTCCTCTAATACAACGTGACAGGATTTCACAAATTTTCAAAAATTTTAAAGCTTTTAATTTGTTGTTAATTATTTGATTTATTGAAATTGGTCGAAATCATACTTTTGTATAGTGAAGAAGGGCAAGCGCCTATTTTTACAAGTTTTGTGTAAAATTTCAAATTGATAGCTTTTAATAGTTAGGTGATATTGATTTTTTAAAAATGGTCGAAAAAATAATTTTGAAGTTTTACAGATATTCGATCATACCTTTAGGGATTTCTTTGAAATGCATTTTGCAAATTTCCAAGTTTCTACCTTAAAATTTTATTCAAAATTTTTTAGATTTTGTATTTTTTCAATGCACATGAAACACCTTGTGCAACTTAGCCCGGGGGTCGGTTTATAACAATTGTGGAACAAATTATTTTTTTTTCTATGAATATACTTCCCATACAAAATGACACAATTACGCAATTTGTCAAGAAACGGCTTTTCTCGAAAAGTATAAACGCTATTGGTCTGAAATTCGGAATATAATAAATTTGTGAAGATTCCATTCTACCGTATAAGAATTATTTGTGTCCTCCACCTCCTTACACTACCGCTCATACAAACTACACTTTTTCATGAAATGCTCCAAACCAATTTACTCAGTGCGTATACAATTTATCGATTTGAAATTGTGCACTAAATACTAATTTATAAATCTTAGTAAACCAAAAAAAAAAAGTAGAAGTTTAGTTTTACTCCTTCTGCCCCCTCCCATACAATATGACACAATTTGGCGATTCGACAATTAACGGATTTTTTCAAAAAGCATAATAACTATTGATCTGTAATTTGGAATATATTACTTTTATAATAATTCCAATCTGCTGTATAAAAGTTATTTGAGTCCTCTCCTCCCTTCCACCACCACCCATACAAACTGCACTTTCTTATGAAATACTATAAACTAATTTACTCAGTACGTATGAAATCTATCGACTTGAAATTATTCATTAAATATTTATTTAGAATTGTTAGTAAGACCAAAAAAAAAAAAAATTAGGCGTGTGAAGCTACCCATTCTACCCCCTCCCATACGATTTCACACAATTCAATAAATTTACAAAAAGTCGATTTTCCTGAAAAGTATGAATGCTCATGATCGGCAATTCAAAACATTTCAATTAAATAATGTTTACAGTTATTTTTAAAAAAACATTAATAACTTCACACTCCCTCTACCACCTCCCAACCAATTGTGCAGTTTGCAATTTCACTAAATCCAATACACTAATTTTCTCAGTACCTATTAAATTTTTGAATCCTAAATTTTGTATAAAGCAATTTGAATAATTAATTTAATTGAATTTTTTCACATCACTCTAAGGTTGCTAGCGTGATGTGAAAATATTAGTTCAATGCAAGGAGGATATATAAAAGGAGTACCTGATAGTCTGTCTCATGTGGGAATATTTTTTGATTCGGAAATTTTCGAAAATTGTGTCCAAGCTTAACTTGGCTTCAAACTTTTACAAAAAAAATACAATAATTTGTATTCTTTCTTGGTTGCTAATATTCAGTCAGCAATAAAGTAATTTTCAATACAATGGTGTTTTCTGTTTCATTTCAGAAATTTTTATTTTTTCAATTTTTATTAGTTTTGGTTTGCGTTTAAGCTAAGTACTTTAGCAACGGACAATTTAACGCGGGACAGAGACTTACTTTGGGTTTAAGTATGTCAAACAAGGATAGCGAAACAATTTTTTTCGAAAATTTGACAACTGTTTCGAACAATTTATCGTGGGAAAGAGTTGGTTGCAATATTTTTAAGTGTGGCAGACAAAGATAGCGAAACGATTTTTTTCGAAAAATTTCGAGCATTTCGGTAGTAAGGGAGGGAAATACATTCATTCCCATTGTGCTTACAAGGCAAAGCATGCTCATAGTCACTCCTTTTTATATATCCTCCTTGGTTCAATGTCGTCACCCTATCAACCACTAAAAAAAATCTCTTTTATCTAGAGTATCACCCGATTGGGCTTTACGCCCACATAGTATTCCCCCTTTGATATTTTGTCCTTTTTCTTTATAGTCGATCATCAAAACCCCCTCTGAATCCCAAAAATTTTTCGGCGGACTGTGAAACCTTGAACTTCTTAGGGGGTAAAGCGCTTTTACGGAGCTACTGCATTGATTCAGGCTCATAGTGATGAACTCAGGGTTCGTCTTCAGTAATAATCTGGGTCAAAATTTCATCCCTGTTATAGTTACAGAGATTTAAAAACTCGTGAGAACAGTCGACGCGCTGCTTTTTCTGAACTGCTGAGAACATTCTCGGTACCCATCTTGCGCTGACTTTAACCATGCCGAGATCATCGTGTAGGATATTCAAAATGGTTGTATCTGATACTCCGACCAATTTCGCGATTTATTTCTTCTTTAAACGAGAATCTTCGAGAACAAATTCTCCACTTTTTCGACGGTTTTTGAGGAAGTGGTCTCAATTGTTGGCCCGAGTGCTTAACATCTTCAATTAACTCTCTGCCTTGCCTAAATAAACGTTGCCATTTATAAATCATGATTTTTTCCAGGGCAAAAGTTCTCATAAATAGATGACATTTCTTCTAAAATGATATGTGGCGTTTTTCCTTGCTTGGTAAGGAACTTTATGACAACACGAAACTCAATTTCGTTCATAGTTAGCGTTTTCTTTTGACTTGTTGATTTGGCGACAACTAAAATTTTAGCGATTCGATTGATAGAAATTTTGTATTTGTATCTGAATTGAGTGTTAGAATACTTTCAGATAAAAATATTTCTCACGTCCCTTGTCCATTCCCTTCATTCCGCGAAATTTTTGCCCTCTCCTCGTAATATTGATATTCATGTTTGCTTTTATATTGTAATCTTATTTCACATTTGATTAAGCGCAATTAATTTTTTCTTTCCTTTAATAGATTAACTGAACGTGAGTATCGTAATCTAGAAACTCTCAAGCTTCAGTTTATCTTTCCTGCTTTTACCTTAGAGAAAAGAGAGATGGTGAAAACTTTTGAATACTAAAATTTCCATAGAGAATTGGTACGAGAAAAGGAACGAGAGAAAGAGTGAGAAATGGGTAGAGACATATAGAGATAGCTAGAGAAACGGATCCTTTTGCGCTTTAAAATTCAAATGAAGATAAGAAATGAGTTTTCATGTCCTGCAAAGAAAACGATGACAGCTACAGAAAAATTGTTTTATCCCGAACTGAACCAGACAATGGAGTCATTCTCCATTTCAAAAGCATCATTCCAATGAGCTCCGCTCACAAAAGTGTCCTTTGTTTAAGGGAAAAGGCACGAAAGAAACCAAAAGCACTTGGCTAGAGAAATATGAAAGACGCTAATTGGAGCTTATTCTTTCTGCTATGGGGGAAAAAAACCAAAAAAAAATTTTTTTTTTGCCCTTGAAGTTGGCTGAAGTAGTAAACTTTACAAATGGAAAATAACTTTGTGATATTTCTGCACTTGACTATGAATTTCTCTAAATCACAGATAGTTATCTAGTTTTTTTGATTATGTGAAATAATACAAGAATTATGAATTTGTCCGGTCAAGTTGCGGTGTGATGACGAATAAATAATTCGCAGGATTGCCTGGTTAATTACGAGGCGTTAGTGCTGTACAAAACGCTATACAAATCCTTACTTTGTCATAATTGGATGCGAAACAAAGAGCACGGATTTCTAAAGCCAAAAGGCAAATCATCATTTATAGCACGACCGAACGGTCTTAAAGCTCTTAACATGATTACCAGACACGGAAAGCAAACAAAGTGAGCCGTTACTGCACACCTTCATTCTCTCAATCCGAAAAGTTATAATCATTTCGCAAATATCCTTTGGCAGTGGTTTATCCCCAGTACAGGGTAAACGTGCAAAGCTGGTGGTATATAGTGTGGAAGGGTAAGGGATATGCAGGGAGTAGGGGCTAGTAAGGTGAAAACGATGATAGCGCGTGAAATCACTTATCTCCACACTTTCTTTGGTATTGCTCTAAGCTGACCATTCTTGCTCCGCACGCTATATTCACCTGTTGCAAGGACTCGACTTGTCTAACATATACAGGCGATGTAGAGCTCGGAGACTTCTATTTGACTTCACTCCTAGCACTGTTGCACTCAACTCGAATATTATTTGCCATCGACTTAATCAAGTTGTTTGCTCAAGGATAACGAATCGAATGAGGACACAAAATCGGTTCGGTTTCAGAAAATTTACTTAGAGCAATGAACAAACTATATTAAACTAACATTGAAATTAATTTCGATTTAATGTAAAAGTTAAAATGGAATTAAGTAGGCTTGATTTATTTTAAGTCGTCATTTTCTCTTTATTGCTTTTCTTGATCAGAATTTTGTTCTCGTAAAATTTACTGTCAGTAAGTTTGAAACAATTTTTTTAAAAAATATAAAATATATATACAGAAATTTATCTGATTTTTCGTAGCTTATTTTTCGGAATTTTTGACAATCAACACGTTTTCGCCATATTTTTGTAAAAATTTTTGATGTATGCGACATAGGGAAAAAAAATTTGGTGTTAAAACTGATCTGAGACATTTTATGTTAAATAATGAACGTGGTAAATCTGTTATTTTGGTCAGCAAGGAGGCAGCACCTTAGAATTATCACAAACATGAACTATAGACGGAATTCTCTTTCAGTTAACGTTTTTTTTTAGCGTTAATCCAACTCATAACTATCTTATTCTAATTTACTTATTTGAAAAATTCATCCAATTATTTATCCTAAAGTTGCATAAAAAATATACTCCTGACATGTGACTGCAAAATACTATATGTACATGAAATTAAAAACCCCAATAAAATTAAAAAATTGCTAGAAAATGTCACCTTTTAAATGTCGCATACTCTTAGTTGATGTTCTATAAAACTTATTTCATTATCCTAATTCAAGAACACAAGGTTCTTGAAAACCTTCAGCTATATTATGGTGGTATAGTGGTATGAGAAATAAATTTTGCGTTGAATCTCTAGAGCTTTTTGGAGAGATTTGTGCCGTTCCAGATCATAAAATCCGAGATTTATCTCAACAGTTGGAAAACTTCAACCGAAAAGTCTAACACTCTTGGCTTCTGAACTGGAACATACTACATTTGGAGCGGGTATTAGAGGCGAAATTTTGCCCGAGGTGAAGAATATAAACTTTTGAGCAAGTAGTTTATAGTGTACGAGTATGTGATCCCGATACGAAATACGACTTTTGTGAAGAAATCCTTCAGACAATGCACTTTTAATGCAACTTTATATACATTGCCGGTTTTCCGTGGCTCTTGGAATTAAAATATGACCGCCAATGAACGGAAGAAGTTGGGAGATTATTTTCAAATTTATTTTAAGTATAAACTTTTCATTGTATCAGCTTAACTTGCTGTGACTTTTGCTATGGTTTGGGTCCGTACTAAGAATGGTAAACAGCTAGTATCAACATAAATACTAAGGCTGTCGACACACGATAGAGATAAAATCATATTAAAATGAAAGCTTCGTAGTGGAAGCTTTTGTACGTGACATATGACAGTTTTTTTTAATACCGTATTAAATCAATCTAAGGAAGATCTAGATATTACGTCAGAGTGAATCTTGAAATTTAAACGTCAAACTTGAATTTTGGAATTGTTTTGTATTACGCCTTGTGAAATCCTGAAAAATTCCGTATCTCAAATAAATCATGGGCGCACCGTTGAATTCTTTAAATTTTCTTTCTGTGAAGTTTTTTGCCTCTTTTTTGTAATGTCAACGAAATAAAACGTTATTGTAACGTAAATTCCTCGAAATTTCCTTATATTTTGTACTGTAAATTCCCCCGTTGAAAGTTCCTCTTGGATCGAGTATTTGCTAGCCGAGTTAATATGGATTACAGAACGATATTAACTCGTGACTTAATATCGAAGTTAATATATACTAACGCGAGTTAAAATTGAAAAGTGAGTTAATACGATTTTATCTCTATCGTGTGTCGAGAGCATTTCTGTTTAATTCCTTATATTTCATATTTGTCATAATTGCACATTTTTATACTCTAGACGAAATCTGAGAGTATTATAAGTTTGCTCTAAAGTTTATAACGCCAAGAAATAATGCTCGTACAGAGTCGCCAAAGGTACCAAAGGTTGTCGCTCAAAAATGTCCAAACCGGATGTCCGTTTGTCCGTTCACTCTCTAGCTCAAGAACGCGTCCAGCTAGAAAGCTCAAATTTTGTACACATCATTTTTGGCGGCAAAAAAGTAAGGTCAAGTTCGTAAACGGGCCAAATCGCTCTACCCTCTCCGATACAAAATGACTCCTTTTCAATCATTTACAATAATCAAAATTTCTTGGAAACTATAAGAGCTAATGATTTGAAATTTGGAATATAATATTTATATCATAAATATGACATATTTATGTATATTATAAAAATTATTTGAATACCCTCACTCCTTCCACCACTGCACTGTAATTTTTCATGAAACACTCTAAATTGATTTTCTCAGTACGTACATATATCGAGCTCAAATTTAGCACTAAGTACTTAGCATTATCATTAAGATAAAAAAAATAAAGTGCCAACATTATTATTTTTGGAACAAGTTGAAGATGCATGAAAAGTCAATATGCAAGTTAAAGTGGTTAAGGAAGACTAAGAGGAGTTCCCTTTCACAAGTGGACTCCTTTTAGGGCAGGGATGCAGTCAATTTAACATTTAGTTGCGAATATGATCAATAATAGCTCCATATGTAATCAATATTTCATTCGATTATGCAAGTTTGGGTTCTTATGAGGAAGGCGGGGGGAGGGGTGATATTAAGGGTGGATGGATGTCAATAATTTTTCAATTGATTGCTTCAATTACGTCCAATATTTTCGGCATAGAACGTAAGTTTCATAGACGAAGTTGCATAGAATTTTCATAAAATTTCATTCACGAAACCAATCATTTTCATGGGAGGGGTTAGAGGAGGCAAAGGAAGATGTAAAATTTGTGATGCAGTTTTATTTCATTTCTTTTGTAAGGTGCTCGTACAAAATTTCAAGTTCGTAGCTTTTAATTTGTTGGTTCGCAATTGATTTATTGAAGTTGGTCGAAATCATACTTTTGTATGGGAGGGAGTAGAAGGGCAAGTGCGATTTCAAAACTTTTGACGCAGTTACTTTTCAACTATTTTCAAAAGATTTTGTGGGAAATTTCAAATTGATAGCTTTTAATAGTTAGGTGATAATTGATTTCTTAAAAATGGTCGAAAAAATAATTTTGTATGAGTGGGGGTAGAAGTTTGAAAGGTATTCAACGATTTAATATTTCATTCTTTTAGAAATTTTTTTTAATGTATTTTGCAAATTTTCAAGTTTCTAGCTGAAAGTTTCATTCAAAAATTTTCAGTTTATGTGTTTATTTTATTGCACATGAAACACCTTGTGCAGTTTGACCAGGGGGGTCGGTGCATAACAATTGTGGAATTTTTATTATTTTTTCTGAATGTACAACAAATAGATATTGATTTTTAATTGTTTTTCTTTGCACTCCCTAACCCTCCCCTTTACAATAATTAGCTTCTATTTGATTCTAGTGGATCTATATGCCACCTCAATGGTCTCAAAATATAAATTACTTAAAGTAAGTAATTTCGAAGATATAATTATTTGAAAAAAAAATTCGACCGACAATTGGTTTTTAGGCCCCCCTTTTTGCACACCAATGGATAAAAAAATTAAACTACTTTTAAAAGTTGTTCCACAAGTCCTTCTAAATGTATGGTGATTTTTAGCTTTCTAGGAGTAACCATGGTTGAGATATTTGAATTCATATTTTTCGGCTTAAGCGCGCCCTCCGTTTCCCCTTGAACCCATACACCTCCCAAAACGGGTATCCGCCTGAGATCCGCAACTATCCACAATCCCCCAAAATGAACTTTCTATCTTGAAGGGTTTGGGAGTTAATGTGCGCTGAGCGTACACACCGGAGTATGGCGGACGGCGTACAGACAGACGAATATTTTTTTTTTTTTTGCATTTTTGGGCTATTTTAATCATGAAACGCGAAAAAACAAAATTTCATCGTAGCAAATATTTTTTTTTCAAGTTGATCACAATACTTTATTATTAAAATAATAAAATATTTCGCTGATTAGCTTCACTGTATCTACCCACTCCCGACTTCATAAAAAATTGAGAAAGAACGTTCTATTCTATTCTACAATGGCATTACAGCCCAAATCGAACCTTGGCCTCCTGACCTTCAGGTTCCTTAACATTTTTCTTTACTTATTGTGGAAGGGTTCTTAGCCCTTCGCACAACCCTTTATCTACAAATTTTATTTTCGTATAATGAGGTTACTAAGGTATACCTAAGCAAGGAGTGTGCTAGAATTATGCGTCAACCGGGATTTGAACTTACGACCTTTGCATTTGTAGACCAACACGCTACCCACTAGGCTACACCCTAGCTAGTGTGAACGTTACTAGTCTGCAATTTAAGAGATGTCAATTTTATAATATTCACAGTTATTTCTGAAAAAATCACTGAAATCCCCCACTCCTTCTAACATCTCCCATACAAACTGCACAATTTCACTAAATCTAATACACTTATTTTCTCAGTACCTATTCAATTTTTGGAGCTTCTATTTTGTATAAAACACTTCTATAGCTCTAGCATGATGGGAAAAATTAATTCAATGCTATCACCCCTTCTACCACTCACCATACAAAATTTACCTTGGGATCATAAAAATTTTTATTTCATCTAGAGTATCGTATGATTGGGCTTTACGTGCAATTTTAGCCCTGTTATGTTTATACTCTAGATGAAATCTGAGAGTATTATTAGTTGTTCTAAAGTTTGTAGCGCGAAGAAATAATGCTTGCACAGAGGCACCAAGGGTACAGAAATATTTGTTGTCGCTCAAAAATCTCAAAACCGGATCTCCGTCCGTCCGACTTTGCGCTCTTTGCTTGAGTACGTGTTGAGCTAGAAAGCTTGGATTTTGTACTCTTCGTTTTTGACAAAAAGATGTGGTTAAGCTCGTGAACGGGCAAAATCAATTCACCTCTTCTACACCCCTCCCATACAAAATGACACAATTTCGCAATTCGACAGTAAACGGATTTGCTCGAAAAGTATAAAATCTTGTTTTCAAATTTAGAATGTATTACTTTGAAGATGACTTTAATTTACGCTATACAAATTATTTATGCCCTCTTCCTCCTTCCACTCCCTCTCATACAAACTGCACTTTTTCATGAAATGCTCTAAACAAATTTACGGAGTGTGTATAAAATTTATCGAGCAGAAATTGTGCACTAAATATTTATTTAGAATTGTTAATAAGAAAAAAAAATGGAAGATTTGCTTAACCCCTTCTACCCCCTCCCATACAAAATGACACATTTTTATAATTCGACAACAAACGGATTTGCTCGAAAAGCATTGAAGCTATTGATCTAAAATTTAAAATATATTACTTTTATGGTGATTTCAATCTACTGTATAACAATTATTTGAGTCCTCTCCATTCTTCCACCACCTCCCATAAAAACGGCACTTTTCATGTACTCTAAATAAATTAAATCAGTACGTATAAAATTTATCGAGCTGAAATTATGCACTAAATATTTATTTAG
This sequence comes from Chorisops tibialis, assembly GCA_963669355.1. Classification (NCBI taxonomy): domain Eukaryota; kingdom Metazoa; phylum Arthropoda; class Insecta; order Diptera; family Stratiomyidae; genus Chorisops; species Chorisops tibialis. Next base: position 330,526,605 of record OY770262.1, read on the forward strand.
AATTATTAGTAAGACCAACAAAAATTAGACGATTAGTTTCATTCCTTCCTCTCCCAAATAATCTGACACAATTTCACAACTTTACAAAAATTACATTTTACTGAAAAGTATGTGTGATACTGATCTGCAATTTGAAACATATCAAAAGCATGATGTTTATAGTTATTTCTGAAAAAGTTATTAAGAACTCGTCCCTTTTCTACCACCTCCCATACAAACTACGCAATTCACTAAATCCAATACACTCATTTTCTCTTTACCTATTAAATTTTTGAATTTTAAATTTCGTATAAAACATTTTGATAGAAACTCTAGCGTGATGTGAAAAAATTAGTTTAATGTCGGCACTCCCTCTACCACTTCCTCTACAAAATTTCTAAAAATTGCCTGTTGCAGCTAAAATATTTAGAATCAGCACATTAAATTTCTCATTATCATAAGCATTTTTATTGTATAATATATAAACTGTAGCTTTTAAGTAATAAATATCTCAGTAATTCAAAGTCTTCTTTAGTTTCACATCAGGACAAGGAGAAGCCCTTGTCCAACAATTACAAAGTCAAGTTAAAAGTTCAAATCATCAAAATATCGGTCGTGACAAACAAAATGTTTGTTTGTGATGATTCATTTACTAAAAAAAAAAAACTAAAATTGTATGATATGGGGTTAGGAGATTTAAAGGTATTTTCGCAGTTAATATCATGAGCATTCAAGCATTTTTATTAAAATGAAATCACGCATTTTTGAGTATTTCCCATTAGACATGGAACACCATGTGCACATAACAGCCTTGGTTCAAATTTCTGTTTAGGAGGGGAGTTTAGAAGGTATCCAGCCAGTTAATATTTTAAATTTGTTTAAAATTGTTTTAAATGAATTTCACAAAATTTTCAAATTTACAGTTTTCAATATCAAACAAAAATTTTGAGATTCTTGTTTTTAATATACCAGGTGTGACGGTTATTAATTCTTAATTTTTTTAGAGTTTGCTATCCTCTTACGTCTTTTTGTTGCTATGGCGGTACCTTTCAAAACGCTGTTGATGTTTGAACGATTTCCAGTTGGCATCCATTGTTTTCCATGTGGTAAACATGTCGAGTTTTGAGCCAAATAAAGAGTATTTGCGGCGCGTACTTTTTGGTTGGAGCTGTTTATTGGAGATTTTTGCATATCAATTTGAACCTCTCCATGCAACACCTCCACAATTAGGGAGATATCCAACTATGGCTTGATGTTTCAACCACCTCAAAAGATGTACGGTTTTTGCGGGAGACCCAAATAATCGTTTATCAACAATTATCTACTCAACTAGGTGAGGTCACCTACCACCTGATTTCTTTTGAACCAAGATATTTTTCAAAATCGTCATCGATTTAGATTTGGTAAATTAGGAATTTATGTGCTTATGTGTGACTACAACTTAAACCGCTCAAAAAAAGAAAAACCAAATATATAAAAGGGACGCAAAGAAGACGAATCATCAAATTTATCTTTAACATAAAAAAATTTAATCACCGCCAAACACATAAAATGTACCGACAATCTATGAAATTCACGACGTGCCTCCAGACTTAAAATGAATAATCGAAGAAAGTGACGACGACCAGTATTTATATTTAACATTTCTTAATTCCTCTATTATATCTCAATATTTATGTTTTATCTCTCAATTGCATAGCTTAAGAGAATTAATTTAATTAATTCTTAAGTGTTTTTCTTTGCACCCTTTCTGGCCTATTTTAAGTTTTAATTATGTAACTTAAGATATAGTCGAGATATTCAGTTTTAAGTGTTTTTTTTACCCCCTTCTGACCATCTAACTTACAATAATTAGCCTCCCTCTAAGCTGATTCTGGTGGATCTATATGCCACCTTAGTGGTCCCAAAAAATGAATTTTCCATGATAAGTAATTTCAAAGATAAAATCATTCAAAAAAAAATTCGTCCTACAATATGTTTTTAGTCCTCCCTTTTCGGACCTCAATAGATAAAGCAATTGAATTTCTGATTTTCAACTTCTTATCTGCATTTGTGGTGGAGATATTAGCAAGTGGAGTTTTCGAATCTTTCCCTCCTCCCCCGCCTCCTCTCTCCAAATTTTAGATAATGGAGTTCACTTATCCATTCAACAGTACACCCAAAAACGAGCTTTCTGCCTTTAACGGTCTCGGAGATATGAGTCGGACGGCGTACGGCGGAACGGATTTTTTTCCGCATTTTTCAGTAATTAAATTGCTAAGTAAAAGTAATTGCACAAAACGGAAATTTTTACTCACATTTGTTCAGCCTGGCGACTTCGAATTGGAAATCCAAAATCCTCGCGATCCGCGAATCTCCTTCGTGGTGGTTCTGGTGGGTCCTGGATTCTTCTTACATCTGGAATCTTCTACATATTTCACACTCGTTAAAATATTACAAAAAAAATGTAGAAGTCGAAGTAGAAGAGAAATTGCATCAAACAAATTAATTCCACAAAACGAAAAAAAAAAAAAAATTTTATACCGGAACTTTCCGAAAATAATACCCGACTTAATAACACCGTGATGGCTGTCCCAATTATATCTGTTCGGTGACATCTAAATCTTATTGACTATCCGAAATCACTGACCAAATTTAATCCAATATATTCTCCATTCGACTGAGATTAATCGGAAGTATATACAAAACTCTTAACATAAACCAATTCTCGAGCTAATTGAGCACGAATGAAATCTGTCTTTCATAACCACATAATGGAGGCACCTGTGACACCTTAGTGGAAGTATTTCTTCCATTTGACTGAAGTTCTTCGTATCTTGAAATCTTTATCCTTCCGTTTGCCTCCCAATGACCCAATGTTTCGATTCCCATCGACGACAACCTCCAGACAACTTGCCGTATTATCATCGTTCCGAAATTGGAGGATTAATTTGATCGATAAAAATACAAGCCGACTTGTGTGTACAGAACTCTCGATGAATCGGGGAGGTATATGAAGGAGGAGGATGAGGGTTCCATGTAAACTAAATTGGGTGATAAATTTAATTTCCGGTGATTACAGCCTACACGATGAACTCGTTGCTCTTCTAGCCTTGCGTGACCATGCCAAGTGATTTTTTTTTCTGCAGAGCTGCTACGATACACAGGCCAAAGGTTTTACACCCAATTCTGCAAATTCTGTAAATTTGTAAAGTGACCGGTGCCGTAAGGTAACGTGTCAATGACCAATTAAATATGTGTGGTAGGCGTGTTGAGTAATATATCAGATAGCTGAAGAAGGAAGAAATTTACGGTTTGAGGAAGCTTTATTGAAAACTTATTTATTTCAGATACAACAACATTACGCGGTATTTTCGATAACTGAAGATTAGAACAGTGCGGTTCGATTAAATTCTTTCCTTTAATAAGTGCTTCAAATTTCACATACATTGTGCAGGCATCATCGCGTTCATCGCCAAAATGTTTTGGATGTAAAAGTCACAATTCAAGGGTTTCTAGAGTCACTAATTTAGATAGGATATTGCATGTGAGTTTTATATATTCCATATCTAGTCGAATAAGTTTTTAATATGAAATGTTGAATTTCAAATCAAATTTAGTGTTCAATACTAATTGCTCGACGCTTTAAATTTTGTACAATTTAGAGAGTATATCTTCCTGTTTTGAATTTCTTGAGTAAATCCAAATCCTTTCCGTGATTACACGATTTGAACACGTGCTTTGTACTCTTCAGAGCTTGTAAAATCACTCTCTACATGTGGCATGGCTACGAGCTAAGTTATTTCTTAAACTTCATAATAAAAAAAGAAAATTTTGAATTTCATTTAAATATTATTCAATAGTATTTTGTATTTTCCATGGGCTTCGGAAAATTCCATGGAAAATGAGAGAAAAATCATTCAAACAAAATATTCTTTATTATGCAGAGCATGGCAAAAAGATGCGAAATATCCATGAATACATTGAAAATCAGCAAAGGAAGAATTGAAGTAATGGTTTTCTAGAGTTCGTACGATGTTTTTGCGAATAGAATATCGAAGAACAGGCACGAGAAACACGTATAGCAGTATGATATATACACAAATAAGTTGACTCGAAAAGGATTACAATAAGACCTAATGATCCTTGAAGATGGAGTTCGTTTGTTAGTATACGTATATTGGAACTCAGGAATTTGATATCTTCCCAGTTGAATTCGAATTTTAACTTTTTTTTTCCCGAGGTATTGGAGAGGTTTCTACTTATTTTTCTCATCTTTTCTGAAGTTCCTACACGCAATATTGATGTATGAGTGTCTATCACTCAGTCTCTTATACAGAATAAGTAAAATTGTATATATGTATGGTGGTACGATGTGGAGAACTTGACAAGAGCAAATCGATAAGAAGAAGATTTACTCTTTAATCTGAGCCCATTCAAATGTGAATTAGATTTGAATTCAATTCGGATTTGATCTTTGCATGAGATGAACTGTATGGTATTTGGAAAAGGCTTTGATACGCTTCAATCACCATATAAAATATCGCCGGATTTTCAATAAATATCTTCATATGAATTTACCGTACCAGTAATCAGTGGGGTTTATAATGGTTTTAGTGAACATTAAACGAAATTAAATCGAAGAGAGTTTATGGAAATTAGGTGTTTGGACTAATTTTTTTTTAGGATAATCAATCTGCATTAGGAAGCAGACTTTTATCTACAGAGATACACAGAGAGGAAGCTGGGGATGCTTACCCCGGATCCGGGGAAGCTACACAGATTAGCATAACAAGTCTAAGAGCTGCGACCTGAGGTGATACTAAAGACTCGTTTGGAAATAATGTTTAATTCATTGATCTATCAAGGCTGTTACAATTTTTGGATCCTTAAGCTCCGGGCTTGGTCATAAGGCCATTTAGCGCTGACTTCCGAAAGACCCCTGTTTTAGTATTCTTAAAAAAGTTGCACAGATCCATTGGTAGCTTAGAATAAATACAGTTGCACAAAAGTACCAAGGGTATAGCCTAGTGGGTAGCGTGTTGGTCTACAATGTGAAGATCGTGAGTTCAAATCCCGATCGACGTATAATTCCAGCACGCCGCCTGCTTGGGTACCTGAATTTACGAAAATTAAAAATTCGTAGATAGAGGGTTGTGCAGAGTGCTAACAACTCTTTCACAATAAATAATGAAAATGTTAAGGAACCTGGAGATCAGGCGGCGAAGGCCCGATTTCCGATAGCAAGACTCACACGGGCTCCAAAATCACCTATTATTGCGTGATGTGAGAACGTGAAGCGATGGTTTAGTCCGAATAGAAAAAAGAAGTCATTTATGTAGACTGCTGTGTTTCATTTCAAAAATCGCTAGGAGCAAGAAAACTTGTCTTAACTTTGTCGTACATCAGTTTTGATTAAGTTGAAATTAAAAAAAAAAAAACATACCACACAACATATTTTTTTTTAATTTGACAGGTTCACCTCAAATCATTAATTTATCTCTACTGCTTTCAACCCTACAAAACCCATAATAATTATGTCCGAACTAACAGAATTATGACTGGGCGTAAAGCCTAATCATATAATACTCTAGATGAAATGGGAAAGAGTTTAATGTTTCATCTCAAACTCTTCCGACATTTAATGACGTTTATATAGGAGGTTGAAGCCGTAGAGGGGGATGTTTATAATTTTTGAAAATGGCACTGAAAGTGGTATGCATGAGTGTTTCGGGCTGAATTTAAAATTTGTAGCTTTTATAATTTTCAAAGAAATTGGCTACAGTTTTCCTGAAATTGGAGTACTTGTTTGGGTGGTGGCAGAGGAAGTGGAAGGTTTTGGATGATTTAGAAACTGCTTATCATCATCGATAGCTCCAATTTTAAAGCCAAAAGCTCCCATATGATCGAAAGAGAAATAATTTTCTTGAATTTACAATACAGATATTTTTATGGAAGGTAGTAGAAGCTAAGTTGATAATTTTTTCAGCATTTATTACAATTATTAAAGCAAAAATTCAGGCAATATCTTAAGTTATTGCTTTTTCTAGTTTAAATGGAAATTGATATAATGCATTTACCGAAATTATGCACTTCTATGGGTAGAAGGAGTGTTCAGATCAAATCGACATTTTTGAACATTAATAATATTTGTATTATTATACTTTGCTCAAAATTCCGAGCTCATATCTTTAACATAGGAAAAACAGTTTAACTGGAATTTTGAATTTTCGTGAAATTTGTATGGAAGGTGATAGAAGGAGTACGGTAAATATGATAGCTTTTTACAAACCTGATTGCAATTATAATCAAAAACACAACAGAACTACGATTGGGCGTAAAGCTCAATCGCGCGATACTCTAGATGAAAGGGAAATTTTTTCATTTTAAGAGATTTTGTAGGGGAAAGGGTGGACGGGTGAGGACATTGAACTATTTTTTTCACATCACGCTAGAGTTGCCATCAAAATGTTTTATACAAAATTTACGATTCAAAAATTCAATAGGTACTGATCAAATTAGTGTATTTTATTTCGTGAAATTGTGCGGTTTGTGTGGAAGGGTGTAGAAGGAGGGGCGAGTTCTTACTGACTTTTTCAGAAATAACTAAAAACATCATGCTTTTGAAATGTTTTAAATTGCAGATAAATAGCATCCATACTTTTTAGGAAAATCTACTTTTTGTGAAGTTGTAAAATTGTGTCAGATTGTATGGGAGGGGTTGAAGGAGTAAAAATAATCGTTTATTTTTTTATTTGTCTTACTAATAATTCTAAATAAATATTTGGTGCAAAATTTCAGCTCGACAAATTTTATACGCACTGAGTAAATTGATCTAGAGCATTTCATACAAAATTGGAGTTTGTATGGGAAGGGGTGGAAGGAGGGAGATGACAGAAATAACGGACACAATACGGTAGGTTCAAGTTATTATAAAAGTATTAGATTCCAAATTTCAGATCAATAGCTGTTATACTTTTCGAGTAAATCCGTTTATGTTAAATTGCGAAATTGTGTAATTTTGTATGGAAGAAGAAGGGTTGGAGCGATTTAGTCCGTTCACGAACTTGACCTCTGTTTTTTGCCAAAAACGACGTGTACAAAATTTGAACTATTTAGCTCAACGTGTTCTCAAGAGAAGATACGGCCGGACGGACGGAAAGACAGACAGACGGACATCCGGTTTTGAGATTTTTGAGTAATTATATGAACTACTGTATCATTAATTTTTTCTCCGAGCCTTATATCTTGGCGTTACAAATTTTGTGGCAAACTTAATACTCTCAGATTTCATTTAGAGTATAATAATTCTAGCAAAAATTTTTTTACCTTTGCTAGTTTTGATGAAAATTGAAGAAATTAATTTTTCGAAATTCTTCATTTGTATTGGAGGGAGTAGAAGGAGTGAGAGGATCGGATCAATATTATGATTGTACTTTAACCTAATTTTCAATTTTTTCGATAGCTTAAATAACTTCCGAGAAAAATCAATTACTTAAAATTTTGAAATTTCATGAAATTTGTATGAGAGGTGGTAGACGGGTTGGGGGACATACAAATAATTTCAGTACGATAACTTAACGCGACAGACGGACAGATGGTCACTCGGAATCAAGGTTTTCAAGCGACAGCAATTATTTGTGTACCCTTGGCGACTAGGTGCGAGCATTATTTCGTAGCGTTACAAACGGTAATACCATTGACACATAGCGCAGCTAAAATTAAGGCCTAAATTATAATTAAACGGCTGTCTGTCATATGCTAATTTAGCCAAATTACCAAAATAGTGATCATTCAGCAGCTAAATGCCTTTAGCTAAATCATCTCGTTTAGCTCAATCCTTTCATTTTCCTCATAATTTAAGCTTTTACGATGAAGATTGTGCTAGAGCTGGAGCTTTCATAAAAGTTTTTTCATGCAAGAGAGAAGAAGAAAAGTCATTTTGTGACAGCTCTGATTTACATGAAATCTTTGGAGCGTGATTTAAACGCCCAGCTATGAAAGATGACTTGCAAACGATTCCAAAACAGGACTAAGGATCGTTTTTCTTCTTTTGTGCTCTTTCTTGCAAGGTTTTGTTGCCTCTTGGCTATGCAATTAAACTTTTTAAAAATGTGACAGATGAGTGAGTGGCTCTTCTCAATTAGCAAAGTGTTATGTGTCACCAATCTACTAACGATGAAGACGAGCTAAATTACGAATTAGCTAAATTATAATTAGGACCGCGATGTGTCAATGGTATAAGGCAAATGGAATATACTCTTAGATTTCATCAAGAGTATAAAAATTTGGGGCGTCCCCAGCGCCCGAAAATTCTGTGTTGGTCGCTGTTAAGAGCTTTCTATAGAGGAAAATTATAATGAAATAAGTGCATAGCGTTTCTAAAAACCTAAAAACAGTTTAATAGTAATACTTTTTGCTGTACTATGGAATCAAATCAAATTTAATGTTCATTGCAAGAAATTGAAAAAAAAAATGATTAAATTTATTGAAAAATGTTCTATCATGAAACATTTTCGTATATTTCATGCGCGCTTTTCTTTGGTGTAAGCATGTGTAGCCAATAATTTGCATGAAATTTTTCGCGTAAAGTTCAGTAGTTCAATTATGGATTATAACATGAAATCTATCACCCGGAGCGTATTTCAACGTCTTTCATTGAATACGGAAGACTTAAACAAAATATCGTCTGACTATTTTCAAAAACATTAAACTTTTTTTTTTGCAAATCCAACCAGGCGTTATTCTTCTACGAAAATTTTTAATCAAAATGCCTTTCGTCTTAATGAAATTTCGTATACCTAAATTTTTTTTGAATTTTTAATTAGCTGTCTTAGCGGTTAGCAAATTCCCGGTTTTAAATAAGTGCAGCTTGAGAACTTTTCAGCCCTAAAATTCCGGATAGAACTTTTATGAGATATTCATCTGCCAGGAAAATACACGGAGGATACTTGAGTATCTAAATGCAGAGTAGAGCCATCAAATTAAAATAAACTTTTCGCGCACACAAACTGATGCAAACATTCGCGCTTTTGGATGCAGTCTTTCAGCTCAAACGCAGACAGCAAACATCTCTTATCCCTACGCCCACACCTCGCACTCTTACAACCACCCGCACGAAACCATATTCAAATAAATAATTGAGATTCTAATTAAAAAGTTTTTCGGCAGTAGGTACTACTGTACCTGAAACTTTACATTTTGTATTATAAATAACGAAAATCAACGTAAATGAAGGTGTGATGGTGAAGTAGTTGTGGTACTTTTAGTTTCATACAAAACTAAGAAGAAATTTTTGAAGAGCAGCATTATAGAATCTTGGCGGATAGTCAAGGTGGTGGTGTAAAATTACTACGAAGAAATTCTAAGAAAAATTTCAACACAAGAAATATTTTAGTTTACAAAAAATGAGTAGACTAATAATACTTATAATAACAAGGAAAAATTCCACATTACTAATACTCGTACTTGAAAGATTTTCGTTAAAGCAAACAGATTAAAAAACAATCTGAACGAGCAATGACAGATCCTTAAATTAGAATTCATAAAGGATGCCTTGGCTCTCATGAATATTCATAACTCGCTCGCTTGCTAAGACAAGAGTTGTGTATTTCGTCGTGAAACTCTTCAACTAATTCACAAACTTGCCAACGGAATGATGACGACTTGAAATTTGCATACATCTCATTAATCTTCCACTTACACTTGAGGTGAAATGAAAATTTGAAATAAGCAGTTATGGGTTATTTCACTTTCGGTATTTATGGCAAAAGGCATTGGAGATAAAAAAAAAATGTGCATGAACGTAAGTAAAGAGATGCTTGTGAAATTGTTTGATTAAAATCATAATAGTCCTTATAACCGGGAAGATAAAGACAGCAGTACACTTTTCTATCTTAAAGGCTTATAAACTGAAAAACAATACTAGTTATAAATTTTGGAATTTCAGAAATCGCAGGTTGTACCCAAAATATAATACAATAACGCAAATACTGACTAAGAGATGATGCACGATAAAAACCTTCTTTCAGTATTTGAGGTGATTTCGAAACCGCGATATATAAGGTTCCCAGTGTCCCTCGGAAAAATCAAATTTCTTTCGAAACCTGAACACCGTCTCAGACTGGATTGATTCAACGGGAACTATTCTTTCGGATCGTGGAACTTGCAATCCGTGTACAGAGCAGGAGCAGCGAGAGCACTGGAACAGGCAAGCAAATACAATATAAACATCATTGCATTACAAGAAACTAAATTATTAGGGAGCGAGATTACTGATTTTCAAAACTGATGAATCATCGGAAAGCCTGGAGGTTGGAGTTGCGTTTATCATCGACAGCAAGTTTAAATACCAAGTTGCTCACTTCAAACCCGACAATGAACCATTGTGTGAATTCCGCATCAAAATAAAATTGTTTAATATTTGGCTTATTAATATCCATGTCCCAACGGAAGACAAAAAAGAGACTTACATAGGGACAATTGGAAGGCACAGTCTCCATGACACTAGTAACGATGACGGCCAGAGGCTTAATGACGACAGCATCAAAAACCTTGTTGTAAGATCGACATGCTTCCGGCATCGTGACATTCATAACAGGGGGCATCATTCGGCGGACAAAAATTCCACCAAATAGATTACGCTCTAATAGAAAATAGGACTGCTTCCTGCATTCCCGACGTGCGTCCATGTCGAGGGGATAATTGCAACTCAGATCACTACCTGGTAAAGTTCTGATGTTGAATTGTAAGCCGGGAATTTCTTTGTTGGGAACGTCTCTTAAGACCTATGCTAATAAAGTAATTGGTAAATACCAAGGCCAATTTAAAGCTAGACGATCGACCATGGATGGGATATTCTCAGTTAAATAGGTGCTGGAAAAGTACTGGGAATATAATACTGATAACTTCAAAAAAACATAAGATAGTATCGAAAGGCGCGTACTTTAAAAAATCATGTTGGAGTTTAAAGCCCCACCGAAACTGGTCCGGGTTACACGAATGACAATGACAGAGTCTTTGTTACAAATCAGAGTGGAAAATGATGATGATGACTTCCAGCTATAAAACAAGGTTACGGACTCGAACCAATGATTTTCAACGTGACATTACTCGTAGCATATGCCGATGACACAGATACCTTCCAAGATCTCTGGAGAATGCTAAGGGAAGTTGGACTACGTATCAACGAAGACAAAACAAAAATTATGACACAAACTTGGAAAAAGACGCCAATCAGACAAAATATTACAATAGCAGACAATGACCTAGAGCACGTAGACAACTTTGCGAACCGATCGCAGAGTGGAACAGAACCCATCGAAACTAAACGAGCGGTAATGATAGCAAATAAGAAGTATAATTCGGTACTTCCAATAATTAAAAACAAGAACGTACACAGGAAAACTAAACCAAAAATATCTAAAACAATTATAAGACCTGTGCTATGCTATGGCAGCGAAACGTGGACATTAACTCAGGCATCCGGAAAATTAATTAACGCTTTTGGGAGAAAGATCCTCAGAAATATTTTCGGACCTGTGAGGGCAACTGGGATGTAGCCTAGCGGGTAGCGTGTTGGTCTACAATGAGTTCAAATCCCGGTCGACGTATAATTCCAGCACACTGCCTGCTTGAGCATGCCTTGGTCACCTCAATCCACGAAAATGAAAAATTCGTAGATAGAGGGTTGTTCGAAGGTCTAACAACCCTTCTACAATAAAGAATGAAAAAAAAAAAATGTTAAGGAGCCTGAAGTTCAGGAGGCCAAGGTCCGATTTGGGCTGTAGCGCCATTGTAGAAGAAGTGAGGGCAGATTCGCTCTGGAGAACACGATTTATTAGAGAACTATATACCATCTTCGACAATCCAGAAGTGTCAACCCAAATAAAATTTAAGAAACTATAAAGGGCTGGTCATGTGGAGCGGATGGATGACGGGAGAATTCCCAACCGCACATTAAAAGGGAGAGTTAATGCGCAAAGACCGTTCGAAAAACTACGGAAGCGCTAAGAGGATTCGAATGACGCAGACAGCAAATCACTGCTAAGTTTCTCAAACAAGGTCATTGAATCGAGATGGATGGAGGCAAAATAAACAGGATGCCAAGTTCCAGTTCGGGCTGTAGTGCCGTAACTAAGTATACGACACATTTGAACCGTAATCATAATCAGTAGGGAAACAAAAACCATGAGATGTAGTCCCTCAAGTTCGTTTCTAGTGATGATGAATGAAGTAGGTACATGACATATAATTTAGTACAAGACTCGAGTATCACTATATTTCTCTCTCATTATGAAAATGGTATTCCATTTACGTGATTGTCATGTGCAAAAGAAGAAGAACAAAATGTTTGCTGCATGCCACAAATTGATGTGATGATTTCATTTCTGTGACATCCATCATCATTCAGTTCCACTTTATTCCTCAACAATATCCTGCGACAGAAACGCGAGAAATTACAACCTTACAAATTCAATTATCCTCGTTTATGCCAAGCAATAGAACCGTCTCGCGCTACAAATCAAATTTTTATATATCATACAAGTGACAGACGTACAAAATACTGAAAATACTGAGCTAGAAAACTGAAATATGAATGAAAAAAAAAAGTATTTTTTTCTGAGTTGGCATATATTTCATTTTAATCTGCTCTGTTGATTTCCCCGGAGGAGAACGAATGCATTTAATTTTTTTTTTATATTTTTCTCCTTTAGAGAATCATAATATGAATTTTTTCCTCCCCAAGCCGCCACGGTCGATATTTCATATCACGATGAAGTTGAACTTCCGCTACTTTAATATTATTCCCATATTTATGCGGGGAAATATCGATTCCAATTGTTATAGGCTAGAAATATGGATTCAGTTTTTTCCTAGTTAGATTTTATTTTTCCAAGTTAAAAAAATTCAAGGCTGATTAATGAATTGTAGCATTTAAATTTAGATAAATTCCGCCCTAGAAAAATCTATTTCTACATATATTAAAACCTTTGTCTGACTGCACTAATCCGTTTCAATACATTCTAATTTTATTTTGCTTTTATTGAGATTGTGAAATCGAACTGAAGTAGTGTATAGCGCGAATAATTCATTCGATTTTCGCCTTCAGATTATCATCACTTCTTTGCTTTCGATGAGTTCATCATTTCGGATTCTCTATATTTACATTCTTTATTCACTATCGGCCATACTGAAGTTAAGTAAGATAATGGTTTCCCGCTAGACTGTGGACAAAGCATCCAAAATTAATTTGCTCCTTGAGAATTCGGGTCAATTTCTGCTTAAATACTTCCGAACCCGTCTGACCACTGATAGATAACAAAGTTGACCAGAACTCTACGTCTTCGATTCCGAAAATTGAACATTTAAACCGTTCAAATACACCATTGAATGGGATAAGCAGGAACGACTTAAAGTTAAGTAGAAATAGTCCATAGTCCACTATAACTCTCTCATAGACCATTATCAACCCTTTGCCGCCACAAAGTAAACAACTTTCTTAATCAATGTCATAACTTGCGGGGAGAGAAAATTCACCCATTCGAAAAAGCTCTCTACAGGATTACGTATACCTGATGCGAAGGCAAATGTATAAGAACAACAAGAGTTCGAGTGGCTTAAACTTTCTCATAGAGAGGATATAAGGACGAAAGAACGAACGAACGTAAAGTAAAGTTCTTCTTATTTACTTTTGGCCTGGACTAAGCCTTTTCGTACCGAACTTACTAATTAGTTCGCCAGAAGTTATTAGACCGAAGGAGAAAACTTTTCGTGACTTTGTAAGCCCTAGTAATATTTTCTCCTCGAAACAAGCTAGGCACGTTACACTTCAGACAGACACATTTATATAGTTACGAGGACAAAGTAATATTGAAGCGCCTTACACTCGTAATCCTTGAAAAGAAGTTTCCAGTGCGGACACACTGAGCACATCAGCCAAAACAGAGTGATCACATTCCTCCTTTGGTCCGTCTTTCGAGTTGTCTCTTAGTGCGAGAAACTTCTTGTTTTATTAGCGCAAAGTTTAAGCGAAAATCAACTATCGAATATCGAACTGTCTGTTTTCGGAAAGACCCTCTTCAAATGAAATATAAGTAACTCTAAATTTAGTTGTTATTCTAGAAGCCCCACACTTCGCGAAAGGGTGAAAAACTTTTGTTGCATCCGTTCGCAAAGTAGAAGAGAACGGAAAATTCTAAAACCGCTAAAGTATTTGCTGCACAAAGCAGCAAAGGGCTCTTAACCCGTTTCAATTTAGCTTAGGTGCGCTCACCTGTGACCGCAATTCTGCACCGTTCCGGATAAGACCGAAAGCAAATAATCGAACCTCCAAATTGATGGAATTTCCTCGTACAACTCAGGGAACAGAACCCCGCTCCTTTCATTTCGGTCTACAGAAGTAGAGTAGTTGATTCCTCTTGCCAAGCAGATATCTATCTGTAGGTGGCGTAGTGACATATATGTACTCGTAATGTCTTTTACCTTCTACCATCGATCGTCAAACTTAAATTACTTGTTTAGTTTATCCTGACAAAATTTTATTTGGTTTCGAGAATTGAAAAACCAATCGTTTGTATCCGTAAATGGTCCAGTGTATACTTCAAAATTCATTCGAATTGGAAGTTCTTCGAAGGTCTCTATGACGAGCGAAAATAAATTGAAGCATTGAGAACACTTATTGAATTTGCATTTGCAAAGGTTTTTTTTCCGGATTTGTTATTTTAGCAAACACCTGACTGGTCATCATTGGTCGAAGCGTGTAGAATTCATGAACAGAAATTTTGGAAATGAATATTCGATTTAGTTAGATTGTCTTTATGTTTATTAGCATTTTTGAAACTAAACAACCAAATCGAATTTATACCAAATTTAAGAATCCAATACATTTTCAAGGATTTAGCATAATCGCCATATTCCACAGTTCAGAAAATCGGATGAAACTATGGAATTTCTTTTTTTATCGAATGGAATGGTTATTTCTCAATGAAGCTGATGTATATTAAGCATCAAAGACGCAGTATTACGTTACAATATTTGAGAAAAAATTTCGTGAATTCAATTTGGACAAAAGTATTTGGTAAGCTTGCGCATAGCCTAATTCATGCCCCGGACTTTTTTTCAAATCCTAGAATTCATGGGGACCCTGGTACGGTCCCAACGTAATAGATTCGAGTTAACCTGGAAGAAATGAAAGAAGTGAATTAGTGTCGACCACGGTTAGGTCAACAATTCACGGGACCACATTTCATATTTCTGCTAGCTACAGCTAAACTCGAGATATTCCTTCGCAATCATCCTGGCTAAGAGAAACGAGGTAACGTAGAATGAATAGAGGTAATTTCTATCGAATCGAAACCGAAAGGAAAAACACTTGTTACTTACTTCTGTGAGTTTATTTCAACGACTGAATTCATAGCTTACAATATATATTCAATACAAAGATAACAAAAGGTGTACTCTAGTGTGGTGTTGCCAGATATCATACTTCAATACAGATAATAATCAATAATAAAAGAGATACTTACGCTGAATCACGACGCCAACTAGAATCTCAAACACGAAGCCTGAAGAACTTTCGCTAAGAAATTATCCTCAGAAACTACTTCGAAGTAGCGTATGTCTCCACAAACTGCGCATAATTGGTCAAAATATTCGCTGATTAAGAGAAAAGTTGGAGAGAGCTGTTAAAACGTCATTCACGAACAAAGAAAGTTGAAAGCCCTGATTTACATAATCGAGGTTCAAGGCCAACAGAATACCCTTCGGGATACTGATTCGAAGCCAGTTTGGAGCCAGACGAACTTTTCTCGATCTCTTTTGATCTATTATGGAACCGCCGGTTCGAACGAACGTGTACGAATGAATATTTTGAAGTATAGAGTGAGAATTTATTTTGTTAAAATTAGTAGCACAAGTCGGTGGGCGACCTGAATAAAGTAGAATTAGTGAAACTGGACCAACAATTGAAGTGTAGGACTTATTATCAGGATGGTGAGAAGCTGAACATCGGACGAGCTTCTACTACTTCTACAATGGAACTACAGTTCAAATCGCGCCTTGGCCTCCAGACCTTCAGGTTCCTTAACATTTTATTTGTCATTGTGAAAGGGTCGTTAGCCCTTCGCACAACCCTCTATCTACGAATTTTGATTTTCGTTGATTGAGGTAACTAAGGTATATCCAAGCAGGCAGTCTTGGAATTATGCGTTGACTGAGATTTGAGCTGACGACCTTCGCATTGTAGATCAAAACGTTATTCACTCGGCTACACTCTAGCCTCGGACGAGCTACACCATGAGACTCTTGGAGCCCGTATTAAACGAAGAAATAACGTTACAGCGATATGAAGTTGACGAGACCGCCACATGGTGAACGTATGGGCGAGTCTGCAAAGGTGCCAACGAGGTTTGTAGTACTAAGAAAGTTATGATTGGGGACTGAAAAATAATAAGCCTTAACATAGAGTCAGGAACATTTCTTCCATTGGGCAGAATTTTAAAATCCCCCACTCCTTC
This sequence comes from Chorisops tibialis, assembly GCA_963669355.1. Taxonomy (NCBI): domain Eukaryota; kingdom Metazoa; phylum Arthropoda; class Insecta; order Diptera; family Stratiomyidae; genus Chorisops; species Chorisops tibialis. The sequence goes on from OY770262.1 coordinate 330,543,080, forward strand.
TAACCCCTCCCATACCAATTTCATGAAATTTCGAAATATTAAGAAATTGATTTTTCTTTGAAACTGTTTGAGCTATCGACTTGAAATTTAGCTCAAAGTATTATGATATAAATGTCATTAGTATTACGGAATATTGATTCGATCCCCTCACTCCTTCTACCCCTCCCATACAAATGGACAATTTTGAAAAATAGATATTTTCGATTTTCATTGGAACTAGTAAAGCTGAAAATACAAAATTTTGTCAAAATTAATTCTATGTACTTTAATTGCAATTAGTTTTATAAAGAATTATAAACTTCACCTCACTCCTTCTACCCTCTCTCATACAAATTTCACGAAATTTGGAAATTTAAATTAAATTGTTTTTCTTCGAAACTGTTTCAGCTATCAACTTGATCTATCTACAATGGCACTATAGCCCGAATCGGGCCTTGGCCTCCTGATCTTCAGGTTCCTTAACATTTTTCATTACTTGTAGTGGAAGGGTTGTTAGCACTTATAGACCAACACGCTACCCACTAGGCTACATCCTAGCTTGATATTTTGTTTAAAATATACAAATAGAAATACCAATAACACGAAAAAAATTTGCTTTGATCCGTATACTCCTTCTACCCCCTCTCATACATGTGTACAATTTTTGTTAAATGCATGATATCGATTTCCATTAAAACTAGAAAAAGTACAAACTTACAATTTTGTCAAAATTTGTTTTTTAATAATTGCGATAAACAATAGAAAAATTATCAGCTCCGCTTGACTCCTTCTACCCCCTCCCCTATAAATATCTGTATTATAAAATCAAGAAAAGGATTTCTCCTTTGAAAAAATGAGAGCTATCGATTCTGAAATTGACTCATGGTGATAAGGATGATGATAAGAAGTTTCAAAATCATCTTAAACGCTCCACTTCCTCTGCCACCTCCCATACAAATGCCCCAATTTCAGGCAAACTATGTTTAATTTCTTTAAAAATAGTGAAAACTAAAAACTTTAAATTCATTAAAAAATATTTTTCATGCCATGTTCGGTGTCATATACGAAAAATACAAACCTCCCCCTCTTCTTCTACTACCTCCCATGTAAAAGTCTCATTCTCTATTCGAAAGAATTTGAGATGACATATTTTCCGGTATATTAAAGTCATTTCCATCTTATCTAGAGTATCATTTGATGGGCTTTAAGCCCAATCATAATTCTGTTATGTTTTTTATTAGTTGTACTTTATGTGATGAGCTAAAGAAGAGGAAACGTGCTATTTCCTATTTCAAATTCTGATTTTATAAAATTTTTGGGTCACAAATTCATTTGAATTAAATTGAATTTCTCGAGGAATAGTTCAAATTCAAGAAGCTCAAAAAACAACAACTAAATCTTTAACTTATTTTCTTAAATCTTCCCGGTCCCTTTCAATCACTAACCACTGACATTATTTTTCTGGATTCATGAATATTGTTTTGCTCATTAGTTTCCTCTTTTTGAGATCGCCACACATTCACAGTAAAGTGGTCTTTTTGATTACTCAAAATTACCGGATATTTCCGAACATTTCCATAGCGACCACCAACCACCCACTGTCGTCGTTCATTCATTTAGCGATTATGTCACAACGTTACAGTATTTTTGAAGATTCATCTCCACCCATTTTCATGGAAAAAAGAACTCTCCGCACTCCCAACGCTGCATAGCAATGTAGCGACTATATGGTTGGTAACATTGCTAAAAAAAATGGTGTATTCGCTTGAAGTACATCATCAATTTCCAGGACAAAGAAGTGGTCGGTAGGTAATTACCCACTTGAAATCTTCCCTTAGGTACTGCGGACAGAGAGAAAGGATTTTCTGGCCAAATAGAGCTTCCGATTACCTTTATGGTGAGCTTCCTGTTTCCTCTTTTTCGCCAATTATTTTTGCTTCAATGTTCTTCCGGTTGCTATGATGTGATCTCACGATAATTGAGCCATAACGAACATATCAATCGTCATCGCTGTCGTCGTCTATTTGCCCAGTTAGGAAGCGGGGTTTTCAAGAATGAAAGATGGAGGATAACGATTTCCTATTAAAAGGAGAAAATTTCTGATAAACAACCGCTTGAGTGGAATAAACTGCATCCGAGGAGTATAAGTTCTCTTCTTCATGTGGTCTAGATCTGGCAATCATATATTTTTTGGTAAGCGAACAGCGTGGAATTACGATTTAGATGAGACTGATTCGAAAATCGATTATATCCTTTGTAGGCGTTGTTATTCCCCGGGCGTCCTCCGAAAAAAAGGTTGTCATACTTTTCATCAATTTCCTTCCATACTTCATATATGAATTTCTCCAACAATTTTCCAATAAATAACAAATTGTATCTCATCCATCACCAATCATGATGAGGAAGTAGGAAAAAAGTGCTTCGAGCAACATACTGACTGATTTTTTTGCTGTTTTTTTTTTTGAACGTACATCCTTTATTTTTTGAACTTGTGTTTTTATTAACATTCACTTTTGAAGTTGATTTTAGGATTTATTGCTTCCAGATCGTGATTTATGCCAGCGTAGAGAAACTTTCGTCGAAACAATGCACCTCTTCAGTTATTTATTGAACTTGAGAAGATTTATCGATTTCATACGTTGTGTCGCAATTTTCCGGATAAAGTTTTCTATGTATTGGATCCAACCAAAAAATGCACATAATTCACAGCCTCACACAGATATATAAATGCATTTTTCGTTTTTATTACGGAGGAAAACAATGTTATCGCGAGCAATTTGATTTTGATACATTTTTTAGTATTACCAGTTTTGAAGTAACCAAATAATGGCAGAAAGGTAAAGCAACATTGTATACATATGTATGTGGGTTATTATTAAATTTATTACATTTATCAATTTTCAGCTCATAGCTTTAAGGTTTGAGGAGAGATTGAATCTTGTCCATTATTTTTTTAAGCCTAGTTAGCGCTTCTGATCTTATGTAGTGGATTCAAACGATTTCAAAAAACATACAATTAATTTAAATTCGCACAATACCAATTAATTCGTATTATAAGAATTTCACTAGTAGAATGAATTGTCTATTTATTAAAGTGTAGAACTCGACATCAATTTTCACAAGCTCTTTTTCTTATTGTGGCCTCCCAGTCGAAATGGGCAGCATGTTTGCTGCACAGTCAATAGGTCGTAGGTTCGATTCCTATTCCAGGCAGTGGAAGATTTCTTAAAGCACGAATTTTGCAGTTGCTACTGGCAATGATAATTTATTCGAAATAAAATAGTGAAAAGGTGTAAAAGTAAAACAGATCCACTTCTAGAAGGTATATACACTTAGTGGATGGTTTCTGTTCGCTTTCTATCACTCAGTCCCTCATAAAATCTGCAAATATTTGTCAGTAGCAACTGAAAAAAATACCAGCTTCACCACTATTTACGGTCGTCTTACTCCCCTTCTAAAACTAAAACTAAAACTACTAAAAATCCTGAAAATTTTTATCTAAGATCATGTAGGTAAGTAATATGTCTCGTAAGTCAACTCAACGATGAGGACTTTAATTCACCGGTGTCGCGAAATATCGGTTATGAAGTAGACCGAGTTAAGAACTAACAGGTCGTTGACTCCTCTTTTAGACGTTCAGTACAGGATATATAATACTCGCCCTGTCAGAGAAAAGGAGTCATACAACGGAACGTAACGAACTGACTCCATTCGTCTCGGGTTGAGTATAATACAAGGACTTGGCGTTCAATTGTTGATCCACAAAAAACAATCACGACGTTTTTCCTAAAGTTGTCCAAAGATAGTTCTTCGCGGTCAAGTTCAGAGTAAAAAGAATTGAAATATAGCAGCAATCATCCTGGAGCTCGGGGTTACCAAGATACTGGTTTCATCGGTTACACTAGCCGTTGGTCAGGCAAGATCCTTATTGGAACGCGAACTGCCACCTAATCGATAAGAATAAATTAAAAAAAAAACTCATGCAAACTCCTTTTTATTTAAGCAAAGTTGTTAACAAGCGGCCCTCGTAACCACATGCAATATGTCGATCTCTGACAGTCAGACACCGTGGCTAGGATAAAAAATATCTAAAAGAATTAATTAATGGACACGAGACAAAGCGAAAAATACCATCCATCTCCTTTACGCAAGTTCGTACGTTGTCCATGTGGCCGTGTCGACCGACATAAGCTCTTTTGGGGCCGCGCAAAAAGAGTTCGGCCAAAACTAATAATCACGGACTTGCAACACCTATTGAGGAGGCTTTTAAAGTCCTTTAGGTCGGAATTCCGCTACTTCTGCTGCGCCACGTTTTAAATGTATCTCGACAGAGAATATATCGCCGCGTGTTCGGAATTTAAACGAGATGATCTGGACGGGCAATAACATTAAACTCTTGACCATGTGTCCCCTTGGTTTCGATGAAGAAAAAAGGTCCCTCTTCAAGGGGGTTAGCTTTTCGAATTTTGTTTTCACAAAATCAATACTTAGATAAATACTTTCAATAGTACTGAAAAACCACTTACCTGGGCGATTCGTCCTGTCAAGGTTATCGAATCGCCGGGCTGTTATAATTCGCTTCCTGCAGCTTCGTTTCAAATAATTGCTCCTCGAAAGGACGTTTTCCAAAGTGACCCGATCTTGCTGAAATTTCTCATCCCTTTAATCCTGACCCTGGCCAAAAAGAACTATGCCAATTGTTTAAATGATATTACATCCGATACAAACGAGCTTCGCGCACTTTTCGGCTAAAAAAATTGTAGGAGTGGAACCAAAGAGCATCTCTCTTTCCAAATCGGACCTTCGTCACACAATCTACATAAAAAAAGAAGAAGAAGATGAAGTTAAATATATACATATACTAGTGATCACCCGCGACTTCATCTGCGTAAAAATCACAATGATAAACAATTCTTGAGAATGTAGTTAGTAATACATTATGTTAGATATACATACATATAATGTGCTTACTTTAATGGTCACAGAGCCACTAGGCCCTAGTAGGTAGTGTGTTGGTCTTGTAATGCGAAGGTCGTGAGTTCAAATCCCGGTCGGCGCAATGTATAACTCCGGCACATTGCCTGCTTTGATATACCTTCGTCAATCTAAGAATATGAAAAAATCGTAGAAAGAGGGTTGTGCGAATGGCTAACAACCCTTCCACAATAAGTAATGAAAAATGTTAAGGAACCTGAATATCAGGAGGCCAAGGTCTGATTTGGGCTGTAGCGCCATTGTAGAAGAAGTAGAATGGCTCTATGAATACAATGTTTTGCATTTTATTGGAATCAGAACCATAAAAATATTAAACAAGCAACCATGATACTCGCATTTGTATGGGACAGGCCCATGCGCACGGGGGCGATTTGGGATCATGTACATATTGAAGAGCGTTAAAGAAATGTTTATAGTTGTAGTTTGTGTTAATTAAAAAAAGCCCAAATAAAATAACATTAAGCTTAAAAACATAACATGACTACGATTGTGCGTAAAGCCTAATCCAACGATATTATAGATGCAGTCGATATTTTTTTTGATCTTAAGAATTTTGTATGGGGAGTGGTAGAAGGGGTGACAGCGCTGAACTAATTTCTTTCACATCATGCTAGAGTAGCTATCAAAATTTTTTTAAACTTAAAAAATTGGAAAGGTACTGAGACAATTAGTGTATTACGTTTAGTGAAATTTTGCAGTTTGTATGGGAGGTGGTAGAAAGAGCATCGGGGTTTTTAGTGATTTCTTGAGAAACAACTATAATCATCATGCAATTGATGTATTTTAAATTGCAGATATCAATGTTAACTTTTCAAGAAAATCGAATTTCGAAAAGTTGTGAAATTGTGTCAATTTGTATGAAAGAAGGTAGAAGGAGGGAAGCTATTCGATTTATTTTTTCCCGATATTAATAATAATGCTAATTAAGGATTTAGTACAAACTTTTAATTCGTTGAAAGCTATATTTACTGAGAAAAGTGGTTAAGAGTATTTCACGAAAAAGTGCAGTTTGTATGGGAGGTGGTGGAAGGAGTAGGGGGTTTTTAGTGATTTTTTTAGATACAACTATAATCATCTCGAAATTGATATATATTAAATTTCAGATCAGTAACATTCACACTTTTCAAGAAAATCGAATTTTTGAGGAGAGTAGAAGGAGTGATATTAATAATAATGCTAATTAAGAACTTAAAATTAAATTTTAGTTCGTTGAAAGTTATACATACTAAGAAAATTGGTATAAAATATTTCATGAAAAAGTGCAGTTTGTATGGGAGGTAGTGGGAGGGGAATTTAAATAATTTGCTAAAAGATTGCATTTATAATAGAAATAATATATTTTAAATTTCAAATTAATAGCTCTTACTGTTTCCAAGAAAATTTGATTATTATATTTTTTTGATAATGAGTCACTTTGTATGGGAGGAGGTAGAAGGCGTGAGTAGTGAAATAAAACCAAAAACAGATTACATCTCGGAGCATATCTAACGAACTGTACAAGTTTCATTATAGTGGGTTCAGCCGTTTGTGCGTGAAAGACGGCTGGAAAGTCAGACAGACAAAAATTTCAAAACATGTTCTTATGCCATTTATAAACAAATAACAGACAGACAATTATATTTACATGATAGATAAAAAAAATAACTAAACAAAGGCATAACATTGTTTTTACATGTTCATATAATGTAAACCATTTTGTTTGTCTATCTCTTTTTTTTGGTTCTGTAAGACAGTACAGAAAAAAAGGAATCAAAAAGAATATAATAATATCATATTGCTTCACAGTGAATTGAACGGGGTGCGTATTCGGTGAAATCTATTTCGAGATTTAATAGACAATTTTTTCTACTTTGCTTATCACTTCTTAAACTAAGAAGTACATATATATGTATATATACATATATATTTGAATGTGAATTTATTTCAAAATAAAGTTTGATTTTTGTACTTTCAATTAAATTTTTTACTTGTGCGAAACTATAACAAATGTATAATTGCTCTGCGGTTTGGTTGTCTCTCCATCTCCAATTTGGATAAAATTTTCTTCAACTGTATGAGGTGTGCCGACACGGTCCAACTCAGACTGAGCTGGTCAGAGTTGGGTGGTCACGGACAATTGCCTCATGCTTTTGAGGAGTTAGAAATGAACCATCTGCTACGGAGGTGGTTACATTCTAGAGCACAAAATAATTACTTCAAATCATCAATTAAAAGGTATGGCGCATAACTTATGTATCCGTACTGCAGAATGCCGAGTTTCACAGGATATTACATGGACGAATTTCTCTAAAGACGAGGTCTAAGGAGACATCGAGTTACAAAATGTTTGTGGTGTTGTGCCTATATACGACTTTGCCATAGTTTTAAGAATCAGTGTATATTCAGATCCTTTAAGTACTCTGCTAAGCTCGAATTTTCTTTAGCGAAATTCTCTTGTCCTAAAAATTGTAATTGTTACTTTGACGTTGTAAACAGAATCGTGTACTAATTTGGTGTCATTTTGTAATTTTCCTTACACTTAATTTATGTGTTGTTAAATTTCTATATTTTAAGATCACTGAACATAAAACACCCGCTTAATTTTAGATTTTTGTACACCCCTCCGAAACCCATTAAATTACTAAATCTACGATAACAGAATATGTATTCAACCTCTCCATAATTTAATAAACTTCTCATACGAAGCGTGTCTGGAATCATAAATCAAACTTTTCCATTATATCGCAAGAATCGAATCCATGATGCTTAACAATTTTCAACTTTTTAGCATACAAATTATTTGTGTCACTGCCCTCGAATGATACTTTTGTACACTTTGTTACAAAAATTAATCGATACAACAGTCAAACAGGAAAAAAATTACAAGAAAACTTTATCATTTTTCGTCCAGTCTCCATGTTTCTCTCATGCTTGATTTGCTAGCTAAACTTCGCCACCGATAACAAACGATACATCTGAAGGCATAAGAAACTGAAAAAAAAACTTTCGCCTTAAACCTTATCGAAGCCAAAATGTATTGTTACCCATAAAACAACGTTTCTCGGCTAACGAGAGCGGGAAAATAATAATAAAAAAAAACCACTCCAGGATCGCTTCACATCACATCACATCGGTTGCTTATGATTAAACTTCCGATAATAAACGGCAGGGAGCAACCAACTTCAACCCCAGCTTCCTCGTAAAATACAATATCTAAGAAACTTGTCCTGGTGCTCCTGGCGCTGTCTTGTTATTCGAGAAACAGTGTCGCCGAGGTTGAAAGTTGAAACCAACCATCACCCGGTGATATACCTATACAGAAGAACTCCGGATAGCATTAGCATAAAATGAATTATGCATGAGCACCACTTGTTGCATTAATTTTTGCCCGAACCCCAAACAACCGCGCGCGGTTTTCCAAACTCGCTTTTCCGCAATTTTCTAATTTTCCTCCAAATGGCTGCTTTCCTTCTGCCGGTATTGCGATGATATACACCGAACCATTATGCGGATAAGATTTTTACATATAACCTGCGCTCGTAAGTTAATGACTTTATAAATGTCATGGCGGTGTACATAGGGCAACACTAATTGCAATTTACCACCGAATTATTAATTTATGTATCGACCGGGAAACTTTTTTTCCCGCACAGATTTTTTTCATTTAAGCTAAATAGTTGTTAGCGATGATTTACATTTTGAATTTTTGAAATGTAACAAACTTTGTTAATTTGAAAACTTGATTTGTAGTTTGGATTTGTTACCAGGGCATAGTTACTTGTTATTTAGTCAATTTTGTATTACTTTTTCATTCCAAAAAACATTCACTAAAAAAGAAATACACGGCTTTCCTCGTTCGCGTCTTCGTTGCGAGGGTTTTTATTCTAAGCGTTAAGCAGCTTCCTTACATGACTAAATACATATATAAGCACCAACCTAACCTAAGTCTTAAACTAAATTATGCCGTGCAATGCACAAAAATTCAAATTTAAAGATTGTCGTTACAACAACTTATATCATCCTGTTACATTATTATAGCTTATTACTATATGCTCTGCATCTAAATGGTGTTTAAAAGAATTTGGTTATCAACATCATAAATGTAAATTGCTCTGTAGTTCATTTCATTTGTAGCGACTATTCCAATTTGGCCTTCGCCAGTGAAATGCTGTAGCGAAAATTTTCTTCAGTGTCATTTAACCTCAAAATGAAAACAATACAATACATCGACATGTCTTTCCGTCCGCTTCAATAAGCACTTACAATTGCGAGCAATACAATACAATACGTTCTAGACACATTTGAAAATGTCAACCCTAAAATACTTTCAATTGGTACGATATAACTTATAAGCGAATTCTTTTTTTTCCCTCCCATATCCATTTGACCCGTGCAATTTGTTAGGCAGAGAAGGCAAACAGATTACTCAATCAATCTCCTATGTAGGACTACAATTTTCCGGCTGAATATATGCAAACATGGGAACTGGAATGAGATGCCATTTAAGAGGAAAATCCTGTACTAAAAAGCTTTTCAAAAGAAAAATGGAAAGTTTAGTAAGTCACGAAATGGCACAGAAAGACGAAGATGGCATTCAATTTCGGAGACAATTCTCGAGAATGACACAACAGAGAGAAAAACATATGAGATGAGACTAATGTAGCGGCTACAATTATTTTATGTCGCCTCTTAGTCTATCCAGGACTATTGGGTAGGATTTTTACATTATTATTCGAATGATTTGTTTTTTGTTTTATTTACTTTAATTTAATTTAATCGTTGGTTCTATTACTCTTCGAAAACTTACTGGATTTGGAAAATGGAAGTTATGGGCTGTAGATTTAATCCGGGATTTTGTGATCATTATTGCGAATTATGTTGCCATTTTGACACAGTTTTTAGCTCACCATATTAGGATTTAATAAAGTGGATCCGTTATGAATGTGAAAAATTTTCAAATTTGGTTTTTACTATTTGGATTCCAAGAAAGTAGATAAATTTCGAAATGGAGGATGAATTTTGTAAATTGTAGACGGGTAGTAAGACTTTCCGGCTTGCCAATATAAAATTTGAAACTTGACAGCAATGCTGAGGGTCGAGTTGAAAGAGACTCGTTGAATATTAGGAAATATCAATCAAGAAATGGAGTACCTACTTGAAAGACATGCGTAGTACGCTATGCCCATTTATATTACTATTATTTTAATTTTTTAAAAAAATGTTTAATACTTGACATATGTAAGTGCCCAACAACAAGAGAAGAGACATTATCTTCGCAGGGATCTAGATTGAGTTAGAAGCATTTCCAAATACTATGTAAAATTCGGAACAAATCGCTTCATTTTTCAAAATTCAAAAATTGGACGCGTTATGTAATTTTTTCCAATAAAAAAACCTTGTTTAGAGATATTGCGGTTTAAGGTTTGGCTATTTTATATTAAGTACGATTCATGAAATTCATAGTTCAAAATTTTTGACCGAATATTTTAAATTTGGCACTTGTAAATTGTGCAGAGTATATCTGCTTCATAGTACCAACCAAAATTTCAAAGCAACCAAATTTACTTAAACACTTATTTATTTGTACTGAAAAAGTGATCTGGCAAGATAAGGTCACATATTATGACCTGAAAAATATGACACTTCAGAGATTTACAACAGTGAGGATACTAGCACGATGACTCGTTTGGTTTCCAATCAATGGCACCGGCTGTTCATAAAGCTGTGCTCAGTTTAAAAAAAGGATATTCTAAATTATCATCAGAGATATTTAATTAAAAACTGATTTTCATTGAATTAGACGGTTGATTATTATATTTTTCTTGGCTAGAATTATTAGCAAACTGGTTCGAAACCAACGAATCGAAATTCATGCTCAGTGATTTTGACAAACAACTGCGATTGCTTTATGTATTCTCCGATGCTCCAGACATATATTTATTATCAGGATTTGATGAGGATTTACAGGTAATTATGAATGCAGCTACCACCAACTGTAGAGCGCTTCAGTCAATACAAAAGGAGACCTCGGCTATCAATCGCGACTACGTCGTGGTGTAGTACTACGATGCTAGAAACGATATACACCATAGTATGGGTGCTCCTTGTAGGAATCCTGTTTACACTGTCTAACTGATTTAGCATTCGTGGCGTGTTTCGAGTTCGCTAAAGGTAAATACCAGTTCCAGCAGAGCGAATGTGGAAGAGCACCACTCTTTTGGTATTCGACAGAACAAGTTTGATAAGACTTAAGCAAATACTAAATAAATAATGTACATATGTAGTCGTAGGTTTCCTCGCTGCCTGACGTCATACGTGAGTCAAATACAAAGTAGAGTTGCGTACGGTGAACGGATGCTGTTTATATTCCGGTATCGATGGCACTGGCTTATTCAATTGGGAGCAGTCATAGCACTCCGTAGTGACGCTTTAATGGGATTCTTTCATTTTGTATCGCTGTATATGCATCAGTTCCCATAATTTTTTTTATTACAAATATATATTTCTAGCATTAAATAGAAGTGCGATATACATATATGGATCGATAATTCTTCAGGGAACACATATGGCGGATATCCTTAGTGCGTGCATTATTGATCTGTCTTTTTTTGTCTCAAAGGTATTGATAGATAGAGTGAATTTCAGATTGCAGTATTCTATTTTAAAATCCATTTTTAGCTTTTGTTAAAGTTATTCACATAGATACCACAGAAGATTTAATCAAAATTATTTGTTATCTGATTAACGGATTTAGAGATTGGATGGTTTCCCGAAAAGTGTCATTATCTGACCATAGTTGGATAACTTTCACAATAGACCATGATGCTCCTAGCATCGACTCGTATAGGAATTCTAGTGCCGCAAATTGGCAGGCTTTTGGAATCCACCTAGAAAACTTGTTGAGTCACTCACCCACAATTGCCATACAGAGGACCGATGCCATTGAGGGGGACGTTAACTGCTTAACACCTGCGGTTAAGCGAATTTAAGCACTCTGTACGCACGGCAAAGAAGCAATCTTGGCACAACTATTGACTCAGTAAATGAAATGTTCTGACTGGACACTGTCACATGAAAAAACATCTTCATAGAATTGGACTCTCAGAGGACAATCTCCACAGGATTTGCAATAAGGAGGAGAAAACAGCAGAAATCATTTTCTTTGAACAAAACACTCTTTCATTTCGGTCAACGATTCATGAACCCCAGTGAATTTTCGACCATTCCTCTACTTGACATCCGAAGCTTATCAATAGTATGGGACTTGATGAGGAACTCCAAAATATATAAATCGGAGGACATTACAATAAATGTGTGGCAGCAATGATAGAGGAAACTAAGTCAACCAAGGAACCATGGTGTGGCATTTCTTGTTGCTCATACTTTTTTGGTTGTTCAGTACAGTCGAAATATGGACTCACACACACTAGTTAGGGTAGGTTAGATATACCTTGAACACAAGGGTTGAACACAAATGTACATGGGCCACCAGAGGGTTCATACGCCTCCGTATTTGTGCCGTGTGAACTTACATATCATTTAGGCAGCCTACTAGTGAAACTAATGAGCTTTATCGGTAGGGTCAGGGGATCATTCAGCTTGGCGAAGAAGTACTCTCCGAGAATTTATCTTCGGATTATTCGCAGGTATGAGTAATGACAGGGTAAATGCTACTCATCACAGTGTCTTCAAATCTCGTTGGTTGTAAGACGATTCCTTCGAGCGTGTTTCCTAAGAAAACAGTGGCCCAGGACTATACCTATCCGCCAATTCGTTCCCAGCTATATCCCGATGACCCGGAACCTAAAAAGTCGCGCAAAGTTCAGTTTTTCCCCAATTCATTCAACATGTCCATACAATGGTTCAATCATCGTGAATTGCAGCTGCAAGTGTAGAGGGTCTTCAGTACAGCTTGGCTGTCCGACCAAAAACTATCTCGCTTACCATTTACTCCTGCACGCAAGGGCAGTTGCGCCCCTTTCGCAATAGCCATTACCTCTAATTGAAAGACCGTGGCATATTCTGGTAGATACATGGAGATTTACAAATCAAGGCTTTCAGAAAAGAAGTCATAACCTACTCCCTCTTCCATTTTCGAACCATCAGTAAATACCGCATTGCATGATTGTCAGTCCATTGCTGTCTGTCAGGTAATGCTTAACAAAGTGCATCTTTGATAGCATTATATCACTACTATACTTGGGAAAGAAGATTAAATTTTTCATACGCTCGAGGATGATGGCATGAGATTTTTTTAAATTAGTCCCAAGCTATGCGCCAAAATTTTCTAGTCTCAACGCTGTAATGCCTGCCTTCTTCAGAATTACAACATTCAGCGGAAGAAGACCCGAAATGGCTTCCAATTCTACTGTGGGTGCTGTACGCAATGCCCCCGTTATGCCTCTGCAGGCATCCACACGAATTAGACCAGCAAGGTTTAATGCCCTTTGCATCAGTTCGCCTAAAGTTGAAGGGTATTTCCCACTAATTTGGATGACTACATCAACCGCATAGGCGACAGTGCAACAACTAGCAGCGTTTAGCTGCGAGAGGATAACATTCACGACTAGCAACCAAAGTAAAGGTGACAAAACCCCGTCTTGTGGTGTTCCTCTTTTCACTGGTTTTATACTACGGTCGTTCCCCATTGTGGCAGTAATATTCCTGTCCATCAACATGTTATGATTCCATTCAGTGATCACTGAATTTACACCATGTGCAATTAACGCATCTATTAGCGCATTGGTGCATATATTACTGAAAGCGCTCTCTACATCCACAAACTCAAAGTATACTCCTTGAGTTCCATAAATTTTTCAAATTTCGATACTACCGTGTGCAGTGCCGTTTCCACCGACCGAACTTTCATGTAAGCATGTTGGAAGGGACTGAGGTCGGCAAAGTTTACGATGGCTATTATGTGTCTTTCAAAGGGTTTTAGAAACAAAGATGTCAGGCTTATTGGCCAGTATTCCTTCGGCTGTGGGGGACTACTTTTATTTGGCTTCGGTATGAAAACCACCTTCACCTCTTTTCACTTCGAAGGCACATATCTTAGAAGAAGACAAGCCTTGAAAATGTTAATCAGCCTTAAAACGATGCTGTACATGCTATGCTGAAACATCGCAGGAATTACTTCATCTGGTCTTGCCGACTTGAAAGGCTTGAAGGCGTTTATTGCTCATATCGTTTCTTTGGTTATTATTTCATTCACTATGCGAGGAGCGACTAAATTGTTACTATATTTACCCCAGTTGTAGTCACAGGAATTCAACCGCGTCAGAGTTTCGTCTGAATTTCCACACCCCGGGAAGTGATTATCTAGAAGCAACTCCAGTGTTTCTGTCGACGAAGCGGTCCATGTACCATCGCTCCTTTACAGGAACCCGACCAAGGAAGGGCCTTTTGACAGAACTTTCTTAAATCAGGGATAAATATCCCTACTTCTATCTCGATTTCTAAAGTCACAAAAGTGCATAAAATTTTTCGTCATGCCCTGTTTTTACTGGTGAGTAGTCTGTATATTGTAAAACGGACTTCCCTCTGTAATTCGAGACCTATGGCTGCCAGATTAAGAACTACCTCTATTGCTGCAGTGGAAGTGGTACTCATTGCTCCAGTTACTCGAATGCAAGCCAGTCCTCGTATTTTTATCAGCTTTTGCTGTGTAGTTTCATGCAGTATTTGGCAGTACCATGCCGGTACTGTTACTATGGGCCTACCAACGGAGGTATACTATGTTTTCGGTAACTTTTTCTTCAATGGGACTACAGGCCCAAATCGGATTTAGATTCCGTGATCTTCAGGTTCCTTAGCATTTATTGGTCATTGTGGAAGGGTTTTTAGCCATTCGCATTTTCGCAGATTGGGGTGGTTCAGATAGTGTGCTAGAATTGAACGTCAACCGGAATTTGAGCTTACGATCTCCGCATTTTAGACCAATACGCTACCTTAAGCTACACCCAGGTTATAAGTCAGCTTACAATTGAGCCCCATGTTTGGGTTAGAAGGTTTCTGCAAGTCCAGCTGGATATTCTGGCTTTTTCTATATCATTGTCTTCAAGAAAATTTCAGTTTTTCATCTAGAATTTCTCCTTGAAATTTCACTTCACTCAAATTTCCCACTGTTTCACAAAAATTTGGGTTTTTCAATTTGGTTTTTTCTCTTTTTGGCGGAAGCGGATTTCGGATAAATACACAATCCTACTTTTATACACAAGGTTGCTATCTGGCTTAGGATACATTTTACTTTTTCTGTAGTAGTTTTTTCGAACGATATGTTCGAAGCAACTACTAATTAGGATGACCAGGCCATCTGCATAACGCTGTATCGGGAAAATGAAAATTCGTTGATAGAGGGTTAAAAATTCTTTCACAAAAACAAAAAAAAAAAAAAATTTCATGGAACCTGAAGGTTACAAAGCCAAAGCTCGATTTGGGCAATAGTGCCATTGAAGAACAAAAAAGTAGTTTATTTCACGTAATCATGAAATTGTGGTGCATCATCAGAAATAATAGAGTTACAATTGTGAAAAAACACAAAAGACATGTATCAACGACGTCGCATCAACATCAAATCAATTTCAGTGATATGTTTGCTGAATTGCAATACACTGTAGAGAGACATCAATACAACTACTATAACATGCAATTGATGTCCATAATTGCATATCAAATATTTAATGAATTATTTTCAATTTACGTCACGAACGCGTATACGCTGATTTACTTGCCTCAAATTTAAACTCAAACATTCGACAAAAATATTATCCACGTATAGGGATATAACTACACATGAATGTTATGATTTTTTCTGTCAATTTCTGGAGGTGGGAAGCTGATATTGATGGAAATTCATTAAATAATGAATAAATGGCCTCGAATCAAATCAAATTAAAAATGAAAATTTACGTTTAGCTATTATTTTCTTCTTTATTATTAATTAATTTAATTTGGCAAATAAACTCATGCTCGGCAAAAAGATAAAATTATGTAAATTGATTTATGGTGGAGATTTTAATATTTGACTAGAAATTTGTGATCGGGTTCAAAAATTGTAGCGATTTTGTAGACCAAACAGTCTTCATTTTAAAATTCTGTTCTGATTTCCTTCCGATCCACTTACGCAAACGAAATTCATTGACTTTGCTGATATCATCAGACATTTTTGATCTATGGTGGAGATTTTAATATTTGACTAAAAATGTTTGGTCAGGGAGTTCAAAAATTGTAGCGATTTTGTAGACCAAACAGTCTTCATTTTAAAATTCTGTTCTGATTCCCTTTCGATCCACTTACGCAAACGAAATTCATTACTTTGCTGAAATCATCAGACATTTTTCTAATTAACTGTAGAGGAACCCGGGGCACAACGTGGTACCGGGACAGAATGAAATTCGGCGTTTTTCGGTCTCAAGGAGATACAGCCAGAGAGTGGCAATAAGTAGAACTAGATCAATCTGTTACTACTCAACTACGCAGCCATATTGGCTTAGTATTCTTGGGTGTTGGTGCGTGAACTTTCCGTTCTGTACTTTTTTGTGTACATTACAATTGCAAATAGTACATGCTTGAAGTAACGTTTAACTGTCTTTAGTTTTGTGTTTGTAAGGTTGAATCGTTTGTTTCATGTGCAAAAAATTGGAACATAATTCCAGTGCGGTAAGCAGTAGCGAAAATAATGAGGCTGTCCTAGTGTGTGGGTAGGTTAAGAAAAGGACTTAATCAATAAAAAATGTAGTTAAATTTTAGTAGTCACTAAATAAATGTAGATTAAATTTATTTTTTCTGCATTTCCACTAGTATTATATGTTTTTATAATTAAATGTCCTTACCATCCCGGGCATAGAGCAGAACGTAGCAAATGACATATTTTTCTATTTTTGAAAACAAAATTACTGTTATTTTGTTTTCTTACAATATTATTATTTTTTTTTGTTATTATTATACATATTAGAATGTGTTTATAGAAAAATTAGCAACTCCTTTAATTAACCCTTTTGTATTTTTAAAACATATTTTCAACTTAGTATCCCGTTCTGCCCCGGGTTCTCCTATATAAGAAAAATGTATTCCCTTTTAAAAACTCATTGCTAACAATTTTCATTATCTTAGCATTACACCAAGTTTAGTTATTAGAACGCCGATTCGCATCCGTCTCTTCTCCCACCTATTTCGAAACAAGATTACATATCTCTAGATGATTTATTGCGAAAACACAGTGCTGGGCCAATGTGGATGAATGTACTCAATCTACCTAGGGTTTGAATTGCTTAAGAGTCTATCTTATATGATAATGTACAAAAGGAATTCATAGGTAAGGCTTCAAGTTTCTTACGGTACAGCGACTATATACATTTTATCTCCACGCACCATCAACACATCGATGATGAATTATTTCCACGATAATGAATTATTCGATAATAAAAATCTCGAAAGCCCTTTTGAAACTTTTTCAAGAAAGTATCATGTCCAGAATGTTGGGAAAAAACTATGCACTTATAAATATCCTTCGCTTGAAAACGCTTTTTTCTTTCTAGTTCAGTGAAAATTCATCGTATTTGTACACACAACATTCACACGCGGGCCAATTTCTAACCAAGCCTCCAATACTCCATCTTCTGCCGTATAGCACATCACTTTCATTTTAATTCTTATCACCCCTTCCTTGTAAAGTCGACGTTCACCCGCTCCGAGCAGTTTTTGTAGTGGACTTTTTATACGCCGAGAGCGAAAGAGAGAAAGCGAGCCAGTTGGCGAAACGAAAGCAAAATGTCCTTTGTGCATAAGGATATAGAGGCATTTGCCATATCTCACCCAGGGAACGTGTTTATTAAAAAAGTTTTGTGGTACTGTGTAAAACACACCGCATCCCTAACCATGTGAGGGCTGCTACTATGGCGTCCTAAGGGCCAAAGCAATTTGTACAGGACGAGTGAGAGCCATCGGGACATGCTCGTAGTTGTGATGTGTATAGGAGCAGTGTGGCGACGTTTATTTTTGCATTTTGGCCAGTTGCGGTATGACTTTGGCTGGTAATTTGTTTTGGGATACCAATAAAACTTTCACCGCAACTTCGTTAGAAGTTTGGACACATATCCACACAGCATGTAGAGTTGAGCTCATTGGGAGTCAGCCCAGAACGCTACTAACAACCAAAACTATTGGACAGTAGTGCTAAAGGAGCTGGTAGGATCACCATAATGAGAAACTGTCGCATAGCGATGAAAGCTGTAACTAAATTTTCTAGTTTTTCTTGTAATGTAAGGAAGGAGGAGAATTCTATTATATTTCTGGATGCGACGAATAGCCTCATTATCATTGGAGGGATGAAAGTAAAGTTTTATTATTTGAACTTTTTTTCCTGTAATAAGTTGATTTTACTTGTTAACTCTTGTTACGAATATCGTCGTTACTTCATGGGAAACATTTTAGTAAATTTTGGCAAGGGTGAAACCGAAAATAAAAAAATCGGATTTGTTTTATTTTTTCGCAAGAAAAGCATGGTGTGAATCAAAATAATCGAATAAAAAAATTCAAATAATTTCACGTCAACAAGAAGCTCTGCTATAAATGTGACTGCGCATATGGCGTACATGGCATATGTCATAACCGGACTGACAGACAGCAAGTCATTAGTTTGATAATAGGAGATGACTTCCATGTTCCTAAAGATGGCATACTGATTTTGAACATTTCTCATTTCTCTTTTCGCTGAAAAACCATTAACTTTCTCAGAGTGCGGCATAAATTATGTTTTAAAATAAAGTAAAGTAAATTTATTTAGATTAATCTATGAGCTAAGCTCGTGTGGAAAGTAATTATATATATTTTAACAATATTGACAAAATAGTTCATAATATGAAATCTACAAACTTTTCGAGATAGAGATTATAGAGCGTCAGGTTTAAACAAGTATCGCATCTTCCAGGTTTTGAAGAAGCGGTCAGTTTTTGGATTCCAGAACTGTTTCTTTTGAATCCGTCTGATATCCGTAACCTGATATGTGTTTTTTTGTCAGAATGGGTTCCTATCTCGTCGCTCAATGCCTTATCTGGATTATCAGATCGCGAAGACATTACTGGAAAATTCCACCTGGAGTTTTCTTATCTTTCTGGAACGTATTGGCATTTCCGGCTATTGGGGATGTCTCATTATTTTTATGGTGGAGATGATCTTGGCAGAAAAACTAGATGACGCCTAGAATGGCAGACTCTTGAAGTTCATATCTGATCAGTAGGAAAAGTATCCGAATCAGCGAGATCAAAACAGTCAGCATCATCCATGGCCCAAATCGGGCTCTGGCCTCCTGAAGTCATCGCCTCCAATCGTCTTAATCCAAAAACTGAATCTGAGAGTATATTGTGTTCGCCTTAACGTTTGTAACGCCAAGAAATAATGCTCGCACTGAGTTGCCAAGGGTATAGAGATATTTGTTGACGCTCAAAACACCAAATCCGAGTGACCGTCTGTCCGCCTGTCTACACCATAACTCTTCCTGAAATTTTTTTAAATCATTTTTAGCAAAAAAGTAGCTTTAAGTTCGTGAACATTTTGGAATTCAAACCAGTAGATTTTCTCCGGAACTGTTTAAGTTACCGACTTGGAAATTAAGCGAAAGTATAACGATATGAATATCATTACCGGCAAGAAATATTATTACGATCCTTTCACTCTTTCTACCTCCTACCATACAAATTGACAATTTTGAAAATAATTTTTTTCAGTTTTCATTGAAAAGAATTTTTTACCATTATTTTTATTATAGTTGCTATTAATTTTGGTAAAAACTATAAACTTCACCCTACTCCTTATACTCCTTTAAAAACAAATTTCATGAAATTTCGTAATTTCAATTAAATTATTTTTCTTCGAAATTGTCAAAGTAATCAATTGCATTAAAATCTCTTAAGACAAGTTTTAGATCATTCGAGAGCAGTGAATCATAGGTTGTTTTTAGGTTGGCATAAGATTCGTCAATAGTTATATCATCCTTGTCTTCTGTTGATACGTGTACGGTGATCAACCAAATGTTGAAACATTAAGTTTTTATTTGGATTGTACATGATCTTTCATTTACTGGTTTGAAACACGTAACCCGCTGTTTATTTTTTTTTGTCAGCAACAGAAACAACTCCAAACTCTCTGCTTCCCGATAATTTTCTACTTGGAAAGATTGTGTGTGATCTCATGCCCATGCTTTCGTTACAGACCCATTTCGTTTCTTAGAGGGCAGTTGTATTGATATTGTGTTCAGCTACTTCTTCGAGGAACTCTTTCAGAGGATTGAACATTCTAAGATCCAAAATATTTATTCGTTTGTGGAGTCGTTGAGTCCATCCTTTCCGAGGCTACTGTTCAGGTTTCTGGAGAGTGATTTTTTTCCGGTGATGAGTTGTCGGCACCTCACTCAACCCCCAACTTGGAGGGCCAGTTCTAATTATTTATTACACCCTGCGAGTTTTCAGCTAAATATGTTATGCTGGAGTTCTTCTGGGTATGCTGCGAGTAAAACTATGTCATACCTTTTACCTACTTCCTGTGACGCACTGGTGTTATTGATCATCCAGGTTAACTCCATGCCTCCTCTTCCTTTCTCAACCGGGCTTGGAACCAGGTGTCCAAAACAGTTCACTATGGAAAAATATTCCTTCGTCCAGGCATGCCAAGTAAGCCAGGCAATAAAGCGAAGATTATCTCCAAATCGGGCATGTGATTGGCTTAGGTGAAGTTTTGACTGCTCTTTACGAGGAGATTTTTTGCGTTGGAATTATTTTACATTTCCATTACACGATCTTTATTGATGTATTTTTAAATAAATGAAATTGAACACTTCTACCAGAGAGCAACAATTTCGGTCAATTATGAACATTAATACGGTTGGATATAATAGAAGTTGCAAAGGTTTATGAGTATCGATTGGTTTTATAAGAGATTCCTAGCGATATCACTTACGCCATGGTTTATTGGTAAGAATCGTACCTGCTGCAAAAGTTGTCAGCAGTCGGTAACGAGCTTTCTGGTACATAATTTCTTAATTTGCCTTTTGTTACTAAGAGAATAATTCGGTACATTCACCGAATCAACAGTAATTTTTGTATTTAAGGCTCTTCCATACTTGTCTCTTCTTATTCAGTGTTGCGAAATGTTGCCCTTTTAAAATTTAAATGTGTACTTTCGGCTAGTTTAGCGCGTTTTCACATCAGTTACCGAAGTTTTGTAGTTTAAATAATCGCGAAAGCAGAGGTTTCCATATTTCACGTCCTAAATTTCAAATTACGACGCAACTATTTCCGCTTTTGCCGTTAAATTACAGAAATTTGGTAACTAATGTAAAAGCGCGTTAGGCAGACCGAAATTATTCATTTATACCTTAGAAGTGTAAGATTTAGCAAAAAACACCAGACAAGATGAAGACGGGTATAGAAGAACCTTAAAACTAGATGCTGAAGCGATTAGAGAAATAAAATTTACCTAAACACATTTAAGCTCATAGATAATCGCTTACACTCAATAACTATATTTCTCAGCCATTAGAGATCATAATTTCAGATCTGTAAAATTTCTCTCCTGGAAAACGGAAAATGCATTTCCACTCGAAATATGATTTCAGAAAATTCGCTATTAGACCGAACAGTGCACGATTAAAATGCAAATTTGTTCGTCCAACGACACACATACACCGACAAAATTCCTGGCTCCTCGTTTTTGGGTATCTATAAAATGTAATTTCATATCGTAGAGATAACAACACAACTTTTATGCTATCAGCGAGTTGAATTTTATCCCATTCCGTAACAAAGCCTTATCATCGTTCCTATTCGAAATTATTTCGGAAAATTTAATTTCGCATAATTGTTGGATTTAATAAGTCAGCAACTCTGACATGGAACTCTCGTTTGCCATTTTATGTAAATTACTTGTATTGTATAGTACGCAAGTATGGCGGTCGAGTTATCAGTCCGGTCGTGATGTAGTGGCATAAAAGTGGT
Source organism: Chorisops tibialis (assembly GCA_963669355.1). Taxonomy (NCBI): domain Eukaryota; kingdom Metazoa; phylum Arthropoda; class Insecta; order Diptera; family Stratiomyidae; genus Chorisops; species Chorisops tibialis. Next base: position 330,565,024 of record OY770262.1, read on the forward strand.
CAAAATTATTCTGTTCCACCGCCAAAGGCATCACCAATATTCGTATCCCTGACTCACTAAATCGATTATGCCGATAATTTGTTTGCCAGATAACTGCGTTTCAATCAAGGACAACGCGAATCCTCGCAGTTGCATCTGTAGTTTTTTTTGTGCATATACGAATGTGTAGACGTACATTACACATGTTAACGTTATTGAAATCAACATATTTTATGTAATTGTTTGTTTTAATTGAGCGAAAATAATGCTGAACTCGAATCGGTCAATATTTGATATCGTTTCGATCGAAATTATAATTGTTATTAAATATGACAGGTTGATATTGAGTTTTTGGATTGTTGAAAATTGTACAGGACTATAGTATTAACTTTTTATATATAGCAAATATCTCCTAAATATTACGTCATAAGGAAATACTCAGGGACGTCATACCTATCCTGTTTAGGAGGCACCAATTTATTGTTTCAGAACAAATCTAACCTCGTGTACTGAAATCACGAGAGTGCAAAATGAGCTAGAAGGCCTACAGATACATAAAGACATACAAAGACGTTAGCACCGAAATTAATTTTAATAACAATACAATATTTTCAAATATTTTTCAGTTCACCTACGATGCTAACAGCTCCAAGATTAAATATAGACGACAGGCTATCCGGCCGCTGACACCAATCAAACTTTTCGAATTCGTTCGCAATCATCTTGGCTACAATTCAGCTTTTTGTTCGTTCGACCCAGCCAGATGTCATCTCGAGTTTTCCTTGTTGGTCATCTGAAGCGTAAAATCGAACAAACCACGAGACAATGAAAGTCCTCTTCCAACTGAAATGACATGTCACCCCGAAGTATAGGAACGAAATTTCCAAGAGATGCAAAGTGGATTGTCACATTCGGTCCTTGGCAGCAGGACACAGGACGAGGGACCTGGGAACAATGTCGAAGCTGGCGGTGGTGGCGGTGGTAGAAAGAGGAGTTATAGTTGAGGGACAACGAGTAGTGTCGGGAAACTTGCATACTATATGGGAGCAAACTACTGTGTGCACCCGATATGGTCTCCGGAGGCTACCAGCCATGTTTTGTCCCCTATTGGGTCTTATGTTCCTATAAATCAGGTTTGATAGGGCATACACTGACATATGCCGACTTAAATATATGTGACAGTTTAATTCCTATGAAACATTCATTCAAATTTATCGTCCTTACATTCTGCATAAATTCCGTGCGTATTTGTAGTCGAAGTTTGGAATATGCTATGCGTTGTGAATCCTGCCCTATTTGCTTCGGAAAGGCTGGTAGGCGGAGGGCTTATAGAGTGGCAAAACATCAATTCCTGCTGACAATTCGCTCTGTGATTTGCTATTAATGGCTTTTGCCTTAACACACTAAGGCTCTAACGACAGCCATACTCATATACGTCGTTTCACGCTTAGACTAGGTTTCCTGGGTAACATCGGTCCGTACGTAACGACATAATGATATTCATCTATGATCGATGGTCTTTGATAAGTATTGGCAGTTATCGATTGGCTTTCAAAATGATAGTCGAGGATTAATATTACGCTTTAATAGACGTTTTAATTGACCCCAGAATTTTGTCATTCACTTTGAAACAACACACAGTTTGAAATTGCTGAAGCGTCGCTTATTGAAACGATGTGTCGTTATTAGAGTGTCTCTTCCAAGACGAAATTTTGCTGTTGAGTTTCTCTCGTACCTGGTAAGGTTGATTTACTATAGTAACGAAACTGGCAAAATTATAGATATGTAAGACGAATTAACGCTTTATACAATTTTATCTGTTTATTTCAATGATTGGAATGTGCTAGTAAAAACTACTTCAACATAGCAATACATCATCAAATTTGTCAGTCAATTAAAATCTCTGGAATTAAATTCACATTAAAAGCTTCAAAAAAGTTCCTTATAACTTTCTTCGGAAGAAATTCTGTCATTTATGTATAAGTAGAGAAACTACAGTAACAATGACAGAAAACTTCTTAAATTCTATTTTCATCGCATTAAAATTGGAAACACAAGGACTGGAGCTTAAACTTATTACCAAGTTTCGGATGTGCCAGTTAAAACTTTCCGTTGGGTTACTCACATTCATGTCAACTATGATAATGCAGCTCAAAAATAGCTCGAGCAACTAAACTCATATTAGCATAAATTCGACTTGAGCCCGCCCTAACCACTTATACTCTTAAACATATATGTAGGTACATAAAATTTACTTAAAACGTACTTGTATGTACGGTACGGGCCTGTCCTTCCTCTTCATCGCCCCCGCGGCTTAACTGGAAAATTCAATTTCTCCCTCGATTTTCCTCTTAATTGATTTTTCATTATTAATTTGCACGGAGCATTGCTTTCACACCTGTTGGGCCCATAACTTATCGTGATCATTCACAAAATTTAATAATGACGAAGTGCGAATGGAAAATTATAATAATCGTTGAAATTTGGCGACGGGGTGGGCAAAATTTCTCGCATTCTACTGTGACCGATTTCTTCATCATTAAAATTTTATCGGGGAAAATTTTCATTTTACGGCATATACGACATCGAGTATTAGGTAAATTTTGAATTTAGTGCTTTGGGGCTAGCATAGCGTGGCGTTTATAATTGCAATTCTCTTTCGGTTTGTGTTTTGTTGTGTTTTTTTTTGTTTTAATTATAATTTATTATTCAATTAGAAATATGATGGGCGGCCAGGTGGTTTTAAGTAGAAATTTGCAAATTAAATTAATAGGGATTTTGATTTAGTTAATTTCATTACTATCATGTTTTTCGGTATTTGAAAATTCATAAATAACTGAAAAAATCTGCCAACAAGTCGGGCGCAACTTTATTATTCTCGGGACAAGTTGAGCATACGTGGGAACTCAATATTGAGGTTAGGGTGGAGAGTGAAGACTACGTGAATGGGGTTCTAGGGCTGGGCTGTCGTCAATTATATGAATAACATTTAAATGCAATTACGATCAATAGCTTCAGTATATATAATCAATGTTACATTCGTTTATTAATGTTTGGAAGGAGGGAGGGGGGGGGGGGCGGTGTAAAAATTATGGGTGGATCTTGATAAGTTTTGAAATGATGGTTTGAATCACGATCAACACTGTCTGTATAGAATGTTAGTTTTATAAACAGAGTTCCTTAAAATTGCTATGATATTCACACGAATCCTGACATTTGTATGAGAGGGAGTGAGAGAATTACAAATTCTTTGATGCAGTCTTATTAAGTTGCACTCGAAAGGTGTTCGTACAAAATTTCAAGTTCGTAGCGTTTAATTTGTTGGCTATAAGAAGATTTATTGAAATTGGTCGAAATTATACTTTTGAATGGGAGGGGGTAGAAGTGCAAAGGGGATTTTGAAGCTTTTGATGCAAAATTTCAAGTTGATAGTTTTTGACCAGTTTAATATTTTAAACTTTTATGCACATTTCTTAAATAAGTTTCTCAAATTTTGAAGAATGTAGCTAAAACTGGCATTTAAAAATTTTGACTTTTTTTTTTACATCATTCCAGTGAGGAACCCCATGCAGTGGATAACAGTTTTGTTTCATACTAATAATTTTTCTTTATGTATATCAAATGGATATATGCACGTGCAAATACTGAACTTTGTATCTTTTACCAGAACCCTAAGAAAATTACTAAAATTTTTTGACATTTTGACCCACTGCCTCCCTCTTCTTACACCATCCATTATAGAGCTCTACAATCTGACTAAATTTCAACTTAATATCATTATGGGATTTTGAGATATAATGATTTTAAATTTTGAAAAGTGTACCATTATTGAAATGCTCTCCATTTCCTTCCACTTTTAATTTGTTATATTTTTCTCATATTTCGCTAGTATAGCTTAATATATGTTCCAAGTTTCAATTACGTTCTAATATAGAAAACGTCGGCTTCCAATAATTTCGACATGCGTACATGTCGAGGGGCTAATTGCGAGATGGATCACTGTTTGGAAAAGATTAAGTTTCAATATCGAATAGCAAACCGAGGAGACTCAAAAATACAAATTCGGCATTGGAAAACGCAAGGATGAGAATGTAGTTGCTTAGTACGAATCAGCCTTAGGGAGATACTTTGCGGAACAACAATACCAGCATGCCAATTGAAGAAATGTGGCAAAAAATCAAAAATGACACTACATACATCGCAGACGAGGTGATAGTATAAGTACACCGGCGCAAAAGAAATGATTGAATTGGCAACGAGTGCCAAGATGCCATGGAGTGAAAAAATTAGGCTTAAAATAGTAATAACAGAACGACCAAAATGTGCCAAGCAGAACAAATATAATGATCTAAGACGATTAGCAAACCAAATCTGCAGACGGAAAAAATAGAAGTACAATAATGTCGAAGTTAAAAATAAGGGCAAACATTTGAAATTACATAACACAAGAGCCACGTATGCTCTAGTTAGAAGGATCAAAATAAGATACATAAGGCAACATTATAACTAATGCGGAAGATATAAAACTAAGATGGGTACAATACTTTGAACACCTGCTAAATCCGAGCCCATTATCTGCACGATCAGCAGCTGCACACAGAATAGCAGTTATAACTGAAAGAACAACTGACGAAGGATCCTCTTTGAGTCCTCCCATACTTGAAGAAGTAAAAACGGTCTAGAAGAACCATACAAGGCGCCAGGCACTAATGAAATACCAGCTGAGCTTCGGAGAGCCAGCGACACCTGCAGCGCACATCTCCTACTCTGATTAGTTATGGACATATACTATTTTTATACTCTAGATGAAATCTGAGGGTATTATAAGTTTGCCACAAAGTTTTTAACGCCACGAAATAAGGCTCGGAGAAAAAAATGAATGACAGAGAAATTTATATAATCATTCAAAAATCTCAAAATCGGTTGTCCATCCGTTCGTCTATCCGTCTGTTCATCCGTCCGTCCATCTGTCCGTCTGTGTCCTTTCTAACTTGAGAACGCGTTCAACCAGAGAGCTCAAATTTTGTAAACGTCGTTTTTGACAAAAAAGAAGGCCAACTTTGTGAACGGGCCAAATCGCTCCACCCATTCTACCACCTCTCATATAAAATGGGCATTTCGATCTTTATGTGGAATGCACAAACATAGTCATGAAGGGAAGGAATGGGACTAGGAAGGTAGGGGAAGAGGAGTGAAAACGACCGTAATGAGTGGAGCAGCTGATATATATTTTTCAGTTGTACTGGCTGCTACTGACAAATATTTCCAGATGCTATGGAGGATTGAATGACAGAAAGCGAATAGAAACCATCTACTGAGTATCTAGGCCTTCTTGAAGTGGAAATGTTTCACTTTTACACCGTTTGCCCATTTTATTTCGAATAATTTTTCATCACCAGTAGCAACAAAAAATTCATGGTGTTTAGTTAGTTATTTCTGAAAAAGTCATTAAAAACTCGCCCCTCCTTCTACCACCTCACATACAAACTGCACAATTTCACTAAATCCAATACACTAATTTTTTCAGTACCTATTAAATTTTTGAATTCTAAATTTTTTATAATACATTTTGATGGCAACCCTAGCGTGATGTGAAAAAATTAGTGCAATATCGTCATCCCCTCCACCACTTCCCATATAAAACTTCTTACAATCAAAAAATTTCTCTTTTATCTACAAAAGTTCTGTTTTTTTTCAGAATGACTAGTAGTCTAGACAACTTCAGCCTTTATGAGCAATGCACAAACATAGTCATGGATGGAAGGAATACGAATCTCAATCATTTTTCAGAGAGCATCGTGGTTGTATCATTGCACTACTGATAATATAAGAGTTCTAATGGACAAAGATCGGGTAACAACACTAAAATTGTTAGATTTCTCCAAGGCGTTTGACGAAGTTGATCACAAAACTCGTTGTCATAAACTCTTGAACTACTATACGTTTTCGTCCTCCTCAACAGCATTGGTAGAATCTTCTCTAACAAACCGTCAACAAGCCATCTTTGCCAATGGTATCTTATCATCATTTCGAATAACAAATTGTGGTGTTCCTCAAGGAAATATAGTGGGTTCTCTCGTTTTTCCAATATACATTAATAAATTCCCGTTCCATGTAAAATATTGAATTGGTAACATATATGTATGCCGATGACGTCTAGCTCCAGCTAGCTATTTGATCGTAATGATCGAATATGCAACTCATCTTATAAATGAGGACGTTATCAGTATATTTAATTGGGTGCAAGACCAAAAGCATTATAATATATAAGAAAAAGCTAGATTTGTTATCTTTTCCTTCAGTTTTACTTAACAACAACAATATTGTAGAATATGTCAATAAAATAAAGAATTCGGGGGCTACTTTTATTACCACCTGGTAATATGGGTAAAATGGGACCCTTCGTGCAGTATATAATTCATCCTCATATGTATGTGAGGAGTGAGAACGTCTATAACGAGTATTAAAAGCTGACAAATATTTGCAGATGTTATGGCTACTGTTTGTAGCAGGAATCGAGCCCACGACCTATTGACTGTGAAGCTAGAACTCTGCCCACTATCTCACGGAGGTTTAAGCATATGGAAGCAGAATACACTTTCTGAAGATTGGCGCAGGAGTATCATATGTTTAATTTATACACAGGAGAACAAACTCTGCTGCGAAACCTGCCGAGGTATATTTTTGTTGTATACGCCTTTCAAGATCTGGACGAAAATGCTGGAAAAAGGGAAATAAGAACTATGCTTACAAAGAAATTGGTGAATACCAGACGTATTTAGAGCTGAACGATCGACCACGAAAAATCCGCCAACCAAACAGAATATTACAGTAGGAGATTATAGCCTAGAAAATCTAGAAAACTTGTATAACTAGTAGCAAACTTATCGAAGGATGGAAGCGAACCCATCGAGATACAAAGAAGAATAATGATAACGATTAAAAATTATTAGTCGGTACTAGCAATAATTAAATCAAAAAAGTGCATTGAAAAACTAAACTTAAACTATGTAAAAGGATTATAAGACCTGTACTATGCTATGACAGCGAAACGTGGAATTTAACTCAGGCTTTCGGAAAAATACTTAGCGCCTTTGAATGAAAGGTTCATAGAAGAATTCTCAGGCCTGTGCAAGAACCCTCGATACGGAGAATACGATACAATAGAGAATTGTATGCCATCTTCGACGATCTAGAAGTGTTAACACTAACAAAATCCAAGAAGCTGCAATGCGCGGAAGCCAATGAACAAAGATCAGTTGGAAAACCACGGAAGTGCGGGTAGGGTTCGATTGATTCAGACAATAAATCACTACTAAGATTTTCAAACTATTCGAAGGATGCCAAGGCCCGATTTGCGCTGTAGCGCCATTGTTAGTAAGTAAGTAATTCCCATAACATAACAAAAAAACATTATTAAGTATTAAAAAAAAAAAACAAGAGAATTTTTTATGAAAAAAAAAAAAACATAAACAAAAACTGAAATAGCTCGAGCACTATAAATCACCTGTCCTCCAGTAAGGTAATTTAATTACTCGTAAAAATTTGGGTAATTTCTTTATGTTGGCTTGCTCACTTTTCGTTCCTCGTTTCGGCATTATCTAAATTAAAAATTATCAGCGTAATTTATTTTCGTTGAAAAATTCACTTTGACGTTGAAATTACTCTACTTCTACTGAACAGAAAAAACATAATAATTAAAACGAATTGCATGGAATATCAATTTCCAACAAAATCAAGCGATTAATTTAATTTTCGTGGAAATAATAATGCCGAGAAGTATTCTATCTACCCGCTCGTAACCTACTCGTGAGCTTCTTTAATAATTAAAATTCATGGAAAGCGGTGGATTTAGATTACACCTGCAATTACAGCACGATATTGCATGTTACCGAAATCGGATATTTTTAGGCATCTTAGCTCAGATTCTTTATGGAAAGGAATATTTTCTTAAGTTCTTTTCATTTTTGAGGTCATAATGATGATGGAAGTATTAAATTTAACAATTTAATAATATTTTAGTTTATGTGCTTAATAAGGATATAGGCTATTAGGTAGTGGTCAGTAATGCCAAACTACTGACATCATTTCTGTAAAATATTTTCAGATGAAAGTCCGATCTAAATTATTTTCGATTTTACATATTAAAGCTCCACTAATCTCAATTTCCTGTTCAATTTCATTTCAAGCTCTTGCTAAATTTAATAACACGCTGAATCCAACTGTAATCCTTTTCTGTTCTCCAATAAATAACTACCAATGGGTTGAACATTTTCTCAACATGCAATAAAATTGTAATAGGTAAATTTCAACATCAATCATACCACACGAATTCGTTAGCAATAATAAAATTTATTTGTGTAGTTTTCATTGAAAACTACTACAAGTCCATTTCGTAATTGAATTTGTACCCTGGCGACGATGACGAGATGAGTTTTGTAAAAATTGTACGCTTTGAATTGGTACTCACAGTCATAATTTTTGTGCTGCGTCCTTGCAGGTTTGTAATATTCGTGATATGTATGACGGGTGGAATTGAGGATGGAGCACATACACCCTTTACAGATAGGAATCAGCAGTCTATCATTTCCAGTCTGCTGGTCACATAACTAGAAATGAGAATGCGGAAGGATTCGGTAGCGAGCTCGTATCCTGACATAGTGGGTATTTTCTCTGTTGATGTGGTATAATACCCAACAGGAGAGGAGATCTTCAATACCTTTCTCTCTCTTTCTGTCTGCGGGAACGTAGTAGTTCGCTCGATCCGGAAGTTAGGAACGCTTGAGCTTAACGTCGAGCTTACCGGGGATCTGGAAAACGAATTTTCACCCGATGATACACGATGCATCTATACACACACACACACTGTAAAGGTGGGCTATCCTCGTCCTTAGCGCGGCCTCAATCCGCGTTCCGGTATTGTGCCACGTTACGTTTAACATGACGGCTATTATGCATGCAGGCTTTATGAGGGAACCCGTTTTAATTGCCCGGAAAGGAAAATTGCGACTTTTAACATTGCATGTCATGTTCCAGCAATTATTTGGGATTTGTGATGCAACGCAAATGTTATAGTTCTCTATATATTCATTCGAAATGCTTTTCGACGAGGATGTGTGGGGATATGTGAGATTTATATACGGGTACGGGCCACAAGCGGTTTTCTGTAATCCGATTTTATGGAGTTATCAAGACGAGGATGGCGAATTTTGTTTGTTCGCGGATAGATATTATCGTGGTTAGTTGAAAAATTAAGAATAAAGTATCTCTTGAATATCGTAATGTATAATAAATCCACTGTTACTCTCACGCAGTTTGGGCATGGAAAGTTTTTCGCAATACATCCGATAAAGATTTTTTAACTCCATGATGAGAAAATTTATAATTTCCAGTTCCAAATTTTTTTTTGCAGATGCAAACAAATGAGTCTTTTCGATGCTTTATACTACACCAGAATCTGAAGAAGTGGCAGTTTTGCTCATGAATCCGGTGCTAATGCTCGGAATGATCTCAAAGTTACTGACTATCTGAGCTTTTGGTCAACATTCAAGAGCTCCGGTGGTCATCGGTACGATGATAGATCATATTGGCTCTCAATATAAGTTTCTGATCAACCAGGCTTTGCAGTCATTTGGTGTCTTGAAATGAGTCTTCTTTATCCTCTTTTGTTTGGTTTGTCAATTGAACTAGACAGTCCTACAATAATGCATATCTTTATTCCTCTATATAACTCTATCGTCAATTTAGTCACCAGAACTATGTACACCACAAAATTACGTATATCCTGCTATTTCTTTCCTCTTCAAACTCAAAAAGAGTGATTAGCTCTGTAGAACGACTTCAGTGAAATATATTAAAAAGAAAATTCTAACCAACATTTCTCTATACCCTAACTATACAAAGAATTCGCAATTTTCTAGAAATTCGATGGTACGTTATGGTTTTACATAGTCGGAGCGCTGAATTTCCAGAAAGAACGCAAGGAATGCAACTGTGTCGGATGCATAAACTGGAAATCTAATTTCGTACACCACTTTGAATGCCATTGCATATGGAAAGTTGCACTTTCCACCTGAAAATGCCATTCTTCGTTTGTGCAATTTCTCCACACTCTCCTTCTACCTTTGGCACCCTTCATGAGAATTATGCAAAAATTGTAAGTTTGCCGCTACATATTTTTTTTGCGTCTCTCAACTTTACGAGGTCCTGTTACCTATTTCTGTAGAAAATAGCAAAAACATGGTGTAGATACTGCATGAGTAATATGCAGCGATGTGGAAGCTGCTTGATAAGGAATGGGAAACAAACGAAAGATTGGTTTCCTTAAAGAATTTCAACCAAAAGACGATTGTAGTTACTGAAGTGGCGGAACTAGTGTGGTAGGTAGGTACTCGACATATGTTTCTAACATTGCAGATCACATATGGCAAACTAGTGAATTTTTCATCAAGCGCAACACCGTGTCTGAAGATTTGCATGATAAAGTGTTTTGTGCAGTGTGTGCTCTACTCGGCTCGAATCTCATGTAAAATTAATCGGAAATTCTCAATTCTGTTGGACGGGCCGCTCGACGGCACATCTCCTCCAATATGACGGCAAAATAATCTAGAAGCACATATACACACACTAAGTAATGCAATACCCAAATGTTTCTGGGACTTCGAACTGTTTCCATTTTCAACTTCATTTTGCTAAAACCACCAGCTTAACTAGTTGCGGGCCGTTACTGTCACACAAACAATTTCCCCGAGTCCATTGTACAATAATAAAGCTGACAGCTCATATTCCTGGGTAAATATTAAATTATGTTTACCTCTCTCTCTCACACAACAGCGGAACATATAAGTATAAATACATGAAAGGTACACATGTTACATAGTATTCCATATCAGCTCACTAGCAGCAAATGCTTATGATCTTTCGAAGAGAAGACAAACAGGACTCTGATAAGAAATATCTTTTGCACTGCCACTCATATACATACAAGAAAACTGGCGTAATATCTTTTTGTGAAATGAAACGGGAAAATTGGAAAATAAAACCTGACACTTCAGTGTTTTTCCTTCTGAAAAATTGTTTTTTCTTTATTTTTTTTTTGAGAATTTCAACACAAATTGAAGGAAGAAAAAGATGTCATCTGCCACTTTCGCCTGCTACTTGTCAAAATTTTGATATGGCAGTAAAGTCGAAATTATTTTCTATGGTATTATCCTGACAGCTCTGAGAAATGCCTAATAGACAGTAAAGTATAGAGGCGGGTGGTTGATTTTTTTCTTTATTATTATGCGGGCATCATCTGGAGGATTCGTATGTTTTCTAGTCAATTTTTTTTTTATTATATAAGTGTTATTGTGGGATTGTGAAGAAATGTATCCAGAAAAATTGTTGTAAAACTAAAGTCGAAGAATAATGAAGAACGTTAGCTGACAAAGCACTTTGCACATTGGTACCATGGGTGCAAATTCACGCTACACTCGGTACTCCAGTTCATAGAGCATAGATATCTGCATTACAGTGCAATATTGATGATCATTAATATTCCGAATAATCACATTTTGGAATGGCATCATATTCCAAAACAACAGCGTCAAACACGTGTGAGGAGATCAAAATGCACTACAGCTTTCTGTTAGCTCAAAGCGGAAGTCGATGGCTTCACGAAACATAAAAGTTTGTACCCTGTGGACTCAACAAATACGCGAGAGATAATCTGCTGCCTACATAAGTACTTCAGCTATTATAGCCAACCTAGACGTGTAGTCACCGACCGTGGTAGCTACATTATTTAGGTGAAACCCCGCATGCCAACGGACTAGTGGAAAGAGTCAACAGTGTGGTAAAGGGAATGTAAGGCAAACTAATCGATCCTATAAGCCATTCAAATAGGTCCCACCTGCTGCCGCAACTGTCGCAAGTCGAGTATGATGGCATCGACAATTCCGTACATAGCACCATTAGGCAAACCCCCAGCATGTTGTTGTTCGGCATACATCAACGGTGTGAAATTGTTGATGAACTAACGGAAAACTTAAGCGAAAAACTTCATGAAGGATTACGCCGAGATCTAGAGCTAATCCCTTCTCAAGTCTTCCATGAAAATCAAGAATCGCAGGATAATGATCACAAATACTCCCTTGAGCATGCCATCCCCGCCAAGACTTACGAAATCGGCGATTTTATAGTCATACGTAATGCAACTGCTGGTACAAATAAGAAATTCATACCCAAATACCGCGGACCACATGTTGTATCGTGGCTAATGATCCATACGTTATAATCAAATTCTTGTTAAGACCCCCTATAGGGGCATAGGACACATAGGAAACAACTCTCTTCCACACGGTGCGATCCTGAGCATCGGCCTTAAGCTGTTGCCAGGACTTGTTTATTCCTCTGGTCTCCTGCTCAACTGCTCGCTTCCATGTGTTGCATGGCCGACCAACCCGACGTCTTCCTTAAGGATTATAATCCAGAGACTGTTTGGCGATGTTCCGCTTTGGTTTTCTCAAGGTATCACCGATCCACTGCCACTTCCGCATTTGAATCTCAATACCTATTTTAGTCGGGCCAGTTGTACTCCAAGGTCCGTCGTTGGAGATCACTTCTGGCCAGAATATTCCTTAAATGCGTCGGAGGTATTGTTTCACGAAAGTCACCATGAAGTTACACGTAGAAGAGTTCTTAGTTTTGTCAGGATCACCAAAAAAACGGGAATGAAATAAATAAAAAACTCTCTAAAGTCTATAACGTTTATTTTATAACACTGCACGGATGTCGGTCGTATCACGTACAATCGCTTACTGACTTTCTTTTCTATATCTGGTCGTTGGTCACCTTCGGCTCCGCTCTTGATTGGGCGACGTTGCCAGATTGAGTTGACAGCTCGGCCACTCCTGACGGAGAATCGTCCCGATGCTCGTTGTCGTCGTTGCTATCAACGCAGTCCAATTCTGGGCTGAGGTGACACCAGGGTTTTAGTCTGTCCGTGGTGTAGACAGAACAATATTTTCGTCCTCGGCTTCGAATATCGGGCAAATCTTCAACTATGTACCTGTCATGGCGAAGAACCTTCGTTATTTGAAAAGGTCCCTTGTATTTCGGTTCAAGTTTCAGCGACTCGCCACAAGCGGCTGGTACATTATCTACTACGACGAGGTCTCCTTCTTCATACTGGTGTGGTTCTTTATGTTTTTCGTCGAAACGTTTTTTCCAACGCTGTTTTTCTCGTAAGATGCGATCGGCTGCAATTTGCCTAATCTCTAAAGTCGATCCAGTTTCATCGTCAGTATTTAGCGCTAGCACCACTCGATTGGTTGTTACGTCACGTAGTTTGAAGTCGAATACCAATTGATTTGGTGTAAATCCGGTTGTTGAATGTGGTTGAGAATTGAGAGTCCACTGAATCATCAATAGATGTTGGTCCCAATCCCTTCGGTCAACTGTCGTGCAGCGTAGTTTCGTAAGTACGGTGTGGTTGATACGCTCCACTTGACCATTAGCGCGCGGTGTGCGTACAGGAACTTGAACATGCTGTATATCGTGATGATGGCAAAATTCGGAAAATTCTTTCGAGGTGAAAGCGGATCCTCTATCGGATATAATTCGTATTGGCAGTCCAAAAAAAGTTGTTGCGTCACGTAGCATTGCAATCACGTACTTAGCACTCGTATCCCGAACAGCTCGAAGTATTGTAAACTTGGTAAATGGGTCAACAAGCGCGATTAGGTGAACATTTCCTCGTTTGCTTCTCGGGAAAGGACCCAAATGATCCATGTGTAGTACTCGAAATGGTACAGGAACAACTTCTTCAGTGAACATTCGGCCCTCACGTTTACCAGTCGGAATTTTGTTGAGGCAACACTCGATACAAGCGTCTATGTAAGACTTAACATAGCGACGCATTCGGTGAAACCAAAAAAGTTTCTGTATCCGTTTGATTGTCCCCTCGCAACCTGGATGTCCAGATTCGTCGTGACAGCTTCTGACAATCCTCCATCGTAGAGCTTCGGGAACAACGGTTTTCATCCCGTCCTCGCAATGTCGCATGAGTCGTCCTTCCTTTATTACGTATTCCTTTTTAATTTGTTTCGCTTGCGAACTCGTTATCTTGTCCCGTAAGATATCGATAATATTTTGTAGTTTGCTATCTTGTTTCTGCATGGATAGCAGCCAATCGTCTTCGTTTGTTCCGATCACTAGTATATCCTCTGCTACGGATTTCGTTTCTATCGGTTTATTAGTCGGATTTCGACTTAAGGCGTCCACGTGAGGCATACGATTGCCCGCTCTATGCGTTACCTTAAAATCAAACTCTTGAAGTTTGAGCCACCAGCGTGCAATACGATTGTTCAACGGAGTCATTAATTTGGTGGTCGATACGGCTTGGCAATCTGTTATTACTTGAAAATGCTTACCTAGCAGGTAGAATTTGAATCGTTCTAGTGCCTCGACAATTGCCAGAACTTCCAGTTCATGACTACTATAACGTTGTTCCGCTTCATTACATTTGCGACTATAGTAAAATACGGGTTTCCAAGTAATTTGGTCCGGAGATTGCAGCAAAACTGCAGCGAGTCCCAGTGCGCTAGCATCGGTATGAACTTCGTGAAATTGCAATGGGTCGTACAACGTCAAAATGGGTTCTTCGCTGAGAAGAGACTTCAGTTTCTCAAATGCCCTATCGCAATCCGATGACCATTCGAATCTCGGCTGGTTTTTCGTCTTCAATAACTCAGTTAACGGTCGAGCAATGATTGCGTAGTCGCGGATGAATTTTCGGAAGAAGCCGGTTAATCCTAGGAATCCTTTGACTTCTCTTGCGTTGGTCGGCTTCGGGAAATCGACAACGGCGTTGAGCTTGATGTTTCCGGGTTTAATGCCTGAGTTTGAGATTCTGTGTCCCAGGAACAAAACCTCAGTTGCAAAGAAAATGCATTTCGACGTCCGCAAAGTCAATCCTTCTTCATGAAGTACGGTAAGGAATTCAGACAAAAGGTCGATTCCTTCGGCGACGGTATCACTCGCTATTATCACCTCGTCCATATAGCTAATGATTTTCTTCGAACGGAGTTTTCGGATGATCTTCGTGATCATTTGCTGGAAAACCATTGGCGCGTTGACTAGGCCAAAGGGCATAACGGTGTATTCATAGTGACCACTATGCGTTACAAAAGCTGTATACTGCATCGAATTCTGGTCGAGCGGAATTTGATAATATCCAGAAAACATGTCAAGTGTCGTGTAGTATTTGTTTCCGGCGATTTGTGAGAAGATTTCGTCTATCGTTGGCATTGGAAAAGGGGTTTTCTCCGTTACAGCATTGACTGCTCGAAAATCCACACACAATCGGTCTTCCCCGTTTTGCTTCTTAACAAGCACAATCGGCGAAGAATACTTGGAATCACTGGGTCGAACGATGTTGTGTGTCAATAACTCTTCGATCATTGAATCCACGGCAGCTCGCTTAGCGAATGGAATCCTGTACGGACGGCTCTGAATTGGCTTATTGGATGTTAGACTAATGGACATCTGCGATGACCTACTTCTCCCAATTTCCGAAGTTTTGTCGGCGAAACAGGATCGAAATTTTAATAATAATTTTTTAAACGCTGATGACTCGGATTCCGTAAGTTCCGTTTTTAATGCTATGTCCAACTTCCGCAGATCTTCGATATGACATGTTCCGGGTCCCAATATCACTCGCCTCGAATCGTGTAGGAGACTATCGGTTCCCAATAATATTGCAGAAGGGATCAAATCATTTGCGACGACCAGGAGTTCGGCAGGTATAACACAGTTATCCACAATTAATCGCGAATGCATCTTTCGTGTGCAGATATACGTACCTCCTCCGAAACCTTCCAGCGTGATTGGAGTACACTCAATTTCATTTCTAGCTTCATTTTCACGGATTAGTGAACGATTACTCCCGGGATCAATTAACGCATCGATAGGTCGATTGTCTAACAACACTTGCATTATTACACGATCGGTTTGACAACGGCTCGGCACTGGTTCAAGTTGATTAATATGCCCTTCACGGCGCGCAGAACAGTTCTCGGAAGTGTGTCCGATTTTTTGACACTTTGAGCAGCGAGTTCGACGTTGGGGATTCGGACAATTTATTGAAATGTGTCCCGGTTTGTAGCAATTATAGCAAACTCGATCATTCCCGACAGGCGCATTTCTCGCAACAAGTTGCGTCGGTCTCGGATCGTCAGCAACATTCGGTTTCGGTTTCGCATTAGAAAGAACTGCCGGCGGTCTCGACGAAAACTTTTCCTTTCCGCCCTCGTTTCGTTTCGGATCTGTCGCCGAAATATTTTCCACACACTGACGTATAGCGAGAAGCATGTCCTCTAAAGACGCAAAGCTTGTCCCAGCTATCGCATTCTGAACGGTCGGCAAATTCAATCCAATACGCACGTATTTCATGATCGATTTTTGATCCAAGCCATATCTCGTCCCCTTCGTCCAAATTCTATAAAAGAATTTTTCCGCACTCTCGTCTGCACGTCTCTTCGTCTCCATCATATCGATGTGTGCGTCAGCCTCCGTGTGTGACGTCGGAAACATTCGCGAAAATTCTCGTCGAAATTGGTCCCAGCTCACGAAGATCGTGGGGCAGGCATCCATCCATTCTCTCGCCGCTCCCTTCAGCCTTCTCTGCACCGCTATCAATAGCGCTTTCTCGTTCCACGCATAATAGACTGCTAGCGCATCAACCCGAGCCAAGAATTGTTTTGATGACAGTGTATGCCCTGCAAATGGATCGAATTCGGGCATCAATTCTTCCATGACCCGAATATCACGTATAGTTCCGTTTACGGTCTCACTACGTTGTTGTTGCTGTATCTGTTGGCTTTCGTCCGGTTCCGATCGTCTCCCCGCGTCGCTGTATACACTTCCAGGCACATCGGATTCACGGAACTTTTCAACCACTACACTCGCGAGTTTGTCCATCGCCGCAACTATCTCATCCACTCTTTTGCGCAGTTCCCGAATTTCCGATCTCGCGTCGTTTTCCGCGCCGCGCCCGCTATCATTGTCTTCTATCACGTTTACTAAGGATTTCGAATCCTCCGACATTTTTCCCCGGTTCATCCCACTTCTGATCTGTCAGGATCACCAAAAAAACGGGAATGAAATAAATAAAAAACTCTCTAAAGTCTATAACGTTTATTTTATAACACTGCACGGATGTCGGTCGTATCACGTACAATCGCTTACTGACTTTCTTTTCTATATCTGGTCGTTTGGTCACCTTCGGCTCCGCTCTTGATTGGGCGACGTTGCCAGATTGAGTTGACAGTTTTGAGAATCGTTCTACGAGGTTCCATATATCTGAATGATTAGATTTGTTCGCGATAGTAACTGGTGTTTTGCGAATTTCAATTTCAACGTCTGAATCTAGTGATGGAATCGATGAGGGTCATGATGTTGAATGCTTTGAGAGCCATGGTGGGCCATTCAACCATAGAGTTTCATCAATGAGTTGTTTAGGAGATATTCCTCGCGATGCACAATCTGCTGGTTTTTGTTTTCCAGGGACATGATGCCAGTAGGAGTTTGAGAGATCTTGGATTTCAGTTACGCGGTTACGAACGTATTCGGACCACCGCCGCGCATCACCACGAATATACGAATATATAAAAAAAAATATGCTAAACTAATGCTTTCATTAGTTTAGCATATTTTTCCGTTAATATTGGATTTTTCTTGAATAAAAGGGTTCATTTTCTGTGAAACTTCAGCGGTTGGATCCCTTTTTATTTCGGTGTAGGGTCTGATACATAGAATAGCTAGTATCTTTCCTCGTATTGATTCTTGTCCAAGATTGCAGTTGCGTTTCTGTTTTCCGCTCGCATAATTGCTATCTCATCGATTTTTTGGAGTTTCTTGAGGGTTTTTCCGTTTTTCCGGTGGGATGTTAGTCGCTCTCTTGATGAAGGGACAGATATCGTGTTTGTTCCAACTGCTGGGGAAGATCATGATTGCCGGCTCCATTTGTTGGATGATTTCTTTGGTTCGAATATTGGTCCGGGGTAAGCGCAAGGTCGAATTCTTTGTTTAATACATCTTTCGTTCCGCGGTTAACGGTATTGTTGTTGCTGCTTCTAATGTTGATTCTAAACTCTTGAATTTCCCTTCCTTTATCGGTTTCTTCTTGATGAACCTTGCATCTCTGCATTCTGATAAAAAAGAGTTAATATTAATTAAAGGTATCCTTCGGAAGAATGCTAGCGGAAAGTAAGTGAGTGCGTAGGGCTTCTTTATTGAGGCAGGCCAGCTTTGCTTTATTGAGTTAAATGTCATTTCTCAAGAGCTGCTGACTCACTTTTCTCTAAATAGCCTTACTAGGATAGTTGCCCCATGTGCCCACGATTTCGAAAGCTTTGGGCATTAAATTCTTGTCTTTACATCGTTTTCAAAAGCTATTTGGTAAAGAATGGCGTTGTCTTTTTTTTTGGTCGTTTCCAATCGCCGTGCTATTTGGAAAGTTTGCTTTCCATAGATCTTTGATGTTGACATTGTGTTGGTATTTCTTGGTCACATCAAGCGGCGAAAATGAAAATTCGCAGATAGGGGATTGTGCAAAGGGCTAGCAACCCTTTCACAATAACAAATAAATGTTAAGGAACCTGAAGGTCCGGAGGCCAAAGCTCCATTTATGCAGTAAAGTCATTGAAGAAAAAGAAGATACTTTAGCAGATATTGCAATGACCAGCCATTGTGAACAATGTTCGATCGATGCAGCAAATTGCTCACAGCTGTGTGTGAAAGTAGAATCAGCGTGGCCAATTTTATTGAGACTAATTTTTTAAACAAAAATTTACCCATATCTCATTAAGGATGAGTTTTATAGTCACCTTGGAACAACTTCTGACTCATTGCCCTCAAATGACATCAAGATCATTTTATGTGATTTCAACGCGTAGGTTGGGAAGGAGAAGACATATAGTGGAACAACCGGAGTGCACTGTCTCCACGACATTAGCAATGACAACGGCCAACGTATAGTTGACTTCGCCTGCATTAGGAACATCATAGTAAGATCAACATGCTTTCTGCATCGTTGCATCCACAAAAGAACTTGGGAGTCATCCGATGGAAGGACGTACAATCAGATAGACCACGTTCGTTTGTCTGTAAGAGCAGCCTTAGATACAAGAACCTTCAGAGGTGCTAACTGGTTAAGGCAACATTCCGATGTCGAATAACATTCAGCGGACCTGCAAAACACCAACCGATGCTTAAATTCGACATCGAGAAACTGAAGGAGGAATCCACCGCAGATGCATACAGATCAGCTTTAGAGAGACATTTTAGCCAAATATTCAACCAACACGAAATGCCAATGGAGCAGTTATGGCTCTCAATAAAAAATGGAATTAAGTCCGTCGCAGAGGAACTTATAGGCCACCTGACACAGCGAAAGAAGAATGGTTGGTTCGACGATGAGCGCTGAGACAAAAGACAAAAAGATTGCAGCTTACAAACAGGTTATTGAACGACCAACGAGAGCCAAGAAAGACATATTTGGCGAGATTAGACGATATGCGAACAAATCATGCAGAAAAAAGAAAAGGAAGTATCGCAATGATGAATTATGCAAAATGGATGAAGATTTTAAATCCAACAACACAAGAGCGGCTTACGCTCTTGCTTAAAAGCAAAACCGAGTATTTCGATGGAAAACGAGCCTTTGTAAGAGGAACCTGTTGACGACGAAAACATAGTGAGCCTCCTAATATTAGAAGGGGTGAAAGAAGCCCTTAGAAACTTAAAATACAACAAGGCGCCGGGAATAGACGATATACCAGCGGAACTTCTGAAGAGCGGTAGTGACTGCATTGCTTGGAAAATTCACGTTATAGTATCGCAAATCTGGACATATGAAATACTTCATGATGATTGGCGTAAACGTATTGTGTGTCCGATCTACAAAAGGGTGACAAACTCTGCTGCGAAAACTATGGAAGGATTTCATTGCTGTGCATAGCTTACAAAATCTTGACAAAGATCAAAGAGTCCCGAATTAAACTCTATGCCGAATACATAATTGGAGAATATGAAGGTCGATTCAGAGCTGGACGTTAATAGGTGGTAGAAAAATGCTGGGAATATAACATCGACGCGCACCAGATATTCGTAGACTTGGAGCAAGATAGCATCGATAGGACTGCACTGTACAACATAATGATGGAAAAATGAATACAAACGAAACTCATCCGACAGACTGATGAACTCAATATGCCATGTAAGGATCCAGGACGACTTGACAACAAGCTCCGGGCTAAAGCAAGGAGATGGCTTTGTACCTACACTTTTTAATCTGGCTCTGGAATATGTCGTAAGACTTCTAGTTGACACCAGGATGACGCTACTGTTTAAATCATCGCAGATAGTAGCTTCCGTAGACAATGTAAACGTAGTGGCGCGATCACAACTGGGCGCCAAGGAAGTCTTCGTTAATCTTAACACGACAGCATAAAGGAAAACAATACGAAAGTTAATTTGCAATCACGAATAAATACGCCAATTAGACAAAATTTAACGATAGCAGACTGTAACACAGAAAACGTAAACAACTTCAATTACCTAGGAGCCAATCTCTCCAAAGACGGCAATGAAATTAAAAGACGCATAACGATAGCAAACAAGACATATTAATCGATCTACAAAACCGTAATAAGACCTGTACTCTGCTGTGGCAGTGAAACGTGGACGTTAGTACAGGCATCAGAAAAAAGGTTAAAGCCTCGGACCGGTGATAGAACAATGAATGAAGAATTCGATAAAATCAGGAATTTTATGCCATTTCTGTGGACTATCATCGAACTTCGAAAGCTACAGTTTAATGGTCACGTACAGCAAATGGACGACAGAAGAATACCCAAACGTGTACAAAAAGGAAAGGCGGAAGGAAAAAAGCCAGTCGAAAAACCAAGAAAACGCTGGGAGGATTCAATCGACGAAGACAGCAAATCGCTCCTGAAATTTTGAGCATGGAAGATGCGTTAATTGGACCGACGAAGCTTACAGAAGACCAAGGCCCGACTTCGACTGTAGCGCTATTGATGATGATGAAGAATCTTTGAGATAGTGTTACATGAAAAGAAGAGGTATGGAGGTAGAATAAAGTTTTTAGCGATAAATTACGCACAATCTAGAAAGTGATAAATACAAAGTTGTAGTTGACAGTAGCCTCCGTGGAGCGGTTGGCAATTTTCAGTCTCAGTTAAAGTTGATGGAGATGAGCACAGGACTTTCGAAATAGCGAACAGTTCGAAAGAATAAAACACGAAGGAGGAAGACGAATGGACGGACATCCGGGTTTTATGTTAAAAGACATTGTGTGCATAACTTCGGATAGAAATTGCATTGCTAAAAAGTCAGTAAATCAAAATACCATAATTTTAGCTAACTTCTCAGCATACTGCATTATCCAAAATTGAACTCAACATATTTATACATATTATACTCCTGAATACGATTTACTAATAAGCTGGTTCGCCTTTCATAAGTCAAACTTTTAACTAAACGGAAATTACTTAGAATCCGGCTATAGTTCAGGTAGCGGAGTAATTTCTTGCATCAACATCACTTCGTTTCCAATTTATTCTTCTACAAAATTTGCCTCTGGTTAAATCCATATTCTACACTAAACACACTACCCACTCAAAACATCTAACTCATTCACTCGCAGCATTCGTCCACCTAATTGTTTATGCAAAACGAAATGCACAATGACGTGCTGCAAATATTTGAATTTAAATTTCGACTTAACTTTTCACTCGTATAGTCCCGGACTCCGCAGGACTATGCAACACCAACCCCATATCCTCGAGCTACACACTACCATATACCATGGAACAGTATTCCCATGGTTTCAATCTAAGCATGTCCTTGCATAAACTAGAACGTGCACTTCCTGTATCTGCGAGAATTTATAACACATGGAGCGACAAACATGAATTAGACTCGCATATGGGCAAACACAGGGCTGTTTATGCGAAGCCGCATCCCCGAAGCACATTGCAAGCACCCGATATGAAGACGGAAATGCAAAATGCTGTGTGAATTGAGGAACTATAGTGTGCTTGGAAGCGGCAGCGATGGGTTAATGGAAGGATATAGACGGCATCATGAATGCAATCCGAATAATGAAGCATAACGTATTCGATGATTTGTATCAAGGATTTCCATTAATTCTCTGATCATTAACTAGAATGCCCATTTCGTGGCGTATAAATGATTCTATAATCACGTTTAATTGACAAGCAATACGAAGTAATAGTTCCGATCCGTATACGTTAAACTAAAGCCACTATTCATACTGAATGGTTTTGTCCGTTTGGCATCCTTCCAAGATGTTCGCGTGAAAAGAAACCCTCATTTATATGATCCATAAATTACCTCTAGTCTTAAGTGGTCAACATATTGGGGGTAAAATTTAATCTTTGACACATTTTGTTTTTGCTTTAAAAAACCGAATGAAATATTACACAAGTGAAATGTGAACACGTAGCCAAAGGCTAGGAGCGAGCTTCAAGTCGATGAAAAGGATTTATTTATTGTCCTACATCCCTCTGGCCCCCCAGTCTAGTCATTGAGGTCAGGAGATTTAGAAGCTTTAGTCCAGTCGTCTTCGAGTTCATTTTTATGTTTGTGACAATTTTATGACCGTAAAAAATCGTTGAGAAGGAGGAACCAACCCCGGGGGTGGGGGAGAGTTTCAGAGAAAAAGTTTTTGGCAAGGATTGAACGATATACGAAGGATGATAGCGGGTCTCGTGATTTTCTGTGAGAGTTTCAAATGGCTGTTAAGTGGCACTTTTCCATGCTTTATCCAAACATTTTGACGATTCATTCACGAAGTTTGAGTTTTATGCTATAATTTTTTTTTGGAGGGAATGGCAGTTATAAAATCTGTTATCGATTTAATGAAGGGTTTATCGGTGTTAAGAGTTGCTTAAGTGTTTTCCTTTTTTCAATTTAAATTGTTTTCCTTTCATAGCAACTCTTAATCAATGAATTTATGATCTCCGTAGATTCAAGATGACCTAGATTTACACCAAACAGGAATTATATTAGGGTTGCGCCTCAATCGAGATTGGAACTCACCTTGATATATTAGTGGTTTGAAATCCGCTTTTAGTACTTACGCTTCGAGCCATCCTGTCGTGGTGATCAGCTATGTGATATTGCTGAAAGCGGTGAATATTATGTTTTGTCTTAAATCTAAACGTTTCCAATTTCCTTCCTCCTCGAGGAGATTGACTCTCCAATATATCACCCAATTAAATTCTGTAAAATTCTGGTCCTGTGATGGTACTAATCTCGCAGTAGATTAATTTTGTTTCTGCAAGAAACAGTTTAGCCTATTTGTAGTATGTTGTTTGTTGTAGTCTTTACGTTTGGTTGATAGTTCTCTCTGCCAATTGTTTCCTTATTTATTTTGTTACTTTAGTATCAAACGATAAATTAAACAACCCGAAATCTTTTCTTTCAACCCGAAGTAATTTTCGAAAAAAAAAAAATCTTTTCAGGAAATTTCAAATTTCAACTATAACCTAACCATTACAAAGGATTGAAAACAGCTTCCACGAAACAGCCCTTAAAACATGTGTGATTCGCGAAGATGCAGTGTACCACTCGGGAACAAAGTGCAGCTGTAGATGCTTACCGTAATTGGAGCGCGTTCTGAAACACAAAGCACATCAGTTAGAAGCCTACCATACTGGAAAACCCAATTACCACTTTGGAGTTTGTTTTCGAAGGCGAAACACCAAACAGCACCGCAGAAAGTGGATTTTGCCTATGAGTCAGGGTGTAAATTCAATTTGCCGTGGATTTTGTTTGCTCACATAATACAATTAGACTCGTAGACAAAGCTGTGCCCAAACAAGTGCAATGCCACACGTACAGCAGTGTGCCCCTAACTAACCTACTCATGTCGACACACACAAACGGGTCAAATATACATGTGTTGGTACATGGTCGGGACGAGGAAAAAAAAGTTCTGCTCAATGGCAACACAGAAAACAATAAAAAAAAAACTAGAAAAACGCTAAAGTTGGACGCCATTATTAACATCTTTTGCATGCTGGCAACAATGCCTCTTACTCTTGTTTAATTAACTTTTTAATTGCATTTTCGCTAGTTAAAGTTTGTTCGTTAGTGTGAAATCTCTAAGCAAATATTTGTTGCTGGATGAGACACTCTGGGGGCACCGTTTTTTCTACCCCTTGTCAGAGAAGAAGTCAACGTTGTGCATCAGGCAACCCGGCGCAATAGTGTGCAACTCGTGTCTCTTATATCCTTGAAGCATATCCTGTAGCCTTACATTCGGGGCGCCCACTTTGTTGAGGTATATTATAGTGCAGAAAATAAAGTTTGAAAATTTTTAATTGGCTACAAAAATTTGTCAACAGTTTCGCCATCTTCAACACGATGAACGCATCAAGTGCTACCTTTAGAAATTACAGGCTCGAGTGGATTCCACACTGTGAACCGGATTCGAATCTTAAATATAAATTTTTTCCTTAATTTATTTTAAAGTTAGAGCAGTTTCATCATTGTTGATTCGGTCGACAGAAAAGAATGAGATTAAATACCATTTTGCTTGATTGTAGTACAGTATAGCTATCATCCCTTGTCCTTATTCTCATCGCCAAAAATAACACGAAACTGTCGCTATATACTGTGGTGGCACAGTCGCCGGAAATTGTTAGTTACAGAGTGTGGTGATCAAATTTTGCGAACATCGCGTAAATTGGTTTTTGTTTTGATTACTTCTGTTTTTGTCATCTAAATTTTACGTAGAATATGTATCTGTTGAGATCGAAATAGTGGAAAAAATGCTTAAGGAATACAACCTTTCATTCTTTCGATACTACTAAAAATTGAAACCTGAGTACTTAGTGGATAGCATGTGGAGACTAATACAATTGTGGGAATAAATCATAGTCGCTTCGTGGTTGGTAAATTTATGGTAGGCAGATAATTTCATTAAAACCAAAGATAGTCACTCAATGGACGTATTTTCCGATAACGGAGTGTTTCGTTTTTTGATTTCATCAGTTCGCTGCCATTCTAGAGGGTCATAATATAATACTATAGTTTCATCTCCAGTAACAATCTTCCCGCATCTCCAGATCCGTAGAGCTCCAAAAACTCCCAAAAGCACTCCACTCATCTCGCACTTATTTTGTTCATATTGAAATTATCCTGTAGGATCCAAAAGATTGATGTTTTAAATATACCGTACCTTGTTGCAATACCTTTACTCTTCAGCTGGCTGTCAGTCAGAGCTTTTTTGCACATAAGGTGAAAAATATTAGTTTTCAATCAAATGTCTACGGTAGACTCTGTGAAAAGTTTTTTGAAAGTCATCTTAGAGATCATATTACAAATTTTCTCATCTCCCGAATGAGAAAATAAAAAAAAAAAGCATCTTTGCATCTAAAAGTGACGGAACGGGTCAGTCCGGGGAAGAGTCGTGTGCGCTAGTGATTCTTCTGTTGGTAAGCGTTCCTTCTCATCCTCTGGGCTGAATCACGTGCTAGGAGGGAGTTGAAAAAAACCTAAAAAACGCCTAAAAGTATTCACAATAAATGGTACACGTATATGTTGAAAAGGCAAAATGAAATATATAAATTAAGATTGTAATTGTATTTCCAAGTATTTCAGCTAATTCCTACTTTTACTCGCTTCTTTCTAAGAGAAAGAGTCAAAAACTACACTTGGTAATATCTCCACTACGAATGCAGACAGAAAGCTGAAACTTGACAATCGGACAATCGGTTTATGGAGAAAAAAAAATAAATTAATTAATTTTTTTGTCCAGTGGGGTCCGCTAAAAACAAATTATCGGCCGAATTGTTTTTAAATGAATACATCTTTGGAGTTACTGACTACACAATTTCGAATCTCTCTTAATCAATGCAATCGAAACCTGGAACATATATTGAGGCATACTAGCGGAATACATATGAAAAAATATAATCTTGGAGAAAATATTAATGGGGGAAATGCGGAGAATTAAAATATGGTGTAGTTTACAAAATTCCAAGCCGTTATATCTCAAAATTTCATAAAGCTATTTGGTTGAAATTTAGTCGGAATGTAGAGCTCTGTGTCTTATAATTTGGTAATATTTAAGTTGGATGCTATTGGAAGGAGGTGGTGGATCAAAATGTCGAAAAATTTTAGTGATATTTTTAGGGTAAAAGATCCATTTTATATATGTACATAAAGAAAAAATAGTTATTTGACCCAAGAATGTAATCCACCGAACCTACCCTAGGGATTTCAAGGGAATTGACAAAACAACAATAACTCAAAATTTTTCGTTCAACAAACTTGAAAATTCGTACCATTTATTAAAAAAAAATTCTTTAAAGTTCAAGATACTAATTGGTCGAACACCTTTAAAACTTCTAATCAAACAGTTTGATAAAGGTCTTAGCAGAGACCGAAACGTCACGAATAATAAAGCGTAACAGTGTAGGATCCGGAAATCTTTTCTTTCAATTCGAAATGCACTGTGAAAACATTTACCAAACCACAAGCTGATAACATAAAATTGCATTAGTTTCCATTAGTAGGAACAAAAGTGCTAGAATAATCTTTGGTACCTCTTCCCAATCCTTATCAGTCCGATTTTCATACTACTTCGTAAACTTCTTTCGCGCCTTCATGTTTTCTTCGATAAGAATTGCTCCTTTTTTCTCTCAAACCTTCAGACCTAATCATTTCAAGCTAAAGTTGATCCCAAATAAGTTAACCGCTTTAGATGGAGTAACATCATTATTGTCTATCGAACACTATCTTTGTCACTAACCGCCAATCTTCAACAGTTGTCTCCTTTATTTACGCTCTAGATTCTCAGAACTAGACGACCTCAGAGGCGTCCAACATTCGAGCCTGCCACGGTTCGCAAATCGAACCAAGTGGCTCATAATCAATAGGGGGAGTACAATGGGCCCAACTAGGCCCCAGTGCATTGTGTTTCTACGAAACTACCCCCCTACAACCTAAACTTCATTATCGTTAGTTACTTAATTTGGAATATGGCGGCTAGTTCAGTAATTTATTTTAATTGGACGCCCACCTATATTTCTTGAATTTTTCAAATTGATTTTTTTTAAATCTTTGCACCATCATATGGTTAATATTATTATTATTATTATATTTTTTTTGCAATGTTATAAATCCATCAGATTCATTTGCTTCCAATAATTTTTTTTTCCATTTTCGGATTTTTGACTTTTAAGCTAACACAAACCACAATAATGACAAAAAAATAACGCCAAATTATTTTGATTTAAGAGAGTGCAAAACTGTATTATTAAAAAAAAGTGCCGATAATCCCCGTCTTGCGAAAAATTAAATTACTAAAACAATTTTGACAAGAGATTAATACCAAAAATAGCGTTCGCTCACATACATTTAAAATACCGAAAAAATATTTATGATAAAGGATAGTGCTACAGTTTTACTCTTCACTACATGTCCTGTACTCCGTGAAGTGTCGTATTGTGATTGTAAATGTTGTTTTGTTCTGAGTTGTGTATCCTCCTCCGGATTGGTGTGCTACTTACCTTCACGTTTGGAATTAAGGGATATTGGTACAAAACAACAATAGGTTCCCCGTATTGATGGCGGATGACTTCGCTGAGATTCAAGAAGTATTGCCATTTCGTGGTTAGCGTAATGTTGCGTGGACTTTTCTGACAAATGTAATCAACACAATAATTTCACAAAACATTCTTACTCTACTGCAATTGTTTCTCTTAGCCATTATATCATTTTAGGAGCGAGTGAAATTCGGAAGCGCGAAGTTATACGGAAGTTCACGGTATGTAAGTATTTAAGTGCGTAAAGGTTCGCCGGATTTCAAGTAAAAAAATAATACCACCAATTTAATAAAATATATATTTGGGAACACTTATCACTATCAGAATTACTTAATGCAAGGAATTGCCATAAAACGGTTCCAAATTAAGATATGGAAATCGAATTATCCTCTGGCTCATCATTTAATGAAGGGACGAAACATACAACAACATCCCTGCACCAAATACATAAATAAAAAAAACACAAAATAAAAAATTGACAAAAAATTTACATCAACTAGCATGCCAAGGAATTGAAAAGAAGCTGGATAACCGTCAGATTTACGCTTACAATTAACAAAATTCCAAAACTTCAAGGGATCTCTAATAATATCCGACTGCACTTCAAGTAAATATACAGCATATGTATAAGCGATTAGATAAATCTTTTAATAAGTCATAGTATTCTGTATATGTACATATGAAAATCAGTGTCATTCTTTGTCCTAGTATATCTATTCCACGCAGCATTACGAGAGTTGCAAATCGCACGCAACTCACTCGTGTACCAAGGATACAACAATGAGATATTCTTCCGATAAGTAAAAGGAACTGAAGCAACAATAAATTGGTACAGAATATAATAAAAGTCAACTACGACACCCTCAAAATCGGGATTGTCAAAAATCTCATCAAAGTTGAAATTAGAGATAATATTGTCCCACCGTGTAAAATCGGCTTTGTTAAAATCAAAAGTTTGTTTTTTTTCACTAGGGCTAAAAATATGATCGTCGTCAATCATAAGAAATATTTTAATAGGAGGATGTAAGACATCAATGACCGAAATTGATGATAAGCTCTCTTCCACGGAACAGGTATAGTAGTCAGAGAAAAAAACCAGGTCAAGCTGTTTTCCAAAGGAATTCCGAACAAGACTAAGTTGGTGGAGACCAAGTACAAATATATTATCTACAAAAAAACATTCAAACGAGGACGAAGCATCCGAAAGTAAGAGCGTAGAATTATTGCCAGAAAATGACCAAGAGAGACCTGGAATATTAAAATCACCCAGTAAAATGAGTTCGTCAGACATATTTATAGTTCGACGAACAAATGTTATACAGTCAACTGTTTTTTCGCATAAAGTAAAAGGACTCGAAGGGGGAATATATGTCAAAAAGACATAAATATCCTTATTGCTAAATACAAGTTTAACACACAAGATCTCCAAACAGTGAGGGTTCGGTACGTCAACAACTACATAATTAGTGTAGCTTGGGACTGCTAATAACAACCCACCACCTTTCAATCTCAAATCGGAAACATAGCGATCCCTACGAAAAACTTGGAAGTCTGAACTAAAGAGTTCACTTTTAGAAAAGCTACAGTTTAGTCCTGTTTCAGTAAAAGCAATAACATCATAAGAAGAATTCTGGCGTTTTAGTGCGTAGATAGTAAAGGTAGATGTGAAGGCAAAGTAGAAGAAAATTCAGTGGGATTAGTAACAGTGTGAGGCGTTTGAGAGCTACTCAAAGAAAATAGGGTAGACTTCCTCTTAGTCGAGCGCTGTTTCCTCTCGGCCGAGCGCTGTTAGTTGCTTTCTATTTATAAAGTCACCAGTCTTTTCCGTCTCCGTTGAACACTGTTAATTGTTTCCATAAAGCATTTCATCATTGCCCGAATTATTCTTCTGTCGCCCGATTACTATCATTGCTTTCTTGGTAAAGACACACAGGTGTTCATAAAGCAATCGCCCAAGTTCCCTATAGGTTGATTATACTTGATGCTCTTTCTTGTTAATTCGATTATCGTGCGTGTTAAGTTGTACCTCTTTATAAAGCAGTCGCACGAGTTCCCTATCGGTCGAGTGTAGTCGTTCGTTGCTCTTTCTTGGTAATTCGATGATCGCGGTTTTGTTTGAAGACTTTGACATTCCAATCAAATCGCATAGCATTCTTTATAGTCTTCGTACGCGTGCATTAATTTGATGATATAGTATAGCTGACATTTCACATTTCTTTTGAGTACAGTGGAAGACGGCGGATATTTGATAAACGACTAGGGCTAACACGCAACAGTATCAACGTGTCTGCTAAATAGTTCAATCGGTATGTTAATTCTCTTTTTCTCTTACTTTTCAGGTGACGAAGGAGTTTTTTACGGTGGGGCCATAACAATCATTAATTTGATCTCTAAGATTTAAGTTTTAAACCATTGATAAGATAAATTAGTTGTAACATAGCTAATTGTTAAAAATCAAAATTATTTTTATCTTATTCCATTACAAATGCTAAATTCTAAATATTCCAAAGGTAGAATATACCTACCGGTCATAAACACATAAAAAAAATCAAAATCAAAATTGGGACTTCAAGGAAGCCTCAATTTCACATAAAAGAAAATCCATTTTTTTTTCTTTCATGAGTCTACTAACTGTAATCTAAAGATGGTGAGTAAACGAAAAAGAAAACAGCGTGGAAAAAATACAACAACGTGGACGATAGATCAAAAAGCCATTTACTGTAAGCAAACCGTATGGGTTACTATCACAACCAGA